>CM019065.1:277606048-278939863 GCA_009667805.1 Leptobrachium leishanense
CGGCGTGTAAAGTGTTTTTTTTCACCTTTTATCACATGAACATTTGCGGTTATATTTTCTATGGGGTGCGTTTGTACAAAAATTAGAAATGGGGACACATTCAATTTTTTGGGGGAATTATGTGATTTTTAGCAAACGCACACCATAGAAAAAAATCGTTAGTGCAACATCATTGTTCACATTATAATTGAAATGTGAACAATGTTGCTGCATTAATAAAATAACACACAAAAAAATACATGTTTTTTTTATTTTTATGTTTCTACTTTATACCTGGTCATGTTGGATATCATTCGAAAGGCCATGCTCAGGCCTTTCGATTGACACCCTCCATGACCCCTAGCTGCCACAGTTCTGGAGATATTGGGGTTCAAATAAATCCCCTATCTCCACCAGGGGATTCCGGGCAGCTAGGGGTTCCCTGGCCATCTGACGTCATCACGCTATGCGTGAGTATGTCAGGCAGTGAGGGGGGACCCTGGGGTGGAGCCGCCATCCAAGGAGCTAGGCCGCACTTTGGCGCCGCAAGGCACTGAAGTGCGACCCGGTGCCTAAGGGGTTAAAGCCAGGCACCGCTTAAAAGGGGAGACTTTCCCCTTTTAAGCGGTGCCTGGCTTTTTTTGTGGGACCTCCCGATCGGGAGGGAGAGGGATCCGAACGGATCTGCCCCTCCCTTCCAGGTGATCTCCTGGCATTGCCGGGGGCCGGGCCGGCGCTAGCGTAAGGCGGCACAGGCGGCCACCTTACTATCTGGCTTCCTGCCAGTTTGTGGGGGCAGAATTATTTTAATTTTTTGGACCGCAGAGTCAAACCCTGCACTCTTCCACAATACCACAAAAGGGTTACGGTGTGAAGGCACTTGCTGCCATGAAAGGCACATTATTTGGGTGCACTGACGCCTGTACCAGATTTATATCTTTTTAATTTTTTGAACCGCAGGGTCCAACCCTGCACTCTTCCACAATACCACAGAGGGGTTACGGTGTGACGGCACTGTTGCTGACACTAAAGGCCCAATTTTAAAGCCGTTACTTTCATCCAAAGCCTGCATAAGTTTCACCATAATGGAGTAAAAAAAAATCACTAAACTTGTTCGAACTCGAACATACGAAATTGTTCGAGTTCGAATGCGAACCGAACACGGGGGTGTTCGGCTCATCCCTACTCTGGACTCCTTAGAAGGCAATTCAGAGCAGGAGCTCCTCTGACACTATCCCCAGCAATCTGCCAGCAAGAAGCACTGTTTTTCGGCATTTGTTGCAGTTTTTATAAATTTATATCCTAACCAATCATATGCCAGTGTTCAAATTGGCTGGTGAACGTTGCACTGTCTGAGTCAGTTGGCAGTGGGCCTCTCTGTGAACAAAGGTCATTCAGCAGCTTGCTATCTATATATATATATATAACGGTTTCTGTCCGTCGCTGTCCTTGATGCGCCCGCATCCAGCAATGGCAATGGACACAAGACAGCTCCCTGATGCGCACCTCTCTGTGCACAGTATCACCGTGCAAGGCACTGAAGTGCGACTCGGTGCCTAAGGGGTTAGAGCCAGGCACCGCTTAAAAGGGGAGACTCTTTTAAGCGGTGCCTTGCTTTTTTTTGTGGGACCTCCCGATCGGGAGGGAGAGGGATCCAAGCGGATCCCCCCTTCCCTTCCAGGCGATCTCCCGCCGGCGCTAGCGTAAGGTGGCACAGGCAGCCGCCTTACTATCTGGCTTCCTGCCAGTTTGTGGGGGTGGAATTCCCCGGCCCCGAGCGCTGCCATCTTGGTCGGTCGGGGAGACCCGGCGCAGTGCTAGGGGCCAAACCACCTGACCAGTGCCGTGCGCAATCTCGCAAAAATGCGGCTGCGCATGGTCATGTGGTTCCCGCCCGGCGAGCGGCAAAGCTGCATCATGTCAGCGGCCGCTCGCCACCATGAGGAACGCCGGCGAAGCCTGGGGGGCCTGGCAGCAGGTGAGAGCTGGGGGCAGATATATCCATATGTGAGCTGGGGGCAAATATCTCCATATCAGCTGGTGCAATATATACCCATGTAATCTGGGGGCAAATATATCCATGAGTTGGGGGCAAATATATCCACATGTGATCTGGGGCAAATATATCCATGAGTTGGGGCAAATATATCCATGAATTGGGGGCAAATATATATATATATCCATGAGCTGGGGGAAAATATATCCACATGTGATCTAGGGGCAAATATATCCACATGTGATCTGGGGGCAAATATATCCATGAGCTGGGGGCAAATATATCCATGAGCTGGGGGAAAATATATATATATCCATGATCTGGGGGCAAATATATCCATGAGCTGGGGGCAAATATATATATATATATCCATGAGCTGGGGCAAATATATCCATGAGCTGGGGCAAATATATCCATGAGCTGGGGGCAAATATATCCACATGTGATCTGGGGGAAAATATATCCATGAGTTGGGGACAAGTATATATATATATATATATCCATGAGCTGGGGGCAAATATATGCATGAGCTGGGGGCAAATATATCCATGAGTTGGGGGCAAATATATATATATCCATGAGCTGGGGGCAAATATATCCATGAGCTGGGGGCAAATATATCCATGAGTTGGGGGAAAATATATCCACATGTGATCTGGGGGCAAATATATCCATGAGTTAGGGTCAAATATATATATATCCATGAGCTGGGGGCAAATATATCCATGAGTTGGGGGCAAATATATATATATATCCATGAGCTGGGGCAAATATATCCATGAGTTGGGGGCAAATATATCCACGTGTGATCTGGGGGCAAATATACCCATATGAGCAGGGGGGAAATATACTTATATATATACACACACTAGGGTTGCTCATATGTGTTTATATAGAGATTATCATGGCACCTCTATCCTGATTGGCTTGACATGACACGGATGGGGGGGGGCACAAAATGCACCTTCGCCTGACTGGATAAAAATGCTTGCACCGGCCCTGGCCGGGGGTTGCCTGGAAATGACGTCATCGCGCATGGCGCGAGGACATCATTTACGTCGGGCGGCGCTTGACTACAGCATCTGAGGACGCTGAAGTCAGAATGCCGCGGGACCTCGGACAGAGAGGTGAGTATCTCTGCCGGGGGTCCCGCAAAGCTGATGACGTGTGGGACACGTCCTCCTCAGCATACAGCGGGAGTAACGGAGGACGTGTCCCACACGTCGTCAGCAGTGAAGGGGTTAAAAACGTCTTTTTTTAAAACTTTTTGTCCTTGTTTCCTGTCCCCCAGGGCACTACCCGGACATTGTTTTTAAATGTTTCTATACATCCTACTAATCCGCCACTTCACGGACAGGTTATGGGGACCTCCTAAGCACGATATTTGAAGGAATTTTTCGTTTTTATTTTTAACCCTTATTTCATGTAAAACTCACTGTCCCTTTAAAAAATTTTTTTTTTACTTTTTGTTCTTGTTTCCTGTCCCCCAGGGCACTACCCAGACCCCCATACACCTTTTATGGCGAATATCTAGCATATATTCCCTCTTGGAGGGCACTCTAAAAAACGAACTTTGACTTGTATTGAGTTTGTGTTCGAGTTCGAATTCGAACGTTTGAAAAGTTCGAGTTCGATTGCGAACCGAACTCGGGGGTGTTCGGCTCATCCCTACTCAAGAGTCTGGGCAGGATGGATAGAGGTTGAGGCCAATCGAAGTTAAGATGGCTGGAGGAAGTAAGATGGGATAGGGGAATGTCATAGGGGGTAGAAGCAGTTTTGTTTTTTTCTCTTTCTCTTCTTCCTCCCCCCTCTCTCCCTGTGTATTTGGGAAAAATGACACGTGATATTGCTATAGTGTTTGTAGCATATTTTGGTGGTTTTGGAGTGTATATACAGTTGTGTTCAAAATTATTCAACCCCCACTGAAATTGAGTGTTTTGGCCAGTTTGACATTGATTTTGATCATTCAGTCATCTTGCTTACAATTAAATCAAAGAGGCCCGTGTAGGTCAGACAAATATAACATAACATTTATAATGAAATAACCACAAATGTCTTTTCTGTGCTCACATCATTATCAGTTTTATTCAACCCCAAGTGACATTCAATCTTAGTACTTAGTACAACATCCTTTTACAGTTATAACAGCTTTTAAACGTGAAGCATAGCTTGACACAAGTGTCTTGCAGCGATCTACGGGTATCTTCGCCCATTCGTCATGGGAAAAAGCCTCCAGTTCAGTCACATTCTTAGGCTTGTGCACTGCAACTGCTGTCTTTAAGTCCCACCAGAGGTTCTCAATCGGATTTAAGTCTGGTGACTGCGATGGCCACTCCAAAATGTTCCAGCCTTTAATCTGCAACCATGCTCTAGTGGACTTGGAGGTATGCTTGGGATCATTGTCCTGTTGAAAGGTCCAACGTCTCCCAAGCCTCAGGTTTGTGATGGACTGCATCACATTGTCATCCAATATCTCCTGGTACTGAAGAGAATTCATGGTACCTTGCACACGTTGAAGCTCCCCTGTACCTGCAGAAGCAAAACAGCCCCAAAGCATGATTGACCCCCCGCCATGCTTCACAGTAGGCAAGGTGTTCTTTTCTTCATAGGCCTTGTTCTTCCTCCTCCAAACATAGCGTTGATCCATGGGCCCAAACCGTTCTAATTTTGTTTTATCAGTCCACAGAACACTATCCCAAAACTTCTGTGGTTTGTCCACATGACTTTTGGCATACTGCAGTCGACTCTTCTTATTCTTTGGAGACAGCAAGGGGGTGCGCCTGGGAGTTCTGGCATGGAGGCCTTCATTACGCAGTGTGCGCCGTATTGTCTGAGCTGAAACTTCAGTACCCACATCTGACAAATCTTTTCTCAGTTCCTCAGCAGTCACACGGGGACTTTTCTCCACTCTACGCTT
This sequence comes from Leptobrachium leishanense, assembly GCA_009667805.1. Classification (NCBI taxonomy): domain Eukaryota; kingdom Metazoa; phylum Chordata; class Amphibia; order Anura; family Megophryidae; genus Leptobrachium; species Leptobrachium leishanense. The sequence continues at coordinate 277,610,941 of CM019065.1, forward strand.
CAGGTAGCGCACAGCAGTCGAAGTCAGCATCTTCTTTCTGCCACGACCAGGTAGCGTTTCAACAGTGCCCTTTGCCTTGAATTTGCGAATGATGCTTCCTATGGTCTCGCCTGGTATGTCTAACATCTTTGCAATCTTCTTATAGCCATTGCCCTTCCTGTGAAGAGTAATCACCTCTTCTCTTGTCTTCCTGGACCATTCTCTTGACTTCACCATGTTTGTAACCACACCAGTAAATGTCTAGAAGGAGCGGAGTATCACAGTCATTTTAAAGCTGCCTAATTGGTGCTTATTATGCTTTATTGCTGCTCCGTGACATCCACAGGTGTTTTCAATACCTGATTGAAAACACTTGAATGAACCTCTGTTCTTCAGAGTGGTAGTCTTTAAGGGGTTGAATAATTGTGTCAATGAAGAATTCACAAAAGAAACATTTACTACTGTATTACAAAACCAATTGATGTCATTTTAGTTGCATATGGTTCTTTAAAAAGTCCTTGTAGGATTTCATTCTGAATACAATTACAAATGTACACTAAATTCCCTAAAACCCTTTACAGCATTGGGGGTTGAATAATTTTGAACACAACTGTACAACCGTATTATTTTTTTTCTTTTGTACACTGTGTCTTGATAAATAAAGATTTAAAAAATATATAAAAACAAAAAAACTGTATCTCCGGCTCCACCTAGCGTTTTTTTTAACAAACCCAAATTTACCTTCAAGAAAAAAAGTCTGTGTGCATGAGTCAGAGTAAAACAGCTTTCAGTTCAAAAACTGCACAGTTATCTGACCAAATATAGATGAACAGTTCACTGGTGGCCACGCTGCAGAAGAGTAATACTTTTATGTTGAATCAGCAGCTGTTTTCTTCCACTAGGTGGTATCTCCAAACCCACCGACAAGATGTATAGAACAGAGGAGGGCTTTTTGATAGTGAAATCAGCGCTTCCTTCACTAGAGGTCCCCTCTATCCTTTTAGTATCCTTTCACGGTATGCTCATGCGTACCTCAAACAAAGCAAAAAGGCACCATAGTGTAGCATTTTAAAACCGTATAGTACATTTTTCAGTGTCTAGGATCAGACACCAGATGCAGTTCGCAGCCGGTGATATTGTAGGGGGCACTAGATCTCCCATGCAGCTGCCGATATCCCTCTCCGTTCCGTAATAAACTAGGATATGATCGGTTAGATTAAACTGCTTTATTAAAAATAAACAAACGAGCAGATAAACAAACACCCAAACGCGTTTCGCAAAAATATCGCTTCCTCAGTAGGTGTGTGACACAGATGGCAAGTGAAAGTAAACCAGCACAATAGAATCCCAAGATGGAAACTGTCCATGGACCAGAGTGGGGGAAGAACTGGTCTTGCTCAGGACAAGTGTGGGATAAACTAGCCCTCCTGTGGGCTCCAGAGCCAGAAGCATGACATTTGGAAGGTTAAGAGAAGTTCCCGGTCTCAGGAAGGTTTAGGTAGTACAACTATGCATGCCACATTAAAGTATTTGGGCAGATGTTCCCCTTAAATAATGCCATTGAATCATTAAGCAACTTTTAAATGGTCAAGAATAACAGAGTGCCACCCTTCCAAAAGGTGTCCTTTTGGGCTGATTCGCCTTTTTGAATAGGGAGCGTCCCCCTGGAAAAAAAAGTTGCAAAGATCCTAAGCTTATCAGCTTCATGTGTTTAGGTCTGGAATACACAGCTCTGCACATTAATGACCAGCTAACATCAGTTTAACATCTTTGCAATCATCTTATAGCCATTGCCCTTCCTGTGAAGAGTAATCACCTCTTCTCTTGTCTTCCTGGTCCATTCTCTTGACTTCACCATGTTTGTAACCACACCAGTAAATGTCTAGAAGGAGCTGAGTATCACAGTCATTTTAAAGCTGCCTAATTGGTGCTTATTATGCTTTATTGCTGCTCCGTGACATCCACAGGTGTTTTCAATACCTGATTGAAACCACTTGAATTGACCTCTGTTCTTCAGAGTGGTAGTCTTTAAGGGGTTGAATAATTGTGTCATTGAAGAATTCACAAAAGAAACATTTACTACTGTATTACAAAACCAATTGATGTCATTTTAGTTGCATATGGTTCTTTAAAAAGTCCTTGTAGGATTTCATTCTGAATACAATTACAAATGTACACTAAATTCCCTAAAACCCTTTACAGCATTGGGGGTTGAATAATTTTGAACGCAACTATACATAAGCTGTAATTAGACTACTTGTAGATAACAAACAAAACAACCTTATACAACACATGATGCTGATTTTTGTTTGTTTGAAGTAATTGCATGTAAAAAGGAAAAATATATTTAGGTTTCATCTCTTGTTTCTATTTTGAGATGCAAAATTTACCAAAATCTGTGCAGTTACAGGGCCAAATTACATACTTCACGCAAACGTTAACGCTCACTTGCGTGAGCATTAACATTTGCTGCAGTGTTTACCGCATATATATACAATCCAAACGCAAACGGGTTAAAAAATCCATTTGCGTTTGGTACCTTGCGCTTCTCTGCACGAGGTTACTGTAGTTTGTGCCCCGTATACTTAACATGGGGAGCGCAAAGTGTTAATCAGCGCTGGATTACAAAGTCCCAGTGCTGATTAACGTCTGGCTCTGGTTAGCGAAAAGTCAACCAGAGCCAGGACTTGGTGTTAACGGATTCTGCAGAAGCGGAATCCGTTAACACCAGCCCAAAAAAATAAAAAACCAAAATCACATATTCACCCTCTGTCCTGCGATGAGGACAGCGGCTCCAACCGCCTTTTCCCTCTGGCGGGAGCAAGGAAAAACTGGGGGAAAAACTCCCCCCAGTCTCTCCCTGCATATCACTACGCAGACCGGCCAGATCTCACGAGGCGAGATCTGGCTGGTCATGTGACCGGCAAGGGACTCCATTGGACTCCATTGAGTGGATGCTCGCGGCTGCGCTCAGCACGGCTGCGAGCATCCCTGATTTTACCGCACGATAACGATGCAGGCAGCATTTTTTGCGCCTGCATTGTAATCAGCGTTAAAATGCGGGCGCAAGGGGGAAAACTGCGGGCGCAGTTTTTTCCTCCCTTGTGCCCGCGTTTTAACACGAAGAATATAATTTGGCCCACAGTCACTTATATAGCGCCTGCAGATTCAGTAGCACTTTACAATGGGGAACCACAAACATGAGACATAATATTATGATACATGAGGAAGAGGCGAACCTGCCTGTTAGAGTAACTGTTCTGCTAATAAAGCAATTTTAACCAAGTGCTCAGGCAGACATCCTATGAGCTTACAAACTAAGGGATGGGGTTATGTGAACAAATGGGAGCAGAGTAGGGATGAGCTGTTCAGTTCGATCAGTTCGGAGTTCGAACCGAACTTTGGTCGTTCAAAGTTTGCGAACTTCAAACTTTTTGGGTGTGTTCGGTTCGAGTTCGCAAAAAAAAAAGAAATTTTGAAAAAAGTATAGAAAATGCTTAAAAAAATACTAGAAAATCTAGAAATAAAGAGACTCTTTACTGCAGAATATTATAAGCAATGGTTTATTAGATATTGAATTAAAAACTAATGTGTACGTGCAAAGATTCTCAACTCTAAATGACCTGTGTTTTTCAAATGGCATAACAGGTGTTTTTAGTCTGGTCTAATCAATTTGATATATTGTAGACTATACTGAGGGGGTGGGGTGGTGTCTGCTTCTGATTGAGATTTGAGAAGTGTTAATTTCCCTCCTAAAACTTATAATATGCTCTATTTCACCGCTGTGTGCTCAGCTCATTTTTACCGCTTTCGCTCATCATGTTTAAACGCGATTTTGAAGCCACATTTTGTTAAATGACCGACATGTTAGATATCGTTCTTTCCGGCAGACTCCGCAGATTCATAATGTATCATTTTTATATGTATATGTCCTGTCCTGGCTGTATATTATGAAAAAAATGCAATAAAATCCAATCCAATCCAAAATGCAATAAAAAAAAGTATGTGCCAGAAACAAGAGTCAAAGACATTTACCAGTGGGGTTATTACACCCTTTACCCATTCCAGATAGACCCTGGTCTCATATTTCTATGGACTTCATAGTAGATCTACTTACATCCAAGGGTAATACAACGATCCTCACCGTGGTAGATAGATTCTCCAGAATGGCTCATTTCGTTCCTCTGCCAAAATTACCCTCTGCCGCAAACTTGGTACCGGTTTTCATAAACAATGTTTTAAGGCTTCACGGTATGCCTCTTGAAATAGTCTCTGACAGAGGTACTCAATTTGTCTCCCAGTTTTGGAAGGGTTTTTGTAAAAACATGGGTGTCACATTGGCTTTTTCATCCACCTATCACCCTCAAACAAATGGGGCATCAGAAAGAGCTAATCAAAGCCTAGAACAGTATCTCCGATGTTTTGTATCTCAGCAGCAGCATTCCTGCTCCGATTATTTGCCTTGGGCTGAGTATGCCAGCAACAATTGTGATAATGATACTACTGGTCACTCCCCGTTCTTTACTGTCTATGGCTTCCACCCTCCGACACTTCCGTCTCACTTCCCGACCTCCAATTTGCCTGCACTAGAGGATCACTTGCATGCCCTCAGGCAGATTTGGGTACAAGTAAAAGGATATATCTGAAAGAAATGTCAGAAAACAAAAAGAGAAAGCTGACAAGGGTAGATGCATGTCACCGATTTATAAGGCTGGGGACCAGGTTTGGTTGTCCACCCGCCATGTTAAGTTACAGGTACCCACTATGAAGTTAGCCCCGCGCTTCATAGGTCCTTACAGGGTCTTACGTCATGTTAATCCTGTATCTTATGAATTGGCCTTACCACGTTCTCTGTAGGCTTGTGCACCGATTTTTTTTTTCGGTTCGGTTGGTTCGGATTTTGTAAATTTTCGTTTCGGACGATTTTCATTTCGGTTCGTTTCGTATCGACTTTTTTTCGTGATTTCGGAAATTTTTGTGTTTTTCGGGAACATCTGTTCTCGTTTCACAGTGTCTATTCGTTTTGACATAAACTAATGGTTTTTCAGATACGATAATTATACGATACGATAATTCTGCAGATACGATAATTCTGCCATTGAGATTTCTCATGTTTTACAAGAAGGATACATTGAGATTTCTCATGTTTTACAAGAATGATACATTGAGATTCCTCTGGTTTCCCGGGAAGGATACATTGGAGATTTCTCTTGTTTTACAAGAAGGATACATTGAGATTTCTCATTTTTTACAAAAAGGATACATTGAGATTTATCTGGATTTCCAGGAAGGATACATTGAGATTTCTCATGTTATACAAGAAGGATACATTGAGATTTCTCTGGTTTTCCAAGAAGGATACATTGAGATTTTTCTGGTTTTCCAAGAAGGATACATTGAGATGGGAATGATACAAAATTTAATTACAGAATCAGCTATATAAATACGATGTCCGAAATTACTGAAATGGAACCGAAATCAGGAATGGAGCCGAAATCACGAATTGAACGAAAATTAATTTTGACTTTACACATTTCTAGTCCATTCGAAAATTCCGAAAAGTTTTTGTTTCGGCACGAAAATTTGTTCGGATCTGCCGTTTTCGGATCTGAAAATTTCCAGAAAATTGGCCGAAACCGAATGCACCAATCGGGAAATTTCGTGAAAATTCCAAAGTTCCGAAACCCGAAACGCACATCCCTAGTTCTCTCCGCATCCATAATGTGTTTCACGTAAGTTTATTGAAACCGTTGACGTGTAATCATTTCACACGCTCGGTCGCTCCTCCTCCACCTATTGAGATTGAGGGTGAGGAGGAGTACGAAATCAATTCTGTCCTTGATTCTAGGCTGTGTAGGGGATCCCTTCAGTACTTGGTTGATTGGAAGGGTTATGGGCCTGAGGATAGATCCTGGTTGCATGCTCGCAACGTGCATGCTCCTCGTCTGGTCCGTGCTTTTCATAGGGATCATCCCCGGGCACCCGGAGGTCGTGCGGAGCTCTCCTATAGAGAGGGGGTACTGTTACGTACTGCGCTTTGAATCCTCGGCACCCGGCAGCATCGTCCTCACTGCTCGCTGCCCGGGCGCCGAGTGAAGAAGGAAACCTGGGCAGTCATGTGAGATGCCGGGGGGTGGAACCAGGCATCGTGACGCAGACCCGCCGGGTTTAAAACTACAGGCGAAGCAGCACAACATTACCCGATCGTGGTTTAACACCCCTTTGAGCTGCTCTTGTAAAATTCTGATTGTTTACTGGTTGACTGACTCCTGGCTTACGACATTCTCTGGCGCACTGACCCCTGGCAACGGCTTACGATATTCTCTGTTACTGGCTTGGCTCCTAAGTCTTCTGCTTGCTGTGTCTCATTGTTCAGCATATGGATAGATAGATATATATATATATACACATACACACACACACCGACCACTTATAAGGATCGGAGGGAAAGGAAAGGGTACTGCCTGCAGGGATAATATTCTCCTCCTAGTGGGGATCGTAACAGAGAGGCCTGGTTGAATTGGAGGTATTTACGACATTGTAATGGGAGAGGGGAGAAGCAGAGGGGAATATGCTAACTAAAAGAAAGGGCAAATTAACAAACAACTAATCAGCCAGAAATTAATAAATGCAGAGATAAAATTGAATTGAATTAATTTTACTTCATTTTGGTTGCAGAGTGGGAGAATGGAGTTCAGTCTGTGAGTGTGAGGGCAACCTGATTGCTTGTTACTTCTTTCTGGTTGTAGAGTGGGAAAATGGAGCTCAGCCTGCGAGTGTGAGGAAACACTGATTGTTTAAGTTTTACTTCTGTGGTTTAGCTTCTACAATATTTAACAGTCAATGAGATGGAGGTGTGAATGTTTAGATAAGGCAGCAGGATGTCTGTTGTGATCCAGGGTACCTGAAATAAGAGATGGGAGCTGAATGAGATAAAACAGGGAGCTTAAAAGAGTTATAATATACTCCCTGGTGGTGCCCTTTGAATACATCCCACACAATACATTGATGTGAGCAAGTGATGTAAAGATACTGGGCACTATCACCTGGTGTGAGCTAACCTGAGCGTCAGCATTTTTTTGCATTAGTGCCAGGCAAAATGAGTCTAGTGCCTGACCAACGGATCGTTTGCCTCCCGCTAGAAACGGGAAAAATCACTTAGCATGTGTTAATTTGCGATTAGCACCCGGCAATTGAAAGGAATGCAGTACAAGTGTTCTCTTGGCAACATATACCAAAGTAATGGCTCTGGTCAGCAATGTCTTTGCTATTGCAGTCTATATTATGACATATATGTATCCTTTATCAACATATATCCTAATTGTAATATGTTGCCTAATTTTAAGCTGGGGGTTATTCATAGTAAGTAAGCGGTTGATTATTAGGGTGACCGTGTGGACCATGTTTAAAGGGACACATGGATAAGTCTTGCCCTGAAACATGTATTATTTATATGCTACAGAAGAGAAATTATTGTTGCTCACCTGGCCTTGCTTTTGGATCTATTAAATGCATTGTAATGATTCTACATGCTGTTGGGTGGCATTTATCATGCAATGCCCATCAGCCTTAATTAATATATTTATTTATAAGATTTTATCAAAAAATTTAAATCAAGAAGAAATGAAGCTTATCATTTTAATACCCTCATTCCTAGAGGACTTAGCAAGGATTTTGAGTTATGTCATTTTTTAGAATATTCAGTTATGTCCTTAATATTTAGGGTTGTTGTCCTTTCTATTCTATCCTACCATGTGTAACAAGTAAGCGAATATGAATTTTTGTTTTGTTAGGTTTTATATAAATGTATATTCATATTTCATGTAGAATCTGCCATATATATTCAAGTAGAACCATCCTGTAGTGTTGATGTATTCTCCTGTAATGTACACCTTTTACTGTATTGATGTTTTAATTTATAGGTAATCATACCAATTGTCTTCTCCTTATAAGCCCGTTTTTCATTTTTAATATTTTTTAATAAAAAAATATTTTTTTATTTTTATAATTCATATTAGTGTTGGGTATACAGCCTCCCTTTAAAGCCAAATTTTTGTGCTTATTCCTTTTGTTAGATGCCTCCTAAAAGTTTAATGTTCACGGTGAAATAATTATTGAACTTATGAAATGAAGGAACCGCTAGGGATGAATAATATTAACCCCCTTGCTCTCTATTTAAGAGGCACAACTTCCTATGAAGGGCAATATACCAGTCTGGGTTGAATAATGTCAACCCTCCTAATCCTGATACTTAATAAATTGTTTTATATCTATGAGATATATCTGACCTTTCAATTAAGGGTGTTATGTTAAACCATATCAATTAAGTTTACCCCACGCCCTGATAATTTGGGCGTTTAGGGAAGCATGTGGACCTTAGTGTCCTCATTAGTATTTGGAGCCAGCTACATAAAAGAGCCACTCCAACCTGTTCCTTCAATTCTTTTTATTTCTGCCACTGATGAAGCGCCATTTTGGGTGAGAAATGCGTTTGGCTATTTTATATGTGCCTCTCATTTTTGTTCTTTTATTTGTTGTTGTTTTTGTCTATTGCATTCTAAATAAATAGACCATCGAAGTCACTTTAACTCCAGTACGAATTTCCTTGCCTATGGAATATTTCTGCACAAGGAGCTTAACCCGGTGAGATGCCAGAGAGGTGTTTCTACGTGCGGAGATTGATCTATAAACACCCACTACTTTAAGCTCTCCTCAGCCGTCCTAAAGTGGAGAAGGTACGTTCGGGAGATCCGACAGGACCCCTGAGAGGAGGTTTCTTCCTGCGTAGACTGGCTTGTAGCATTGTTCTTTCAAGCCTCCCGAGACAACCTTGGAGTGGAGAGAGTGCCCACCGGAGAGAAGCTCCAGCATCTCTACATCACAACTTGAGCTGCAGTATTATCGAACGGAGCAAGCCCTGGTAAGGCAAGGCTGACACCACTGCTGTATTCTGAGACGTTGCTATCTAAGGCTACTACACATGCAGTGCTGACCTATTGGATATATTTTTTGTGCCCATAAAAGCTTAACTGAAACCATTGATTGAAGAAGGTGTAATACTCCTGTTTAAACACCTATCGAAGATTGATTTGATTGATCCTTTTGGTCTTTAACAAAACTGAAGAGGCAGAACATTGCTAATTTTTCTGCACATCAGGTACTATTACACCTGTCAAGACTGACTACAGTGGTCTATTTAAGCGAACAGAGTCGTTATATAAGTTTGCGAGTCTACATCTCCTAAGAAGGGAATGAGATAACTGTGACTCTTCAGACTTTTATTCTATTTTTATGAATTTTCCTCTTCCCTTTAGTCTGCCTAATTTTTTATGCGAGCGCCACCCAGCTCTCCTTTATTGCTGTTTATTTTCTAGGGTGTTGGGAAGCACCCTCCCTATGGGTATTTACTGGCGTACCTTATTTAATAAGCGCCGCTGAGTTGAACATTTTTCTTGTATTTTATTTAATATATGTGTGCATATAAACATGGATGATATGGTCACCTTGGGAGGATTTTAATAATGCAAGGGTATGAGGGCTCTTCACTGGATGTGTTCATAATTCTACAAGCTTGTGAGGGCAGGGGATAGGTATGGCCAGGCACCCTGCACTGGAAAAAAACTGTTCTGACCTGTACACAACTGCATTAGTGATGGGTCTCAGCCCGGGTCTTAGCACTTCCCAAGCGTGCGCTAAACGGCCTTCTACAAGGACTAACGCGGACAAGGTGATCTGTTAGTGGGTCGACAGGCGCTACCTTCTAGTGATTAGCGCTAGATTTATCATTTACCATTGGTGTTTTAGCTCACACCAGGTGATGGGGCCCACTGTGTGTGTGTGAGGGGTTGCAACACAAAATATCACAAAATGGATGCACCCAGTGACACATATAAAGTAAAATATATTCTTAGCTAAACAAGCAAAATAAGAGCATTTCATTTTTGGTGGTAGTGTCCCTTTAAAATAAAATGGGAGGAGGGGTTGTTTCAAGAACAGTTAACATTAAATCCCTATGTCCCTCATAGTTTTTACCTTAGAGAATTTGTTAAACAATATTTTGTATTCTTAAATCAATACCAGCAGTTAATTAGTCTCATATTCTACACTCAAAGGGTGATAAAAGATTAAATCATAATTGGTTAATTATCTGCAATCAGTACAGCGAACATAATAACTCATATTATGTAAGCAAATAAAAGCAGATGGTAGTGGGAATCTAATTAAATGTGTTTTGGATTTAGAAAAGAAAATGAAAAACAAAGAAATGACTTCAGTACAATTTGAAAACATAAAACACATATACATGAGATGTTGTTGATAAACTTAGATGATTTCATTTTCAGTTTAATAAAACACTTGGCTCTGTGTTTCATGTCCTTTTTTCTTACAACGGAGTATAAATAAAAGTAATTATTATTATATTGATCCCTAAATCTGAAGGCGATAATAGAACTGGGAACACAGAATATTAGCTCCTAAAGGTTGTATAGAGATAATGACAGCTACAAAAATTCAATAAAACCTCTGTATGAAATGTACTCAAAAACCCTGCATGACACACATTATACAGAACAATGTGCATTTCACACTGAGAAGATGAGTAAATGAATGGTAATATGTTTTGCACTTGTTACACAAGATACATGATGAATTCAAAGAATTGCTTGTCATAATTATTATGTAGAAGACAATACTTATAAAGAATAGAAATCCTCAAGGTATACAACATATATCTTTGTTTTATAGCTCTGCTCACCAAGGGTTTGTGTAAATATGAAATAACTTGCACTATTGTGATTCTGATTCTTATATGACTAGCTAAGTTATGAACAACGAGATGTTGAAAACAATAACCAACAGAGGGTTCAATTTAGTAAGTCACAAAAAAGCAGCAGTAAAAAAATATTCTTGCATAGTTTGACACAGAAAAGAAATACAATTTTCAGGATTGTTTGTCTTTCAGTTATATGCTGTTACATTAGTGTTTGATTGTGAAAAAAGAGCTATATTAAATCACTGGAATATAATTAAAATTCTCATGTGAGAAATAAAAAGTAACTGCTGTGAAAAAATGTGTATGCACTGCAGATGCGTATTTAACCCCTTCACTACCAAGTGATTTTTATTGACAATTTTTTTTTATCATAACGTTTGAAACACAGGATGTGAAGTTAACAATTAAATATAGGGTAAAATAGAAATTTTGCACATGGATTGATGTTCTGAGATAAGTTAAAAAAAATTAAATATTGTAAATTCAATCATTTTCAATTTTTCATGTGTTCATTTATCCTTTACAGAAATTTTGCTGGAACGAAAGAGTCTGAATGCAAGTTGTGCCCCTTGTCTTACATAAAATCGCACAGGGGGTCTTCATTATTAGCATACTGGTAGAAATAGCCTTTGTGTCAACTACTGTTACTGTGATAAAGATAAATAATAAAAATGCTCAGATCTCCTGCTTCTAGTGATTTGTAGTGATCACAATGAGAGCAATACAGCTTCCAAAAAATACCAACATTGTAAATTACAGTAACATCTTAAATCTGTACTGTACAGGGAATTTCACTTATTATAACCCCTGAATCTTATCCCTGTACAGCAGTGAGTGACCCCAGAGTTCCCCCTGTATTCTGCCCTCTCCCTAGCTGCAGGAAAGCAAAAGTAATGTGTTTGAACTCTATGTTACAGTGAGGTTTGGGGCTACTATATGAAGCTCTTTTTTCTCTCTGCAGGGTTCTTTGATAGAGAGAAAGGGGGGTTTGTGAGGGTCCTGAGGACGAGCAACAGCACTAGTGGCCTGCTCTACGGTGGGTGCCCGCTCAGGTCTCACGAGGTTTTAGCTTGCTTGTGTCATTACAGGGATGAATGCTCCATATGCAAATCAGCCTGCTCTCACCCAAAAGGGTGGCCAGTACTGATTGCCAAGGACGTCATCCCTGCACGAGAGGTGCTGCAACCCCCGACGATCATTTCAGCCTTGTTAGGCCTCGTCAGGAGGATATAGCTAACAGCACTCTAGGCACATCCAGCAAGGAGTCCACGTCTGGATGACCCTGTAAACTTATAGTGAGGGAAAGGGGGGTTTGTGAGGGTCCTGAGGATGAGCAACAGCACTAGTGGCCTGCTCTATGGTGGGTGCCCGCTCAGGTCTCACAAGGTTTCCCCTTTCCTCACTATTAGTCTACAGGATTATCCAGACGTGGACCCCTTGCTCGGTGTGCCTAGAGGGGTGTCAGCTATAAGTGTGTAAATATGTGATGATTTTGTACAAATGCAAGACTTTTTATAAATGCCAGACTTATGATTCACGACTCCACGGCCTCTGCGGTAGGGGATGACTATTGACAATTTTGTAACGTTCCGCTGTTGTGTGGTGTTGATTGGTCGGTTGTTGCATGTGGAGACCCACACATTGGCTGTCTAATCTTGCGTTACGGTTGAGAACACGTGGTGATTCATTCATCTGATTAGGCCGAGTGGTCCATGTTTGGCCAATGACCTGTGATTCCGGTCTGGGCGATGCACTGGCATAGTGGCGCCTTGTCCGAGCCTTTTGGTTGATCGTATACTAGATACCCCTTTTAAAAGGAGGGAGGAGTAAACAGTACTACAAGCGATTTCATTTTTTGCTCCAGACAAAGCTGACTTGCGTTCAGGCGAAACATATGTCGAGCTAATGCACAACTTTTGTTTTTAAGGAAGTGTGTGTTGTTTCTGTACACGTAGGGGTAAGAACAGAATTTATGAGCATGAGCTCTATGAGTCTCAGGGCCATTGACTAGCAATGGTGGCATATTTATGCATCGTCGTTTGGTTTTCCTGACCTGACGTGCAAAACGAAGTGTAATACATGCGCAGTAATGTTACGCACGTAAATCTGTGTGCGGACTGGTTTTTTCGCGGGATTCATCCAATCAGAATTAAGAACCTTAATTGACATCAATTTACCTTAATTGACTCACTTAAGATTTTGCGCCTTTCAAAGTAAATGAGTATACATGCTGCAGCAATAAAAAAAATTATGCGTGTAAACGTCGTTTGTAAAAAGATGTGCATCGATTGAAATACCATCCGCATACCAGCGCACGAACGAATTTGCGCTCACAATGTTAAGTATAGGACGTGCGCAGTTCATCACGCTCGCGCAGGTCCATCCGCATTAAATGATAACACGCATCGTTTGCGCGAACATTGTAATACGATGTTCAGCGCAAAGGGTTTTGTCCCTCGCGCAAATGTGCATTTGCGCATGCAAAATGCACTGCATGAAGAATGTAATAGGGGCCTTAGCGTCCAAAGCAGGGCATTTACCACCATCTTTATAACAGCATATCCCGGTGCTTTAATTAGATGGGGAGACATGCCTTTGTCCTCCTACTTCTCCACAGCCATGCGAGGGAGGTTAATAACAATTGGTCATTGGACAGATGTCCAACCCTCACAGATGTTGTGCATGTGGAGACTATTATAATTATTATTATTGTCATCATTTATATAGCGCCAACAGTTTCCGCAGCGCTTTACAATAACCAAAGGGAATGAAATACATATAAACGGATATAGGATGGAAACAAGAGTTGTAGAGGGCCCTACTCATAGACTTCAAGTATGGGAGTCATTGCCCTTGTCCTCCCTTTCCTCATATCTATGCTTGACACAGTTGATTAGTGTACACTCAATGTAAACAATCCATATCAGGCTCAACAGGATTGTATGAGCCAAAAATGCAGGGATAGGGGCTTTATGCTGATACTGGCAGTAATGTACATAAGTGTATGATATAATAATCACTCACAATACAGGAGTGCAGTGGCAGAGAGCTGAGAAGATACAGGTAAAGGTAATGGCAAGCAAGGCAGATAATGGTAGTCAAGCAAGCAGTGTTTATCAAAGGTAATGTCACCCACTGTACAGTAGGACAGCAAAAGATTTGTTGACACCCAGTCCATCCGTAAGTGGGTGCTGCAATATGCGAGTATGGGGTACATGCCTTTGTCTACCCCACCTGTTGCTAGGGGTCCCTAAGTTTAAGTCAATTATCACGCCATTAAAATCTCTGTCTTAAAAACTAAATAACTGTAAAAAAGTTATACTTATCAGCAGACATCTTGTTTTCTTCTAATGACCTTTTATCAACCTAAAATAGGCCACTCTAAGAATCCAATCTTCACTTATAGAGGGCTCATTGTATAATTGCTCTTCAGGGAAGGTATGTCCTCTAATCTATAGGTCCTTCCCAGTTCCCACACCTAGAATCGAGACTTCTAATTGCCTGTTCTGCCTGGTAACATAATCAAACTAAAGTAAGACAAGCAGGCAACTCTGATTGCAGCCAGGTCTACCTAGTATTCTGTTACTAGGTAGGATAGGCAAACCAACCAATCAGAGAGCTCTATTCTAGGCATGGAAAGGCCATATAAAGGCTAAAGATTAGTCTCATAATAACTGTGATTTTGCAGGTGAACATGATTTTTAACAGTTTTACTGCAACACAAACATTTTTGTGTGGTGCACCACACAACACTGGTCATTATGTAGTTTTATGATATACATGCTTTACATTTACAGGACTAAAAATCCCACCTTGGTAAGAAACTATTAATTATATGACAAACTGCTTTCACGTGGGTTGCATTTAAAATTTTTCTTTAAAAACCAATTGCTAAATGCCTTACAGTGCTGTAACGCAAGACAGGTTGAAATCTTATTACTTCACTGAAATTAAAACCCAAGTTCTAATACTGTTCAAGTTGAACAATGATTCTTCATTTTATTGCTTTTGAAATCCCTTGATGATCATAGAAAAAAAAATGCCCTCGAGGAAATAGGAAAGGGAAAAAAAGATTTTGAAAAGCACAAGATGCAGTTTGCTCTTTTAGCCTCTTTGTCATAAAAAAGATTTAATGCCAAGTCTTGGAAAACAGACTGCTTCCCCTTCAGATGAGCACCTTGTGTGCCATTTATAAATTCTGTTCACTTTCTTTTATTTATTACAGGAGAGAGGGAAAGCAATAAAGAAAACTATCCATGGCTAATAAATTGCATGTCTTTTAAAACAATCTTCTGTTGAAAACATTGTATGGACAATGTTGGCTGACATTTACACATTTAATATAAGTTTTGTTTGTAATCTACAACAATTTTAGCATGTACTCATTTAAGCAAGATGAGTATTTAAATGATCATTAATTGTTGCAGAAATATTTTTCTATAATTGGAAAAACTGAATGGCAGTTTGAAGTAAAACTTAATTTATCAAAGCCATAAATATCAAAGATTTGCTTTCTCTAACAGGAATATGAGGCAGGTAGTTCAATGTTTAAAATGTTCTTTTTGAAAAAGCATCAAAACGTCAAGATTTTTGCTGATATCATTGACCCCTGAAAATGAAAGATAAAATGAAAAGTATGTCAGATAGTTCTTAGACTGTTATCCAGTGTCAGTGGGGCTTGAATAACTACTTCACTGGGATTCTGACCCGTTGCAAGCTATGAATTATATTCATATATTTTGGTTTGTGAAGACTAATAGCATTTGAACCAAAGTCCATGGCATGTGGCTATGGCTATCTTCCTATGTTGGAAATATACATGAAAGAAAAAAAAAATCACTCTAACCCTGGCATTAATTGTAGGTGCACAATGTAGTTAACTATTCAGCAAGATTATTAGTAGCAAATGAAATCAATAATTTCTGTATGGTACTGACTTCTTCTATGGTACATTATGATATAATACTGAATGGGATTAACTATATTTACTACCAATAATCCTAGTAAATCATTCAGAAGATTGTGCCCCTAAGACATTTAGATGAAGTCTTTATTTTTTATTTCCATACAAGCCATCTGCTAGACCTGTATGGTGCGACTTCAGATTATTAAGGATAGAAATCAATAAACATAGTTCTGCACAAGAGATTCCATTAGTGAAAAAGAAAATAAAGGAATTAAGAAAAGTAGACCAGTATACCTTAAACACCAGGGAACTGAAGATATACGTCTATTAAAATATAGGAACATTGTCTCTGCCACCCTTGGAGTTTGAAAGCACCCAGAGTTCCTTCTAACACCACCTAGCTGCTGTGTTATGTTACAAACCAAAACAGCACAATGTTTATTTTAAATATGTAATTTTATTGTTTAATATAAGTGATATAGAAACATAGAATGTGTCGGCAAATAAGAACCTTTCGGCCCACCTAGACTGCCCAATTATATGGAAACTTTCCTTGGATTTATCTTTTATTTTGGATAGCCTTATGCCTATCCCATGCCTGCTTACATTCAGTCACTGTTTAAGTCTCTACCACTTCTACTGGAAGGCTGTTCTATGTACCCACCACCCTCTCAGTAAAATAGTACTTCCTGATGTTGCTTTTAAACCTTTGCCCCTCTAATCTAAGACTATGTCCTCTTGTTTTGCTTCTTTGTTTCCTTTTACATCTACTCCCTTCCTCTACCTTGTTGATTCACTTTACATATTTAAATATTTCTATCATATCTCCTCTGTCTCGTCTTTCATCCAAGCTAAACATGTTAAGATCATTAAGGGGGTTATTCAGAGCACCAAAAAGTCGCCTTCATTTCAGTTCTCTCCCGTTCCCTGGACTTCGGGTAATCAAATTTCCCCACCCTGCGTTGAATTCCGCAATCACCACAGGGTCTCTGGAGTGCAGGGAATGGATCTGAAAGTCTGCCGCAAAACCGCCGAACTCCAGCCAAAAACCCGCCGAAAAACGCTTCCGATATGATCTGAAATACCGAATCATTTGAACTGCCGCAAAAAAAAACACCGAACACGTCCGAAAAAAGCTGACGAGCCGCCAAACACAGCGCCGATCAGCCACTGGAAAAAGCTGACGAACGGGGTACAAAAACCACCAAAAAAGAAAGTCAAAATTGAAACGCTGTTTGCAAAAAGACTACTCCACAAAAATGCCTGGAATTTGCATATTAGGTCCTGCGAATGACAATAAAAAGGTCTGTTACAGAAAAAAGAAAATCCGCTATTAATATATACAGAAAAAAATTTGCCGAAAAAAATTACTAAAAGATCCTAAAAAAATAAATAAATAAATAAATAAATAGAGAGCCCTATTAAATTATCAATGCAAAAATGCACGCTAAACATGTGTTTTCTTACGCGAAGCGTTAAACGTTAACGCACGAAAATCACCGCTGGAATTACATTCCTCGTGCATTTTTCATCCGTCGGGAAATTGCCCTCGTAAAACCGACACGCAAAAATGCGCGCAAAATACAGTTGCGAACAGAAATCAGTGAGCGCAATGTAATTTTTAATGCGAGTCCGTCATTTTGTGCGGACTGCGCACAACAGACGTCCGTTCTGACGGAAGTCAAGGTAGTGGCCGTCATTTTTATGGATTTAGTAAAAAAAAACGTGCGCATCGACGTTCTCCGTTGTGAATCTACAGTTTGGTACGGTCAGGTTGTTACAATTTGCCGTTACCACCAGCTTTTCAAAGACGTTAAAATTATGTGTGCAAACGTTGTCCGTTAAATTTTGCGCTAAGATTGTAATACCATGCGCGCAGCAGCGCACAAATGCATTTGCGATCACAATGTTAAGTATAGTATGCGTGCACTAAATTGAGCTCACAAAAGGTTCGCGCAGGGTCACTCGCGTTAGACATTAACGTGCATTTTGTATGCGAACATCGCAATACGACGTTCAGCTCAAAGGCTTTTGCCCCTCGCGCTAATGCATTTTTGCGCGCGTGCACAATTGTGCACGAAGAATGTAATAGGGCCCAGAGACTTTTACTGCAGATTAAAATATTAAATGGTTTATTAGATATTGAATAAATCCGGGAATATTTTTAACATTGAAGCCTATGGGGTTAACCTGAATAAACCTGCCGAATGAAACCACCGAACGGCAGGGCATTTCGGCAACTTTTCACTGCTGTTCGGTGTTTTCTGAATAGTTTAACTATTGCTTCACTATGGGGGATGTCACTGCCTTCAAACAGGCACCGTACGGTTCGCCAAAATTTGGCGAACTGCCTGGTCTCTGAGTAGCCGATTGGCCAGGAAATGGCGCCATACAGGGAAATTCCCTATTTGGTGCCATTTCGGAGCCAGATTGGCGGTTTCTGAATAACTCCTTAAGCCTTTCCTGGTAACTTTTCTCCTTTGAACTGTACACCATTTTAGTAGCCCTCCTCTGATCTCTCTTTCAGGTATCTACAGTAGCAAGAAAAAGTATGTGAACCCTTTGGGATTACGTGGAGTTTTGCATGAATTGTTCATAAAATGTGCTCTGATCTTCATCTAAGTCACAACAATTTGAAAAACAGTCTGCTTAAAATAATACAACACAAACATTATATGTTTTCATGTGTTTATTGAACATAACATGTAAACATTCACAGTGCAGGGTGGAAAAGTATGTGAACCCCTAGCCTAATGACTTCTCCAAGAGCTAATTGGAGTCAGGAGTGAGCCAACCTTGAGTCCAATCACTGTGATATTATTGGATGTGTTGCTGAAAGCTGTCCTGCCCTTTAAAAACACACACCAGTTTTGGGTTTACTGGTTTCAAGAAGCACTGCCTGATGTGAACCATGCCTCGCAGAAAAGAGCTCTCAGAAGACCTACGATCAAGAATTGTTGACTTGCAAGAAGCTGGAAAAGGTTACAAAAGTATCTCCAAAAGCCTTGATGTTCATGTGTCCACGGTAAGACAGACTGTCTACAAATGAGAAAGTTCAGCACTGTTGCTACTCTCCCTAGGCATGGTCGTCCTGTAAAGATGACTGCAAGAGCACAGCGCACAATGCTTAATGAGGTAAAGAAGAATCCTAGAGTGTCAGCTAAAGACTTACAGAAATCTCTGGCACATGCTAACATTTTTGTTGACACATCTACAAAAGGAAAACATTAAACAAGAATGGAGTACATGGGAGGACACCACGGAGGAAGCCATTGCTGTCCAAAAAGAATATTGCAGCACGTTTGAAGTTTGCAAAAGAGCACCTGGATGTTCCACAGTACTACTGGCAAAATATTCTGTGGAAAGAGGAAACCAAAATTGAGTTGTTTGGAAAAAACACTCAACACTATGTGTGGAGAAAAAAGGCACAGCACACCAACATCAAAACCTCATCCCCACTGTAAAACATGGCGGAGGGAGCATCATGGTTTGGGGCTGCTTTGCTGCCTCAGGGCCTGGACGGATTGTTGGCATTGATGGAAAAATGAATTCCAGAGTTTATCAAGACAATTTGCAGGAAAACGTAAAACCATCTGTCCACCAACTGAAGCTCCGCAGAGGATGGGTGATGCAACAGGACAATGACCCAAAGCATACAAGTAATTCAACAAAAGAATGGCTTCAACAAAACAAAATACGCCTTCTGGAGTGGCCCAGTCAGAGTCCTGACCTCAACCCGATTGAAATGCTGTGGCATGACCTTAAGAGAGCGATTCACACCAGACATCCCAAGAATATTGCTACACTGAAACAGTTTTGTGAAGAGGAGTGGTCCAAAATTACTCCAGATCATCGTGCAGGTCTGATCTGCAACTACAGGAAACGTTTGGTTGAGGTTATTGCTGAAAAGGAGGGTCAACCAGTTATTAAGTCCAAAGGTTCACATACTTTTTCCACCCTGCACTGTGAATGTTTACATGTTCTGTTCAATAAAAACATGAAAACATATGTTTGTGTTGTATTATTTTAAGGAGACTGTGTTTATCAAATTGTTGTGACTTAGATGAAGATCAGAGCACATTTTATGACCAATTCATGCAAAACTCTACGTAATCCCAAAGGGTTCACATACTTTTTCTTGCCACTGTATATCTTGCTGGAGATAAAGTGAGGTCTCACCATTGCTCTGTACAATGGCATGAGTACTTCCCTCTTTCTGCTGCTACAACCTCTACTTACACAACCAATCATTCTGCTAGCATTTCCTGCTGCTCTATTACTATATAAAGGGTAAGCAGACAATGTAAGAAAAGGGTAAAGTGGATACAAAAAATAAGAAGGGGGACAAAAGGGGAAAGGCATGCAACCATACATTTGGTGATACAATACAAAAAATATGCAATGAAGCAATTCATCAACACTGGATGTATATAGCAGAATAAACATAAACAAATAAAGCAACCAGCAATACCATAAGAATGGAACGATTATGAAAGTATGGTACGGGTTGATCATACAGCCTTTTTTTATGTATCGCAAGTACCAGATGGCAAGGGCTTGTGATAGCCACACATCCCCATGGCTGAGCTTCGAGGTTAGGTATCAAATGGGTAAGGCACGTTAAAGGGAGGCCAGAGCTAAATGGTGGGCAGAAGTCAGTAAGGAGCGAGTCCTATCCAACGTACATAAAAGATTGGGAAAATCCGAGAATAGGTGTCCAGACCATGGTGGCTAAATTATAGGAGAGAGACTGCAGCAGAATCAAAGAAACCCACTGAGGAGAGTCGGCTCTCGCCAGCAGACGTGCGAGACTGGGAAACAGTGACACTTTATAATAGAGTAGTATAATAGGGAGGCCCAAACCTCCAGATGCAATGGGTTGATGCAAAATGTCCATATTATTTTGTGGCCTTCTCCCTCGCCCAAAAATTCAAAGAGTGTTGTCAGTAAAGCTTTAAAGAAAGTAAAGGGGACTGGTAAAGGGAGCGCTCTCGGAAGACATAACAGCTTAGGCAATAACATAATTTTAATGCCACGCATTTTACCCACCCATGAGATCTCGATCTTAGCCCACTGATAGCAGAGAGTTTTAGACAACATGAGTAGGGGATTATAATTAAGTGTGGCAAGTTGAGACACAGAAAAAGCTAAATGAACACTCAAATAATTCAGGGAATGGGTTCTCCAATCATATGGATATAAGTTTTGTAGGGTAGACAAGCTCGTCTGGGGGGTGGCATATGGTAGGGCCTGAGTCTTAGAGACATTCGTTTTATGGTATGATAGCTGACCTTTGCCTTCAATATTCGATGAAGAGCAGGGAGGGAGGACAACAGATCAGTGAGAGTCAGCAGAATAACATCATCAGCGTTTTACTTCCTGGATTCCTTCTTGCGAGGAGGAAACCAGGAAGTAATGAGGTCGCGGTTGCCGAAGGAGGCAGCTGGGGACATCGAGGAAGCGCACGGAGAGGTGAAGTATCCAGCGGCATCCCGAGTGTTACTCGGGGTTACCGCTTCCAACATAGGAATTTAACCCCGAGCCACACTCGGGATGCCGTTGGGGGGGGGGGCAAAAAAAAAAAACAATTGACCATTTTCAGCAAAGAATTTTCTGGATAAATAGACCGCCAGGGAGGTTAATAGTGTTGTCAGGACCTTGCCTATTTTTAATAAATTCCACCTGGCCAGCCGCCGCCACCAACATTGGCTTAAGATCCACCAGATAATTAGCTAAACTTTTAGCATAAGTTTTAGTGTCATTATTGGTCAGTGTCAGTCTACATTTTGGACAGGAAGGGGCAGGTGGTGATGTTTTTGGGATAGTAATTATAGTAGCAGACAATCAGTCTGAAGAAAAAGAACCTGCACGAAAAATATGTTGTAGTGTAGAAAGGAGATGTGGGTGTAAAATTTCTAATAAGGATTTATAATACAGAGCTGTGAACCCATCTGGACCTGGAGCATTGTGATCTTTCGGAGAAGCAATGCCGTTATCAGGGATATCAGGGAGGCAAGGTTGTGGCACATTCATGTAATTTTATTAGGTTATAGAGGTTAGTGTAAAAAGCTGCAAAGCAGTCTGCAATCTGTTGAGGACAGAAACAGGAGACCCCATTAGCGGTAACTATTTTATCTCTTCTGGACTTGGTCAAACGCTTACAGAGCTTGTTCGCCATTCGTCTACTGCATTCATTACAATATAAATAGTGTTTCATTTTAAGTCTCCTGGCCGCCTACAAGTAGTCACGTTTATCCATTTCCACTAACTGATGTTTGAGGTCATGAAGAGATAATAAAGTGGCGGGGTCCGTCTGTCTTTTATGAAGAGAGGTAGCTAAATGGATCTGGTGAAGGATATTCAATCTATAGGAAGCATTCTGTTTCTTAAAGTGAGACCCCCATTTCATCAGTACACCTCTAACTCCTGCTTTGTGTGCCTGCCAAAGCGTGACCGGCAGAACATAAAAGGTATAATTTTCTTTAAAATAATTAGAGAGTGTGTGGGCGACCTCCATTGAGGCTGCGGGACATGACAGAAACAAGTTATTTATGTGCTAGGGAGAGTGTCCATAAGGGACATAGGTATTAGGGAGCGCCAATGATATAGGGGCATGATCGGACCAGGATATTGTACCAATCTCACACCTCAACTCCTTTCAATAATTCCCCTTCCAAAAAAAAGTGATCAATCCTAGTATAAGTTTTATGAGCAACAGAATAATAGGAGTAATCAACCTTCTCCGTATGGAGAAGACGCCAGATTTCAGAAAGTTGAAATTCCACTAACAAGGTAGTGAACTTCTGCACTGAGGATCGCAGAACGCGAGTGGCACAGGTCAGGAGATATAGGTTTCGATTAAAATTACCACAGACAATAATTGTACCTGTCTGAAACTGCTTGGTCATGTTAGAGTGAAAAAAGGTGAGTTGATCAGTATTGGGGCAATAGATATATGATGGTGTAAGTGACACGATTAACGTCAAAAATAAGAAAAAGATAATGGCCTTTAGGGTCTAGGATAGATCTGTGCAGGGTCAAAGGCTACGTTACTATGTATTAAAGTGGAGACACAACTGGCCTTAACCAGAGCCATGGCATGAACATGGAGCTAATACATTGGGAGGTATAGTTTTGGGTGAGAAGTAGGATGGGCTGGCGGTTCGACTCTGTTCGATGTTTGATTCGAACATCGGCTGTTCGAAAGTTCGCGAACTGCGAAGTTGGTCAGGCCGTTCGCAAAAAGTTTTAAAAAAACAATGACGGTTTATTAGATATTGGATTAAAAAACGGGAATAATTTTAACATTGAAGCCTATGGGATTCAGCACATTTCCCACAACTTGTTGCTAAAACATCAGGCAGACGCGGCCCTAATCAGGCACTGTAGATGGCTGCCTGCCGGGGCCTCCCAAGGACTCCCTTGAGGAGTGAGCGGCCGTCGGATGACAGAGCTGCGACTGTGCGGGCTGGCCGGCTGGGTGCATGTGGCAGAGAGGCGGTGCAGGGAGGGAGCCACTGCACCTGTGGCCACGGCAGACCCCCCCCCCACAACCAGGATCCAGGGAGCCCACACTGACCACCAGGCTAAGGTAAGGCGACATTTAAAAAAAAAAAAAAATGTCCCCGGGAACATAAAATAAAACTTTTTTTTTTCTTTAATACTCTCCTGATTCCTGGATCCACCAACAAGCGCAGCCTCCCATCTCCCACGCTGTTAGAAGCTGCAAACACCGGCGCGCTGTGTGCAGCTTCTGAGAAGATACGTTATTAGTGTTGGAAATGCAAAAGCATGTATTATAACATTTAACCTGCAGGTGGTGCTGTTGTTAAAGGGTGCTATGGGTTCTGCACTTGTTGGTATATTCACAGGAAGTTTTTTTTCTCTCTCTCACTTCCTTGATTTCTCCCTGTGTAATGCCTGCTGCAGTTATCAGTCACTAGTCTGATATAGTTGTTTATTGTTTTTATGCACTAAGTAAAGTTTCTACTGCAAGTTCACAAGATTCCAGTGCCTCTTTCATACATAACCAACAGGTTATGGGCCCAGACACTGAAGAGGAAACTACAAATCAGTAAGTGCTGCATCTATGATCCAAATACCTGCTGTGTGAGGAAAGAAGAGCTGCATCCAAGATACTGAAAAAATGGCAAGTGGTTCAGATGTGAAATTTGCAATAGCAAAGCTAGACAATACTAACTATCAGCTGTGGAAGTTTAAGCTGGAAATGCTGTTATCCAAAGATGACTTGTGGCACGTTCTGGATACAAACAGACCCACTGACAACCCAGAAGAATGGAACAGAAAAAACAGGCAAGCAAAAGCAGTTATAAGCCTGTTAGTGGAGGATTGCACTACGTGGATTGCACTACAGAAACTGCATGAGCGTTCAATTTTAAACCGTAAAGTATATCTACTGCGTAAACTGTATAAGATGAGGCTGGAAAAAGGCCAGTAAATGTGTGAACATGTGAATGCTATGCTGGAAATTGTGGAGCAATTACGTGCAATTGGGGAAGAAATAAAAGACAATCATGTAGTGGCATTACTATTATGCAGCCTTCCAGAATCGTATAGTGCCCTTATCAATGCTCTGGAAACCAGACCAGAGGAAGAACTAACACTGGAATATGCTAAGGGCAAATTAATTGATGAATACAACAGAAAGAAGGAAAATATGCATGGTGAAGAGAATGACAAAACAGAAGTAGCTCTAAAGGTGAATGAAAACACAAAACAAAACAGAGAAAGCAGAGTGTGTTTTCGGTGCGAAAAGACTGGTCATTTCAAACAAAATTGCTACATCTGGAAAGCAGAGCAGCGAAGGAGAGACACATTCACAAGAGAAAGAGCTAAAGCAGCCACACAGGAACCCACAGATACATCATGGAGTGCAACCTTTAAAGTGACTCAGAATACTACCCCACATGGATGGTACATTGACTAAGGAGCAACAAGTCACATGACAAGTGATGAGACCTTCTTCACAGAAATTGATTTTAATGCAAAAGACAAAGTCTTCCTAGCAAATGGGAAAAGTATTACATCAGAAGGTAATGGTCTAGGGTTTCTGAACTGCATCACACCTTCAGGAGGTAAGCGAAGCATCCTTGTAAAGAATGTTTTGTCTGTGCCAAGTCTAGAAGGAAGCCTCCTATCAGTGAAAACCCTTGCTAACAGTACAATTCCGAGGTAATGAATGCACAATCCGAAATAGAAAAGAAATCCTAGCAAAGGGAAGGTTGAATGAACATCTATACAAACTCGTCAAAGAAAGTGTTCAAGTCAAAACAGTCACTCATGATCCACATAACAAGTGCATCCATCTCTGGCACAGATGAATGGGGCATCGAAACCCAGAAGCTATAAAAGGAACTTTCTGAGAGGTTTATCAGAAGTCATGATAATGTTACCTTGTCAAAAACGAATGAATTGCACATGTTGTATCAAAGCAAAGGCCACACGGACACCACTTCCACAAGCCAGTCAAAGAAAAAACACTAAACCCATGGAACTTATACACAGTGACGTGTGTGGATCAATGAAAACCCCCACACCCAGTGGCAACAAATATTTTATAACCTTCATTGATGACTATTGCAGGTACACAACGACATATCTGATGAAACTCAAAAGTGAGACAACTGATAAACTCCAAGAATTTGTAGCGATGACTAGCAACAAATTTCAAAGGAAACCCGGAATAATACGCACCGACAATGGAGGGGAATATATGGTTAAGGAAGTGGAATCATACCTAAAGAAACACAGTATCATACACCAAACAACTGTACCGTACACACCTGAACAAAATGGTGTAGCGGAAAGGAAAAATCGCATGCTTATAGAAATGGCCAGGTGCATGCTTTCAGATGCCAACCTACACAACAAGTACTGGGGAGAAGCAATAATGACTACAACATACATACAGAACAGGCTACCATCTAAATCAATTGAAAGTACCCCATATGAAATGTGGAACAGATCAAAACCTAGTATAGGACATATTCGAGTGTTCGGCTGCAAAGCATACACTTACATTCCAAGTGAAAAATGATCCAAGTTGGAGAACACAGCCATAGAAGGCATTCTAGTAGGTTACAGTGAACAAAGTAAGGGATATATATTCATCCAAAGACCAACAAGGTCACAGTAAGCCGCAGTGTTTATTTTGATGAAAGCCAAACATCAGACATAATGACTCTCAAAACACATGAAGAAAATTTGCCAACTGAAACAGCAAGAGATGCTGACCAAAGTGAAGCTGTGCAGGAGTCAGACCAAGAGGTGGAACTCACAATTGATGACATAACTGTTCACAATCCAATGGAACCTACTGAACAACCATAAATCAGAAGATCTACTCGGATAACAAAAGGGATCCCACCGGGCAAGCTGTCATACACTGCTAAGACACATGAGACACTTGAACCAGCATCTTGGGAAGACATAGAAAGATTGCCAAACAGGGAAGCCAATAAGTGGAGAAAGGTGGCTGAAGAAGAAATAGATTCACTTCAGAAAAATGAAACTTGGACTTTCACTGAGCTCCCTCCCGGTCACAAAACTACAGGAAGCAAATTTTTAAAGTCAAATATGATGCAGAAGGAAATATTCACAGATACAAGGCAAGATTAGTTGCCAAGGGATATTCCCAGAAATATGGAAAATATTATGATGAAACCTTTGCTCCAGTGGTAAAACACACAACCATTAGAACATTCCTCAGCATCGCAGCTGAAAAAAGAATGCAAGTGAAGCACCTGGACGTCAAAACAGCTTTCCTATATGGAGATATCAAAGAAAAACTCTACATGGAACAGCCACCAGGGTTTAATACTGGACAGAACCTTGTGTGTAAACTGCAAAAGAGCATCTATGGTCTCAAACAAGCAGCAAGAATGTGGAATGGGAAAGTAAACAAAGTATTAACATTAGAAGGATTTTCAAGAAGTAAAGCTGATCCATGCCTATATTCAAAGAATCAAGAAAACAAATGGATATACATACTATTTATGTTGATGACATTATAATTTGTTTTGAACAAGAAGGGGATTAGGATCAAATAGTTACAAAAATGACACAAAACTTTTGAGATTAAAGAATTTGGGAACATCTCTCACGTTCTAGGAATTCAAATCGAGAGAGAAGAGGATGGAAGCTATCTTCTTAACCAAAGTCAGAAAATTACAGACATTTTGGAAGAGTTTCACATGCAAGATGCAAAAGTAGTGAAAACGCCTATGGAACCAGCTTACCAGAAATACAATGGAATGGAAAACTTGTTACCTAACAATGATAAGTACCGCAAAGCAATTGGAAAATTGTTATACATTGCCACTGTGACAAGACCAGAATTGTTGCAGCATTGAGTATACTCTGTAGAAAAGTGTCAACACCCTGTCAACGTGACTGGAATGCTGTAAAAAGGGTGATACAATATCTGAAAGGAACAATTCATATGAAACTGTGACTGCCAGCAACATCAAATACAAACTTAATTGGATATGTAGATGCTGACTGGGCTGGAGACCTTACAGACCGCAAATCTACTAGTGGTTACATCTTCCAGTATGGAGAAGGAACCATCAGTTGTTCTAGTCGAAAACAAGTGACTGTTGCGCTCTCTTCAATAGGGATCAGCTGAACACCCCCCGAGTTCGGTTCGAGCCCGAACCCGAACTTCCCATTTGTTCGGGACCGAACCCGAACCCCCATGCAAGTCAATGGGGCTGAAAATTCGGATTTTTAGAGTGCCCTCCAAGAGGGCATATATGCTACATATTTGCCATAAAAGGTGTATGGGGGTCCGGGTAGTGCCCTGAGGGACAGGAAACAAGGACAAAAAGTAAAAAAAATCGTTTTTAAAGAGACAGTGAGTTTTCCATGAAATAAGGGTTAAAAATAGACATGTGCACAGCACAAAATTTCGTTTTGAACTAATGCATTAGTACTAAAATGCAATTTATTTAGTTGCTAAAGAAATTCGTTTTCAGTTCTTTAGTATGAAAACTAATTTCATTCATCCGAAAACCAGTGGATACAATTACTATTGTAGTGGCTCCTCAGAGGGCTGAGATCGCTGCTTGTTACAGTATCTCTCACTCTCAGCACAATGTGGGCCATATTATATAGCTGGTGCTAACTTAACCAGAGCTGTTGTAAACTTCCCAGAGCTATTATACCCTATGGAGGTTTTCAGTTACAACAGCTCTGGTTAAGTTAGCACCAACATTGCAATACTGCCCCGTGTCAGGCAAAGCTGTTACAGTAACTGACTGCTGCTCATCACAGCGCTCAGAGTTTCAGTAAAACTAGTAAATAATATTTTTATATATAAGACGTTAGAACAATATTATTTCCTTGTTTTACTGAAACTCTGAGCGCTGTGATGAGCAGCAGTCAGTTACTGTAACAGCTGAGCCTGATACATTGTACTGAGAGATAATGTAACAAGCAGCCGATCTCCGCGCTCATAGCCACTGGATTTAAAGGGCTAAAAAAAAAAAAGGCTCTTCTCTGTATAATGTTTAGAACATCCTCCTGCATTAATTAATACCCCTCTCTGTATAATATATAGAACATCCTCCTGAATTAATGTCCCTCTCTGTATAGAACATCCTCCTGCATTGGCATGTGGAGGGTGCAGAACTTCGGATGTTGCGATGTTGCGCTCTTCATTGCTGGTCTCCTTCACTCATCAATATAATATCACAAAAAGGACTGAAACTAAAATGTAGTGCATTTTATTTTAGTTTCTTTCGTTTTTTGTACTGAGCAGTTTCGTTTCTCTTGAGTCATACTAAAACTAAATTATCCCAAAATTCGGACTAAATCGCTTTAGTACTAAAACGAATGCACATGTCTAGTTAAAAATAAAAACCAAAAATTCCTTCAAATATCGTGCCTAGGAGGTCCCCATAACCTGCCCGTGAAGTGGCGGATTTCTAGGTTGTATAGAAACACTTAAAAACAAAAAAATTACGTTTCATATGACGGTAAATGCTTTTCCTTTAATCTATCCATAAACAACTGCTTGGGGTGGCAGTCTGTTTGAAAAGAGGAGACATTTTCGGACACGCAGAAAAAGTTTACTGATTTTTTGGCGGTGAAAAGCAGGAGAATGGAAACTTCTAGACCAAAAAGCCAATTTGGAAAGTGAGATAAATGGGAGAATTTTTCTGGTTCGGCTATTTTGACCTAGAATTTTCCATTCTCCAGTCATTCTCCTGAGTTTCACCTTTCTCTGAATAACCCTGACAGGGTTATTCAGAGAGCGGTGAAGAGCAGGAGAATGACTGGAGAATGGAAAATTCTAGGTCAAAATAGCCAAACCAGAAAAATTCTCCCATTTAGGCTAGGGTCAGACTAGCGAATTTTTAACGTGTGTTTAGGCGCACTTAATCACGGCCACACTAGCAGCAAATGACGGGCAATGACGGCCAATATACGAAGTACGGTCGCACGAAAGTCCGGCTGCGCAACGCAAGTGGAAAATGAACGCATTTTTTCGAGAATGCAGAACCTACATGTACGGACGTACAGAGTGCGCTGCGTCCACTAGCGGCGTGTGTGCGTGATTTGGAGACGTCAGACCCTGCTCATGTCCGGCCAACATAACGTCCAGACACCCAAAGTTTCCTGGTTTAGATTCGTAAAAAATCACGCACAAAAATGCGCATCGTATGACCGTTTTTGCGCAATCCGTGAAAAAAATACGGCAATGCGTTCGGACGCACTTTTTGACGGTCGCTGCGAAAAATGCGTTAGTCTGATGCTAGCCTTATCTCACTTTCCTAATCGGCTATTTGGTCCAGATTGTTCTCTTTTCCTGCCATTCTCCTGGTTTTCACCTTACTCTGAACAACCCTGAGAGAGAGGTGAAAGCCAGGAGAACTGGCAAGAGAAGAGAACAATCTAGATCAAATAGCCGATTTGGAAAGTGAGATAAATGGGAGAATTTTTCTGGTTTGGCTATTTTGACCTAGAATTTTCACTTCTCCAGTTATTCTCCTGCTTTTCACCGCTCTCTGAATAACCCTGTGAATATTTAATCCCGAGGTGAAAAATGACATTTCTTTAGATTTTTTTCAAACACCAGTTAAATGCAGCAGATTAGGATGTTTTAGGGAAATTAATTCTCAAATCTCAATCAGAAACAGACACCACCCCAACCCCTCAGTACCTCTGTATAGTGTACATTGTATCAAATTGATTACCAGACTAAAAACACCTGGTGTTATGCCCATTTGTGAACAGAGGTCATTTAGAGTTGATAATCTTTCCACGTACACATTAGTTTTTAATTCAATATCTAATAAACCGTTGCTTATAATATTCTGCAGTTAAGAGTCTCTTTATTTCTAGATTTTTTAGTATTTTTTTAAGCATTTTCTATACTTTTTTCAAAATTTCTTTTTTTTTTTTCGAACCCGAACCGAACACGCCCAAAAAGTTCAAAATTCGTGAACTTTCGAACTGCCAAAGTTCGGGTCGAACTCCAAACCGTCCGAACCCGAACAGCTCATCCCTACTCTTCAACTGAAGCAGAATACATAGCAGCAGCACATGCATGTCAAGAAGCAATTTGGATTCGTCAACTTCTATTAGATATGGGACTGGATATGTCTGAACCGATACCCATCTTCGAAGACAATCAGGGATGTATAAAGTTGACACAATCAGAAAGGATCAACCCTAGAACCAAGCACATTGACGTAAAATATCATCTGCTCAGGGACACACAAGAGCAAGGACTTATCAATATTCAGTATTGCCCATCAGAAGAGATGACTGCAGATGCACTCACCAAACCATTGCCAAAGGAACGTCATTGTTTTCTTCAAAAGAAGATGAATGTTGTATGATTATGCACCTGCTGTTGAGAAGAGGTGTTGGAAATACAAAAGCATGTATTATAACATTTAACCTGCAGGTGGTGCTGTTGTTAAAGGGTACTATGGGTTCTGCACTTGTTGGTATATTCAAAGGAAGTTTTTTTTTCCCTCTCTCTCACTTCCTTGATCTCTCCCTGTGTAATGCCTGCTGCAGTTATCAGTCACTAGTCTGATATAGTTGTTTGTTTTTATGCACTAAGTAAAGTTTCTACTGCAAGTTCACAAGATTCCAGTGCCTCTTTCATACATAACAATTAGTGTAGAGGGAGCGATGCAAAATGCGCAGCCGGCTTCCCCGCTACACTAATAGCGTATCTTCTCAGAAGCTGCACACAGAGCGCCGGTTAAAGCTAGCGTCAGACTGTAGAGGTGCTGCCCGGCATTGTGCGGAATCATATACTGCATTATTATACTGTAGAGGTGCTGCCCGGCTGTGTGAGGATTCATATGCTGCATTAATTATGCTGTAGAGGTGCTGCCCAGCAGTGTGAGGATTCATATGCTCCATTAATTATACTGTAGAGGTGCTGCCTGGCGGGGTGAGGATTCATATGCTCCATTAATTATACTGTAGAGGTGCTGCCCGGCAGGGTGCCGATTCATATGCTGCATTAATTCTTCTTACAAATTTGGTTACTTAATCTGTTTGTGTTTGGATTGTAATATTGTGACATCCAGGGCCCCAGGGGGTGATCGGGGGGCCCCGGACGCATGGTGCCACCAGCTGGCCGAATGCCAGGAGCTCCGGTGGCACCTGGTGTAGCTGTGAGTGATCAGGGGGCAGGGCGCGGCGTGATGATGCGGAGCCACCGGGACCTTTAAATCAGGAGCGCGTGCCTTGCCGTGGAGTTTCATTCCCACATCGCTAGCTTACCGAATCAGTTTGTATACTTGTTACTGACCCTGCTTGTTCTGAGGACCTGATCTGTTGCCGACTTTGCCTGCCATTTGACTATTCTCTCTGTGTACCTGCCTGTTCTGTTTGCCTCCTGTTGCTACTGGTGTGCGCCGATTCTCACCATATACAGTAGCGCAGTACTGGTGCCTAAAAGTTGACCCGGTTTTGTTATCATGACTATGCTCTCTCTCTGTGCCCCTGTCTGGTATATCTGCTGCTTGTTACTGCTGGTGTGTGCTCCCTCCATCTGTGTGATCCCGCAAAGATCCTTCCACATATAGTAGCACAGTACAAGTGCCTAAACATTGCTGACCCGGTTTTGTTATAACAACTACTCTCACTCTGTGCCCCTGTCTGGTATATTCCGCTGCTTGTTACTGTTGGTGTGCTTCCATTCGGTCATACACTATAGCGCAGTACAAACTTATATTGATCTCAGTCTGGTGAATATTGCTGGTGCTGTCTCCCTGGCCTATGTGGCTCCTAGAGGTTAGGTATAGTAGTCCCGACCATCCTAAGGATCGGAGGGTTAGAGGTCTGTTACCAGGGATCCTACCAGGTCTGTCCTGGGGAATCGTTACAAATATGTGGTGAACACCGCAGCAAACGTGTCACAATCAGTCACAGGGAGGGCACCTTGCATTCACCAAGGAGAGGCACTGGTGTACAGGAAAGCCCCAATATGCAGAGGATAAAGAGTAGAAAGGGTAGGCCAGAGACTCTGCACGGTATACAGAAGCCCTATTCTGAAAGACCGGTTCTTAGAATAGCCGGATCTGCTCTAAAGAAAAAATAATATAACAGCGCCGTGCAGAGTCTAAGGACCTTCAGACGAGACAGGACATCGATATCAATATAAAAACAGTACAGACAAGGAGTATCCAGATAGCGAAGTCAAGAGAAAAGCCAGAAGTCATAAACCAAAAACGTACACCTTATACAGAGCGAGGGGTCCAGAACCAGAATATCGGTCAGCCAGGCAAATGGGTTAAAACCAGGGAATCAGTCAGACATAACAACCAAAGGGGAAACACTTGAACTAATAACACTGGAAATACTGGACATAAGCTAGAACCTGGACAGACTATGCAACTGCAGACAGACTAGACCAAAGAAATAAGGTAAACATGAAAACACAAACTTGACCATAACGAACAGCAGGGAGCTCTCAGAAACATACACTCAGCAGGAAACAGGAACTGAAGTGAACCTGAGATAGCACCTCTTGGGATTTAATTTAGAAATATACTAACACAGCTAATCTGCCATTTTGGTGTTCGCTCAAGGTATGCTACCAACTCCATTTTGTGTTTTAAAAGTCTGCAGTCCCTTTGTGCTCACTAGAGTCAACTAAGTGTGCCTGCTCTAACTAACAGCTAAGTGTAGCCTCTAATAAACCTGATTTCTGCTGACTGAAGAATTATCTCTTCTCCCCCCCAGGTCTCTAACTCTAAGCCATAAAAGTTGCTTAATATATCGAGACAGCAGAAGGAATGCGTAAATCCCATAGCTTGCCATATTTGTTTTGGAAGAATGATTCCTTTTTAGAACCATATTGACTAGACAGAGAATTCAGAGTGGGCTCAAGGGTCGTTTCTTTTAAGTGAACCTTGCTGACTTGCAAAATGATGAATAAAGTCCAATATGTATAATGAAGGTTGATATGCTAAGTGGGAGGGTAACCTGGGGAGGGGAATAAGGTGTGCATTTTTACAAGCCATGTATAAATTCTTTGTCTCTCTGTTGGCTCGGCCCTTGAGTCTTTTTGGGCTAGACCTGACTCAAGGCTCGGTACCGAATAAATGCTTTTCCTGCTTAAGAAGGCCTCCGTCTCCTTTGTCTACCACCGAGTCACAATCGCCTAACCCGAATTACACCCAGGAGGCTGCTTCAAACCAAATGCAAGAGCAATAGGATATGGGCCCATTGCCTTATATAGGGAGGTGATCAGCCCACATCACCAACAGGAGAGCTTAACGAGCAAACCACACTTAACCCCTGAGCTGCAACCCAGGGAAAGCAACACACAGAAACACATGGGAACCACAGACATAAAGAATACAGAGGGCAGGAGGACAGGGCTGGAACATGGAAACGTGACAAAACGTTAATGCTCACGCAAGTGAGCGTTAATGTTTGCGATAAGATCGTTATTTTTCCCACTCGTTCTTGCTCAAACATTTCCCATGGCTTCAAATTGCATTTAAACATGAGCAAAAGCGATAAAAATTAGCTCAGCACACAGCGGTGAAATGGCTCAGCACTCCAGTGAAATGGTTAAAAACTTTTTTTTTCTTTTATTTCTTCTTCATTGTTTCCTGTCCCCCAGGGCGGTACCCGGACCCCATACACCTTTTATGGTCAATATCTTAATTTTTGAACTTTTGAGCCCCATTGACTTGCATTGTGTTCGAATTGTGTTCGCTTTCGAATTCAAACTTTTTCAAATGTTTGAGTTCGAATGCGAACCGAACACGAGTGGCCCATCCCTAGTGAGAAGCCCAAAAAGTGTGCTTTGAAGTGTGTTTCATGTAGACCAGGGGTCGGCAACCTACGGCCCGCGGGCCGTATATGGCCCGCCACCCCTGTTGTTAAGGCCCGTGGGTGTCTGTGATAAAATCACAGACACCCGGCCCGTGATAAAAATCCAAAACCTCAGGCATTTTCTTAGATTTTTTGAATTTACTTGGGGCAGCGGGCTCCGCCAAAATGGCAGCGGGGCCGCCCCCCTGCTGATGACAGTCACCAGCCTGCAGCGCCCATTGACGGAGGAGCAGGAGATCCTGTCTCCTCCTCCATAATCATCTCCCAAGCTGCATGCTGCCAGCGGCCGCTCGCCTCTAGGGAGAAGAACAGCCGGCGGAGCAGCAGAGGTGAGAGCTGGCAAATATATCCATTTGAGTTAAGGACCAAAATATACACCCATGAGAGCTGGGGGCAATATATACCCATGAGAGCTAGGGGCAATATATACCCATGTGAGCTGGGGCAATATATACCCATGAGAGCTGGGGGACAATATATACCCATGAAAGCTGGGGGGAATATATATCCGTTAAAGCTGGGGGGAAATATATACCAATGAGAGCTGGGGGCAATATATACCCATGAGAGTTGGGGCAATATATACCCATGTGAGCTGGGGGCAATATATATATATACCCATTAGAGCTGGGGGCAATATATACCCATTAGAGCTGGGGGCAATATATACCCATGTGAGCTGGGGGCAATATATACCCATTAGAGCTTGGGCAGCATATACCTATGTGAGCCGGGGCAATATATACCCATGAGAGCTGGGGCAATATATACCCATCTGAGCTGGGGGCAATATATATACCCATGAGAGCTGGGGGCAAATATACCCATGAGAGCTGGGGGCAATATATACCCATGTGAGCTGGGGTGATATATACCCATGTGAGCTGGGGACAATATATACCCATGTGAGCTGGGGGCAATATATATCCATTAGAGCTGGGGGCAATATATACCCATGAGAGCTTGGGGGCAATATATACCCATGTGAGCTTGGGGCAATATATACCCATTAGAGCTGGGGGCAATATATACCCATGTGAGCTGGGGCAATATATACCCATTAGAGCTGGGGACAATATATACCCATGTGAGCTGGGGGCAATATATACCCATGAGAGCTGGGGGCAATATATATCCATGTGAGCTGGGGCAATATATACCCATTAGAGCTGGGGGCAATATATACCCATGTGAGCTGGGGCAATATATACCCATGTGAGCTGGGGCAATATATACCCATGAGAGCTGGGGGCAATATATACCCATGTGAGCTGGGGGCAATATATACCCATGTGAGCTTATTATTACAATATTTACCTTATTTAAGTTTAAAAAGTAAACGTTATTTAAAATATACTGTGATTGTTGCATTATTACAATATTATCATAATTTATTAGCTTTGTAGGTGAATGCGGCCCTCCATGCATTCACAGTTGTTGCATCCGTCCCTCAGGCAGATTAAGGTTGCCTACCCCTGATGGGGAGCAGCAGAGGTGAGAGCTGGCAAATATATCCATATGAATTAAGGACCAGCGCTGCGGAATATGCTGGCGCTTTATAAAGAAAGAATAATAATAATAATAATAATAATAATGTAGACACACAACCTCAGGTGATTCATGACATAGCTCTGCATACAGAGAATGTTGTTTAATGGGAGATTTAATCCCTTAGCAATAAGAGAGAACTTTCATATAGGTGCAATATGTGCTCTTTATGAAGATCAACGGTGATAGTTCAAAAATCCTCCTGGATAGGGATGAGCCGAACACCCCCAAGTTCGGTTCGCATTCGAACTCGAACTTTTCAAAAGTTCGAATTCGAACTCGAACTCAATACAAGTCAATGGGACTCAAAATTCGATTTTTAGAGTGCCCTCCAAGAGGGCATATATGCTAGATATTTGCCATAAAAGGTTATGGGGGTTCGGGTAGTGCCCTGGGGGACAGTAAACAAGGACAAAAAGTTTTTTTTAAAAAAAATTTTTTAAAGGGACAGTGAGTTTTCCATGAAATAAGGGTTAAAAGTAAAAACGAATATCAACAAATATCGTGCCTAGGAGGTCCCCCATAACCTGCCCGTGAAGTGGCATATTTGTAGGATGTATAGAAACATTTAAAAACAATGTCCGGGTCCGGGTAGTGCCCTGGGCGACAGGAAGCAAGGACAAAAAGTAAAAAAAAATACGTTTTTAACCCCTTCACTGCTGACGACGTGTGGGACACGTCCTCAGTTACTCCCGCTGTATGCTGAGGAGGACGTGTCCCACACGTCATCAGCTTTGCAGGACCCGCGGCGGAGATACTCACCTCTCTGTCCGGGGTCCCGCGGCGTTCTGACTTCAGCGTCCTCAGACGCTGAAGTCAAGCTCCTCCCGACGTAAATGACGTCATCGCGCCATATGCGATGACATCATTTCCAGGCGACCCCTCGGCAATGCCGGGAGATCGCCTGGAAGGGAGGGGGGATCCGTTCGGATCCCTCTACCTCCCGATCGGGAGGTCCCACAAAAAAAAGCCAGGCACCGCTTAAAAGGGGAGAGTCTCCTCTTTTAAGCGGTGCCTGGCTTTAACCCCTTAGTCACCGGGTCGCATTTTGGTACCGAAGTGCGGCCTAGCTCCGGTGGGGGCCACCATCTTGGATTGCGGCTCCACCCCCAGGTCCCCCCTCACTGCCTGATGTCCTCACGCATAGCGTGAGGACATCAGATAGCCGGGGGAACCCTAGCTGCCCGGAATCCCCTGGTGGAGATAGGGGGTTCATTTGAGGGTTCACAGAGATGCTGTGAGGTTGTGTATAGAGATGCTGTGAGGCTGTGTATAGAGATGCTGTGAGGTTGTGTATAGAGATGCTATGAGGCTGTGTATAGAGATGCTGTGAGGCTGTGTATAGAGATGCTGATGGGGTTGTGTATAGAAATGCTGTGAGGCTGTGTATAGAGGGGGGGCTTTTTTTTAATGTAACGAGCAGGAAGCTTTTGTGGCAGAATCCCAGGCTGTCCCTTCTGCAGCAAACATGGAAGGAGAGGGAATACTAGAAGTGCAGCCCCAGCAAATTCAGAGCAAACAAATGCACTGAGCCTGGGAGCTGTGTGGAGCTCTCCCTCCTGCCAGGACCTGCATGCTGTTTCCTCCCCTGCACAGAGTGGCACAGGGGGAAACAGCACAGTCAATGTATGCGCAGCGTTAGGGATTGTGTGTTGGGTGTCATGTCACTGTGTGTGTGTGGTCTGGGGAAGTCATGTCACTGTGTTTTGTGTGTGTGTGTGTGTGGTCTGGGGTGTCATGTCACTGTGTTTGGTCTGGGGAGGGGGTGTCATGTCACTGTGTGTGTGGTCTGGGAGGGGTGTCATGTCACTGTGTGTGTGTGTGGTCTGGGGAGGGGGTGTCATTTCACTGTGTGTGTGTGGTCTGGGGAGGGGTTGTCATGTCACTGTGTGTGTGTGGTCTGGGGAGGGGGTGTCATGTCACTGTGTGTGTTTGGTCTGGGGAGGGGGTGTCATGTCACTGTGTGTGTGGTCTGGGGAGGGAGTGTCATGTCACTGTGTGGGTGGTCTACAGTTGTGTTCAAAATTATTCAACCCCCAATGCTGTAAAGGGTTTTAAGGAATTTAGTGTACATTTGTAATTGTATTCAGAATGAAATCCTACAAGGAATTTTTAAAGAACCATATGCAACTAAAATGACATCAATTGGTTTTGTAATACAGTAGTAAATGTTTCTTTTGTGAATTCTTCATTGACACAATTATTCAACCCCTTAAAGACTACCACTCTGAAGAACAGAGGTTCATTCAAGTGTTTTCAATCAGGTATTGAAAACACCTGTGGATGTCACGGAGCAGCAATAAAGCATAATAAGCACCAATTAGGCAGCTTTAAAATGACTGTGATACTCAGCTCCTTCTAGACATTTACTGGTGTGGTTACAAACATGGTGAAGTCAAGAGAATGGTCCAGGAAGACAAGAGAAGAGGTGATTACTCTTCACAGGAAGGGCAATGGCTATAAGAAGATTGCAAAAATGTTAAACATACCAAGAGAGACCATAGGAAGCATCATTCGCAAATTCAAGGCAAAGGGCACTGTTGAAACGCTACCTGGTCGTGGCAGAAAGAAGATGCTGACTTCGACTGCTATGCGCTACCTGAAGCGTAGAGTGGAGAAAAGTCCCCGTGTGACTGCTGTGGAACTGAGAAAAGATTTGTCAGATGTGGGTACTGAAGTTTCAGCTCAGACAATACGGCGCACACTGCATAATGAAGGCCTCCATGCCAGAACTCCCAGGCGGTGCGCCTTGGAGTTCTGGCATGGAGGCCTTCATTATGCAGTCTCCATGCAGTCTCCATTATGCAGTCTCCATTATGCTGTCTCCAAAGAATAAGAAGAGTCGACTGCAGTATGCCAAAAGTCATGTGGACAAACCACAGAAGTTTTGGGATAGTGTTCTGTGGACTGATGAAACAAAATTAGAACTGTTTGGGCCCATGGATCAACGCTATGTTTGGAGGAGGAAGAACAAGGCCTATGAAAAAAAGAACACCTTGCCTACTGTGAAGCATGGCGGGGGGGTCAATCATGCTTTGGGACTGTTTTGCTTCTGCAGGTACAGGGAAGCTTCAGTGTGTGCAAGGTACCATGAATTCTCTTCAGTACCAGGAGATATTGGATGACAATGTGATGCAGTCCGTCACAAACCTGAGGCTTGGGAGACGTTGGACCTTTCAACAGGACAATGATCCCAAGCATACCTCCAAGTCCACTAGAGCATGGTTGCAGATTAAAGGCTGGAACATTTTGGAGTGGCCATCGCAGTCACCTGACTTAAATCCGATTGAGAACCTCTGGTGGGACTTAATGAAAGCAGTTGCAGTGCGCAAGCCTAAGAATGTGACTGAACTGGAGGCTTTTGCCCATGACGAATGGGCGAAGATACCCGTAGATCGCTGCAAGACACTTGTGTCAAGCTATGCTTCACGTTTAAAAGCTGTTATAACTGTAAAAGGCTGTTGTACTAAGTACTAAGATTGAATGTCACTTGGGGGTTGAATAAAACTGATAATGATGTGAGCACAGGAAAGACATTTGTGGTTATTTCATTATAAATGTTATGTTATATTTGTCTGACCTACACGTGCCTCTTTGATTTAATTGTAAGCAAGATGACTGAATGATCAAAATCAATGTCAAACTGGCCAAAACACTCAATTTCAGTGGGGGTTGAATAATTTTGAACACAACTGTAGGGAGGGGGTGTCATGTCACTGTGTGTGTGGTGTGTGTGTGTGTGTGTGGTCTGGGGAGGGGTGTCATGTCACTGTGTGTGTGTGGTCTGGGGAAGTCATGTCACTGTGTTTTGTGTGTGTGTGTGGTCTGGGGTGTCATGTCACTGTGTTTGGTCTGGGGAGGGGGTGTCATGTCACTATGTGTGTGGTCTGGGGAGGGGGTGTCATGTCACTGTGTGTGTGTGGTCTGGGGAGGGGGTATCATGTCACTGTGTTTGGTCTGGGGAGGGGGTGTCATGTCACTGTGTGTGGTCTGGGGAGGGGGTGTCATGTCACTGTGTGTGGTCTGGGGAGGGGGTGTCATGTCACTGTGTGTGTGTGGTCTGGGGGGGGGTGTCATGTCACTGTGTGTGTGTGTGTGGTCTGGGGAGGGGGTGTCATGTCACTGTGTATGTGTGTGGTCTGGGGAGGGGTGTCATGTCACTGTGTGTGTGGTCTGGGGAGGGGGTGTCATGTCACTGTGTGTGGTCTGGGGAGGGGGTGTCATGTCACTGTGTGTGTGTGTGGTCTGGGGAGGGGTGTCATGTCACTGTGTGTGGTGTGTGTGTGTGGTCTGGGGAGGGGTGTCATGTCACTGTGTGTGTGTGTGTGGTCTGGGGAAGGAGGGCTGTCGTGTCACTGTGTGTGTGTGGTCTGGGGGGAGGGAGGGGTGTCATGTCACTGTGTGTGTGTGGTCTGGGGGGAGGGAGGGGTATCATGTCACTGTGTGTGGTCTGGTTAGGGAGGGGGTGTCATGTCACTGTGTGTGGTCTGGGGAGGGAGGGGATGTCAGGTCACTGTGTGTGTGTGTGGTCTGGGGAGGGGTGTCATGTGTGTGTGTGGTCTGGGGAGGGGGTGTTGTGTGTGTGTGTGTGGTCTGGGGAGGGGGTGCCATGGCCACTGTGTGTGTGTTTGGTCTGGGGAGGGGTCTCATGTCACTGTGTGTTGGGGTAAGTCAGGGTCAATGTGTGTGCTTGGGGACAAGGGAGTCAGTGTGTGTGTGTGTATGTCAGTGTTGGTCTTTGTATTGTATTTGGATGTCAGTAAAGGCGGACTATTCAGCAAATGCTGGTGTTTCACAACATGAGGACAGAGAGAAGCTTCATATTGAGGCTTTTACTGCCGCTTTTGGATTGGTCTTTTGTTGAACAAATATATATATATTGTTTGTGTATTTTGTAAGTATCACGTGTTACTCAAAAGCGTGTGTGAGATTTTGGTTAGTTCCTGCACTTATTTCTTTAGG
Source organism: Leptobrachium leishanense (assembly GCA_009667805.1). NCBI lineage: Eukaryota > Metazoa > Chordata > Amphibia > Anura > Megophryidae > Leptobrachium > Leptobrachium leishanense. The sequence continues at coordinate 277,651,449 of CM019065.1, forward strand.
ACTTGACCCCTGGTCCCAACCATCCCCAAGCACAGCGTCTAAATGCCAGCTTAGCAAAATTACTCGCAATGCAGCTGCTGCCTTTTCAGCTGGTGGACTCTGCTCCCTTCTGTGAATTTGCTGAATGTGCTGTACCACAGTGGCATGTTCCAAAATGCCATTACTTTTCACGGAAGGCCATTTCAGCACTACACCAGCACGTGGAAGACAATGTTATCGAGTCATTGGGAAAGGCAGTCAGCAGCAAGGTGCATGTGACTTTAGACACGTGGTCCAGCAAGCATGGACAGGGCCGTTACATTTCCTTCACGGCACACTGGGTAACTCTGATTGCAGCTGGGAGGGATCCAAGATGGGGCTCTGTGCAGGAGCTTGTTCATCCACCACACCTCCAGAAAACTGCTTGTATGAGGTCTGTCTGCTCCACCACCACCTCTCCCTCTTCCTCCTCCTCCTTCTCTGTCTCTGGCGAAGTGGCAGTTAAACCGAGTTTAAGAGGCAGGGGCTACGCAGTGGCTCAAGCAAAAAGATGCCATACTGTGCTTGAGCTGCTTTGTTTAGGGGACAGGAGCCACACCGGGCCAGAAATTCTGTCAGCTCTGCAGGGCCAGGTGCAGAGATGGTTAACACCACGCCAGCTTGAGCTGGGATTGGTCGTCTGTGATAATGGCAGCAACCATCTCTCTGCCCTACGCCTAGGTAAGTTGATGCATGTACCATGCCTAGCACACGTCCTAAATCTGGTGGTACAGCGTTTCCTAACCAGGTACCCAGGGCTGGCAGAGCTTCTCAGCCAGGCCAGAAAAGTCTGCAGCCACTTCAGACGGTCATTCCCAGCAAGCGTTCGCCTGGCAGAAATTCAAAGGGAATTCCACCTTCCCACAAACCGTCTGATCTGTGACATGCTCACCAGGTGGAACTCGACATTAGCAATGCTGCAGCATCTGCACAAGCAGCAGAGGGCCATCAACGAGTACCTGTGTGAGTATGGCACAAGGACAGGTTCATGTCAACTTGTTTTCCCCCCGAAGTGGCTGATGATCAAGGATGCATGCACTGTACTGTCACCATTTGAGGAGGCAACGAGGATGGTCTGGGCAGGGACAGTGCATGCATCAGTGACACAATTCCTTTAGTGTTCCTGCTGGAGCACACTCTGCGGGGAATTATAGATGTGGCTCTAGAGGCAGAGTAGCGGGAGGAAGAGGAGGCCTTCCCTAGCTCTGAAGGCCCCAGTCTTTCCGCAGACAGCATTCCAGCGGGTCCTACTCACATCAGACAGGAGGAGGATGAGGAGGAGGAATATTTAAGTAGTGGGGGCATTGAAGGTGGGGATTCCTCAAGGGAGGGTTTTGTGTGCCCAGAAACCCAAGGACTAGTATGTGGCTGGGAGGAGGACATGCACGATGGGGTCATCCTCCTCATTGACCAGGAAGACTCGGAAGCTAATGCCACCTCCAACCTACGCTGCATGGGCTCCCTTATCCTGCCAAGCTTGCTAAAGGACCCCAGGATTCGTGCTATCAAGAAGAGGGATCATTACTGGTTGGCAAGCCTTCTTGATCCACAATACAAGGGTAAAGTTGCAGAGCTCATCCTGCCCGCACAGAGGGAGGACAGGATGAAAAAACTTGAGGACGCTATAAAGCGACACTTGTGTAACACCTTTCCAGGCACTGTTAGGTTACCAAGAGATGACACAGGTGCTTCTGAGGCTGCGGATGATCAGAGGAATAGAGGTGAAGGCCGGGGCCGCTTGACTGATGCCTTTTTACATTTTTTTAGTCCACGACGCCCAGGGACGTCAAATGTAGGCACCCATTGCCAGCGTCTTCACCGTATGGTGCAGGACTACCTAGGGGCAAGGGCAGACCTGGATACCTTTCTAGCAGATGATCCACTGGCTTACTGGGTGTTGTGATTGGATCACTGGCCAGAACTTAGCCAATATGCTATGCAGCTACTAGGTTGCCCTTCATCCAGTGTGCTTTCTGAAAGGACATTTATTGCCGCTGGAGGTTTTGTCACAGACAAAAGAGTGCGTCTGTCCACCGACTCTGTAGACCGGCTGACATTTATAGAAATGAATCAGTCCTGGATCAGCAGCTATCAATCCCCTGATGCTGACGTAACAGAATAGATCGGGGATCTCTTCTGCATTCACAAAACCTCCACCACTGAACTCTTCCACAATACCACAAAAGGGTTACGGTGTGAATGCACTTGCTGCCATGAAAGGCACATTATTTGGGTGCACTGCCACTGACGCCTATATTACCAGATACATATCATTTTAATATTGGACCGCAGGGTCCAACCCTGCACTCTTCCACAATACCAGAAAAGGGTTACGGTGTGAAGGTACTTGCTGCCACCAAAGGCATAATATTTGGCTGCACTGACACTGATGCCTATATTTCCAGATTTATATCATTTGAATTTTTTGGACCGCAGGGTCCAACCCTGCACTCTTCCACAATACCACAAAAGGGTTACGGTGTGAAGGCACTTGCTGCCATGAAAGGCACATTATTTGGGTGCACTGATGCCTGTACCAGATTTATATCATTTAAATTTTTTGAACCGCAGGGTCCAACCCTGCACTCTTCCACAATACCACAGAGGGGTTACGGTGTGACAGCACTGTTGCCAACACTAAAGGCCCAATTTTAAAGCCGTTACTTTCATCCAAAGCCTGCATCATTTTCACCATAATTGAGCCAAAAAATCACTAAACTTGTTCGAACTCGAACTTTCGAAATTGTTCGAATGCGAACCGAACACGGGGGTGTTCGGCTCATCCCTACTCTGGACTCCTTAGAAGGCAATTCAGAGCAGGAGCTCCTCTGTCACTATCCCCAGCAATCCGCCAGCAAGAAGCACTGTTTTTCGGCGTTTGTTGCAGTTTTTATAAATTTATATCCTAACCAATCATATGCCAGTGTTCAAATTGTCTGGTGAATGTTGCACTGTCTGAGTCAGTTGGCAGTGGGCCTCTCTGTGAACAAAGGTCATTCAGCAGCTTGCTATCTATATATATATATATATATATAACTGTTTATGTCCGTCGCTCTCCTTGATGCGCCCAGATCCAGCCATGGCAATGGACACAAGACAGCTCCCTGATGCGCATCTCTCTGTGCACAATATCACCGCGCAAGGCGCTGAAGTGTGACCCGGTGCCTAAGGGGTTAAAGCCAGGTACCGCTAAAAAGGGGAGACTCTTTTAAGCGGTGCCTGGCTTTTTTTGTGGGACCTCCTGATCAGGAGGGAGAGGGATCCAAACGGATCCCCCCTTCCCTTCTAGATGATCTCCCGGCATTGCCGGGGCAGGGCCGGCGCTAGCGTAAGGCTGCACAGGCGGCTGCCTCACTATCTGGCTTCCTGACAGTTTGTGGGGGCGGAATTCCCTGGCCCCGAGCGCCGCCATCTTGGTCGGCCGGGGAGACCCGGCGCAGTACTAGGGGCCGAACCACCTGACCAGCGCCGCGCGCAATCTCGCAAGAATGCGGCTGCGCATGGTCATGTGATTCCCGCCCGGCGAGCAGCAAAGCTGCATCATGTCAGCGGCCGCTCGCCACCATGAGGAACGCCGGCAAAGCCTGGGGGGCCTGGCAGCAGGTGAGAGCTGGGGGCAGATATATCCATATGTGAGCTGGGGGCAAATATCTCCATATCAGCTGGGGCAATACATACCCATGTAATCTGGGGCAAATATATCCATGAGTTGGGGGCAAATATATCCACATGTGATCTAGGGGCAAATATATCCACATGTGATCTGGGGGCAAATATATCCACATGTGATCTGGGGCAAATATATCCATGAGTTGGGGGCAAATATATCCATGAGTTAGGGGCAAATATATATATATCCGTGAGCTTGGGCAAATATATCCATGAGCTGGGGCAAATATATCCACATGTGATCTGGGGGCAAATATATCCATGAGTTGGGGAAATATATATATCCATGAGCTGGGGCAATATATCCATGAGCTGGGGGCAAATATATCCATGAGTTGGGGCAAATATATCCATGAGTTGGGGCAAATATAATATATCCATGAGTGGGGGGCAAATATATCCATGAGTTGGGGCAAATATATCCACATGTGATCTGAGGCAAATATATCCTTGAGTTGGGGGCAAAAATATCCATGAGTTGGGGGCAAATATATCCACATGTGATCTGGGGGCAAATATATCCATGAGTTGGGGCAAATATATATATATGATCTTAATTTGGTCAGATAGGACCTAAGTGCAACAATGCTTAATGCATAATTGTCAACAATGCTTGATATATAGTGCAATATCAGAGAATCTAATGATGTGAACAAAAATGCCTAATGGGTTTTAATATAACCGCGTATAGGACAGATAGTGCCTTCTACTGGAGGGTGAAGGAATAACAATCTTGTTCTTGCAAAAGACGTATGGAGCACTTATATAAGGTACATGAGATATATATAAAGTGCTAGTGAAAAGTGCATAAAAAGTGCATAAAAAAGTGCATAAGTGCAAAAAATACTAGGTTCTTGACAGGGTTATAACCCAGAATTTTCGAGTGGGAGGAGAGTTCAGTTCAGACTGTATGCAATATGGAGAAGAATATCCGCTGGGGTAATCCGGAGGTTATAGATGTCGTCCTAAGGTCCGGTCCTCACCTAGGTCCTATATGTGCTTCCAATTCCCAAATATCAGGGAGGAAGGAAGGGGAAGACAGAAAAAAAGGGGATTGCGCAATATTGCTTGGTAATCGATCGGGTTGGTAATGACAAAGGGACACTTACAGTGTGCAGAGCCTTGATACCGGCTCTGGTGTGGAACGCCTTGGGCCTAATTGAGGGTGGCCTCTGCCCTTCTTTAGGGTTGTTCCTGGGTAACCCTCCGTTTTTCTTCTTTGCTGGTTTACACGGTTATCTCAGGTATAAAAGGGAAAAATCCTCATAGCGCAATATGCAACTGTTGCTGAGATAAATACAAAATAGAGGTAGAGATGGCAAACTCACCGATGATGGAGCCTAGAGTAACAGGCTCAGCTTGCGGGCAAGTGGTACGGCTATGGTGGGTACCTACACCTCTTTCTGCAGCGGGTGGTCTCCTGTTCTCCAGTGGATGGTTTCCTTGTGAGTAAAGGGGAGGAAGTAGGCTGGGTGCTTGTAGCCTGAGATACAGCTAGGGCTCCAGGTGTCAAATGCAAGTAAATAAAAAAGGAGATGGATGGTGGTCCAAAACCAGAAGTAAGAAACAAATCATAACACAAATAGACGGGAAAACAGGGCCTATAAAGATAAAAGATGTCATTACCTGTTTTACCAAGAACGTGATATACTTGCTGACCTGTCCATGCGGCTTGAGATACGTAGGAAGAACAACTAGAGCTCTGAGTGTACGCATCCAAGAGCATATCAGGAGCATTCGGAACGGGAACGAAAAACACAGCGTCCCGCTACACTTCAAGAATATACACAACATGAATCCAGAAGGGCTATCTTTTATAGGGATTAAGAAAGTCGAGATACCATGGAGAGGTGGTAATTTCGATAAGACCATTGGAAAGGAAGAAATGAATTGGATCTTCAATCTGGGTACCCTCCAACCATATGGACTAAATGCTGACTTCGAATTATGCCACTTCCTCGACTAATCACCGACCAATCCCTGCCTACATATTCGCTTCATGGGTTACCACTCACCTCACATTTCGACAGTATATCGCGCAATGCATACGTGCATTGCATCTACCCTAATATATGTTTTATATATATATGTATTCCCTCCAGTATTATGTTGCAATTTGCAATCACCTTTAAGTTTTTCTTATCCATTTATGTTATTGTTTTTTATTGTATTTTATTCCATTGTATTTTTTACTGTATTTTATTCTCATTGTACTTTTTTATCTACATTTTACTGAATCCACTATGCCTCTGTGACCTCCCATCGAGACCCATCATATTGGGTATTTCGCAATCTGTATACCCTTATTTTCGCATAATATCTGTATTATGCCTTTTACCTCATTGTGCTTATAATCTGCTTTAGCAATGTGCCTTATCATCACTATTATTTTAATCATTTGCCTTATTTGCACTCATGTTCATGTTTTATACCCCTATTTTATTCTACCCCAATGTGTTTTTTAATTTGTTTTAACAACGTGCTCCATCATTCTTATTTTTTATCCATTTTGTCCCATTTGTACCCATGTTTATGTAATTGCATGGTAATTAGGCTCCTCTGCCATAAGTTTGCTGCTAGTGCCTATGGACATTCCTTGCAGGATTAGTCTCAACTCACTGCCGCATTTTTCTCCTTCCACACCGGACAATCCGCCGTGTGGAACGCAGAGTATCGGCCGGTGGAACGCATATCCAAAATGGCCGCCGCGCAAAACGTAATGACGCGACACGCATCACGTGACCGTATCTACCGCGGAACCCGGAAGTAACCCGGGAATTCACCCAACATGGATTCTTATATAAACAGACACATGTGGAGTGTCTTGTATTCCCCTTTCTTGCACTTTTTGCACTCTTTGCACTTTGAGCTGAAGAAGGCTACAGTGGATAGCCGAAACGCGTACTCTGTGTAACCCCCTTTATTCTCCCTTTTTATCTGTAATCCCCTGCTAATAAATTTATTTTATTTGGACCACCATCCATCTCCTTTTTTATTTACTTGCATTTGACACCTGGAGCCCTAGCTGTATCTCAGGCTACAAGCACCCAGCCTACTTCCTCCCCTTTACTCACAAGGAAACCATCCACTGGAGAACAGGAGACCACCCGCTGCAGAAAGAGGTGTAGGTACCCACCATAGCCGTACCACTTGCCCGCAAGCTGAGCCTGTTACTCTAGGCTCCATCATCGGTGAGTTTGCCATCTCTACCTCTATTTTGTATTTATCTCAGCAACAGTTGCATATTGCGCTATGAGGATTTTTTCCCTTTTATACCTGAGATAACCATGTAAACCAGCAAAGAAGAAAAACGGAGGGTTACCCAGGAACAACCCTAAAGAAGGGCAGAGGCACCCTCCAAATTAGGCCCAAGGCGTTCCACACCAGAGCCGGTATCAAGGCTCTGCACACTGTAAGTGTCCCTTTGTCATTACCAACCCGATCGATTACCAAGCAATATTGCGCAATCCCCTTTTTTTCTGTCTTCCCCTTCCTTCCTCCCTGATATTTGGGAATTGGAAGCACATATAGGACCTAGGTGAGGACCGGACCTTAGGACGACATCTATAACCTCCGGATTACCCCAGCGGATATCTTCTCCATATTGCATACAGTCTGAACTGAACTCTCCTCCCACTCGAAAATTCTGGGTTATAACCCTGTCAAGAACCTAGTATTTTTTGCACTTATGCACTTTTTTATGCACTTTTTATGCACTTTTCACTAGCACTTTATATATATCTCATGTACCTTATATAAGTGCTCCATACGTCTTTTGCAAGAACAAGATTGTTATTCCTTCACCCTCCAGTAGAAGGCACTATCTGTCCTATACGCGGTTATATTAAAACCCATTAGGCATTTTTGTTCACATCATTAGATTCTCTGATATTGCACTATATATCAAGCATTGTTGACAATTATGCATTAAGCATTGTTGCACTTAGGTCCTATCTGACCAAATTAAGATCATTACACTATTCTACTGACTGCTCACTTAAGAGCCTGCGCCACTTGGACCCCCCCCCCCCCCGTCTCTGTTCTAGTATTTTGCACATTCTTGTCGAGGTTTTGTGTCATAATCCTTGTTGGCTGCATAACATAAATCATATCACCTCACACAATTTATCAGCGCCTCCACTGAACCTCCACTTCAAATATATATATATATCCGTGAGCTGGGGGCAAATATATCCACATGTGATCTGGGGGCAAATATATCCACATGTGATCTGGGGGTAAATATATATATATCCATGAGTTGGGGGCAAATATATCCATGAGTTGGGGCAAATATATATATATCCATGAGCTGGGGGCAAATATATCCATGAGCTGGGGGCAAATATATCCATGAGTTGGGGGCAAATATATCCATGAGTTGGGGCAAATATATATATATATCCAGGAGCTGGGGGCGAATATATCCATGAGCTGGGGGCAAATATATCCATGAGTTGGGGGCAAATATATCCACATGTGAACTGGGGGCAAATATATCCACATGTGATCTGGGGGCAAATATATCCATGAGTTGGGGCAAATATATCCATGAGTTGGGGCAAATATATATATATATATCCGTGAGCTGGGGCAAATATATCCATGAGCTGGGGGCAAATATATCCACATGTAATCTGGGGCAAATATATCCATGAGCTGGGGGCAAATATATCCACATGTAATCTGGGGCAAATATATCCATGAGTTGGGGGCAAATATATATATATCCATGAGCTGGGGCAAATATATCCATGAGCTGGGGCAAATATATCCATGAGTTGGGGCAAATATATCCATGAGTTGGGGGCAAATATATATATATATCCATGAGCGGGGGGCAAATATATCCATGAGCTGGGGGCAAATATATCCATGAGTTGGGGGCAAATATATCCACATGTGATCTGGGGGCAAATATATCCATGAGTTGGGGGCAAATATATATATATCCATGAGCGGGGGCAAATATATCCATGAGCTGGGGGCAAATATATCCATGAGTTGGGGGCAAATATATCCACATGTGATCTGGGGGCAAATATATCCTTGAGTTGGGGGCAAATATATCCATGAGTAGGGGCAAATATATATATATATCCTTGAGCTGGGGCAAATATATCCATGAGTTGGGGCAAATATATCCATGAGTTGGGGCAAATATATATATATCCAGGAACTGGGGCGAATATATCCATGAGCTGGGGGCAAATATATCCATGAGTTGGGGGCAAATATATCCACATGTGAACTGAGGGCAAATATACCCATATGAGCTGGGGGCAAATATTTCCATATGAGCTGGGGCAAATATCTCTATATGAGCTGGGGCAATATATACCCATGTAATCTGGGGGCAAATATATCTACATGTGATCTGGGGGCAAATATATCCACATGTGATCTGGGGGAAAATATACCCATATGAGCTTGGGGGCAAATATACTTATATGAACTTGGGGGAAAATATACTTATATGATCTGGGGGCAAATATATTTATATGAGCAACCCTAGTGTGTGTATATATATGTGTATATATAGAGATTATCATGGCACCTCTATCCTGATTGGCTTGACATGACACGGAAGGGGGGGGAACAAAATGCACCTTCGCCTGACTAGATAAAAATGCTTGCACCGGCTCTGGCCGGGGGTCGCCTGGAAATGACATCATTGCGCATGGCGCGATGACGTCATTTACGTCAGGAGGAGCTTGACTTCAGCATCTGAGGATGCTGAAGTCAGAACGCCGCGGGACCCTGGACAGAGAGGTGAGTATCTCCGCCGGGGGTCCCGCAAAGCTGATGACGTGTGGGACACGTCTTCCTCAGCATACAGCGGGAGTAACTGAGAACGTGTCCCACACGTCGTCAGCAGTGAAGGGGTTAAAAACTTATTTTTTTTAAACTTTTTGTCCTTGTTTCCTGTCCCCCAGGGCACTATCCAGACCCGGACATTGTTTTTAAATGTTTCTATACATTCTACAAATCTGCCACTACACGGGCAGGTTATGGGGACCTCCTAGGCACGATATTTGAAGGAATTTTTCGTTTTTATTTTTAACCCTTATTTCATGGAAAACTCATTGTCCCTTTAAAAACGTTTTTTTTTTAACTTTTGTCCTTGTTTCCTGTCCCCCAGGGCACTACCCGGACCCCCATAACCTTTTATGGCAAATATCTAGCATATATGCCCTCTTGGAGGGCACTCTAAAAATCAAACTTTGAGTCCCATTGACTTGTATTGAGTTCGTGTTCGAGTTTGAATTCGAACTTTTGAAAAGTTTGAGTTTGAATGCGAACCGAACTCCCGGGTGTTCGGCTCATCCCTACTCTCCAGCTCTTTCCCACACAAGTGATTAGCTCTATAATAGCATCTGCTCTGATTCCTGGTATGATTTTGTAGCGCTCAGCCCCGGAGGAGCCGCTGAATAAACCCAGGATAGTCTCACCGCACTAGGAACCACTATACACCAGCACACAGTTGTGGATTCTCTAAGTTAAATACTCCACTGGAGCAACAAAGTAGCAGTGAATACACATATACTTTGGAGCATGAAGCAATTAGGTTTGGATAAATGACAGGATGCGCAATGCAGGAAAAACACGTGGCGGAAAAGCTCAAAAAGGCTCATAAATTGGTGTCCTAGGGTACCCGGGTACTAGATTCAACTGGCCAGTGAATAAGCAAAAATATCTTCGACTACTCAACGTTGGGGCCCAGTAACTTGAAGAAATCAATTAAATGCGCACTGTTATATAACTGTAGCCCTTGAGGCCTCTCACCCATCCGGCGAACAACTTCTCCAGAACCGATGACTCGACCAAAGGATCTCTCTCTCTCTCAGCCGACTGGAACCCGGTGCCAACGAATCTGCTCTCCCGATGCCGAATCTCCGCAGTCAAGAACCGATCCCCCACCTGTACTCCCGTTCGATCCACGGCCCTCCTTACTCAAGGTCCTCCTGGAAAATGCTTGTCGTCTGAACTGCTCAGCGGAATGTGGTATACGATGATGTACACTCCTTCCCCGATCTACAGCACTGGATAACGTAACCTGCACATGCTCCAACCTAGTTTTGATCCCGGACAGTGTCTCTCATATGTCTATATAGGGATTAACCCTTTAGGCGCGTGGAGCATAAGTTTCTATGTAGTACACCAGTGGTACCTATCGATGTTACCGCATTCATATATACTTCGATAGCAATGGGATAATCGAATATCGGAATGTCTCTCCGTATGCATCAACAGCAAATCTATGAAGGTATAAAAGTTTTATGTCTCATAAAATTCCAACTCTGATAATTACGTAATGCAAAATCGTCACAGTCAGTTTCAGATAGATATGTATCTTCTCAAGATATCCAAGTATTCTAGGTAGAATCTTCCACAGAGGACAGGCTTGATCAAGTTTCTCAAATACCCTGTGGATATGTGGAAAAGAGAAACAATTGCGCAGTATGCTATAGCCGTGGCCCCTATTGCTCCCCTGGGGGGGTACTTACAATGTTAGGAGCCCCTTGTCTTGGCTCTGAGGAAGTCTCGCCTGTAGGGTATTTTGTGGCAACCCTTAGCCCTCTTTAGGATGCTCTGCCAGCCCGGATCAGACCAACGGTGGTAAAAAAAAGGTAAAATAAAATAAATAAAATCCACCATCTGATGGGTTTAAAAAAGGAATTTAATCTTTGAATAAAAATGAATAAAATAGCACTTATAGTGCCACTGAAACGCGTTTCGCCGAGTATTCGGCTTCATCAGTCAGTAAATACATGTTATACATTCCTTTTTTTATACATGTGTTGATTCGTGGGTCTGCCTCACTCCAAGTTAGCGTGCGTTCCATTGCGGTCACTTCCGCATTCCACCATGGTTTATTCTGTGTTCCACATCAGCGGATGCAAACGGTACCAAGTTTTATGAAAAGACCAATGTACTTTCTATAGACTTTGCTTGAAGATCGACAAATGTTTCTAATTTTGAGCAATATTGAGCATTCTACTAAACATATGGGCTAAAAAAAGCATTGAAAGACATTCTTTCTTCAATGCGAGATGGATCAATCATATCGTGATCGATATTAGAACATCACACATTCAGTGTCCCATTTCTCCATATAAGGTGCTATGAGACAACGAGCAAAAAAAGTCGGTGTATAGCCTCAGACAGACCATTGATGTCTATATGTACATAGAGGCTTGTTCTTTATATATTAATGCATTTTTAATGTAAAACATCGTCCAAAACGGGTAAATTAATATTGAGCATGTAATAATTGGATTGGGGGAGCATTGTTTACCCTCTACTCCAAAAGTACTGGGGGTTGAAGTATCAATAAGATAGGATGGATCCCTTCTATTTAATGAGTGAAAGATGTAAAGTCTTTCTGAACCCAAAATTACCAGTGATGTTGATTATATACACACTGGTTAAGTCCTTAAGAAGTGAATCATTTCGAAATCGGAATTAAGACCATGAGGGGCTAGGGTATTAAACTCGTAGATGGTTCTCATCTCTTCCATCCCTATTTTTCTCTCGTAGTCTCCTCCCCTCCAATTTTTTTGGACTTTTTTAATCCCCATAAATTTGAGACCTTCTGGATTTTTTTTATGTGTGTTTTTAAAATGCAATGAAACATTGTGATTTTCTACACCATTCTTTATATTCCTTATATGCTCCTGAATCCTTTTATTTAAAGGTCGTATTGTGCGTCCTACATACATTAGGCCACAAGGACAGGTTAATACATATATCTCGTGACTCGTAAAGCACGTGATCGTGTCTCTGATTTTATAGATTCTTTTATTGGCCTCAAATTCTTTAATGGTATGTTTATGACTATTGGTGTTTCTACAATTAAGACAGTTCCCACAAGCATGAAATCCATTAGGTATGCCGAAAGTGTTCTTCTTTTTTGTGATGGTTGTACCGCTGTTAACTAGTTCAATCCTCAAGTTCTTCGCTCCTCGACATATAATGGACAGAACTTCGGGTAAAATAGTTTCTAAAGCAGGGTCCTTCCTCAAGATTGGCCAAAACATTCGAATGATTCCACGAATTTTTGAATTTTGAGCATTATATGTAAATATGAAGGGTACTCCTTTAATATGACGTTCTGGTTTGGTCTTATATTTCAGAAGGTCTTGTCGATTGGTGTTAGTGATGTTCTGTTTGATCTCCAATAGTTTATCACGATCATATCCTCTATTTTTGAAATCCTTTGTCAATTTCGTCATTTGTTCTTCAAAATTGGCATCCTCTGTACAATTTCTTCTTAAACGTGTGTACTGGCTTTTTGGTATGCCTTCCAGCCATTGTAAGAGGTGGCAGCTGTCTTTACCTATAAAACTGTTTACGTCCACCTTCTTAAAGAAGGTTTTTGATTTTATCTTTCGTTCTTCGACATAAATGGTCAGATCAAGGAAGGTTACTTCTTCTTTGCTATAATTCGTTTCTAAAACTAAATTTCTGTTGTTGTCATTTAAACTGTTTAGGAAGTTTAGGAGTAAATCTTCTCCTCCTTTCCATATAAAAAATATATCATCGATATATCGTTTATAAATGATAAGATGGTCCTTCCATTCAGTGAACCAAGATTTTTCCCAGTCCGCCATAAATAGGTTCGCATAGCTCGGGGCAAATTTTGTCCCATAGCTGGCCTTCTATTTGTAAATAATATGTATCTTTAAACCAAAAGAAGTTATTCTCTAATATTAGTTTGATACCAGTCAGAATGAATTCAATCTGTTCGGGTAAAAATACTTGTGAAACCTCTAGAGAAGAACGGACTGCATCTATGCCTATTTGATGTGGGATGATGCTATAAAGAGATCTCACATCACATGTGACTAGATGGTAATCCTCCTGCCATTGGATGTCCCCCACAGGATCTGCAGGATATTGATAGTGTCTTTGAGATAAACTGGGGTTTGTACTACTAGTGGTTGTAATTGGTGATCAATATACTCAGAGATTCTACTCGAGACGGAATTGATCCCAGATATGATTGGGCGTCCTGGAGGTCTCTCTTGGTGTTTATGGATTTTAGGCAGAAAATAAAAAACTGGAAGTTGGGGATGCGTAATGTTAAGGTACTCGTATTCTTTAGAATCTAGAATACCGAGTTCATTTCCTTGTTTGAGATAGTCTTGAAACAATTTACCTATCTCTTCTCTTGGATCTTTGTTTAATTTTTTATATGTATTTTGATCGTTCAATATTCTACCTGCCTCCTCTTGGTAGTATTCTCTGCTCATTACAACCACTCCTCCCCCTTTATCAGCAGGTTTAATGATCCTTTCTGGATCAATCTTAAGATTTTTTAAGGCTTTTTTTCCTGCATTGTCATATTACCTCCTGTATTGGGAGTTTTCAACTTCTCTATTTCTGTTAATACCATTTTTTAAAAACAGTTTATTTCATTAGAAATCATTGATTTGGGGTAAAAAGTCGACTTTTCTTTAAGTTGTGTGTGCCTATATAGTCTTACATTATCAGACCTTTCGTAGGGATTTTTTAAAAAGTATTTTTTAAGGCAGAGTGACCTCTTAAATTTCTGTAGGTCTATGTATGTGTCAAATCGAATCGAATTACTAGTAGGTGCGAATTTAAGTCCTTTTCGTAGGACAGCGACCTCTTCATCAGTTAATGGTTTTGTGGTATGGTTGAATATTCCCGTCTCATCGTGTACCTTCCTATTAAACAAAGATCCAAGAGAAGAGATAGTCTTGAAACAATTTACCTATCTCAAACAAGGAAACGAACTCGGTATTCTAGATTCTAAAGAATATGAGTACCTTAACATTACGCATCCACAACTTCCAGTTTTTTATTTTCTGCCTAAAATCCATAAACACCAAGAGAGACCTTCAGGACGCCCAATCATATCTGGGATCAATTCCGTCTTGAGTAGAATCTCTGAGTATATTGATCACCAATTACAACCACTAGTAGTACAAACCCCAGCTCATCTCAAAGACACTATCAATATCCTGCAGATCCTGGAGGACATCCAATGGCAGGAGGATTACCATCTAGTCACATGTGATGTGAGTTCTCTTTATAGCATCATCCCACATCAAATAGGCATAGATGCAGTCGTTCTTCTCTAGAGGTTTCGCAAGTATTTTTACCCAAACAGATTGAATTCATTCTGACCGGTATCAAACTAATATTATAGAATAACTTCTTTTGGTTTAAAGATACATATTATTTACAAATAGAAGGGACAGCTATGGGGGACAAAATTTTCCCCCAGCTATGCGAACCTATTTATGGCGTACTGGGAAAAATCTTGGTTCACTGAATGGAAGGACCATCTTATCATTTATAAACGAAATATCAATGATATATTTTTTATATGGAAAGGAGGAGAAAATTTGCTCCTAATCTTCCTAAACAGTTTAAATGAGAACAACAGAAATATAGTTTTAGAAACGAATTATAGCAAAGAAGAAGTAACCTTCCTTGATCTGACCATTTATGTCGAAGAACGAAAGATAAAATCAAATACCTTCTTTAAGAAGGTGGATGTAAACAGCTTTATAGGTAAAGACAGCTGCCACCTCTTACAATGGGTGGAAGGCATACCAAAAAGCCAGTACACACGTTTAAGAAGAAATTGTACAGAGGATGCCAATTTTGAAGAACAAATGACGAAATTGACATAGGATTTCGAAAATAGAGGATATGATCTTGATAAACTATTGGAGATCAAACAGAACATCACTAACACCAATCGACAAGACCTTCTGAAATATAAGACCAAACCAGAAAGTCATATTAAAGGAGTACCCTTCATATTTACATATAATGCTCAAAATTAAAAAATTCGTGTAATCATTCGAAAGTTTTGGCCAATCTTGAGGAAGGACCCCGCTTTGGAAACTATTTTACCCGAAGTTTCGTCTATTATATGTCGAGGAGCGAAGAACTTGAGGATTGAACTAGTTAACAGCGGTACAACCATTACAAAAAAGAACACTTTCAGCATACATAATGGATTTCATGCTTGCGGGAACTGTCTTAATTGTAGAAACACCAATAGTCATAAACATACCATTAACCCCTTCGCTGCTAAAGACGCACTCAGCGCGTCCAACCGCATGTCACGTTCCATGCGGTGGACGCGCTGAGCACGTCCTCTCTTTGGGGTCAGCGTTCGGCCAGGTTCCGGCCGATCGCTGGCCCCCCCGGTGCGGGCTGACATCCTCGATGTCAGCCCAGCATCCGGAACCGCCGCCGGAGTAATTAGGTGTCATCGCGGGTCACGATGACACCTAATTCAGGTGCCCCCCCCGCATGTGCGGAGGAGGTGCCTGAAAGGGAGGGGGGGAGGTTCGGACCTCTCTCCCTCCCGATTGGCGGCGTTGCGGGGGTTAACCCAGGCACCGTTTGGAAGGGCACAGCCTGCCCTTCCAAATGGTACCTGGCATTAACCCCATGGGGGCCGGATCACGAATCGGCGCTGAAAAGCGCCGGTTCGTGATCCTTTCCCGGAGCTGGCCGACATCTTGGATGTCGGCCAAGCTTCCGGGAATGCCCCCTGAGGACTGGCATCATCGTGCATAGCACGATGATGCCAGTCCTGGAGTAAACCCCTAACTGCCACCAATGGTGGAGATAGAGGGTTCATTGGAACCCCCTATCTCCCGATCCGTGGCAGTTAGGGGTTAATGTTTGGTATTGTTGGATCGTCCAGAGCATAGCCGTTCCAACAATACCAAACATGAGTATGAAAAAAGTTTGTAAAAAAAAAAAAAATTAAAAATAAAAATAAAATATTTTAAAAAAAAATTATAAAAAAAAAAAATAAACAAGTTTTTTTTATTTTTTTTGGTTTGTTAATGCAGCAATATTGTTCCCATTTCAATTATAATGTGAACAATGATGCTGCACTAACGATTTTTGTATGCGGTGCGTTTGTTAAAAATCGTGTAATTTTCCCCAAAAAAAAATGTAACGAGACCCCATCTCTAATTTTTTTAACAAGCGCACCCCATACAAAATATAACCGCAATTGCTCGCATGTTAAAATGTGAAAAAAAACACTTTACACGTTGTAAATTATTGAAAATTCATATTTTATTGCATTTTTTGTTATAATATACAGACAGGTCATGACGTATACATATAATAATGACATATTATGAATCTGCCGAGTCTGACGGAAAGAACGATATATAATATGTCTGGGTCATATACTAAAATAAGCCTTAAAAACACGTTTAAACATGATGAGCAAAACTGGTAAAAATGACCTCAGCACAGAGGCGGGAAAAGCCGCAGCAGCGAAAGGGTTAAAGAATTTGAGGCCAATAAAAGAATCTATAAAATCAGAGACATGATCACGTGCTTTACGAGTCACGTGATATATGTATTAACCTGTCCTTGTGGCCTAATGTCTTTCCTGGCGCCAGCACGCCCACTTCCTGTCCTCTTCCCATAGGTTTTGTCGGATATAATCTCTGCACGTGAATACAACACGTTATATATTGGACTTATCAGCCAAGCCTCCAATATGTCTATATTGGACTTACTGGACCTATCTCGGCAGTTGCCTCCAATATATCAGGGATTATTATCTCATAAGAAATCCATACGAGACACAAATGTCAATCATTTATATTTCTTAGAAATTCTCCTGAATTCTTTTAATTGTCTGTGTTTTGCTTTGAAAAATACAATAATCAATAATCGGATAAAAAATATATATATATTTATTACGTATACAAAAAAGTTTCAAATCTCATATCATAAACAAAAATTTACAAACCACAATCCATCAGCATATAAAAACTAGCTTCACAATATATGTATCTCCGGTTAGTAACTGCATATATGATTAATATCATTTACCTTATCAGTTAGTAACTAATACACAAATGGTTAATAAACATTTCTGCTTATTACAACATGCATTTCCCAGCAAACAATGTTTAACCAGCCAGCTCTTATAGATATATATATATATCTCTATACTACATGGATCAACAAAAGATGAGCTAATTTAATGATAAGTAATAAAAACTTATTTAGTGAATCCTCCCCTAATCTCGAGAATTAAATTTCTAATCTTTTGCTTTTTATTTTGTAGTTATATAATTCTTTGCTTATTAATTTTAATCACAGTAATTTCCAAATTCAATATATATATTGGTATCAATCTTACAACATTTCTTTTAGGAATAAATCCTTATATCCACTTCTTCATATTTCTATCTGCAGAATAGAAATACTTAGAATTTTTGGAGTTACCCAAGTATCTGAGAAATCTCAGTCTACGTTGCAAGAATATCTACAAATATATATAATTACATTAATTCCTTAATATCATACATTACCTGTCCAATTTGGATGTTGATAAGTCTTGAAATTTTCTATGTGATGCTTTGTTTCGGAATATGTGAAGATTATCGATATCAGATAATCAATGCATGTGAGTTAGAGATTTGGTGAGAATCTTGATTGCCTCATGTCCAGGGATCTGCTATGTGTACTGGACATCTGAATGCATTGCGGTGTGAGTCTGAATGCTGTAATCTCCGACTGACTTGCAACCAACACTGCCACTTCAATTATAGTAAATTTGACGTCACTGGCAATATTATTGGTATATCAAATCTAATATTTACTATCCTCTAGAGGGCAGTATTGCACTTCTAAATTAATTCCACCATTTCTTTTTAATATTCCTATCTTGGGTCAAAAGGTCAATCTACACAAAGACCTTCTCTTCTCAGTCACTAGACACGGTGTCTCTATCTGTCATACCTGATTTATATCCTCACTCCCTTTTGAAATTACTTACTATCAGCTGGATTCTTTTCCAGTTAACTCAACAAAATCTTTTCTTTAGTAATTTTTATTATTTACCAATTATATACGTTCTACAATATTTATTGGAGTATATATTTCCTACTGTAAATATAATAAAATATACCTTGATTATAAACATATATTTTGTGAATATAAATCTATATTACAGAGATATTAATTCTTATTCCTATACCCAAAAGACAAAATATCTTTTGTTTTAAAAACTTAAGTCAGACCAATAAATTTAATTATGACACGTCTTAGCACTTAACTCTAGCATTATCACACAAAAACATTCTAGATTCCTTCATGTCTGGCACTTCTTAAAAAAATATAAAAGACCTCACCCAGGAATGAACTCTGTAAAAAAAAATCTCATTCATTTCTAAACTAGAGAAAAATAGAAATAAAACCTGTCTTTAAAAACAAAATGGCTGCAGGATCCATTTTAATTTTTCCTTTCTGTAATATACCCGACATAACCCCCTTTGGTTTCATCTATTTATTGATCAAATAAATTTTAGGAAAACATACAATATCTCCCCCCTTTACCAATTAGGCTAGGTTTCCACCTTTCGCAACACGTTTTTCTTCTTTCATCCATTTAATAATTGAAGATGCAGTGTTTTTAAACTTCAATGTACGTACTTTCTTTGTTAGTACAATCATCCAGACAGTTAGAAACATAATTACTATACAAATCACAATCTCTGTAATCTTTGGCCCGTTATAAGCAGATAGCAATTGATGATCAATCTGTGAATACATTGGAGCATAAATTGTTAGATTATCTTTTATATAGAAGTTCAATAGTATGGTCAGGCTAGTTCTTTAGCAAAGATTTCAAATCTGGATTCATGGGTATCTCTTGCCCTTGGAATACGACAACGATTTGCATCTCGTCATACCAGACTTAATTTATAAAAAGTAACTTCTCGATAACAACTCTTGATTCTTTATGAACTTTCACGAGAATCACTGGTGTGGGTATGAACACTCTCTTGTTTTGTACCAGATCCTTCGGGTAAACATTTGCTTCTCTCTCTGTATCAAGCAGCGGTTGCAATAAAATATGCGGCAAATCTTTTCTGCCTGTCAGTCTTATACATAGAATGTTCAATAAACGGTTTTCTAGCATTCTCCAGCATGTCTTTCAGGCTTGCATGAGCTTGATTCGCATGGGACTTTAGCATTCTCCTTGGAATTGTGCGGAAAACTTTAGAATTTCCAGATAATCGCAGTCTCCTTGGTGGTCCGATTCATCTTTGCGGATTAGCGTCGCAGTTCGGATTAACCACTTTTCTCAATTTCTGTTGAAATAAAGAGTATAAATAACCATTCATAGACTAGCGATTTCACTCACATTCCCTATAGATACTCTGATCTCTGATTAAATTTAATTAACCGTACGGATCTAGTCTATCTACTAGCTTGAGTTAAACATCTGAATGCTGGGAAGAAGAATCACATGTTAATCAAAACATCACTTCAAATGATACCAGTTAAGTGTCTTCTGTTGGTCCATTTTTCACATATCCTGAGGTGAGATCTAGGATGACAAACACGCAATTGATTAATGTGAACCCATTTTTCAATACTCTCCTTTCCTTTGGGTATCTCTATTTTATACGCCACAGGAGACAGTTTATCAATTATCGAGTATGGTCCTTTCCAGGATGCGAGAAACTTTCTCTCTTTTACTCGATCTTTACTGAAATTATACAGATACACCTTTTCGTCAATCTCATACTCCTTTTTGGTAGTCTTAAGATCATAATAAGTCTTATTAGATACAGCGGCCTTCTCTAGGTTCCATTACGCAAAAGCAAATGCTTGCTGTAAATGATGACGCAGGTTTTCTATATACTGATGTGTGGTAGCAGCATTTATTAAATTCTGATCCGAAGTGTGATACAATAGATGTTGTGGTAACACCATCTTCCTTCCAGTCATTAACTCAAATGGTGACATCTTAGTCGCGGTACTTGGCGTGGCTCTAATAGCCATAAGCACTAAGGGCAACTTTACGTCCCAGTCCTTTCCTGATTCTTTTACAAATTTCTTTAGGACATTTACAATTGACTGGTTATAGCGTTCGACACTTCCACTAGACGCGGCACGGTACGCAATATGCAACTTACGCTTGACACCTAACATTTTCCACATTCTTGTCATTACATCACTTGTAAACTGGCTACCACGGTCAGACTCCAACCTTTGAGGTAGACCAAACCTGGAAAATATATGGTTAATAAGAAGAATTGCACATGTTTCAGCAGTATTATTAGGAGCTGGTAAACACTCTATCCATTTACTAAATAGACAGGTGACTGTCAACATATATTTGTTTCCCCTAGTTGATCTTGTGACGGGACCAATAAAGTCGATCTGAATATCGGACCATGGCAATTAGAAACCTTTCCTCTGGAGAGGTGCACGATGAGTAGGGCTGTGAGGTTGAAATTGGGCACATACTAGACATCCATGGCAATATATTTGGACGTCTTGTAACATATGGGGCCAATAAGCATAATCCCGCAATAACTCATAGGTGATCTTTTCACTTCGATGTCCCGCAGTGGGTGCATCGTGGGCATGTTGCAGCATTAAACCTCTAAAGGCAGTAGGAACTACCCATTGTTGTATCCCATGTTTAGATGTTCTGATCAATAGACCATCCTTAATACTGAATTGGCCCTTGGATCTCATTAAAATACGAAGATCCTCAGTCTGGTCAGGACTCTCTTCAGATAAAAATTTATCACTAGGATTTTCAATATATTTGTAAAAGATTCCAATTACAGAATCTTCCTTTTGGCTCTTAATTAAATCTTCATTGGGAGAATCTTGACACCACTGTGCTACATTACTCTCGACCTTAGATTTAGTCTGCTGACGGGTAAGTACATCTATATGTTTCATTTAGTAAATGATCAATATTTATAATTTCGTCACTGACTGCACCCTGTTTAGCCAATTTGTCAGCTAGGTCATTGCTTCTTTATCCAACCTGAAATTTTGGAATGACCTTTTGTCTTTTCAATAAACGGTTAAACCATTTTAGTCACCTCTTATTACATAGTTTACATAGTTATAGTTATTAGGCTGAAAAAGACATGCGTCCATCTTCAGCCTCTCCCACATAACCTATGCTTGATCAAAAAACCCAGTCTGATCTTTATGCAACATACTGGGAAAATTCCTTCTTCAGAATCAGTCAATTTCTTGTCTATTTCTCCAAATAGATCGGCATGTTTAACAGGTTTGTTATTGGACCTGAGCATCTCATTTCTTTTCCACCCAGGCAAATATTCAACGAAACTGTTACGGACATAATTAGAATCTGTGACTATCTGAAATTCTTTAACATCATAGTCTATAGCCATCTGAACGGCTTTGTAAACTGCGGCTAATTAAGCGACTTGGCTACTTTTAGCACCAATGTTATATCCTACTGATATATTGGGATATTCTTTTGTCCATGCAATACCAATACCAGCTACCAGTTTCCTCTCTTCTTCCACGATGGCGTGGTAGGCACAACCATCTATATATACACGTGGGAGTAGGGAACAGTATTCTTCATCATAGGCCTTGTAAGGTGATGATGCTTGCTCTTGCAAGAAATCATCTCCTAGGAATTCTTTTTCAGAGGAGGGATCTGCACAATCATGGAGTTCGGCAAGTCCTTGAGCTACTGGATTCTTTTGATCCTGTCTATACCGTACCTCCAATGGCTATCCTTGTAAGGATATCCTTGATAACGTCCATGCAGTTATTCTGCTATTGGATAGGTTCCCGTCCCTTATTCGTCTACTGTGTAGATATTGTAAGGGTTGGTGTGCAGTTTCAATTATTATCCTCTCTCCTTGGATATAACTCCGAAAATTCTGTAGGGCCCAGACTGTGGCTAGTAATGCTTTTTCACAGTCACTAAATTTAATTTCCACTGGAGATAAGAACTTACTGGCATATGCAATAATTTTACTCTGATCATCTTGCTTTTGACATAAAACGGCGCTCATGCTCAAATTGGTAAAACCAGTCTCCAGATAGAAAGGTTTACCCCCCTCTGGATAGGCTAGGCATGGAGCCTGGGTGAGTTTTATTTTAAGCTCAGTTATGGCTTGTTCTTGAGTCTCCCCCCATATCCACTTTACATCTTTCTTAAGCAATGTTAATAGAGGTTTACAAATCTCTGCATAATTTTCGATAAACTTACGTGAGTAATTCATCATACCCAAGAATGATCTTAGTTATTTATTTATTTATTTATTTATAAAGGATTTTACCAGGAAGGATACATTGAGATTTCTCTCACTGATATTAGTGGGAGTTCTGGACTTCATCACTGCTTCCACCTTCTTCCGCTGAGGATTTAGGCCTTCGGATGTAACCTCATGTCCCAGGAAATTAACTCTGGTGCGACACCATTGTGCTTTCTGCAATGAGATTTTAACCCCTGCCTCTTTCAACTGGTTAAGAACATGTCTAATTTCTTGAATATGTTTCTCAAATGAAATACTTTTCAGTAAAATATCATCCACATACGTCAAATTACCCCTCTCGGCTGCATCTGGCATGGCTTTATGTAAAAAGACAGCGAACTCATGACCTGAGTTTATATAGCCGAAGGGCATTCTGGTCCACGTAAACTGTTGTTGACCGAAGGTGAAGGCCTATTTGTATTGGTCCTCAGGACTTACCTGAATTGTCCAGTATCCTTGGGCACAATCCAGCGCGGTACAAAGCTTACAACCTTGCATTTGGACTAGACATTGATCAATATATGGTACGGGCCAGCCGGATCTGTATACACGTTTATTTAGCTGTCTCAAATCAGCACATAAACGCCATTGACCATTCGGCTTAAGGATTCCGAGGATAGGATTATTATAAGAGCTGTGCACCGTCCTTATAATTCCCCTTTCTTTTAGATTCCCTAATATCTCCGCCAGCGAGTCGTAACACGCTAAGGGAAGCCGATATTGTCTGACGTATACAGGAGGAGTGTTAGGGTCAGTTTGGACCCTAGCTATATGTAAGTCGGTGACTCCACAATCATATGAATACTTAGCAAAAATATCTTGAAATTCCATTAGAACTTCTTTTAACTGTTGGCGCTCCATATCATTAGAACATCCGTCAGCGAAAGATATTTGTTGCTGGACCATGTCCTGAAATCCTGGAAAGATTTCAGGTTGACCAATCTCATAGGCTTCTTCAAGCCTTTCAGAGAGGTCATGATTTGACTTACTTGCATCTCCAGCAAAGTGAGTATACTCCTCTGCTTCCTGTGTAGTCAGAGGATGATCAAAGGTTAAAGATGATTCTTCTACCTTGCAGATTCCTACTTCAGAACTGAAAGGATAAACAGAATATATCGTGAATAATCCTTCGGGCCATGAATTAAATGATTGTTCTATCATTTGTTCCTCTGTGAGGTAACGTTCAGGTATTAACCCGATAACAGCGTTCTGGAACCCGAATGTATAATAATCTGAATCCAGTGCTAGACCTATTGTAGTGTCTTTAGGCAAATGGATTTCCTGTGAGGAATTATTATTTATAATGATTTGGGTTCTAGATTGGTGTATTTTCACCATGGGTGTAGGATTTGCTGAAATTCCTAACCCATGTATTCGATTGGAAATACAGACTAGTGCCTCAGAATTTCTCAACTTCTGACCTTCCATTACCTGTAAAGGTAATGGGTAATTTACAGAGCCTGGTGGAATACAAACCTCATATGGTACCTGTAAATTTACTGCGTATGGCAGTGTCTGGCATGACTTAAGAGCTTTATTTTCATCCTGGAATTCACAGGGGTTCTCTTTTAGTCTGGTCCATATGTGGGAATTAATCAGATCCACTTACATAGCAAAACGATGAATTATATCGTTACCTACATAAATCTGATAACCGGGTTCATTTAGGACCAAAAATAAATGTGTGGCAGTTTAATTCCCAATAGAAATAGATAACATACATTTTCCAACAACATTGTGACTGTCTCCATCATTATCTAGATCTGTTATCCACTCATCTTGAGGATTTGGGTATCTGATTACTTTAAGGTCAGCTATTTTATTTAGCATCTTCTTGCTAATATAGCTATATTCCTGGCGCAAATCTAGTTTAGCCATGTTTTCTCCAGCTAAACTATTTACACGTATAGGGAAAAATACCTCTTCATTTATCTTCTCTATTTCAGTTAAGAACTGAGAATGGTCACTATGCCCATTTGGTTCTGTTTCCCTTTTGTGGAGGTGAATAATTAGCACGTCATTTTCCAGACATATATCTCGAATTCTCTCGGGGGGAACACATATGGTGTTATCCTCCTGCTCTCCTGGAGTCAGGGGCTTTGGCCTTAAGAAAGAGATATCAGGTGTCTGGCTATTTCTGAAGTGGACTTCAATAGTATCCGGCCTTTCCTCAATCACGTGGCAGTTACGCTGAGTGTGATGGGATTGGGATCTATCGTAGCTGATTGGAGCATTTACTTGGGACCAAATAACCTCATTGATAAAATCAATGATTGGATTTAACCTTTTGAGAAGGTCCATTCCAATAATTAGGCAATTTTGGGGCAGAACCACAACAAGCGTTGGATGCCGAATTACTTTATTCCCCAATTTAAAATCCAATTTAGCCGTGCCCAGAACTTTCAGAGATGTGCCACTCACACTCACTAGATTAGCATTTGATTTATCTAATCTAGGCTTCCTGGAGGATAGTTCTTGGACCTGTTCAAAATAATGAGCTGATATTAACGTAACTTGGCTTCCACTGTCTAGCAAGGACGGAATATGTGGTAAATTATCTTGTAATTCGACATTCACATAATATCGGTCTTCAATGCTATGCAATTTACAGATAAATTTAGAGTGAGATATGAAATTAGGTTTTGGACAGATTTTACCGAATGATTTTGCTCTCTCGAACGTGCTTTTGGCAGCTGTGCTTTCCATTTCGGATCCAGTCTTCTCAACTTGCTCGCACTTAGTCTGGGGATATAAAATACATTTTCCTTCTCTTTGCAGGGAAGGGTTTAAATCATCAACCATACAAACATTTGTATTAATCATTTCATCATCACTTTCTGGTAAATTGTCATGGATACTGGTTACTTCATCAGAAACATCATCTAGTCACTGGTTGGGTGGGGCTGCAGGTGTTGCATTGCTTACAACCTGACCAGGGTTATTTCCAGTCATTAACTGAGTGATCTGAACCAGTTTTTCTGTCAGCACATGGAAACTTTCCTGCATTTGACCAATACGCTGGCGTACATTATATCTCCGCTTTCTATTCGTCCTTGGGGACGAAGCTTGCGCATTATCAGACTCCTCAGATTCAGTCTTACCTCTGGTTGCTTCCTGTCTAGGTACATTTTCCCTTGATTTAACCCACTGACTTCTAGGTACCCATTGCTTCCTAGATTGAAATTTACTTCCTGAATTTTCTCTGGCAAACCCTCTTTCCTGATCTGGCTTGGATTTTTCCCTTTGAGGTATGGAGTCACGCAATATTTCCGCATAACTCTTTTTGTGGGACTCAAATTTAATATCACCCTTTTTAACGTGACTTTCCGCTATTTCC
This sequence comes from Leptobrachium leishanense, assembly GCA_009667805.1. Classification (NCBI taxonomy): domain Eukaryota; kingdom Metazoa; phylum Chordata; class Amphibia; order Anura; family Megophryidae; genus Leptobrachium; species Leptobrachium leishanense. The sequence continues at coordinate 277,677,558 of CM019065.1, forward strand.
TCAGGTGAGTTTTTCACTCTTTTCCCCTGAGTTTCTTCACTATATTCAAATAAAGTAAATAGGGTCATACTTTCTTTTAGTACCCAATCCAAACCATTTCTCGGGTCATAATCTCTTGCCAAAATAACCTTTATTTTATTTGGCAATGCTTCATAAAATAATTGGATAAATTCAGGGTTTTCAAAATCTGAGTTTCTTTCAGCCAAGCTGTACGCATTTTTAAGGACTGAAAGAAATTCACGGGGGCTTTGATTAGGTCTGCATTTTAGAGTTAAAATTGCTCTTTTCGCAGCTAGACTGGTACGGTGAGGCCCAAATTCAGATTTGACCTTGGAGACTATTTCACTCCAATTACGTATACCAGATTCTTTCAAAGACTGAAAAAAATACCTATGTTTGACTTCAAAGACCCATGGGATCAACTCAATTTTCTGAGCATCTGAATTAATTCCTAATATTGCCAAAGCTTCTTCAAACATATTTAAATGATTTATTATTTTTGGCGATCCCTTAAAGTCAAAGATACCTACTGAGTTTTTTAAGAAATTAACGATTTTCGTTAAATCCTGAACTTTATGAGATTTCTTAATAGGCTGTGGCTGGCTAGAGTGATGTGATTTGAAATACTCCTGTGTAAGAGGCTTTGCTCTTTTTTCATCATGAGATTTAGTTTCACTTTCGCATTCGCTCTGCTCACTCTCCAGAATGGAGCTGTCACCAGGCCTAATCAGTGATGAGTTATGACTCAAAGCTTTCAAAGGGAACTTTTCTAACGAAGAATTTTTAACCCTTCGAACATCAGTTTCAATCTGACGTAACTCATCAGCGAATTTCTCATATTCTCATTTCATTCTCGCCAATTTTTTATTCAGCTCCTTATTTAATTTGGATAATTGAGCAATCTCATCTTGCAATTGATCTTTTTCTCTTGCACACACTTTCAACTCCATTATCATTCGTTCTGACTCATCTTTTAATTTATTTACGGTATCATGCAAGTCACAATTTTTATTTTCTAAGCTGTCTCTGGTTTCTTTGTCATCATTCAATCTCTTGTTCATTTCTGCGATCAAGTATATGCATTCAGGCACAATTTTTAAAACAAAAATCTCTTTGTCTTTTTTATTTGTGGCTGCACTTATCTTTCGCAAACACTCAAGAAAATTTGATTTATCTGACCAGATTGTTCAACATAATTAGATACATTTGATTTTAATTCTTTTATCCAATCAAATAAATCGTCTGTGACGTGTAACTTGTCCTTTAGATAAGACATAACATCTATCAATACTATTTGATCTGCATGTATTTCTACATCTTCCTGAGTCTCAGATTCTGACTCTGACATTTTTACACTGTTTAGTAGACAACCGTAAAACCACAAGTCAAAATACAACAAGGAGTCAAAATATATATATATATTTTATCTCTGTCTAATCAGACAATACTGACAATTATATTCCAAACAAATCTACAATCTCAGCAGTGCCTCCAATTTGTCGGATATAATCTCTGCACATGAATACAACACGTTATATATTGGATTTATCAGCCAAGCCTCCAATATGTCTATATTGGACTTACTGGACCTATCGTGGCCATTGCCTCCAATATATCAGGGATTATTATTTCATAAGAAATCCATATGAGACACAAATATCAATCGTTTATATTTCTTAGAAATTCTCCTGAATTGTCTGTGTTTTGCTTTGAAAAATACAATAATCAATAATCGGATAAAAAATATATATATATTTATTACGTATACAAAAATGTTTCAAATCTCGTATCATAAACAAAAATTTACAAACCACAATCCATCAGCATATAAAAACTAGCTTCACAATATATGTATCTCCGGTTAGTAACTGCATATATGATTAATATCATTTACCTTATCAGTTAGTAACTAATACACAAATGGTTAATAAACATTTCTGCTTAATACAACATGCATTTCCCAGCAAACAATGTTTCACCAGCCAGCTCTTATAGCTATATATATATATCGCTATACTACATGGATCAACAAAAGATGAGCTAATTTAATGATAAGTAATACAAACTAATTTAGTGAATCCTCCCCTAATCTCGAGAATTAAACTTCTAATCTTTTGCTTTTTATTTTGTAGTTATATAATTCTTTGCTTATTAATTTTAATCACAGTAATTTCCAAATTCAATATATATATTGGTATCAATCTTACAACATTTCTTTTAGGAATAAATCCTTATATCCACTTCTTCATATTTCTATCTGCAGAATAGAAATACTTAGAATTTTTGGAGTTACCCAAGTATCTGAGAAATCTCAGTCTACGTTGCAAGAATATCTACAAATATATATAATTACATTAATTCCTTAATTTCATACATTACCTGTCCAATTTGGATGTTGATAAGTCTTGGAATTTTCTATGTGATGCTTTGTTTAGTTATATGTGAAGATTATCGATATCAGATAATCAATGCATGTGAGTTAGAGATTTGGTGAGAATCTTGATTGCCTCATGTCCAGGGATCTGCTATGTGTACTGGACATCTGAATGCATTGTGGTGTGAGTCTGAATGCTGGAATCTCCGACTGACTTGCAACCAACACTGCCACTTCAATTATAGTAAATTTGACGTCACTGGCAATATTATTGATATATCAAATCTAATATTTACTATCCTCTAGAAGGCAGTATTGCACTTCTTAATTAATTCCACCATTTCTTTTTAATATTCCTATTTCGGGTCAAAATGTCAATCTACACAAAGACCTTCTCTTCTCAGTCACTAGACACGGTGTCTCTATCTGTCATACCTGATTTATATCCTCACTCCCTTTTGATATTACTTACTATCAGCTGGATTCTTTTCCAGTTAACTCAACAAAATCTTTTCTTTAGTAATTTTTATTATTTACCAATTATATACGTTCTACAATATTTATTGGAGTATATATTCCTACTGTAAATATAATAAAATATACCTTGATTATAAACATATATTTTGTGAGTATAAATCTATATTACAGAGATATTAACTCTTATTCCTATACCCAAAAGACAAAATATCTTTTGTTTTAAAAACTTAAGACAGACCAATAAATTTAATTATGACACGTCTTAGCACTTAACTCTAGCATTATCACACAAAAACATTCTAGATTCCTTCATGTCTGGCACTTCTTAAAAAAATATAAAAGACCTCACCCAGGAATGAACTCTGTAAAAAAAAAAATCTCATTCATTTCTAAACCTAGAGAAAATAGAAATAAAACCTGTCTTTAAAAACAAAATGGCTGCAGGATCCATTTTAATTTTTCCTTTCTGTAATATACCCGACATAACCCCCCTTTGGTTTCATCTATTTATTGATCAAATAAATTTTAGGAAAACATACAATATCTCCCCCCTTTACCAATTAGGCTAGGTTTCCACCTTTCGCAACACGTTTTTCTTCTTTCATCCATTTAATAATTGAAGATGCAGTGTTTTTAAACTTCAATGTACGTACTTTCTTTGTTAGTACAATCATCCAGACAGTTAGAAACATAATTACTATACAAATCACAATCTCTGTAATCTTTGGCCCGTTATAAGCAGATAGCAATTGATGATCAATCTGTGAATACATTGGAGCATAAATTGTTAGATTATCTTTTTATTAGAAGTTCAATAGTATGGTCAGGCTAGTTCTTTAGCAAAGATTTCAAATCTGGATTCATGGGTATCTCTTGCCCTTGGAATACGACAACGATTTACTGATCTGTCACTGTGCCCATAGACCACTCTCTTTTAGCTCTGCTTTTCCATATGAATGCATGAGATTAGTTTCAGTTCAGCAACTTTCACTGCAATGCTTATAACATCCCCCCAAAATTCCCATAGATTTGATAAGGCACCTCAGTCACTTTGTAGGATATCCCCAGGCTGCTGCTTTGTGCACCATGGATGGTGTCCTCTTAGCTGGGGGGAGGGGGTGTGCAGCTGGCTACCAGGCTGGCAAACTGATCTATCACACATGGACTGCGATTCCTATCATGCACTGCCAGTCTCCAAGGAGCAGCCAGATTTAACGAGCACATTACCAGTCAGTCTACTGTGATAAAAAGCGCAGCACGCAGCACGCAAGAGCAGCACGCACTGGATGTCGTCAAGTGAGGGATGTTAGCCTTTAATCACAGTAGACCTTGCGTAGCAGAGGTGCAGTCAGGCCCCTGCTTTCATATGGGGTCACGCAGTGGGTGTAGGGCCAATTGGGATCATGCACAGGGTGGAAACAGGCCTCTGCCCCCTCGGGGGTAAGCACACAGGATGCATGTCCCCTGCTTTCCCCCCTGGAGTTGACACAGAGGGTGCAGGTCCCGTGCACCCCCACTTTCCACTGGGGGTCACATAAAGTGGGCAGTCAAGCCCCTGCTTTACCCAGGGGGGAGTCGCATAGAGGGTGCAAGGCAGCAAGATGTGAGAGGGCAAGAAAAGAGGGGGGAGAGAGGGCATGAAAAGAGGGGGGAGAAGAAAGGAGTATGGAAAAAAGGGGGGAGCGTGAGTGTGTGTGTGTGTATCTCTCAGTGTGAGTGTTTGAATCTGAATGGCTTTTACAACTTAAAATTGGTCACGGGTACATTTGTGTGGGGTTTGATTTTAGGGAGCAATGCTGGGATTTAAAAGGGCATCAGTGTAATGTGAACGGGGTATTGTCCTGATTCAGGGATTAGTTATAGGTAAAAGGGGACATTGCTATGAACTAGGGGGTAATAATGTGAGGAAAAGGGAACATTGCTCTGATATAGGCAGTAATAGTTTGAGGTAGGTGGGACATTGCTTAGAGTTAGGTGGTATTCGTGGAATTTTGTTCATTTAGGTTTGCTGAAAATAAATAATAATTATGATAATTTATTTAAAACAGCCTTTAATGTAATTTATGTTCTTTGTTAACTATGGTTTTTTTTTAAAAAAAAAAAAAATTAAATGGGGGGCCAGGTTGCTGCACCACACGCCTATGGCTTGTACTTGCCCCCTGGGCCAAAAGTTGCTGGTCAGCCTCTGGTGGCACTCCTAGTACCCCCTAATGATACCCCAATAATCACTGGTACCTGGGGTGGCCTGCCCCTCCTATGTACATCACTGGAGCTCTGATATGCTCACACACAAATTTGGGCAAACTGCCAGCAAGTACGGTGCTGTTTGAAGACAGTGCAAATCCCATAGAGAAGTAATGGTTAATCTATTCAGAGAACACCGAATAGCAGAGAAATGTAAGTGAAATGCCCTTATGTTCGGTGGTTTCATTCAGCAGGTTTATTCAGGCGGACCCCATAGGTTTCAATGCTAGAAATATTACCGTTTTTATGCAATATCTAATAAACTGTTTATTATTTTAATCTGCAGTAAAAAGTCTTTGTTTATTGATTTTTTTGTAGTATGTTTTAGTCATTTTAGTATGTTTTAGTCATTTTGAATTTTTTTCCTTTTTTTTAATAGCGGTTTCTTTTTTCTGTAACAGACCTTTTTATTATCATAGGACCTTATATGTAAATTCCAGATATTTTCGTTCAGTAGTATTTTTTAAAACAGCAGGCCACGGGTTTGCGGCGGCGGCATTCGGCGACTGACTCCCTGCACTTCGGGGACCCTGCGGTGAATGGTGAATGCAGGGTGGAAAAATTTGGTTCCCTGAGATGCAGGGAACCACAGAACACCAAAATGTTGGTGTCATCTCGGTGCTCTGTGAGTAACCCCTTTAGTGGTGGGGTGTTTTGCCGCCCCCTGGACATGGCCGGATTAAGGTAGGGGCGGATGGAGCAGCTGCTCCAGGCCCCTTCCTGAAAATAGGCCCACAGTCTGATTTTTTTATTCTGGTATGCACCCGGCCTCAGTCTCACTTAAGCCAGCCCCTCTGTTCTAGCACCACCCCCCTCCATTGGCACGCACATGGGAGTGTGCTGCTTGTGTCCATGCACTCCCTAATGCCGCCCATTATGTAAAATAACCCCTCTCCCAGTGAGCTTGGAGCAGCTGTCTCATCTTACTTCCTGGCTGGTGAGTCAGGTGCAGCAAGACTCTGGAAGAGGCAGCAGCTCATCTGAGCCCAGGATCACGTGTTGCCTCATGCTGCTGCTGCTGCTCCTAGGGACGAGCTGTTCGGTTCGATCGGTTCGGAGTTCGATTCGAACATCGCCTGTTCGCATGTTCGAGAACTACGAACATTTCCGCATGTTCGCCCACATTGCACCACAATGGACCACAATGCACTTTTCCACTGGCCTGAAGCTTGTAATTGGCTACAGCCTTGCACCTGACCACAGGTCAGGTGCAAGACAGGTTCAAGACTATGCCAATCACGGCTCAGAGTCCTGATTGAGCAAATTTTGCCCAATCATGGGCTCTGTTAAATTCTGGATTTTCCTTATAATTACCATAAACTTTTTTCAAGTTTCTTCTTATATATCAAAATCGAAGTAAGGCGCTGGGCGACTCTGATCAGAGGAGACGATAGACTCAACCACACCGAGATATGGCAGATTATCATCTGATCAGTCCGTGGTCTGTCAGATTTGTTTATTGTTTCAACATCCAATAGAAATGTTCGTTATATAAAAACTTCCTGCAGTGTTCACTCCCAACATAGGAATGTGATACAACAACCAATCAGAGCAGATACATTTCTACATCAGAGTTTTACCAACAGTTAGACAAAATTACTACATTTGATTCAGGGATGGCTTTTTTTCTAGTTTATGGTCTGTTCACACACACCCTTTCCTGCACACAAAGGAAATGGCTAAATTCCACAGGCTAACATCCTATGCAAGTAAAAGACTTGCAGGGTTTGACACTTATAATGGGGGGGGGATTTCACACTAATGCTAAATTAAAAAACTACCTATCATATTAAAATACCTTTCAGGCTCACAGAGCTAAGTCCCGCAGCACACTATATATGGGTTCACACAGTGCTTCAGCACGCATTTGAGAGGAGATTTGACAGGAGATTGTTGTTGTGTTAGTGTGTGTTCTCACTGCCAGTCTGCCACCAGCTACTGGGGGGGCTCATTTCTACAAAATATCTGGGAATTGTTATAATCCGTGTGTTCTCACTGGCTGCCACCCAGTATTTTGGGGGTCAGTAATTTCTACAAAATATTTGGGAATTGTTATAATCCGTGTGTTCTCACTGGCTGCCACCCAGTATTTTGGGGGGTCAATAATTTCTACAAAATATTTGTGAATTGAGGTAATCTGTGTCTTGTCACTGCCACCCAGTATTTTGGGGGTCAGTAATTTCTTATAAATATTTGGGAATTGAGGTAATCTGTGTCTTGTCACTGCCACCAGCAAAAATTTTGGGGGGTCAATAATTTCTACAAAATATTTGGAAATTGAGGTAATCTGTGTCTTGTCACTGCCACCAGCAACTATTTTGGGGTGTCAGTAATTTCTACAAAATATTTGGGAATTGAGGTAATCTGTGTCTTGTCACTGCCATCAGCAACTATTTTTGGGGGTCAGTAATTTCTACAAAATATTTGGGAATTGAGGTAATCTGTGTCTTGTCACTGCCACCAGCAACTATGTTGGGGGTTCAGTAATTTCTACAAAATATTTGGGAATTGAGGTAATCCGTGTGTTCTCACTGCCACCAAGTATTTTGGGGGGTAAGTAATTTCTACAAAATATTTGGGAATTGTTATAATCCGTGTGTTCTCACTGCCACCCAGTATTTTGGGGGTCAGTAATTTCTACAAAATATTTGGGAATTGTTATAATCCGTGTGTTCTCACTGCCACCAAGTATTTTGGGGGGTCAGTAATTTCTACAAAATATTTGGGAATTGTTATAATCCGTGTGTTCTCACTGCCATCCAGTATTTTGGGGTCAATAATTTCTACAAAATATCTGGGAATTGTTGTAATCTTTGTGTTCTCACTGCCAGCAGCAATAGTGGGGGGTCTCATTTCTACAAAATATCTGAGAATTGTGGTAATCTGTGTGTTCTCACTGCCACCCATCAGGGGGTCTCACTGATTTATAGGAGGTTTCTGGGAACTGTAATCTGTGTCTTCTCACTGCCAGCTATCAGGGGGTCCCACATACTTCTAGAAGATTTCTGTGAATTGTAATCTGTGTCTTGTCACTGTTGCCAGCTATCAGGGGGTCCTATCAGGGGGTCTCATTGACTTGTAGCAGATTTCTGCGAATTGTAATTTGTGTCTTGTCCCTGCCACCCATCAGGGGGTCTCACTTATTTATAGGAGGTTTCTGGGATTTGTAATCTGTGTCTTCTCACTGCCAGCTATCAGGGGGTCCCACATACTTCTCGCAGATTTCTGAGAATTGTAATCTGTGTCTTGTCACTGTTGCCAGCTATCAGGGGGTCCTATCAGGGGGTCTCACTGACTTGTAGCAGATTTCTGCGGATTGTAATTTGTGTCTTGTCACTGGCACCCATCTGGGGGTCTCACTGATTTATAGGAGGTTTCTTGGAGATGTAATCTGTGTCTTGTCACTGGCTGCCAACTATCAGGGTGTCTCACTGAGTTATACCAGAGTTCTGGAAATCTTTAATCTTTATACCAGAGTTGAATCAGAGTTCTGTAAATATTCAATCTATATATCACACACCATGTCAGAAACACCAAAAAGGACAGGCAGACGCTCCCAGACACAGATAAGAGGGCAAGCAGCCTCTGTGTCGGGAGGCTGTGCCTCTGGTCGTGGTGGACGTGGTGCATCCTCTGCAGGGGCATGCTTGTCCTTTCTAACTGGTGCTGGCCATCTTAAGCAGCAGCAACATACAGAGGATTTGGTGGATTGGCTAACCAGGCAATTCTCATCCTCCGAGTCCTCTGCCAGCCAGGCTTGTAGTGCTTTACAGTCCACCTCCGCTGCCAAAGCATCTAATGCAGCCTCCATGTCCACAGCTACTCCTGCCGTAGCCTCACTATCACACACGGAGGAGTAAGCTGAATTGTTTGACTACAATGACAGTGACATGCTGCTTGAGGATGCGCAGAAACTACAGTGCTCTGATTCAAGCTCTGAGGTTGAGGAAGGGAGTATAATCAACCTAGAGGAAGGGGGTGCCAGTGATGACACACAAATAACTGGCACTCATGTTTTCCCAGCAGCTACAGCATACTGCCAAATTGGCACCAGTGACGAGGAGATAGGGGGTGATGACAATGATGATGAGGTCACTTACTCCACCTGGGTGCCTGATCGAACAGAGGAGTCAAGTGAGGAGGAGGAGGAGGCACAAGAAACACGAGGCACAACATCCTCTATGACCAACCGTAGCACTAGCCATTCCAAGGCATCAGATGTCAGAGCTGCTCAGGTGCAGAGCGCTGTTGTCTCAAAGCACACATCCAGGAACTCTGCTGTCTGGGAGTTCTTTAAGAAATGTGCAGCAGACTCCACCGTTGCTATTTGTAATCTATGTCAGAGGAGGCTCAAGCGTGGGAAAGACACCGGACTTTTGGGTACCACGTGCTTGAGGCAACATCTGACCACCTGCCACGCATCCCGTTGGCGCAAAACTTTGCATAGGTTCTTCTCCTCCTCATCTGTCTCTACCCCCACTGTATGTCTTGCCATGTCATTGCCTACAACCTCCACTGACAGGGATGATGCTACAGTAATGTATGTACCAGGTCCTTCCTCCCAATGTGACAGAATGTTCCAAAATGCCATTACTTTTCACGGAAGGCCATTCCAGCACTATACCAGCACGTGGAAGACAATGTTATCGAGTCATTGGGAAAGGCAGTCAGCAGCAAGGTGCATGTGACTTCAGACACGTGGTCCAGCAAGCATGGACAGGGTCGTTACATTTCCTTCACGGCACACTGGGTAACTCTGACTGCAGCTGGGAGGGATCCAAGATGGGGCTCTGTGCTGGAGCTTGTTCATCCACCACGTCTCCAGAAAGCTGCTTGTATCAGGTCTGTCTGCTCCACCACCACCACCTCTCTCTCTTCCTCCTCCTCCTTCTGTGTCTCTGGCGAAGTGGCAGTTAAACCGACGCCTGACAGGGTCTACGCAATGGCTCAAGCAAAAAGAAGCCATACTGTGCTTGAGCTGGTTTGTTTAGGGGACAGGAGCCACACCGGGCCAGAAATTTTGTCTGCTCTGCAGGGCCAGGTGCAGAGATGGTTAACACCACGCCAGCTTCAGCTGGGAATGATCGTCTGTGATAATGGCAGCAACCTTCTCTCCGCACTACGCAAGGGTAAATTGACACATGTACCATGCCTAGCACACGTCCTAAATCTAGTGGTACAGCGTTTCCTAACCAAGTACCCAGGGCAAGCAGAGCTTCTCAGCCAGGCCAGAAAAGTCTGCAGCCACTTCAGACGGTCATTCCCAGCAAGCGTTCGCCTGGCAGAAATTCAAAGAGAATTCCACCTTCCCACAAACTGTCTGATCTGTAACATGCCCACCAGGTGGAACTCGACATTAGCAATGCTGCAGCGTCTGCACAAGCAGCAGAGGGCCATCAACGAGTACCTGTGTGAGTATGGCACAAGGACAGGTTCAGGTCAACTTATTTCCCCCCCCGCAGTGGCTGATGATCAAGGATGCATGCACTGTACTGTCACCATTTGAGGAGGCAACAAGTATGGTGAGCAGGGACAGTGCATGCATCAGTGACACAATTCCTTTAGTGTTCCTGGTGGAGCACACTCTGCGGGGAATTATAGTTGTGGCTCTAGAGGCAGAGCAGCGGGAGGAAGAGGAGGCCTTCCCTAGCTCTGAAGGCCCCAGTCTTTCTGCAGACAGCATTCCAGCAGGTCCTACTCAGATCAGACAGGAGGAGGATGAGGAGGAGGAGGAGGAATATTTAAGTAGTGGGGGCATTGAAGGTGGGGATTCCTCAAGGGAGGGTTTTGTGTGCCCAGAAACACAAGGGCTAGTGCGTGGCTGGGAGGAGGAAGTGCACGATGGGGTCATCCTCATTGACCAGGAAGACTCGGAAGCTAATGCCACCTCCAACCTACGCTGCATGGGCTCCCTTATAATGCAAAGCCTGCTAAAGGACCCCAGGATTCGTGCTATCAAGGAGAGGGATCATTACTGGTTGGCAGCCCTTCTTGATCCACCATACAAGGGTAAAGTTGCAGAGCTCATCCTGCCCGCACAGAGGGAGCACAGGATGAAAAAACTTGAGGACGCTCTACAGCGACACTTGTGTAACACCTTTCCAGGTGCGTAGGTTAACTGGTAGGTTACCAAGTGATGACACACGTGCTTCTGAAGCTGTGGATGATCAGAGGAATAGTGGTGAAGGCCAGGGCCGCTTGACTGATGCATTTTTAAAAGATTTTAGTCCACGACGCCCAGGGACGTCAAATGTAGGCACCCATTGCCAGCATCTTCACCATATGGTGCAGGACTACCTAGGGGCAAGGGCAGACCTGGATACCTTTCCAGCAGATGATCCACTGGCTTACTGGGTGTTGAGATTAGATCACTGGCCAGAAGTTAGCCAATATGCTATGCAGCTACTAGGTTGCCCTTCATCTAGCGTGTTTCTGAAAGGACGTTCAGTGCCGCTGGAGGTTTTGTCACAGACAAAAGAGTGCGTCTGTCCACCGACTCTGTAGACCGGCTGACATTTATAAAAATGAATCAGTCCTGGATCAGCAGCTATCAATCCCCTGATGCTGAAGTAACGGAATAGATCGGGGATGTCTTCTGCATTCACAAAACCTCCACCACTGAACTCTTCCACAATACCACAAAAGGGTTACGGTGTGAAGGCACTTGCTGCCATGAAAGGCACAATATTTGGCTGCACTGATGCCTGTGCCACATTTATATCATTTTAAGTTTTTTGAACCGCAGTGTCCAACCGTGCACTCTTCCACAATACTACAGAGGGGTTACTGTTGATAGTACTTGTTGGCCTGGCAGTCTGGCACCAAAAGCACAATATCTGGGTGCACTGACGCCCATTACCAGATTCATATATTTTTAATATAGGACCACATGGTCCACCCCTGCATTCTTCCACAATACTACAGAGGGGTTACTGTATGAATGCACTTGCTGGCCTGGCACCAAAACCACAATATCTGGGTGCACTGACACCTTTAACAGATGCATATCTTTTTAATATAGGACCGCAAGGTCCACCCCTGCATTCTTCCACAATACTACAGAGGGGTTACTGTATGATAGTACTTGCAGGCCTGGCACCAAAAGCACAATATTTGTGTGCACTGCCACTGACGCCTGTATCAGATTCATAACCTCAGAGGGGTTACGGTGTGACGGCACTGTTGCCGAGGCTAAAGGCCCAATTTTAAAGCACCTATTGTTACTTTCATCCAAAGCCTGCATAAGTTTCACAATAATTTAGCCAAATAATCACTAAACTTTTTCTACGTGTACAGACTGCCGCCCCAAGCAGTTGTTTATGGATAGATTAAAGGAAAAGCATTTACCTTCCTTTGAAACGTAATTTTTTGTTTTCAAGTGTTTTTATACATCCTAGAAATCCGCCACTTCAAGGGCAGGTTATGGGGACCTCCTAGGCATGATATTTGAAGGAATTTTTCGTTTTTATTTTTAACCCTTATTTCATGGAAAACTCACTGTCCCTTTAAAAACTTTTTTTTTTACTTTTTGTCCTTGTTTCCTGTCCACCCAGGGCACTACCTGGACCCCCATACACCTTTTATGGCAAATATCTAGCATATATGCCCTCTTGGAGGGCACTCTAAAAATCGAATTTTCAGCCTCATTGACTTGTATTGAGTTTGAGTTTGAGTTCGGATTTGAACATTTGGAAAGTTCGGGTTCGCATACGAACCGAACTCAGGGGTTTTCGGCTCATCCCTAGTCTGCACAAGCAGCATAGGGCCATCAACGAGTACCTGTGTGAGTATGGCACAAGGACAGGTTCAGGTCAACTTGTTTTTTTTTCCCCTTGCAGTGGGTGTTGATATTGGATCACTGGCCAGAACTTAGCCAATATGCTATGCAGCTACTAGGTTACCCTTCATCCAGCGTGCTTTCTGAAAGGACGTTCAGTGCCGATGGAGGTTTTGTCATAGACAAAAGAGTGCGTCTGTCCACCGACTCTGTAGACCGGCTGACATTTATAAAAATGAATCAGTCCTGGATCAGCAGCTATCAATCCCCTAATGCTGACGTAACGGAATAGATCGGGGATGTCTGCTGCATTCACAAAACCTCCACCACTGAACACTTCCACAATACCACAAAAGGGTTATGGTGTGAAGGCACTTGCTGCCATGAAAGGCACAATATTTGGCTGCACTGATGCCTGTGCCACTTTTATATCATTTTAATTTCTTGAACCGCAGTGTCCAACCCTGCACTCTTCCACAATATCACAAAAGGGTTACGGTGTGAAGGCACTTGCTGCCACGAAAGGCACAATACTTTTAGTGCACAGACGTCTTTACCAGATTCATATCTTTTTAATATAGGACCGCATGCTCCACCCCTGCACTCTTCCACAATACCACAGAAGGGTTACAGTGTGACGGCACTGTTGCCGACGCTAAAGGCCCAATTTTAAAGCACCTATTATTACTTTCATCCAAAGCCTGCAGAAGTTTCACCGTAATTTAGCCAAAAAATCACTAAACTTTTTCTGCGCGTCCTGAAATGTCTTTTCATACAGGCTGCTGCCCCAAGCAGTTGTTTATGAATAGATTAAAGGAAAAGCATTTACCGTCATTTGAAACGCCATTTTTTTGTTTTTAAATGTTTCTATACATCCTAGAAATCCACCACTTCACGGGCAGGTTATGGGGACCTCCTAGGCACGATATTTGAAGGAATTTTTTGTTTTTATTTTTAAACCTTATTTCATGGAAAACTCACTGTCCCTTTAAAAACGTTTTTTTTAAACTTTTTGTCCTTGTTTCTTGTCCCCCAGGGCACTACCCGGACCCCCATACAGCTTTTATGGCAAATATCTAGCATATATGCCCTCTTGGAGGGCACTCTAAAAATCGAACTTTGAGTCCCATTGACTTGTATTGAGTTCGTGTTCGAGTTCGATTTCGAACTTTTGAAAAGTTCGAGTTCGAATGTGAACCGAACTCGGGGGTGTTCGGCTCATCCCTACTCCTGACAATGACTGAGTGAAGAGGATGTGTCACCAGCACCAGCTCGCAGGATTGAGACCCCCATACCACCAGCCAGGAAGTGAGTGAGATACTGCTGCCCCCTGTCTGCTCCTCTCCCCTGCACTACACACATCCCCCCTCTCTGTCCAGCTGAAATAGTGACCCCCCCTCCTGTCTACACAACCAGGGTCTGTCCAGCACAAGAAGCTGTGCTTCGTGAGCTGGTGAGGGGGTCTCCCTGTCCAGAGGTAAACCCTGCTGTGAAGGAGAAGCTAGTTTTTAAACCCTGCAGGCAGTGGTGTATTTTGGCCTTGGCCAACAAGGCCTAGGCCTAGGGCGGCACTTTACAGGGGGCGGCGGCCCGCACTGGGTGGCCCCACCCCTAAAAAAAAAAAAGTGTTTTACCAGGAGGGATACATTGAGATTTCACAAATTTTCCGGTATATCCTGGGTAGGCAAGGCCTAGGCTTTCATTTTCCTCGCGTAGGAATTTATAAGGAAATTCCAAAAAAAACTTCTTTTAAAATCACGTATCAGGAAGCAGCAGTGTTATATAAAATAAATTTATTAATACATAAAATCAAATAGATATTACCAGAACGCGTTTCGCTCCTCAGAGCTTCTTCAGCCTAGGTTAGGCTCATTGATATGTGAGTAGGACCATCACCCCCTCACCTTCTACTTATGGTGTATCAACGTATTGCGCGATTATATTTTTTCTTTTGTAGAGATGCCTTATTCAAGAATTTTTGGGAAGATTAAGAAGATTTGAAGGACATGTAAAGTGACTTTTCGGATTTCCAGTCTTGTACTGGTGCTCCATTGCCTGTCCAAAACATGCATATTGGTTCAGTCTTGCAAAGACCAGCTGATGAAGCCGTGTGTTGACGGCGATACGCATTCTGGACCCACATTCTAGTTTTATTTGTTTTATTTCATTCATTAAATTTTACTAAGAGCCATTTTCTGCATGTTTTGGGTCTTTATTGGGTTTGACCTACGAAACCCATATGCCTTCCGTCCTGAGCTTGGAATAGCTCCACCAAATGTGTGTTTCCACTTGCAATTGTTTTATACTATACAAGATCACGTCAGATATACACAAGATTGTGTTTCCTTCTTTCTTCCCCATCTTTAATGGATGTGATGAGGAGTCTCCAACACTAAGGAGTGGGTTACCAGAGAAGCTATTCCAGATAAACAACCCAGAGGCGGTGATCCACTCAGAGCCAGTGACTGGGCTCTTAATTTGTGAGTTGATCAACTAAAGAAAACAGATATCATCCATTCACTTGTTATTCCACTGCACTTAGTTTTTTGTCTTTCTTTTGTGTTTTTTATCCCATTATGTACCATTGATGGTGACGTCATTTGAGAAACCATCCGAGTCCCCTTGCGTATATTTCGCCCTAACCAGATACGTATTTTTGTGCATTTTGTTTCTTGGTTTGGGGGAAACCACTGATCATCTGGTTTGACTGGGCATTCGGAGGTCATACTGTGGGCGATTACCATTCTTCCTTCCTTCTATACACAGTACATGTCCATCATAGCGTATTCCTTTCTTTCTTTTCAAATAATCATCTTCTTAAAGAACATCTGGATTACTGTAGAAGAAGAAGAACCAAAATTGCGCAGTACCAAATGATGGTTTATAAATGTGTACATAGAATAGCCAACTCACATCTTTTTTGAGCCTACGCCTGGCTCAAGGATAATCATCAGCTTTATGGGACTTCTATAGTCTCTTCAGGTGCCCATGTAACATGTAACATAGTGACTATATTACTATATTACTTACATATTTATTTTCTGTGTTAATTTGTATATTTGTGTTTTGATTCTAATATCTTGCATTTATTACTTTGTATTTCTGTAACGAGTGTAAAATTTCAATGTTCTTGAATGCAGGACATACTTGAAAACGAGAGAAATCTCAATGTATCCTTCCTGGTAAAATTCTTTGCAAATAAATAAATAACCTCTTTGAAGGGTCCTACGAGTCCTAATAGTTCCCCTACAGTGAAAACATAAACGTGTACCAGGGGTACCCCTAGTGTGATACTGTAACCAACACAATTCTCATATTCATAAGTCGAATGTAAACTCATGAACTCATGAAACTTATGAATATAAGAATTGTGTTGGTTACAGTATCACACTAGGGGTACCCCCGGTACACGTTTATGTTTTAAATGTAGGGGAACTCTTAGGACTCGTAGGACCCTTCGAAGAGGTTGATGGGCACCTGAAGAGACTATAGAAGTACCATAAAGCTGATTATCCTTGAGCCAGGCGTAGACTCAAAAAAATGTGAGTTGGATATTCTACGTACACATTTATAAACCATCATTTGGTACTGCGCAATTTTGGTCTTTCTTCTTCTTCTACAGTAATCCACATGTTCCTTAAGAAGATGATTATTTGAAAAGAAAGAAAGGAATACGCTATGATGGACATGTATTGTGCATAGTATGCTTACTGTTGAGCTTATGTTCATGGGCGCCTCGTTGTCTATTGTCTAATCAGTACCATATTCTAACCCTGAAAGACCACAGATCTACAGTGTCGCGACATTTCAGTGCTCTCTGAATAACAACCAAAGTTTTTTTTTGTCTACTTAAATGGCCATTGATGTAATAAGCCCACCCACCACATAAAAGCAAAATCTCAGAGATAGTAAAAACAGAAACAAACAATGATGTACCTTTTAATCTATTAAGGAGATACAGCCCTAAACCTCTAGAGCAGTGGTTACCAACTTTTTTCATCCGAGTACCTCCTAACGGCCTGTTTCCATAAATTGTACCACTCATATTAAAAAAATCTTTCTAATTAATATAATTTACTTTTTTTTTATGTTTTTCTCTACTCCATCTGTCCCACAACCATCTTTCCTTTTTCTCTTCCTTATCTACCCTGGTTTTGCACCTTCTACCCAGCTTTTACTCTTCTCCCGCCCTCCCTCCCCCTAGTTTCTCCTTATCTTCTCCCCTGCATCTCCCTATTTCCTCCCCACCATTTCCCCATCTCCTCAATAACTTTTCCTTATCTCCTCCCTAGCTTCTCCATATCTCCCTCCAGCACCCCCTCATCTCCACCCCTGCACCTCCCCATCTCCTTATCTGCTCCCCAGCTTCTCATCGCTTCACATCTACTCACACTTCATATATTTTAATGAAAACATAGAACAAATAGTACTATATAGACCAAATAAGCATACTAAATAACAAGCCAGGGAACACTTAAAAGGGGAGAGTCTCCCCTTTCAAGCAGTGCCTGGCTTTAATCCCTGGGGCACCAGGCCTCGATCCAGCGCCATTCGTCACCGGATTGCGGCCTAGCTGTGGTGGGGGCCCCTATCTTGTATGGTAGCTCCACCTCCGGGTCTCCCCTTGCAACCTAACACCATTGTGCGATGATGTCAGTTAGCCGGGGAACCCGTAGCTGCTTTGAACCGCCATATCTCCCAAACAGTGGCAGCTGGGGGGTCATATAGGGTATCATTTGAAAGGACAGACCATGGCCTTTCAAATGATACCAAACATGACCATGTTCAAAGTAAAGAAATAAAAATGTGGGGTTTTTTTGGTGTGTTATTTTTATTAATGCAGCAATATTGTTCCCATTTCAATTATAATGTGAACAATGATGCTGCACTAATGATTTTTTTCTATGGGGTGCGTTTGCTAAAACTCGCGTAATCCCCCCCCAAAAAAAATGTAACGAGTCCCCATTTCTAATTTGTTTAGCAAGCTCACCACATAGAAAAATATAACCAGAAAGGCTCGGATAATGAAAAATCACTTTAGACGTTGTAGATGATTAAAAATTAAATTTTTATTAAATTTTTTGTTATAATATACAGGCAGGACATGACGTATACATATAAAAATGATATATTATGAATCTGTGGATTCTGCCGTAAAGAACGATATATAATTCGTCTGGGTCATATAATAAAACGTGGCTTTAAATCACGTTTAAACTAGAGATGTGCACGCATTTTTTTTTCGTTTCAGCTTGTTGGGTTTTTAATATTTTCGTTTCGGATCGTTGTTTCGTAACAACTTTCATTTCGCGATATCGGAAATTTTTGGATCGTCTGTTCTCGTCGTTTCAAAGGATCTATTTCGTTTTGACTTAGACAAATGGAATTTCGGATGCTCTGATATTTCGGTCGATACGGTAATTCTGCCGATTTGTTCCTTCGGACGTATCGTTTTTTATGAAACATCCTTTTCTTCTTATGAATATGCATTGCACAACTTTATTTAATCATATTAAAATGGTATGAAAGGAAAAAAAAATTAACAAAACGATTTACCTCTACAGAATAATGCAGCATATGAATCCGCATCCGCACACTGCCGGGCAGAACCTCTACAGTATAATTACTGCAGCATATGCTTCTGCACACTGCCGGGCAGCACCTCTACAGTATACTAATGCAGCATATGAATCCACACACTGCCGTGCAGCACCTCTACAGTATAATAATGCAGCATATGAATCCGCACACTGCCGGGCAGCACCTCTACAGTATAATTAATGCAGCATATGAATCCGCACTCTGTCGGGCTGCACCTCTACAGTATAATTAATGCATCTTATGAATCCGCACACTGTCGGGCAGCACCTCTACAGTATAATTAATGCATCTTATGAATCCGCACACTACCGGGCAGCACCTCTACATTATAATTAATGCAGCATACGAATCCGCACGCTGCCGGGCTGCACCTTTACAGTATCATATTGCAGTATAAAACGAAAAACCAACAGAACAGAATCGACCCAAAATTTCGAATCATCCGAAGTATCGAATCAAATCACATCTCAGATCCGGGATGCCCTCGGAAGCAGGAAAATGGTAAATTTCGTCCGAAAATCGATTCGGTACGAAACGAATTGCACATCCCTAGTTTAAACATGAGCAAAAGAGGTAAAAAAGAGCTCAGCACAGACGTGAAATGGCTCAGCAGTGCAGGGGTTAAAATAGCGTGTGGTTTTTTTAAAGTATATGCTAATTCCAGACATGTTCGTTCAGTAGGTTTTTCCAAACAGCATTTCAAATGTGGCACTTTTAATTGTTTTTTATTTTACCTGTCCAGTGGCTTGTCGGCTTTTTTATGCGGCTGGTCAGCACTGTGTTCGGCGGCTGTGTTTAGCGGCTATTCGGAAACTTGGTGGCAGCTCTCCGGCAGGCTGGCAGCAGCGGGCGAGGGATTTGCGGCGGCGGGTTTGTGGCGGGTTGGCAGTGGCGTTCAGCGGCCATTTCGCTGTGCTTCAGGGACCCTGCGGTGAATATGCTGAATTCACCGCAGGGGCAGGGAATCGGATTCGCCGAAGTGCAGTGATTCAGACAGCACAGAAATGTGCTCTCTGAAGGTGCTCTCTGAATAACCCTGTAAATCTTTGACGAAATTTAAAAATCAACGGAATTAACACTGCCTCCGCCACCTCCTCCAGAGCGTGTACCCGTCATGGACCCAAGAGGTGTAGAAGTAGGTAATTATTTTATAAGGTTTACATGTTTTTGGTTTAAAAATCGGTTATTTTATTATGTATTATCCTATCAGGGTTACTCAAAGAGATCCAAATTGCTGGTGAAAGGTAACCGAACGCTGAAATTCAGCGTATGGTTACCATTCCTGGCCACTCGGCTTTTCAGAGAGCAGGCAGTTCGCCAAATGTTCGAGGGCAGTGAATTCCCCATAGAGAAGCAATACTTCGACTATTCAGAAAACAAAAACCAGCTGAGAAAAGTTGCCGAAATGCCCTGCCATTCTGAGGCTTCATTCGACAGGTTTATTCAGGCGATTCCCATATGCTTCAATGTTAAAAATATTCCCGTTTTAATTCAATATCTAATAAACCGTTCATTATAATATTCTGCAGTAAAAAGACTCTTAACTTATAGAATCTTTTAGGCACTTTTTAGCAAACCTTTTTCTGTTTTGTTTTTTTAAATCGTTTTTTTCTTTTTTCTGTAACAGCCCTTTTTATTATCATTCATTGGACCTTATATGTAAATTTCCGACATTTTCGTTCTGTACTTTCTTTGCAAACAGCGTTTTACTTTTCAAACATTCAAGCGTACTGTTCTCCTTTTTTTCATTCCATTCGTCTGCGGTGTCGGGTTTTTCCGGCGGCTGCTCTGGGCTGAGATCGACTCCTGCTCGGGTTTCTCCAGCGTGTTCGGCGGGATTAATCCAGATGTTTTCCCTGGTTTCGGTGTGCATTCGCCTGAGTTTTGCTGTGAGTGTTCGGCAGGTTTTCAGTGGCTTTTTCCTGCACTATGTCGGCCCTGTGGTGCTTGCTGAATACACCGCAGGGTCGCCGAAATGGGATCGCCGAATCAAGCCGAATTGAAGAGAACAAAAAGTCACCGAAAGTGCGGTGACTTTTCGATTCTCTTTGAATAACCCTGTATTTGTTTAGTTCTGGTTCATAATGTTCAATTCATTCAATGTGTTTCTGAATACATATACATCTATGTTGAATACATTTTGATCACGTGTTCCACTGCCTCTTTCTAAGCAACCACATATCCTCATGCTGCTTCTCAGCTAAGAGGCAGACTGGTGCGTAATCCCAAAGAGGAATTGTTCCTGTTAGAGTATTAATATAAACCCACCTGTCTGCTTTTTAGCTGAGAAGCAGCATAAGTATATGTGGTTGCTTAGAAAGCAGCTCTTGGTTTCATTAGGTTAGGACCCACATGACCCACCTGACCCAGAGTGCCGTAATGTGGTGGGTGGGCTTACACTTTAATGGCCATTCAAGTAAACTAAAACCTTTGATTGTGTTTTATTTCGCATGGAGTTACAGTGGTAAGCGCAAATGACAACTTTTTTCTTGTTCTGTTTGATACATGCTAGATAGCCCATGTGTATCTTACATTATATGTCTGGCATATCTTCAGGTTAAATAACAAGTGGGGTCATCCGCAAGACAGGTCTTAATACTTTCCAGTAGTAATATCATTACATTTCCCTGTGGTTCCTAGTTTCATATCTCCATAATGGTATGACTATTAGAATCATTCAACTATCATGCACATCATCCCCAAACTTTGGGTATATTACTGTTCCATAGGTCCCATCCAAGAGCTATTGAATCTCCGTTCACTCATAAAAATGAATGTTATTCTATCTGACTGTATTACAGCCGTTACAAAAACAGATGAGTATTCTGTTCAAATATTTCGATTTTTAAAGGAAATGTTTCACTCTTCAAAACTGTCAAGTTAGTTGCTTCACATACTGTTATGGATAAGAATATGTATCTGCTTTAATAATATTCAAAGGCCTAGAAAAATGCTCATTTAAGTAGTTAATATGTCTTTAAGAGCTGAATTAATAAAACTGTATTTTCAGAGAGAATAAAAATGTATCTTTGCGTAACTCTGCTGTTTCAACAGAATAGCTAACCACAAAGTCATGAGGAATTTATTTCGGTATCAGGAGCAGGGTGGGGAGCCATCTTGCATCCTGGAACAGGACATCGCCCACACACCCATGATGGCGAAAAACAGCTGGCGTTCATCAATGACGCATGATACCTTGACCTTTGGAAATAGCTGATATTTGATTTTCATTTAGTTAATAGAATAATCTGTATGTGCACAATTTTATGCTGAAGTCGATTAAAATGATAGTTGACTCCCACCTGCTTATGCACTAAACTGCTATAAAACATGTATCAAAACCTAATAATTAAAGGAGAAGTCACTTGGCTTTGACCAGAGAGGCTGCATAGATCAATTTGTTGTCTGTGTCAATTTCTTTAAGTGCGCACTTGACTTACCTGATTTCTCCACCGATTAGAACAGAGACTGGCATCCGAAGGACGAATTTCATCCATTTCATTTTGGCACCCAACGTGGGGCCCTGGGTTACGCCTCAACCAGCGCCATCTCTAAGGATTTCCTGGCAGGGACCACTATATCCCCTATTATGCCTCACTTGCCCAATTTAGATACCACCTTCCGGACGGTAGACCAGATCGGTGACCCAGGTCGATTGTCTTTGTCCAGTCAATCATATGACTCAGTAAATCATTCAAATGATTCCCTAATGTCCCATATTGGGTTGCCTACGCCCACCCCCAAGGTCGCCCGTAGCCGACCCACGACCTTTCCACTCCAGAACCAAGATCTCATGACGTTTCCACCCCACCAAACTGACACCACTTACCCTTTCTACCAAAACACCCAGGATATACCCCTCACTCCCAAGAATAATGTCACCTGGATGCTCCCAGCTGCCCGAATACTGGGACCATCTGCTAATAGTCCCCGACTAGGAGATTTCACTCCTTCTCAAGTGCCCCCTGAAGTCCCCATTATGTATGTCAACTTCTGTCATGTGCCTTGCCGCCGGCGCCGCAAGAGAACTAAGAACAAGTTGCCTGATAGTGGTAAGAGTAGCAGTGGCCCTCCTGAAAAGCCTTGCTGAGCTAGTAACCAGGTGCTAGCTAATGCCTCCTGATTTCTCCTCTACAAAAGAGGACCACACCTATCCCAAAATGCTTCTGCATTAACCTAGTGTTCTCCTCACTAGCAAGAAGCTACCTCCAGTTCCTGATACCTGCTTAGACCCTTGTTGTATCCTGTCTTCTCCACGTTATTATCTACAGATAACCCCTCTACAGTTTCCTGCTTCAAAGATCTCCTGCTACAGATCCTGTTTAAAGATACCTGCTACAGATCCTGTTTAAAGATACCTGCTACAGATCCTGTTTAAAGATACCTGCTACAGATCCTGTTTAAAGATCTCCTGCTACAGATCCTGTTTAAAGATCTCCTGCTACAGATCCTGTTTAAAAATCTCCTGCTACAGATCCTGTTTAAAGATACCTGCTACAGATCCTGTTTAAAGATCTCCTGCTACAGATCCTGTTTAAAGATCTCCTGCTACAGATCCTGTTTAAAGATCTCTGCTACAGATCCTGTTTAAAGATCTCTGCTACAGATCCTGTTTAAAGATCTCTGCTACAGATCCTGTTTAAAGATACCTGCTACAATTCCTGTTCCCAGGACCCTCTGCCTTCCCAGGACCCTCTGCCTTCCCAGGACCCTCTGCATCCCCAGGACCCTCTGCATTCCCAGGACTCTCTGCCTGCAAATAACTCTCTGCTTTTGTTTTCTATTCTCCCTAAGACCTTCCTTCAGTCTCCATTCTCCTAACTATATCTCCCTCCATACCTGGCCTAACCCTGCTCTACTTCCTATTTCTATCCACTCTCTTATGTATTTAGTATAGTTCAGTATAGTTTTAGTATTCTCTTTTCTCTACCTTTTCTCTCAGCTTGCCTTTTACTTAATCTTATTGCTGGTTATTATTTATACAGTGTCTTCCCTTCCTGTCAGTATTACCCAGCTCCTTGATATTTGTTTATTGCCTTTATACCTTACTCCTAATAAATCCTTCTGTTTATATATATCCTTCTCTGCATAAATCATTGCACATTGGGTTCAAACCTGCCACCCCGGAACCAGCTCCGTGACAACTTCACGCTATCCCAAGCCTCTTCCCTAGTAGGCCCATTACCTGACCCAGAAAAACAACCTATGCCCTTTTATAAACGCATAGTCCAGATTCAGAAGACTTACTCTGCAGCATAAAGAGATCGTTTAAGTTTGTGTGAAATAAAAGCAGGTGATGGGTATTGGCCCATAATGGAAAAGGGATTTACTTCTGCCCGCTTAGTGTCTGATGTCTCATACCAGTCAGGTATAGAGTTTTGTGAACAACTTAGAGAGTGGGCAAAGGACAGACTAACTGACCAAGCAACCACTATAAATGATATCACTCAAGATAAAGCTGAATTAGTGGAAAAATATTATGCCAGGCTGATGCAAGTCTTTTCAAACCTAGGGTTTAATGCTTACAATAAGTCACATGTCAGATGTTGTCCTCGGCGTTTGTTTCCGGCCTAAAGGAATGTAACGATCTCCTGACACACATCTGCGACACCTCTCCTTCTATGCACCAGACGCTACTCGATCGATCGGAGAAAGAATGACACGAACAACAAGTATCTCGTGTGCAATCATTCTATTGAATTATTCGTGAGATAGATCTTTTAAAGGTTTCAGGTGGGAGGGTACAGGAAAAGAGAAGGGGAGGAATGGGGATGACAAAGGGAGGTACGATATCGGGTGAGACGCAGCTCACCAATCATAAACATACATTGCATGGATTAACTACATTAACGTATATCAAAAGATGGAGCTAAGATTAATTAGTAGTGAAAGCCATCACCGCACGTAGCAAGTTACCAATTAACATTGGTCATGTCGTCCCGAACTCGTCTTTGGGAACAAATCAATACTTCTGTTGAATCTGCCTGGTCAATTGAAGTTATGTAAATAATGCGATGAGCAGAAATGATCAAGGTACAGAAAAACATAATTAGCTGAAACAGCAGAATAAGATAACCAACATTAAAAGCAGAATTAGGAATATGAGCAAGAGGCCTTCATACAGAGAAGAGACCAGACTAGATTAATGCTCAATGCTAACAGACATATGGAGGGGTAATTAGCAGCGTAAGTCATAGTAGAATTAATACCTAACAAGGAACATGTAAAGAAAGGTCTTATTACAGCTAGAACTGAATACCGGGTGCTCCCCCTAGGCACCCTCCTCTTGGTAGCAATAGGTTATTTTCCTGACAAAGAAACCCACTCCCCTTATGGCAGCGGGTACGGTAGGAGGAGAGCCTAGTAGTGATGGGGTGCGTCCTCCAAGGAACCTGTTTTAATTGTGGAAAATTCAGCCATTTCAAACGGGAATGTAAAGAACCCCGCAAGCCATGGGCCCCCCAAAGGGTAGATACCCGCGGATCTCAGCCAGATGTTGCCATTTTACCCGATAATTTTCCCCCACCTCTACCCTTGAGCTAGGAAACCGGCAACCCTGTGTCAGGCTCCCTGGTCATGGCTGTCTCTGCTGAGGGACAGGGGGGGCCACTCACTAAAGTAACATTACCAATTGAAGGTAACCCCACCACTTTCCTCGTAGACACAGGGGCAGCCCGTAGCATAATACGAGCCACAGACATACCTGATCCCTCATTCCTATCTGACATTGATATTTCATGTGTGGGAGTAGATGGTGTACCCCACTCCAATTTGTTAACAAAGCCCTTACAAATAGGAAATCACCCAGATCTCCTTGCCAGATTTGTTGTGTCCGATACTTGTCCCCTGAATCTTCTCGGGGCAGAGGTTCTGTCTCGAATCCAAGCCTCTATAAAATTTACGCCGGATGGACAGGTAACCCTGTCTGCGCCTCTGTCATTGCAAGACAGCATGGCCCTTAATGCCATTCCCCTACTCCTGTCTATTGAGTCTGGCCCAATTGCCTCCCCTCCCATCCCAGAACTAGATTATGTCCCAGATCATCTCTGGTCGAGAGGCCCAGAGGATATCAGACGTTTACAGGTCCCACCTGTCCTAGTAACCTTAAAACCTGGCGCAACACCACCTCGCAAACCCCAATATCCCCTGAAACCGTCTCAATCCGCTGCCATTGCAAGACAGGTGCGCATTCTTGTTGATAGCGGTGCCCTCATCCCATGCACCTCTCCATGCAACAGTCCTCTGTTCCCTGTTAAGAAAAAGACCCCAAAGGATGAACCTGAAGCCTACAGGATGGTTCAGGACCTCCGGACCGTAAACGAGGCAACTATACTAGACACCCCACTTGTTTCCAACCCACACACTCTGTTGTCTGGTATCCCACCATCTGCCTGTCACTTTACTGTTGTAGATTTGGCAAATGCCTTTTTCAGTGTGCCACGTGACCCGGCTTGCATGTACCTGTTTGCCTTCACCCATAACAATCAGCAGTACACCTGGACCGTTATGCCTCAGGGGGCACAAAACTCTCCCACCCAATTCTCCAAAGCAATGGCCACCGTATTAGATACGTGGCAGCGACAGAACCCCCAGGTGGTCCTTATCAGTATGTGGATGACCTCCTTCTCTGCGCTTTCTCCCGTGAGGAAGCCGTGGCATCTTCCCTCAGCCTTTTGCAGTATCAAGCCCAACAAGGCTGCAAAGCCTCCAAAGCCAAATTACAATGGTGCCTCCAAACTGTTGTTTTTCTCAGCCACTGCATCTCTCAAGGCACCAGACACTTAACTGAGACAAGAGTACGTACAATATTGTCCGTTCCCCTACCTCCAGCAAAGAAGCCGTTACAGGCTTTCCTAGGTCTCGTTACGTACTGCAGATCATGAATCCCTGATGCCTCAGCACTCATGCAGCCCCTGTATGAGGCTCTTAAGTCCGATCCCTTTTGTCTCCCTGATGATGCTGTCTCCAATTTTGATAAGCTCAAACATGCCATTTCTGCCGCCCTGGCCCTAGGTCTACCAGATTATCAGAAGCCTTTCAAATTATTTGTCTCCGAAAAAAGGTGGCCATGCCGCGGGAGTCCTTACGCAGCAACACGGCGGGCACAGCCGATGGGTCGCCTATTATTCCTGCCATCTAGACCCAGTTGCGCGCGGCGTCCCTTCCTGCCTCCGAGCAGTATTTGCAGCACATTCCCTGCTAGACAAATTGTCCGATATAGTCCTGGGGCATCCATTGGTTGTTGCTGCACCCCATGATATTTCTGCCATCCTCCAGCAAACCCAGCCCAAACATCTGTCCTCTGCAAGGCACCTGCGTTTGCAGGGCTCCCTCCTGCTCCCTCCTGCTCCCTGATAATGTCACTCTCACCAGATGTCAGTGTCTGAACCCTGCTACTCTCCTTCCTTTTCCTGAGGGGGGTAATTCTGATTGTAATTCGGATTCAGATTATAGTGGTAATGCTGAGGCCCCTCTGGCCTCTGGTTCTGATGACTGCCCTGATCCCCTATCCCTCTATCCGCATGATTGTTTCGAAGCTATGATCTCAGAAACAGCGCATCTGCCCACCGTACATGATGCCCCCTCACCAATCCTGAACTAACACTGTATGTGGATGGCTCCCGCTTCGCGGACGAGTCTGGTAAATATCACACTGGGTGCGCTGTCACAAGCGAATTTTCAATTCTGTACACTTCTCCTCTCGCCCCCACTACTTCCGCCCAAGAAGCTGAACTACACGCACTTACACAGGCCTGCATAATCAATGCACAAAAGACAGCTAACATTTACACAGACTCAAGATACGCGTACGGCGTCATCCATGATTTTAGAGTACTATGGCGAAACCGGGCTTTCCTGACAGCAGCTGGCACACCTGTTAAACATGGCAAAGCCATACAGTCCCTTATGGACGCTCTGCGTCTACCACAACAGGTTGCAGTACTAAAGGTAAAAGCACATGGCAAGCTTAATACACCGGAAGCCAGAGGAAATCATTTAGCAGACCAGGCAGCAAAACAGGCAGCCACTCAGACACAGGAAATGGAACTCGAGCAGCTAGTCCCACTACTAGTACAGACTCCTGTCTCAGAACTGCAGATAACACAGTTGCAGGGCTCTGCATCAAACAGTGAAAAGGCAGAATGGGAGAAAAGGGGGGCCACACGCTTACACAGACTCCTCTGCATGTGAAATAAGATGTGCCTTCCTAAGGCGCTCTATCCAGCTGTGATACAATGGGCACATGGGCACTCACACCTCTCAAAAACATTGATGAATGCACTCATTGGCAAACAATACTATGCGCCAGGCATTTCCAATCTCACTGCCTCATACTGCAAATCCTGTGCTATCTGCACCAAATGTAATCCTGGTAGACCAGTGAAAGTCCCGACAAAACACCTGGCTAGGCCTTTATATCCATTCCAATGGGTCCAAATAGATTATTATTCTTTATTTATAAAGCGCCAGCATATTCCGCAGCGCTGTACTATAAGCACAGTATAGACAGGGTTACAATACATTGAACAACATTTGACAAACAGTACAGGAGGAGATGAGGCCCTATTCCCGTAGGAACTCACAATCTGGGAGGGTTGGGGTTGGAAACAGGAGGAGAGGACTGTAAGGTGAGAGTGATTGATGGTTGCGTCAGTGAGTTGGGTGGTAGGCTTCCCTAAATAGGAATGTTTTAAGGGAGTATTTGAAGGAAGAGAAGTTAGGGGAAAGTCTGACAGTACGAGGGAGAGCGTTCCAGAGAGTGGGGGATGCGCGTGAGAAATCCTGCAGTCTATCATGGGAAGAGGTGATGCGGGGAGAAGCTAGGCGCAGGTCACTGTTTGACCTTAGGGAGCGGGCTGGGGTGTATTTGGTGATTAGTGAGGACAGGTAGTGGGGCGCTGAGTTAGTGAGTGTTTTGTAGGTAAGGATAAGGATTTTGAACTTAATTCTGCAGTGGATGGGGAGCCAGGGAAGGGACTCGCAGAGGGGAGCGGCAGAGACAGAGCGGCGGGTGAGGTGAATTAGCCTGGCGGAGGCATTCAGGATGGATTGTAGGGGGGAGAGGTGGGACAGAGGGAGGCCAGATAAGAGATTATTGCAATAGTCGAGTCGGGAGATTACCAGGGCGTGTATGAGTTGTTTTGTGGTGACAGCGGTAAGAAATGGCCGAATTCTGGAAATATTACGCAGTTGGTATCGGCAGGAGGAGGAAAGAGACTGGATGTGGGGGATGAAGGAAAGAGCAGAGTCAAGTGTAACTCCAAGACAGCGAACTTGGTTTGATGGGGAGATGGTGATACCCTCCACCGTGATAGAGAAGTCAGGAGGTGGGGAGGCATTGGAGGGAGGAATAAGTAGGAGCTCAGTCTTTGACATGTTGATCTTTAGGTGGTGGGAGGCCATCCAGGAGGAGATGCCAGATAAACAGTCACTGACGTTTGAAAGGACAGGGGGAGAGAGATCAGGGGTAGAGAGGTAGATCTGAGTGTCATCAGCGTAGAGGTGGTAATTAAAGCCAAAGCTGTTGATGATTTTGCCCAGGGAGGAGGTGTAGATGGAAAAGAGCAGAGGACCAAGGACAGAGCCTTGAGGTACACCAACAGATAGAGGCAATGAAGAGGAGGAGTTACCAGCAAAGGACACACAGAAGCACCTGTTGGATAAATAGGAGTCAACCCAAGCAAGTGCAGTGTCACCGAGACCCAGAGAGTTGAGGGTCAGCAGAAGGAGGGGGTGGTCAACAGTGTCAAAAGCAGCCGAGAGGTCGAGCAGGATGAGAATAGAATAGTGGCCGTGTTTTTTAGCAGTTAGGAGGTCGTTGGTGACTTTGGTGAGGGCAGTTTCAGAGTTGGGGTCTAGGGATGGTTTCTTTAGTAAAGGGGTAACTAGCGCGTGTTTGAAGGCGGATGGAAAGGAGCCAGTGGAGAGAGATAGATTGAAGATGTGTGTGAGAGCAGGGGTGAGGGAGGAGGAGAGGGGAGGAATTAGATGTGAGGGAATGGGGTCGAGCGGGCATGTGGTGAGATGTAACAAAGAAATGTGGAGAACGAACACTTAGAGCAAAAATGAGAAATACGAAATATAACCCCGTCGCCCAAGGCACCACAAGTGCGGTCCCAATCCGCACCAAATGAACAAAAAAGGGGAAAAGTCGGTGTTCGGCGTGTCCGCGTACGCGGTATGGGGGAAATATCTTACCAGGTGGTTTCTCCACAGGAGCAGTACCCTAGACAATCTGAAGTCGTTCAAGCAAGGGCGAAGACAAAGATATCATTGTGTTTTGTAGATTCCTACAAGTTATGATAAGCTACGACCTGTGAACACCCAGGACCCCAAAGGAATGCCAAGGCCTGAGATAAGTTAGCTGTTGAGAACCATTGGCACCCAAGTATTGGAGAACCTGTGGACGACTCAGGATCCTGAAAGGACACCAAGGCTGTGAGACGGGTCTACCCCTGAGAGCTACTGGGTGAGCCACGTAAACACCCACAGGCAAGGTGATCGAGCCTAACGAGGCTCTGGAAAGTGTGAGTGGATCCATCCCCCCCCTTTTCATCTCCTCATTTTTTAATGACTGGACTTCACTATTATACTCTTTTTTCTCTTTTAGGAACATTTTGACGAACTTTGAGTCATCTTACACAGCAATTTATATTGTATGTTATTTCTCCTTACAAATTATTGTATGTTTATTTCTTTTTACTATTAGATATTTCCCCCATACCGCGTACGCGGACACGCCGAACACCGACTTTTCCCCTTTTTTGTTCATGTGGTGAGATGTGAGGAGGATAATAAGGAATTGACTTCCTCCTCAGTGGCTGGGAGGAAGCGGCAGAGGGTGGCAGAGGGGACCTGTGGGAGTGGAGGTGGCAGATAACTATCTTGTGTTGGGATGTTGCTTCTGATAGTTAGAGTTTTACTGAGGAAGTAGTCTGCCAGGTCTTGAGCACTGAAGGCAGCTGAGGGGGGAGGTTCAGGTGGGTAGAGGAGGGTGTTGAAGGTGGACCAGAGCTGTTTAGGGTTGGAGGACAGCGTAGATATAAGAGATGAGAAGAAGGATTGTTTGGCCAAGTGGAGGGCAGAGGTGTATGACCGGAGAATAAACTTGAAGTGAACAAAATCAGCTTCAGAGTGGGATTTCCTCCAGGCACGCTCTGCGGTGCGGGAGCATCTTTGCAGGTAGCGAGTCTGGAGGGTGTGCCAGGGCTGAAGCTGGCGGCGTGGGGCCTTACAGAGTCGAAGAGGAGCAAGAGTGTCTAGAGCAGAGATAAGCGTAGTGTTGTAGTGATTAGTGGCAGCATCAGGGCAGGTGAAGGATGAGGTATGAGGGAGGTGGTGAAGTAGGTTGGAGAATTGATGGGGGTCCACAGCATGTAGATTTCTGCGAGTGTGTGTGTGGGGTGGGGGAGCAGGGTGTTTAGGAAGTCCAGATAGGTTGAAAGAGAGAAGGTGGTGGTCAGAGATGGGGAAAGGGCGACATTTGAACTCAGAAATGGAGCAGAGGTTGGAAAAGACCAGGTCAATAACGTGACCATCGCGGTGGGTAGGGAGGAGGGAGGATTGTGTGAGTCCAAGGGAGGACGTGAGTGAAAGAAGTTTGGAGGCAGCAGGAGTGGAAGGATCGTCAATGGGAATGTTGAAGTCCCCGAGAATTAGGCATGGAAGATTAGAAGACAGGAAGTGAGAAAGCCAGGTAGCAAAGTGGTCAAAGAACTGGGAGGTTGGTCCCGGTGGGCGGTAGATGACTGCCACCCTAAGAGCCAGAGGAGAGAACAGGCGGATGCAGTGTGTCTCGAAGGAGGAGAAGGAGAGGGATGGGGGTGGAGGGAGATGCTGGTAGGTGCAGGTGGGAGAGCAGGAGTCCGACCCCGCCACCATTTCTCTCACCCGGTCTGGGGGTATGGCTCAAGTGTAGACCGCTATGTGAGAGAGCAGCAATGGAGGCCGTGTCAGAGGGAGTTAGCCAGGTTTCAGTTAAAGCTAGGAGGTTGAAGGAGTTTGAAAGGAAGAGGTCATGGATGGCTGTGAGTTTGTTGCACACAGAGCGAGCGTTCCAGAGGGCGCAGGAGAAAGAGGACAGGCGCTGAGGGATTATGGGAATGAGGTTGCTGGGCTTGCAGGGAGGTGATTTATGTGCGATGGAGATAGGATGAGAGGGAAGTATTGGATGTGTTGTGGGGCCAGGGTTAGGGGATATGTCACCTGAATAGAATAACAGCAGGAGGGTGAGAAAGAGAAGGTGGGAATGGGATTTGTGGGAGTGGGAATGATTGGCAGCATGAGAGTTAGAGGGAGACCATGTTCTGAGGAAACAAAGGAGCTCATGCGAGGCCATCATGTGGGACAAGAGGAGGGAGGGAGAGATGCAGATAGTGTAGGGGTCGGTGGTAGAGGGGCAGGAGTTCCATTTAAGGAGAAAGGTAGAAGTAAAGAGCAGAAGCGTGAGAGAAAGCATGATATAGACGTGAGTTTACCAGAGTAAAAAGTGGGCCTTGCAGTTTTGCAGTTCCTTCCTCCAGTCCCGCAACTCCAGGAATCAACTCTGAACGTCCACTTAAGAATGCCACTCAACTCCAGGAATCAACTCTGAACGTCCACTTAAGAAGGCCACTGAACTCCAGGAATCAACTCTGAACGTCCACTTAAGAATGCCACTTGGAAATGACACTGGAGCCTGGCTCAATGGTGCCTGGTATAGTTGTTATATAGGGCGGACTGATTGCATTCAGGCAGTTAAAAAGTCAACACCTGAAGCTGGATGGGCTGTGTCAATAGGGCAGGAGATTCACATGCTAATTAGCAAAGCAAATGGTGGAGAAAAACAAAAATAAATAAAAAATAAATAAAAACAGCAAAAAGACCAAGGTAACGTTACAAAGTGGGTGCTTGCGAATACTGGGTGATGGGGGTCCTACCAGCAAAAGTATGCAGGAGATCAGTTGAGATGTGGGTGTCTGTGGATGATGGGTGATAATGCCTACCAGCAAAAGAATGCAGGGGATCAGTTGAGATGTGGGTGTCTGTGGATGATGGGTGATAATGCCTACCAGCAAAAGTATGCAGGGGATCAGTTGAGATGTGGGTGTCTGTGGATGATGGGTGATAATGCCTACCAGCAAAAGAATGCAGGGGATCAGTTGAGATGTGGGTGTCTGTGGATGATGGGTGATAATGGCTACCAGCAAAAGTATGCAGGGGATCAGTTGAGATGTGGGTGTCTGTGGATGATGGGTGATAATGCCTACCAGCAAAAGAATGCAGAATAGATCATATTCAGATGCCTAAGAGTGGAAGATATGAATATGCTCTCGTCCTTATAGACATGTTTTCAGGATGGCCCGAGGCCTACCCAGTAACTAACATGACTGCTAAAACAACAGCAAAGAAATTACTAACAGAAATTATCTGCAGGTTTGGCGTTCCTGAAGTGATAGAGAGTGATCAAGGGCCTGCATTCACGGCAACCATAACTAGGGAAATTTGGTCCTCCCTAGGGGTCACCCTTGTTTTTCATGACCCATACCACCCACAAAGCAGCGAAAAAGTCGAAAGACTAAACAGTACCCTCAAGTCTAGAATGCTCAAAATGGCACAGGAATCGGGTTTACCCTGGCCAGAAAGTCTACCCATGGCCCTATTCAGCGTCAGGTATACTCCCAGAGGCCTACACAACTTGTCACCCTTTGACATATTGTTTGGTACGGCCCCCAGACTAGGGTGCTATTTCCCTCAGCAATTGCAACAACAGTCTGACAGTCTAATAAAATATGTCACCAGTGTCTCGAAAATATTAACTGATATACATGGTCAAGTGTTCTCTTGCATTCCAGACCCTGAAAGTATCGACGGCACTCATCAGCTGGTCCCAGGAGATTGGGTACTAGTTAAGAAGTTTCTTCGGAAAACTCCACTTGAGCCCAGCTATGACGATCCTTTCCAGGTCCTCCTCACAACAGCAACTTCAGTGAAGCTGGAAGGAAAATCCACCTGGATCCACGCTTCCCACTGTAAAAAGACCTGTACACCAGAAACGGACCAGACAACAACCCAACCATGATTATGTATATCTTTCTCATTTGGGGGGCGGGAATTGGAGGGGGAATGGCTTTTATGGTACTACCAGTGGGCATTGCCATAGGGAAACAGATTGTTGATGCCAAGGAAATTGCTGCCGCCGAAAACAGACTAATCACTTTCTGGTATAATTCCTCTAACACTCGAGTGGCAACCTATACCTTTAACTATTGTGATGTAAACCCTTGCCCAGGCCCCCGCCTGCAGTGTATCCGGAGAAATGGGATTCCACACAACTGCGATATATACATGTGCGTTACCAATAACTATTGGGGACAGGAGTGTGGTAGTTGGGGATCAGTGGGATGGAATACTGCGGTTTCCTGGGGACACAAACCACAAAGCGCCCTAGACAAGAAAGATAAAAACGGTAAATCACTTCTTACTCGCATGACTGAAAATGGCCCCAAACACATGCCCCACCCAAGAATTGCAGGAATCAGATGATGACAAAGTATTTAAACCTAGAACAGGGGCAACGGCACTGAAACTAATTCTAACCCTAGAAAATCCTGGACCCGGGGATGCAGGTACCTACATTCTGGGTATGTGGGAAAAGGGGGGGTCAGAGAATTCCTGGAGCCTGGGAAATTTCCGCCTGCGAGACATGTACCTTGCCCGGGACTGGGTCCCTCCACATCAACAGTCCAACCCCCTCCTTCACCACCACATGATCTCTTCCAATGGTATAGAAGCCATCGCTAATCCTACGTTCGAGGATACCATGGCCATAGAAACAGGTTACTCAGATATGAATGTCTGATTAGAATGGATGAAATATAGCGCTCAATCCCACAACAGAACCAATTGCTATGTGTGTGGTAATGCTAGGCCTCATCTAGGTATGGTACCTCTTAATATTCCCGAGGATATCGAGGAATGTTTTCTCAGTTTGTTTACCAATAGCACCCTAAATCACGATGCTTGTGAAGAATGGAAGTCCAAATACCCCCTCCAGACACAAAGCCCCAGACTCTCAGAGAGTATCACTATCTACCCCGGGGAACTACACCTGTTACTCCTCTTGGGGGACCGGTGGCTGGGTGGTTGGGAACTTCACAGAAGGTTATTGTGTGCGGTACAGCGCTGTGGAGAAGGAGAAAGTGCAAAACCAAGTGATATCCCTGGAAGATGTCTATTGGATCTGTGGTGACCTGCGAGTCCGCTCCCGCTTGGGAGGTGTATGGGACGGTGAGTGTGCCCTGGCTAAAGCCATCATGCCCCTCCACTTCCTACCCTTTGATGATGATTTGCCAATAGCCCACACCCCCGGACTCACTAGACAAAGGAGAGAGGCGAAACCGGTACCTGGCAGTTTCGACCCACACGTCTACATCGATGTCATAGGAGTCCCAAGGGGGGTGCCTAATGAGTTCAAAGCTAGAGACCAGGTAAAGGCGGGATTCAAATCTTTAATCCCCATGATAACCATCAACAAAAATGTTGATTGGATAAATTACATCTATTACAATCAGCAGAGGTTTGTAAACTATACCCGAGATGCCCTCCAGGGTTTGGCCGACCAGCTAGGCCCGACCTCTGCAATGACCATCCAGAACCGCATGGCCCTCGATATGCTACTGGCAGAGAGGGTTGGGGTCTGTAAGATGCTGAAAGGCACAGGAGGCTCCTGTTGCACCTTTATCCTGGATAGCAGAGGCCCCACTGGTAAGGTTACTAAAGCCATTAAGCAATTGGAAGACCTGTCTGAGGAACTGAAGAAGAACTCTGGTATTACTGATCCATGGGATCAGTATTTTAGTTGGATGAGCGGCTGGCAGAAGATCCTCACACAAATAGGGATAGTTATCCTGGTAGTAATGGTTCTGTTGGTGGTGATTGGATGTTCTGTTTTACCCTGCATTAAAAAGGTTGTAGAAAGAACTGTGGAGTCCACTACCCCTGTTATGCTTAGTCACTTATGTGGGGAAACTGGGGTAGACATTGACACCTCTTACGGTAACCTACAATTTATGGAGATACCTACAACTGAGTCTTATGAAAAGCTACACCCTATAGTGATGCAGCAACCACAGAGTTATCAGTCTATTCACCCCCTTCCTCGGGACACCCGTATCTAAATTGACTTGAGACAAGGTTTGTGACCCATTGCAAGACAAGTTGCAGTCCCGAAGCTTGACCCACTGGTCTCGTCCAAGCCCAAATCCGGATTACAAAGGGGTTCAGCATCAATAGGAGCTGTTCGTCTCAAACTTCGGTGAAGATAGGAGATGGCTGGCGAGACTATTAGGGGAACGAATAAAGGCGCAACTCGTCTCCAAGGGGGTACATGAGAAATGTGCATTTTTAGGGGGGACTGTTATGGATAAGAATATGTATCTGCTTTAATAATATTCAAAGGCCTAGAAAAATGCTCATTTAAGTAGTTAATATGTCTTTAAGGGGCGTGGCCTAACCGCAGCACATGGAGGACGTGTGAGAGAGGAGCTCCTGCACCGGATCCTCTACATCAGCGGAATATAAAAGCGAACCGGCCCCCACTCGCTCGATTTCGGGGGGGGAACAAGTGCTGCCCACCACGTCTACCTCCAAAGGGGGAAAAAAAGCATCAAAATCTGAGTTTTTTACGCCGCGCGCCATGAAGCTGAAGGAAGCTGCGGCTTCTCAAGATGGCGGCGGCTCCTCTCCAGCTTCCCCGAGCGCGATGGAAACAGGAAGCGCCGCAATACCAGCTAACTCCAATCTGGAAACACTTATGTCTCGTACGGCTGACATGCTTGGAGACCTCTCCGCAACCCTAACAGCCAGGCTGGATGCAGTGGCGACAGCCATCCGCAGCGATATCAAGGAAATTGGTGAGAGAACAGACAGACTGGAAACGAAGATGTCTGAGTTCGCAGATGCCCACAATACCATGGCTGAACAAGTTGAAACTCTGGAGGACAAACTTAAGGTGACTATGTTAAAATTAGCAGACATGGAGGACCGCTCACGACGCCATAATTTAAAAATACGAGGCATCCCGGATTCGGTCACCTCATCCCAACTTACTTCTTACGTGACAGATTTGTTTCAGAGTTTACTTCCAGACGCTACGCCAGATTCATTGTTATTTGACCGCATACACCATCTGCTGAAACCTCCGTCAGCCCCAGTGAAAGCCCCTCGCGACGTTCTTCTGCGCCTCCATTATTTTAAACCACGTGAGGATATACTGAGGGCATTACGGGACCCAGGGGCGCTACAACCTGAATATAATCACATATCTGTATACCCCGACCTGTCCAAGGCTACTCTTCAGCAGAGGAGAGATTTTAAACACATCATGGCGACACTTCGAAATAATAACACCGGCTACAGATGGGCTTTCCCGACTAAACTGTTGATCTCACGCAATGGCACTATCCATGTGGCGGCTTCTGTGGAGGAAGGTGACAAGCTGCTTCGGGACTGGGGTCTCGGAGATGATCCTCCCCAGCCTAGGAAACAAACAGCGCCTCGTCGGTTGGATCCGGAATGGCACAAACGCTGACTGGTTAATCCTGGGTCATGATGCCCCTTTCCGAATTCCAATGCGTGGTTCCTCCAACAATATTTTACATGGTATAGGCTGGGTCACTGAGAATTCGATGTTCAATCTGTCGGTCGATCATCCAGCCCCCCCCCGGGTTGGCGAGTGAGCCAGAATGCCAAGGGGATCGCTTGGTGAGCATTGTGCGGGTCTGGCCCTCCGTACCCAACTCTCCCTCCTCGGCCGAGGAGTCTGAGAAGTGTCCCTGAATTTCGGGACTTTTCACAGGAGATGTACCCTTATGGGTTTGTATATAATGTTTTGTTTACTTGTTTTTTGTTTTCAGGTTACAATCGTACATTGCGATGGTGGTTCTTTATTCCCGGAATGTTATTTAATTGTTTTTGCTCCCTTCCTCAATCTCAGGACTTATCTATTCAATGTGACTGGTTCTTTTTTCCCGCCCATACGTTGACACGCCCCATAAATACAACAACCCCTGGCCTAGTTAATCCCCGTTCCATGACGGACTTAATGGAAAATCTATGAAAGTAATAACCTTTAATGTTAAGGGCTTAAATTTGCCCGTAAAAAGGCACTCGCTATATCGTGATCTCAGAGCTCATGATGCAGATATTGTATGTCTTCAGGAGACGCATTTTCGCCGACTAGATCATCCCAAGCTATATGCCCCCCAATATTTAACACAGTATCACTCCACGTTTAAAACTAAAGCACGAGGGGTCACCTTGTTGATTCACAATAGAGTGGCATTCCAAATGCACCGTATCCTTAAAGACCCGAAAGGTCGCTACATAATATTAGTCTGCACGATAAACTCAAGAATTTATACTCTAGTGTCAATTTATGCTCCCAACGCTGCCCAATCACAGTTTCTGTCCCAGGTTTTGCAGAAAGTAACGGATATTCAATCGGGCACTCTTGTAATCTGTGGAGAATTAAACATGGGACTAGATCCCTTAAAAGACCACGGTTACTTGTAGACAGCATGGGACCTCCTCCCAGAGATTTCGCCAATTGTTAAATAGATACAATCTTTACGACGCGTGGCGTCTCCTACACCCCACCGAACAGGATTATACATTTCGATCAAGAGTCCACAATAGCTATTCTAGAATAGATTATTTTCTGATATCGGGCTCAGCCCTTCCATACACAATAGACTGCTCTATACTGCCCCTTACTTGGTCTGACCATTCTCCAGTGATATTGACGTTAGGCGACGCTTATCAGACTTCTGCCAGGCCCCCTTGGCGACTTCGAGACGACCTTTTACTTCATGAACCGGCGCGAATAGCTATACAGGCAGCCTTAGATAACTATTTTAAAGAAAACGTGACGCCTGATATCAACCGCCTTACTATCTGGCAGGCTCATAAGGCTGTAATAAGAGGGGAATGTAAAAAATGGGTGACTCATCTTAGGAAGCAATATGTATCACGAAGACTGGACCTACTTACTAAATTACAAGATCTAGACACGCGCAATAAAACGGCCCCGTCACAAGAAATAATAGAAACTATAGATTCCACTATGGGTCAGTTGAGGGATTTGGAGGCGGAGAGCTATTTCAAGGCATTGACTAAGCGCAATGCTATGTATTACGCCCTTCGAAACAAACCTGGTAGATTCCTAGCTCGCAAACTTCAACCTGTTAACACGCCCCGTAAACAAATTACCCTTAAGTTCCCCAATGGACTTATCTACAACCCCAACATTATAGCGAATGAATTTGCCACCTATTACGAAAGCCTATACAATTTGGATGCGAAACACACAGTTAAATGCCCTACGGTGGCGGATATAGATACCTACCTGGAGCGAGTTCATCTTCCCTCGTTGTCCCAGACACATATAGCAAGTCTATCCTCACCCATACTGACAGAAGATATTTTGAAGGCCATTAAAAATCTCCCTAAACGGAAGGCCCCGGGCCCTGACGGACTGACGGGGGTGTATTACTCCACTTTTGCCTCCCAACTAGTACCTCATTTAAGTGCGAGCTTTGACGACGCGTGGGAGAGCGGCTCCTTCCCAGTAGATATGCTGAGAGCACACATTATTACCTTGCCCAAACCGGGTAAAATTCCTGACCGTTGTCCCAACCTACGCCCTATCTCCCTGCTTAATATAGATGTTAAAATATTCAGCAAATTATTGGCCAACCGACTTCAACATATTCTTCCCACTCTAATAGGTCTAGATCAGGTAGGGTTTATATCAAGACGCCAGGGAGCTGACAGCACTAAAAAACTGGTTAATTTAATTGGCCTGATGGGACGTAGGGACTCTTCCAGCTTGATTTTGTCACTGGACGCAGAAAAAGCCTTTGACAGGGTTAACTGGAATTTTCGGTATCGAGTATTACACAAGTTCGGATTTCCACCCTCCCTTATAACAGCGATACAGGCTCTGTATGATTCTCCATCTGCTAAGGTACTCTGTAGTGGGTTTGTGTCAGAGGAATTTGTAATCACTAATGGGACAAGACAGGGATGCCCACTTTCCCCACTTTTATATGCCCTGGTTTTGGAGCCTTTGGCGCAAGCCATTCGTCAAAACGATTCCATTTGTGGAGTACAGGCAGGCCCGGTGACTTATAAACTCAACCTATACGCGGACGATATTCTTTTAACCTTGACTAACCCTGATCTTTCTCTCCCTTCCCTTCAACAAGAACTGGACTTGTATAGTCAGGTTTCATATCATTTGGTAAACATATTAAAAACTCAAGCACTCCCGGTTAATATATCCCCTCACCACCTGGACGCCCTCCGAGCCAATTATAGGTTTGATTGGCGAACTGATTATATTGTGTACCTGGGTCTTAAGATAGCTAGAACTCCAGAAAAACTGTTTAATTATAATTATGATAGATTACTGTCAGAGGTGAAATCACAATTATATCAATGGAGACTTCGAGAGATCTCGTGGTTGGGCAGGATGGCGGCGTGAAGATGATGATGTTGCCAAAAATTTTGTACGTTTTCCGCACTCTCCCCTTGCAGCTGCCCATGTCCTTCCTAGATACCTTACAATCTATTATAATGAGATATATTTGGAACCATAAACGGCCCAGAATACCGAAAAAACTATTATACTACCGCCACAGGGATGGAGGCCTTAACGTTGCACATATACATAACTATTATTGGGCCACATGTTTGGCATCACTAGCTGAACTGGTTCACACCCACCCTATGCCTCAATGGCTGGTAGTGGAATATACTTTAATTCCCGGACACACTTTGGCCGACTTATTATTTGTGCCTCGTAAAAAGAGACCACGTCTGCCAGAGGTCCTACCCTCCACGATTCTGTACCTTAAGGCGTGGGACCGATATGCCCACTTATTTCAAAACTACAAACCATTTTCCATGGCCACACCTCTAACATCTATTTCATATTTGCTGCCTCACTTTAGAGCTGGGCCTTGGATTCAATCGGGGGTCACACATATGCATCATCTTTTTTCGCTGCCGGACATCGTGTCCTTCCACACTTTACAAACGAAATTTAAAGTACCATCCTCAATGTTTTTGTCATACATGCAACTCTATTCCTATTTTAAATCCAATGCAATAATATCTAATTTACGTACCACATTGCCGCTCCTCTCGGACACTGAAATTTTTTGGCTAGACCCGCACACCACCACGAAACCCATCTCGTTGTTTTATCGATTGCTCAATACACAGACTGGAATAATACGCTGGAAGTTTCACAACACTTGGGAAAAAGACCTTTCTATGCAATTTACCCCCTCGCAATGGGCCATGGCACATTTGTTTTCGTCTGGAGCCTCGAGGTGTGCAACGCTGATCAAAACGCAAAGAAAAGTACTATACTGTTGGTATCTTACGCCCTCAAGGATTAGTCGTTTTGCCCCAAACGTTTCGGATGTCTGCTGGAGATGTTTGTCTGCCCCGGGCACAATGGGTCATATCTGGTGGCACTGTCCACTGATAGCATCATTGTGGAAAGACATATCTCTTCTTGCATCGGAAATCTTGGGCAGTCAGATACAGTGCGCACCGGAGATCCTATTGCTGGGAATGGTCCACCTTCCTCGATCACACCTCAAAATGTTATTTATAATTGTCTCTATGACGATGTTGCTTATTGCCCGGAACTGGAAACAGACCATCTGTCACGTCTTGGCCTTGCCCCCTGCTGGTGGTAGCAGGGATTCCTGTTTATTTTTGTTTTCAGCCTGCAGGCCATATGTTGGGCTGATTGGCCTGCGGTCACATGACCTGTTCTGCCCTATAAGTACGACCAGGACTCCCCTTGATCCTTGGACCAGGATAGTCTTTCATACCTAGTCCCTGTATTGCTGGTTTACTTTGATTTGCTGTGTACGACCTCTGGCTCATGTATTTAGGATCCCTCTCTTGCCTGACCCCTCTAGAATGATATTCCGTGTATGACCTTTTGGCTCTTGTATCTGGATCTCTCTTCTGTCTGTCCCCTGTACTGTACCGTGCTTTGGAATCTGTATGCTTGCATTTATTGTCTGTCTGGTTTATGTTTTGTTTGTCTTGCAAACCTAGCCTAGCTAGTATTTCGAGACCACCTTTCAAGGATCTCAGTCAGGGCTTAGGGATCTTTCTAGTTTCTGTTTATATCTTGCTTTGTTCCCTGGAACCTGTATACCTGCATTTATTGTCTGTCTGGTTTATGTTTTGTTTGTCTTGCAAACCTAGCCTAGCTAGTATTTCGAGACCACCTTTCAAGGATCTCAGTCAGGGCTTAGGGATCTTTCTAGTTTCTGTTTATATCTTGCTTTGTTCCCTGGAATCTGTATACCTGCATTTATTGTCTGTCTGGTTTATATTTTATTCATCTTGCAAACCTAGCCTAGTTAGAATTTCGAGACCATCTTTCAAGGATCTCAGTCAGGGCTTAGGGATCTTTCTAGTTTCTGTTAATATCTTGGTTTTGTTCCCTGGAAGCTGTATACCTGTCCTTAAGGCTTCATCTCTGCAGATTGGGGGTTCCCCCTCACCCTATAGGGGGCTCCCCGTTACATTATCCTGGTCCCAAATAGAAGCTGGCAGGTATGTCTCATATGTATGAAGCTGTATTGAACTTGGTGCTTGCTATGCTGAAAGAGCTGCAGAGGTTAATAGAGGCTCTGAGCCTATCACCTGCTGCAGCTAACGATGCAGCACCACCCTGCACTACTTGCAAACCCATACCGGAGAAGGAAAGACGCAGGTTGTATGGTCTCTGTTTTTATTGCGCAGATCCAAATCACACTATTGAACATTGTGTATTAAAACCTGTTAAGCAATGGCAGGGGAACCATGTATCCAGGTATCGCTATGGAGGTACTGGTGTGTCCTCCATAGGCATCCAGACTGGCAGAATAGCCACCTCAAATCTGTTGAATCATGGGATCACTATGCCCTCGTCTCCCAGTGTGGTTGCATTGTCTCCGGTTGGGAATGCTATGCCAGCCATGTCTGTATCCACTGGCGTGCTGCCAGCCATGTCTGTATATACTGGCACGCTGCCAGCCATGTCTGTATCCACTGGCACTCTGCCAGCCATGTCTGTATCCACTGGCACGCTGCCAGCCATGTCAGTATATGCTGGCACGCTGCCAGCCATGTCTGTATCCGCTGGCACGCTGCCAGCCATGTCTGTATCCACTGGCGCGCTGCCAGCCATGTCTGTATATACTGGCACGCTGCCAGCCATGTCTGTATCCGCTGGCACGCTGCCAGCCAAGTCAGTATCCACTGGCACGCTGCCAACCATGTCTGTATCCACTGGCACGCTGCCAGCCATGTCAGTATCCACTGGCACGCTGCCAGCCATGTCAGTATCCACTGGCACGCTGCCAGCCATGTCAGTATCCACTGGCACGCTGCCAGCCATGTCAGTATCCACTGGCACGCTGCCAGCCATGTCTGTATCCACTGGCACGCTGCCAGCCATGTCTGTATCCACTGGCACGCTGCCAGCCATATCTGTATCTACTGGCATGATGCCAGCCATGTCTGTATCTACTGGCATGATGCCAGCCATGTCTGTATCTACTGGCACGATGCCAGCCATGTCTGTATCCACCGGCACGATGCCAGCCATGTCTGTATCCACTGGCATGATGCCAGCCATGTCTGTATCCACTGGCACGCTGCCAGCCATGCCTGTTCCCACTGGCAATGACATGCCAGCCATGTCTGTATCTATTGGCACGATGCCAGCCATGTCTGTATCCACTGGCATGATGCCAGCCATGTCTGTATCCACTGGCACGCTGCCAGCCATGCCTGTTCCCACTGGCAATGAAACGCCAGCCATGTCTGTATCTACTGGCACGCTGCCAGCCATGCCTGTTCTCACTGGTAATGAAAAGCCAGCCATGCCTGTTCCCACTGGCAATGAGATGCCAGCCATGTCTGTATCTATTGGCACGATGCCAGCCATGTCTGTATCTCCTGGCACGATGCCAGCCATGTCTGTATCTCCTGGCACGAAGCCAGTCATGTCTGTATCCACCGGCACGATGCCAGCAATGTCTGTATCTACTGGCATGATGCCAGCCATGTCTGTATCCACTGGCACGCTGCCAGCCATGCCTGTTCTCACTGGTAATGAAAAGCCAGCCATGCCTGTTCCCACTGGCAATGAAATGCCAGCCATGTCTGTTTCTACTGGCATGAAGCCAGTCATGTCTGTATCCACTGGCACGCTGCCAGCCATGCCTGTTCTCACTGGTAATGAAAAGCCAGCCATGCCTGTTCCCACTGGCAATGAAAAGCCAGCCATGCCTGTTCTCACTGGTAATGAAATGCCAGCCATGTCTGTCTCCACTGGCACGCTGCCAGCCATGCCTGTTCTCACTGGTAATGAAATGCCAGCCATATCTGTTTCAACTGGCATGAAGCCAGCCATGTCTGTATCTACTGGCACGCTGCCAGCCATGCCTGTTCTCACTGGTAATGAAAAGCCAGCCATGCCTGTTCCCACTGGCAATGAAAAGCCAGCCATGTCTGTATCTACTGGCACGCTGCCAGCCATGCCTGTTCTCACTGGTAATGAAAAGCCAGCCATGCCTGTTCCCACTGGCAATGAAATGCCAGTCATGTCTGTATCTACTGACACGAAGCCAGCCATGTCTGTTCCCACTGGCAATGAAAAGCCAGTCATATCTGTTCCCACTGGCAATGAAAGCCATGTCTGTATCTACTGGCATGAAGCCAGCCATGTCTGTATCTACTGGCACGTTGCCAGCCATGCCTGTTCTCCCTGGCAATGAAGTGCCAGCCATGTCTGTATCTACTGGCATGAAGCCAGCCATGCCTGTTCTCACTGGCAATGAAGTGCCAGCCATGTCTGTATCTACTGGCATGAAGCCAGCCATGTCTGTATCCACTGGCACGAAGCCAGCCATGTCTGTATCCACTGGCACGAGGCCAGCCATGTCTGTTCCCACTGGCAATGAAAAGCCAGCCATGTCTGCTTCCCCTGGCACGAAGCCAGCCATGTCTGTATCCACTGGCACGAAGCCAGCCATGTCTGTATCCACTGGCACGAAGCCAGCCATGTCTGTATCCACTGGCACGAAGCCAGCCATGTCTGTATCCACTGGCACGAAGCCAGCCATGTCTGTATCCACTGGCACGAAGCCAGCCATGTCTGTATCCACTGGCACGAAGCCAGCCATGTCTGTATCCACTGGCACAAACCCAGCCATGTCTGCTTCCCCTGGCACAAAGCCAGCCATGTCTGTTCCCACTGGCAATGAAAAGCCAGCCATGTCTGCTTCCCCTGGCACGAAGCCAGCCATGTCTGTATCCACTGGCACGAAGCCAGCCATGTCTGCTTCCCCTGGCA
Source organism: Leptobrachium leishanense (assembly GCA_009667805.1). Lineage (NCBI taxonomy): Eukaryota > Metazoa > Chordata > Amphibia > Anura > Megophryidae > Leptobrachium > Leptobrachium leishanense. The sequence goes on from CM019065.1 coordinate 277,722,450, forward strand.
CGAAGCCAGCCATGTCTGTTCCACTGGCAATGAAAAGCCAGCCATGCCTGCTTCCCCTGGCACGAAGCCAGCCATGTCGGGTACTGGTAATGAGAAGCCAGCCATGTCGGGTACTGACAATATGTCATTCGTGATGCCTGAGGCTGGTACCTTGCCAGTGGTGTCCGGGACAAGCTGTACGTCAGCAATGACAGCTGTACCCAGGTTAGACGAGACAGCTGTGACCACGTTTTGTTATGAGGCCGATGTGCCTGGATTGGCACATGAGACCACTGTGCCCTTGCCCCACAGTGAGTCCAGTGTTGTCCCCACCATTGTCAAGCCTTGTGAGGTGGTCACAAAGTCTAAGAGAAGACAAGAAAAGGTGATCAACTCTAGCCAATCTGGTTCTGACACTGCCACACTTTGTTCTGGTTCCATTGATACTACACCCTCTAAGTCCGAGGTTGCCTTACTCCGCACAGTAATCAGGGAAATTCAGCAAGCTGGTGGTTTAAAGGGTATTGAGATCCCTAAATCACATTGTGTTCCCACGGAATATATACGGACGCCTTCTGGCTTTTGGATGCGTGAGAGGCACTGGGTAGTGCTCCAGAGACACCCTGACATTCTGAAAGGGCTGGTGGAAGACTCTGATTCAGATGATTCACAATATACTCCTCCTGGGGAGAGGTGTAAGACTATTGTGGCGCCAACTGTACCATGTCCTGGTGATGTCCCATATCCCGAGAGTGTACCAGTCATGCACACACCCTGTACTGTATCGGTCGGGGCCACGTTTAATGGCAAGGTCATTGTCTCTGGGGTAGACAGTAAGTCCACTGTGTCTAGTGGTTCCACTCTGGGTTGTAATATACAATCCCGGGGCACGACTACCGTCACTGGATCTGGCAGCACCTCTAATACCTCTATGTACCATGGTGTGGACGGAACTCCTAGATCACGGTCCAGGAGACGCAAGAGGACTAAACATAAACAACCTGGGACTGATGATTCACTCTGTTCAAGGTCCAAGGTACTCATGCCGTCGGACCCTCAGGTACGAGACCCTAGCCCGGTTGGCGAAGGTTGTGTACGGGCCTCTAATGGTGCAGTGATCCGCAGAAAGGACCTGGGGGTTTATGAAAGAGCTTTGCTTGCTCAGGCACAAACCGACTACTCTGAGTCTGAGTGGGATTCCAATGGGTACTGGTGACTGGTCTTGTCCATTTTCATGCCATCCATGTTTTCTTTCTTGGGTGCCCAGGAGGTCACCCGTAAGGGAGGGGGTTATGTCACGTCTTGGCCTTGCCCCCTGCTGGTGGTAGCAGGGATTCCTGTTTATTTTTGTTTTCAGCCTGCAGGCCATATGTTGGGCTGATTGGCCTGCGGTCACATGACCTGTTCTGCCCTATAAGTACGACCAGGACTCCCCTTGATCCTTGGACCAGGATAGTCTTTCATACCTAGTCCCTGTATTGCTGGTTTACTTTGATTTGCTGTGTACGACCTCTGGCTCATGTATTTAGGATCCCTCTCTTGCCTGACCCCTCTAGAATGATATTCCGTGTATGACCTTTTGGCTCTTGTATCTGGATCTCTCTTCTGTCTGTCCCCTGTACTGTACCGTGCTTTGGAATCTGTATGCTTGCATTTATTGTCTGTCTGGTTTATGTTTTGTTTGTCTTGCAAACCTAGCCTAGCTAGTATTTCGAGACCACCTTTCAAGGATCTCAGTCAGGGCTTAGGGATCTTTCTAGTTTCTGTTTATATCTTGCTTTGTTCCCTGGAATCTGTATACCTGCATTTATTGTCTGTCTGGTTTATATTTTATTCATCTTGCAAACCTAGCCTAGTTAGAATTTCGAGACCATCTTTCAAGGATCTCAGTCAGGGCTTAGGGATCTTTCTAGTTTCTGTTAATATCTTGGTTTTGTTCCCTGGAAGCTGTATACCTGTCCTTAAGGCTTCATCTCTGCAGATTGGGGGTTCCCCCTCACCCTATAGGGGGCTCCCCGTTACACCATCGTCCCAACGCAAAGACAGATAGCAACGTTATTATCTCAATATCGTTCTTTTGACTCTAAAGCTAACTCGGCGTGTGGTTTTCACCCCCCAAAACAGGATCCATGGGCTATATGGGATATCCATAACATTTACAAGGCATGTGGTTTGTGATGACATTGATAGTAGAATTACGGCTCTAGGTTACTTTCACACGAGGTATAAGGAGAGCCTCTTGGGCACTCTCTGCCTAAGAGAAGTTGCCTTCCCCTGCTGATCCTGAGATCCACTCCCTTTTCCGGTTTAAATTTTTTTTAATATTTTTTTTATTTTATTTTTATGTTATTATAGTTATATGTCATTACAAAAATGTTTGAGAGATACAGCTGCACTTATACTTGAATATTTAATACGATTGTTGTATGTTATTTACAGTGATTACGATGTACACACCTCTCAATAAAACAAATGTTTTGAAATATGTCTTTAAGAGCTGAGTTAATAAAACTGTATTTTCATAGAGAATCAAAATGTGTCTTGCGTAACTCCGCTGTTTCAACAGAATAGCTAACCACAAAGTCATGAGGAATTTATTTCGGTATCAGGAGCAGGGTGGGGAGCCATCTTGCATCCTGGAACAGGACATCGCCCAAACGCCCATGATGGCGAAAAACAGCTGACGTTCATCAATGACGCATGATGCCTTGACCTTTGGAAATAGCTGATATTTGATTTTCATTTAGTTGATAGAATAATCTGTATGTGCACAATTTTATGCTGAAGTCGATTAAAATGATAGTTGACTCCCACCTGCTTATGCACTAAACTGCTATAAAACATGTATCAAAACCTAATAATAAACGGAGAAGTCACTTGGCTTTGACCAGAGAGGCTGCATAGACCAATTCGTTGTCTGTGTCAATTTCTTTAAGTTCGCACTTGACTTACCTGATTTCTCCACCGATTAGAACAGAGACTGGCATCCGAAGGACGGATTTCATCCATTTCAATACAGTATACAGTGATGTAGCCTAAAGGAATTAAGCAGGTGTCAATAGTCTGTCAAGTGAGGGAGAGATCTTATTCTGTAGCACTGTAGCACAGTCCTCTAAGGCAGTGGTTCTCCTCCAGTGGACCCTCAGGACCCACAGTTGCCCTTGGTCATTAAGAAGAGACCCAAAAATAATTGAATTTCTGAAACATTATCATTTATTCTACAATGTATGCACTTTTTAAAATTTTTTTGTAAAAAAACAGGGATTATTTCCAAAATGGATAGTACACTGATCACAGCACTACTGAAAATGAAAGTGGTGTTGAGGCAAAAATCCAATAAAATAAACTGTAATTGAAACATCTGAAATTAATTAATCTAACCCTGGTCCTATAGCTGACACAACCTTTAGTCTCCCCGCTAAAAAAGGCCTCTCATTTGTGCACTGTAACATCTGAAGTTTACTCCCAAAATTGGATGAGCTTCAGGCTTGGTGTTGCTATTACAAACCCAAAGTCATTGTACTCACGGAGTCATGGTTAACCCCAAAAGTACCAGACTCTGCCATATCAATACAGGATTATTCATGTTATAGAAAAGACAGAACAAAGAGAGGAGGGGGAATTGTTATTTATGTTGAGGAGTCCGTAAAGTTCACCCCCTTACAGACTTCTAGCTCTCCTGTCACCTTTGATTTCCTCTCTGGTATAATTGAGATCCCATTCAGTAAATCAATCATTGTTGCTGGGTTCTATCGTCCACCGAGCTCTCCAGTGCACTCCCTCTCTGACATATCTCAAATCCTTAATAACCTACTTGCCAAAAACCAAAAAAAGTGAACTGCTGGTCCTCGGCGATTTTAATACAGATTGGCTAAATCCTAAAAACAATAAACACTGCACACTGTTTAAAACTTTGCAGCTAACTCAATTAATCTCCTCCCCCACTCGCATTAATATGAAAAGCCCTAACCATACCTTGCTGGACTGTATTCTCTCCTCATCTCCCGATAGAATACAGGAGGCAGGCGTTCTTGCTAATAGCTTTAGTGACCATTGTCTAGTGTACTGCGTGCGCAAAATAAAGGCCTTGAAATCTCCCCCAAAGGTAATAACCACCAGGTCTTTCAAGAAATTTATTCTTGAATCCTTCCTAAGTGATCTCAAACAGCTCCCCTGGTACAGGCTAAACCTAATCCCAGACCTAGACTGTGCAGTTGAATACTTTCAGTCTGAGCTCCTGCAAGTCTGGAATTCCCATGCCCCGCTGCGTAAAGTGCGAGTAAAAGGGACCCATCTCCCCTGGGTTACAGCTGATCTTACACTAATGTACCAGCTTAGAGATTCACTATGGTCAAATTTCAAGAGTACTGGTTCCATGAACGATCACTACAAATACCGAAAATGACGGAATGAATGCACAAAACAAACAAAAATGGCCAAAGCCCATTACTTCAATGAAAATCTAAACAATAACATATCAAACCCTAGAAACCTTTGGAGAACCATAAGTAACATACAAGTACCCCCAGTCCACTCCCAGCCAACTGCTGTCAAAGTAAACAACCAAACCCTGCAACACCCCCTAGATGTAGCAAATGCCTTTAATGATTATTTTGTTGGAGGCACCACCACTTTGATTGCCAAGCTAGGAAATGACATGCAATCAGAGAGGCCTCATACAGGTCAGGCCCCTCCAACTGTGCAAAGTCCCTGTATCAGACAGGAATTCAGTTTTAGACCAGTGCCTGTCAGTGTAGTTACTAAACTTCTCCGTAAGCAAAAAATGAAATACCAGTCTGGACCTGATCAAATACCAGCAATGCTGCTGAAAATCAGTGCGCCAGCAAATGCAAATCCTGTCGCAACCCTAATAAATGAATCACTGGTGACTGGATACATACCCAAACTCTGGAAGACTGCGAGAGTAGTACCTATCCATAAAAGTGGTGACAGTACTTTGGTATCCAACTACCGTCCGCTATCGTTGCTCCCTGTAGTGTCAAAAATCTTGGAAAAATGCGTCTACACACAATTACGTGATTATTATCAATATTGGAACTACTTAACCCCGGATCAATCAGGCTTTCGTCCAAATCACTCAACTACAACCGCCCTTTTAAAAGTCTGCAATGATATCCAAGCTGGGATGGAACAAGGAAACCTAACTGGATCCATCTTCCTTGATTTTGCCAAGGCCTTTGACACGGTAGACCATGGCATCTTGTTATAAAAACTTAAAAACTCTGGCATTGGTGATCACACGCTAACTTGGTTTCAATCATATGTATCCGACCGATCACAATATGTGTCAATTTCTGGCAGCTCCTCCCTCCCGCTCCCAGTCACTTGCGGTGTACCCCAAGGCTCGATACTAGGCCTCCTGCTATGCTATTCACAATATTCATAAATGTTCTGCCCAACATCTGCAAAGCCTCAACTGTACATATGTACGCAGACAACACTGTAATCTATACCAGCAAACCTAATCTCCCGCAGCTGGAGGCCGTGCTGCAAGAACAATTCACAGAGGTAGAAGAGTGGATCAAACACAACAAACTTTTTTAAATACTGACAAAACTGTAACGATGCTCTTTGGAACAGCACCTAAACTACACAAATTGCAAAATCTCCATCTATGTGTTGGGACAAAATCAAATGGCACGCTGACCACAGTCACTTCTCTCAAATATCTAGGTATGTGGTTGGACCCTAATCTATCCTTTGGCCACCACATCGAAAAACTCGCATCTAAACTTTACCCCAAACTAGGTGCCCTGTACAGAAACAAATCCTGCCTGAACCCCGTGGTAAGAAAACAGATTGTACAACAAATGCTTATGCCAGCTATTGATTATGGAGATGTAGTGTATGCAGCAGCCCCGCAAACACACCTTCAGAAACTTACTACATTGTATAACTCCTTCTGCCGCTTTGCATTACAATGTAACTACATGACCCACCATTGTGACATGTTAAAAGAGCTAAACTGGCCATCGCTGGAGTCTAAACGCACCCTTCACCTTTCCAGCTTGGTGTCTAAGAGCATTTCTGGGAAGCTGCCACCCTACCTGAATAAACTGCTTCCCACAGCAGCTCCCTCATCCTATAACCTCCGATCCAGGAACAGCACCTTACTTGCAATACCACAATACAAAAAGACAGTGGCTCAGTCCTCATTTTCCTACAGAGCACCACAATTATGGAATAACCTCCCAGACACCATCAAATCTTCCCCCAGTCTTAAGTCACTCAAGAGCTCCTTACTAACATACCTCGATACAGAATGCACCTGTAAACATGTAACCTAGTGACTATATTTCCTACATATTTATTTTCTGTTAATCTGTATATTTGTGGGTTTTTTTTAATATCTTGCATTGTATTACTTTGTATTTCTGTAACTGTAACACTTCGATGTTCTTGAACCCAGGACAAACTTGAAAAAGAGAGAAATCTCAATGTATCCTTCCTGGTAAAATCCTTTATAAATAAATAAATAAATAAATAAATTAGAACTTATCTGAAAACTGGCCATGCTTCTTGCTCTTAATAAGTGTCTCAGGGTCTGGGGTGATGGTAGACAAAGCAACTCTAATTTAAATCACTACTGAATGAATAATAAAATATTATAAAAAAAATTAACAAACTCACTTGTCCCGCTCTCCCCCACTGTCCATCTCTGCCTCTGCGCACATTATTTCTTCACAGCAGCGGCAGCTACACTAATCACATAAACTCAAGCTGGCCAGGAGATTGAGATGTCTGCAGCACGTGTCTGGCGCTGCCTGCTTCCTGGACCTATGCTCTTCAGTGCCTCAGAGGAACTGAGCAATGGAATAGGAAAGCACCATTGCTCCAAGCCAGTCAAAAAACGCCTTCCATGTATTGATTGACGCAAGACAGTCATGTGACTGTCCTCATCTCACAGAGTCAGTGGCTGTGGAGCTGTGTTTGGGGTGTGGCCTCAGTGTGACTGTTCACTGTGGCGGCACCTCCTCCCTGCAGGTGAAGGGACAGTGAGTGGCTGACACTCGCCTGCCTGGAGAGGAAGACACAGCTCCTGGGAAGCACTGAGAGCAGCCAGATCCCAGGGAGAAGCCAGTTCCTGGTAAGCACTAAGAGTAGCCAGGTCCTGGTGAGCACTAAGAGCAGCCAGGTCCTGGAGAGCACTGAGAGCAACCAGGTCCTGGGGAGCACTTAGAGCAGCCAGGTACTGGGGAGCACTGAGAGCAGCCAGATCCAGGGAAGCACTGAGAGCAGCCAGATCCAGGGGAGCACTGATAGCAGCCAGATCCAGGGGAGCACTGATAGAAGCCAGATCCTAGGGAGCACTGAGAGCAGCCAGATCCATGGGAGCACTGAGAGCAGCCAGATCCTAAGGAGCACTGAGAACAGCCAGATCCTAGGTAGCATTGAGAGCAGCCAGATCCTAGGGAGCACTGAGAGCAGCCAGATCCTAGGGAGCACTGAGAGCAGACAGATCCTGGTCAGCACTGAGAGCAGCCAGATCCTGGGCAGCACTGAAAGCAGCCAGATCCTGGGCAGCACTGAACCTACATAACCTGTGTATATCTGGCTCTGATACTAGCCAGTGCCTCACCAGCCACTGACCTCACTGCATGTCCCTGGTATACAGAGAGGCCAGTATCAGGAAGCAATGTGTGATTCTGCTGAGCATTCTCAGTGTACATTCTAGTTTTCTGCAGGGATTATCACATCAGGAAGATGGCAGGAAAGGAAGATGAGTGAGAGATTTATAGAGTAAAATAGAGAGTGATAGAGGGAAAAAGCAATGGAGAGGAAGACATATACAAGGAAAGATGGAAAAAATACACAGAAGGACACACAGATATAGATGGACAGACAGAATAACAGATATTCAGAAAGAAGGATGCATTAATAGGTAAAAGGACAGATTAACAAAAGGGCAACCAGAAAGGGAAAAACACAATCAAATATACATAGGGAGCCCTCACCCCTACCCAACAGCCTTTTGCTTCAATGAGATGGTCACAGTGGCTCCTGGTGTTGCAGCCAGTAGTAGAATGCTCTGGACACATGTCAGTCCCTGTTGGGAGTACAGAGCTGCTGCCAGTCACCGAGTCCCACCCTGCCCCTTCCCATTACAGATTCTACCCCCCCACCTTGCCATTACAGAGTATCTTACCTGATGCAGTGGGTCCCAGTCGGCACGTGGGACCTCCTGATCAGGAGGGAGAGGGATCCGAAAGGATCTGCCCCCTCCCTTTCAGGTGATCTCCCAGCATTGCCGGGGGGTCGCCTGAAAATGACATCATTGCGCATGCGCGATGACATCATTTTGCGCATGTGCGATAATGTGATTTTGCGCGGGGAGGCCCATTAATTCAGCGTCTTATTTCCAGGAAGTCAGACGCCGCGGGACCCCAGAGAGAGAGGTACGTATCTCTCCCTGGGCCCTCAGTAGCAAAGGACATGTGGGGAACATCCTCCGCATATAGCGGGAAACAATGAGGACGTTCCCCACATGCCCTCCGCAGGTAAAGGGTTAAAGAACCCATGCATATGATCACATTTACAGTAGCACCAACTGATGAAGCCTTTTATGCGAAATGCGTTTTGGTATACTGTATATTTTATTAGTAATAAAATTTGCCTTATTTTACGCCTATCCCGGGTCCTGGATGCTTATATTCACCAAGGAGGTGGCTGAGACTAATAGGTGATCCAGTGCACCTTCTGAAGTCTCTGGCTGCCTACAAATCTGGTGTCTAATCGATAAGACACCAGCAAATGTGAGTACGACATTCTTGTCCTTTGTTTACACTCCATTTTATACAATATTGCTCTATGTGAGTCATTTTATATTTTGAGGGACATGGAGGATGGTAACCCTGTAAGGAAACCACACTTGTGAGCCATGGGGTGCAGCAGAAGGAACCACTAACAGGACAAGAAGCGCCAACACATCTTACTTTTATTATATTTACACAAAAATATCCCTCTTTATTTTGGGAGAACTAACAAAATGAAAACCTTTGCCAATCTTTTTTTTTCTTCAAGCTGTCCACTTCAGAGCTTTACCTTCTTTTCTGTGTGTGTCTGTCTCTATCACTTCCTTCTCTCTGCTTACTTCCACCCAGGAAACATTTAAGGGCTTGACAATTAGCTGGGGGAAACTTTGCAGCAAGGGTCAATTTAAAACATATATTGCCCTACTGGGCTCAAACAACCCAATCCTCTCTTACAAACATAGAGGGAATATACATGTGATCGCAAATCATTCCCGTCACCTTATCACAGACCCCATATTCTAAATAAAAGTGCATTCAGTGATTTGGATGTCATGCCTATAATGCATACATACTGTCAGAATTATAATTGGCACAATTTTCTAGGTTCTGTAAATCCGCTACATATTTCCATTTTTTGGCATCTTTCCTCCATGCATGTAAATATCCTTTTATGTCTCATTGACATGTGTAAGATAATCTTTTTCTACCTATTACATTGACATAATTAAAGAAATAAAAAATGAAAGTAATAAAAGACTGAAGTAATGAAAGATTGATCTAACTCTTGAATAAAATGTGTTGTATGAATAACATATCTGTTTATTGTGTCCTTTTCACATCATAGGTACAGTTTCCCAGTACCAGTACCAAACATCATGACGGTGATCATTTGGGCAGCAACATGTATAGTGTAAATAATGTATAATTTTACTTACGTAGTGGTGGGTAAATGCCAAGTACTGTACCTTTAAGCAGCGTCAGTCAATGCCAAGATCTACAGTGGGCAATAAACACATTAGTAACACATCCATGACTGCACTTGAAAATAAATCACAATAAAGGCTTGTCCTATGTTAGTGTGAATAGATAAAGGATTCTTTTTAAATAAGCCTGTTCCGGGACAGGTCTCATTATTGATTGTTTGAACAGGTGTCTAATGGCACTTATATGGGATACATGTTGAAAACATTATTGGATCTATGTCATACATATACAGTCAGGTCCAGAAATATTGGGACATCGACACAATTCTAACATCTTTGGCTCTATACACCACCACAATGGAGTTGGAATGAAACAAACACAATGTGCTTTAACTGCAGACTGTCAGCTTTAATTTGAGGGTATGTACATCCATCTCAGGTGAACGGTGTAGGACTTACAGCAGTTTGCAGATGTGCCTCCCACTTGTTAAGGGACCAAAAGTAATGGGACAATTGGCTTCTCAGCTGTTCCATGGCCAGGTGTGTGATATTCCCTCATTACCCCAATTACAATGTGCAGATAAAAGGCCCAGAGTTCATTTCAAGTGTGCTATTTGCATATGGAATCTGTTGCTGTCAACTCTCAAGATGAGATCCAAAGAGCTGTCACTATCAGTGAAGCAAGCCATCATTAGGCTGAAGAAACAAAACAAACCCATCAGAGACATAGCAAGAACATTAGGCATGGCCAAAACAACTGTTTGGAACATTCTCAAAAAGAAGGAACGCACCGATGAGCTCAGCAACACCAAAAGACCTGGGAGACTACGGAAAACAACTGTGGTGGATGACTGAAGAATTCTTTCCCTGGTGAAGAAAACACCCTTCACAACAGTTGACCAGATCAAGAACACTCTCCAGGAGGTAGGTGTATGTGTGTCAAAGTCAACAATCAAGAGAAGACTTCACCAGAGTGAATACAGAGGGTTCACCACAAGATGTAAACCATTGGTGAGCCTCAAAAACAGGAAGGCCAGATTCGAGTTTGCCAAACAACACCTAACAAAGCCTTCACAGTTCTGGAACAAGATCCTATGGACAGAAGAGACCAAGATCAACTTGTACCAGAGTGATGGGAAGAGAAGAGTATGGAGAAGGAAAGGAACTGCTCATGATCCTAAGCATACCACCTCATCAGGTGGTGGTAGAGTCATGGTGTGGGCATGTATGGCTGTCAATGGAACTGGTTCTCTTGTATTTATTGATGATGTGACTGCTGACAAAAGCAGCAGGATGAATTCTGAAGTGTTTCGGGCAATATTATCTGCTCACATTCAGCCAAATGCTGCAGAACTCATTGGACGGCGCTTCACAGTGCAGATGGACAATGATCCAAAGCATACTGCAAAAGCAACCAAAGCGTTTTTGAAGGGACAGAAGTGGAATGTTATGCAATGGCCAAGTCAATCACCTGTCCTGAATCCCATTGAGCATGCATTTCACTTGCTGAAGACAAAACTGAAGGGAAAATGCCCCAAGAACAAGCAGGAATTGAAGACAGTTGCAGTAGAGGCCTGGCAGAGCATCACCAGGGATGAAACCCAGCGTCTGGTGATGTCTATGCGTTCCAGACTTCAGGCTGTGATTGACTGCAAAGGATTTGCAACCAAGTATTAAGAAGGGAAAGTTTGATTTATGATTATTATTCAGTCCCATTACTTTTGGTCCCTTAACAAGTGGGAGGCACATCTGCAAACTGCTGTAAGTCCTACACCGCTCACCTGAGTTGGATGTACATACCCTCAAATTAAAGCTGACCGTCTGCAGTTAAAGCACATTGTGTTTGTTTCATTCCAACTCCATTGTGGTGGTGTATAGAGCCAAAGATGTTAGAATTGTGTCTATGTCCCAATATTTCTGGACCTGACTGTAAATATCTCATCAGGGGGATATTCAGCAAACAACTGAGAAACACATTTGATCAATATATGCAGTCCCAACTTGATGGTGTTGTGATCACCTGAATTTCAACATTTTCTAAAGTGCTAAGCATGGTAATGTAGCTAAGTGATCCAGTTTAAAGTCCAAATGCAATGTTGGTGCAACATTTGTATTGTATAAGCATTCTTTGTGAAGGCTGTTCCCATGTGCAGCATAAAAGTCATTTTAGCCCTCAAAGTTATATATTTTCCTGTTGTCCTAATTAGCATTTCACTATGTAGTAGACATGTGCACAATGAAAAAATTTGTTTATTTTTGCTTCGGATCGATTCATTTCATTTTTCAATTTGTTTCGATGTGTTTGTTATGTTACCGTGATTCGGATTTCGGATTGATTCGTTAGTTTGGACAGTCGGTAATTCGTATTTCGGATTGATTCGTTATTTTGTTTTTATTGGTAATTTGTTTTTTGGATCAAGTCGTATTTTGTTTTTATTAGTTATTTAATTTTTATTGTTTATTTTGGAATGAGAAATGGATTCATTAATTACTTAGATTAGGGTAAAAAAAAGATATCAAGTCCCCCTGACTTTGGTGCTGAAACCTATCCAGTACCAATGACAGCAGCTATTCTTGATGCTAAAAGCTACTCAGCACCATGGATTGAAGCTCCGTAGAGCTTTGGAGCCCCGTGGGGCTGCTGTCCTTGGTGCGAAATAGGTTTCAGCACCATGGATAGCAGCTCCATGGGTCTCCGGAACCCCGAGGGGCTGCTGTCCTTGGTGCTGAATAGGTTTCAACACTATAGACAGCCCCCGCCAAACGCAGCCAGACTGCAGGAAAGAAAAAAAAGACTGCATTCAGCAAAGGAAAAAGCCTCATTGTTTTAAAATAAATTAGGAATTCAAAAATTTCACAACCCCCAGAAAATGCCTATAAAATCCTAAAAAAAAATAAAGAGACTTTTTGCTGCAAGTGAAAAGAATAAATATACAATAAAAACAATCACAATGTAGCGCTGATCGGATATATATGGAAAATCGCTGAAACACTTAAATGGTCCATGTTACTCAACCATCAACATAGGAATACAAAACAGAGGTAGTGTAGCGATGGTATGATGGATTTCAAAACTTTTCGTAATCCTCTTCAGAGTATCCCTCAAATGAAGAGAGAAAAAGACATCATAGTGCGACCCATATATCACTTAGTGAAAAGGATAGATGAATAAATCTCACTCACGTGAAGTGGAACCCTCCTGGTTCTGGGTCAATCGTTTTTAGGGTCGTTCACTGGCCACCCAAGTGCCCCTCTTAGAAAGGATCGGTTCTCCTGGCGAGGATAGATATCCCGATCCTTTCTAAGAGGGGCACTTGGGTGGCCAGTGAATGACCCTAAAAACGATTGACCCAGTACCAGGAGGGTTCCACTTCATGTGAGTGAGATTTATTCATCTATCCTTTTCACTAAGTGATATATGGGTCGCACTATGATGTCTTTTTCTCTCTTCATTTGAGGGATACTCTGAAGAGGATTACGAAAAGTTTTGAAATCCATCATACTCAAGAAGGATATTGTTATCGCTACACTACCTCTGTTTTGAAAAGAATAAATGGTTGAATAAATATTTAATAAAAATGGGGAATATTTTTTACATTGAAACCTATGGGATTCCCCTGTTTAAAGCTGTAGAACAAACCACCGAAAATCAGGGCATTTCACTGATATTTAGGTGCTGTTCGGTGTTCTCTGAATAGATTAAGCTATCATTTGTCTATTGGGAAATTCACTGCCGCCGAATCTTACAGAACGGCACCATGGTGCTGCCCATGGCCTTTGATGCTGAATATAACAGATTCAGCACCACGGCCAATGGACAGGGACGCAGTGCCAAGTCTAAGTGAAATGGTATAACAAATTGATCCGTAAATACAAAATCAATTTGTTTTATACCGTTTTGTCCTGTTTCGGTCCGAATCGATTCGTTTTCATTCCGTTTCCTTTCAGTTTCGGACAGAACCGATTTGTAGTTCGGAACCACTTTTAACATATGAATCTGTAAATTTCGTCCGAATTTTGATTCGGAAACGAAACACACATCTCTACTATGTAGTTAGTTGTGCCTGATGGGCCGGGTTTGACCTATTTTACACAGAGTGTACATGTAAAAGTGCTTGCCTGCTACAATTCAATTCATGTGCAGAAGAATGGAATTCAAGGGCATCTTACCTGTAATTCCTTTCTGATTTCTTTGCTGCAGTGTATGGATTGTACATGCTGCAGGTTGATATTTTTTGATGCAGTGTCCTTCAGCATGAATGAAGTCTGTGTCCAGGAAACCATGGCATATCTGGTAAGCCAATATGTAATATGCAGAAAAACACACAAAAGCAAGGGTGATATATGCACATGCAATTTATCTGCAAAATACTGATTTTGATGCTTGTGTCAACATCATCAGATTCATCCAGGTGGATTATAGGGACATTGTCGGAGGCCATAGCAGCATCCTCTCTCTCCTCCATCAACGACCAATCACTCCATATTGTGCAACATAGCACACGCCAGTATAATGAGGACCGCTTATTCTGGCTGATACTGCAGCGCTCCTCCAGACCTGGCCAGACACCTGAAGTGCATCATGAGCATGCCAAATGTCCTCCCAATGATGTTCCGTGCGTTATGGTCCAGCTATCCTGCAGAAAGTCATCATGAGCCATGGCAACATTGGGTAACCTGAATAACCTAATACAAGGTACATTACACACATTAATCTTCTTTGACATTTCTCAATATTTTCAAGTTAGGATATATTTGTAAAAAAAAAAGTATATCCACCTAGCAACTATCCATCAGGGAATCTCCCATCCTGGAAATAATGCATCAGTGAGGAATTAGCCAGGATATATGAATCATGGACACTTATAGGAAATGCTGCAAACAGATTTATGATGTGCATATTGGCATCACAAATAGGGATGAGACGAACACCCCCGAGTTCGGTTCGCATTCGAACTCGAACTTCCCAAATGTTCGAATGCGAACTCGAACACGAACACAATACAAGTCAATGGGGCTGAAAATTCGATTTTTAGAGTGCCCTCCAAGAGGGCATATAAGCTAGATATTTGCCATAAAAGGTGTATGAGGGTCTGGGTAGTGCCCTGGGGTACAGGAAACAAGGACAAAAAGTAAACAAAAAACGTTTTTAAAGGGACAGTGAGTTTTCCATGAAATAAGGGTTAAAAATAAAAACGAAAAATTCCATCAAATATCGTGCCTAGGAGGTCCCCATAACCTGCCCGTGAAGTGGCGGATTTCTAGGAGGTATAGAAACACTTAAAAACAAAAAAATGACGTTTCAAATGACGGTAAATGCTTTTCCTTTAATCTATCCATAAACAACTGCTTGGGGCGGCAGTCTGTATGAAAAGAGGAGACATTTTCGGACACATAGAAAAAGTTTAGTGATTTTTTGGCTAAATTATTTTGAAACTTATGCAGGCTTTGGATGAAAGTAACAATAGGTTCTTTAAAATTGGGCCTTTAGCGTCGGCAACAGTGCCGTCACACAGTAACCCCTCTGAGGATATGAATCTGATACAGGCGTCAGTGGCAGTGCACCCAAATATTGTGCTTTTGGTGCCAGGCCTGCAAGTACTATCATACAGTAACCCCTCTGTAGTATTGTGGAAGAATGCAGGGGTGGACCTTGCGGTCCTATATTAAAAAGATATGCTTCTGTTAAAGGCGTCAGTGCACCCAGATATTGTGCTTTTGGTGCCAGGCCAGCAAGTGCACTCATACAGTAACCCCTCTGTAGTATTGTGGAAGAATGCAGGGGTGGACCATGTGGTCCTATATTAAAAAGATATGAATCTGGTAATGGGCATCAGTGCACTCAGATATTGTGCTTTTGGTGCCAGACTGCCAGGCCAGCAAGTACTATCAAACAGTAACCCCTCTTTAGTATTGTGGAAGAATGCAGTGGTGTACCTTGCGGTCCTATATTAAAAAGATATGAATCTGGTAATGGGCGTCAGTGCACCCAGATATTGTGCTTTTGGTGCCAGACTGCCAGGCCAGCAAGTACTATCATACAGTAACCCCTCTGTAGTATTGTGGAAAAGTGCAGGGTTGGACCCTGCGGTTCAAAACATTTAAATAATATAGATGTGGCACAGTCATCATTGCAGCCAAATATTGCGCCTTTCATGGCAGCAAGTGCCTTCACAGCGTAACCCTTTTGTGGTATTGTGGAAGAGTTCAGTGCTGGAGGTTTTGTGAATGCAGAAGACATCCCCGATCTATTCGTTACTTCAGCATCAGGGGATTGATAGCTGCTGATCCAGCACTGATTCATTTTTATAAATGTCAGCCGGTCTACAGAGTCGATGGACAGACGCACTCTTTTGTCTGTGACAAAACCTCCAGCGGCACTGAACATCCTTTCAGAAAGCACACTATATGAAGGGCAACCTAGTAGCTGCATAGCATATTGGCTAAATTCTGGCCAGTGATCTAATCAGTCAGTGATCCAATCAACACCCAGTAAGCCAGTGGATCATCTGCTGGAAAGGTATCCAGGTCTGCCCTTGTCCCTAGGTAGTCCTGCACCATATGGTGAAGACGCTGGCAATGGGTACCTACATTTGACGTCCCTGGGCGTTGTGGACTAAAAAAATTTAAAAATGCATCAGTCACGCGGCCCTGGCTTTCACCACCATTCCTCTGATCATCCGCAGCCTCAGAACCACGTGTGTCATCACTTGGTAACCTACCAGTGCCTGGAAAGGTGTTACACAAGTGTCGCTTTAGAGCGTCCTCAAGTTTTTTCATCCTGTGCTCCCTCTGTGCGGGCAGGATGAGCTCTGCAACTTTACCCTTGTATCGTGGATCAAGAAGGGTTGCCAACCAGAAATGATCCCTCTCCTTGATAGAACGAATCCTGGGGTCCTTTAGCAGGATTTGCATTATAAGGGAGCCCATGCAGCGTAGGTTGGAGGTGGAATTAGCTTCCGAGTCTTCCTGGTCAATGAGGATGACCTCATCGTGCACTTCCTCCTCCCAGCCACGCACTAGCCCAAGTGTTTCTGGGCACACAAAACCCTCCCTTGAGGAATCCCCACCTTCAATGCCCCCCCCTACTTAAATATATCTCCTCCTCATCCTCATCCTGTCTGATCTGAGTAGGACCCGCTGGAAAGCTGTCTGCGGAAAGACTGGGGCCTTGAGAGCTAGGGAAGGCCTCCTCTTCCTCACGCTGCTCTGTCTCTAGAGCCACATCTATAATTCCCCGCAGAATGTGCTCCAGCAGGAACACTAAAGGAATTGTGTCACTGATGCATGCACTGTCCCTGCTCACCATCCTCGTTGCCTCCTCAAATGGTGACAGTACAGTGCATGCATCCTTGATCATCAGCCACTGCGGGGGGAAAAAAAAACAAGTTGACCTGAACCTGTCCTTGTGCCATACTCACACAGGTACTCGTTGATGGCCCTCTGCTGCTTGTGCAGATGCTGCAGTATTGCTAACGTCGAGTTCCACCTGGTGGGCATGTCACAGATCAGACGGTTTGTGGGAAGGTGGAATTTTCTTTGAATTTCTGACAGGCGAATGCTTGCTGGGAATGACCGTCTGAAGTTGCTGCAGACTTTTCTGGCCTGGCTGAGAAGCTCTGGCAGCCCTGGGTACTTGGTTAGGAAACGCTGTACCACTAGATTTAGAACATGTGCTAGGCATGGTACATGCGTCAATTTACCCTTGCGTAGGGCGGACAGAAGGTTGCTGCTATTATCACAGACGATCATTCCCAGCTGAAGCTGGCGTGATGTTAACCATCTCTGCACCTGGCCCTGCAGAGCTGACAGAATTTCTGGCCCGGTGTGGCTCCTGTCCCCTAAACAAACCAGCTCAAGCACAGTATAGCTTCTTTTTGCTTGAGCCATTGTGTAGACCCTGTCAGGCGTCGGTTTAACTGCTACTTCGCCAGAGACGGAGAAGGAGGAGGAGGAGGAAGAGGGAGAGGTGGTGGTGGTGGAGCAGACAGATCTCATACAAACAGCTTTCTGGAGGCGTGGTGGATGAACAAGCTCCAGCACAGAGCCCCGTCTTGGATCCCTCCCAGCTGCAATCAGAGTTACCCAGTGTGCCGTGAAGGAAGTGTAACGACTCTGTCCATGCTTGCTGGACCACGTGTCTAAAGTCACATGCACCTTGCTGCTGACTGCCTTTCCCAATGACTCGATAACATTGTCTTCCACGTGCTGGTATAGTGCTGGAATGGCCTTGCATGAAAAGTAATGGCGTTTTGGAACCTGCCACTGTGGTACAGCACATTCAGCAAAATCACGGAAGGGAGCAGAGTCCACCAGCTGGAAAGGCAGCAGCTGCAATGCGAATAATTTTGCTAAACTGGCATTTAGACGCTGTGCATGGGGATGGTTGGGACTATATTTTTTCTTACGCTGCAGCAGCTGCGGCAACGTAATCGGACTGCGTAAATCTTCAGCTGATGGGATGATGTCACATTGTGAGGTAGGACCTGGTACATCCATTACTGTAGCATCATCCCTGTCAGTGGAGGTTGTAGGCAATGACATGGCAGGACATACAGTGGGGGTAGAGACAGATGAGGAGGAGTAGGACCTATGCAAAGTTTTGCGCCAACGGGATGTGTGGCAGGTGTTCATATGTCGCCTCAAGCACGTGTTACCCAAGCGTCTGGTGTCTTTACCACGCTTCAGCCTCATCTGACATAGATTACAAATAGCAACGGTGCGCTCTGCTGCACATTTCTTAAAGAACTCCAAGACAGCAGAGTTCCTGCATGTGTGCTTTGAGACAACAGCGCTCTGCACCTGAGCAGCTCTGACATCTGATGCCTTGGACTGGCTAGTTCTATGGTTGGTCATAGAGGATGTTGTGCCTTGTGTTTGCTGTGCCTCCTCCTCCTCGTCCTCCCCCTCCTCACTTGATTCCTCTGTTCGATCCGGCACCCAGGTGGAGTCAGTGACCTCATCATCATTGTCATAATCACCCCCTATCTCCTCATCACTGGAGCCAACATGGCAGCATGCTGGAGCTGCTGGGGCAACATGAGTGCCAGTTATTTGTGTGTCATCACTGGCACCCCCTTCCTCTAGGTTGATTATACTCCCTTCCTCAACCTCAGAGATTGAATCAGAGCACTGTACTTGCTGCGCATCCTCAAGCAGCATGTCACTGTCATTGTAGTCAAACAATTCAGCTGACTCCTCCGTGTGTGATAGCGAGGCTACGGCAGGAGTAGCTCTGAACATGGAGGCTGCATTAGATGCTTTCGCAGCTGAGGTGTACTGTAAACCACTAGAAGCCTGGCTGGCAGAGGACTCGGAGGATGAGGATGGCCTGGTTAGCCAATCCACCAAATCCTCTGTATGTTGCTGCTGCTTAAGATGACCAGCACCATTTAGAAAGGACAAGCGTGCCCCTGCAGAGGATGCACCACGTCCACCACGACCAGAGGCACAGCCTCCCGACACAGGTGTTGCTTGCCCTCTTATCTGTGTCTGGGAGCGTCTGCCTGTCCTTTTTGTTCTTTCAGACATGGTGAGTGATATATAGATTAAATATATACAGAACTCTGATTCAACTCTGGTATAAAGATTAAAGATTTACAGAACTCTGGTATAACTCAGTGAGACACCCTGATAGCTGGCAGCCAGTGACAAGACACAGATTACAATTCCCTCCTATAAAGCAGTGTGAAGAGAAGTGGCAGTGAGAAGACACAAATTAAAAGTCTCAGAAACCTCCTATAAATCAGTGTGACCCCCTGATGGGTGTCAGTGAGAAGCCACAGATTACAAGTCTCAGAAACCTCCTATAAATCAGTGTGACCCCCTGATAGCTGGCAGTGAGAAGACACAAATTACAATTTACATAAATCTGCTAGAAGTATGTGGGACCCCCTGATAGCTGGCAGTGAGAAGACACAGATTACAAGTCTCAGAAACCTCCTATAAATCAGTGAGACCCCTTAATGGGTGGCAGTGAGAAGCCACAGATTACAAGTCTCAGAAACCTCCTATAAATCAGTGTGACCCCTTGATAGCTGGCAGTGAGAAGACACAAATTACAATTCGCATAAATCTGCTAAAAGTATGTGGGACCCCCTAATAGCTGGCAGTGAGAAGCCACAGATTACAAGTCTCAGAAACCTCCTATAAATCAGTATGACCCCCTGATGGGTGGCAGTGAGAAGTCACAGATTACAATTCACATAAATCTGATAGAAGTATGTGGGACCCCCTGATAGCTGGCAGTGAGAAGACACAGATTACAAGTCTCAGAAACCTCCTATAAATCAGTGACACCCCTTGATGGGTGGCAGTGAGAAGCCACAGATTACAAGTCTCAGAAACCTCCTATAAATCAGTGTGACCCCCTGATAGCTGGCAGTGAGAAGACACAAATTCCAATTCGCATAAATCTGCTAGAAGTATGTGGGACCCACTGATGGGTGGCAGTGAGAAGCCACAGATTACAAATCTCAGAAACCTCCTATAAATCAGTGAGACCCCTTGATGGGTGGCAGCCAGTGAGAACACACGGATTATAACAATTCCCAAATGTTTTGTAGAAATTAGTGACCCCCAAAATACTTGCTGGCAGTGACAAGACACAGATCACCTCAATTCCAAAATGTTTTGTAGAAATTTGTGACCCCCAAAATACTTGCTGGCAGTGACAAGAGACAGATCACCTCAATTCCCAGATATTTTGTAAAAATTAGTGACCCCCAAAATACTGCGTGGTACTGGCAGTGAGTCACAAGACACAGATCACCTCATTTCCCAAATGTTTTGTAGAAATTAGTGACCCCCAAAATACTTGCTGGCAGTGACAAGAGACAGATCACCTCAATTCCCAGATATTTTGTAAAAATTAGTGACCCCCAAAATACTGCGTGGTACTGGCAGTGAGTCACAAGACACAGATCACCTCAATTCCCAGATATTTTGTAAAAATTAGTGACCCCCCAAAATACTGCATGGTGCTGGCTGTGTGACAAGAGACAGATCACCTCAATTCCCAGATATTTTGTAAAAATTAGTGACCCCCCCCAAATACTGCATGGTACTGGCAGTGAGTCACAAGACACAGATTAAGGATGTGCGTTTCGGGTTTCTGAATTTCAGAATTTTCACGAAATTTCCCGATTCGTGTCTTCGGATTCGGCCAAATTTCCGAATCGGATCGGATCCGAAAACTGGCAGATCCGAAAAGTTTTGCGACGTGAAACGAAAAAATTTCGAAGTTTTCAAATGGACTTGAAATGTGTCAAATCGAAATTTATTTTCGCTCTATTCATGATTTCGGTTCCATTCGTGATTTCGGTTCCATTTCGGTAATTTCGGACATCGTACATTTAACTATTATCGGTTATATCGCTGATTCTGTAAATTTTGTATTTGTAAATGCGTATCACTTGTTTCCAATGATCCGATAATTCTGTCGATACGATAATTCTGTCGTAATCGGATCTGATTCGTCCGCGGGTCGCGCTTGCGCGCGCGGATGTCGTAGACTTTATTGAGCCATTTTTGTAGAGAGTTTTGACAATTTTTTGACAGGCCAAAAAATATTGAATTTATTTATAATTTATATCATGGCTGAAAGAAGAGAGTCCCATTCGGACACCTCCTCATCTGCTTCCACCCCAGAGACACCACCCAGGAAGAAGCGGGCCAGCAACATGGCATTTGAAGAGATGTTGGAGCTGGTCCGCATCTTTGATAAAAAAGATTATGACTGCCGTAAGGGCCCTTACGGCAGAAAGAATAACGCGCGCAAGGACCGTATCCTTGATAAGCTACGTACCACCATTGCGGAATTATTTGGGAAAGAACGGACGAAGGACCAGCTCCGAAAACGCTGGTCCGATCTGAAGGCACGCGAGCAGGAGCAGCTGAGGCACATCTGTCGCGTCATAGCCAAACGTAAGTGTCATTGTCATGTTATATTGTAAAGCGCTGCGCAAACTGTTGGCGCTATATAAATCCTGTATAATAATAATAATGTGCTTGCATGTGCTAATGTGCACAGAAATACGTTGATTTATCTAGTCCTGTTTTTATGCAATGTGTATAGCTTTGCGTTTTCAGGACTCATACATGCATTTTTGCCATAGCTCTTCTTTTTTGTGATTTTCCGTATTCGTGAAAATTGTGATATTTGATGTATGTAGATGAAATTACAATGCTGGATTTCTTTTGGCACTGTGTATTGTAGTGTGTTGGGGGGGGGAGGTTGTTGTGATTGAGTGATGCATACGAGATGACCCGCAGCTTGCCCAATATTGGCTCCCACCTGCGCATCAACAAAATCTCTGCGTCTCTGCTAAGTGGTAGTATGGGACATGTAGTTCTTCTGAAAGTGCATCCAGAGCCGCGTTCACTATGTCCTCAGCAGCTGCTGAATTGTTGCAGCGCAGCAATTCAGTTTGCTACAGCAGTGTCATTGAACGCTTTAGATGCAAATTTCAAAATAAAATGGTGGATTTCTGTTGTTTCTGCAATATCCACAGTTTTATTCACTGAAGCTGAGGCATCTATAAAATAACTAAAAGCAGTCAGCACAATGCGTTTTGTATGCACACAACACAAATAATAGTTTTTATTATATAAACGTAATGTTTACTTCTGAAAAAAATATATAATTGAACGGTAATATATGTCTATGTGCAGGGGAAATAAATAAATATTTTGTGACTTTAGAACTATGAGATGGGAGTAGTGGTGGTTCAAGCTGGTAGTACTAGTGGGTAGTGGGAGGGGTGTCGTAATACTTTCGGCAATATAGTGTATAGATATACCATTTTTTCCAGTCTGCATTATTTACGTGTTATTTTTGGGATTTGGCAGAAGACAGGAAGAAGGCAAAGGCAGCATCTGCCCCGGCGGACACCAGTGCCCCAGTGGAGGAGGAGGGGGAGCCACGGGCGACCACCAGCGCTGGTATATACTGTTTTATTGTGCAACGACTTTTGGTCAAAAACAGAAACTTTTTTGTTTACTGTATTTTCATTTAATTATTTTATATATAGCACAAGAGGAGCAGGAGGAGGAAGAGGAGGAGCAGGAGGAGGGCCATGATGGAGAGAGGGAGCCGGAGCCGCAGCAGGAGGCCGCGAGTCCAGTTTTTTTTTTTTACTGTTGTATTTTGCATCGACTTTTGTTCAAAAATAAATCAGTTTTGTTGTTTATTGTATTTTTTATTTCTTTAATTTCTTAGATATAGCACCGGAAGAGATGCTGACGGTGGTGGTGGAGGAGGAGGAGTCGGAGGAGTCGGAGCCTCAGGAGGCCGCCAGCTCTGGTATATACTACTGTTATATTTTTTCAAGACTTTCAGTCAGAAATAGAAACCTGCTTTACTTACTGTATTTTCCTTCTTTCATTTATTGGATATATAGAAGGAGAAGCCAGACCGGACACTGACAGGTCCAGCGTCAAGATGGCGATCGGCGAGCTACGCCTGGCTGGCACCAACCTCAAAGCCATCCAGGAGTTGCTACAGGAATTCAGGGAGCATTTTAATAACGCCATTGACATCCTGGAGCGGCAGTAGAGACCAGCCTCCTCCTCCCCTATGTTTGTGCCCCTGTTGGGCAGTTTGCCAATGCCTTGTGGCATGTTGTAAATACATTTTATATTTTTTCTATATTTTCCTGTTTGTGTGCGTTGCTTTTCCTTACTTAATAAGTTAATATGTATTGCTTGGTTTCCACACTGTTAAAATTACATGTACATAAATTTATTGACATTTCTATGGACCCTTTGTCATAAATTTGTCAACATATTTGTGGCCATGAATGTGACTGTGCACATTCTACACTGCCTGCCTGGCCAAAAAATGTCACACACTAACACAACCTTGTTGTACTGCCTTGAGATTTGATTACCGACGTGGCATGGTTTTGTTAAGCTTAGGCGATGTCAAAACAACATGGATTTTTGTCCACGGTCACATTCATTGTAACCAAGAATTTATCAAAAAATATTGATGGCAGCACTGCGTGAAGTCTTCTCCGACACAACCCAAAGATCCTCAGTGCGGCTCAGGTCTAGTTTATTTGTCCCTGTTTGCAGCTTCACGCAACACCTCCTCCCAGCTATGAGCTCTTTCTCTCCCACCGCTGCCCGCTAAGACGCTGCCCGCCAACATGGTCACATCTTTGCAGGAAGACAACAGCGTGGGGGAACGGCAGCTGCCGACAGTCCCAAGACCTCGTCACAATGACGTCAGTTCTGGAGTTAACCCCTAACTGCGACCAATGGTGGAGATAGAGGGTTCCAATGAACCCCCTATCTCCCGATTCGCGGCAGTTATCGGTTAATATTTGGTATCTTTGGATCGACCAGAGCATGGCCTTTCCAACGATACCAAACATGACAATGTTAAAAATTATAAAAAATTTAAATATAATAAAATATAAAAAAATAAACAGGTTTTTTGTTTTGTTTTGTTAATGCAGCAATATTGTTTCCATTTCAATTATAATGTGAACAATGATGCTGCACTAAGGATTTTTGTATGGGGTGCGTTTGTTAAAAATGTTATATTTTTTTGGGTGAAAATTACACTAACAGGGTTATCCAAAGAGATCCGAATTGCTTGAGAAAGGTAACCGAACGCTGAAAATCAGCGTTCGGTTACCTTTCCTGGCCATTCGGCTATCCAGAGAGCAGGCAATTCGCCAAATACTGGCGAATTGCCTGCACATACGGTGCCTGTTCGGTGTCTGTTCGAGGGCAGTGAAATCCCCATAGAGAAGCACTGCTTCGGCTATTCAGAGAACACAAACCAGCAGTGAAAGGTTCCCCTAATGTCCTGCCATTCGGTGGTTTCATTCGGCAAATTTATTCAGGAGAATCCCATAGACTTCAATGTTAAAAATATTCCCGTTTTAATTCAATATCTAATAAACCGTTCATTATAAAATTCTGCAGCAAAAAGTCTCTTTATTTATAGATTTTTTAGGATACTTTAAGCATTTTTCTGATTTTTTATTTTTTTTATTAAAAGTCCGATTTTTTTTTTTTTTTTTTTCAGTTTACTTATTTTTTTTGTAACAGCCCTCTTTATTATCATTCCCTGGACCTCCTGTGAAAATTTCAGACATTTTCGCTCAGTAGTTTCTTTGCAAACAGCGTTTCTTTTTCCCAGATTCATACAAATGGTTTTTCTAATTTATTCACTGCCTCCTCTACGTCACAGCTGCTTCGGCTCTGTGTGATTCGGCTCCTTTTCGGCTCCTGTTCGGCTTCTTCGAAGGTTAATCCAGATGTTTTTGCTTGTTTTCAGCGTGCATTCGGTTAGTTTTCGTCAGGTTTGCGGCAGCTTTTCCCTGCAATTCGGGGACCCTGTGCTGTTTGCTGAATACACCGCAGGGTCACCGAAATGCAATCGGCAAAAGGAACCGAATTGAAGAGAACGAAAAGTCACCGAACGTGCGGTGACTTTTCGAATCTCTTTGGATAACCCTGTAAGTCCCCATTTCAATTTTTTTTAACAAACGCAACTCATAAAATATAACCGCAAACACTCGCATGTTAAAATGTGAAAAAAACCACTTTACACCTTGTAAAACATTGAAAATTCTAATTTTATTGCATTTTTTGTTATAATATACAGACAGGACATGAAGCATACATATGATAATGATATATTATGAATCTGCCGAGTCTGCCGGAAAGAACGATATATAACATGTCTGGGTCATATTATAAAATAAGGCTTCAAAACGCGTTTAAACATGATGAGCAAAACTGTTAAAAATTAGCTCAGCAGTGACAGCACACAGGCATGAAGGGAAGCCGTGAAATGCCGCAGCAGCGAAAGGGTTAATTTTTTTTTGTCTGTTTTAAATCATTTTATTTGTTGTTTTTTTTTTCGTTTCAGATCATTTTGATCAACTATTTTTTGTTCTGGTTTTTTTTTTTAAAGTCAGACCATTTGGATCAGTTTAGCGTTTTTTAAATCGTTTTGTTCATTTTTTTTGTTCCTTTCATACCATTTTAATATGATTAAATAAAGTTGTGAAATGTATATTCATAAGAAAAAAAGGATCTTTATTTAATAAAAAAAAAACGATAGAATCGGCAGAATTATCGTATCGACAGAATGAATTATCGGATCCGAAAAACAAACCAATAATTAATTATAAAAAAAATTATAAAGTATAAAAAAAGTAAACCAAGGTAGTTTACGTCAAAACGAATAGAGTTAGACACTTTGAAACGAGGAGAACAGACGTTCCGAAAAAAACTAAAATTTCCGAAATCCCGAAAAGTCGATACAAAAAACGAGCAGAGTGACCCGAAAACACTAAAATGTCCGATATTCCGAAAAAAAAGTATACGAAAAACGAGCCGAACTGAACCGAATCGAAACAGAAATCGGCTGAAACGAGCCGATTCGAACATTTTAAACATCCGAACGAACTGAACCGAATCGAACCGGAAAAAAAATCGGCGCACAAGTCTAACACAGATCACCTCAATTTCCAAATATTTTGAAGAAATTTGTGACCCCCAAAATACTTGCTGGCAGTGACAAGAGACAGATCACCTCAATTCCCAGATATTTTGTAAAAATTAGTGACCTCCCAAAATACTGCGTGGCACTGGCAGTGTGACAAGAGACAGATCACCTCAATTCCCAGATATTTTGTAAAAATTAGTGACCCCCAAAATACTGCGGGGTACTGGCAGTGAGTCACAAGACACATATCACCTCAATTCCCAGATATTTTGTAGAAATTTGTGACCCTAAAAATACTTGCTGGCAGTGACAAGACACAGATCACCTCAATTCCCAAATGTTTTGTAGAAATTTGTGACCCCCAAAATACTTGCTGGCAGTGACAAGACACAGATCACCTTAATTCCCAGATATTTTGTAGAAATGAGACCCCCCAGACCCCCCCAGTAGCGTGGCAGACCGGCAGTAAGAACACACAACAACTATCTCCTCTGAAATCTCCTCTCAAATGCATGCAGAAGCGCTGCGTGGACTGGAAACCTTATAGGACTTAGCTCCGTGAGCCCATGATTGGGCAAAATTTGCCCAATCAGGACTCTGAGAAGTGTCAGGTGCAAGGCTGTAGCCAATTACGAGCTTCAGGCCAGTGGGAAAGTGCTTTGTGGTCCATTGTGGTGCATTGTGGGCGAACATTCGGCAAACACCCGGAAATGTTCGTAGTTCGCGAACAAACGAACAGGCTATGTTCGATGCGAACTCAGAACCGATCGAACCAAACAGCTCATCCCTAATCACAAACCATTTGCACATTTAACCCCTTCGCTGCAGATGACATGTGTAGGATAGCATGGGGATTCCCTGCTGTGTGTGGAGGACATCCCCCACACGTCATAGGGTATCTGCAGTGAAGTGGGAGACCCCAGCCATTTGGGACAGAGTTCCAGCGTGGTCTGACTTTCTTGAAGTCAGATTGTCCTTTTAGACCCCTCCTGGCAACTGACGTCATCGCGCTGGAGCGCAATGACATCAGTTTCAGGTGCCCCTTCCAACAAAGTCAGGAGAGTGCCTGAAAGGGAGGTGGCCTCCCCCCTCCCACTGACGTCATTGGGCACCGGTGCGATTATGTCAGTAAGGGAATTAACCCCTAGCTGCCTAGTGTTTTCCCTATGGAATCACTATGGTGGAGATAGGAGGGTCCTTTGGAATCCTATATCTCCCGATTGGTAAATTGTCATATTTGGTATCATTGGAAAGGCAAGAAAAATAAATAAAAAATTAAAATTAAATATTTTAATTTATAATGCAGCCGTTCACTTTGATTCTAATGTCAACAATGATGCTGCACTAACTAAAAAATTATAGGTCTATTCACTAAAAGGTGAAACTCTGGAGAACTTCTGGAGAAGTGAAAATTCTGGAAGGGTTATTCAAAGAGAATCGAAAAGTCACCGTACGTTCGGTGACTTTTCATTCTCTTCAATTCGGTGTGATTTGGCGATCCCATTTCGGCGACCCTGCGGTGTATTCAGCAAGCACCACAGGGCGTCATAGTGCAGGGAAAAGCGGCAGCAAACATAGAAACATAGAAAAATGTCGGCAGATAAGAACCTTTATGGCCCATCTAGTCTGCCTAATTACATGGATACTTTACCTGGATTTATCTTTTGTTTAGGATAGCCTTATGCCTATCCCATGCCTGCTTAAATTCAATTTCTATTTTGGCCTCTACCACTTCAACTGGAAGGCTGTTCCATGTATCCACCACCCTCTCAGTAAAATAATGCTTCCTCATGTTACTTTTAAACCTTTGCCCCTCTAATCTAAGACTATCAGGGTTATTCAAAGAGATTCGAAAAGTCACCGCACGTTCAGTGACTTTTCGTTCTCTTCAATTCGGTTCCTTTTGCCGATCCCATTTCGGTGACCCTGCGGTGTATTCAGCAAGCACCACAGGGTCCCCGAATTGCAGGGAAAAGCTACCGCAAACCCGATGAAAACGAACCGCAAAACCCAGCGAATGCACGCCGAAAACAAGCAAAAACATCTGGATTAACCTTCGAAAAACCCGAGCAGGAGCCGATCACACGCAGCGAAGCAGCCGAACAGGAGCCGAATCACACAGAGCCGAAGCAGCTGAGACGCAGAGGAGGCAGTGAATAAATTAGCAAAACCGTTTGTATGAATCTGTGAAAATGAAACGCTGTTTGCAAAGAAACTACTGAGCGAAAATGTCTGAAATTTACACAGGAGGTCCAGGGAATGATAATAAAGAGGGCTGTTACAGAAAAAGTAAGTAAACTTAAAAAAAAAAAAAATCGGACTTTTAAAAAAAACAAAATGAAGAAAAATGCTTAAAGTATCCTAAAAAATATATAAATAAAGAGACTTTTGCTGCAGAATTTTATAATGAATGGTTTATTAGATATTGAATTAAAACGGGAATATTTTTAACATTGAAGCCTATGGGATTCTCCTGAATAAATTTGCCGAATTAAACCACCGAATGCTAAGGCATTAGGGGAACCTTTCACTGCTGGTTTGTGTTCTCTGAATAGCCAAAGCATTGCTTTTTTATGGGGATTTCACTCCCCTCGAACAGGCACCGAACAGGCACAGTATGTGCAGGCAATTCGCCAGGATTTGTGGAATTGCCTGCTCTCTGGATAGCCGAATGTCCAAGAAAGGTAACCGAACGCTGATTTTCAGCGTTCGGTTACCTTTCTCAAGCAATTCGGATCTCTTTGGATAACCCTGTATGTCCTCTTGTTTTGCTACTTTGTTTCCTTTTAAATATACTCCCTTCCTCTACCTTTACGTATTTAAATATTTCTATCATATCTCCTCTGTCTCGTCTTTTTTCCAAGCTATACATGTTAAGATCATTAAGCCTTTCCTGGTAACTTTTCTCCTTCAAGCCGTACACCATTTTAGTAGCCCTTCTCTGAACTCTCTCTAAGATGTCTATATCCTTCTGGAGATACGGTCTCCAGTACTGCACACAGTACTCCAAGTAAGGTCTCACCAGTGCTCTGTACAGTGAGCACTTCCCTTTTCCTACTGCTAATACCTCTCCCTACACAACCAAGCATTCTGCTAGCATTTCCTGCTGCTCTATTACATTGGCTACTTACCCTTAGATCCTCTGAAATAATAACCCCTAAATCCCTTTCCTCAGATGTTGAGGTTAGGACTGTTCAGCCCTTGGGTTTTTACGTCCCAGGTGCATTATCTTGCACTTATCCACATTAAAACTCAATTGCCACAGCTCCGACCATTTTTTTAGTTTACCTAAATCATTTGTCATTTGGCTGATCCCTCCAGGAACGTCAACCCTGTTGCAAATCTTTGTGTCATCAGCAAAAATACATACTTTTCCATTAATACCTTCTGCAATATCACTAATAAAAATATTAAAGAGAACGGGTCCAAGTACTGACCCCTGAGGTACCCCACTGGTAACAAGACCTTGCGCCGAATAAACTCTATTTACCACAACCCTCTGTTGCCTGTCACTCAGCCACTGCCTAATCCATTCAACAATATTGGAATCCAAGATTGCAATTTATTGATAAGGCTTCTATACGGAACAGTATCAAATGCCTTACTGAAATCTAAATAAGCAATGTCTACTGCACCACCTATGTCTATTATTTTTGTTACCCAATCAAAAAAATCTATAAGATTAGTTTGGCATGATCTCCCTGAGGTAAACCCATGTTGTTTCTGATCCTGTAATCTATGTGTTTTTAGATGTTCAACAATCCTTTCCTTTAACATGGTTTCCATTAATTTCCCCACTACTGACGTAAGACTAACTGGCCTATAGTTCCCCGATTCCTCCCTACTACCCTTCTTGTAAATGGGCACAACATTTGCTAATTTCCAGTCTTCTGGGACGACGCCCGTTAACAAGGATTGGTTAAATAAATCTGTTAACGGTTTTGCTATTACACCACTGAGCTCTTTTAATAATTTAGGGTGGATCCCATCAGGCCCCATTGACTTATTTGTCTTTACTTTAGACAGCTGCTGTAGAACCTCCTCCTCTGTAAACTCATATGTAAATGTCTCGTTAGTGTTTTCTCCTAACTGAGGTCCCTTTCCTTCCTTTTCTTCTGCAAAGACTGAACAAAAATATTCATTGAGGCAGTCAGCAAGACTTTTATCCTCTTATACATACCTTCCTTCCTTTGTTTTTAATCTAACTAATCCTTGTTTTACTTTTCTTTTCTCATTTATGTATCTAAAAATTGTTTTGTCCCCCTTTTTTACTGACTGAGCTATTTTCTCTTCTGCGTGTGCTTTGGAAGCTCTTATAAATTGCTTTGCCTCTTTCTGCCTAATTTTATAGGTTTGCCTATCTTCTTCACTCTGAGTTTTTTTATAATTATTGAATGCTATCTTTTTGTCCTTCACTATTTTGGCCACTTCTGCAGAGTACCACAGTGGTTTCTTCCCTTTTTTGTTTTTGCTAACAAGCAGAAATGCAATTGCCTGTGGCCTTCAATAATGCTTCCTTTAAATAATCCCATTTCTCCTGGACTCCCTTTAAACTCCTCCAGTCTGATAATGACTCATTCACACAAAATCTCATTTTAGAAAAATCGACTTTTTTAAAGCCTAAAACTTTTGTTTTTGTGTGGTGCGGCTTCATCCCTGTTCTTATATTAAACCACACTGACTGGTGATCACTAGATCCCAAATTTTCACCTACAACAACGTCTGATACCAAACCTCCATTTGTGAGTATTAAATCCAATATGGCCTCTTTACGGGTCGGCTCCTCAACTACTTGTGTTAGAGATAATCCCAGTAGGGAGTTTAGAATATTTGTACTCCTGGTGCACCCAGCTATTTTGGCTTTCCAGTTCACATCAGGAAGATTAAAGTCCCCCATGATAATAACTTCCCCCTTCATTGCCATTTTGGCTATTTCCTCAAACAGCAGATTATCATTATAACTGGGCGCTCCTGTGACGCTGCCTCTCGGCTGGAGGCAGCGTCACAGATGCGTCCGGCGGCCACCTGATCGCATCACTGCCCAGCGACCGGACCTTCAGGATGGGTGAGTATCGCGGCGCGCCGGAGGGGAACGCTGGCCACGTGCTTTACATGCACACGGCCAGCTTCCCCAGCGTTCGAGCTGGGGCAAATCCATGAGACCTGGAGGCAAATCCATGAGACCTGGGGGCAAATCCATGAGACCTGTTGGCAAATCCATGAGACCTGGGGGTAAATCCATGAGACCTGGGGGAAAATCCATGAGACATGGGGGACATATCCATCAGAGCTGGGGGTAAATCCATGAGACCTGGGGGTAAATCCATGAGACCTGTGGGCAAATCCATGAGTCCTGGGGGACATATCCATCAGAGCTGGGGCATATCCATCAGAGCTGGGGCCAAATCCATAAGTGCTGGGGGCAAATCCGTCAGAGCTGGGGCAAATCCATCAGAGCTGGGGCATATCCATCAGAGCTGGGGGCGAATCCATGTGAGCTGGGGGCAAATCCATGTGAGCTGGGGGCAAATCCATGTGAGCTGGGGGCAAATCCATGAGACCTGGGGGTAAATCCATGAGACCTGGGGGCAAATCCATGAGACCTGGGGGACATATCCATCAGAGCTGGGGCATATCCATCAGAGCTGGGGCCAAATCCATAAGTGCTGGGGGCAAATCCATCAGAGCTGGGGCAAATCCATCAGAGCTGGGGCATATCCATCAGAGCTGGGGGCAAATCCATGTGAGCTGGGGGCAAATCCATGTGAGCTGGGGGCAAATCCATGAGACCTGGGGGCAAATCCATGAGACCTGGGGGTAAATCCATGAGACCTGGGGCAAATCCATGAGACCTGGGGGACATATCCATCAGAGCTGGGGCATATCCATCAGAGCTGGGGGCAAATCCATCAGAGCTGGGGGCAAATCCATGAGTGCTGGGGGCAAACCCATGTGAGCTGGGGGCAAACCCATTTGAGCTGGAGGCAAATCCATGAGTGCTGGGGGCAAATCCATGAGACCTGGGGGCAAATCCATGAGACCTGGGGCAAAGCCATGAGACCTGGGGGCAAATCCATGTGAGCTGGGGGCAAATCTCATATAAATTTTTATATGAGGTCTGTTCCTATTGGAAAGCGTCACATGACATTAAATAAAAGTATCGGTACTCGGTATCGGTGAGTACTTTTAAAAAGTATCGGTACTCGGTCTTAAAAAAGTGGTATCGGTGCATCCCTAATTAAAACGAGAATATTTTTAACATTGAAGCCTATGGGATTCGCCTGAATAAACCTGTAGAATGAAACCACCGAACAGCAGGGCAATTCGGCAGCTTTTCACTGCTGGTTTTTGTTCTTTGAATAGACGAAGCATTGCTTCTCTATGGGGATTTCACTGCTCTCGAACAGGCAACGAACAGTAGACATGTGCATTCGTTTTAGTACTAAAACGATTTAGTCCGAATTTTGAGATAATTTAGTTTTTGTATGACTCAAGAGAAACGAAACTGCTCAGTACAAAAAACGAAAGAAACTAAAATAAAATGCACTACATTTTAGTTTCAGTCCTTTTTGTGATATTACATTGTTGAGTGAAGGAGACCAGCAATGAAGAGCGCAACATCGCAACATCCGAAGTTCTGCACCCTCCACATGCCAATGCAGTAGGA
This sequence comes from Leptobrachium leishanense, assembly GCA_009667805.1. Classification (NCBI taxonomy): domain Eukaryota; kingdom Metazoa; phylum Chordata; class Amphibia; order Anura; family Megophryidae; genus Leptobrachium; species Leptobrachium leishanense. The sequence continues at coordinate 277,755,264 of CM019065.1, forward strand.
TGTTCTATACAGAGAGGGGCATTAATTAATGCAGGAGGATGTTTTTTACATTATACAGAGAGGGGTATTAATGCAGGAGGATGTTATATACATTATACAGAGAAAGGTATAAATTGAGGAGGATGTTCTATACAGAGAGGGAAATTAATTAATTCAGGAGGATGTTCTAAACATTATACAGAGAGGAGCCTTTTTTTAAGCCCTTTAAATCCAGTGGCTGTGAGCGCTGAGATCGGCTGCTTGTTACATTATCTCTCAGTACAATGTATCAGGCTCAGCTGTTACAGTAACAGTGCTCAGAGTTTCAGTAAAACAAGGAAATAATATTGTTCTAACCTCTTATATATAAAAATATTATTTTCTAGTTTTACTGAAACTCTGAGCGCTGTGATGAGCAGCAGTCAGTTACTGTAACAGCTTTGCCTGACACAGGGCAGTATTACAATGTTGGTGCTAACTTAACCAGAGCTGTTGTAAATTGAAAACCTCCATAGGCTATAATGGCTCTGGGAAGTTTATAACAGCTCTGATTAAGTTAGCACCAACTATGTAATATGGCCCACATTGTGCTGAGAGTGAGAGATACTGTAACAAGCAGCGATCTCAGCCCTCTGAGGAGCCACTACAATAGTAATTGTATCCACTGGTTTTCGGATGAATGAAATAAATTAGTTTTCATACTAAAGAACTGAAAACGAATTTCTTTTGCAACTAAATAAATTGCATTTTAGGACTTACCATTAGTTCAAAACAAAATTTTGTGCTGTGCACATGTCTAACGAACAGGCACCGTATGTGCAGGCAATTTGCCAACATTTGGCGAACTTCCTGCTCTCTAATAGGGATGAGCTGTTCGGTTCGATCAGTTCGGAGTTCGACTCGAACATTGGCAGTTGAAAGTTTGCGAACTTCGAACTTTTTGGCGTGTTCGGTTCGAGTTCGAAAAAAAAAACAATTTTGAAAAAAGTATAAAAAATGCTTAAAAATCTAGAAATAAAGAGACTCTTTACTGCAGAATATTATAAGCAACGGTTTATTAGATATTGAATTAAAAAATAATGTCTACGTGCAAAGATTCTCACCTCTAAATGACCTGTGCTCTCAAACGCCGTAAACAACAGGTGTTAATTAGTGTTTGGAAATAACATGTGCTTTTAGTTAGTCTGGTCTAATGAATTTGATACATTGTCTGTCGACTGAGGTGTCTCCTGAACATGTATCAAACAACACCTGTGGTTCTGAAAAGTGTTAATTTCTCTACTAAATGTTCCTCTGATATGCTGTTTAACCCCTTAACCCTGCATTTCACTGCTGTGTGCTCAGCTCATTTTTACCGCTTTTGCTCATCATGTTTAAACGCGATTTGAAGCCACATTTTATTAAATGACCCAGACATATTTATACACATTTGGTCCCTTTAGAAGTGGGAGGCACATCTGCAAACTGCTGAAAGTCCTACAACGTTCACCTGAGTTGGATGTACATACCCTCAAATTAAAGCTGACAGTCTGCAGTTAAAGCACATTGTGTTTGTTTCATTCCAACTCCATTGTGGTGGTGTATAGAGCCAAAGATGTTAGAATTGTGTCGATGTCCCAATATTTCTGGACTTGACTGTATGTCTCAAATGCTTTAGTCATTAAAATCCAGAAATTCATGCTGGTCCTGAAGGTGTTAATGTTACATACATCTGATGAATCAGATAAATCTGATGTAATGTGATCTTGCATTTTTTTTATTTACCAAAGCACAAGGAATCAAATCAGCTATTATTTCAGGAGAAATAAATTCTGTGTATATATTTTATATTCATATCTAAAGACATACAAACAGTAACACACATACATATCAAAAAAATCAATTGATTTACAGTGATTCTTGCTCATTTCTCTGTAACTGTGTGAAAGGAGAATGAAGCCTATACAGCCTTACCAAATTATATAGTAATGGCAACCTCCAGTGGCTTCTGCAATCAAAGATTAATTTGTTTTATCAAGTTTGGGAAATACAAGGTGATAAATCATGTCAAACTGAAATAATCAGGGATGTCTAATGTTCTTCCCCATTCAATAGGACAGGTGCTTAACAGGATTCATTTGATATTTATAGTTAATTTTCTTTTCATAACCTAGATACTCATATTAAAATTTATGCTCACAGGAGCAAAGCCTATCTATCTATCTATCTATCTATCTATCTATCTATCTATCTATCTATCTATCTATCTATCTATCTATCTATCTATCTATCTATCTGTCTTTATAGTCTGTAAAGATCTTTATTTATATCCAAATATTTATGATTCAAACAAATTCTCATTTACATTAAGTACAAAGTTAAACAACAACTCTAGAGGTATCTGGAGAAAAAAATGAAAGAGCATATTTATCAAACGTTTGTCTAAATCCTGAGTAAATATAGGTTAACACCTTAAGGACAGGGGCAATATTAAAAGTCCGGCACTCTTTGAAAAGTAGAAGTGTGCTGAGCTCATTTTGACCGTTTTTTGCTAATCATGTTTAAACGGGATTTGAAGTTACGTTTTATTGTACGACCCGTACAAATTATATACCCTTTTTTTCGGCAGACTCAGATGATTTATAATATAGGAAAAGGAAAGGAATATCTTAAGGCGCTGTGTAGTGTAACGATTTGGTTGGTGTCTAGTATTCACCGTGCGTGTATGCTGCCAACTGAGGGGTGGTTGCAGAGCCTTAATGCTGCTACGGGTTGGAGATAGGAAAAAAGTGTGGATACCCCTTAGTGCGGCGCTGCTCGTGGGCAGCGCCACACTAAGGGGTACCCACACTTTTTTCCGATTTATAATATATCATTATTATAAGTATACAGCATGCCCTGCCAAAATGCTATATCAAAAATGTAACAAAAAAAGATGAATTTTCAATAAAATTTCAATCATCCACAGTGTGTAACAATTGTTTTTCACATTTTATCATCCGAGCCTTTGCGGTTATATATTCGATGGATTCGCTTGTTAAAAATATTAGAACTGGGAACCCATTACTTTACTTTTCTGAGAAATTACATGATTTTAGCTAAACCTCCTAAAAAAGCATTACTGCAGCATCATTGTACTCATTATAATTGAAATATGAACAATAATGCTGCATTAATAAAAAAAAACATTTTTATTTATTTATTTATTTTATTATCATTTTTTACATTTTTATTTTCACTTTTAGCATGGCATGTTTGATATAATTAGAAAGGTAATGGTCTAGCCTTTCCAGTGATATCAAACATGATCTAGCTGCCACGGCTCAGGAGATATTGGGGTTATAAAAAAACCCTATCTCCACTACAGGATTTCCTTAGGAAATCCCTGGGCAGCTATGGGCAGCTAGGGGTTTCCCAGTTAACTGACTCAGTGCGCCGGGAGGGCATAAAAACGCTAATCTGACTTCATGGAAGTCAGATCAGCGTTGGAACCACCGGGAGAGGTGTGTATAGGCGGGAGGTGGGCTGCAGACGCACAAGATGTACTATTCTGTCCTGCGGCGTTAAAGCCCGCTTAGGCAGTACGTAATAGTACACCCTGCGTCTTTAACGGGTTAAATACTGTGTTTTTCAGACATTAGATAAAAAAACGTGACAGGACCACAAAACATGAACCCTAATATATGTACTAAGGAGTAATGCCATATTGTATAGCATTTTCTAAGTGCACAAACGCAGCAAGTCATTTTGTCATTTGTAGGTGCTTGGAAGATAGAAGAGCCAGAACAGGTATGCAGTATCAAAGATGAGCTAAAAAGCATCCAACTAGTTGGAAATGGCACTTTTGTGAGGGGATGTTGCATAGAGCTGACTAAATATTTTAATATACAGCAGTTTTTACCCACTATTAGCTGACTGGGCTATTGAGATAGTATCACTTTGTGGCACATTATTAATTTTGTTCAGGAAATTGTAATTATTGTCATAACATATCAACTTTTCAATCAAACTTTTGCATAAACACAGACCTACACAATTCCCTAACAAAATATGCACATATGTATTATTGTACTTTTAAATGAAGAAAATGATAATCTATGCCGTTGTTATAATTATGAACTACGTGTCGCCACAAGTATCTCCTCATGGAGTCCAGAGGACTCCATGGAGATTTCTGCTGCCGGGTTACATGACCTCTTGCGAGATCCTGCAGGTCCACCGAGTGATTCCCACAGGGAGACTGGGGACTTTTTTCCCCAGTCTCACTCTCCTCCTAGGCACCAGAAGTGGCCAATTGGGCTGCCGTTTTTACCACGGGATGAAAGGTGAGTATCTGAAAGGGGGGGGGGGTTGAGCTGGTGCTGACTGATTCTGCAGCAACAGAATCAGTTGGCACCAGCTTCTAACGGTAGTTAACTTTTCAGTTAACCGTAGCAGGGGTTATTAGTGTAAGGACGTTATAATCCTAACGATAATTAATGATTGTACACCCTATTTTAAGTACTGTATATAGAGCGCACAGTACAGTAAGCTCTTGGAAGTAGCCTGCATTAGGGCCACTTAACCTAGCACTAATGCTCATATAGCTGACCGCTAATGTTAGCGTTTAGATTGTAATCGCGATCTGCAACTTTTACACATAAATGAGCGTTAGCTTAAATGACATGATTGCTCTCTGTCTGAATCACCTCCAAATCGCTAAATGGGTTAAAAAAGAAATGTTAGCGAATCAATATTAGCGCTTTTTAGAGCGAGATTACTGTACTTTGAACTTGCTATACTTAACATGGGTAGCACAAAAGAGTATGCAGAGAGTAATTAGCATTAGGATTACAAGATCCCTACGCTAATTGCAAAGAGCTGTCTCTAAAAAAAAGGTTTGCTACAGCTCAGAGATGGTGCGGATTCTGCTACTGCAGAAAAAGCAGCAGGAGATAACCCCCAAAAAAACAAATACTCACCTCTCATCCCGTGGCGAGAACGTCGACCCAATTCGCCGCTTCTGGCTGCTGGGAGCAGAGTGAGACTGGGGAAAAAAAGTCCCCAGTCTCCCTCTGTGAATCACTCCACGGACCTGCAGGATCTCGCAAGAGACGAGATCCTGCCGGTCATGTGAACCAGCAGCAGAAACCTCCCTGGAAACTTATGGAGTCAATGAAGGTTAGCTCACAGAAGCACGTTAGCGCTGCACTGAGCATCCAGGAGGCTAGTGGCTGCAAGGGGCAGGATGCTGGACTCGGCGCCTGCCACGTAATCTAATGGTGAAACAGGGGCACTAAGGGAAATTAGCGAAAGCAAATTTTTTCCATTAGCATCCCCGTTTTAGCGAGGGCCAGGTGATAGAGCCCTTAGGGCTCTATTCCCTTGTTAGTGCTGATGTAGCATTTCGATATGTAAGTGCCAGCATAAGTAAGTTTAACGTCTGGCAGTGATATTCCAATCTTGACGCTATACTGGGATGAAACCAGTTAGCGCTTCTCATCTTGAGCAAGTTTACTGTATTTAGGATCTTCTATACTTAACATGAGGGAGCAAAGTCTATTTTCAGCATCTCGACAAGTGAGGTATTACAAAGTGTTGGTGGAAGTTACAGTCGGGACAAAATTGACAAATTTTAACAACTTATGAAAGCTGATGTTAATTCCAAACTTGAATAACCTAGTCAATTGCTACATCCTGAGCCTATAAAAAGGAATCTCCTAAGGGCCCTATTCCATAGTTGATCCCACAATGGAAATAGCGAGTAGTGATGGGCCGAACACCCCTGTGTTCAGTTCGCATTCGAACACAAACATTTGAAAAAGTTCGAACGCGAACACGATTCGAACTCAATGCTTCTGGCTGCTGGGAGCAGAGTGAGACTGGGGAAAAAAAGTCCCCAGTCTCCCTCTGTGAATCACTCCACGGACCTGCAGGATCTCGCAAGAGACGAGATCCTGCCGGTCATGTGAACCAGCAGCAGAAACCTCCCTGGAAACTTATGGAGTCAATGAAGGTTAGCTCACAGAAGCACGTTAGCGCTGCTCTGAGCATCCAGGAGGCTAGTGGCTGCAAGGGGCAGGATGCTGGACTCGGCGCCTGCCACGTAATCTAATGATGAAGCAGGGGCACTAAGGGAAATTAGCGAACGCAAATTTTTTCCATTAGCATCCCCGTTTTAGCGAGGGCCAGGTGATAGAGCCCTTAGGGCTCTATTCCCTTGTTAGTGCTGATGTAGCATTTCGATATGTAAGTGCCAGCATAAGTAAGTTTAACGTCTGGCAGTGATATTCCAATCTTGACGCTATACTGGGATGAAACCAGTTAGCGCTTCTCATCTTGAGCAAGTTTACTGTATTTAGGATCTTCTATACTTAACATGAGGGAGCAAAGTCTATTTTCAGCATCTCGACAAGTGAGGTATTACAAAGTGTTGGTGGAAGTTACAGTCGGGACAAAATTGACAAATTTTAACAACTTATGAAAGCTGATGTTAATTCCAAACTTGAATAACCTAGTCAATTGCTACATCCTGAGCCTATAAAAAGGAATCTCCTAAGGGCCCTATTCCATAGTTGATCCCACAATGGAAATAGCCAGTAGTGATGGGCCGAACACCCCTGTGTTCAGTTCGCATTCGAACACAAACATTTGAAAAAGTTCGAACGCGAACACGATTCGAACTCAATGCAAGTCAATAGGACTCCAACGTTCGAATTTTAGAGTGCCCTCCAAGAGGGCATATATGCAAGATATTTGCCATAAAAGGTGTATGGGGGTCCGGGTAGAGCCCTGGGGGACAGGAAACAAGTAAAAAAAATTAAAAAAAAAACATTTTTAAAGGAACAGTGATTTTTTCATGACATAAAGGATAAGAATAAAAAAAAAAAATTCCTTCAAATATCGTGCCTAGGAGGTCCCCATAACCTGCCCGTGAAGTGGCGGATTTGTAGGATGTATAGACACATTTAAAAAGAAAAAAATGACATTTCAAATGACGGTAAATGGTTTTCCTTTAATCTATTCATAAACAACTGCTTGGGGCAACAGCCTGTATGAAAAGAGGAGACGTTTTCGTACACGCAGAACAAGTTTAGTGATTTTTTGGCTAAATTATGGCGAAACTTATGCAGGCTTTGGATGAAAGTTACCAGGTGCATTAAAATTGGACCTTTGGTGCCAGCTAGTGCCTTCACACCGTAACCCCTCTGAGGTATTGTGGAATAGTGCAGGGGTGGACCCTGCCGTCAAATATTACAATGATATGAATCTGGTACACGCATCAGTGTAACCAAATATTGGGCCTTTGGTGCCAGCTAGTGCCTTCACACCGTAACCCCTCTGAGGTAATGTGGAAGAGTGCAGGGGTGGACCCTGCGGTCAAATATTAAAATGATATGAATCTGGTACACGCGTCAGTGGCAGTGCACTCAAATATTGGGCCTTTGGTGCCAGCTAGTGCCTTCACAACGTAAACCCTCTGAGGTATTGTGGAGGTGGAGGTTTTGGAAATGCAGAAGAGATCCCCGATCTATTCAGTTACATCAGCATCAGGGGAGTGATAGCTGCTGATCCAGGACTGATTCTTTTTATAAATGTCAGCCAGTCTACAGAGTCAGACACACTCTTTTGTCTGTGACAAAACCTCCAGCGGCACTGATTGTCCTTTCAGAAAGCACGCTGGATGAAGGGCAACCTAGTAGCTGCATAGCATATTGACTAAATTCTGGCCAGTGATCCAATCTCAACACCTAGTAAGCCAGTGGATCAACTGCTGTAAAGGTATCCAGGTCTGCCCTTGCCCCTAGGTAGTCCTGCACCATGTGGTGAAGACGCTGTCAATGGGTGCCTACATTTGACGTCCCTGGGCGTCTTGGACTAAAAAAATTGCAAAAGGCATCAGTCAAACGGCACACTTCACCGCTCTTCCTCTGATAAATCGCAGCCTCAGAAGCACCTGTGTGATCACTTGGTAACCTACCAGTGCCTGGAAATGTGTTACACAAGTGTCGCTTTAGAGCGTCCTTAAGTTGTTCCATCTTGTCCTCCCTCTGTGCGGGCAGGATGAGCTCTGCAACCTTACACTTGTATCGTGGCTCAAGAAGGGTTGTGTCATGGTCCTCGCAGTCGCCGCCACCGCAAAGGCAAAACTAGTGCTGCTCCGCACTGACATTCCCTGGGCAGCACATGAAAGGTGCTGCCCTAGATTTAAAAACCAAACTTCTCAGCCAGCTCTGCACTAACAGGTGCACCTAATCAGCCAGCCTGACTGATTCCATATAATGGAACTGCACCCCTCCCAAAGGGCTTCAGCATCAGTTACAACTCCCTAAGAGGAGCTTGTGCAGCCAGGAGCCTGTCCTGTTTCAACCCAGAATTTGGATTCAGCGTGTACCAGACCCCCTGCTTGCTCACCGGATTGCCGCCTTCTATATTCCTGAACCTATGGACTCCATTTGACTACCCTTCTTGATCATCCCTTTGATACCTCACCGCTTCTCCTGGAACCCCGCTTTCATCTGTGACCCCCCTTCCACTTCATCCAAGGACTCCTTCATACAGACCATCTGCTTATTGTTTATCCAGCTACTGGACTCCCTGTTTACTGGACTTATTCTACATTCCAGAAAACCCTGCTCTCCGACCTGTTCCCGTGTTATCCCTCTGTCTGTTAGTTAACCTATTGCGTCCTCTCTCATTTCCTATTGTATGAATTGTCAGCCCTGCTCCAGTTCCCTGCTCCAGTTCTGCTTATTAAGTTAGTTTACTTCTCCCTCTCAGCCCCTTAACCTGCATATTCTATGGTTAACCCCTTCCTGCCTATTTCTCAGCTTTCCCTTTGTTAGGCAACCTTCTTCCTATCTTACCCATCATCCTGTGTTTGTTATATCCAATAAACCCTTTTATTATTTGAAACATATTGCCTGCTTTGTGTCACTGCAACCTGGGCTCGCACCCTCACCGACCCAGCCTGGCTGGCCCTGACAGGTTGCCAACCAGTAATGATCCCTCTCCTTGATAGCACGAATCCTGGGGTCCTTTTGCAGTCTTTGTAGGATAAGAGAGCCCATGCAGCGTAGGTTGGAGGTGGCATTAGCTTCCGAGTCTTCCTGGTCGCTGAGGATGACCGTATCGTGCACTACCTCCTCCCAGCCACGTACTAGTCCTTGGGTTTCTGGGGACACAAAACCCTCCCTTGAGGAATCCCCACCTTCAATGCCCCACAACTTAAATATTCCTCCTCATCCTCCTCCTGTCTGATCTGAGGACCCACAGGAATGCTGTCTGTGTAAAGACTGGGGCCTTGAGAGCTAGGGAAGTCCTCCTCTTCCTACCGCTGCTCTGCCTCTAGTGCCACATCTATAATTCCCCGTAGAGTGCGCTCCAGCAGGAACACTAAAGGAATTGTGTCACTGATGCATGCACTGTCCCTCCTCACCGTCCTCGTTGCCTCCTCAAATGGTGACAATACAGTGCATGCATCCTTGATCATCAGCCACTGCGGGGGGGGGGAAACAAGTTGACCTGAACTTCAATGAGATACATGTATTACAGGGGCGCTGAGAAATACTAAAGTGTATGGAAAGGAAGAGCTGCTATACCCAGAGTGCACCTCCATTAGGTATCACAACAATGAAAGAATCAAAACAAAAATAGAGAAATAGGGAAAGCGCTAATCCATCCTAATCCACATAGCATATGATACTTAATAATCAGTGTATAAGGAAAACATACACAAATACACAATCACCATGTGTGACTAATTACCGATCCCTAAATATATAAAACCATCACCTTCACACAGATACACATTTGGATATTACCAGTATATCAGCAAAACTTTTTCTTGTGTGGTACAGTTACTCGTGAATGAAGGATATGCAAGAAATATGACCTGAACCTGTCCTTGTGCCATATTCACACAGGTACTCATTGATGGCCCTCTGCTGCTTGTGCAGACGCTGCAGCATTGCCAATGTCGAGTTCCACCTGGTGGGCATGTCACATATCAGACGGTTTGTGGGGAGGTGGAATTCTCTTTGAATTTCAGCCAGGCGAACACTTGCTGGGAATGACCGTCTGAAGTTGCTGCAGACTTTTCTGGTCTGGCTGAGAAGCTCTGCCAGCCCTGGGTACCTGGTTAGGAAATGCTGTACCACCAGATTTAGGACGTGTGCTAGGCATGGTACATGCGTCAACTTACCCAGGCGTAGGGCGGAGAGAAGGTTGCTGCCATTATCACAGACGACCATTCCCAGCTCAAGCTGGCATGGTGTTAACCATCTCTGCGCCTGCCCCTGCAGAGCTGACAGAATTTTTGGCCCAGTGTGGCTCCTGTCCCCTAAACAAACCAGCTCAAGCACAGTATGGCATCTTTTTGCTTGAGCCATTGCATAGCCACTGCCACGCATCAGTTTAACTGCCACTTCGCCAGAGACAGAGAAGGAGGAGGAAGAGGAAGAGGTGGTGGAGCAGACAGACCTCAAATAAGCAGCTTTCTGGAGGCATGGTGGATGAACAAGCTCCAACACAGAGCCCCGTCCAGGATCCCTCCCAGCTGCAAGCAGAACCCGGTTACAGTTACCCAGTGTGCTGTGAAGGAAATGTAATGGCCATGTCCATGCTTGCTGGACCACGTGTCCAAAGTAATTAGGGATGTGCGTTTCGGGTTTCGGAATTTCGGAATTTTCACGAAATTTCCCGATTCGTGCATCCGGATTCGGCCGATTTTACGAAAATTTTCAGATCCGAAAATTCCATTCGTAATTTCGGCTCCATTCCTGATTTCGGTTCCATTTCAGTAATTTCGGACAACATATTTTTTGGTTATATCGCTGATTCTGTAATTTTGTATCATTCCCATCTCAATGTATCCTTCTTGTAAAACATGAGAAATCTCAATGTATCCTTCCTGGAAAACCAGAGAAATCTCAATGTATCCTTCCTGGAAAACCAGAGAAATCTCAATGTATCCTTCCTGGAAAACCAGAGAAATCTCAATGTATCCTTCTTGTGAAACCAGAGAAATCTCAATGTATCCTTCCTGGAAAACCAGAGAAATCTCAATGTATCCTTCTTGTGAAACCAGAGAAATCTCAATGTATCCTTCTTGTAAAACATGAGAAATCTCAATTGCAGAATTATCGTATCGACAAAATTATCGTATCGACAGAAATATCGGATCCGCAAAACCATTAGTTTACATCAAAACGAATACACACTTTGAAACGAGGAGAACAGACGTTCCGAAAAACACGAAATTTCCGAAATTACGAAAAAAGTCGATCCGAAAAACGAAACGAAAACGAAACGAACCGAAACGGAAATCGGCCGAAACGAGCCGAAACGAAAATTTACAAAATACGAACGAACCGAACCGAATCGAACCGAAAAAAAAATCGGTGCACAAGTCTAAAAGTAATGTGCACCTTGCTGCTGACTGCCTTTCCCAATGACTCCATAACATTGTTTTCCACGTGCTGGTATAGTGCTGGAATGGCCTTCTATGAAAAGTGGAACCTGCCACTGTGGTACAGCACATTCGGCAAATTCACGGAAGGAGGCAGAGTCCACCAGCTGGAAAGGCAGCAGCTGTAATGTGAGAAATTTTGCCAAGCTGGCATTTAGACGCTGTGCAAGGGAATGGTTGGGACTTTATTTTTTCTTACGATGCAGCAGCTGGGGCAATGAAATCTGACTGCGTAAATCTGCAGATGATGGGATGCTGTCACATTCTGAGGAAGGACCTGGAACACTGGAATCCCGCTCTGAAGCTGATTTTGTTCACTTCAAGTTTATTCTCCGGTCATACACCTCTGCCCTCCACTTGGCCAAACAATCCTTCTTCTCATCTCTTATATCTACGCTGTCCTCCAACCCTAAATGGCTCTGGTCCACCTTCAACACCCTCCTCTACCCACCTGCACCTCCCCCCACAGCTGCCTTCAGCGCTCAAGACCTGACAGTCTACTTCCTCAGTAAAACTCTAAATATCAGAAGCAACATCCCAACACAAGATAGTTATCTGCCACCTCCACTCCCTGAGGTCCCCTCTGCCACCCTCTGTCGCTTCCTCCCAGCCACTGAGGAGGAAGTCAATTCCTTATTGTCCTCCTCACATCTCACCACTTGCCCGCTCGACCCCATTCCCTCACATCTAATTCCTCCCCTCTCCTCCTCCCTCACCCCTGCTCTCACACACATCTTCAACCTATCTCTCTCCACTGGCTCCTTTCCATCCGCCTTCAAACACGCGCTAGTTACCCCTTTACTAAAGAAACCATCCCTCGATCCCAACTCTCCATCCAACTACCGCCCTGTATCCCTGCTTTCCTTCACATCAAAGCTCTTAGAAAAACTAGTCTTCAACCGCCTCTCCCTCTTCCTGTCCTCCAATTCCCTACTTGACCCCCTGCAATCTGGCTTCCATCCCCTACACTCAACTGAAACTGCCCTCACCAAAGTCACCAACGACCTCCTAACTGCTAAAAAACACGGCCACTATTCTATTCTCATCCTGCTCGACCTCTCGGCTGCTTTTGACACTGTTGACCACCCCCTCCTTCTACAGACCCTCAACTCTCTGGGTCTCGGTGACACTGCACTCGCTTGGGTCGAATACTATTTATCCAACAGGTCCTTCTGTGTGTCCTTTGCTGGAAACTCCTCCTCCTCATTGCCTCTATCTGTTGGTGTACCTCAAGGCTCTGTCCTTGGTCCTCTGCTCTTTTCCATCTACACCTCCTCCCTGGGCAAAATTATCAACAGCTTTGGCTTCAATTACCACCTCTACGCTGATGACACTCAGATCTACCTCTCTACCCCTGATCTCTCTCCCACTGTCCTTTCAAAAGTCAGTGACTGTTTATCTGGCATCTCCTCCTGGATGGCCTCCCACCACCTAAAGATCAACATGTCAAAGACTGAACTCCTACTTATTCCTCCCTCCAATGCCTCCCCACCTCCTGACTTCTCTATCACGGTGGAGGGTATCACCATTTCCCCATCAAACCAAGTTCGCTGTCTTGGAGTTACACTTGACTCTGCTCTTTCCTTCATCCCCCACATCAAGTCTCTTTCCTCCTCCTGCCGATACCAACTGCGTAATATTTCCAGAATTCGGCCATTTCTTACCGCTGTCACTACAAAGCAAATCATACACGCCCTGGTAATCTCCCGACTCGACTATTGCAATAATCTCTTATCTGGCCTCCCTCTGTCCCGCCTCTCACCCCTACAATCCATCCTGAATGCCTCCGCCAGGCTAATTCACCTCACCCGCCGCTCCGTCTCTGCCGCTCCCCTCTGCGAGTCCCTTCACTGGCTCCCCATCCACTGCAGAATTAAGTTCAAAATCCTTATCCTTACCTACAAAACCCTCACTAACTCAGCTCCCCACTACCTGTCCTCACTAATCACCAAATACACCCCGGCCCGCTCCCTAAGCTAGCTTCTCCCCGCATCACCTCTTCCCATGATAGACTGCAGGATTTCTCACGCGCAGCCCCCACTCTCTGGAACGCTCTCCCTCGTACTGTCAGACTTTCCCCTAACTTCTCTTCCTTCAAACGCTCCCTTAAAACGTTCCTATTTAGGGAAGCCTACCACCCAACTCACTGACGCAACCATCAATCACTCTCACCTTACAGTCGTCTCCTCCTGTTTCCAACCCCAACCCTCCCAGATTGTGAGTTCCTACGGGAATAGGGCCCTCATCTCCTCCTGTACTGTTTGTCAAATGTTGTTCAATGTATTGTAACCCTGTCTATACTGTGCTTATTGTACAGTGCTGCGGAATATGCTGGCGCTTTATAAATTAAGAATAATAATAATAATAATAACACCCATTAATATAACATCATCCCTGTCAGTGGTGGTTGTAGACATGGCATGACATATAGTGGGGGTAGAGACAGATGAGGACCGATGGGAAGTGTTGTGCCAACAGGATGCATGAAAGGTGGTCATATGTCGCTTCAAGCATGTGGTACCCAAGCGGCTGATGTTTCTCCCACGCCTGATCCCTACAGACATAGCTTCCAAATAGCAATGTTGCGGTCTGCTGCACATGTCGTGAAGAACTCCCAGACAGAAGAGTTCCCAGACGTGTGCTTTGAGACCTGAGCAGCGCACAGCACTTGAGCAGCTCTGACATCTGATGCCTTGGACTGGTTATGGTTGCTCATAGAGGATGTTGTGCCTCGATTTTTGTTGTGCCTCCTCCTCCTAACTTGACTCCTCTGGTCGATCAGGCACCCAGGTGGAGTCAGTGACCTCATCATTGTCATCACCCCCTATCTCCTCATCACTGGAGCCAACTTGGCAGTATGCTGCAGCTGCTGGGGAACATGAGTGCCAGTTCTTTGTGTGTCACTGGCACCCCCTCCCTCTAGGCTGATTATTCTGCCTTCCTCAACCTCAGAGTTTGAATCAGAGCACTGGAGTTGCTGCACATCCTCAAGCAGCATGTCACTGTCATTGTAGTCAAACAATTCAGCTGACTCCTCCGTGTATGCAATGGCAGGAGTAGCTGTGGACATGAAGGCTGAATTAGATGTTTTGTCAGCTGAGGTGGACTGTAAACCACTACAAGCCTGGCTGGCAGAGGACGCGGAGGATGAGGATGGCCTGGTTAGCTAATCCTGCAAATCCTCTGTATGTTGCTGCTGCTTAAACCTGCCAGCACAAGTTAGAAAGGACAAGCATGCCCCTGCAGAGGATGCACCACGTCCACGACGAACACAGGCACAGCCTTCCGACACAGAGGCTGCTTGCCCTCTTATCTGTGTCTGGGAGCGTCTGCCTGTCCTTTTTGGTCTTTCTGACATGGTGAGTGATATATAGATTAAAGATATACAGAACTCGGATTCAACTCTGTTATAAAGATTAGAGATATGCAGAACTCTGATTCAACTCTGGTATATAGATTGGAGATATACAGAACTCCGATTCAACTCTGCTATTAAGATTGAAGATATGCAGAACTTCAATTCAACTCTGGTATAGATTGGAGCTATTCAGAACTCTGATTCAACTGTGTTATCTAGATTAAAGATATTCAGAACTCTGATATTGATATCTGATATTTTCCCTGCAAGACTGCCAATGTTCACTACTCTCTCTCTGATTCACTTCCTCTCCTGCAGGCTGCAACACCCTAATAGCCGGCAAGACCCAGATTCAACTCTGAATAGATAAAGATACAGATTAAAGATACAGATGAACACTGATTCAACTGTGGTATTGTCAGGACCCGTACTCCCAGACCCTCCGGCACCCCCTTTGTTTTCCTTTTTTGCCATGCTCTGCATGAACTATGCAGGTTCCAGGACTTTATGTTGAACAATCCTCATTCCTGGACTCTGATTTGCATTCTGGACCTGAAACCTCACCTGCAGTTGATCACGCCAGATGAGTCCTGCATAAGAGGAAGCTACGCCCCTTATCCCACGCTTCCTCATTGAAGTTCCTAGCTTAGCTAGTGCAGACCTGCCTCCCAGAGATTCTTGCCTGAAACCCCTCTGATCCAAAGACTTTCCTGCCTTCACTCTGCTAATTCATGGACATTATCATTCATTACCGGTATCCTCCTTTGCCTCCCTGTACCCCTCTGTTATATTACTTGACTACCTGTGTACCAGACCCTTGCTTAACCCTGATTGCCCTTTTGCCTGCTCCATCTGTACCATTGCCTGGAATATATGTTCTCTGTATCTTTTGTATTGTATTTATCCAGTTCTCCCATTCACACTACCCCTAGCCTCCTCCTATGGTTTTGTTCTGTGCCTTATGTATGATTTCTTGTCTGTTTATTTGTTGCTACAAATAAACCCTGTTACCCTGTATCCTGCCTATCTGCTATACTTACTGCATCTTGGGCTCACACCCACACTTCTGCACATATGCTAGGCCAGGGTCATGACAGGTATCCTATGGTATCTAGAATTAGATTCAAAATATACAGATTTTCCAGAACTCTGCTATAACTCAGTGATACACCCTGATAGCTGGCAGTGCCAAGACACAGATTCAAATTCCCAGAACTCTGGTATAACTCTGTGATACACCCAAATAGCTGGCAGTGCCAAGACACAGATTCAAATTCCCAGAACTCAGGTATAACTCAGTGATACACCCTGATATGCAACAATCTCCTCTCCTCTCTGATTCACTCCTGTAACACACACGCTGGGCTGCGGGGAAGCCTTATATAGTGTGCTGCGGGACTTAGCTCTGTGAGCCCATGATTGGGCAAAATTTCCCCAATCAGGACTCTGAACCCTGATTGGCACAGTCTTGCACCTGTCTTGCACCTGTAGCCAATTACAAGATTCAGGCCAGTGGAAAAGTGCATTGTGGTCCATTGTGGTGCATTGTGGGTGAACACGTGGCGAACACGCAAAAATGTTCACTGTTCGACGAACGGTCGAACGGCCAGTTTTTCGATGCGAACTCATGTTCGCATCGAACCGCCAGCCCATCTCTAATAGCCAGATATGTTTCTATCATAGTGTGTGCTTACCTCCATTGTACATTGCCATATTCAGCGATACCATCCAGAACTTTGTTGGAGACAGGAAGAACATGCTGCTGTGGCTGATAGGTGTATGTGTCCAGGACAACATGGCCCATCAGGCACAACTAACTGCATAGAGAAAAGTTGATTAGCACAACAGGGAAATACATATCTGTGAGGGCTAAAGCTACGTTTATGCTGCACATGGAAGCAGCCTTCAGGAAGGATGCTTGCACAGCACAAATGTGGCACTAAATTGCATTTGTATAATAAGATAGAGATGGGCGCAGATCAATCTAGATACAAACAAATACAAAACACCTATTGCAGCAAGGTCCCGTGTGATTCCACTCCTTAATACACACAAAGAGAGATGTAGATAAAAAATATAGAGTCCTCGTGCAAGAATGTACAAAATGAAGTCAATAAGGTTCTTCTTCTTTAGACATCCTCCTTCTTAATTCCTATAACCCCTTCACTGCTGAGCCATTTCACATCTAAAATTTTTTAATTTTTTATTTTATTTTATTTATTATATTTTTTATTTTTTTTATTTTTTTATTTAATTTAAACATGATCATGTTTGGTATCATTGGAAAGGCCAGGCTCTGGCATTTCTAATGATACCAAACATGATCCTGCTAGCTGCCAACAATCGGACGATATCAGGGTTCAAAGGAACCCCCCATCTCCACCCCTATCTTTCCTTAGGAGTCAATGAGGATGTTCCCACACGTCCTCAACAATGAAAGGAATAATACACAAAAATAGAACATACATTGCACAGTATGTCTGAAAGGTAGGAAATAGATAGGAAGGATATCTGTTCAACTCACTTGTTCCAGAGTCACATTTGAGCGGGCTCTGAGCAATATTAGCATGGGGTATAAAGGTGGTAGTAGATGTGGGCCTCAACAGTATCGTCACACTGCCAGCCAGATAATCTCCTTCTGGTCCCACATTCGGAATGTAGCAGGTATTGAATAATCAAACTGCAACTTGCCGGAATAAGTAGCATAAAAAGTAGGTATTTATTGGGTAAAATCGCACTGACGCATTTCGACATAGGTCTTTTTCAAAGTGCATACCAAATTACAATGTATACAGATCATGTTGATATACCCCCACAATCCGGAAACAGTTAAGAAAAACGGCGCCAAAATAGGTTAAACCACTATCAGGATCCGCTGATTTGCTCTGCTTCCGGGTTCTGGCACATATGAATGACATATTTCCTTCTTCTGGTGGGCGCACAATCTCACGGCCGGTTTGGGATCGTCATCCGCCCATACGAAGGCACGGGCGCCATCTTGGAATGGGGAAAAAAAAAACAAGCAAGAGGGCAGTATCCTTATTGCCGATAAAACCAAAAACGTATGAAATAGCTATCAGACATAGGATATAAAATTGCAATACAATGGGGCCTCATGAATAAATAAAAATTAGCAGAATCCCTAACATAACAAAACAGCAAAAAAGAAATTGGTTAAAAAGAAAACATAAAATTACAGTAACCCATTTATTCCCATATCTATAATAAGTCCTTCTGGAGTCAAACTGCCTATATCAAAAATCCATTTGGCTTCCAATCTATTAATATTCTGAACGTGATTCCCTCCTCTCCAATGTTTCTCGATCTGGTGGATTCCCATGAATCTCAGCAGACTGGGGTCACTATTATGGTATCTCAGGAAGTGGACTTGGATGCTATGTTTGTCATAGGAAGCATATTTATAATATTAAAAGAAACTATCTATTTCCTACCTTTCAGACATACTGCGCAATGTATGTTCTATTTTTGTTTATTATAGGAATTAAGAAGGGGGATATCTAAAGAAGAAGAACCGTAGTGACTTCAGTTTGTACATTCTTGCGCAAGGACTCTATATTTTTTAACCAAATTGCATTTGGACTAAACCGGATTGCTGGGCCACGTTACCATACATTGCACTTTGTAGGATGGTGAAATCCAGGAAATAGCACCACCATCGAGATGGAAATGTACATAATAATGAAATGTGTGTGTCAGCTGTTTGCTGGGTATCCCCTGCTCTTGAGGAAGTCGCTGGACGAAACGTGTTGAGCTGGTGAGCTCTGCTACTAGCCCCCCCGATCACCATGCTGGCGTCTCTGGATTTGTCAGTCTTGTAATATCAGTATCCGACAGCTGGACCATCACTGATTCCTGTTCCTTACAGAGGGTATCCAGGTTGTCGAACCCAGCTATGTGGTGAATATTGGATGTTTTAACCCATGGTTATTTGAACAGAGATGTCATGCATTGTTTGCCACTTGTTTTGTGAGTGTTTTCATCTATTTTTTATATTGTACTATTAAATTGCTACAGTTTTATGCTATGATGCGTTTTGTGCGCGCGGCTGAAAATTTTGTTTTGTTTCTTTTCGTTTTAAAATAATTTTGTTTTCCGAATTTCGGGGCTAATTTCATTTTGTTTTGTTTCGTTTTGGATTTCACATTATCAATTTGATAGTTAATATATCAATTCGATAGCTGATATCAATTTGAATTTCGGATCACTAAATAAAACCCCAATTAATTAAATTTTGCTGTTAAAAGACGAGCTAGGGTTAAATATTAAGCTGTGTCACAGATTTAGTATTTGAGTCAAATTAAACAGTGAAACAAAATGAATTTGTTTCATAAAGTCGTTTGCTGACTATTACTTGTATTGTAAGTTAAGATCAATTCGATAGTTGATATTAATTTGATAGGTGATATGAAAATCAAGTCGATAGTTGATATCAATTCGAACTCTCCACCATAGTTCTCAATGTTAAAAAAAATCTGTTTTTATTAAAGATTTCTTAAACCATGTACTTTTCAATTACAGCAAGCCAAAAAAGCAATATTTTTTTTATTGCGGAACGCACACAGACTGTGAGAAAATATTTCAGCTGCATGCGTTCAGCAAAGAAAAACAGACCTCATTATTATATTTAAAATAAGTTAGGAAACTTAAACTTTCATCCAAAAAATCCCGAAAAATTCCAAAAATATAAATTTCAAAAATGGCTGTTTGCGGCAATTAAAAATTATTAAATGGGAATTTTTTAACATTGAAAACTATGGTGGAAAAAAAAGCCTAGCATCTGCATTAATTAAAAAGTGACATGTTCCATTTTTTTTTTTTCGTTTTAGACCTTATGGTTCATTTTTTGTTACGTTTTAGATAATTTTGTTTTGTTTTTTTTTCATGTCAGATCATTTGGTTCCATTTTTTTCGATTCAGTTTATTTCCTTACGAAATGTATTTTGTTTTTGATCGATTTCTTCCATTTTTTCAGCATTTTGTATCATTTGCATTCAGTTTTATTTTGGTTAGGTCCCTTAATGAAATGATTCTGTTTGTGCTGAAACTTTGATTCAGGATTTCGTAATTTTGGGCGGCCGATATTTTGTTTAGAAAATGCTTCTGAGAGAATGAAAATTGTCAATTTCATACGAAATTCAGCTCGGAACAAAACAAATTGCACATCCCTATTTTGTTCCGGCCCCACAGTTGGATAAAGATCTTATTGGTTTATGTGAGTGCTAATTGACTGGTGTGATCACTGCATGCTCTTTCTGATAATATATTATATCCATTTATAGCACTTTATGTGGGGTGCTTTGAGTTGCTGTGATTAGGTATTTTACATATTACATTTGTCTATTTTTGAGATATTTATAGGTTTGACATAGATAAAATAATGCTTTGAAAATGTGTGACTTATAACTCATTAGACACCTGTCAGAACAATCAAGAATAAGACATATCCCTGAACATGTTTATTACAACAGATCATGCAGCTATTCATGCTGACATAAGGTCTCCCATTATTACCACAAAATAGAACAAGCCTTTATTGTGATTGATTTGAAACTGCAGTCATGGATGTGTGTTTGCTAAAGTGTGCATTTACCACTGTAGATCTTGACAATGACTGACGCTGCTTAAAGGCACAATACACAACATTTTTCACACCACTATGTAAGTAGAATTCTGCATTATTTTAACTACAAAACAAAGGCAAACTGTACCTATGATGTGACAAGGACACAATAAACAGACATGTTATTCAAGCAATGCAATTTTATTGAAGAGGTAGAGCAATATTTTAATACTTCAATTATGTAACCATAGTAGGTAGAAAACGTATTATGTTATACATATTTTTACCCATTGCGTTATCATATATGGTATCATTGGATAGGCCAGACTCTGGTCTTTCCAATGACATCTAACTTGACTTTGTGTGGTGTAAAAAACAGAGGCGCACAAAGTATGGGGACATGATGGATGCAAGAGAGGAGCAAGGTATGGATAATGACAAGAATGCGTGTAATGTGTAGTGACGCGTCAGCCTATGTTTATGTGGATTAAAAACAATTCATGATTTTCTTTTAGAAGCCTCCCTAACCCACAACACGCCTTTTCCTATTTACGCCACTACCTATAACAAAACTTCACATTGTCTCCCAGCCTGGTGACAGCATTTAAAAAGAGTGTCCGAGTGTCAAGTCCTACAGGTCCCCAAACTCTGCAATGAACCAATATATCAAAAATTAAACACCTGACTGGCATATGCAAAACAGGGGTAGCACTTGTAAAGGATAGGGAGGATTGTATCTACAGTCACATACTACACTAAATAACCGAGCGCACCATTCCAGGAGGAACTTATTTTGTTGTACAGAAAATTATCACAACCAAATCACCCCTCTATGGTTGTATTGTGTGAGACATAGCGGAACATGAGCCATGTTTAAGTCCCTGTTCCACTAAAAGGTTTAATTTTGTGCTATTTTAGAATCTCTGTTATGAATTTAGCAGAATGCTATTTTTGCCATAATTTAGGCGTAAACAATAAAAAATAGAATATTCCTTTATGGTTATACAAATGTTCTGATAACTAGCTATATACTGCGTATTCATGTTCAGCTTGCGTTCCAATGAAATTTTAGCTTTTATTTTATGCATTTCTTTTTGGTAAATATCCTGCTCCAAATAATCACAATAGAAGTACATTTAGAAAGCATGTATCATCTGGATTACACATTGATTAATAAAGATAAATAGCAAAACATAATCACTTGCAGCTCTCATGGCTAATCATTCAGTGATTGAATGTGAGCTATATGAACACTTAATTACTCTCATTTACCAGCACAATTTAATGAGGGTGCATTAGCCAAATGAAAAGAATTCAGTACAAACATACAAAACAGTTATGCAATCATTATAAAGAACCTCTGACAGTCCAGGTGACAATACGTACAAGATAAATTACCATAATATCATGAACGCTTAGATGCCAGCATGGTAATGTAGAGAGAAACTAACTTGGGAATCTTAGCACTATAGCTGTCAAAATCCTGGAACATAAATCACCACTATCTATTTTACAGATTATTATTAAAGTAATATAAGACACACATTCATCAGACTTCAGGGCAAAGTGCATCCTTGCACTTTCATTGTTTGATTGTAATGATGCCAACTTATGATAAATTAATATAATACTAAGTAACATATTATGTAAAAATGTATAGCATATCCAATAATTTCATTGTCTCGATTAATAATTTCTCAGCCTTCTCGCTTTATATTTTTAATAACGTATGCACAAAATGTATTGTTTATTAAACAACCTTTTAAGAAAGCTAAACGGGCAGTCCAAGCAAAATTCACGCACATATACAGGATAATCAAAACCCTATCTATCTATCTTTGCAAGATAAAGTATGTGAACCGCTTAGAAATGTCTAAATGTCTATGAATTTAGCAGAATGCTATTTTTGCCATAATTTAGGCGTAAACAATAAAAAATAGAATATTCCTTTATGGTTATACAAATGTTCTGATATTTGTCTAAATTTGGCTTAAAATCTGGTTTGATGTTCATCTAATTTACGGGAATTAATAATCACAAATGGGCCCTATTCTATGGGTGGTGTTAACTTAACCAGAGCTGCTGTAAACTTACCAGAGCCATTAAAGTCTATTGGGTTGCTGAGTTTACAACAGCTCTGGTTATGTTATCATCAATTTAGGAATAGGGCCCAAACTGTTTTAAGTAATAACACACAGATTATTGTATTGTTCATGTACATATCGCATATATCATTCGAATGTTCACACTATAGGCTGGAAAAAGCATGTTAACTCCTAAGTTAATGTTTTCCTCAAAAGCTAGTTGGAAATTGGAAATTGGCAAATCTGGTGTTCAATTAATCAAACGTGAGTGGAGGTGTGGGTTAGAGCTACTTTGACTTATAACGCACTCAAACATTTTGATTTTGCTATTCACAAAAAATATTTGTTGATGTGATCCATTCCTCGTAAAAAAAGAGTTCTCATAAGAAATGCAATATAGAATTGTTTATTGCAGATTGAAAACTAATGGGGCCCCCGGCCAATAGTTGATCCTGGGGCTCCTTGTGCCATGCCCATAGAAGGTCACACCGAAACAAAACAAAACACGACCCATACAATGTGCAACCCATATGTCATTGTTGTGTTAAAGAATTAATTTATTCACACAATTTTCAAAATAATGATTTTACTCAGTTAAGAAAATCCACTCGGGCCCAGCAAGGACTTCAAGGCCAGATTTGCACCTCAGGAGCCTGTAGGCACAGAAATTTGGAGCGCCCCTTTCCCCCAAACAAAAAAAAGAAACGTGCCAAAATGAGTAAATGAGTAATTTTCGTTTTGAGGCTAACAAAAACTAAAGAAAACAAAAAAAAAAAAAACTGAAAGGATCAAAAGACGAGGCAGAATCTCTTGCCTTAGTTGAGTTAGTTACAGTTACAAGTATTTATAAAGCTCCAACAGGTTCCGTATAGCTGTACAATGGGAGAAACAGAATAACAAATAAACATACACATTACACACACAGAACAGAAGGAGGGAGGACCCTGCTCGAGAGTTTACAATCTAAGACGAGAGGGGTGATACATTAGGTGTGAGGGAGGATGGAGCAATAAATTAACAATGGGGGATTATGGAGTGAGCCGATAGGCTTCTCTAAAGTAATGTGTTTTCAGAGACTTCTTGAAGGACTGGAGAGACTGGGAGAGTCTGATTTTGCAGGGAGGGAGTTCCATAGAAAAGGGGCAGCTCGAGAGAAGTCCTGAAGACGAGAGTTGGGGGTGCGGGTACGAGGAATTCATAGCATCAGATCATTGGCCGAGCGAAGTGCTCGGGACAGGATGTACCTGCTAATAAGGGAGGAGATGGAGGCAGCGGCGCGGTTATTGTGAACTTTTTATGTGAGCACCTATATAATGAATTGGATTCTAAAGGAAACAGGAAGCCAGTGCAGAGATTGACAATGGGGCGAGGTGTGAGAGGTGCGGGAGTTGAGAGAAGTGCAGTGTATGAGCCTGGCATAGGCGTTCATTACAGACTGCAGAGGCAGAATCTGGGATCTCTTAAGGCCAGAGAGAAAGAGGTTACAGTAGCCAAAGTGGGAGATAAGAGCTTAGATGAGCATTTTAGCAGAGTCCTGTTTAAGACAGGGATGGAAGTGTGCAATGTTTTTTAGGTGGAAGTAGCAAGATTTGGTTAGAGACTGAATGTGAGGCGTAAAGGATAGAGTCCAAGAGTACCCCGAGGCAACAAGTCTGAGAGGTGTAAGTAATGGTGGCATCATTCACCTGAAGGGAAATAGGTGCAGGAATGGAGGTTCTAAAGGGAGGGAGCACGAGAAGTTCAGTTTTAGAGAGGTCGAGCTTTTAGAAATGGAAAGTCACGGAGTCGGAGACAGCTGATAGGAGGAGCGAGATCGGGTAAAGAAAGGTAGATTTTGGTGTCGTCCGCATAGAGGTGATATTGGAGTCCATAGGAAGAGATAAGGTGGCCAAGAGAGGTGGTATAGATCGAGAAGAGTAGGGGACCCAGAACAGAGCCTTGAGGTAACCCAACTGAAAGAGGAACTGGTGGTGAAGAGGCAACAGCAAAGGACACAATGGAGTGAAGAGAGATATAGGAAGAGAACGTTGTCACTGAGGCCAAGTGACGCAGCGTGAGGAGCAGGAGTGGGTGGTCAACAGTGTCAAATGCTGCAGAAAGGTCAAGAAGAATGAGGGAGAAAGCATTCTGTGCAGACTGTGCGTCCATGTACAATGGACACACTTTCTGACTGATGAGAAGGTAGTGGCCACACAGTCCGTTTTTGTGACTGACGACTTTTTTGACTGATGTAGATGGGAAATAAAATTAATCCGAAAAACCATTTTGTCCATCAAAAATGCTGGACGTCAAAAATGCAGTCCGTCTGACTACGTTCCATCACTCACACACAAAGCTATGCGGACATTGCAGACGTAGCGCACTTCGCACGTCCGTTCTAGCTGTTTGACGTTCTTGCCTAACTTGCGTCCATTTGCCACGTCCGTTGTGCGTCCGCACTTCTGTGCGGATGTACTTCGTGTGTGGGTCTCTATTGATCATAATTGTATGGATCGAGTAGAGAGTTAGCAGCGAGAAAACCGGTGAGCTGATTATAGATCAGGCGTTCTAGGATTTTGTAGGCAAAGGGGAGCAGAGAGATGGGACGGTAGTTTGAGAAGGAGGGGAGGTCAAGAGATGGCTTCTTTAGAATGAGGGTGATCAAAGCATGTTTGAATGCAGGGGGAAGACTCCATATGAGTCAATGCAGGGTCAATTACTGGTAGCACAGACCGAATAAGGTATGAGGGGATGGGGTCAAATGGACAGGTGGTTGGGCAGGAGGACATGAGAACTGTGAAGACATCCTCCTCAGAGACAGGAGAAAAGCAAGACATAGTAGAAGAGGGGGCAGGGAGTGAGGGAGTCAGTGGGGTATAATGGTTAAAGGAGGAGGGCAGTGAATGCCACTGCATTGTTTGTTTTATATGTACTGTGAAAGCATATGTTGCCTCTGCTGTAGAACAGAAAAAAAATATTTTGCATTTACTTTATTAAATTTATTATTTTTACGCATTACATGGTCATGTTTGTATCATTTAGAGATGTGCACCGCTGAAAGTTTTTTTTTTTCTTTTTTTTTTTCACAGGTGTTTTTTTTCCTTTTTGTTGTTTCGGACCGTTTTCGTTTCGATTTGGTGATTCGATATCGATTCGAAATTTCGGATCGATTCGGTGATTCGGGTCATTTTACCGTTTGGATCATTTCGGCGATTCGGAGATTCAGATCATCCAGGTGATTCGGTTCAGTTTGGTTTTTCGTTTTTAAAGAGTTATTTGTTTTTTTTATTGCTTATTTAAGAATGGGAAGTAGATTACTACCAATAGAATGAAAGTTCCTTTACTTTTTTATTCTTTTAAGATTTTAAAGCATTTTTGGGTGAAATTTTAGGTTTCTTAACTTTTTTTTAAAGCAACAAGGCATTTTAACCCATAGGTTTCAATGCAGCATATGAATACGCACACTGCCGGGCAACACCTCTACAGTATAATTAATGCAGCATATGATTGACTGATTGACATTTTAACGGAAATTCACATTTTGTTTACGTTTTTTGTTATAGCATTCTGACAGGACATGACGTATACATGTCATAATGATACATTATGAATCTGCAGAGTCTGCCATAAAAAAGAATATATAATTTAATTGGGTCATATAATAATACATGACTTCAACTCGAGTTCAACTCGTGTTTCACCTCAGAGGTGAAATGGCTGAGTAGTGAAGGGGTTAAATATACTAAAATATATATGAATACATTAATGAGTTAGAGCAGAGGCGGCTCTTCAATTAGGCAGTTAAGGAGGCCGCCTAAGACCTCGCATTCCCTGTGGCCTCACCGGATCACCTCCCCTGCAGCGACCACAGACTCACCAGTTAATGCCAGCAGCTCCAGGCAGTGAAAGGAGCTGATGTCGCCAGAGCTTCTCTTCCCTCCAGGCTACGTGTCCCTGGGGCCCTGCTTTCTGCAGTGGCAGTTGTCAGATTACCAGTGCACACATATGAGGCACTGTGTCCAGCCCCCAAGTGAGTGGCTGTTCTCAGCTTCCTGGCTGCTGAGACACGAGCCCTGCTCTGCTGCACTCCGGAAGTTGCGGAAACATGACATCATGTTCTCTTGTCCCACCTGCTGCTGAGTAAAGAGCAGAGATCCCTTCCCACCAGGCTGCAGGTGAGAAATGCTTACATACACAGCTTCCCTCCAGTGTAAGCTGTAATATGTGTGGGGTCTCCTGTGTCCAGGATGCGGCGAATGCTGGGAGGGGCCAAGGTGGGAAAAGGTTAACCCCTTGGCTGAAGATGATGTCTGGGGGATGTCATGAGGTTTGCCCGCAGCCTCGGGGGAGATCTCTTTGGGTCTGGAGGGAATCCTGGGCTTGTCTGACTTCCTAGAAGTCAGACCACACCTTGGGAATTCCCCCGCTTACTGTTGTCATTGTGCAGGACCATGATGATGCCATAAAGGGAGTTCCCCTTTTTTTTACGGGGTAGGAATAATACCCAATACAGGAGACATTGGGGTATTTTGAACCCCTGTAAACTGCAAAAGATACTGAGCCATGCTTAGTATTGTTACCAAGCCATGCTTGGTAAGACCAGAGAAGGGCCTTTCCAACAGTGGCGTAGCGTGGGTTGTCAGCACCCGGGGCCAGCCAAGAATTGTGCGCCCCCCCCCAACCTGTGGACACGTTATCGATATTGCCCCAGCTCTCACATGGATATTGCCCCAGCTCATGGATTTGCCCCCAGCTCATGGATTTGCCCCCAGCTCATGGATTTGCCCCAGCTCACACATGGATTTGCCCCCCAGCTCACTCATGGATTTGCCCCAGCTCATGGATTTGCCCCAGCTCACTCATGGATTTGCCCCCAGCTCATGGATTTGCCCCCCAGCTCACTCATGGATTTGCCCCAGCTCATGGATTTGCCCCAGCTCACTCATGGATTTGCCCCCAGCTCATGGATTTGCCCCAGCTCATGGATTTGCCCCCAGCTCATGGATTTGCCCCAGCTCATGGATTTGCCCCAGCTCACTCATGGATTTGCCCCCAGCTCATGGATTTGCCCCAGCTCACTCATGGATTTGCCCCCAGCTCACTCATGGATTTGCCCCAGCTCACTCATGGATTTGCCCCCAGCTCATGGATTTGCCCCCAGCTCACTCATGGATTTGCCCCCAGCTCATGGATTTGCCCCAGCTCATGGATTTGCCCCCCAGCTCATGGATTTGCCCCAGCTCACTCATGGATTTGCCCCCAGCTCATGGATTTGCCCCCCAGCTCACTCATGGATTTGCCCCAGCTCATGGATTTGCCCCAGCTCACTCATGGATTTGCCCCCAGCTCATGGATTTGCCCCAGCTCACTCATGGATTTGCCCCAGCTCATGGATTTGCCCCAGCTCACTCATGGATTTGCCCCCAGCTCACTCATGGATTTGCCCCAACTCACTCATGGATTTGCCCCCAGCTCATGGATTTGCCCCAGCTCACTCATGGATTTGCCCCCAGCTCACTCATGGATTTGCCCCCAGCTCATGGATTTGCCCCCCAGCTCATGGATTTGCCCCCCAGCTCATGGATTTGCCCCCAGCTCATGGATTTGCCCCCAGCTCATGGATACTGCCCCAGCTCATGGATTTGCCCCCAGCTCATGGATTTGCCCCAGCTCATGGATTTGCCCCAGGTCACACATGGATTTGCCCCCAGGTCATGGATTTGCCCCAGCTCTCACCTGGATTGTTGCCCCAGCTCCGGCAGGGGGTTGAGGGACCCAGATGCAGGGCAGCGCGGGAGCGCCTGCCCGGTCTTGAACAGTCCGTCCTGTGAAGTGGATGCGGCTGTGTGCGTGCGCAGCCGGTCACGCGGTCCGGCCAGTCAGGTGGTACAGAGACTCAGTACCACCTGATTAGCCGGACCACGTGACCAGCTGCGCACGCACACAGTCGCATCCACTTCACAGGACGGACTGTTCAAGACCGGGCAGGCGCTCTCGCACTGCCGGCATCTGGGTCCCTCAACCCCCGGGCCAGTTTTAGGAATGCGCCCCTCAACCCCCGGGCCAGTTTTACGAATGCGCCCCTAACAAAACTGCGCCCGGGGCCACGGCCCCCCCAGCCCCCCCACGCTACGCCACTGCTTTCCAATTATATGAAACATGACCAGGTTGCGTGTAAAAACTAAAAAATAAATTAACAATTAATTTTTTTCTTATATTCCTAATGCAGCACTTTCAGGGCCGGATTATCATAAGGGCGGATGGAGCGGCCGCTCCAGGCCCCGTTTTGAAAATAGGCCCACAGCCGGCCGCAGGCCGGCCTGCCGCCGTATTGCCCCACACACCCTAAAGTCGAGGCTGCTGGATCCGGCAAAGCGGCCCGCCCGAGCCATCGGCCTGTGAGTGATTTTTGGTGCCAGCCGCGGGGTTACTTTTAATTTCAAAGCAGCCTGCAGCATTTGTGGCGCCACGGAGGTCTGGAGGAGAACATAAGAGTTAGAGGCGAGCGGATGCGGAATGGAGAACAGGTCACGTGATGCGCCGGTGACGTGTCATGTCACGTGTCCCGTCCCTCACACATGCCGGGCCGGCCCAAGCTGAACGAAGGCAAGCAAGCACGAGCAGCAGGCAGTGCGCAGGTGCGTGGATGCATCTATCCGCTCAGCCTGCACTGGCCTGACTGTCAGTGCGGCTAGCTCGTCACACTCACTCACCACCATCCATGATAGGTCCGACCTTAGCGCAAAAAAATCGTGACAGACGTGACACGCACTGCCCAGCCCCAGCAGCACCACCAGCGTTGCGCAGCCAGCCAGGCCAAGGCTTTTTTTAAAAAAGACACACTGCGAGTGCGACCTGTCTCTCACTGCTGCCCACCCCTGTCATCATTTGCTTCTATGTGAGTGTGCCACCCACTGTCTGTCTGCCACCCACTGCC
The DNA here is from genome assembly GCA_009667805.1 of Leptobrachium leishanense. NCBI lineage: Eukaryota > Metazoa > Chordata > Amphibia > Anura > Megophryidae > Leptobrachium > Leptobrachium leishanense. The sequence continues at coordinate 277,784,610 of CM019065.1, forward strand.
AGAGACAGAATTTGATTGGAGGTGGTAAGTAACAGGCAGCAAGCAGTATCTGCCACACGACGCATCGCCAACGCACCGTGACTGCCAGCCCAGGCCCAGCCAGCAGTGTCTGCCACGCCGAAGGTGCCATTGTGCGTGCCAGGCCAGCAAGCAGTCACCACCAGTGTGCAGTGCCCCCCAGGCTCCACAATCAAGATCGGTGCCACACGACACAGCTGCTGAGACTACCACAAGGTTAGTTTGGGGCAATCTTTTTATGTCCAAATGCAAAGCTTTATTGCCCAGTGCTCCCTCGTTTCCTCCTGTACTGTACTGTTTGTCAAATGTTGTTCAATGTATAACCCTGTCTATACTGTGCCTATTGTACAGTGCTGCGGAATATGCTGGTGCTATCTGCAATATAAATAAAGAATAATAATAATCTGGCTGCTCGGTGCACCCCGAGATCTGGCTGCTCAATGCCCTCTTGATCAAGACCTCAATCGTTAGAAATGGGAATAATATTGCTGTATTAAAAAAAAACAACACATTTTTAATTGTATATTGTTTTTTCTTTTAACATGATCATGTTTCTTGTCATTGGAAAGGCCATGCATCCAGAGACAGACACAAACCATTTTATTATATAGGATGAGTAGGTGCCCTGCACTGGAGAAGGGGCTCTGTAAAGAATCTTTTAACCCCTTTGCTGCTGAGCCATGTCACCCTCGTAAGCCGAGCTCATTTTCACCATTTTGTGCGTGTCATTTTTTAAACGTCATTTTGAAGTCCTGTTTTATTTTAGGCCCAGAGACATTATGTATCCTTTTTTTAAGCGGACTCAGCAGATTCAAAATATAATCATTATTTTATGTGTATACGTCATGTTCTGTTGCAATACTATAACTAGATAAAACCAAAGTGTAAATATCCATTCAGATTTCAATCAAATGAGCGCCCTTGCTCTATTTGGTCTGGGGACTCCACCATATGTCAGTCTGCCGCCAGGCAGTGATTGAATCATATGTGGGCCACACACGCTAATCCAGCAGGAGGCATGTGTGACCAACTACACTGTATATGGGTCATAGCACGCCCCTTTATAGTCAACAGGCTTCCCACTCGCTTTGATGTTTGCATAGCATGGACATACACACAGTGTGCCGCCTGACTCTCTAAATGAGAAGCAGCGTGGACTGATTGTTGGTTCAGTATGTGCTAATCAAGGTGCTGTTCCATTCCTGGTCATCAGGCAAATATTTGTATAGAAGTGGTTAGATATGTATGTTAGATACTTCTCGTATTCCCTTCCTTCAAAGCCAACATTCTTGCACCCATTTCCATTCAGATAAATGGTGCCACCATTACTTCTACCTCTCAGGCTTGTTAACCTCCTTTAACTATAACCTCCTTTTCTCTGGTCTTAAGAGATCCCAGATTCTCCCTCTGCAGTCTGTTATGAATGCCTGTGCCAGACTCATCCACCTCACTTTCCCACCTCACCTTCTCACACCTCGCCCCTTTGTCAATCTCTACACTGGCTTCCTGTCTTCTATAGAATCCAATTCAAAACATTGGTGCTCACATAACAAAGCTCTCAACCGTGCCACTGTCTACATCTCCTCCCTTATTAGCAGGTACATCCCGTCATGACCACTTTGCTCGGCCAATGATATGATGTTATCAGTTCCTCGTACCCGCATCTCCAACTCTCCTCTTCAGGACTTCTCAACATCAGACTCTCCCCGTCTCTCCAGTCCTTCAAGAAGTTTCTAAAAACACATTACTTTAGAGAAGCCTATCTCACTCCATAATCCTCCACTTTACATTTCGTGCTTCATCTTCCACAGTCCACATGCACCCCACTATTTGATGCTCTCTATTTACCCTCACCAAGGGCCCTATTACATTCAAAATGCCAACGTTAGTCTCAGCTGTGTGAGCGTTCACATTAGCTCTGGTCGACCTAGCGCAGGCCACCCATATAATAGTACAATCTGAAAGCTAACCGGTTACAAAAAACAGTTTGCGTTTGGTATCTTGTGCTTTTCAGCGCAAGGTTACTGTACTTTGCACTCCCTATGCTTAACATGGGGAGCACAAAGTGTTAATCAGCGCTGGATTACAAAGTCCTAAGCTAATTACATCTTGCGGTCACTGTGGTTAACTCAAAAGTTAACCACAGTTAGGAGCTGGTGCTAACTGAAACTGTGAAATCTGTCAGCACCAGCTAAAAAATCCAGTAAAAATCACATACTCAGTCACCTCTCAATCCACAGCGACTCAATCCGCTTCTTCTTGACGCTGGGACTGGGAGCAGAGTGAGACTGGGCGAAATAAGTCTCCCAGTCTCCCTCTGCGAGTCCTCCCTCCTACTGTTCTGTTTGCTTAACTTAAACGTATTCTTGTTCCACTGTCTCACCCATTGTACAGCACTATGGAAGTTGCTACTTTATAAATACTTGTAACTGTATGTGGATGTGTTTAGATTTGAGTGTGTGTGGTTAGGTGTGTATACATGGGTTCCACTTCAAGTTCAGTAGGTATAACTGATTCTAGCAAAACCAGTTTGGTTGCTACACATGCATCAAGTGCAAGTGAACCTAGTCCAGCAGCAAGTGGATCCCCTGAATTGAGCTATGGAGATGTCTCAGAGCAATCAGAAGAAATGTATTCCAATGATATTGGAGATTGGAATGTCAGTGAAGCCTTGAGGGAATATTTTTGTCAAAAAGGCGTTGCGGATTGTCAGCATATGGAGAGTGATTTTAAAGCATCAGAGAAAATATGCCCAGGTGAAAATTTTAAAAGATACTGTAAAACGCTAGTATTTTACAGAGAACAACTGAATGGAGAAAAAGTTAAACGGCACTGGTTGTGCTATTCTCCAAAAACTGGCAAAGTTTTTTGTGCCTTTTGCAAACTGTTTTCAAAAGAAGATGCATCGCAGTTGGCTTCAACTGGTTACTCTGATTGGCAACATGCAACTAGAGATTTAAGTCGGCATGAAAATAGTGCTGCCCATGGGAAAGCAATTGAAAACCTTGTCAGGAGAAAAACGTCTGGCCAGCGAATAGATAAGGGTCTTGTTAAACAATATGAAATGCAAAAAAAGTATTGGCATGAAGTATTTCGCCGTATTCTGAGTGTGATAAAGATGCTGTCATCACAAGGTCTTCCTTTTCGAGGGAGTGATGAAATTATTGGATCTGTACAGAATGGAAATTATTTGGCCTGTCTTGAGTTGTTAGGTGAATATGATCCATTCCTTGCAGAACATATTCAAAAGCACGGCAACAAGGGAAGAGGTCACATATCCTACATGTCATTAGGGATGTGCGTTTCGGGTTTCGGAATTTCGCAATTTTCACGAAATTTCCCAATTCGTGCATTCGGATTCGGCCGATTTTCCGAAAATTTTCAGATCCGAAAACGGCAGATCCGAAAAATTTCTGTAAAACGAAACGAAAATTTGTTCGGAATTTTCGAATGGACTAGAAATGTGTAAAATCGAAAATCATTTTCGTTCCATTCATAATTTCGGCTCCATTCCTGATTTCGGTTCCATTTCAGTAATTTCAGACAACGTATTTTTTGGTTATATCGCTGATTCTGTAATTTTGTATCATTCCCATCTCAATGCATCCTTCCTAGAAAACCAGAGAAATCTCAATGTATCCTTCCCGGGAAACCAGAGAAATCTCAATGTATCCTTCTTGTAAAACCAGAGAAATCTCAATGTATCCTTCCTGGAAAACCAGAGAAATCTCAATGTATCCTTCCTGGGAAACCAGAGAAATCTCAATGTATCCTTCTTGTAAAACCAGAGAAATCTCAATGTATCCTTCCTGGAAAACCAGAGAAATCTCAATGTATCCTTCCCGGGAAACCAGAGAAATCTCAATGTATCCTTCCCGGGAAACCAGAGAAATCTCAATGTATCCTTCTTGTAAAACATGAGAAATCTCAATGGAAAAATTATCGTATTGACAGAATTATCGTATCGACAGAAATATCGGATCCGAAAAACCATTAGTTTACGTCAAAACGAATAGACACTTTGAAACGAGGAGAACAGACGTTCCGAAAAACACGAAAAGTTCCGAAATTACAAAAAAAAGTCGATACGAAAAACGAAACGAAAACGAAACGAACCGAAACGGAAATCGTCCGAAACGAGCCGAAACGAAAATTTACAAAATCCGAACGAACCGAACTGAACTGAAAAAAAAATCGGTGCACAAGTCTACATGTCATCAACAATATGTGATGAGTTTATTGAATTGATTGGTCAACAAGTGCTACGGCAAATCATAAATGAAGTTAAAAATGATAAATATTATTCTGTTTCAGTTGATTCCACCCCTGACATCTCACATTCGGATCAATTGACAATCATATTTCGCTATGTACTTCCTAGTGGTCCAGTGGACCGTTTTACAAAATTCATCCCAATATATGGACACACTGGTATGGAACTCGCAAATCATCTACTACAATTTGTAGAGGAAAGTGGAATTTCTATCAAAGACTGCAGGGGTCAGTCTTATGATAATGCATCCAATATGAGTGGCAAGTATGCTGGTATGCAGGCTGTAATTCGGGGGAAAACCCACTGGCTGTATATATTCCTTGTTGTGCGCATTCATTGAACCTCGTAGGACAAAACGCCGTTAACAGCTGTGCAGTTGCCGTTTCTTTCTTTAATTTTGTACAGCAGTTATATTGGTTTTTTTCAGCTACATGTCATCGGTGGAATCTATTAACAAACAGTTTCAAGCCATGTGGCATACCGACTCTAAAAAGGTTATCTGACACGCGTTGGTCTGCTCACCATGATGCTGTGAATGCTTTACAGAAAGGTTATGGCATCATCAGAGATGTCCTTTCAAATATTTCGAATGATGACTCCACAAAGGCAGAGATAAGTTTACAAGCAAAAGGCCTAATCAGTGTTCTGGATCAGCTGGAAACAGGAGTAATGGTCGAAATATGGTCTGTCATTTTACCCAGGTTTTACAGAACCAGTCAATGTCTCCAAGATCCAAAATTAGATTTACACACAGCAACCAGCATGCTGACGTCTCTGCAGGATTTTGTACAGTCTCTCCGTTCAAGATTCTCTGAATTTGAACAGCAGGGCAAAATTATTTCTGGCTGTGAGGAGTACCAGCTACAACGTGGAAGAAAGATTAAAAGAAATAGGAGGTGGGACTATGGTGATGCAGAAGATGCTGAAGCTGATATGTCACCATCTGACAGGTTTAAAGTGCTCACCTTTTATGTTATAATTGACCAACTGACAGAATCACTGAGGCACAGACAAGCAGCATACAGCATGATTCAAGAAAGATTTGGCTTTCTGTCAGAAATATGCACTCTAGCAACAGATAGTCTACGCTCCAGAGCCAGTGCACTGGTGAAAGAATATCCAGAAGATCTTGAACCAGTGTTCACTGAAGAAGTTGTACAGTTTGCCTCTCTTTTCAAAATGTATCTGTCTTCCCCTGCAAGTAAAGCCATTCATAAGAGTCAAGAGATAAAGATATTCAAGTTTCTAACCTCACAATTAGGGATGAGCCGAACACTCCCCGAGTTCGGTTCGAGCCCGAACCCGAACTTCCCATTTGTTTGGGACTGAACCCGAACCCCCATGCAAGTCAATGGGGCTGAAAATTCGGTTTTTTAGAGTGCCCTCCAAGAGGGCATATATGCTACATATTTGCCATAAAAGGTGTATGGGGTCCAGGTAGTGCCCTGGGGGACAGGAAACAAAGACAAAAAGTTTAAAAAAAACTTTTTAAAGGGACAGTGAGTTTTCCATGAAAAAAGGGTTAAAAATAAAAACCAAAAATTCCTTCAAATATCGTGCCTAGGAGGTCCCCATAACTTGCCCGTGAAGTGGCGGATTTCTAGGATGTATAGAAACACTTAAAAACAAAAAAAAAATAACGTTTCATATGACGGTAAATGCTTTTCCTTTAATCTATCCATAAACAACTGCTTGGGGTGGCAGCCTGTATGAAAAGACATTTTAGGACGCGCAGAAAAAGTTTAATGATTTTTTTGGCTAAATTATTGTGAAACTTATGCAGGCTTTGGATGAAAGTAACAATAGGTGCTTTAAAATTGGGCTTTTAGCGTCGGCAACAGTGCCGTCACACCGTAACCCCTCTGAGGATATGAATCTGATACAAGCGTCAGTGGCAGTGCACCCAGATATTGTGCCTTTAGTGCCAGGCATGCAAGTACTATCATACAGTAACCCCTCTGTGTCATTGTGGAAGAGTGCAGGGGTGAACCTTGCGGTCCTATATTAAAAAGATATGCATCTGGTTAAGGCGTCAGTGAACCCAGATATTCTGCCTTTGGTGCAAGACTGCCAGGGCAGCAAGTATCATCATACAGTAACCCCTCTGTGGTATGGTGGAAGAGTGCAGGGGTGGACCATGTGGTTCTATATTGAAAGGTTTTTTATCTGGTAATGGGCGTCAGTGCACCCAGATATTGTGCCTTTAATGCCAGACCAGCAAGTATCATCATACAGTAACCCCTCTGTGGTATTGTGGAAGAGTGCAGGGGTGAACCTTGCGGTCCTATATTAAAAAGATATGCATCTGGTTAAGGCGTCAGTGCACCCAGATATTCTGCCTTTGGTGCAAGACTGCCAGGGCAGCAAGTATCATCATACAGTAACCCCTCTGTGGTATGGTGGAAGAGTGCAGGGGTGGACCATGCGGTCCTATATTGAAAAGTTTTTTATCTGGTAATAGACGTCAGTGCACCCAGATATTGTGCCTTTAATGCCAGGCCAGCAAGTATCATCATACAGTAACCCCTCTGTGTTATTGTGGAAGAGTGCAGGTGTGAACCTTGCGGTCCTATATTAAAAAGATATGCATCTGGTTAAGGAGTCAGTGCACCCTGATATTCTGCCTTTGGTGCAAGACTGCCAGGTCAGCAAGTATCATCATACAGTAACCCATCTGTGTTATTGTGGAAGAGTGCAGGGGTGAACCTTGCGGTCCTATATTAAAAAGATATGCATCTGGTTAAGGCGTCAGTGCACCCAGATATTCTGCCTTTGGTGCAAGACTGCCAGTGCAGCAAGTATCATCATACAGTAACCCCTCTGTGGTATGGTGGAAGAGTGCAGGGGTGGACCATGTGGTCCTATATTGAAAAGTGTTTTTTTTTAATCTGTTAATGGGCGTCAGTGCACCCAGATATTGTGCCTTTAATGCCAGGCCAGCAAGTATCATCATACAGTAACCCCCTCCGTGGTATTGTGGAAGAATGCAGGGGTGGACCATGTGGTCCTATATTGAAAAGTTTTTTATCTGGTAATGGGCGTTAGTGCACCCAGATATTGTGCCTTTAATGCCAGGCTAGCAATTATCATCATACAGTAACCCCTCTGTGTTATTGTGGAAGAGTGCAGGGGTGCACCTTGCGGTCCTATATTGAAAAGCTTTTGATCTGGTAATAATGGGCGTCAGTGCACCCAGATATTCTGCCTTTAATGCCAGGCCATCAAGTATCATCATACAGTAAGGCTGGGGTCAGACGAACGCAGTGTTAACGTCCGTGTTGCCCGCACATAAGTACATCCGTGATAGCATACAATTGTGTTAAATGGAGCCCCACACACGAAGTACGTCCGCACAGAAGTGCGGGGGCTGACGGACGCTGCAAACAGACGCAGGTTAGGCAAGAACGTAATACTGCTAGAACGGACATGCAGAGTGCGCCATGTCCACAACGTCCGCATAGCTTTGTGTGTGAGTGATGTAACAAGGTCAGACGACTGTATTTATACGTCCAGCATTTTTGACAGACAGAATGTTCTTTCATTTTAATTTATTTTCCATGCTACATCAGTCAAAAAATACGTCAGTGAAAAAAACCGACTGTGTGGCCACTACCTTGTCGTCAGTCAGTAAGTACGTCCGTACTGCACAGACGCACAGTCCGAAGAAAATGCGCTCATCTGACCCTAGCCTAACCCCTCTGTGGTATTGTGGAAGAGTTCAGGGGTGGACCATGTGGTCCTATATTGAAAAGTGTTTTTTTTATCTGTTAATGGGCGTCAGTGCTCCCAGATATTGTGCCTTTAATGCCAGGCCAGCAGGTATCATACAGTAACCACTCTGTGGTATTGTGGAAGAGTGCAGGGTTGGACCCTGCGGTTCAAAAAATAAAATGATATAAATCTGGCACAGGCGTCAGTGCAGCCAAATATTGTGCCTTTCATGGCAGCAAGTGCCTTCACACTGTAACCCTTTTGTGGTATTGTGGAAGAGTTCAGTGCTGGAGGTTTTGTGAATGCAGAAGAGGACATCCCCTATCTATTCCATTACTTCAGCATCAGGGGATTGATAGCTGCTGATCCAGGACTAATTCATTTTTATAAATGTCAGCCGGTCTACAGAGTCGGTGGACAAACGCACTCTTTTGTCTGTGACAAAACCTCCAGCGGCACTGAACGTCCTTTCGGAAAGCACGCTAGATGAAGGGCAACCTAGTAGCTGAATAGCATATTGGCTAAGTTCTGGCCAGTGATCCAATCTCAACACCCAGTAAGCCAGTGGATCATCTGCTGGAAAGGTATCCAGGTCTGCCCTTGCCCCTAGGTAGTCCTGCACCATATGGTGAAGACGCTGGCAATGGGTGCCTACATTTGACGTCCTTGGGCGTCGTGGACTAAAAAAATTTAAAGAAGCATCAGTCAAGCGGCCCTGGCCTTCACCGCTATTCCTCTGATCACCCGCAGCCTCAGAAGCACGTGTGTCAGCACTTGGTAATCTACCAGTGCCTGGAAAGGTGTTACACAAGTGTCGCTTTAGAGCGTCCTCAAGTTTTTTCATCCTGTGCTCCCTCTGTGCGGGCAGAATGAGCTCTGCAACTTTCCCCTTGTATCGTGGATCAGGAAGGGTTGCCAACCAGTAATGATCCCTCTCCTTGATAGCACGAATCCTGGGGTCCTTTAGCAGGCTTTGCATCATTAGGGAGCCCATGCAGTGTAGGTTGAAGGTGGCATTTGCTGCCGAGTCTTCCTGGTCAATGAGGATGACCGTATCGTGCACTTCCTCCTCCCAGCCACGCACAAGTCCTTCTGTTTCTGGGCACACAAAACCCTCCCTTGAGGAATCCCCACCTTCAATGCCCCCACTACTTAAATAGTCCTCCTCCTCCTCATCTTCCTCCTGTCTGATCTGAGTAGGACCCGCTGGAATGCTGTCTGCGTAAAGACTGGGGCCTTGAGAGCTAGGGAAGGACTCCTCTTCCTCCCGCTGCTCTGCCTCTAGAGCCACATCTATAATTCCCCGTAGAGTGTGCTCCAGCAGGAACACTAAAGGAATTGTGTCACTGATGCATGCACTGTCCCTGCTCACCATCCTCGTTGCCTCCTCAAATGGTGACAGTACAGTGCATGCATCCTTGATCATCAGCCACTGCAGGGGGAAAAAAAAACAAGTTGACCTGAACCTGTCCTTGTGCCATACTCACACAGGTACTCGTTGATGGCCCTCTGCTGCTTGTGCAGACGCTGCAGCATTGCTAATGTCGAGTTCCACCTGGTGGGCATGTCACAGATCAGACGGTTTGTGGGAAGGTGGAATTCTCTTTGAATTTCTGCCAGGCGAACGCTTGTTGGGCATGACCGTCTGAAGTGGCTGCAGACTTTTCTGGCCTGGATGAGAAGCTCTGGCAGCCCTGGGTACTTGGTTAGGAAACGCTGTACCACCAGATTTAGGACATGTGCTAGGCATGGTACATGCGTCAATTTACCCTTGCGTAGGGCGGAGAGAAGGTTGCTGCCATTATCGCAGACGATCATTCCCAGCTCAAGCTGGCGTGGTGTTAACCATCTCTGCACCTGCCCCTGCAGAGCTGACAAAATTTCTGACCCGGTGTGGCTCCTGTCCCCTAAACAAACCAGCTCAAGCACAGTATGGCATCTTTTTGCTTGAGCCATTGCGAAGACCCTGTCAGGCGTCGGTTTAACTGCCACTTCGCCAGAGACAGAGAAGGAGGAGGAGGAGGAGGAGGAAGAGGTGGTGGTGGTGGAGCAGACAGACCTCATACAAGCAGCTTTCTGGAGGCATGGTGGATGAACAAGCTCCAGCACAGAGCCCTGTCTTGGATCCCTCCCAGCTGCAATCAGAGTTACCCAGTGTGCCATGAAGGAAATGTAACGACCCTGTCCATGCTTGCTGGACCACGTGTCTAAAGTCACATGCACCTTGCTGCTGACTGCCTTTCCCAATGACTGTATAACATTGTCTTCCACGTGCTGGTATAGTGCTGGAATGGCCTTGCGTGAAAAGTAATGGTGTTTTGGAACCTGCCACTGTGGTACAGCACATTCAGCAAATTCACGGAAGGGAACAGAGTCCACCAGCTGGAAAGGCAGCAGCTGCATTGTGAGTAATTTTGCTAAGCTGGCATTTAGACGCTGTGCTTGGGGATGGTTGGGACTATATTTTTTCTTTCGCTGCAGCAGCTGCGGCAACGTAATCTGACTGCGTAAATCTTCAGCTACTGGGATGATGTCACATTGTGAGGAAAGACCTGCTGGCACATCCATTACTGTAGCATCATCCCTGTCGGTGGAGGTTGTAGGCAATGACATGGCAGGACATACAGTGTGGGTAGAGACAGATGAGGAGGAGGAGGACCTACGCAAAGTTTTGCACCAACGGGATGTGTGGCACTTGTTCATATGTCGTCTCAAGCACGTGGTACCCAAGTGTCCGGTGTTTATCCCACGCTTCAGCCTCCTCTGACATAGATTACAAATAGCAACGGTGGGGTCTGCTGCACATTTCTTAAAGAACTCCCAGACAGCAGAGTTCCTGCATGTGTTCTTTGAGACAACAGCACTCTGCACCGGAGCAGCTCTGACATCTGATGCCTTGGACTGGCTAGTGCTATGGTTGGTCACAGAGGATGTTGTGCCTCGTGTTTGCTGTGCTTCCTCCTCCTCCCCCTCCTCCTCACTTGATTCCTCAGTTCGATCTGGCACCCAGGTGGAGTCAGTGACCTCATCATCAATGTCATCTTCACCCCCTATCTCCTCGTCACTGGAGCTAACTTGGCAGTATGCTGCAGCTGCTGGGGCAACCCGAGTGCCAGTTATTTGTGTGTCATCACTGGCACCCCCTTCGTCTAGGTTGATTATACTCCCTTGCTCAACCTCAGAGATTGGATCAGAGCACTGTACTTGTTGCGCATCCTCAAGCAGCATGTCACTCTCATTGTAGTCAAACAATTCAGCTGACTCCTCCATGTGTGATAGCAAGGCTACGGCAGGAGTAGCTGTGGACATGGAGGCTGCATTAGATGCTTTGGCGGCTGAGGTGGACTGTAAAGCACTAGAAGCCTGGCTGGCAGAGGACTCAGAGGATGAGGATGGCCTGGCTAGCCAATATGTTGCTGCAGGTTTAGAAGACGGCCAGCACCAGTTATAAAGGACAAGCGTGCCCCTGCAGAGGATGCACCACGTCCACCATGACCAGAGGCACAGCCTCCCGACACAGGAGCTGCTTGCCCTCTTATCTGTGTCTGGGAGCGTCTGCCTGTCCTTTTTGTTCTTTCAGACATGGTGAGTGATATATAGATTAATATATACAGAACTCTGATTCAACTCTGGTATAAAGATTTAAAGAACTCTGGTATAACTCAGTGAGACACACTGATAGCTGGCAGCCAGTGACAAGAGACAGATCACCTCAATTCACAAATGTTTTGTAGAAATTAGTGAGCCCCGAAATACAGCGTGGTACTGGATGTGTGACGAGACACAGATCACCTTAATTCACAAATGTTTTAAAGAAATTAGTGAGCCCCAAAATAATGCGTGGTACTGTTTGTGTGACGACACACAGATCACCTTAATTCACAAATGTTTTAAAGAAATTAGTGAGCCCCAAAATAATGCGTGGTACTGTTTGTGTGACAAGACACAGATCACCTTAATTCACAAATGTTTTAAAGAAATTAGTGAGCCCCAAAATAATGCGTGGTACTGTTTGTGTGACAAGACACAGATCACCTTAATTCACAATGTTTTAAAGAAATTAGTGAGCCCCAAAAAAACTTGCTGGCTGTGTGACAAGACACAGATCACCTTAATTCACAAATGTTTTAAAGAAATTAGTGAGCCCCACAATAATGCGTGGTACTGTTTGTGTGACAAGACACAGATCACCTTAATTCACAAATGTTTTAAAGAAATTAGTGAGCCCCAAAATAATGCGTGGTACTGTTTGTGTGACGACACACAGATCACCTTAATTCACAAATGTTTTAAAGAAATTAGTGAGCCCCAAAATAATGCGTGGTACTGTTTGTGTGACAAGACACAGATCACCTTAATTCACAAATGTTTTAAAGAAATTATTGAGCCCAAAATAATGCGTGGTACTGTTTGTGTGACGAGACACAGATCACCTTAATTGACAAATGTTTTAAAGAAATTAGTGAGCCCCAAAAAAACTTGCTGGCTGTGTGACGAGACACAGATCACCTTAATTCACAAATGTTTTAAAGAAATTAGTGAGCCCCAAAAAGATTTGCTGGCACAGTGACAAGACCCAGAAGATCACCTCAATTCACAAATGTTTTAAAGTTGTAAACCCCAAAAAAATTTGCTGGCACAGTGACAAGACACACATCACATAAATTCCCTGATATTTGGTAGAAATGAGACCCAAAAACACTTGCTGGCACAGTGAGAAGACCCAGAAGATCACCTTAATTCACAAATGTTTTAAAGAAAGTTGTAAACCCCCAAAAAACTTGCTGGCACAGTGACAAGACACACATTACATAAATTCCCTGATATTTGGTAGAAAGGAGACCCAAAAAGACTTGCTGGCACAGTGAGAAGACCCAGAAGATCACCTTAATTCACAAATGTTTTAAAGAAAGTTGTAAACCCCCAAACAAATTGCTGGCAAAGTGACAAGACACACATCACCTAAATTCCCCGATATTTGGTAGAAATGAGACACCCCCAGACCCCCCCCCAGTAGCGTGGCAGACCGGCAGTAACAAGACACAACTTTCTCCTCTGAAATCTCCTCTGAAATGCGTGCAGAAGCGCTGTGTGGAAACGTTATATAGTGTGCTGCGGGACTTAGCTCTGTGAGCCCATGATTGGGCAAAATTTGCCCAATCAGGACTCTGAGCGGTGATTGGCATAGTGTTGAACCAGTCTTGCACCAGACCTGTGGTCAGGTGCAAGGCTGTAGCCAATTACGAGCTTCAGGCCAGTGGGAAAATGCATTGTGGTCCATTGTGGTCGAACATGCGGCGAACACCCGGAAATGTTCGGTGTTCGCGATCTGCTCGAACAGGCTAAGTTCGGGTCGAACCCCGAACCGTCCGAACCCGAACAGCTCATCCCTACTCACAATCCCTAGTCGGTGCATTTCCAAACACATATGTGACCCTCCGCATGTTTTTGTGTTTAATGGTCATCAACTGCAGTGGTGAGCGTTCATGTTCAGCATTAAAACATGTGAAAAATGAACTAAGATCGTCCATGGGTCAGGAGCGGTTCAATGCACTCTCTCTGTTGTGCATTGAAAATGGCTTGCTGAGTGAGCTTAATTTTGATTCTACAATTGAAGAATTTGCAAGCAAAAAAGCACGAAAAGCAAACATGTAGTGTAATTTTTTTCTGCCAATTTGATTAATTTATGTTAAGACAGTTTAGAGTTTAGTGATTAACCCTGTGTGTTTAAAATTAGCAGTTGCTATTTATTTCAAGAGTTGCTCTCTGCACCATAACCATTACAGCAAGCTGTAGTGATTATGATGCTTTAATAATAATATTACTCAAATATATTTATATGAGCCATGTATCATATGTTTATATTTAAATTGTTTTATATGTTTATATTTAGAAAAATGGTTGCGAATGTTATATTTATTTTGGTTTTATTTAATAAGTTTTCTATTGTTTACAAAAAAGAAATATTTTCAATATGTTTCTGTATGGCACTTTGATGGTAATTAAAACATTTAATGTATGTTGACAAAAAATGCTTTGCGTTTTTCATTTTATTTCTTTAAAAAGGCCCACCAAAATCCTCAGCACCAGGCCCATGATACTCTTAATCCGGCCCTGTGCACTGCCACTGATGCCTATATTACCAGATTTATATAATTTTAATATTGGACCGCAGGGTCCAACCCTGCACTCTTCCACAATACCACAAAAGGGGTTACGGTGTGAAGGCACTTGCTGCCACCAAAGGCACAATATTTGGGTGCACTGACGTCTTTACCAGATTCATATCTTTTTAACCCCTTAAGGACCCCTGACGTACCCTGTACGTCCTGTCCACAGGTCTCCCTTAGACCCGCGGATGTACAGGGTACGTCAGCGGCGCCTAATCCCCCTCCCGCCTGATATTCACCTCCCTCGCTGGATCCCTCGGCGATCTGGCAGGGAGGAAGCCTGCCCATGTGATTTACATGGGCAGGTGAGGCTGATGACATTGCCACGCTGCGTGGTGACGTCATCAGCAGGCGTCCCCATGCAAAGCAATGGAGGGGAGGGTGGGCTCCTTCGGAGCCCTCTATCTCCCCAACCATTGCAGCTAGGGAGATGCTTTTTACACCGCTGAAAAGGGGAGAGTCTCCCCTTTTCAGAGATTTATAGCATTAACTGTTTTGCCGCTGGATTACGTTTCAGCGTCAATTGGCGCCAAAACGCGATTCGAACCTGGAGGGGGGCTGACATCTTGGATGTCAGCCAAGCCTCCAGGTCCCCCCCACCCACTGACAACCTCACCATATGTGTGAGGATGTCAGTGGGCCAGTTAACCATCTAGCTGCCATGTAGAGATAAGGGGATCCTAAGGATACCCATATCTCCCGATCCATGGCAGCTATATGGTCATTCATATTTGACATAATTTGAAAGGCCTGATTATGGCCTTTCTAATGATACCAAACATGACCAGGTTTGGTTTTAAAAAATAAATAAAAATATATATAATAAAAAAATTAAATAAAATAAAAAAATGTTTTTTTTTAAATGTTTTTTTTGTCTGGGGGGGGGTTTAATTAAATAGGACCTAGGCTGTCATCTAAAAATAATTAGCACAAAATGGTCAGAATGAGCGCAGCGCACATAGGTGAACTGTCTCAGCAGTGAAGGGGTTAAAAAGCAAACGCATGTAAAAATTGGGTATTTCTAGTCTCGGGACAAAATTTTGAACCTATTTAGCCGGGGTCTTTTTGGGTGGTTGTAGATTTTGGGGATTAAATTACGAAAAAGTGTGTTTTTACCATTTTTTCATCATATTTCATATTTTTATTTATAGTAAATTATTCAATATGATGCAAATAATGGTATTTCTAGAAAGTCCATTTAATGACGGGAAAAAGGGTGTATAATATGTGTGGGTTGAATAAACGAGTAAGAGGAAAATTTGACCTAAACACTAACAGCGCAGAAACGTAAAAACAGCAGCGGTCACTAAAAGACGGATTTGTGTAAAACCGCCCGGTCACTAAGGGGTTAATATAGGACTGCATGGTCCACCCCTGCACTCTTCCACAATACCACAGAGGGGTTACTGTATGATGGCACTTATGAATAGATTAAACTTATGAAAAGATTAAATTTATGAATAGATTAAAGGAAAACCGTTTACCATCATTTGAAATGTCATTTTTTGGTTTTTACATATTTCTATACATCCGAAAAATCCGCCACTTCACGGGCAGGTTATGGGGACCTCCTAGGCATGATATTTGAAGGAATTTTTCGTTTTTATTTTTAACCCTTGTTTCATGGAAAACTCACTGTTCCTTTAAAAACGTTTTTTTTTTAACTTTTTGTCCTTGTTTCCTGTCCCCCAGGGCACTACCCGGACTCCCATACACTTTTTATGGCAAATATCTTGCATATATGCCCTCTTGGAGGGCATTCTAAAATTCGAACTTTCGAGTCTCATTGACTTGCATTGAGTTTGGTTCGTGTTCGAACTCGAACTTTTGAAATTGTTCGAGTTCGAGTGTGAACCGAACACGGGGATGTTCGGCTCATCCCTACCCAGGACGTACTTGAAAACGAGAGAAATCTCAATGTATCCTTCCTGGTAAAATACTTTATAAATAAATAAATAAGTTGTTACAGGCTCAATATTTATGATAGAATAATACGTAACCCCTCGTTTGATTCATCTGGAAGTCTACTTTGTCCTCATATATACTTTATTTGGCCTATTTTAGATCCCTGTTGATCTAGAGCCATTTAATTGCAGGTATGCCTCTTTTCAAAAACCGCCATAAAGAGCTTCTCTAAATTTATTTTGTGCACGGTGCAAATTATCACCTCGTGCTCCATCTAGGGGGTCCCCGGACCACTAAACCTGGGTCTCATTTTTATCACAAGGGTTTGGGCTTTGCATTGAGCTAGAGAAAGGCCTAGTTTTCAAAGATTTTATCATGTCTGAACTGATTGAAATAATTTGTTTCCTTTTTTTTTAGCACAAATCCAAATTCCACAAGTTGTTGCGGGCTCAATATTTATGATAGAATAATAAGTAACCCCTCTTTTGATTCATCTGGAAGTCTACTTTGTCCTGATATATACTTTATTGTACCTATTTTAGATCAATGTTGAGCTAGAGCCATTTAATTGCAGATATGCCTCCTTTCAAAAACCGCCATAAAAAGCTTCTCTAAATTTATTTTGCTCACGGTGAAAATTAGCACCTCCAACGCCGCCTAAACTCGACCTACGCAATCAAATTGGATCTATTATTTTATAGGAGGGATATATTCATATAGTTAAGCAAAAAAAATTATTTTACTCGAAAGATTAATATGAAATTATGTAATATAAATCTTGATCTATTAAACAGTTAATATGATGTTTTTTGAATAAAGTTATGAATAACAAAATAAATTTAAAACTGTGTCATAAATGTCTCTTTCTTTGCGGAATTTTGTCTAGGTTTTAGAAAATATATAGCTTTCCCATTTCAATTGGTTTAGATATACAAATTTTATGCATTACATACAATGAGTCATGACATAATAAAAAAGCAGATTTTTTGATTTTTAGAAAACTGCAGATTTTTGTACAAAAAAAACATGAAATATTCTCCATTACACCATTTTAAAAAAGATACTTAATGTATCAATATATAACCACAAAAGTTCTGGTCATAAAGTGTAGATAGAAAAAAATATGCAATGTTTTTTATCTGAAGTTTAACAAAATTTAAAGAATTTTTATGTTTTTTTTTAATTCTTTACTTATACACATAATAATGATATATTTTGAATCTGTGGAGTCTGCTGAAAAAAGGATATATAATTTGTCTGGGTCATATAGTAAAACTTTACTTCAAATCGCATTTAAACATGATGAGCACAAAACAGTAAAAATGATCTCGGCACACAGTGGTGAAATGGCTTAGCAGCGAAGGGGTTAAAGGGCTAAATCTGGTAAAATCTCTGTTTAAATCAATTTAGCTGCTGTTGTGGTTAGTTTTGTACTGTTTGAATATGTTGTTTGGTGTGCTCTCTTTCTTTTTTGTTGTATCATATTGTTTTGAGATGCACCCGCACTGAAAGCGTAGTTAAGGTTGAGTGCTGCCCTCTTTGTGTATTTTGTGTGTATATCCTATATACAGTATATCTCCTGTTGAAGAGGGTCTAATAAACCCGAAACAGCGCTGTTCAGGAGTAGCTTTGACCAGTTGCATAAACCTGATCTCTGCTAAAAAAAAAGCCACCTAGTATGGCATGACATTGATTGAAGGGCTGTGCGTAAACATAGGCCCAGGATGCAAAAAAGTGAGACAGATGTCATTTGCACGTCTTACCCAGAGTTCCTTGCTGCATATGGGGAATGTAGCACAGGAGCTCTGTGATGCAGTTCTTTGAATTGCTGTGATGTGTAAATGGCTTCTGCAATAATATAGTTTGGGCCCTATTACATTCAATGCGCAAATTCATACGCGCAGCGCAATTTGTTTGCGCGCAGCGTTAAACATTAACGCGGGTAAATTAACGCAGGTATTACAATCCGAGCGCATTTTTTCATCCGCCAAAAAATATTGCGCGTAAAAACAACGCGCAAAACGCACGCGCATTAACGTTGCGCGCAGATATTGGTGGGCAGACTGTTTTTTCACGCGATTCAGCCAATCATAATTAAGAACCACAATTGTCTCCCGTTCAGTTGTAGCACCTGTCAAAATCAATCTGTGTATATATGCTGCAGTAATAATAAAAACACGCACAACCTCTCTATTTTATTGTTTGGGTATGTGTAGAATGTGTAACTATACTGTGCTGTATTTTTTTTTTCGTGCTGGTGTATTTCGTTTCGGCCAGAATGTTCAGATTTGCAGTTACCACCAGCTTTTCAAAGAAGCTAAAATTATGCGCGCAAACGACGTTCGTAAAAAGTTGCGCATCGATTGTAATACCATCCGCATACCAGCGCACGAACGCATTTGCGCTCACAATGTTAAGTATGGGATGCCTGCACGAACTTGCGTTCGCGCAGGGTCACTAGCGTTAGACATTAACGTGCATCGTATGCGCGAACGTCGACGACGTTCAGCGTGACGGGTTTTTCCCCTTGTGTTAATGCGTTTTTGCGCACGCGCACATTTTTGCATGACCAGTGTAATAGAGCCCTTTTTGTGTATATATATATATATAACAAAACCATGGAGAGAGCACTCCAGACAAACACATTCAAAAACCTGCAACAACAGCTCCATGCATGGGTACATAATACCAGCTTTTACCACATGGTGAAAACTTCATAACTCTGAGCTTTGCTGAATAAAATGGTGGAAATTTGGTTCGCAATGAACGGCTGTGAATTGCTTAAGCCTGCCAACAGCGTCAATGTAATCCACCCTCTGGCAGGTCCTACTCTGCAAACCTAATGACTGCCCATTATGGGATAAACTCACTTACTGAGGAACAGGTCCCCTTCATGGAGCTCCCGCAGATTAAGGTTAAATAGAACCTGGAGGAGGAGTACCTGTGGCAGGGACGGGTGCACACCCAGGAAATTGGTATGAAAAACACATTTTTGCATGGCCAGTGTAATAGAGCCCTTTTTATATGTATATATATATATATATATATATATATATTACGGTTAAAGTCCGAAGTGCGGTTAATTTTAGGATTACCTGGGTAATCCTGACATTACCCAGGCATCAGTAGCAAAAGTTCGAAGTGATATGAAATTTCAGCCTTTATCCAGGTAATCTGCAAAGTATCCAGAGGCCTCTGGGTACTCCGGTTTTCTGCTGTGTTTTACCTGTGTAAAACGCACATTACCCTAGTGTTGCTGGATAAAGTGCGATGTGCAATGAAACATCAGACTCTATACGGGTAAACTGCAAAGTATCCAAATGCCTCTGGGTACTCCGCTTTTCAGCAGGTTACAGTTGACTGAATTCCGAGGATTACCTGGGTAAAGCTGCAAACTGTTGTTATCTGACTGATAACAAAATTGTGTTTTTTGCTACTTGTAACTAGGGATGGGCTGCCGGTTCGAAATGGTTCGAAGTTCGATTCAAACATCGGCTGTTCGAAAGTTCGCGAACTTCAAACTTTTCGGAACGTTCTCGGAGAGTTCGAGAATTTTTTTTTTCAAAAAAAGTCTAAATATAAAGAGACTCTTTACTGCAGAATATAATAATAAATGAAGGGGGGGTTAGGCTATGGAGGCGCTAAATGGTTAGTTATAGGTTAAGGGGTTGCTGCCTACAATGGGTTACACATAAACCTCAACGAAATGTGCAAAAACAATGGAAGAAACAAAGAATGGTCCAAGCGGCACAGTGGTACATCTATGAGTCACATAAACCCTAGCCTTAAGGCCCTATGGGTACTCGTATTGTAGTTTAGAGTCAAGGATTTCTATGGATCACAAAGAACCGTCAGGTCCTGAGTGACATGCATGTGGCACAAAAAGTGCAAATAACAATCAAGTGTGCAAAAGTTACATTCCACAGTACAAACGATGTTAGAAAACCAAGCGGATAATCTATGATATTAAAGTGCATGTGCTTATAAATCCACTTATCAATAAAGTGCGTACACAGAGTGTGCAGTGTTGCACAAGGTGCTAATAGTTCTCTGACAGGCTAAAAAATAGGTAAGTCCTAAACCACAGTAAAGTGCACGTGCAAATGTGCAAAATACAAATAAAACTTGTGTGGTCACAAGTCGTTGTATAGCGTCTGGGCCACGTTGTAGAATAAATTGTCCCACTGACGTAGCTCCTCTCCTCAATGGACAGGTTTATAAAAATGAAAAAGAGAAAGGGGCGGGGGGAAAAAAGGAGAAATAATAGTGCAGACTGTAACGTACAATTCAGGTGAGTATATACGAGAAAAACTCACTCACAGATTGCAGAGCCTAGTGAGTCCCGGCTCTGGGTTGAGACACCTTACACCAGATATAGGGTGGCGTGTCCCTTCTTCATCTTCTTGTGGGCCTCAAATAAAGTACAGACAAGGAGACAACGCTCCCATAGCGTAACACAGTATATAAAATAGCGGTCAGAATTAATTTTTCTTTTTCAGTCTAACTCACCGATGTTGGAGCCTCGATTTTCTCAGGCTCAGCTTGTAAGCAGATGGTACCCCTTAGTTCGGTGTGTACCTCACCTCTCTCTCGTGGAGCGTCTTTCACCACCGACTTCTTGATACTGAGAGGACTCAGATCCTGCAGTGCTGTGTGTGAAATGTGAAATGGCTCAGCACGCAGCAGTGAAAGGGTTAAAAACAATTATTTTTTACATTGTTTCCTGTCCCCCAGGGCAGTACTCGGACCCCCATACACCTTTTATGACCAATATCTTGCATATATGCCCTCTTGGAGGGCACTTTCATTTTCGGAAGTTTGACCCCCATTGACTTGCTTTACATTCCAGTTTGAATTCAAACTTTTCGGCCGTTCGTTTGTTCGAGTTCGAACCAAACACGGGGGTGTTCGGCCCATCTCTAGTGATCAACAATGTTGAATGCAATGGAAAGGTCAAGAAGAATAAGGAGGGAGAAGTGACCTTTGATTTCAGCTGCAACTAAATCATTAGTCACCTTGGTCAGAACAGTCTCAGTAGATTGTTGGTAGCGAAAGATAGACTGGGTGGATTGAGTAGAGAGTTAGTGAGCTGGTTATAGACCAGACGTTCTAAGATTTTGGAGGCATAGGGGAACAGAGAGATGGGACAGTAGTTCAAGAGGGAGGTAGGTTCAAGAGATGACTTTTTTAGAATGGGGGTGATCAAAGCACGTTTCAATACAGAGGATAAGATTCCAGAGAGGGAGAGGTTAAAAATATGAGTCAAAGCAGGGACAGTAAGCACGGACAGTAACTGGTAGGACAGGCCGAATAAGGTGTGATAGGTTGAAGTGGACTGGTGGTCAGGTAGGAGGACATGAGAATTTCTGTTACATCCTCCTCCAAGACTGGAGAAAAGAAAGACAGTACAGGGTTATTCAGAGAGAGGTGAAAACCAGGAGAATTGGCAGGAGAAGACCAAATCTAGACCAAATAGTCAATTTGGAAAGTGAGATAAATGGGAGAATTTTTCTGGTTTGGCTACTTTGACCTAGAAGTTTCACTTCTCCAGTCATTCTCCTGGTTTTCACCTCTCTCCGAATAACCCTGATAGTAGAGGGGGCAGGGAGTGAGGGAGTCAGTGGGGTAGAATGGTTAAAGGAGGAGGGCAGTGAATGCAGCAGCATTGTTTGTTTTTATATATGGAAAAGCATATATTGCCTCCAGGGCAAATTACGACACGCAGTCTCTTTAGGCTAGGGTCAGAGTGGGGCAGTCGGAACGCGCGTGCAGGCGCACTAAATCACGGCGGCAGTAGCAGCACATAACGGCCAATGACGGCCAATATACGCAGTACGTGTGTACAAAGGTGCGCCGACACCACGCAACCGGCAAATGAACGCATTTTTCTCAGAACGTTTAACCGCTGCTACAGACGTACAGAGTGCGCTGCGGCCGCATAGCAGCGTGTGTGCGTGATTAGGAGACGTCAGACGCTGCTAGTGTGCGGCCTACATAACGTTCAAACAGCCGGATTTCCCTAGAATTGCGTTGGTGAGTACCTGCGACTGTGCGACTGTGGTCGTCTGACCACTTAAGCGTATTCCGTGAAAAAATGCGTGCGCACGCATCGACGTACATTTTGACGGTGGCCGCAGAAAATGCGCTCATCTGTCCCTAGCCTAAAACAGTGAAATCTTGCTCCTTTTATTGCATCAACAGCATCATATAAAACATAACACATACAGGGTAATTCAAAGAGATCCAAATTGCTTGAGAAAGGTAACCGAACGCTGAAAATCAGCGTTCGGTTACCTTTCTTGGCCATTCAGCTATCCAGAGAGCAGGAAAATTCGCAAAATCCTTGCGAATTGCCTGCACATACGGTGCCTGTTCAGTGCCTGTTCGAGGGCAGTGAATCCCCATGAAAAAGCACTGCTTTGGCTATTCAGAGAACACAAACCAGCAGTGAAAGGTTCCCGAATTGCCCTGCCATTCGGTGGTTTAATTCGGCAGGTTTATTCAGGCGAATCCCATAGGCTTCAATGTTAAAAATATTCCAGTTTTAATTCAATATCTATTAAACTATTCATTATAAAATTCTGCAGTAAAGAGTTACTCTACTTATAGATTTTTTTAGGATATTTTAAGCATTTTTCTCTATTTTTTTTTTTTTTAAAAGTCCGATTTTTTTTTTTTTTAAAGTTTACTTATTTTTACTGTAACAGCCCTTTTTATTATCATTCCCTGGACCTCATATGTAAATTTCAGACATTTTCGCTCAGTAGTTTCTTTGCAAACAGCGTTTCACTTTCAAACATTCAAGCAAACTGTTTTGCTAATCTATTCACTGCCTTCGTCTGCGGTGTCGGCTTTTTCCGGCAGCTTCGCTGCATGTGATCGGCTTCTGCTCGGGTTTTTCCGTGGTTTTCGGGGGGTTAATCCAGATTTTTTTTGCGGGTTTTCAGCATGCATTCGCCGGGTTTTGCGGTTAGTTTTCGTCTGATTTTCGGCGACCTTTCCCTGCAATTCGGGGACCCTATGGTGCTTGCTGAATACACTGCAGGGTCACCGAAATGGGATTCGCAAAAAGAACCGAATTGAAGAGAACGAAAAGTCACCGAACGTGCGGTGACGTTTTTCGATTCTCTTTGATTTACCCTGATAAACAAAATCCTTGTTCACCTGAACTCTGACTGACTCACTTGAAAGTCTCTCTCTCACTAGCAGGGATCCTGCCCAAAAGTTATACCAACCTTTGGTATCTTGTGCTGCATCCACTGCAGACTCTCTCTCTGCTGCACCCACTGCAGACTCTCTCTCTCTGCTATATCAATTGCAGACTCTCCCACTCAGAAGTAGCACCGTCCTGTGCATAGGCGTGCACACAGGGTGTGCCGGGTGTGCCTAGGCACACCCTAATCCCACCCGCGGCACAATCTGGGTCCAGGATAGCCACCGGGACCCTTTGCCTCTGCAAACCTGTACTTCCCTGATGGTCCGGTGGCTGTGGGCTCTGCAATGCGGTCAGAACGCAGAGCACGTCCCACACAGGACCCGTGCGCTAGCGATCCTCTGATGACCTGTCACCTGATCGCTTGCGCACACTGACTATGTCAGAGAGCGCCGGCAGTCAGGTGAAAGGTCATCAGAGGATCGCTGGTGCACGGGTCAGTCTGGGACGTGCTCTGCGTTCTGTGCACGAAGCACAGATCGCATTGCAGAGCCCACAGCCACCGGACCACCAGGGAAGTACAGGCTGGATTTAAGCTGGATGAAGCGGTCCCCTCCTCTGCCAACGGACATGTTCATCCCCCTCCCTGCAAGAAAAAAGGTAAGCAGGAGAGGAGTCAACTTTTATATACAGTATTTTTAAATATTACAATTTTATTTGATGGCAGTGGATTCTGTGATACGCTTATATGCACCGCACATTGCTGGGAGTTTCATGGCAGTGGATTCTGTAATGTGCGGTGCATATAAGCATATCACAGAATCATTCTGCCATGAAACTCTCTGTAATGTGTGGTGCATATAAGCATATCACAGAATCCACTGCCATGAAACTCTCTGTAATGTGCGGTGCATATAAGCATATCACAGAATCCACTGCCATGAAACTCTCTGTAATGTGTGGTGCATATAAGCATATCACAGAATCCACTGCCATGAAACTCTCTGTAATATGCGGTGCATATAAGCCTATCACAGAATTCACTGCCATGAAACTCCCAGTAATGTGCGGTGCATATAAGCATATCACAAAATCCACTGCCATGAAACTCCCAGTAATGTGTGGTGCATATAAGCGTATCACAGAAACCACTGCCGTGAAACTCTCTTTACACTCCACAATGTTAAGTTAGGTGTCATTGGAGAGGTCAGAGCCCAGCCTTTCTAATGAGACCAAACACGACAAAGTAGAAAAAAAAAAAATTTCCTCATTGCCCGCTTTTAACATCTAAAGCAATGTTATTTCTCACCTCGGGATTAAACATTCACAGGGTTATTCAGAGAGAGGTGAAAAGCAGGAGAATAACTGGAGAAGTGAAATTTCTAGGTCAAAATAGCCAAACCATAAAAATTCTCCAATTTATCTCACTTTCCAAATCAGCTATTTTGACCTAGAATTTTCCATTCTCCAGTCATTCTCCTATCAGGGTTATTCAGAGAAAGGTGAGACTCAGGAGAATGACTGGAGAAGAGAAAATTCTAGGACAAAATAGCCAAACCAGAAAAAGTCTCCCATTTATCTCACTTTCCAAATCGGCTATTTGGTCTAGATTGTTCTCTTCTCCTGCCAGTTCTCCTGGCTTTCACCTCTCTTTAAGGGTTGTTCAGAGAAAGGTGAAAACCAGGAGAATGGCAGGAAAAGAGAACAATCTGGACCAAATAGCCGATTTGGAAAGTGAGATAAATGGGAGAATTTTTCTTGTTTGGCTATTTTGACCTAGAATTTTCACTTCTCCAGTCATTCTCCTGAGTTTCACCTCTCTCTGAATAACCCTGATAGTCATAAAACACAATCAGCCACAATACTCAGCCACTAATTGGGTTAGTCGAGACTCATGGGAAATGTAGTTCAAAAACAACTGGATGGCAAAGGTTGCTGCACCTCTGAATTATAAACATACAGGGTTATCCAAAGAGATCCGAATGGCTGAAGAAAGGTAACCGAAAGCTGAAAATCAGCGTTCGGTTAACTTTCCTGGCCATTCGGCTATTCAGAGAGCAGGCAATTCACCAAATCCTGGCGAATTGCCTGCACATACGGTGCCTGTTCGGTGCCTGTTCGAGGGCAGTGAAATCCCCATAAAAAAGCAATGCTTCGGCTATTCAGAGAACACCAGCAGTGAAAGGTTCCCGAAACGCCCTGCTGTTCGGTGGTTTAATTTGGCAAGTTTATTCAGGCGAATCCCATAGGCTTCAATGTTAAAAATATTCCAGTTTTAATTCAATATCTAATAAACCGTTCATTATAAAGTTCTGCAGTAAAAAGTCTCTTTATTTATAGATTTTTTTTAGGATATTTTAAGCATTTTCCTGTTGTTTTTTTTTACTTATTTTTTCTGTAACAGCCCTTTTTATTATCATTCTCTGGACCTCATTTGTAAATTTCAGACATTTTCGCTCAGTAGTTTCTTTGCAAACAGCGTTTCACTTTTCAAACATTCAAGCAAACTGTTTTGCTAATTTATTCACTCCATTCGTCTGCGGTGTCGGCTTTTTCCGGCGGCTTCGCTGCGTGTGATCGTCTCCTGCTTGGCTTTTTCCAGCGGGTTGGGTTAATCTAAATGTTTTTGCGGGTTTTTGGCGTGCATTCGCCGGTTTTGCGGTTGGTTTTGCGGTTAGTTTTCGGCCGGTTTGCGGCGACCTTTCCCTGCAATTCGGGGACCCTATGGTGCTTGCTGAATACACCACAGGGTCGCCGAACTGGGAATCGTCAAAACAAACCGAATTGAAGAGAACGAAAAGTCACCGAACGTGCGGTGACTTTTCGATTCTCTTTGAATTATCCTGATTGTAATGATATATTTAAGCTGAATGTGTGAGAGTGTGTGCGTGTGTATGTATGCATAAGGGTGCGTGTGTGTCTATATATAACATAATTTTTTTTTCATGTGTTTGAGCTTTTGGGTGCACACCCTAATGCAATAGGCTGCGCACGCCTATGGTCCTGTGCTTATCAAACTCTGAGTCTCTCTAGTCCTTTCCCTGTGTGTCTCAGTCTCATCTTTCCCCTGTGTGGGAATCATTCTCATCTGGTGCCCTCCCCCAAGCAGGAGCAATTTATTCCCTTAATTTCAGGGACACCTGCAGCAAAAACAAAAACACCTTCCCTCCTGGGGTTTAATACCTACAACTTTAAACAAAAATACAGGGGAATACACAGACCCATCCATGCAATACGTCACATACATTTTACTTTTCTCATTTTTTTTATTTTTACACATTACATGGTCGTGTTTGGTATCAATAGTAAGACTAGACTCTGACCTTTCCAATGACACCTAACTTAGGGCCATATTACATAGTTGGTGCTAACTTAGGCTGCTGTCAGACGAGCGTAGTGTTCACGTCCGTGATTGCGCCTAAAAGTACGTCCGTGATAGCATGAAAGAAAGTCCATTGGAGTCTGACACATGAAGTACGTCCGCACTGAACTGCGGACGCATGACGGACGCTGCAAACGGACGCAGGTTAGGCAAGAACGTAATACTGCTAGAACGGACGTGCGGAGTGCGCCACGTCCACAACGTCTGCATAGCTTTGTGTGTGAGTGATGGAGCATGGTCAGACGGACTGTCCAGCATTTTTGACGGACAGAATGTTTTTTCATTGTAATTTATTTTTCCCTCCTACATCCGTCAAAAATAACTTCAGTGAAAAAACGGACTGTGTGACCACTACTGCGTCATGCGTACTGACGATGTCCGTACTGCACGGACGTACAGTCCGTAGAAATCACGCTCGTCTAACCCTAGCCTTAACCAGAGCTGTTGTAAACTTACCAGAGCCATTATAGCCTATGGAGGTTTTAAGTTTACAACAGCTCTGGTTAAGTTAGCACCAACATTGTAATATGGCCCCTGGGCTGGTGTCAGACGAGCACATTTTGTACAGACTGTGTGCCCGTGCAGTACGGACGCACTGTCTGACGGAAGACGCAGTAGTGGCCACACAGTCCGTTTTTTAAACTGACGTTATTTTTGACGGAAACAGGGAAAATAAATTAAATATGAAAAACATTTTGTCCGTCAAAAATGCTGGACGCACAAATGCAGCCCGTCTGACCTCGTTCATCACTCACACACAAAGCTATGCGGACGTTGCGGACGCAGCGCACTCTGCACGTCCGTTCTAGCGGTTTTACGTTCTTGCCTAACTTGAGTCCGTTTGCCGCGTGCGTTGTGCGTCCGCAGTTCTGTGCAGATGCACTTCGTGTGGGGGGCTCCATTGGCGATTATTCTATGCTGTGATGGACGTTATTATGTGTGCAAAAATGGACGTTCACACTTCGCTCGTCTGACACCAGCCTAAACCTTGTGCAGTATACAATTCAGGGATGCAGGCTCCAAAGTCCCCCTGTGTCTCCACACTGCAGGGCCACGGTCTAGGTTGTGAATTAAACAATCAGGGTTGTTCAGAGAGTGGTGAAAAGCAGGAGAATGACTGGAGAATGGAAAATTCTAGGTTAAAATAGTCAAACTATAAAAATTCTCCCATTCATCTCACTTTCCAAATCAGCTATTTTGACCTAGAATTTTCCATTCTCCAGTCATTCTCCTGCTTTTCACTGCTCTGATAGTGTTGATTCACCATATACACACTTGCTGGCAGTGTGGAAAATGAGGTGAGTTAGTGCAGCATCACTGTACACTTTAGAATTGTAAACTGAATAATAGTGCCGTGTTAGAAAAATAAATTTATATTATTTTATTTTTACACTAGGTGGAAAGCCTGCCCAGAGGGCAGTCTATTGTTGTTGTCGCCAGCTCAGAATTCACGTCCACATAGTTTTTTTTTTTCGATGTCCTATCCAAAAGTATCTCTCTATATAAATACGTTTGTAACGCGTCCATCGTCATCCCATCCCATCCGCAACAGGAGGGCCTACTGAGTAGCTGTGATGGGTGTGCGCACAGCTGACAGCGCATTACAAAGGTATTTATATAATAGAGCAGGTTCCTCTTCCCTCTTAGATTGTAAGCTCACGGGAACCGGACCCTCAGATTGTAAACTCGTGGGACCCCTTAGATTGTAAACTCGTGGGCCCCTTAGATTGTAAACTCGTGGGGCCCCTTAGATTGTAAACTCGTGGGGCCCCTTAGATTGTAAACTCATGTGGCCCCTTAGATTGTAAGATCATGGGGCCCCTTAGATTGTAAACTCATGGGATAGATTGTAAGCTCATGGGACCCCTTAGATCGTAAACTCATGGGATAGATTGTATGCTCATGGGGCCCCTTAGATTGTAAGATCATGGGGCCCCTTAGATTGTGTTGGGCTAGGGCGGGCATTTTTTTTGTAGCGTATACATTATGCGTATATTTAATGGCACATGGTATGCATGGCATGTCAGGCTGGTATTTAGGCACACTGGTATTATGAGACACTGGTATTATGCATGGCAGACTGGTAATATGGCTGGCAGACTGGTATTGTGCATGGCAGACTGGTAATATGGCTGGCAGACTGGTATTGTGGATGGCAGACTGGTATTGTGCATGGCAGACTGGTAATATGGCTGGCGTACTGGTAAAATGGCTGGCGAACTGGTATTATGTCTGGCAGACTGGTATTGTGCATGGCAGACTGGTAATATGACTGGCAGACTGGTAATATGGCTGGCAGACTGGTTTTGTGTATGGGAGACTGGTAATATGACTGGCAGACTGGTTTTCTGCATGATAGACTGGTAATATGTCTGGCAGACTGGTAATATGTCTGGCAGACTGGTATTGTGCATGGCAGACTGGTAATATGCCTGGCAGACTGGTTTTGTGTATGCGAGACTGGTAATATGCCTGGCAGACTGGTATTATGCCTGGCAGACTGGTATTGTGCATGGCAGACTGGTATTGTGCATGGCAGACTGGTAATATGCATGGCAGACTGGTATTGTGCATGGCAGACTGGTATTAAGGCAGGCAGACTGGTATTGTGCATGGCAGACTGGTATTAAGGCAGGCAGACTGGTATTGTGCATGGCAGACTGGTATTGTGGTGCATGGCAGACTGGTATTAAGGCAGGCAGACTGGTATTGTGCAGGCAGACTGGTATTAAGCAGGCAGACTGGTATTGTGCATGGCAGACTGGTATTGTGGCATGGCAGACTGATATTAAGGCAGGCAGACTGGTATTGTGGCATGGCAGACTGGTATTGTGCATGGCAGACTGGTATTAAGGCAGGCAGACTGGTATTGTGCATGGCAGACTGGTATTAAGGCAGGCAGACTGGTATTGTGGTGCATGGCAGACTGGTATTAAGGCAGGCAGACTGGTATTGTGCATGGCAGACTGGTATTAAGGCAGGCAGACTGGTATTGTGCATGGCAGACTGGTATTGTGCATGGCAGACTGATATTAAGGCAGGCAGACTGGTATTGTGCATGGCAGACTGGTATTGTGCATGGCAGACTGGTATTAAGGCAGGCAGACTGGTATTGTGCATGGCAGACTGGTATTAAGGCAGGCAGACTGGTATTGTGGTGCATGGCAGACTGGTATTAAGGCAGGCAGACTGGTATTGTGCATGGCAGACTGGTATTAAGGCAGGCAGACTGGTATTGTGCATAGGCAGACTGGTAATATGGCTGGCAGGCCGCGCACGGAGGAGAACACGGTGGAGATGCAGGCTGGGCACGGAGGAGAACACGGAGGAGATGCAGGCCAGGAACGGAGGAGAACACGGAGGAGATGCAGGCCAGGCACGGAGGAGAACACGGAGGAGATGCAGGTAGGGCACGGAGGAGAACATGGAGGAGATGCAGGCCGGGCACGGAGGAGAACACGGAGGACATGCAGGCCGGGCACGGAGGAGATGGAGGCAGGGTGCGGAGGAGATGGAGGTCGGGCGCGGAGGAGATGGAGGCCGGGCACGGAGGAGATTCAACAAAACAAATCCGATCCATTGGAGAGGCGCTGTACTGTGCGCCTCTCCAATGGATCGGATTTGTTTTGTCCCTCGCGCATGCCGGCTGTGCGCGTGCCGCGGCCGTTGGATGCGCGCGCAGCCATCCGCCGCAGGTTGCGTGCGCATGCGCAGAAGGGTTTTGGCGACGGACACGCCAGCCCTTAATGTTTTATGGTATAGATAAATCTAACCTGGTTATGTTTGGTATCACTGGAAAGGTTATAAGGCTGACCTTTCCAACGATACCTCATATGTCCCTCTAGCCCTTAGGGCTCCAGAGATACAGTACTCTAAATTATTGCAAATTGTTTAAAAAAAAAATAAAATTCTTTTTTACACACAGAGCAAGGCACCCCCTTGTGGCAGGCGCCTGTAGGCACATGCCTACTCTGCCTAATTATAAATCCGGCCCTGGAGGGAAGAGGAGCCTGCTCACGGGAGTTTACAATCTAAGAGAGGGAAGAGGAGCCCTCTCACGTAAATTTACAATCTAAGAGGGAAGAGGAGTCTGTTCACAGAAGCTTACAATCTAAAAGAGGGAATCAGGGCCGGATTTGCACCTCAGGAGCCTGTAGGCACAGAAATGTGGAGCGCCCCTACCCCCCGAACAAGAAAAAAAGAAACATGCCAAAATTGCTACTTAAATTTTTGTTTTGAGAAAACTAAAAAAAAAGACATTTTAATAAACTGAAACTGAAACTAAAAGAGGGAAGAGGAGCCCACTCACGTAAGTTTACAATCTAAGGCTGGTGTCAGACGAGCGCATTTTGTACGGACTGTGCGTCCGTGCAGTACGGACGCACTTTCTGACGGAAGACGCAGTAGTGGCCACACGGTCCGTTTTTTTCACTGACGTTATTTTTGACTGATGTAACAGGGAAAATAAATTAAAATGCAAAACCATTTTGTCCGTCAAAAATGCTGGACACACAAATGCAGTCCGGCTGACCTCGCTAATCACTCACACACAAAGCTATGCAGACGTTGCGGACGTGGTGCACTCTGCACGTCCATTCTAGCGATTTTACGTTCTTACCTAACCTGCGTCCGTTTGCCGCGTCCGTTGTGCTTCCGCACTTCTGTGCGGACGTACTTCGCGTGTGGGTCTCTATTGATCATAATTGTATGCTACCACGGACGTTAAAATGTGCAGTAACATGGACGTGAACACTGCGCTCGTCTGACACGGGCCTTAGAGGGAACAGGAGTCCGCTCACAGGAGCTTACAATCTAAAAGAGGGAAGAGGAGCCCACTCACATGAGTTTACAATCTAAGAGGGAAGAGGAGCCCGCTCATGGGAGCTAACAATCTAAAAGAGGGTAGAGGAGCCCACTCATGGGAGCTTACAATCTAAAAGAGGGAAGAGGAGCCTGCTCACGGGAGCTTACAATCTAAGAGGGAAGAGGAGCCCACTCACATGAGTTTACAATCTAAGAGGGAAGAGGAGCCCGCTCATGGGAGCTAAGAATCTAAAAGAGGGTAGAGGAGCCCGCTCATGGGAGCTTACAATCTAAAAGAGGGAAGAGGAGCCTGCTCACGGGAGCTTACAATCTAAGAGGGAAGAGGAGCCCACTCACGTGAGTTTACAATCTAAGAGGGAAGAGGAGCCCGCTCATGGGAGCTAACAATCTAAAAGAGGGTAGAGGAGCCCGCTCATGGGAGCTTACAATCTAAAAGAGGGAAGAGGAGCCTGCTCACGGGAGCTTACAATCTAAGAGGGAAGAGGAGCCCGCTCATGGGAGTTTACAATCTAAGAGGGAAGAGGAGCCCGCTCATGTGAGTTTACAATCTAAGAGGGAAGAGGAGCCTGCTCACGGGAGCTTACAATCGAAGAGGGAAGAGGAGCCCCCTCACGGGAGCTTACAATCTAAGAGGGAAGAGGAGCCCACTCTAATATATAAATGCATTTGTAATACGCAGTCAGACGCACCCATCACAGCTGCTCACTTGGCCCTCCTGTCGGGACGGCGACAAATGCGTTGCAAACGTATTTATATATAGACCATCATTACTGCGCAGTCAGGCACTCTGCAGAAAGAGGGAAAGGTGTCTCACACCTGATCTTCCTCCTTTTTAACATCCTGGTCATGAGCCTAGGTGGCGATATACCACCAATACTGCATTACAAAGGATCTTTTACAGTGGCAAGAAAAGGTATGTGAACCCTTTGGGATTACGTGGAGTTTTGCATGAATTGGCCATAAAATGTGCTCTGATCTTCATCTAAGTCACAACAATTTTAAAAACACAGTCTGCTTAAAATAATACAACACAAACATTATATGTTTTCATGTTTTTATTGAACATAACATGTAAACATTCACAGTGCAGGGTGGAAAAAATATGTGAACCCCTAGCCTAATGACTTCTCCAAGAGCTAATTGGAGCCAGGAGTGAGCCAACCTTGAGTCCAATCAGTGTGATATTATTGGATGTGTTGCTGAAAGCTGTCCTGCCCTTTAAAAACACACACCAGTTTTGGGTTTACTGGTTTCCAGAAGCACTGCCTGATTTGAACCATGCCTCGCAGAAAAGAGCTCTCAGAAGACCTACGATCAAGAATTGTTGACTTGCATGAAGCTGGAAAGGGTTACAAAAGTATCTCCAAAAGCCTTGATGTTCATGTGTCCACGGTAAGACAGACTGTCTACAAATGGAGAAAGTTCAGCACTGTTGCTACTCTCCCTAGGCGTGGTCGTCCTGTAAAGATGACTGCAAGAGCACAGCGCAAAATACTTATTGAGGTAAAGAAGAATCCTAGAGTGTCAGCTAAAGACTTACAGAAATTTCTGGCACATGCTAACATTTTTGTTGACACATCTATAATAAGGAAAACATTAAACAAGAATGGAGTACATGGGAGGACACCACAGAGGAAGCCATTGCTGTCCAAAAAGAATATTGCAGCACGTTTGAAGTTTGCAAAAGAGCACCTGGATGTTCCACAGCACTACTGGCAAAATATTCTGTGAACAGATGAAACCAAAATTGAGTTGTTTGGAAAAAACACACAACACTATGTGTGGAGAAAAAAAGGCACAGCACACCAACATCAAAACCTCATCCCCACTGTAAAACATGGCAGAGGGAGCATCATGGTTTGGGGCTGCTTTGCTGCCTCAGGGCCTGGACGAATTGTTGTCATTGATCGAAAAATGAATTCCAGAGTTTATCAAGACATTTTGCAGGAAAATGTAAGACCATCTGTCTGCCAACTGAAGCTCCACAGAGGATGGGTGATGCAATAGGACAATGACCCAAAGCATACAAGTAATTCAACAAAAGAATGGCTTCAATAAAACAAAATACGCCTTCTGGAATGGCCCAGTCAGAGTCCTGACCTCAACCTGATTGAATGCTGTGGCATGACCTTAAGAGAGCGATTCACACCAGACATCCCAAGAATATTGCTACACTGAAACAGTTTTGTGAAGAGGAGTGGTCCAAAATTACTCTAGATCGTTGTGCAGGTCTAATCTGCAACTACAGGAAACGTTTGGTTGAAGTTATTGCTGCCAAAGGAGGGTCAACCAGTTATTAAGTCCAAAGGTTCACATACTTTTTCCACCCTGCACTGTGAATGTTTACATGTTCTGTTCAATAAAAACATGAAAACATATAATGTTTGTGTTGCATTATTTTAAGCAGACTGTGTTTTTCAAATTGTTGTGACTTAGATGAAAATCAGAGCACATTTTATGACCAATTCATGCAAAACTCCACGTAATCCCAAAGGGTTCACATACTTTTCTTGCCACTGTATATCAATCAGACCATATATGCAATGCTGTTTTTATATTTTATATGATACAGTATATGTATGCTTACATCTTTGCTTATGCAATTTTGTGTGTCTATATGCAATTTTGTGTGAATATATGTACACATAGACTCAACCTTTGAGCATTACGCCACCTAGAGAGAAAAGACCTCTCCTCCCACTCGTTCATTAGGTACAGGTTTGCGCTCTGGAGTGTGTCTCTCTCTTCTAAGCATTTATATATAGAGATACTTTTGGATAGGACCTTGAAAAGCAAATATGTGGACATGGATTCTGAGCTGGCAACAAAAACAATAGACTGCCCTCTGGGCAGGCTTAATAACTAGTTTTATTATAAATAAATATATAAATAATAGAATACTTAATTTTACATTATATTTTTACCTTTTTTGCTATCTGCCTATCCAGCTGGACTGTTGGGTCACAGGTCTCTTCAGCTGGACTGGCGTGGCACAGGTCTCTGGCTGGCAGTAGGCTGGCAGCGGGAACATTCCCATAGGGGTCCCAGCTGGGGCAGAGACTGAGAGAAATTTTGCACTGCAGCTTGTCAGTTTCCTTGCGATTGCGACCTCTCCCGGCCGAGACTCATGCAGCTGCACCTATGTGGCTGCGCCGGAGGACAAGTCATGTGCCCGGCCGCAGGCATATAACTCGTGTGCGCCGTGTGCGCTGGCTGTGTGAGGTCACACAGCGTGACCATGCACAGGAGGATCCTTCCCCTCTCAAATCATCCCTGGAGGCTAGTGGGAAAACACCACCGACAACAATCTCATCTGGAGTGAAAGGTGTGAGGTGCCTCTAAAGAACGAGGTATCACAATCCTGGTAATAAATGGATTAATCCTGTACTCCTGGCGCCATATTACAATCCAGAAGCTAAAACGGGGACATTAGGAGAAAAAACTGCGCCCGCAACTTTCTCTTATGCGTCCCTGTTTTAGCGTGATATTACGATTCATTAGATAATCCAACACCCTGCACCATAATGCTGCACTAAGCCTCGAGATGCTCGTGGCAGCGCTTAGCACCGCCACGAGCATCCCCTGCAGGTCAATGCTGACGGACACTTGACCTGCGGGATCTCGCCTCGCAAGATCCAGCAGGTCGGCATAGTGATTTGCAGAGGGAGACTGGGGACTTTTTTCCCCCAGTCTCTCACTGCTCCCGATGGCAAGAAGAGGCAGATGGAGCCGCCTTTCCTGCCACAGGATGGGAGGTGAATATGTGATTTTTTTTGGGGGGGTCAGCTGGTGCTAACTGATTCCAGTGAAGTGGAATCAGTTAGCACCAGGTCCTAGCTGTGGTTAACTTTTCAGTTTATATATTTTATATATATAAATGTCTAATGAAGCGTTGACCACTTTATCTTATGAACATGTGAGTCTGTCCAATCCCTCATCATTACATTATCAACTGAAGGTAAAAATCAAGAGCAAAATTACGGATTATGCAAATTATTGATTTGCACTAATAGTCTTTTATTTTGATTATTTATACAAAGTGCTCACAACATTATAACATTTTAAAGTTTTTAATGCAATTATATGTGATAGAGAAACATATTAGTGTTCAGGCATGTACTGGCCATAGGGACTACAGGGAGATTCCCAGTGGACCGATGGCTCAGTGGGCCAGTGTGAATGCTGGTTCACCGCACGACTCGCACTGCCCTTAACCCCTTAGTGACCGGGCGGTTTTACACAAATCCGTCTTTTAGTGACCGCTGCTGTTTTTACGTTTCTGCGCTGTTAGTGTTTAGGTCAAATTTTCCTCTTACTCGTTTATGCAATCCACACATATTATACACCCTTTTTCCCGCCATTAAATGGACTTTCTAGAAATACCATTATTTACATCATATCGAATAATTTACTATAAAAAAAATATGAAATATGAGGAAAAAATTGTAAAAACACACTTTTTCGTAATATAATCCCCAAAATCTACAACCACCCAAAAAGACCCCGGCTAAATAGGTTCAAAATTTTGTCCTGAGACTAGAAATACCCAATTTTTACATGCGTTTGCTTTGTAACCCCTTCACTGCTCAGACAGTTCACCTATGTGCGCTGCGCTCATTCTGACCATTTTGTGCTAATTATTTTTAGATGACAGCCTAGGTCCTATTTAATTAAACCCCCCCCCCCAGACAAAAAAACTTTTAAAAAAACCAAATTTTTTTATTTTATTTAATTTTTTTATATTTTTTTTTATTTATTTATTGATTTTTATTTATTTTTTTAAACCAAACCTGGTCATGTTTGGTATCATTGGAAAGGCCATAATCAGGCCTTTCAAATGATGTCAAATATGACCATCTAGCTGCCATGGATCGGGAGGTGTAAAAAGCGGTGTAAAAAGCATCTCCCTAGCTGCAATGGTTGGGGAGATAGAGGGCTCCGAAGGAGCCCCCCCCCTCCCCTCCATTGCTTTGCATGGGGACGCCTGCTGATGACATCACCACGCAGCGTGGCAACGTCATCAGCCTCGTCTGCCCATGTAAATCACATGGACAGGCTTCCTCCCTGCCAGATCGCTGAGGGATCCAGCGAGGGAGGTGAGTATCGGGCGGGAGGGGGATTAGGCGCCGCTGACGTACCCTGTACGTCCGCGGGTCTAAGGGAGACCCGAGGACAGGACGTACAGGGTACGTCAGCAGCCCTTAAGGGGTTAATGGATGAGGTGAGAACTTCCTCACCATCTGTAAAACACGCAGTCTGTCACAGTCTCATATTGTGGCCACCATGCTGGTGAGACCCACTGTGCATCCATCTCACCTTAAGACATAGTGTGCACTCAACCTCAGTGCCGCTGCGTTGCTTTACCCAATCGCTGAGCAGCAAATCCATTATCTGTAGAGCATTTGGTTGAGTGATCCGGTTGGTTTACATACTAATTTTTTTTTTTTTTATAAAATCAAAATTTAATATGAAGATATGTCTGCAGGACAATTAATCAGTGACAAACAATGGTCACGCAGGGCCAACAAGAAGGAAGCACTGGTGTAAACAGCAGTAAAACAAAACAATGAAAGGTGGGAGCCAGAGACCAAAAAAAAAAGGGGGAGGGGGAATGAAAGAGGCCCCCGGCGTCCACTAACACATCAGAAATACTCCATACACCACAGAAGTCAGCTAAAAGGACAAAAATAATGTCTGAGTTTCAGCCAGCCATCGAGGGGGATCACGAAAAACAAAAAACAAGGAATGTCCGCAGTGAGTGACTCAGTGGAGGGGGTTGCAGGGTAACATAAGGGTGGGGGGGCAACGGCCCACGCATACATCTATAATGTCAGCCGGTGACCCAGAGTACATACTATTTTTGTGCGTGTTTGCATAAGTAAAGTGGGCCGTTCTGGATGAAGTCCATGGCTGATTTTTTTTTGTCCCAGTCAGCCCTGTTAGTGTTGTGTTTCTTGTATAAAATGACGATATTGAAACCCCTATACATAGAAATACCTTTTTTTTAAAAAAGTAAAAAAAAATACCAAAACAGGGGCCAAAATGCATAGTCTGCTTTATTTTACCACTCCCCAAAAATGATAGTTTTAAAAAGAAATCTTTTTGTTCAATTTTATTTTACATTTTAGATTATTATGTTTGGTAGACATGTGCATTCGTTTTAGTACTAAAACGATTTAGTCCGAATTTTGGGATAATTTAGTTTTCGTATGAGTCAAGAGAAACGAAACTGCTCAGTACAAAAAACGAAAGAAACTAAAATAAAATGCACTACATTTTAGTTTCAGTCCTTTTTGTGATATTAAATAAAGTTCAGTTCAGGTTTCTGCCACCCACCTTTGAGCTGCCACTGGAAAGTCCTCACTCCAAGGACGTAGCACAATATCAAGAAAAATACTCCAGTATATAGCAGGAAATGTTTTGGTTTTATTCCATCAACAGTAGAACAAAGACCTGGTTGCAGGTCGAAACGTTGTTCTACTGTTGATGGAATAAAACCAAAAAATTTCCTGCTATATACTGGAGTCTTTTTGTGATATTACATTGAAGAGTGAAGGAAACCAGCAATGAAGAGCGCAACATCGCAACATCCGAAGTTCTGCACCCTCCACATGCCAATGCAGTAGGATGTTCTATACAGAGAGGGGCGTTAATTAATGCAGGAGGATGTTCTATACATTATACAGAGAGGGGTATTAATGCAGGAGGATGTTATATACATTATACAGAGAAAGGTATAAATTGAGGAGGATGTTCTATACAGAGAGGGACATTAATTAATTCAGGTGGATGTTGTATACATTATACAGAGAGGGGTATTAATTAATGCAGGAGGATGTTCTAAACACTATATAGAGAGGAGCCTTTTTTTTTTAGCCTTTTAAATCCAGTGGCTATGAGCGCTGAGATCGGCTACTTGTTACATTATCTCTCAGTACAATGTATCAGGCTCAGTTGGAACAGTAACTGACTGTAACATCGCTCAGAGTTTCAGTAAAACAAGGAAATAATATTGTTCTAACCTCTTATATATAAAAATATTATTTACTAGTTTTACTGAAACTCTGAGCACTGTGATGAGCAGCAGTCAGTTACTGTAACAGCTTTGCCTGACACGGGGCAGTATTACAATGTTGGTGCTAACTTAACCAGAGCTGTTGTAAACTGAAAACCTCCATAGGCTATAATGGCTCTGGGAAGTTTACAACAGCTCTGGTTAAGTTAGCACCAACTATGTAATATGGCCCACATTGTGCTGAGAGTGAGAGATACTGTAACAAGCAGTGATCTCAGCCCTCTGAGGAGCCACCACTACAATAGTAATTGTATCCACTGGTTTTCGGATGAATGAAATTAGTTTTCATACTAAAGAACTGAAAACGAATTTCTTTAGCAACTAAATAAATTGCATTTTAGGACTAATCCATTAGTTCAAAACGAAATTTCGTGCTGTGCACATGTCTAATGTTTGGTATCATTACAAAGGCTGGATGTATGGAATTTGAGATATGGGGTTCAAAGAACAGCACTTCCACTTCCAAATTCTGTCCAGCTATGCTAAAGTTAAAAGAGTGTTAAGTACACTCTGGGAGTCCCCTGGTCCTGACCATTCTTCCTACAGGCTGTTCACTAAAAAATATAAACGTTTGACAGCCCACATAAGCAAGATGTAAATCCAGCAAGAAGGAGTAGCATTGTAACTGGTTTCAAGCCCTTTCATGCAATCTTTGCATAGAAAAGCTTAAAGTTGGGACCTCTGGCCACCTAATCCACATCTTAGTGTTGAGAAAGCAGTAGGTTATGTGGGAGAGTAACAGCAGTAGGTTATGTGGGAGAGACTGAACCCGATGGACGCATGTCTTTTTTCAGCCTATATAACTGTAACTATGTAAAGCCGCAGTGTCCACTTGTAAAAATATAGAAGTATAATTCTTAGCAGCTAATCCACTTTGGCAGTATTATGTGTAATTCTAATTAAACCACTGGTATGATATTCATTATGTGAGATACTCTAAGGCTAGGGTCAGACGAACGTATTTTCGCGTTGTCTGTGAAAAAGTGCGTTCGAACGAATGGACGCTTTCTTTCACGGAGTACGCGATAGCGGTCATACGATGCGCCTTTTCGTCCGTGATTTTGTACGGATCATCAATAAAACACTTTTTGTGTCTGGACGTTATGTTGGCCGGACATTAGCAGCGTCTGACGTCTCCCAATCACGCACACACGCCTCTAGCCGACGCAGCGCACTTTGTACGACCGTACTAGAGGTTTGATGTTCTAGAAAAAATGCGTTCGTTTGCCACTTGCGTTGCGTGGACGAACTTTCGTGCGGCCGTACTTCGTGTGTTCCCCGGCATTGGACATCATTTGCTGCTAGCACGGCCGTGATTTCGTGCGTCTAAACGCATGTTAAAACTGCTTTCGTCTGACCCTAGCCTTATGGTCCTATATGTACCGCTGCTTTGCTCTATGCTTTACTTTCTTCCTATTACCATGAAAGAGCAGTGTAGCAAGGATATACAGTTGCAAGAAAAAGTATGTGAACCCTTTTGGATTACGTGGAGTTTTGCATGAATTGGTCATAAAATGTGCTCTGATCTACATCTAAGTCACAACAATTTGAAAAACACAGTCTACTTAAAATAATACAACACAAACATTATCAGGGTTATTCAAAGAGAATCGAAAAGTCACCGCACGTTCGGTGACTTTTCGTTCTCTTCAATTCGGTTCCTTTTGCTGATCCCATTTCGGTGACCCTGCGGTGTATTCAGCAAACACCACAGGGTCCCCGAATTTCAGCGAAAAGCCGCCGCAAACCCGACGAAAATGAACCGCAAAACCCAGCGAATGCACGCCGAAAAACTACAAAAACATCTGGATTAACCTGCCGAAAACCACGGAAAAAGCCCGAGCAGGAGCCGATCACACACAGCCGAAGCAGCTGAGACCACAGGCGAGGCAGTGAATAAATTAGCAAAATAGTTTGTGTGAATGTGTGAAAATGAAATGCTGTTTGCAAAGAAACTACTGAGCGAAAATGTCTGAAATTTACACAGGAGGTCCAGGGAATGATAATAAAAAGGGCTGTTACAGAAAAAATAAGTAAACTTAACCCCTTAACGCCGCAGGACGTACATTTACGCCCTGCATTAGGCGGGTTTTGACGCCGCAGGACGTAAATGTACGTCCTCGGCGTTTACAGCCCCCCTTCGTTAATACTCACCTCCTCCAGTCGCTCCCACGCTGCTCTGACTCCCGCGGAGTCAGATCAGTGTGAATCCCTCCTCCGGCGCAGTGACGTCATCGCGCCGGTGGCGCAATGACGTCAGTTTCAGGCGTCCCCCCCCGCCGGAGCAGGGGAAGCGCCTGAAGGGGAGGGGGGATCCCTCTATCTCCCGATCGCCGGGGACCAGGCGGCTGTGGCCAGCATCGCTGGAAGGGTCACAGCCTGACCTTTCCAGCGATGTATGGGGGGTAAACCCCTTAGTTGCCAGGTCGCGACCGGGCACTAATTTGTGCCCGATCGCGGCCTATTTCCGGTGGGGGCCGCCATCTTGGATGGCAGCCCCCACCTCTGGGTCCCCCCCGGTCAACTGACTCATCGCACCATGCGCAATGATGTCAGTTAACCGGGGAACCCCCTAGCTGCAAAGGGATTTCCTATGGAAATTCCTTAGAGGAGATAGGGGGTTCTTTGAACCCCTTTATCTCCTGATCGGTGGCAGCTAGGGGGTCATGTATGATATTGCTGGAAAGGCCAGAACAAAAGTTTTAAAAAAGTAAAAATAAAAATAATAAAAATTAGCTAACATCACGCAATTTCTCCCCAAAAAAAAAATGGGTTCCCCGTTCTAATTTTTTTAACAAATCTACCCAATAGAATACGACCGCAGAGCCTCGGATAATAAAATTTAAAAAAAAACACTTTACACACTGTGGAAGATTGAAATTTTATTGAAAATTCAAATATTTTTACTTTTTTTTACATTTTTTGTTATAGCATTTTGGCAGGGCATGACATATACATATAATAATGATATATTATTAATCTGCCGAGTCTGCCGGAAAGAACGATATATAATTTGTCTGGGTGGTATAATAATACGTGACTTAAAAATGGTCAAAATGAGATCAGCAAACTTCTACTTCCGAAACAGCGCCGAAGTTGTAAAATTACTCCCGTCCTTAAGGGGTTAAAAAAAATAATTAAAAAAATTGGACTTTTAAAAAAAACAAAAACAGAAAATTGCTTAAAGTATCCTAAAAAATCTATAAATAAAGAGACTCTTTACTGCAGAATTTTATAATGAACGGTTTACTAGAAATTGAATTAAAACCGGAATATTTTTAACATTGAAGCCTATGGGATTCTCCTGAATAAACTTGCCGAATGAAACCACCGAATGGCAGGGCATTTCGGGAACCTTTCACTGCTGGTTTGTGTTCTCTGAATAGCCGAAGCAGTGCTTTTTTATGGGTATTTCACTGCCCTCGAACAGGCACCGAACAGGCACCGTATGTTCAGGCAATTCACCAGGATTTGGCGAATTGCCTGCTCTCTGAATAGCAGAATGGCCAAGAAAGGTAACCGAACGCTGATTTTCAGCATTTGGTTACCTTTCTCTAGCCATTCGGATCTCTTTAAATAACCTTGTATATGTTTTCATGTGTTTATTGAACAGAACATGTAAACATTCACAGTACAGGGTGGAAAAAGTATGTGAACCTTTGGACTTAATAACTGGTTGACACTCCTTTGGCAGCAATAACCTCACCAAACGTTTCCTGTAGTTGCAGATCAGACCTGCACAATGATCTGGAGTAATTTTAAACCACTCCTCTTCACAAAACTGTTTCAGTGTAGCAATATTCTTGGGATGTCTGGTATGAATCGCTCTCTTAAGGTCATGCCACAGCATTTCAATCGGGTTGAGGTCAGGACTCTGACTGGGCCACTCCAGAAGGCATATTTTGTTTTGTTGAAGCCATTCTTTTGTTGAATTACTTGTATGCTTTGGGTCATTGTCCTGTTGCATCACCAATCCTCTGCGGAGCTTCAGTTGGCGGACAGATGGTCTTACGTTTTCCTGCAAAATGTCTTGATAAACTCTGGAATTAATTTTTCCATCAATGACCACAATCCGTCCAGGCCCTGAGGCAGTAAAGCAGCCCCAAACCATGATGCTCCCTCTGCCATGTTTTACAGTGGGGATGAGGTTTTGGTGTTAGTGTGCTGTCTGCTGTGCCTTTTTTTCTCCACACATAGTGTTGTGAGTGTTGTGTGTGTTTTCCAAACAACTCAATTTTGGTTTCATCTGTTCACAGAATATTTTGCCGGTAGTGCTGTGAAACATCCAGGTGCTCTTTTGCAAACTTCAAACGTGCTGCAATATTCTTTTTGGACAGCAATGGCTTCCTCCGTGGTGTCCTCCCATGTACTCCAATCTTGTTTAATGTTTTCCTTATTGTAGATGTGTCAACAAAAATGTTAGCATGTGCCAGAAATTTCTGTAAGTCTTTAGCTGACACTCTAGGATTCTTCTTTACCTCATTAAGAATTCTGCGCTGTGCTCTTGCAGTCATCTTTACAGGACGACCACGCCTAGGGAGAGTAGCAACAGTGCTGAACTTTCTCCATTTGTAGACAGTCTGTCTTACCGTGGACACATGAACATCAAGATACTTTTGTAACCCTTTCCAGCTTCATGCAAGTCAACAATTCTTGATCGTAGGTCTTCTGAGAGCTCTTTTCTGCGAGGCATGGTTCACATCAGGCAGTGCTTCTTGAAACCAGTAAACCCCAAACTGGTGTGTGTTTTTAAAGGGCAGGACAGCTTTCAGCAACACATCCAATAATATCACACTGATTGGACTCAAGGTTGGCTCACTCCTGGCTCCAATTGGCTCTTGGATAAGTCATTAGGCTAGGGGTTCACATACTTTTTCCACCCTGCACTGAGAATGTTTACATGTTATGTTCAATAAACACATGAAAACTTATAGGGCTGTATTACATACTTGGTGCTAACTTAACCAGAGCAGTTGTAAACTTAAAACCATATTACATAGTTGGTGCTAACTTAACCAGAGCTGTTGTAAACTTAAAACCTCCATAGGCTATAATGGCTCTGGAAAGTTTACAACAGCTCTGGTTAAGTTAGCACCAACTATGAAATATGGTTTTAAGTTTACAACTGCTCTGGTTAAGTTAGCACCAACTATGTAATATGGTCCATAATGTTTGTGTTGTATTATTTTAAGCAGACTGTGTTTTTCAAATTGTTGTGACTTAGATGAAGATCAGAGCACATTTTATGACCAATTCATGCAAAACTCCACGTAATCCCGAAGGGTTCACATACTTTTTCTTGCAACTGTAATAGGAGTGTTATCAGAGACAGAGATACTGGTATGCTTGTAATAACCATCAGATTACATGAACTTTGGAACTTTTTATCTCCTTGATGAAACGGTATACAGAGCTACAATTGTATAGAATTTATTTAGGCTATTGGTAGGTTATACATTTTTAGCATCCTGTAACATCACAAGATAAAAACCTAACTCTAGCGAGCTACATCATAATCCAGTAACAAGCTCAATGAGACGTTCTTGCTGCCTATATACAGTAGCTATGC
Organism: Leptobrachium leishanense; assembly: GCA_009667805.1. Taxonomy (NCBI): domain Eukaryota; kingdom Metazoa; phylum Chordata; class Amphibia; order Anura; family Megophryidae; genus Leptobrachium; species Leptobrachium leishanense. The sequence goes on from CM019065.1 coordinate 277,828,690, forward strand.
TTTATTCAATTTAGATGGGATATTGCACAATTACTTACTTGCTTTCTATCTTTTTTAATCTTTGATGTGTATGTTTTCATTTGTATGCACCAACTGGGAGACTTGAATTATGGATACTGGCAGGGTGGAGTAGAGGCAACATCACTGCTCGAAGACCATGGAGACACAGGTTCAAATCCTGGCAAGAGCATCTCTCCAGTAGTTATTCTTGGGCAAGACACTTATTGGTATATACTTGTCACCCAGGACATTCTTGAAAACGAGAGAAATCTCAATGCATCCTTCCTGGTAAAATAGTTTTGCAAACAAAATCTAATGAGTGTTACTTATTTTATCAGGGTTTTTCAGGTTTGATGCACTTCGGCGAGTTAGATTCACTGACCCTGAATTCAGCATTCAGTATTCACCGTAAGGTCCCCGAAGTGCATGGAATCGACCCGCCGAACTGATTGAAAATTCGCTGCCGAATCGTTTCGAAAAACTGCAGATAAACCACTACAGGGTTCGTGGGGAAGTGCCAAGGATCAGTGATGTATCTTGGCCTAATGCGGCACTTGCTCTAAGGGAGGCTTCGTGGCTGCCTAACATGCCTGCCGTAGGTGATGAGGGGCCCTTAATGAAGCTCCATGGCACAGGCACTGAAGTAAGGGGTGGGTGATGTGAAACATTCAAATCCCTCTCAATTGCTTGGATGAGGATTTGAGGTTTGCCTGGCACAGCTGCCTCCCTCTTTCCTAGGCTGTTGCCTGTGCTCGGCCAATGGGTACTCCAAGATGGTGGCCGACCAATGAGCCTGTCGGCTAGAGGAAGAGTGACCGGTGGTGATACCAGGCTGTCTGTATGCGCCATTCTGGGCTGTCCAGTGGTACACTTTCTCTGATCATAACTTTGAGAGGTAAAACACCCCTGGTTAATACTACCCCTCCCCAGATAAAAAAAACTAACAGATTTGGTTTATTTCCCCCCTTCCACCACCACCACCACCCCGAACCACATCAAAGCATCAACGATTTAATTTATTTTATTTATTTATTTGCCCCTTCTGGCTAATAAACTAATTTAATAGCTCCCACCTGCCCAAAACTAAGCAGTTATCTGCCTACCACCTGGAAAAAAATACTTTATCCACTCCCCCCATGCAAAAAACAGTACAAGCAAAACAGATTTGTTTGCCTCCCTGGAAAAAAAATTGTATTTGTCCCACGGTAAGAAAAAAATACTTAATTTGACACCCCCCTTCCCTTGTGAAAGAACTTCTAAACAAAGCTGCCACTGCTCCAATGGGTGAATATTTACGCAAAGTCACTACACAGAAGAGTAAATGTACAGTTGTGTTCAAAATTATTCAACCCCCAATGCTGTAAAGGGTTTTAGGGAATTTAGTGTACATTTGTAATTGTATTCAGCATGAAATCCTACAAGAACTTTTTAAAGAACCATATGCAACTAAAATGACATCAATTGGTTTTGTAATACAGTAGTAAATGTTTCTTTTGTGAATTCTTCATTGACACAATTATTCAACCCCTTAAAGACTACCACTCTGAAGAACAGAGGTTCATTCAAGTGTTTTCAATCAGGTATTGAAAACACCTGTGGATGTCACGGAGCAGCAATAAAGCATAATAAGCACCAATTAGGCAGCTTTAAAATGACTGTGATACTCAGCTCCTTCTAGACATTTACTGGTGTGGTTACAAACATGGTGAAGTCAAGAGAATGGTCCAGGAAGACAAGAGAAGAGGTGATTACTCTTCACAGGAAGGGCAATGGCTATAAGAAGATTGCAAAGATGTTAAACATACCAAGAGAGACCATAGGAAGCATCATTCGCAAATTCAAGGCAAAGGGCACTGTTGAAACGCTACCTGGTCGTGGCAGAAAGAAGATGCTGACTTCGACTGCTGTGTGCTACCTGAAGCGTAGAGTGGAGAAAAGTCCCTGTGTGACTGCTGAGGAACTAAGAAAAGATTTGTCAGATGTGGGTACTAAAGTTTCAGCTCAGACAATACGGCGCACACTGCGTAATGAAGGCCTCCATGCCAGAACTCCCAGGCGCACCCCCTTGCTGTCTCCAAAGAATAAGAAGAGTCGACTGCAGTATGCCAAAAGTCATGTGGACAAACCACAGAAGTTTTGGGATAGTGTTCTGTGGACTGATGAAACAAAATTAGAACTGTTTGGGCCCATGGATCAACGCTATGTTTGGAGGAGGAAGAACAAGGCCTATGAAGAAAAGAACACCTTGCCTACTGTGAAGCATGGCGGGGGGTTAATCATGCTTTGGGGCTGTTTTGCTTCTGCAGGTACAGGGAAGCTTCAGCTTGTGCAAGGTACCATGAATTCTCTTCAGTACCAGGAGATATTGGATGACAATGTGATGCAGTCCGTCACAAACCTGAGGCTTGGGAGACGTTGGACCTTTCAACAGGACAATGATCCCAAGCATACCTCCAAGTCCACTAGAGCATGGTTGCAGATTAAAGGCTGGAACATTTTGGAGTGGCCATCGCAGTCACCTGACTTAAATCCGATCGAGAACCTCTGGTGGGACTTAAAGAAAGCAGTTGCAGTGCGCAAGCCTAAGAATGTGACTGAACTGGAGGCTTTTGCCCATGACGAATGGGCGAAGATACCCGTAGATCGCTGCAAGACACTTGTGTCAAGCTATGCTTCACGTTTAAAAGCTGTTATAACTGTAAAAGGATGTTGTACTAAGTACTAAGATTGAATGTCACTTGGGGGTTGAATAAAACTGATAATGATGTGAGCACAGAAAAGACATTTGTGGTTATTTCATTATAAATGTTATGTTATATTTGTCTGACCTACACGTGCCTCTTTGATTTAATTGTAAGCAAGATGACTGAATGATCAAAATCAATGTCAAACTGGCCAAAACACTCAATTTCAGTGGGGGTTGAATAATTTTGAACACAACTGTATATTGTATTATAAATGTTTATATGCTTGTTTTATTTGTATATTAGTTGTATATTTTATAGGTGTCTGATCATTGTTATGTATCATGAACACATATTTTAAGATATACCGTACAAACAAAATATTACACCTATGTACATATAGCTATTGATGTTAAATTCACAATACAATGAGAATATTTTAAACTTTTTTATGTAAATTTATCTTAATACTAAAAAAATTGCAATATTTAATGTTGCAGTTATATCATGTCAGTTTGTTTTTCAGACATAATTTGCAAATACTCGTAGCACTATATGGGACATTTCTAGTATTGAAACTTGTTTTCATGTCTTCATTCAGTTAAATATTAATGTTAAGTTTAGCACAGTAGTCATCAGGCATTATGTATGTTGCTGCATTGTAATGATATAATTAAATCATTTTAGTAACTATTAAAAAAATGAAAACAGCATAAAAAATATGAAAATATATCACCTTGTTTGAAGTGCTTGAAGGTAAACAAAAACGATATGAAGCTATTGCCTTTGTTATTTAGTTGGGGGTGTAAAAGAGACTACACATTAAGAGTGCATCTATCCAGAAAATGCTCATATTAGGTAAGTGTAATATTGTGTTCCTGAGCAAACCTTGAAAGATTTCAAAAGTATTAGACACCCACATTTGTGCTAGAATTTAATATGCAACTTTTTATTGGAAAATAATCGTCCTTGTCTGGCAAAATCCACTGTGCAATATTTCTGTTAGTAGGTATAACGTAATAAACACAAGGAAGGCTATTTATCACTACAAATTTTGAGGATTTCAGGATTCTTTTTATTATTTTAATATATTTCCTTGGTATTAAATCAGAAAAAAGTGATAAATTATACCTGTCTGGAATGTTTTCCCCTTTTGCTTGAAAATGATGCACAATCCAATTTTAATGGTCATTGTTTATTTTAAAGTATTTTCTTCATAAAAGTTACAATATATTTTTGTGTGTTTTATCCTTACAAACAACGTACACATATATAAAATGTATACTTCTAAACTGATTTCTAGGTTACTGGTTTTATATAAATATATATATATATATATATATATAGTTACGTGATTGGAATATCTACACTATAATTGTAAAGCCATCATTGCACAGTGAAATGTAACTTTAATTGTTTAGATGTCTTATAATATATGCAGCTGGTTTGAAAAATATGTCATTTTCTGTTAAATACAAGATACAGAAATAACAACTAAATAAAAATTACATGTCATCTAACTATGATAAAGATGACATGGCTCTGAAAATAAAATCTATATATGATTGTTTTAACTGCAGAATTCTAAATTATTTTTACAATTATTCCAGGTTTACATATTTAGAGATGTATTAGCTCAATTTGATTTTAACACTTGGTTATTTGAATTATAAATCATTATGTCCCTTCTAGCTGATCAGTCACAAAATATCCCTGAATTCATTTGCATAATGAAATATGTGAGTACACCTCTTATGCTGCGAGGCTGTGTCCTGATTTTAATGTTTAGAACTCCCTCAAATCTTGCTGTTTAAAACAATATATTTAATTGCATACAGATATAATGTTGATGTAGTGTTTCAGTTTTCTTATTCAAAGTCACATTTTGTTAATGCAATGTACCTTATATGGACAACCCATTTGTAGATATAATTTTATTAATTTTCTTTCTTTCTGCAAAATTATTTATTTATAAAGTATTTTTTTTTTTTTTTTTTTAAATTCTTTATTTAGAAATTTCAAATAGGGCCACATGTCGACCAACAAGAAAGCAGCCACACAGGGCTGTGATATCAACTGTCGTAAAACATTATATAGATAAAAAAAATAAAAAAATAAAGAAGCGTATTGAGACATCTGCAGGCGCCAAAGGCAATGCCATCATAAGGGGGTGGGGGGGAGAAAAGGCCTGAAACCTAAAGAAAAAAAAGAGAAAAAAGAAAAAAAAAAAAAAAAGGGGAAAAGGGGAACATAAAACATTTCCAAAATCCCAAATAGCTATACAGGCAATGAGGGAGGGAGGGTGTGATCAAGGGGGCTCACAACACAATCCCCAAATCCATCTGAATAGCTCCTCAAACTATATAGAAAGAAAAATTAAAAACAACAGAGAAAGAGAGGAGGTCTTCCTATAACATTCCGAGCAGCAAAAGACAACAGATAAACAACGAGACGTGAGTCACAAAATGCAAAACCATGAACTAAAAAGAACGCATTGAAAAAGAGGCGGCTTCTCATAAAGGTGTTGTGCAAACAAGTCAGATATTCCCATCACCTAAGTTTTCAGCCCGGGGAGACGAGCGCACCATCCGGCGCAAAACCCGCCCCCAGTAAAACAGGCCAGGCCTCGGCCGGTTCCGAGATTACATACGACATTTTGTTATGGGTAACCACTAACGAGCCGGCTGGACCCCAGCGGTACCGGACCCCTTTATGCCTGAGGAAAGTTGTCACCTCGCGGTATCTGCGGCGCGCCATCAGCGTTGCGAAGGGCAGGTCGTGAAATAATTTCAGGGTTACTCCATCAAATAGGACATCAGCTCGCGCCCCCGGCGCTGTCATGATCCGTGTTTTGGCTGCCACATCTGCTGTGACCGCGATCACATCTCTCGGGGCTTCCCGTGGGGCCTCAGCAGCCTTGCGAATGCGGTAGACCGAGCTAAACACCTCCGGGGTGTCAGGCGGATCCTCCAGAACCCGGCGTGCCAGTCTATTAGTGTACGAGAGTAAGTCCGCTGGAGTAACCGACTCGGGAACTCCCCGGACACGTACATTACGCCGACGGTGCCGGGACTCCAGAGCCTCCACTGAGCGCGTCAAAACCTCCACCTGAGACCTGAGAGCAGTCACCTGTGCCGACAATACCGTCTGTTCTTCTGCCAACTCCACATTCTGAGCCTGAACTGCCACCATCTGTGAGCGCACCTCCTTTACCTCAGAGCGCACGTTAGATAATTCGGTCAGCCATATTGATTTGATCTCCGCTATGAAGTTTCTATAGTCCTGCATCGTAGTGGGGCGCATGTCATCTGGGGCAGCCGCAGGGGTCCCGGCAGAGCTTGGAGGCGCTGCTGCACCCAATAAAGAGCCAGTCTCCCCTGGGGTTTCCGATATCCGCTGCGGTTGTAGGTCTCCCTCTTGTTGCGGGCTGTCTGTCCGCCGTGACACGTCCTCCGCATCCGACAGTAGCGTATCAGCCTCTGAGCCACCTGCGGAGGGCTCCGTAGCTGTGGCCTCAGGTAACTCCGCTGCCAAGGCCTTTTTCCTCTTTTTCTGCGCTCTCTTGCGTGCAGCAGCACTCATAGACATAGGATTCTTGTCCCGGGACGTCTCGGCGGGCCAATCGGGCCCCCGTCCGTTGTGCCAGGGGCAGTCTTCCTCCTCAGAGGAGTCATACCCCATGGGCAGGAGGGAAGAGGGGGGTATAACTGTTGCAGAGCGTCTATAATTCAGTGAATCTCTAATGTCCGCCTGTCTGGTGTCCACCAACCTGCGCTGTGGAAGTGTTTTCAACTTCTTCCCCATGCTCAGTCGACAGTATAATCTCTCCAGCCAGGCATCAGGTCCGATATGGCCTCCAGGAAACACCCCAGGCTCCACAAGATGGCCGCCGCAACTAGGCCGCACCAGGCCCGAAGGTCCAGAAAGTCAGATGGGGGCGATAAAACGCTCGGAAATCAGCGGCGCCGTGAGCACCACGCAGTCCACTCGTCTTGGGGCCCTCAGCAGGTCAAAATCGGACGGTTCAGACCCTGTAATCGTGACCCTGTATAGGGTAAACAGCGGAGCTCCTCTAACATGCGTCTGCTCCCGTCCGTCGCTAGCCACGCCCCTCATTTATAAAGTATTTTATCAGGAAGGATACATTGAGATTTCTCTCGTGTTCAAGTATGCCCTGGGTTCAAGAACATTGAATTTTTACAGTAGGTACAGAAATACAAAATAGTAAATGTAGTAAAATATTATAAACAAAACACAAATATACAGATTAACACAGAAAATGTAGGAAATATACTCACTATGTGTCATGGATCCCCCCTGATAACACGATCTCGATCCCTGTATACAGAACCCTATCTACCCATCCGATCCTTGAATGGTCAGTATAACTCACTACCTTCAGGGGCTCAATCCTTTCACACACAGCTAGGGTTAATAGGCCACAGGATAGAAGCACAAACAGACCCAAACCGTACTAATCTCAATACCAGGAAAGAGGGTCACCCTTACGCCAAGGATGATGTATGGAATAGGGTCACCAGGACTAGCCGGGTCAATATACAGCTCGTAGTACACAGACAAAGCTGGGTCAGTATATGGAGCGAGTCTCTCAGACAAAACTGGGTCAGTTTAAGGAGCATGGTTCTCTTATTTAGGTTTTTTTTCTCATATTTGTTTTGCACATTTTTTATTTCACATCTTTTTCAATTTTCCACCGCACACCCACTTTCACTTCATCTTTATTAATTTTTTTCCACCCTTTACTAATGTCGTATTGCACACTTAGCTCTCACAGCACTTAGTGCATCACATAGCATACATCCACATATGGGAGTTTACTGATTCACACACACCCATCATCTTTTTTACCTTGCTATCTTTTATTTTTTATATTTTTTTCATTTATTTCATTCTGTTCAAATTCGGTTTCTTTTTCCCATTGCTCATTCCTTTTTTTCCCATCACATATAGTTTCATGCATCGTGTTTGCCACTCCTATCAGCCCATCCATATAATCAGTCCAAATGCCTCCTTCAAGCGTTGGATAAATGCTTCCCTTTCAGACCGACCATCCTTATGCTGGTACACATGGTCCGTTACCATGAGGCACCTAGCTCCCCAAATGTTATGGGTTGCTATGGCAACAAGCATTGCCGCCATCCATTATGAGGTACTCCATCAATGCGTCACACGCTATGTGCCCAGCACAGGCACGCCAATCAATTGATTTGTGGCGTGGCCTCAGACGCAGCGTACACACGATTGGGGGGTGAGTTAAACTTTACATTATTTAAACATGTCTTTATTAAAGTGCTTTTATTCCTTGATAAAGGTTCTTAGGAACCGAAACGTTGGTAACTTAGTTAATAAAGTTTTTTATTTTATCTAAAGCCCCGGAGTGCACCTTATCTTTGAATTCTTATATATACATATATATATATATAATGTTTCCCCCGGCCTTTGAGTGTGTGTGGCGTGTGGCCGTTGTTTGCAAGGCCGCGGGTGAGACAGCTGAGATAGGGCTGTACTCACTTCCTCCCTGCGAGACTGGGGGGGCACTGGGACAACTGCCTCCCTCCCTCCCAAGTAGCCTCTGCATCCCTGGTGGTCCAGTTGGTTGTGGGCCGTGCTGCAACTGCAATCTGTGCTTAGCGCACAGAACGCAGAGCACGTCCCACACTGAGCAGTCACGAGTGCCGCCGGCGATCGCAGATGACCTGTCAGTGTCACCTGACTGCAGGCACTCACTGACTGTGTCAGACTCCTCAATGATCCCCAGCGGCACTCGTGTACAGTCAATGTGGGACGAAACACAGATTGCTTGTTGCAGCACCCACAACCACCCGGACCAACAGGAATGTGGATTCTATGATACGCTCACACACACACACACCACACCACACATTACTGGGAGTTTTATTGCTGTGGATTCTGTGATACGCTCACACACCACACATTACTGGAAGTTTTATTGCTGTGGATTCTGATACGCTCACAACACACCACACATTACTGGGAGTTTTATTGCTGTGGATTCTGAAATACCCTCATACACACCTCACATTACTGTGAGTTTTATTACTACATACCCCGTGGTGTAGGGGGGATATTGTTATGTATGTGAACGTATGGCTGTGTGTGTAAATGCATGTATTTGTCTTTAAACAGGCTGCTCGCATAAAATTCCTGTGTCCTTGTTGCAGTCCAGCATTGCCCCCTTGCCATGCATCCAAAAGGATGGTTTTGCTCCTAGAATAGCCACAATATCTGCATCCTGCACTACAAAAAAATAAGAATGACAGCAGGCGTCTTGATCACAAAAATCTTCAGGTGTAAAAGAGAAAAGTAAAAGGATACATAACAACATGGGAAATTCTAGAATTGGTATATACAGTAGATATGTAATCCTTACAAAAGGAGCACAGACATTTGGATTGCCCCACAATACCACACTGTCATAGGAGGGGTTAATAGCGGCATAGGTGGTTCCTAGATGTAAGGAATCAACATCACCTTGGGCTGTTTAAGATACCACCCATAAAGAACCTACTTGACTGTGTGAAAATGGGGAAATAGTCTGATATATACAGAGCACCTGCCACTCATTGGCTTAGCAACTGCTTGCTTCACAAAGAAAGAAACAAACCTTCAATGGTCCGTATATACAGAAAAAAAGCAGAGGGCAGAAACTTTGAAAGAAAAATTCAGCATATAAATCCAAATCTATGTAAAGGATATCGGATTTGCCTGATTAAACCTGTCAAATGAAACCACTGAAATTTAGGGCATTTCACTAACATTTCTCAGCTGTTCGGAGTTCTCTGAACAGGTTAAGCATTGCTTCTCTATGGAGAGTTCACTGCTGCCGAAGAGCACTGTATTTCGCTGGCAGTTCGGCAATATTTGGCAAATTGCCATCTTTTTGAATAGCCGAATGACCACAAAATTGCGCAATAACTCCCTGTCTTGTCCCTTGCCCCAACCCAGTCCCTCAGCTGCATCTGGCCTGGCACCCTCACTCTCCCCACTCACTTCCATACTCACTCATACCAACACCCTCACTCATAAACTGAATCATCTCAACACACTGACAAGCACTTTGTCATGGGGCAGCGAGAATATGTGCCCAGGATGCAGTGACACACAGGAGGCGAGGATACAGTAGATAAACAGGAGTTTATTTTGTATATACACAGGAATCACTAGAGAGGGGCGAGGCAGGAATAGGGATGACTTTGGATGCTGCTGGGTAACAGATGGAGGCAGCACAGAACACAGGACAGAAAAACAGGGGAAATGCAGGAAGAATGCTAGACATAGGTACAGGATGAACTTACATAAGACACCAGACGGGTACACAGGAAAAGGGCTAACTGGAATCTTAAGGACACTGTGGGCTGGAGACAAGGGTGGCAGGGCATTGGAGACATGGTAGGGGAACAATGAGGGTTGCACAGCAGTGCAGGGGGGGGAAAGCAGGGTATGCAAGGTCAAGAATCCAAGAGGGTTGTCCATATAGCAAAGTCAAGGGGCAAATCCTTAGGTCATGAGTAGGTAGAGAAGATCAAAGTCCGTTAGGGAAACTAAATGGTCTGTTACACGTTAATAGGGAGATGTGGTTTCTAGCGGGTAGTCTGGAACACTGAGCAGAACACAATGCAGAAGCGTGGGAGGAAGGGTGTGACCTCCCTTTAAGGACACCTCAGTACAGGTTATAGTTGACACCTGCAGGGCCGGATTTGCTCTCAGGAGCCTGTATGCACAGAAATGTGGAGCGCCCCTACCTCCCCGCCCCGGACAATAAATCGAAATATATGTCAAAATGACTTATTAAATTTTCGTTTTCGGGCAAACTAAAAAAATAATAATATATAAAAATTTTAAAAAACTGAAGACCAGTTTTTCTCTGCACTCAAATCAGCATAAGTGACAGAATCTGTTGCCTTAGTTCAGTTAGTGCAGTGGCATTGTTTGTTTAATACTGTGTGTAAAAGCATATATTGCCTCTGCTGTAGAAAAGAGAAAAAAAATACTTTGCATCTCATTTTTTAAAAAATTTTATTTTTACATTTTACATGGTCATGTTTGGTATCATTGTAAAGACCAGTTTCTGACTTTTCCAATAACATCGCCCTTAACCTTGTGTGGTGTACAATTCAGAGATGCAGGGTTCCAAAGTCCCCCTGTCTCTCCTCACTGCAGTGTCATGGTCTAGGTTGTCAATGAAGCAATGCGTTGTATCATCAGCTCCACACTTGCTAGCAGTGTGGGAAAGGAGAAGGTTAGTGCAGCATCACGGTTCACTTTATAAATGTAAACTGAATAATAGTGCTGATTTTAGAAAAAAAAAGAAAAATTATTATGTTATTTATTTTATTTTTACACAAATCTAACCTGGTTATATTTTGTATCACTGACCACAATCTTGTCTTTAAAATGATACCTCATATGTCTCTCTAGTCCCTAAGGTTTCAGAGATGCAGTGGTCTAAGGCTGGGGTCAGACGAGCGTAGTGTTCACGTCCGTGATTGCGCCTAAAAGTACGTCCGTGATAGCATGAAAGAAAGTCCATTGGAGCCTGTTACACAAAGTACGTCCGCACTGAACTGCGGACGCACCACGGCCGCGGCAAACGGACGCAAGGCAGGCAAGAACGTACAACCACTAGAACGGCCGCACAAAGTGCGCTGCGTCTGCAACGTCCGCATAGCTTTGTGTGTGAGTGATGGAACGTGGTCAGAAGGACTGCATTTATACGTCCAGCATTTTTCACGGACAAAATGGTTTTGCTTTTTAATTTATTTTCCCTCCTACATCCGTCAAAATATACGTCAGTGAAAAAAACGGACTGTGTGGCCACTACTGTGTCTTCCGTACTGACGTACGTCTGTGTGCACGGACGTACAGTCCGTAGAAATCACGTTCGTCTGACCCTAGCCTAAATGACTGTAAAAAACATTTTTATACAGAGCAAAAGCCCCCATATGGCAGGCGCTTGTAGGCACATGTGTACTCTGTCTAGTTATAAATCCGGCCCTGGAAACCAGTAGATTCTGCTGTAGAGAAAAAGCCCAGCAGGGCAGTACTCAAGTTCAACCAGGCAGCACCTTTCATGTGGTATCAGCACCGGATTTAACCTTCTTGCGCTGCCGGCAGCGAGGGTCGTGACACACCTTTACCAACATTCTCACTTACAAGACTCACACCTTCATTTTCGCTCCCTACCAAAACACATGCAATCTCTCTTACTACAGAGTCCAGACATTTTATTTTTAACACATAGCAAGTCAAAAAGAAGCAATACTGTTCTCTGATCCTCCTCTCACCAGACCACTCTACTCTTAAAAAATGAAACTGCAGGGAAGGCTTATATGCGCAAAGGTTATGCTTTGTGGTGGTGCTGCCTGATCGCATTTCTTGTGCAGTGTGCAATATGTGTGCAGCACTGTGCAGGAGTAAATAAAATTATTATTTGATTCTATAATAATCAATTCCACTGTCAAATCCAATCATTCTGCTAAACTATTGTTAATTTACAGATTGGTAGTAGAGATGTGCACGGCTGAAAAAATTTTTTGTTTCTTTTCATTTCAAAATAATTTTGTTTTTGAAATTTCGTTGCTAATTTTGTTTAGTTTTGGATCGATTCGAAATTTCATATCGATTCGAATTGATATTATTATTATTATTATTCTTTATTTATAAAGCGCCAGCATATTCCGCAGCGCTGTACAATAAGCACAGTATAGACAGGGTTACAATACATTGAACAACATTTGACAAACAGTACAGGAGGAGATGAGGGCCCTATTCCCGTAGGAACTCACAATCTGGGAGGGTTGGGGTTGGAAACAGGAGGAGAGGACTGTAAGGTGAGAGTGATTGATGGTTGCGTCAGTGAGTTGGGTGGTAGGCTTCCCTAAATAGGAATGTTTTAAGGGAGCGTTTGAAGGAAGAGAAGTTAGGGGAAAGTCTGACAGTACGAGGGAGAGCGTTCCAGAGAGTGGGGGCTGCGCGTGAGAAATCCTGCAGTCTATCATGGGAAGAGGTGATGCGGGGAGAAGCTAGGCGCAGGTCACTGTTTGACCTTAGGGAGCGGGCTGGGGTGTATTTGGTGATTATTGAGGACAGGTAGTGGGGAGCTGAGTTAGTGAGGCTTTTGTAGGTAAGGATAAGGATTTTGAACTTAATTCTGCAGTGGATGGGGAGCCAGTGAAGGGACTCGCAGAGGGGAGCGGCAGAGACAGAGCGGCGGGTGAGGTGAATTAGCCTGGCGGAGGCGTTCAGGATGGATTGTAGGGGGAGAGGTGGGACAGAGGGAGGCCAGATAAGAGATTATTGCAATAGTCGAGTCGGGAGATTACCAGGGCGTGTATGAGTTGTTTTGTGGCGACAGCGGTAAGAAATGGCCGAATTCTGTAAATATTACGCAGTTGGTATCGGCAGGAGGAGGAAAGAGACTTGATGTGGGGGATGAAGGAAAGAGCAGAGTCAAGTGTAACTCCAAGACAGCGAACTTGGTTTGATGGGGAGATGGTGATACCCTCCACCGTGATCGAGAAGTCAGGAGGTGGGGCGGCATTAGAGGGAGGATAGTTAATATATCAATTCGATAGCTGATATCAATTTGAGTTTCGGATCACTAAATAAAAAAAAAAATTAATCAAATTTTACTGTTAAAAGAAAAGCTAGGGTTAAATATTAAGCTGTGCCACAGATTTAGTATTTGAGTCAAATTAAACAGTGAAACGAAATTAATTTGTTTCATAAAGTCGTTTGTTGACTTGTATTGTAGGTTAAGGTCAATTTGATAGTTGATATCAATTGGATAGTTGATATCAAATTCAATTCAATAGTTGATATCAATTTGAATTTTCCACCTTAGTTTTCAATGTTAAAAAAATCCCCCGTTTTTATTAAACATTTCTTAAACCATTTATGATTTTCAATTGCAGCAAATCAAAAAGCCATTTTTTTTATTGCTGAACGCACACAGACTGTAAGAAAATAATTCAGCTGCATGCAAGAAAAACACACCTCATTATTACATTTAAAATAAGTTAGGAAACCTAAACTTTCACCTAAAAAATCCTGAAAAATGCAAAAAAATCCTAAAAAATAAATAAATAAATGTCTGGTTGCAATTGAAAAGTATTAAACGGGGATTTTTTTTAATATTGAAACCTATGGTGGAAAAAAGCCTAGCATCTGCATTAATTAAAAAGTGACCTGTTCCGTATTTTTTTTTTTTTTTCATTTTAGACCTTTTGGTACAGTTTTTTTTTACATTTTAGATCATTTTGTTCTTTTTTTTGTTTCATGTCAGATCATTTGGTTCCATTTTTTTCCTTTCAATTCATTTCGTCACGAAATTTATTTAGTTTTTGATCGTTTTGTTCCGTTTTTTTCAGCATTTCGTATCATTTGCATTCATTTTTATTTCGTTTAGGTCCCATAACGAAATGATTTAGTTTGTGCTGAAACTATGATTCGGGATTTCGTCATTTCGGGTGGCCAATATTTTGTTTCGTAAATGCTTCCAAAAGAACGAAAATGGTCAATTTGGTGCGAAATTCAATTCGGAACTAAACGATTTGCACATCCCTAATTGGTAGTGTAAAATAAATGTGTAGAAGCGGCCCAATAACAGGCCAGTAGTGGATTGCAGCCTAATAACTCAATTTCAGCGTATCAGAATTGAGCTAATCAATCCAAAAATGTTCAGACTTATCCGAAATGTCCAAATACTGTAGTATGAATCCGAAAATGAACAAAAATAAATATGCCAAAACAGTTGTTTCCCGAATGTTTCATTTAGTTAGGTTATGTTATCTATGTGTAAGCTATCTTTCTGAAAACTAACAAAGTAGAAATAGCTATTTTGAAAGCTTTCTTTGTTTACCCGAAAGCATTTGGACATTTTCAGATATTTTTCATATCACCGAATCATCTGGAAAAGCTCAACGCAACCTAATGAAATAATAAACTAAACCAATGGAAACCTAACGAAACCAAATTAAAAAAATCAACCATGCACATTTCTATTGCTAATGTTGCAGCACATAGCAGAAATACATATTTAAATTAATTTCCAACTCCAGCAACCAATTGTATTGCGTAACATAGACAAATGGGGGATATATGTTGTTAAAATTTTCCAATCAGTGTCAACAGGCTATTAATCATGTAAACATTAGACATATATTACACTCATAAAAAATATATATATAATGTACAGTCCATTAAGAAATTCCAGTACTCTTACTCGGCTGTAAAAAAGCCAGGTAAACACTTTAGGGTAGATTAGTAAAGTCAATATGCACAAAGCAATGGCAAACATAAAGATTCCATTAAGCCTAATTAACAGCTAAAGAGTTTAAAAGTAAATACTATTTCAAAGGTCTTTGCAATGTAAATGATGATGTTATACCATTTAATGTATGATAATAAGCAATAAGTCACAGTCATTAAACTATTTAAATCAGTTTAATGCACTGAAAAAAATGGAAAAACTCGTGCCTTTATAATGACTGATTATTTGTTCTCTCCAAAACATGAGACAAACTTAAACATCAAACAGATTGTTGATATATTCAGCAATAGTTGATATTCAAGAGCTTTTGTCAAAATCCAAGTGAAACGTTTTTCTTACACTCTCAAAATAAGTGTGGTATTACTTATCTTATATGCAGGAATAGTGTACTTACAATTGGCATTTACGAAGGCATTTAAGAAGGCAGGCGTCAGACGAACGCAGTGATCACGTCCGTGTCGCTGCACAGTTTAACGTCTGTTGTAGCATAGAATCATGATCAATAGAGACCCACACACAAAGTACGTATGCACCGAACTGCGCATGCACAACGCACGTGGCAAACGGACGCAAGTTAGGCAAGAACGTAAAACCGCTACCACCGACGCGCAGAGTGCGCCACGTCCGCGTAGCATTCTGTGTGAGTGATGAGATGTCAGACGCAGTGCATTTGCGACGTCCAGCATTTGACGCACAAAATGGCTTTTCATATCCTTTTCAAATTTTTATAATTTTTCATATTAATTTTGTTTCCCATAATTCCCTTTTTTTCTACGTCCGTCAAGAAAAACGGATAGTGTGGTGTCTACAGTATCTTCCATCAGTACGTCCGTACGTTGTGCATGCACGCAGAGTGCGCTCAGACTGCGTTCATCTGACATTAGCCTAAGAAGTCAAACTTACATCAGGAAATGCCACTTGGAAAAATCAAAACCAGCAATAATAGAAAAAATATATTGAATAACATTATCTTATTTATACCAATACATGCATATTATGCAAATAATATGTTAATAATACCGTATTGTGTGAAGAGAAAATATAGCAAGTATATATTAAATACTCATATTATATACAGGGTTATTCAAAGAGATCCAAATTGCTTGAGAAAGGTAACCGAACGCTGAAAATCAGCGTTTGGTTACCTTTCTTGGCCATTCGGCTATCCAGAGAGCAGGCAATTCGCCAAATCCTGGCAAATTGCCTGCACATACGGTGCCTGTTCGGTGCCTGTTTGAGGGCAGCGAAATCCCCATGAAAAAGCACTGCTTCGGCTATTCAGAGAGCAAAAACCAGCAGTGAAAGGTTCCCGATTTGCCCTGCCATTCGGTGGTTTCATGCGGCAGATTTATTCAGGTGAATCCCATAGGCTTCAATGTTAAAAATATTTTGGTTTTAATTCAATATCTAATAAACCATTCATTATAAAATTCTGCAGTAAAGATTCTCTTTATTTATAGATTTTTTTAGGATATTTTAAGCATTTTTCTGTATTTTTTTTTTTTTTTTTAAAGTTTTTTTTTTAATTTTACTTATTTTTTCTGTAACAGCCCTTTTTATTGTCATTCATTGGACCTCATATGTAAATTTCAGACATTTTCGCTCAGTAGTTTCTTTGCAAACAGCGTTTCACTTTTCAAACATTCATGCAAACTGTTTTGCTAATTTATTCACTGCCTTCGTCTGCTGTGTCGGCTTTTTCTGGCGGCCTCGCTGCATGTGATCGGTTCCTGCTCGGGTTTTTCCGTGGTTTTCGGCAGGTTAATCCAGATGTTTTTGCGGGTTTTCGGCGTGCATTTGCTGGGTTTTGCGATTAGTTTTCGTCGGGTTTGCGGCAGCTTTTCCCTGCAATTCGGGGACCCTGTGGTGCTTGCTGAATACACCGCAGGGTCACCGAAATGGGATCGGCAAAAGGAACCGAATTTGAAGAGAACGAAATGTCACTGTACATGCGGTGACTTTCCGAATCTCTTTGAATTACCCTGGTAGTCTTTGATGTCTTCATCATTAAATATCCATAGCATCTTATTGAAATGCACACATGGCAGTGAGTGGATGAATAATGGCCCTTTCTGTAGAACCCAGGGTCACAGGTGGTTGACTTGCACTTTTAGGCTAGGGTCAGACGAGCGTGACTTCTACGGACTGTACGTCCGTGCACACGGACGTACGTTAGTACGGAAGACGCAGTAGTGGCCAGACAGTCCGTTTTTTTCACTGACGTATATATTTTGACGGATGTAGGAGGGAAAATAAATTAAAAAGCAAAACCATTTTGTCCGTGAAAAATGCTGGACGTATAAATGCAGTCCGTCTGACCACGTTCCATCACTCACACACAAAGCTATGCAGACGTTGCGGACGCAGCGCACTTTGTGCGGCCGTTCTAGCGGTTGTACGTTCTTGCCTGCCTTGCGTCCGTGGGCCGCGGCCGTTGTGCGTCCGCAGTTCAGTGCGGACGTACTTCGTGTAACGGGCTCCGATGGGCTTCCTATCATGCTATCACGGACGTACTTTTAGGCGCAATCACGGACGTGAACACTACGCTCGTCTGACAGCAGCCTAACTCGACGTTTACTAACAGAGCTGCATCAAAAGATAGTAGCAGAGAAATATACATAGGGCAATATATTTGTTCTTATAATACAGGAAAGAAATACTGTCCTTATGGACCCTACTTACAATTTGTGGAGCCTACTATGGCTTCAGTAGGGCACCTATGGTGCCCCACCAACTTGCAAGCAGCAGCTTGAATATGCCGGTGTTGGGATAGAGATCTGGGGTACTTTGGTCCTTAGCCCTTTTAAAATTATATCCCATGGATGGTGTTTTGTTCTTTATTATTTTATGTTCTTATTATTTTCTTAATTTTATGGATGGTTCACTATTTAATTGGCTCAAACATTTTCAAAACATATAATCATCCTTTTAGATTTTAGTTTTATGCATATGTGTATTAAATCTAGGTTGGTGGTTTTTAGTAATTCGGTATATTATAGTACAATTTATAGTTATTTATTCCCCAAAGAGATTCCACATGGGTTTTATATTATCCCAACACTTGACACATTAGTTACTTAGTTGGATGAGTTACGCTTCTACTTGATTATATTATACACTTGGCTGGAAGAGCGAACCTTTTATATACAATTTTGGAGTAGTAGTTGGTCTGGGGTCCTATTTTAGTTATACTTTAGTTGGTAATTCCTCAGCAGATGCAGAATAATAGTATGAAACTTCAAGGTGCGTCAGTGGTTCATTTATACCGATCGCTTGATGGAAGAACAGAGAGGACTTTTACCCTAAGCAAATCGCCCACTTAAGAAGTGGGCTATCCAGTTGTAAAATAAACCTTTATCATCCAGACGCTCGATTCCCTCCGCTAACTACTGGGACATGTTTTATAAAATACTCCATCGAGCATACATGGCGCCTGACAGAATGGCCCGCGCTGGACTTTCCCCAACCGCACACTGTCTGAAATGTCACAATACCCCGGCTGATTTAAACCATTGCCTATGGTCCTGTCCGTTCATACAACTATTTTGGGATACTGTCTGGCGATTCAGCTCACGGGTTCTTAAACTGGATATCCCTCACACCCCAGACTGGGCCATCTTTAATAGGCCGACCCCCCCCTAATCCCCAACCCTTCTCTAAATGCCATTAATTTTGGTTTGCCCTCCTGGCTGCGACGGGTAAGAAGGCAATCCTGTCCCAATGGATCTCGGCCTCCCCTTCCTCTTTTCGTATGGTGCACGAGAGGATTTATGCTATATTTCTGGCCAATTGGTCAGAGGCGTCCACTCACCAGAACGAGAAGACACAGGCCTTTTTTTACTCATTGGACCCCCCCTTATTCGAACTCTCCCATGCGAAACCAAAGACTCACTGCGAAACACCTTTTTCTGTGCTCCTTGGTACTCTTTACAGATTTTGCGATGTACCCCACCGATCCCCCAAGGCCCTCCTGACCACTCTTAACTCGTTTCCTCGCCTCCTTCCCCCAGAACTCTCCGACACTCACACACTCCCATCTTCAGGCAGCTAATGTCTACTGAGCCCTACGATACGGGTAGAACTGTACTTTTTAAAACTCTGCACACGTGTGTTAACTGTCTTGTTAACAATGTTGCGGGAGTATCTCCATTGTTCAATTTCGGATGCCGAAACTTTGCATTGTTCTTTTATTTTTTACTGATGTGTTGTACGTGGTTCTTCCACTTGTATTCTTGTGCTGATCCAGAATGAATAAAAATATGTTTAAAAAAAAAATACACATTTATTATATATCCTTTTGTTGCATAACGGCAGAAAGGAAAGTGAAAGCTGGACTTCTATTAGGTCACCTAGACTACATGAGCATTCAATCACATTTAAGCCAAGGAGCCTGCGCAGGGGAGTTGCTGATATGTCAGTGCCACATCGAGAACCCAGAAATAAGAACATTGGCATATTTGCGGAGGATGTTTGGCGGGTTGGCGGCGGGCGGCGGGTTTGCGGCAGCAGCCGGCAGGTTTGCGGCAGGTTGGCGGTGGCATTCGGTGGCCAATTCCCTGCACTTCGTGGACCCTGCGGTGAATGCTGAATTCACTGCAGTGTGGGTAAATTTGATTCCCCGAAGTGAGGGTAACGAGAGAGAACTGAAATGTTGGCGACATTTCAGTGCTCTCTGAATAAAACCCAATATTTCTTCCATGTATCTTGCCCTATGTATTTTTCTCTGCTTCAGTCTTTTGATGCAGCTCTGTTAGTAAACGTTGAGTAAAAGAAATGCAAGTCAACCACCTGTGACCCTGGGTTCTACAGAAAGGGCCAATATTCAGTCACTCAATGCCATTTGTGCACATAAATAAGTCTATGGATATATAATGATGAAGACATCAAAGACAGTATAATATGAGTATTTAATAAACATTTGCTTTATTTTCTCTTTACTTAATACCGTATTATATGCAAAATTCGTATGCATCGCATGTATTGGTATAATTAAGTTTATTATCACTTTATATGGTGCGCTGGGACACATTTTTTTCTCTTATTTTTCCAATTGCGTCTCTTTGAGGATTGTACACACGTTTCCGTTACTGCAGCACCACAGGCTGTAAGGCTGGGTTCACACCTGAACGTATCTCATATTTTTGTCAGGCGTTTTAATGCGTGTATTACCTGGCATTTTTGACAATTAGAAACGCGCGTCGTACGCGTGTGTTTTTGATTGACTTCGGAGGCGTCCAATGAAAAAGACTTTAGTGCCTTTTGTGCCTGTTGCCGTGTTCGGAACGCGCGCAAACGCCCATATCAGCGCGTTCACGTTGAAGTCTATGACCGCAAACGCGCTGTAATACGCCCCAAAAGAAGCTCCTGAACTTCTTTGGGTGTAGGGCGTTTTACAGCGCGCTCCTATGTGCTGTAAAATGCCCAGGTGTGAACCATGCCATAGGAAATAATCGGATTTCAGTGTTTGAGCGTTTTACAGTGCGTAGGAACGCGCTGTAAAACGCCCAGGTGTGAACCAGGCCTTCAACCATTTCTTGGGCACGTTAGCGCTTGTTACACACACTCTACTGTTGAAATTAGGAATGCACAGATACTAGTATCAGTATCGGTGCTGGTACCGCTATTTGCACAAGTACTTTGTACTCGTGCAAATGCCCTGATACTGCCCCCAATACCCAGAAGCCAGCGCTGGGCCGTCTTGCCGGTATCCGAGGGGCTGGGGCATTGATGCATTAAATGCATTTGGCCAGCGTACCCCCCCGGCTGGCCTATTTATCAAGCTGCCACCGGGCTGTGGAGGTTGTGACACAGCCTCCAGCCGTGATCTCGCAAGACTGTGTCACAGTCCTATGAATGCTCGATAACTCGGGCTGCCGGAGAGGAACACTGGCCGAATGCATTCGGATAGCTACCATGGCATCTGTCTGAAGCCTGTGAGTATAACTGGTCTGAGGTCTGTAAGTATACATATATATCTGACAAGAGGTGTGGTGTCTGTGTGTGTGGTCAGGATGTGTGCAGGCAGTGGGTAAATGGGGTGTCTGGCCATACATTTCAAAATTAACATAAAATACGCAGGCTTTCAGCAAGATCCTAAATTATATTGGAAAGAGGTCACATGACATTAAATTAAAGTATCGGTACTCAGTATCGGTGAGTACCTGGAAAAATGTATTGGTACTTATACTCGGGTCTTAAAAAAGTGGTATCGGTGCATCCCTAGTTGAAATATTGAATACCATTGGCTATAACTTGGGGAAATGCTGGGTTCCTGTTATGTACATGAATATCTGCAAGTGATCTACTTCAAAATGAACAATGCCAAGACTGGTGAATAAAACCCTCAAATGTCCATGTAACAATTACTGTTCACCACTAGATGTCACTAAAGAGCAAAATATTATTTGCCTGGTCACGTGCTGTGGTCAGGATGTGACATAAGCCAGCTAACCCCTCCCAGGAAGGATAGCTTCCATTCAATCATTAGAACCCACTCTGGTGGGTGGAGACTGTAGCCCAACCTCCTCTGTATTCATACAGAGAAACACAAGAAGTGACTGCTTCTTTCAGCTTTGAAACCTGAGCAGGACACATCAGCTGTGCAGGCTATTGTGTTGTGCATATCTAGATGGGTAAATGACTGCTGCTTCTTAATCCCCTTTTCATTTAAAAATCACCTATGCATGACTTTATTTTTCTTATTAGGGTCCAGGATTTACTTTAACATTCTTTATGTTAACTATTGTATGATTTTGTATGTTAATCTCTGGGGAGAGACATTATTATTAATGGTTTAATACTGTATGATCCGGACCAAGAAGTTATTACATTGCGTATTATGTTCATCTTTTTTGGGGGAGAATTATTATGCTCTGGACCAGATGATTATAACATTGATGCTTTATTAATTTCCTATTGACTTTTGCTAATGTAAATTTATTATAGCCATCCAACTGTGTGTCTCGTTACTTGCTATATTACATACCATGTTATTGACTGATATATAGGGGTGTGCGTCTCGGGTTTCGGAATTTTCACGAAATTTCCCGATTCGTGTCTTCGGATTCGGCCGAATTTCCGAATCGGGCGGACCCGAAAACCGATAGATCCGAAAAGTCTTCCGAGCCGAAATGAAAAATTTTCGGATTTTTCGAATGGACTTGAAATGTGTCAAATCGAAATTTATTTTTGCTCTATTCATGATTTCGGTTCCATTCGTGATTTCGGTTCCATTTCGGTAATTCTGGAAATCGTATATTTAACTATTATCGGTTATATCGCTGATTCTGTAAATTTTGTATTTGTAAATGCGTATCACTTGTTTCTTGTGGCATTCGGGTCAGTTTAGCGTTTTTTAAATCGTTTTGTTCATTTTTTTTGTTCCTTGGCTTTCATACCATTTTAATATGATTAAATAAAGTTGTGAAATGTATATTCAATTATTCATAAGAAAAAAAGGATCTTTATTTAATAAAAAAAAGAACACGATAGAATCGCCAGAATTATCGTAGACACTTTGAAACGAGGAGAACAGACGTTCCGAAAAAAACGAAAATTTCCGAAATTTCCGAAAAGTCGATACAAAAAACGAGCAAAGTGACACGAAAATACGAAAAAAGGTCGATATTCCGAAAAAAAAATGTACACGAAAAACGAGCCGAACCGAACCGAATCGAAACAGAAATCGGTCGAAACGAGCCGCATCGAAAAGTTTAAACTTCCGAACCGAATCGAACCAAAAAAAAATCGGTGCACAAGCCTACTGATATACATCTTTTGAAATTACAATCAAATTATGTAGATGGAATTATGTATATTTAGAAGTTAATGCAGAGGCTTATCAACTAAACTGTGTTGTACAAGCTCTGAGTGATCAGATAGAATTCTGCCAGAATGCCAGAAATTGCTTTGTGTTTGGATGCTATTATGTGCATTTTGGGTTCTGTACAGTTGTGCTTGTGTTACATACGTATTGTGGCCGCACGGTCAGCGGCCATCTTGGTGCTCACTGAACACATGAAATTACATAATTATACATATAATTATTGTAATTGTACAACCGTTTGTGCAAATAATTCATCCAAAGCGACGCAAACCAAAATAAAGGCATATCGCGCATGATTTTCACCTGAATGTGATATCGAATCAAAACAGTTCCTAACTTACAGGAACTAACAGGCTTGAGTCTAAAACATGACTTCACGAGATCACCCAATTCACATTTTTGGCTATCCTCAAATCTTTAAAAAAAAAGTATTAAGGGAATAAAAACAGAACGGTTAAAAGAGTACAAGCCTGTGTGTAAATTAATAGCTTTATTGGGTTCTTAACCCAATATAAAAGGATTTATGCTAGAGTAGTTATATTAAAAATCCAGCCTCAGGTTCTGCATATGTGTGGTGTGACAACATGAGGCTTGTCAAATACTTATGTACTGCCTGTACCAATATGAGGTCAATTTCCAAAGCCTTCTGCAGGTGAGCTAACTGTAGAATGCATAGAGAGGGTAACTCCAAGAGAAATGGGTCGAACATTCTAGAGTTTTAGATTGTTGTTATGTATTATAATGGGAACCCGGCACTGTGTGGCAACAAACAATGCCTTTATCAAGCAGGTAAATCTCCAGCAAACGCTGAACACAGGGAAAGGTTTCAGCACATCATCTAGCTTCTCCTGACAATCAACAGAACAAAAGGAACTGTCCCCTGTTGACTAGCTAAAATATATAAAAGTGGTTTAAGCCTCTTAACTAGTTCATCCGTCCTTGAGAAGTCAAAAAGATAGGTAGAAGAAGGACTTAAAAGGAGGCCTGAAATATGTTAAAATTGCATCAGAAACTGGGAAAATGAGCTGACTGGACACATAAAAGCCAAAAGACTATTAAAATGTCTGACAAATCCTTTTTGAAAGAAAAGAGCAAATACAGCAAGCACAATTTATAATAAAACAGGAGATGCACTCACCAATCCTGAAGTGCTGTCTTGCGGATTCTGCCACTTAAGTTTTTTCTGAACAACTTGGTTACTCTAGTACGTACAGTATATGTTGCTATGAGTAACAAGCAGAGGAGATTGTTACCATTAAAAACAAGGAACGGAGCCAAATAGATGATTATTAAAGGGTCCTACTGTTACCGCAATCTGCTAGGTTCACTCGGGACGAGGCCGGACCGGACACGAGCAAAGATTGTCTGAACACGAGTCTCTTCAGGAAAGGCAAACTTTATTGTGACGTCACACAGAATGCTCACACAGGATTGAATCGCAAATAGTGAGCCCCGAACTCCCCCCGACAAGGGGTCTTATACCCCGAATACATAATTAGGTACATCCCAATTAACCCACCTCCCGGTGACACTATCCCATCCCACGTGGGTTAGTACCTCCCTTGGTCGATTACAAAGACATTCCATACATTGGCCGTAAATTGGCAAACTTCATGTTAGTTTGACAGACGATGATTTGCTGCTTCGCCTAATCAGGCCTATGCCCACCTCCCTAGAGCTTGCTTATTTGTTGAAGATAAGACCTGGTCTGTTTTCTACGCTCTTCTTTGTCTCTCTGCAGGCCTCTGTGACCTTGGTGTATCCATTTGTCATCCTGTCCCTCCGTGCCAAGAACGGCCCAGATCTTCCTCAATTTTAATTGCTTCTCTGCTAATCTAACACATTCCTAAAATTCGATGTAAGCTTCATTCTAGTTTCAACTAAAATTTACCTAGTTATATTCCAGCGAACCAATATTCTGAACATGATGGCCGCCTGGATCATAGTGGCGACCATCTTCTGGCTTGGTTCTCTTTCACTACCACGATAAAATGAAATGTTGTTTTGTTTATTTTATGTTGCTGATATCTTACATGTACTTCGTTTTTCTCTTGTATTTTTACTGTAGATAAGAATATATTTTACTCTATATGTGTCACTGGGTGCATCTATTTTGTAATTTTTGTGTTTAAAACTGTCCCCCCCACCCCGCAGTGGGCTCCATTAACTGCTTCGCACAAAAGCACACGCGCAGCGCAATATTTTTTGCGCGCAGTGTTAAACGTTAAAGCGCGTAAATTAACGCTGGTATCACAATCCAAGCGTATTTTTTCATCTGTCAAAAAATATCACGCGTAAAAAAGAAGTGCAAAAACGCACGCACATTAACGCTGCGTGCATAGATTGGTGGGCGGACTGTTTTTTCACGCGATTCAGACAACCTGAATTAAGAACCACAATTGTCTCCTGTTCAGTTTTTGCGCCTGTCAAAAATATATATGCTGCAGCAATAATAAAAACACGCACAACCTCTCAATTTTATTGTTTGGGTATGAGTAGAATGTGTAACTATACTTTGCTGTATTTTTTTTTTTTGGGCTGGTCTATTTAGTTTCGGCCAGGACGTTCATATTTGCTTTTAACACCAGCTTTTCAAAGACATTAAAATTATGCGTGCAAACGCTGTCAGTTAAATTTTGCACATAGATTGTAATACCATCCGCATACCAGCGCACAAACGCATTTGCACTCACAATGTTAAGTATAGGACGCGCAATGTACATTATGCTCGCAAAGGGTTCGCGCAGGTTCACCAGCGGCAGACGTTAACACGCATTTTTTGCGCGGACATTGTGATACGATGTTCTGCGCAAAGGGTTTTTCCCCTCACGTTAATGCGTTTTTGCGCACGCGTTAATGTTTGTGCAAAGTATTTAATAGAGCCCAGTATCTTTATATCACTTGGTCCTTACTTTGTGGTTTTGGCCATTTAATGGAGTCTATGGGTCAGGCAGCCGACTTACAGCATTGTTTTGTGTGGGATGTATTCAAATGACATCACCAGAGGGTAGATTAGAAGGTCTAGATTATAGAGGTCACACTACTATTAGCGTTGGTGTGGGTATTTGTTAACGCTAGGATAAGTGACTTTAATGCATGCACCACAGATTTCATACCTAACACCAGGGCCGGCGCTAGTATAAGGCGGCACAGGCAGCCGCCTTACTGTCCTGTCTTGCTGTCAGTGTGAGGGGCGGAAAAATTCTGTTTTTAAAATACCGGAAGCGGAGCTATGAATGATCTTCAGAGATCAACCAGGGGCCCAGCCGCGCACTCTCAAACCGATGCAGTGTGCCTGCCTCAGTCCCACATTCTAAACATGAGCAGGCACACTGCATAATTTGGCACCGCCCCCTCACGTGGCATGCAGCAGCAGAAAAGCCTGGAGGACAAACCCCAAAGCTTAGGGTGCAGCCCTGCAGCAGAGTCAGCCTGCGTGCTTCCACTGTAGTGTGAAGGAGGACTGGGCAGAGAGGCCGAGAGAAGATTTTTAAAAGGTTTGAATAAACTGAGGGAGGGGAGTGTGTGTGTGTAATGTTCTGCTCGGGGGGGCTGTAATGTACTGCTGGGGGGTGTAATGTTTTGCTGGGAGGGGTAATGTTTTGCTGGGGGGTATAATGTTTTGCTGGGGGGTAATGTTCTGCTCGGGGGGTGTAATGTTCTGCTCGGGGGGCTGTAATGTTCTTCTGGGGGTGTAATGTTCGCTGGGGGGTGTAAGTTTCTGCTGGGGAGGTGTGTGTGTGTAATGTTCTGCTGGGGGTGTGTGTGTGTGTGTGTGTGTGTAATATTCTGGGGGGTTTGAGTAAACTGATATCGGTACATTACTGTGAGGTTTATTGCTGTGGAGCTCTGTGATATGCTTATACACACTGCACATTGCTGTGAGTTTTATTGCTGTGGAGCTCTGTGATACGCGCATACACACTGCACACTATTGTGAGTTTTATTGCTGTGGAGCTCTGTGATACAGTAATGGGCGGTGTGTATGAGTGAGTTTTATTGATGTGGAGCTCAGTGATACTTTTCATACACACAAACTGAACATTACTGTGAGGTTTATTGCTGTGGAGCTCTGTCATACGCTCATACACAGCGCACATTACTGTGAGTTTTATTGCTGTGGAGCTCTGTGATACAGTAATGGGCAGTGTGTATGAGTGTGAGTTTTATTGCTGTGGAGCTCTGTCATACGCTCATACACAGCGCACATTACTGTGAGGTTTATTGCTGTGGAGCTCTGTCATACGCTCATACACCCCTCACATTACTGTGAGTTTTATTGCTGTAGAGCTCTGTCATATGCTATATGAAATGAATTTAAGGGGGGAGGGGTGAAAGTAATTAAAAGGGGAAAAATTAATTAAGGGGGAGTGAATTGAATTAGAGGACGATGACCCTGCTGCCAGTCTGCTTCTGGAGACCTGGAGTCAGACAGTGGACCACAGCAACAGAGTGAGAGTGGTAGGTAGCAGGATCACAGGGAAACACGGAGTGGCAGGCAGTTTGAAATATGTGGGTATAATGACACAGCAAGACCAGGGGGCACCACCAGGCCACATTGCAAATTTGTGCAGTGCCTGGTGCCCCTCCTATGCCACAATGCCAAAGGAGGGGACCACACACTCTGTAGATTGGCCCTGTGGCACAGGAGGGGCACCAGGCACAGCATAGATTGGCAATGCGTGAGAACACCAAACACTCCCGATTGGCATGGCATGGATTGGGTGGAGGGGGGCACCAAAACGCAACTTCACCTAACACCTAAACACGTTAGTAATTACTTAGCGTACTAAAGATTGCATGAGCTTGCGCGGGGCTTCTGCAAGCTTACTGTACTTTTGCATCCTATACTTAACAAGGGGAGCACAAATGAGCTGTAGCACTTGAAATAAGGCTAGGGTCAGACAAGCGTCTTTGGAGAGCGGAAGGAACATCTGTGAGAGTGTACGTTCCTTCCACTCGGCGCCCGTCTGGCCACCTCGCTGAGCACACTCGGTGCGCTCAGAGCTGCAAAGCGCAATCCTCCTATGGAGGATCGTGCTTTGCAGCCCTGTCAACACGCATCCTAGCGCATCAACAGGGAGGCTTGGATTACGGATGCTTGTTGCGTGCGCATTTTGTGCATGCGCACATGCATGCACAAGCGTGTGACCGGCACCGTTGCAGTGTCCCAACGATGCAACGGATGCCGGTAAGCACGTCAGTACCACACGGATCCTATGTTAAAATTTTAGCAACGGCTCAACGATCATGCTAATTCCTAAATCGGACAACCTAGCCAAACGCAAATTCCTCAGTCCATAAAAATGAAAGCAGCAAAGCACAGTTGTTCTAGTGACCTCATACCAGAGATGTTATATGATGGAAGTTGTCAGGCATGTGAATATTATCACTGCTGCTTTTCTCCTTTTACTGCGCTACATACGCAGAACCTGTCTCCGATACCAGCAGGAGTTGGAGAGGCCATGTCCAGTTTCATGGGCACCTAGTGTCCAAAGGACTAGACTCACATTGGAGAATGTCACTGATGCAGAGTGTTGCCTTTGCTACAGAGTGACCCGTGACCAGATCTCTAGGCTCTACCTTCAGCTGCAGTACCATTTGGAGTGCAGGTCTGGCTCTCTGTGCCAGGGATGACCAAGCTGCTGTCACGTCCCACGCCGTTCAGCTGAGCCAGTGCCTGGCAGCACGTTCCTTGCTGCTCACTGGCCGGGCGCTGACTGATAAAGGAATCACTGGTTGTGCGTCAGGTGAACCGTAGGGATAAGCGTTCGGTTCAGATCTGTTCGGAGTTCGATTCGAACATCGCCCGTTCGCCTGTTTGTCGAACTCCGAACATTTCCACGTGTTCGCGTGTTCGCCGCATTTTCGCCCACAATGGACCACAATGCACTTTTCCCTGGCCTGAAGCTTGTAATTGGCTGCAGCAAGACAGGTGCAAGACTATGCCAATCACGAATTGCCCAAATTTTGCCCAATCATGGGCTCCCAGAGCTAAGTCCCGCAGCACACTATATAAGGCTTCCCTGCCTGTAGCCCCATCGTGTGTGTTTACCGCCACGCTATCAGGGACAGTGTGTATCAGTGAGTTCTACCAGAGTACAGCAAATTAGAATCTGTCTCCGCACAGCCTGTTATCAGTGAGTTATACCACAGTTCAGCAAAATATTGGACCGCAGGGTCCACCACTGCACTCTTCCACAATACCACAGAGGGGTTACGGTGTGAAGGCACTTGCTGCCACCAAAGGTAAAATATTTGGTTGCACTGCCACTGATGCCTATACCAGATTCATATCATTTTAATATTGGACCACAGGGTCCACCACTGCACTCTTCCACAATACCACAGAGGGGTTACGGTGTGAAGGCACTTGCTGCCACCAAAGGCAAAATATTTGGGTGCACTGACGCCTGTACCAGATTCATATCATTTTAATATTTGACCGCAGGGTCCAACCCTGCACTCTTCCACAATACCACAGAGGGGTTACGGTGTGACGGCACTGTTGCCGACATTAAAGGCCCAATTTTAAAGCACCTATTGTTACTTTCATCCAAAGCCTGCTTAAGTTTCACCATAATTTAGCCAAAAAAATCACTAAACTTGTTCTGCGTGTCCTAAAACGTCTCCTCTTTTCATACAGGCTGTCGCCCCAAGCAGTTGTTTATGAATAGATTAAAGGAAAACCATTTATCGTCATTTGAAATGTCATTTTTTTGTTTTTAACTGTTTCTATACATCCGAAAATATCTGCCACTTCATGGGCAGGTTATGGGGACCTCCTAGGCACGATATTTGAAGGAATTTTTTGTTTTTATTCTTAACCTTTATTTCATGTTCCTTTTAAAAACGTTTTTTTAAAAACTTTTTGTCCTTGTTTCCTGTCCCCCAGGGAACTTCCCGGACCCCCATACACCTGTTATGGCAAATATCTAGCATATATGCCCTCTTGGAGGGCACTCTAAAAAAAAAATCGAACATTCGGGTCCCATTGACTTACATTGAGTTCGGATCGTGTTCGAGTTCGAACTCGAACTTTTTAAATTGTTCAAGTTCGAAGTCGAACCGAACACGGGGGCGTTCGGCTCATCCCTAGTGAACCGGCAGGACGCGGCCTGATGATGTGGCACCTGCTGGGTTTAAAGCCCAGCATCTCAGTCCGTCCAGTGCCCTGAAGTGGTTTCACATCCCTTCAGTGCTCTCTTGATATTTGACTATTCTTTGTGTATCTGACCTCGGCTATTACTGACAACCCGCTCTGTGTATCTGACTTTGGATCAGGCGATCTCAGTTCCATCATAGCTCCACTGTGCTTATGTCCCACAGTGGAGAGATTGATTCCTATGCTGGCAGTTACCAATTCCTCCCAAGTTTGGCACTGTGTCCACGTCCCACAGTGGAGCGGTGGGTTCCAGGTCATGTATGCAAGTGTACTCTGACGGTAAGCCAGTGGACTCTACGGTAAGCCAGTAGACATGTGCACAGCACAAAATTTCGTTTTGAACTAATGAATTAATCCTAAAATGCAGTTTATTTAGTTGCTAAAGAAATTCGTTTTCAGTTCTTTAGTATGAAAACTAATTTCATTCATCCGAAAACCAGCGGATACAATTATTATTGTAGTGGTGGCTCCTCAGAGGGCTGAGATTGCTGCTCGTTTCAGTATCTCTCACTCTCAGCACAATGTGGGCCATATTACATAGTTGGTGCTAACTTAACCAGAGCTGTTGTAAACTTCCCAGAGCCATTATAGCCTATGAAGGTTTTCAGTTTACAACAGCTCTGGTTAAGTTAGCACCAACATTGTAATACTGTCCCGTGTCAGGCAAAGCTGTTACAGTAACTGACTGCTGCTCATCACAGCGCTCAGAGTTTCAGTAAAACTAGTAAATAATATTTTTATATATAAGAGGTTAGAACAATATTATTTCCTTGTTTTACTGAAACTCTGAGCGCTGTTACAGTCAGTTACTGTAACAGCTGAGCCTGACACATTGTACTGAGAGATAATATAACAAGCAGCCGATCTCAGCGCTCACAGCCACTGGATTTAAAGGGCTAAAAAGAAAAGGCTCCTCTCTGTATAATGTATAGAACATCCTCCTGCATTAATTAATACCCCTCTCTGTATAATGTATAGAACATCCTCCTGAATTAATGTCCCTCTCTGTATAGAACATCCTCCTCAATTTATACCTTTCTCTGTATAATGTATATAACATCCTCCTGCATTAATACCCCTCTCTGTATAATGTATAGAACATCCTCCTGAATTAATGTCCCTCTCTGTATAGAACATCCTCCTCAATTTATACCTTTCTCTGTATAATGTATGTAACATCCTCCTGCATTAATACCCCTCTCTGTATAATGTATAGAACATCCTCCTGCATTAATTAATGACCCTCTCTGTATAGAACATCCTACTGCATTGGCATGTGGAGGGTGCAGAACTTCGGATGTTGTGCTCTTCATTGCTGGTCTCCTTCACTCATCAATGTAATATCACAAAAAGGACTGAAACTAAAATGTAGTGCATTTTATTTTAGTTTCTTTCGTTTTTGGTACTGAGCAGTTTCATATCTCTTGAGTCATACGAAAACTAAATTATCCCAAAATTCGGACTAAATCGTTTTAGTACTAAAACGAATGCACATGTCTATAAGCCAGTGCTTTCTGAAAATAGTAGCGAGCCCCTGCTCCTATGTTATGCACTAGGTCAGTGTTTCTAAGACCCTGCAATGGGTTAAGTAAAGCCACAGGCATCCAGAGTGGCAGTGTAGCCACAGGTGTCCAGAGTGGCAGTGTAGCCACAGGCGTCCAGAGTGGCAGCAAGGCCGCAACAGTTGTGTCAAGCATTAGGTTCACTGTACCCTCATCCCACAATGAAGAGGCAGTGTCTGGTCCTGGCGATAGACCAGTGACATCTGGTTCTGGCTATAAGCCAGTCCTGTCTGTTGCTGGCAATGGAAAGCCTGTCTGGTCTATTGCTGGCAATGAAAAGCCAGTCCTGTCTGTTGCTGGCAATGATAAACCTGTCCTGTCTATTGCTGGCAATGAGAAGCCAGTCCTGTCTGTTGCCGGCAATGAGTAGACAGTCCTGTCTATTGATGGCACGGAGGGGCCAGTCTTGTCTATTGCTGGAACAAGATATTAGCTATAGAAACACTGGGAATCAAACGCACTAGTGTCTAAAAGCAGGCATCACCCAACATTATGTCAAGAAAAGAGATATGGTAGACACCAGCTACCCAATAACAACTTTATTTGGTGTACATTGAAAAACTCATTCCTGACCGTTTAAAAACACATATAATGGAATATGAAGAAAAATGAATCCCACCCAAGAAAGGGATAGGTTAGGTAAACTATCCCATTCTTGGGTGGGATTAATTTTTCTTCATATTCCATTATATGTGTTTTTAAACGGTCAGGAATGAGTTTTTCAATGTACACCGAATAAAGTTGTTATTGGGTAGCTGGTGACTACCATATCTCTTTTCTTGTCTATTGCTGGCACTGAGAGGCCAGTCCTGTCGGCTTCTGGCAAGGAGAAGCCAGTGTCCTGCCTGTCGCTGGCAATGAGCCACCAGTCCTGTCTAAGTGTTAATCATGTCTAGTCCTGCCAATAAGCTGGGATGCTCCAAATATAATCCTGTGCCAAGCAGTGAGACTGCTCCCCCTGTGCTAAGCAGCGAAGCTGCTCCCCTCGTGTCAAGCAGCGAGGCTGTTCCCTCTGCACCAGTGTGCCCAGAGACTGGCTATAAGCCGGAGCACCCAGAGACTGGCTATAAGCCGAAGCGCCTAAAGACTGGCTGTAACCCAGAGCGCCCAGAGACTGGTTGTAACCCGGAGCGCCCGGAGACTGGCTGTAACCTGGAGCGCCTAGAGACTGGCTATAAGCCAGGGCAACACGCGTCCACCCCAGGCCCTTCCTCCTGATCACACAGAATGCGCTCGGTGCCACCCGCAGCCTCATACACATGTGACACAGACTGGCATACCACCGTATCCTGCCCATCCCGAATGTTCTGCCCTCCACTCCTTTCACCTGGCACCGCCAACCTGGATGGTTCAGGCCCTGGATAACCCTCTGCCACCCTAGGCCTCTCCTCCCTACCACCCAGTATGCCCTCTTTGCCACGCACAGTCTCAGACAACTGCGACACAGACTGGCACACCACAGTATCCTGCTCATCCCAGGTCTTCCGATGCACACACCTTCCCTCCAGCACCACCGACCCAGTTGGTTCAGCCCTAAAGGAACCTGCCTTGGTCCTTTGTTCTCCCTCACAACCACGTGGCATCACAGACACACCTGAGTCTGGTCTAGGCAGGCACACCGCAGTATCCTGCCACCCCTCCCAGGCATTCTGATCCACACCATTCTCACGGGGCACTAGAGTCCTGGTTGGTTTAGGCGCAAGCAGACCCGCAGTCATCCCTTGCCCTTGCTCCCAACCATATGGTGTCACAGACAAACCTGGGTCTGGTCTAGGCAGGCACACCACAGTATCCTGCCACCCTTCCCAGGCATTCTGATCCACACCATCACACGGCAGAGACAGGCCTTGTGCCCTACTCCCCGCCGACCGCCAGCGGGTACCCACTTCCACCATGGGCACCGCGGCCTCCCCACGCATGGGGTCCAGGGAACCAGCTGACTCGGGTGCAGGCGGGCATTCACTCACCCCCTGCCTTTCTTCCCAGTCACACTGCCCCCTCATGCTACCACACAACACCTCAGGCACACCTGGCGCAGGCGCAGACTGACTCACTGCCATCCCCTGCCCTCCCGTCCAGGAATCCTGTTGTGCATCCCCACACACAGCCCTCCCCACTGTAGAGCCACTAGTGGGCCTGGGTAAATCCCCAGCATCCCTTTCCAGCACATATTGTGACACCAATTTACCCAAATCCGTGCCCAGTAACACATCTGTAGGAATATTTTCAGACACTCCCACCTCCCGCAGACCTCTCCCCGCTCCCCAGTCCAGATAAATCCGGGCCATTGGCACCGCAGGACGGACCCCACCAAAACCCTTTACTGCTAGAGTCCTGCCAGGAATAAAGTTTGCAGGGCTGACTAACCCTGGACGCACCAAAGTTACTTCAGCCGCTGTATCTCTTAAACCCACAGATACCTGAGTCCCGACAATGACTGCTTGCTGGTTCACGTTGGCACTGCCCTCCGATCTGGTCACAAACAGGACAGAGGGTGATGTTGAGGGGTATCCTCCCCCAGCTGTGGATGCAGGTTTCTTCCTCTGCGGGCACGCTGCCAGGAGATGATTGGTACTGTCGCAAATAAAACAGCGATGGCACACACTTCTTCCAGGCGAAGAAGGATTCGCTCCCCCCTCCCCAGCAGAGACTGGCACAGAGGGGGGCGCTGCCGCCGTGATGTTGGGGGGACGTGCTGAGTTGGGCTTCCACCCTGATGATCCTTTGGGGGAACCTCTGCTCTGGTCCACAGACGCTCTGTTGGCCGCATGGAAATCGGCCAGCTCACCAGCTTCCAGTGCCGTCTCGGGTTTGCGATCCAGAAGCCATTCCTGGATCTCAGGTGGGCACAGCTGCACGAACTGCTCTTTGATTAGCAGGTCTTCCAGGGCATCCAAGGTGTCAATCTTCAGCCCCCTGACCCATTGTCGAAATAGGGTGGTCAGGTGGCTCACAACTGCAGAGTAGCTCTCCGCGGCCCGCTTCTGCAAGGACCTGAACTTTTTGCGATATACCTCTGGTGTGAGGTTATAACGTCTCTGCAACGCGGCTTTAATCGCCTCATAGTCCTGGTCGCTCTCAGCCGGTAATTCTGCAAAGGCTTCGAGCGCTGGACCTTTTAGTCCAGGAGTGAGGTACCTGGCCCATTGCTCTTTGGGCAGCTGGTACTGTCGACAAGTCTTTTCAAAACTTCGCAGGAACACATCCAGGTCCCCATCTTTGTCAAGGGTGGGAAAGTTCTCTGCACGAGGTCTGGGTGTAGAGAGCTCTGCAGCGCCCGCAGGGGCAGGAGATAATGGTTTCCTGCTTGCCTGTGCCAGAGCGAGCTGATGTGCCCGTTCGGCTTGGCGCTCCGCCGCTTCTCGCTCACCCACAGCCCTGCGCTCCGCAGCTTCTCGATCCGCTTGGCGCGCTGCCGCCTCTTGCTCAGCTCGGCGCTCCGCAGCTTCGTGTTCAGCCTCAGCTCGGCGCTCCG
The DNA here is from genome assembly GCA_009667805.1 of Leptobrachium leishanense. Lineage (NCBI taxonomy): Eukaryota > Metazoa > Chordata > Amphibia > Anura > Megophryidae > Leptobrachium > Leptobrachium leishanense. The sequence continues at coordinate 277,863,714 of CM019065.1, forward strand.
CAGCTTCGCGTTCGGCTCTGCGCTCCTCTCGCTCTTGGTACTGCAGGATGAGCTGAAGCCGCGTCTGCGAGTCCGCAGAGTCCACATGTTTTAAAACAGTCTGCAAGTAAACATCCAGGGCAGTATCACCCTTGGGCGAAGCACTTGACACTGTTCTTTCCACTGGACTTGCGCTTCCTTCGGCTGGGTCATGCATGGTACCCTGCTCTGCTGCGTCCTGGACTGCTTGCCTCGCCTCATAATCCTCGAGGGCTTGCAAAAGTTCATCTTTCTTTTTATCCTTCGTCAAAATATTTTTGTCTCGACATAATTGTTCCAAAGTCTTTTTCGATGATTGTTGCGATATTCTCACTCCAGCCAAATAAAAGATAGAAAAGAAAAACAAAGAAGGGGAAGGGAACTGCTGTGTATTGTGTAAATTCTAATAAATGCACTGAGTTCTGCTCTGGAAATTGGAAAACCAATTTCTTTAGTATCTGGATCTATGTTGCTTCACAGATCCAAATACTAACCTGATATCCCACCGCTTGCCACCAGTTGTCACGACCCAACTACGCGTGCTGCTGCGCAAAGATGCCGGGTTAAGCCGCGCACTATCTATCTATCCTAGACCCAGATAATTACGCGCACTTCTCTACCCGTCCCGGCCACACTACCTCTCACAACAGGCACGTAGAGCGCGATATACTGATCCCAGGATTGCAACGCAGCACAAGCCTTCTCCTGAAGCGCATAATAACTACGTCTCTCACAATCCTGGAACTCACTTTCTTATTCTATTAGTAACGCTGCCACCAGTCCTCACGGACACTACGCGCGTCGCAACAGGAGACGAAGGGCTTAGCAGCCGCACTATCCTAGACTCGGACAGTGACTACAATTCCCACAATTCCCTGCCGTTTCCTGACGACCGCAACACGCAATTTCTTATATATAACCGAGCTTAAGGCAAATAGCAATACTCCCAATCTCTTAGTTAGCGTGGATTTGATCAGCCAGAGTCAAAACTTAAATATTTTTCTGTTTATTTATGATAGAAGAATCACAGTGCCTAGTTACATAAAAAATCATAACTAGAATAAATCAATTACTTATACAATACACAGCAAAATATAAAGAAAAAAGTGTTAATCACAGAGCCTTACTTACGACGGAATACTCAGTAACTGGCATCGGTGCCTCCTGGGATCTGGAGGTAGAGCATGGACAAATCAGTCCTCTTTAGAAGGAATCCCAAGTGATCAGCCCTGAACCATGCTTGATCCAGAATATATATAGGGCTGGCTTTTTTCTATGTCCAGCCTCCTAGCTGGCAGGGCTTTTGCCTACAATTCCCAGAATGCAATTCTCGCTCGTGCTCAGTAAACTTGTCAATTAATCTTTAATTGTCTAAAGGCGTCCCTCTTCCCTCCAGACCCCCCTTAGAGATCAAGGATGTGCTTCCTGTCTTTGAAGATAAGGTCCCACTCTCTTGGGGCCGACCTGACTGCCAAGGTGTGATTTTCTATGTTAGTGTACAAAGAAATCCCCTTTTTACAGCTACGTGTTATATCCTCCCCCCAGGGAGAAATCTAAACATTTTGATTACATTTCAGCTGGGGACCAGGGCTTCACTTACCAAATGGCCAGACACAAATATGAATATAACTCTATATGGAGGAGAGGAGATATGTATGAACCGGCAGATAGACACATATATACAGGCAGACCCTTATATAGATAGGAGTACAGGTCTAATCTGCCACACCTTGGATTCCAGGCTCAGCTTGTAAGCGTATGGTACTGCTTATTCGGTGGGTACCTTCACCTCTTTCGTCTGCAAGCAGTCCTCCTCTCTTGTGTAGATGATGAAGGGGTTAAGGAGACGAAGCATGTGGGACATATACTGTTTAATAAAAGGAGTCTTAAACAGAAATGGTAAAAAGGAAGTTTAATCGTTCATTTAGAACATATATAAAAAAATGGGTAGGGATGTCACACAATATGGGATACGCGTTTCGGCACTAGCATTGCCTTCCTCAGTCCATATGCAGGTTTAAAAAGTCAAAAAATGGAGGATCTGAGGCACTCCATGTGTCTATGTTTTTATAATAGTCGCTGAACGCTCGTTTTCAGAGGCACCTCCTGGTTCGTGGGTGTTGCGGTCACGTGATGCGTGCCGCGTCATCGCGTCACGTCGCGGCCATCTTGGACGTGCGTTCCATTGTTTGTTTATTTGCGTTCCACCATGTTTCGTGCTGCGGTCTCGGTGGCATTGTGGCCAGAGTGCGGAACGCTTTTTTTTTTTAAAAAGGGGGGAACTCAGATGGGCATTAAAATATATCACAGATAGTGCTCTAAAACGATGACTACGATATTTTAAAACGGAATTTGACATACTTATGCCGCTGTATTGCACCTTTAATTAAATGAAAGGGGGGGAGGAGAAAAAAGGAGGTTATTAAAAATATTACTTGATAAAATATCACTTTGTATGTTATGTAAAGTGACCTTAATGCCATATAAAAAGAGGGATAATAAAAGACACATACATTTAAATTTCTTAGTGTCTGATTCAGTTAATACAAGTGGGACTAGAGTGTGGTGTAAAGTGTGTCCCAATTTCACTTGTGTAATGACAGTATTGTCTGTAGGATATAATGGTCTCATGAAAAGTGTCATTAGATACATTCTGGGAATGTGGACTTGAATTGATAAACGTATGAGAATATAAATATAAAAGGGAAGAGACACACAATTGGGTTTACTGACATCAAGTGTATTCTCAACGTGGTTTCTGCGTGTCGTGAGTAGGGTTAGATTGTGTTATCAAGTAGTCACAATATAGTCTATAGGACATGGTAGTCTCATATCATAAGGAGGAATGTTTGTACTGATGTCTTAAAGCTTTGTGTAACATATGATCATGTTGAGTTGAGAGAAAGGGGAGGGGGAAAAAAGATGAGGATGAAGAAAATGAACAGCTACTATGTTCATAGCTTAAAATTCGTTGGGTCTTATTAGTCGCAAGAGCATGGAAATGAGACCGTGGTGTTGAGTTCATACTTGAGTAAAATGACTTCAATCACTCAAAATTAAAAATAAGAAGGTGTTGGAACGTGGATATACATAATATCCTAGTGTTTGCGTGCGTGCTTATCTATCTCTTAAAAAAGGGAGTGAGAAGGGAAAGGGTCTACTTCACTAACTAGATATTCAGTGAGTTCTAACATTCAGTGTGATGGACTGGTGGGACTATATAGGGGTATTGAAAAAAAAGGCTCATCATAGATGTTTGCTGAACCAGTAGTGTTCAATTGAGGAAGTGGCACAACTCGAAATCGGCGTTTAGTCCCTGCGGTTGGAGTGTCCCTAAGTTGAAAATCCAGCTAATTTCCTCTTTTCCAATTAGTTTTTCAAAGTTGCCACCTCTCCAGGGTGCCTCAATCTTTCTGATCCCTATGAAGGTTAGTCCTTCTGGGTTCATTGTATGTTTGTTTTCGAAGTGCAGAGAGACGCTATGGTTTTCGTTTCCATTACGGATATTCCTGATGTGTTCTTGAACACGTACACTAAGGGATCTAGTCGTTCTCCCCACATATTTTAGACCGCAGGGGCATATTAGCAGGTAGTAGACATGTGCATTCGTTTTAGTACTAAAACGATTTAGTCCGAATTTTGGGATAATTTAGTTTTAGTATGACTCAAGAGAAACGAAACTGCTCAGTACAAAAAACGAAAGAAACTAAAATAAAATGCACTACATTTTAGTTTCAGTCCTTTTTGTGATATTACATTGATGAGTGAAGGAGACCAGCAATGAAGATCGCAACATCCGAAGTTCTGCACCCTCCACATGCCAATGCAGTAGGATGTTCTATACAGAGAGTGGCATTAATTAATGCAGGAGTATGTTCTATACATTATACAGAGAAAGGTATAAATTGAGGAGAATGTTCTATACAGAGAGGGGCAGGAGGATGTTATCTACATTATACAAAGAGGGGTATTAATTAATGCAGGAGGATGTTCTAAACATTATACAGAGAGGAGCCTTTTTTTTTTAGCCCTTTAAATCCAGTGGCTGTGAGCGCTGAGATCGGCTGCTTGTTACATTATATCTCAGTACAATGTATCAGGCTCAGTTGTTACAGTAACTGACTGTAACAGCGCTCAGAGTTTCAGTAAAACAAGGAAATAATATTGTTCTAACCTCTTACATATAAAAATATTATTTACTAGTTTTACAGAAACTCTGAGCGCTGTGATGAGCAGCAGTCAGTTACTGTAACAGCTTTGCCTGACACGGGGCAGTATTACAATGTTGGTGCTAACTTAACCTGTTGTAAACTGAAAACCTCCATAGGCTATAATGGCTCTGGAAGGTTACAACAGCTCTGGTTAAGTTAGCACCAACTATGTAATATGGCCCACATTGTGCTGAGAGTGTACTGTAACAAGCAGCGATCTCAGCCCTCTGAGGAGCCACCACAACAATAGTAATTGTATCCACTGGTTTTCGGATGAACGAAATTAGTTTTCATACTAAAGAACTGAAAACGAATTTCTTTAGCAACTAAATAAATTGCATTTTAGTACTAATCCATTAGTTCAAAACGAAATTTTGTGCTGTGCACATGTCTAGCAGGTAGATCACATTTTTAGTAAAACAGGTAATTACATCTCTGATCTTTATAGGTCCTGTAATTCTGTCGACCTGCGTGATGATCTGTTTTTTACTCCTGGTGTTCCGGCAGTTGAGGCAGTTCCCACACTGATGAAATCCTTTCTGTATGCCGTAGTGGTTATGCTTCGTTAGGGCCTTCTTTGTGTGTCTTTGTGCCAGTTTCATTTTGAGATTGCCAACTCCTCTACAGATCATTCTGTTTTGTGTCCGAGGAAATAAAAATGCTAGGTCTTCGTGTAAGAAAGTCTAGCCTGGTTACCAAGGGTTGTGTAAGGGCCTCCAATGGTGTGGTGATATGTGCTGAGGACCTGGAGCTCTGCTTGCCCAGAAATATAATGACCACTCTGAGTCTGATTGGGACCCTAATGGGTACTGATGACTATTGGTCGTATCTGGTTTCATGACATCATCTGCCATGTTTTTTTGTCAGGTGCCCAGTGGTCACCCCTAAAGAGGGGAGTTATGTCACATTTCTGCCCTGCCCCCTGGTGGTGGGAGCAGGGATTCATCAGTTCAGTGAATTTCAGGTTCAGGCACTGCAGACGATCTCTCATGGGCTGATAGTCTGCGGTCACATGACCTGCTCAGCCCTATACATAGGGCCAGCAGTATGGCTGTTCCAGGTATCCACCACCCTCTCCATAAAATAATGCTTCCTGATGTTCCTTTTAAACCTTTGCCCCTCTAATCTAAGACTATGTCCTCTTGTTTTGCTACTTTGTTTCCTTTTAAATATACTCCCTTCCTCTACCTTGTGGATTCCCTTTACGTATTTAAATGTTTCTATCATATCTCCTCTGTCTCGTCTTTTTTTCCAAGCTATACATGTTAAGATCATTAAGACTTTCCTGGTAACTTTTCTCCTTCAAGTCGTACACCATTTTATTAGCCCTTCTCTGACTTTGGCTTTGTTTCTGGTTTACTCTTTTTCCTGTTCCCTGGAATCTGTATTTGTGACAACCTGTGCATGAACTATTGCTTATGCTCCTTGACCATTCTTGCCTGCTCCCTGGAATCTGTATTTGTGACATTCTTGTGTTAAGGTCTTTTGCAAACTCCTGTCATTTATTGTCATCGGTTTTAGATCAGAAATCGTACCCAGTGCAGGGCTCCCTTCTGTGCCTGTATCCTGTACTATCACCTCTTGTTCTGTCTCTGTGTATTTGTAGTGTGTGCTGGATTCTGCAATATGAAGCAGACCACAAACCTGCCTCAAGGGCTTAATACTACGCAGCCTAAAGGGCCCCCTTACCATCCATAGGGGGTGATCATGACAGTGTGTTTCTGACTAGTGATGAGCCGAACACCCCTGTGTTCGGTTCGCATTCGAACTCGAACAATTTCAAAAGTTCGAGTTCGAACTCGAACACGAACCGAACTCAATGCAAGTCAATGGGACTCGAAAGTTCGATTTTTAGAGTGCCCTCCAAGAGGGCATATATGCAAGATATTTGCCATAAAATGTGTATGGGGGTCCGGGTAGTGCCCTGCGGGACAGGAAAGAAGGACAAAAAGTAAAAAAAATGTTTTTAAAGGAACAGTGAGTTTTCCATGAAATAAAGGATAAGAATAAAAACGAAAAATTCCATCAAATATCGTGCCTAGGAGGTCCCCATAACCTGCCCGTGAAGTGGCGGATTTGTAGGATGTATAGAAACATTTAAAAACAAAAAAAAATGACATTTCAAATGATGGTAAATGCTTTTCCTTTAATCTATTCATAAACGACTGCTTGGGGCGGCAGCCTGTATGAAAAGAGGAGACATTTTAGGACACACAGAACAAGTTTAGTGATTTTTTTGGCTAAATTATGGTGAAACTTATGCAGGCTTTGGATGAAAGTAACAATAGGTGCTTTAAAATTGGGCCTTTAGTGTCAGCAACAATGCCGTCACACCGTAACCCCTCTGTGGTATTGTGGAAGAGTGCATGGTTGGACCATGAGGTCAAATATTAAAATGATATGAATCTGGTACAAGCGTCAGTGGATTGGAGTTGTGAGTGTGTGTGTGCTGAGTGGTTGGTTTTGTGGATTGGAGTTGCTGAGCAGAGAATGGGTGTGTGTTTTGCAGGTATGAGATGCTGCTATGGTCTTTTTTTTCTTTACTATTCCAGTTTTTTAAGACTCCCTCTTGCCTGTCCCTGTTTACCCTGGGCTGCCTATTCCCTGGTGATGCAGTGAATGCAGCCTGGCCCCCTCTATGCAGGACCTCACCAGGAGCCAGGCAGCTCAGTGAAAAATTTCTGATCACTGCAGTGCTGGTAAAGGAAAGGTCCACTTTAAACAGCAGTAAGCAGACAGGTCTTCATATTCTGCTGATACCCCCCCCCCCTTTACCTGCCGTTTACTGTCATCTGCTCTCTTTCTGCACAAAAATCACATCCCCTTCCCCTCTCCTACAGCTGCTGCGGGGCAGGAGAGGAGCTATGGAGGGAGGAGAGGGGGCTTTTTATTCTCCTAATGCAAGCACCCTGCTCCACTGCTCGTTGTTTGAGAACACAGCTCAAAGCTGACACACAGTGACAGTGGCACCTCCTGGTATCCTCTAATGACAGCCCAATAATTACTGGTACCTGGGGCAGCCGCCCCCGCCCCTCCCCTAAGTACGCCATTGGAGCTCTGTGATATGCTCACACACAAATTTTGGCGAACTGCCAGCAAGTACAGTGCTGTTCGAAGGCAGTGCAAATCCCCATAGAGAAGTATTGGTTAATCTATTCAGAGAACACCGAACAGCAGAGAAATGTCAGTGAACTGCCCTGACGTTTGGTGGTTTCATTCAGCAGGTTTATTCAGGTGAACCCAATAGGTTTCAATGTTAAAAATATTCCCGTTTTTATGCAATATCTAATGAACCGCTTATTATATTAATCTGCAGTAAAAAGTTTCTGTGTTTATTGATTTTTTTTTAGTATCTTTTAGTCATTTTCAGAATTTTTTCGGCAAAATGTTTTTTCCTTTTTTTTTAATAACATTTTTTCTTTTTTCTGTAACAGACCTTTTTAATATCAATCATAGGACCTTATATGTAAATTCCAAACCTCGGCGGCATACGGCGGCCGACTCCCCGCACTTCGGGGACCCTGCAGTGAATGGTGAATTCATTGCAGGGTGGGGAAATTTGATTCCCCGAAGTGCAGGGAACAACAGAACACCAAAATGTTGGCGTCATTTCGGTGCTCTGTGAGTAACCCCTTTAGTGGAGGGTTTTTTTGCCGCCCTATGGAAAGTGCCAATCTAGACCTTGCCTTCCTAGGACATACTTGAAAATTTGTGAATTCTCAATGTATCCTTCCTGGTAAAATACTTTGTAAAAGTAAAACAAAATAATTATATATATTTTTTTTAGGGTGTCACCCTAGGGGGTGGTGTCACCCAGTGCAGGCCACCCCTGCCCCCTAAGGGCTCCACTGAGTAGTGCTACTGCACTTAATCTATGTAAAATTTTATCAATCATCTGAAAATTTACACCCATGGGAACTTCCACCTGGGTTGTCCTTAGATAAGGAAATTTTGGAAATAAAAAGGAGGGGTGATCAAAAAGGAAATAATCTGACAAATCATCTGGGGAATCACAACAGATCAAAGAAATGCTCTCTAGAATCAGATCCAACATAACCTCTGATACTCCATCCTAGTGGCCATCTTGAACAGTGATTGGGTGTAGACATGTGCATTTGTTTTCGTACTAAAACGATTTAGTCAGAATTTTGGGATAATTTAGTTTTAGTATGACTCAAGAGATACGAAACTGCTCAGTACAAAAAACGAAAGAAACTAAAATAAAATGCACTACATTTTAGTTTCAGTCCTTTTTGTAATATTACATTGAGTGAAGGAGACCAGCAATGAAGAGTGCAATATCGCAAAGCTACAGAAAAGGTTTTTATGCGTAATCCTTCCCGACCCCTACCCGAAAGTCTGACAGTGATAGACCTCCAGAATACTCACTCGCAGCACAGACAGCCAGCACAGGAGAGGAAACCTTTACTTAAGCCTTACATGTCTATGAGGCAGACAAGATGATAAAAGCAGCTGGAGAAGGAAAACATTCAAATAAATCACACTGAAAGCTAATGACAGAGGAGGGCTGGCTAGTAAAAATCTTTATAACAAGAAGCGCCGGGAGAAGAATGGGACTTATAAAACATGTGTTATCTCCCCTCCCGCTCTGCATAATAGGGGCTTAGGTCTGATACATTTTATATTATCCAGGAGCACTATCCCCCTTTTCTCATCTATAATACACGTTTTATATAAAGTCCCTCTCCTCTCCCAGTGCTGCTTGTTATAAAGGTTTTTTTACATCTGATACATTTAGTATCCAGCTCTCACAGTTACTCTGTCATTATGAGCCTTCAGTGTGATTCATTTGAATGTTTTCCCTGGATTTAAAGTGCTTTATTTAAAAAATATATATTTTGCACCAGTCATCTCTTCTCTGAGCTTTCAGACTGATTTATGTTAATATTTATCCTCTCCCCTGCTTTTATATTCCTGTCTAAGTAAAAGTTCCCTCTCCTGTGCTGAAGGTTCTGCACCCTCCACATGCCAATGCAGTAGGATGGTCTATACAGAGAGGGGCATTAATTAATGCAGGAGGATGTTCTATACATTATACAGAGAGGGATATTAATGCAGGAGGATGTTATAAATATTATACAGAGAAAGGTATAAATTGAGGAGGATGTTCTATACATTATACAGAGACGGGTATTAATTAATGCAGGTGGATGTTGTATACATTATACAGAGAGGGGTATTAATTAATGCAGGATGATGTTATCTACATTATACAGAGAGAGGTATTAAATTAATTAATGCAGGAGGATGTTCTATACATTATACAGAGAGGAGCCTTTTTTTAGCCCTTTAGTGGCTGTGAGTGCTGAGATCGGCTGCTTGTTATATTCTCTCTCAGTACAATGTATCAGGCTCAGCTGTTAAAGTAACTGACTGTAACAACGCTCAGAGTTTCAGTAAAACAAGGAAATAATATTGTTCTAACCTCTTATATATAAAAATATTATTTACTAGTTTTACTGAAACTCTGAGCGCTATGATGAGCAGCAGTCAGTTACTGTAACAGCTTTGCCTGACACATACAGGGTTATTCAGAGAGCGTGAAAAGCAGGAGAATGACTGGAGAATGAAAAATTCTAGGTCAAAATAGCCAATTTGGAAAGTGAGATGAAAGGGAGAATTTTTCTGGTTTGGTTATTTTGACCTAGAATTTTTCATTCTCCCGTCATTCTCCTGCTTTTCAAGCTCTCTGAATAACCCTGATTGTGCTTAGAGTGAGAGATACTGTAACAAGTAGCGATCTCAGCCCTCTGAGGAGCCACTACAATAGTAATTGTATCCACTGGTTTTCGGATGAATGAAATTAGTTTTCATACTAAAGAACTGAAAACGAATTTCTTACGCAACTAAATAAATTGCATTTTAGGACTAATCCATTAGTTCAAAACTAAATTTTGTGCTGTGCACATGTCTAATTGGGTGCGTTCTGTTGATACTGTTCCTTCCCATCACTAGTTCATCTTGATGGTAAAGTATAACCACTCATTTTAAATTAATATATTTGCGCTGTATATTTTCTAGATGTCTCTGCCCATTTAATGAATATAAGGAAATGATTTTTCCATTAACCCCATAAGGACCACTGGCGTATATAATACGCCCTGGGGAAAATTCCCCTTAAGGACCCAGAATGTACTATGTACGTCACGGTCCTTTTAACCCCCTCCCTCAGTATAGTCACCTCTCTGGCTGGGGTCCCACACTGGACTGTCTTCCTTGAAGCCAGCAGGCTGGTTTTATGGGCCCTGGCCGTTGCAATGATATCATCTTCATGCACAATAATGCCTGCATGGGAAAATGTGAAAAGGAAGAGGAGACTCCTTTGAAGCCCACTCCCTCTCGAACGGCTACAGATAGAAAAAAAAGGACAGGCACCGCTGAAGAGGGCAGAGTCTGCCCTTTCCAGTGGTGCCTCTCTTTAACCCCTTAGGTGCCGGATCACGTTTCGGCGTCAATCAGCGTCAGATCGCAATTCACTCCCAGAAGTGGCTGACATCTTGGATGTCAGCCAAGCCTCTGGGTCACCCCCACTCACTGACATCATGCCATATATGCAATGAGCCAGTTAACCCCCTAGCTGCCAAGTGGAGCTAGGGGGATCAGTTGTATCCCTGTGGCTCTCTCTGAATAACTCCTTATATTTTATTTATACAGAAGCCATTTTGATAAATGTCCTTTACTGTGCTCACTGCTTACGAAACCCTAAAGTATGTGATTCATCGGTTATATCTCATATATATGTTACGGGTAAAGCCAGAAGTGCGGTTAATATTAGGATTACCGGGGTAATCATGACATTACCCAAAACCGCTGGATAAGCTGCAAAAAAATTAACATTTTACCCGGGTAATTTTAGGACTAACCAACTGCCCTTGGGTAACTGTCTGGAAGAGCTGAAAAATTCACACTTTACACAGATAATGTGCAAGTCTGAAGCTTCACCCAGGTAATCTGAGGACTATCCACAGCTTCACCTGGGTAATCTGCAGAGCATCCAACCCCGCTTGGGTAAAAGTGAATTTTGCTATTATCCATGGATATTATCAATGAAAATGGCAAAAGACAAACAAAGTATTAAGGATATAATGAATATACAGGGTAACAAGATATGTTTCATATATGAATGTGAAAGAGTTTCGTGATCTTTATCATGTGTCATATGTGCTTATATATCATTTATAAAACATAATAACATCAGGTTTCTCTTTATATATCTTTATCTTCATAAATTTATTTTCAGACAATTAATGCACAGAGTTACATGATGGTTATTTAGGGTGGTTTGTGACTGTGGATACAATTTCATTAAAAATAACAAAAAACACAATTTTGTTATCAGTCAGATAACAGTTTGCAGCTTTATCCGGGTAATCCTCGGAATTCAGTCAACTGTAACCTGCTGAAAACCCAAGAAAAGTGTAGTACCCAGAGGCGTAAAAAAAAATGCAATAAAATTTCAATAATTTACGTGTAAAGTTTTTTTTTCACATTTTAGCATGCAAGCGTTTGCGTTTATATTTTCTAGGAGTTGCGCTTGTTAAAAAAAATAGAAATAGGGGACTTGTTACATTTGGGGGGAAAATTACATGATTTTTAACAAACGTACCCCATACAAAAATCGTTAGTGCAGCCTCATTGTTTACATTATAACTGAAATGGGAACAATATTGCTGCATAAACAAAGCAAAACAAAAAGAAACTGTTTATTTTTTTATTTATTTTGTTTAAAATATTTTTTTATTTTCATTATTTTAAATTAATTATTTCCTTAACTTTTAACATGGTCATATTTGGTATCGTTGGAAAGGTCATGCTTTGGCCGATCCAACGATACCAAACATTAACCCCTAGCTTCCACGGATGGGGAGATAGGGGGTTCATTGGAACCCCCTATCTCCACCATTGGTGGCAGCTAGGGGTTAACTCCAGAGCTGACGTCATCGCGCAATGCACGATGGCGCCATTCGTCAGAGGGAGATCCTGGAAGCTTTGCCGACATCCAAGATCGTGATCTGTCACCTGTTAGCGCTGAATCGCGATCCAGCCCGCAAGGGGCTAAAGACAGCCACCGTTTGGAAGGGCAGGCTGTGCCCTTCCAAACGGTGCATTACTTTCACCGCTGACCCTTACGGAAGGGGAGGGAAAGACCTCCTCCCTCCCTTTCAGGTACCTTCCCCGCACTCGCAGGGGGGGCGCCTGTAATAGATATAATCTATTGTCCCTGTCGGGTTCCCGGAGTGCCGGGCTGACATCCAAGATGTCAGCCCACACCAGGGGGGCGCAGCAATCGTCCGGAATCCCTCAGCGCGTCCCACTCCCTTGCAGAGGAGAACCACTTGGCTGGACACGCTTAGCGCGTCCTTAGCAGCCAAGTGGTTAAACATTAAATAGATTTCAAAGACTCCAACAACTCTTAACCCTTTAAAGATTTAACAATTAACCCATTGACAAATTTTCACAATTATCCCATTAAAGAATTTCCACAAATGTGTAACCCTATGCTCTGTTTAAAAAGATGGGAATTTAGTTCACAAGTTCACAAGTTAATTTGCGGCGGCGCGATGACATCTATTACAGGTGCCCCCCTGCGAGTGCGGAGAAGGTGCCTGAAAGGGAGGGGGGAGGTCTTTTGGACCTCTCTCTCTCCCCTTCCGTGCGGAGCAGCAGTCAAAGTCAGGCACCGTTTGGAAGGGCACAGCCCGCCCTTCCAAACGGTGGCTGGCTTTAATCCCTTGGGGCCGGATAGCTATTCGGCACCAAACAACGCCAGATAGCGATCCTCTCCCGGAGCTGGCCGACATCCAAGATGTCCGGGATCTCCCCCTGACGACTGGTGTCATTGTGAACCCTCTATCTCCCGATCCGGGGTAGCTGGGGGTTAATGTTTGTTATTGTTGGATCGGCCAGAGGATGGCCTTTCCAACGATACTAAACATGACCATGTTAAAAGTTGATAAAATAAATAAATAAATAAAAATTACAAAAATTACAAAAATAATAATCCTAAAAAAATTTACAGGTTTTTTGTATTGTTTTGTTAATGCAGCAATATTCTTCCCATTTCAATTATAATGTGAACAATGATGCTGCACTAACGATTTTTGTAAAAATTGCGTAATTTGCCCCCCAAACAAATGTAACGAGTCCCCATTTCTAATTTTTTTTAACAAGTGCAACCCATAGAAAATATAACCACAAACGCTCGCATGTTAAAATGTGAAAAAAACACTTTACACATTGTAAATTATTGAAAATTTTAATTTTATTGCATTTTTTGTTATACAGACAGAACATGACGTATACATATAATAATGATATATTATGAATCTGCCGAGTCTGCCTGAAAGAACGATATATAATTTGTCTGGGCCATATAATAAAATATGGCTTCAACACGCGTTTAAACATGATGAGCGAAACTGAAAAAAATGAGCTCAGCACACAGGCGTGAAATGGATCAGCAGCGAAAGGGTTAAGCCTGTCACAATGTCAATGTATCCCACCGAAGACAAGTCCTATTCTTATCACCTAATGATCGCCATTATGGGTTTAACTCCCTTAAGACAGAATCCTTTCTGGAGCTCCCTGCAATTCAAGGTTAAATAGAACCTGCAGATGAAACACCTATGACAGGGAGATGTGCATACCAAATGTTGTCAGCTCTTTTCATACAAAATACACCAGGAGGGAAGCACTTAACCGTTACTAAGCCTAACGGGTGGGTGCTTCTCTAGATAAAAAATACAGCAAGTAAGGAAAGTTTGTCTTGATAAAGGGTCAAATGAGCCGAAATGTTGATTTATTTACAATAAAGATTGGATTTATATGTGAAGACCCATGAGTGCCCTCAGCTTGATGAAACAGTACCTGCTGTGGAGGTTGCACCGGGGCTGTATCACTTAATGGAGATTTGAGGAGTTGAGTGCCTGCTTGGCTGTTTATAAATATATATTGTGATAAGGTGAGGGAAATGATTTACAATGGCATGTATATTCCCCCTCATACTTTTGTTATAATTTTCCCAACATAGTAAGGGATGCGTAACTGTTAGTAAGTGCTCAGACGAACTAGGTTTTTTTTTCAGTTATATATTGTTAATTTCTGACTGCTGCAGAAATAAATTTTAAGCTATGTGGAGAGACTGTGTGTGCCACAATTGCCCTAGAGAACTGTGCTACAGCGAGCTGTTTAGTGCTGGATCACAATACATATATATATACCTTATATGTTGATGGTCCATGTTTGAAAGATCCTGTCTTGAAGTACATAAACTTCATATATTACATGTAATATACTAATTAATTACCCAGGGTGGTATTCCAAATGAACTGCCTTACTTCAGTAATTGATTTATCTCCTGCAATATACCCATGGCATAAGGCTGCTCATTTGCTGTGTTCCACCTCTGCCTGAAACAGTAATGAAAAAAGAAGATTTATTTATTTATTTATTTATAAAGTATTTTACCAGGAAGGATACATTGAGATTTCTCTCGTTTTCAAGTATGTCCTGGGTTCAAGAACATTGAAATGTTACAGTTGTTACAGAAATACAAAGTAATACAATGCAAGATATTAAAAAAAACACAATTACAAATATTAACAGAAAATAAATATTTAGGAAATAGTCATTATGTTACATGTCTACAGATGCATTCTGTATTGAGGTATGTTAATAGGGAGCTCTCGAGTGACTTAAGACTGGGGGAAGATTTGATGGCGTCTGTGGTTATTTCATAACTGCGGTGCTATGTAGGAAAATGAGGACCGAGCCACTGTCTTTTTGTATTGTGGTATAGCAAGGAGGGTGCTGGTCCTGAATCGGAGGTTATAGGATGAGGGAACTGCTGGGGGAAGCAGCCTATTCAGATAGGGTGGCAGCTTCCCAGAAAAGCTCTTAAACACCAGGTTGGAAAGGTGAAGGGTGCGTTTAGACTCCAGCGACGGCCAGTATGAAACATCTGATAATCAGACATTTTAGCTACACATGGTAGCTACATATACCAATTTGGTAACTATGTGCTTCAGTAGGAAATATAACAGTATGATAAATTTTAATGTATATTTCTATTCTTTTTTGTAGATTTCTTATACTGTAAGTGTCCACAGTTTTTCTCTACGAGAAACATTTGTTTGGATAATCATAACATAGAAATGCTTCATAATGTCATAGATGCACAAATCAATCCCATGTTTCTGCAGCAAGGAACAAATGTAAGATTTAAATATTTTTTTTATTTAAATAAAGACTTTACTTTTTTATAATATATTAATATTGGTTTGAAAGAAAATAAATATTTTGCAGTGTCCTCTGAAAATGTTTATTATAGACCCTGATTATAGATGTTATCTCAGTTTGCAAATAATTGTAAAACTAAGCACAACTAAGCAGCTAGTTAAAAAATGCTTACCAGTGTTAATAAAAATGCAAGATTTTCATATCTGTAATTGACAATAAAATTATACAGGATTCAATAAAATAAATGCATCTTATATTTATGTTTTACAATTCAGTTATTTATCATTCATTGCAAAATGCAGTATATGTAGTAAAACGTTTTTTTCCTCAAACTGTTAAAACAGCTTTGAAGGGTTTTAATAAAGCTTTCTGTAACATAAAATTATAACATTTTAAGAGATTTTACTATTATTGTAAATATTCGTTTTTATGCTTTGCCCAAAGGAAAACTATAAATCTTGTCTCAACTGAATGAACACCATTTATCATATTCATTTTCTTGTCAATACAATTATGAAAAGCCTTTGGCTCTTTTCCAAGGATCCTGATTTGCTACTGAAACCCAATTAGAATAAGCAAGCCGGCTGCTAAACACTGCTGCAGTCTCTAACTTTGAAATCTAACACGGCATTCATTCTAAATGACACATCACCTTTGAACCTTAAACCTAACCAGATTATATATGTTAAAAATAGTTTAAAGAGCAAAATTAGACTTCCATTCTGTTAATCTATGCCACCTACTGGTCATCCATTTCAGACAATTAAAAAGGAAGCAATGTAATGTAAAGCTCATTAGAACAAGGATACATATAGAAAAAACAAAATTATCTTATTAAATTAAGTATTTGTTTTTTAAATGCTTCATTCATCGTATGCTTGGCAATTGTGCAGAGATTAAGATAATATATAGAATAATTGTAAAATAAAAGAAATGAGATTATGTGCAGGAAAGATTCCAGGAAAAAGACCACATAACATTGCAAAGCAATTAGAAATCATGTGCTCATTATGCAATACAGTATTTTACAGGACTTCAACCATGTCTCTACAACTATATCAAAAGAAAATGCAAATTTCTTTTATTTGAATAATAAATTTCAAGGAAACCATATAGTGATCAGCCACAACATTAAAATCACCTGCCTAATATTTTGTAGGTCCCCCTCTTGCGGCCAAAACAACTCTGATGCTTCGAAACATGAACTCCACAAAACTTCTGAAGATGTCCTGTGGTATCTGGTACTAAGATATTGGCAACAGATCCTTTAAGTCCTGCAAGTTGAGAAGTGGGGCCTCATTGGATCAGATCATTTGTTTCAGCATATCCCACAGATGGTCACTCAGGCTGGGATTTGAGAAGATTGGAGAACATTGGATTGGAGAAATCTTTGTCATGTTCCACAAACCATTCCTGAATAATTTTTGTAGTTGACAGGGTGCGTTTTGCTGCTGAAAGAAGCCACTGCGATCAGGAACATCATTCCATGAAAGGGTGTCAGTGGTTGGCACCAATCTCTGGATAGATGGTTGTAAGGAATCCACGCAAGGAGACAGAGATGCTGGCAGAAGGCCCATGCCCAAGCCAGTGCTGGAGGTACCTAAACAGCAGCAAATTATGTGGATTTTATAGCCAGGTTTTCAACCTCACCTGTGCTTCCATCCCACGTTTGCATGATTCCTAACCTGGTAGTCTACTGTTCACTGGGAAGCCAGGTGCACCTTATTCTGGCAGATTACCTGTCCAGAAAAGGAAATCACACCGATTGCTAGAGGCTTCTGCATTGTGTGATCTTTCACCAAAGAAAGTGCACCTTGTAAGCCTACATCCTGCATCTTGTATCCTATTCCTTCACAGTACTCCTGGTCTCTAGTCTCCATTGCCCTTCATCTCCCACCTCCAGTCTCCATTTCTCTGCATCTCCCGTCTCCAGATTCCTACAGCTTCCTTCAGCATCCAGATTCCTTCAGCATCCAGATTCCTACAGATGCCTGCAGAGTCCAGTGTACTTCAGCCCTACAATCTGTTTACGGTGTATTCCAGACATGTAACCTGTGTGCCTTGTATTTAAGCCCAGCGAGTCTTCTGCTGTGTTCCCTAAGCCTTCTGGCTGCAACCCCTGTGAACTATACCTTACACTCACTGTGTTCTCAGCCATCTGTATATACAGCGTACCCTCCTGATTCCCTTGTATTCAGCCAGCATCCTGCCCTCTGTCTTGCCCTTACCCACCCTTACCTCTACCTTGGTCCTGTGTTCCATGAGTCTCTTGTGCCCTTTATGTTCTTTGTTTTTGTCTGTGTCCAGCTCTATTCCTGTCTTGCCCCATTGTTTCTGTCCTGTGTTTTGTATCTTCTCAGTCCAGCCTCTGCTTCCCTGTGCCCCAGTTCAGCTTCTATCCAACCCTATCCTCTGTGTTTATTATTGCCTTGTTCCTATTTTTCTAATAACCCCATATTATACCTTCTATACTTGCCTTTGTCTCAGTGTTGCTACATCCTTTGCTCAGACCCTCATGTATCCTTACAGTGGTACATGCCAAGTGTATTCTAATCTTTCTATCATGGGCAGCATTATGTTTTTCAGCAATTTGAGCTACAGTAACTATTTTGTGTGATCACCCCAGAGGAGCTAGCCTTTCCAGGCAGGTGCAAGACTATGCCAATCACGGCTCAATCATGGGCTCACAGAGCTAAGTCCCACAGCACACTATATAAGGCTTCCCTGCCTGCAGCCCCAGAGTGTGTGTTTGCAGGAGTGAATCAGAGAGGAGAGGAGATTGTTCTGTTAGGGTGTATCAGTGACGTTGTAGGAGATTTCTGGGAATTAGAATCTGTGTTGGCAATGCCAGGCTATCAGGGACAGTGTGTTTCAGTCAGTTGTAGGAGATTTCTGGAAATTTGAATTTGTCTTGGCACTGCCAGGCTATCGGGGACAGTGTGTATCAGTGAGTTGTAGGAGATTTCTGGGAATTGCACTCTTCCACAATACCACAGAGGGGTTACAGTGTGAAGGCACTTGCTGCCACCAAAGGCACAATATTTGGGTGCACTGCCACTGACGCCTGTACCAGATTCATATCATTTTAATATTTGATCGCAGGGTCCAACCCTGCACTCTTCCACAATACCACAGAGGGGTTACTTATGGTGTGAAGGCACTTGCTGCCACCAAAGGCACAATATTTGGGTGCACTGCCACTGACGCCTTGTCAGGATCCCTGGCTGTAGCCATCCTGAAACCCCCCCTGGTGTTCACTTCCATCCTGTTCCTGCCCTGCAGCCAGCAACCAGCATCCAGCAGTGTAAGAGTTAACACCAAAACACACGTGACTCACAAAATAAAGGGCTCTGCCCCTCAATGACACATTGCTGGTTCATTACAGCTCATGCTCACGAAGAGTGAACATCGTTGCTTTGTTGCTACCTGATCCTGATTCCCCATTTCTGGTTCCTGCAATTACAACCATCATCCCCATCATCCTCTGCAATCAACCTGGTTAGTCATTATTTCCATTCACCCTCCACCATCCATATCCTCTGCTTATCAGTACAGACCACTGCATCCTGGGCTCGCACCCCTGCCATCCAGGTGCCACCCAGGTACCATCCCCACGTTCCTGACAGAATGAACCAGCCATATACAAGTGAGCCCGCAGTGCTGCACTTTATGGTGGAGTTACTGAAGACGACCTTCCAGGAGCGATTCAAGAACCTGGCTGATACCCTGATGCAAATGCTGCAAACCTCAACTAAGGTGTGCGCTCCTCCAAATAAACACCATGATCCCATGTCTCCTGAAGAGCGTGTCAGGAGACAAAATAGTAATTTGTGCCTGTACTGCGGGGCAGGATCGCACTGGATATCGAATTGCCCAGAAAAAACCCCCAGATCAGCGTTTGTCAAACCAGCACCGGTTTCCAAACCAGCTGCAACTTCCAAGCACGCTCAGGTGCATAGATCTCCGAAGCAGTCCCAGGCTTCCAGGCCTGCTACAGCCACTGTGTATACACCTGCTTCTATGAGACCTGCCGTTCCTAAGCCGGTACCCCTACCCAGACCGGCCCCCAAGAGATTTCCTGAACCCAGACCTGCACCTCGAACAATTCATGCACCTATACCTGTCCCCAGACAAACTGTACCCAGGCATGTGACGTCTTTAGAGGTCAGCGACAC
Organism: Leptobrachium leishanense; assembly: GCA_009667805.1. Lineage (NCBI taxonomy): Eukaryota > Metazoa > Chordata > Amphibia > Anura > Megophryidae > Leptobrachium > Leptobrachium leishanense. The sequence continues at coordinate 277,883,377 of CM019065.1, forward strand.
CCCCATGGACGTTGAAAGTACATCTGTGGAACCAGAAGCAATGGACATTATGCTTACACAGGTTCCAGGTGAAACTACAACTCCCATCACTCCCAGCCAGCACGATCCGCCGCTGTCTTCCTGGGTTTCTTCCCTGTCTGAATATGACCCAAAGGACATCGCTGTCTCTGAGGAGAGCCCACCGAGACAGACAGCCCGACGCTCAAAGGGACCCCCAGGTCAACACCAGGGGTATGACACCCTTATAAAGGCATGGCGAGGCTTCTGTTCTTCATCCAGCGATGGATCTGTATCAGAAAGGGATTGTGGCTGGGAAGAGCAAGAAGAAGAGGACGAGGGCATTAAGTCCTGGCTGTGCGACTATCCTTCCCTTAGTGATGGATCAGGTTTAGAAGGGGAACCGGGAGAAATGGAGAAGATGCCTACTCTGATGCCTTCTTCCTATGTGGGCACCAGGTTCGAAGGTGACTCTGCCTCCTACTTGTCTCCTTCTGTCGCCAAGGCCAGACGCTCCAAGGACACTCCTGTTCATCAAGACCCCTTAGCCGAGGATACATGTCCCTATACGGTACAGGGATGTTTTGCTCTACCTACCTTGGTACCACCTGGATACATGGGCACCCTCATTCCTAATGCATCATTAGACCCATCACCGGAGGACCGAGTCACTGCTTCTAATGGGACTGTGGTTCGTCGCAAAGATCTCGGCATCTTCGAAAAGGGGTTACTCCGGCGTAAGGAGATTGAAGATGCTGAAGGGGGAACGCCATCTGGGTACACGGGTATTCTCATTCCTGTCATGTCTGCTGACCACAAGAAGACCAAGGCATGGCGGCGTCAGAGGAAGGCACGTGCCCAACCCTGTACCACCACTCCTGACCACCGTTCTGCCCTCCAGTGGTGTGACGAGTACTGGTCCCAGCACCCACCAGAGTGACCCGTGCCTGGTCATGGGCAGTCCTGCTGCCATCCTTGGTCACTCGGAGCGTGACCTGAAAGGGGAGGTACTGTCAGGATCCCTGGCTGTAGCCATCCTGAAACCCCCCCTGGTGGTTCACTTCCATCCTGTTCCTGCCCTGCAGCCAGCAACCAGCATCCAGCAGTGTAAGAGTTAACACCAAAACACACGTGACTCACAAAATAAAGGGCTCTGCCCCTCAATGACACATTGCTGGTTCATTACAGCTCATGCTCACGAAGAGTGAACATCGTTGCTTTGTTGCTACCTGATCCTGATTCCCCATTTCTGGTTCCTGCAATTACAACCATCATCCCCATCATCCTCTGCAATCAACCTGGTTAGTCTTTATTTCCATTCACCCTCCACCATCCATATCCTCTGCTTATCAGTACAGACCACTGCATCCTGGGCTCACACCCCTGCCATCCAGGTGCCACCCAGGTACCATCCCCACGTTCCTGACACGCCTATACCAGATTCATATCATTTAAATAGTGGACCGCAGGGTCTACCACTGCACTCTTCCACAATACCACAGAGGGGTTACGGTGTGAAGGCACTTGCTGCCACCAAAGGTAAAATATTTGGGTGCACTGCCACTGACGCCTATACCAGATTCATATCATTTTGATATTTGCCTGCAGGGTCCAACACTGCACTCTTCCACAATACCACAGAGGGGTTATTTACGGTGTGAAGCAGTGGCGTAGCGTGAGTGGTCAGCGCCCGGGGCCAGCCAAGAATTGTGCACCCCCCCAACCTGTGGACACGTTAGCATGCCCTGATTCCCTTCCACCATTAGGGCATTGAACCCCTTAACCTTGATACAACAACCACTCGGGATACTTGGTTCCAGCCAAACAACAGGGTACTCTAGGGTATAAACAGCCGCGGACTTGAAGTTGTGAAAATGAAAGGCCTTTTTATTCCAACATAAACAAACACCACACTTGCCTTTGAATCACTATTGCAGGTGATTAAACAAAAAACTACAAATGAAAACTAGGGATGCACCAATACCACTTTTTTTAACACTGAGTACGAGTACCGATATATTTTTTAAAAAATACTCACCGATACCAAGTACCGATACTTTTATTTTATGTCATGTGAACGCTTTCCAATAAGAACAGACCTCATATAAAAATGCTCCCAGCTCACATGTATATATCCCCCCAGATACATATACAAAGAATGTCCCGAGCTCACATGTAGATTGCCCCAAGCCTCACATGGATATTGCCCCAGCTCATATGGATATTGCCCCAGCTCATATAGATATTGCCCCAGCTCTCATGGATATGCCCCATCTCACATGGATATTGCCCCAGCTCATATTGCTATTGCCCCAGCTCTCATGGATATTGCCCCAGCTCATATGGATATTGCCCCGGCTCACATGGATATTGCCACAGCACATCTGGATATTGCCCCAGCTCTCATGGATATTGCCCCAGCTCACATGTAGATTGCCCCAAGCCTCACATGGATATGCCCCAGCTCATATGGATATTGCCTCAGCTCTTGTGGATATTGCCCCAGCTCATATGGATATTGCCCCAGCTCATATGGATATTGCCCCAGCTCATATGGATATTGCCCAGCTCTCATGGATATGCCCCATCTCACATGGATATTGCCCCAGCTCACATTGCTATTGCCCCAGCTCTCATGGATATTGCCCCAGCTCATATGGATATTGTCCCGGCTCACATGGATATTGCCACAGCTCACCTGGATATTGCCCCAGCTCTCATGGATATTGCCCCAGCTCACATGTAGATTGCCCCAAGCCTCACATGGATATGCCCCAGCTCATATGGATATTGCCTCAGCTCTTGTGGATATTGCCCCAGCTCATATGGATATTGCCCCAGCTCATATGGATATTGCCCCAGCTCATATAGATATTGCCCCAGCTCTCATGGATATGCCCCATCTCACATGGATATTGCCCCAGCTCACATTGCTATTGCCCCAGCTCTCATGGATATTGCCCCAGCTCATATGGATATTGTCCCGGCTCACATGGATATTGCCACAGCTCATCTGGATATTGCCCCAGCTCTCATGAATATTGCCCCAGCTCACATGTAGATTGCCCCAAGCCTCACATGGATCTGCCCCAGCTCATATGGATATTGCCTCAGCTCTTGTGGATATTGCCCCAGCTCATATGGATATTGCCTCAGCTCATATGAATATTGCCCCAGCTCTCATGGATATGCCCCATCTCACATGGATATGCCCCATCTCACATGGATATGCCCCATCTCACATGGATATTGCCCCAACTCATATGGATATTTCCCCAGCTCAAATGGATATGCCCCAGCTCACATGGATATGCCCCAACTCACGTGGATATTGCCCCAGCTCACCAGGATATTGCCCCAGCTCACCTGGATATTGCCCCAGCTCTCATGGATATTGCCCCAGCTCACATGGATATTGCCCCAGCTCACCTGGATATTGCCCAGCTCTCATGGGGCTGGATGCCATGCAGGGGGTGGGGCTGGATGCCATGCAGCGGGTGTGCCCGGTCCTGAACAGCTTGAGAGTCCATGTTGAAGGACTCGCATGCAGCCGCGTCCCCTGCAGAATGGAATACCACAGAGGGGTTACTTACGGTGTGAAGGCACTTGCTGCCACCAAAGGCAAAATATTAGGGTGCACTGACGCCTGTACCAGATTCCTGTCATTTTAATATTTTACCGCAGGGTCCAACTCTGCACTCTTCCACAATACCACAGAGGGGTTACTTACGGTGTGAAGGCACTTGCTGCCACCAAAGGCAAAATATTAGGGTGCACTGACGCCTGTACCAGATTCCTATCATTTTAATATTTGACCGCAGGGTCCAACTCTGCACTCTTCCACAATACCACAGAGGGGTTACTTATGGTGTGAAGGCACTTGCTGCCACCAAAGGCAAAATTTTTGGGTGCACTGACGCCTGTACCAGATTCATATCATTTTAATATTGGACTGCAGGGTCCACCACTGCACTCTTCCACAATACCACAAAGGGGGTTACGGTGTGAAGGCACTTGCTGCCACCAAAGGCACAATATTTGGGTACACTGCCACTGACGACTATACCAGATTCATATCATTTTAATATTTGACCGCAGGGTCCAACCCTGCACTCTTCCACAATACCACAGAGGGGTTACAGTGTGACGGCACTGTTGCCGACACTAAAGGCTCAATTTTAAAGCACCTATTGTTACTTTCATCCAAAGCCTGCATAAGTTTCACCATAATTTAGCCAAAAAAATCACTAAACTTGTTCTGCGTGTCCTAAAACGTCTCCTCTTTTCATACAGGCTGCCGCCCCAAGCAGTTGTTTATTAATAGATTAAAGGAAAAACATTTACCGTCATTTGAAATGTCATTTTTTTCTTTTTAAATGTTTATATACATCCTACAAATCTGTCACTTCACAGGCAGGTTATCGGGACCTCCTAGGCACGATATTTGAAGAAATTTTTTGTTTTTATTCATGGAAAAATCACTGTTCCTTTAAAACCTTTTTATTTAAAACTTTTTTTCCTTGTTTCCTGTCCCCCAGGGCACTACCCGGACCCCCATACACCTTTTATGGCAAATATCTTGCATATTGGAGGGCACTCTAAATATCGAATGTTCGAGTCCCATTGACTTGCATTGAGTTCGAATCGTTTTCGCGTTCGAATCCGAACTTTTTCAATTGTTCGTGTTCGAATGCGAACCGAACACGGGGGTGTTCAGCCCATCGCTAGTTGTGACCCACTTTAAGAGGTTTGCCTTGATTTTGGCAGGTGTGTGTAAACTCGAATATATTTTTTGGCTTATATAAAGGATTCAAAGTGTAGCTGACAATTTTTGGAATGTTTACACATAAAATTGTGCTGACTGCTAAGAAAGTATGCTGCTGCCCAATAGTATTGCGAAAAGAGCATGGAACTGATTTTTCTTTAATTCTAATTGTCTCTGGCAGTGTCTGTCTCTTTCAATGTCTATCAGGGTTATCCAAAGAGATCCGAATTGCTTGAGAAAGGTAACCGAACGCTGAAAATCAGCGTTCGGTTACCTTTCCTGGCCATTCGGCTATCCAGAGAGCAGGCAATTCGCCAAATCCTGGCGAATTGCCTGAACATACGGTGCCTGTTCGGTGACTGTTCGAGGGCAGGGAAATCCCCATGAAAATGCACTGCTTCGGCTATTCAGAGACCACAAACCAGCAGTGAAAGGTTCCCCTAATGCCCTGCCATTCGGTGGTTTAATTCGGCAAGTTAATTTTTTAATATTTTAAGCATTTTTCTTAATTTTTTTTTTTTTTTTTTAAAAGTCCGATTTATTTATTTATTTATTTTTAAGTTTACTTATTTTTTCTGTAACAGCCCTTTTTATTATCATTCCCTGGACCTCATATGCAAATGTCAGACATTTTCGCTCAGTAGTTTCTTTGCAAACAGCGTTTCATTTTCACAGATTCACACAAACTATTTTGCTAATTTATTCACCTCCCTCGTCTGCGGTCTCAGCTGCTTCGGCTGTGTTCGGCTCCTGCTCGGGCTTGGTTTTCGGCAGGTTAATCCAGATGTTTTTGTGGCTTTTCTGCGTGCATTCGGTGGGTTTTGCGATTAGTTTTCGTCGGGTTTGCGGCAGCCTTTCCTTGCAATTCGGGGACCCTGTGGTGTTTGCTGAATACACCGCAGGGTCACCGAAATGGGATCGGCAAAAGGAACCGAATTGAAGAGAACGAAAAGACACCGAACGTGTGGTGACTTTTCAAATCTCTTTGAATAACGCTGTATGTACAGTATATCTGTCAATGCTTCTTAATTTGTATATCTGTGTGAATATGTCATTGTCTCTGCCAGTGTCTGTTTGCATATCAGTGTTTGTCTCTGTACCTGCCATTGCCAATGTTTGTATCTGACAATATCTGTGTATTGTCACTTTTTGTGTGAATTTGTATGTAGATCTATCAGTATCTGTCTATGTCTATGCATCTTTGTACACCTGTTAGTGTCCATCTGCATGCATTTGTCTGCACTTGTGTGTCCATTTCTGTTCCTTAATGTTTGTATCTCAACCCTTTGAATCTGTCTAATTGTAGGTCTGCTTGAGTTCATGTGCGTGGCAAGAAGTGCGACATTGACAATGGGTGGTGAGGAAATGGGTGAGATGCCTGAGTAATATATAATAGGCATTAAGCTTGATAGGAGGCAAAATAGATGGTTAAATGGGCAAATAGACATAAAAGGAGGTGAGGGAAAACCATTCGAGAAAAAGAGAGATTTTCTGTTAGAAAGAAAATAGTGTTTGAGGTAGACAAGACATTATAGAGCAGACAAACGGGAAACATTGTTTGGTGGGAGAGACACGCGGAAGGGAGTCTATGAAAAGTATTTTGCCTAGGGTTCTAAAAATCATTGTAACAGCAACGGTGGTGGCCAGGATACACTAAACATGCTCTGAATGGTTTCCCGAGTGGGTCTTAGGAACTTTATCTACTACTTGGAGGAGATCCTTCTGCAAATCAAACATTTAGCTGTTAAAGGAAGACTACCACTATCATAAGCTGTAACTAGATTACACGTGCATTACCAAAGAAAAAACAAAAACAAATTATGAAATGCATGGTACTGCTTTTTTCATTGTTGTGAATTGTTTGCATATACATTTTTTTAATGAAGTTAGGTAATTATCTCCTGTTTCCATTTTGTGTATTTTCCCCATGATGCAGCATTTACCTAAATCTTAGCACAGGTCAGTTTAAAGCTGGGGTATAGAATAAAGCAGTAGTGAAGAGGCAAAGGGGTGAGGAATGACAAGGCTGCAATGGATTTATTGTTTTGTCTGTGCTACCCAAGAGAAGCGATGGCAGCTGTTTGAGATAGGATAGTGGGCTTCAAACATTGAATAGTACACCCTGGTGATGTAAATCACTTACATCTCACACACATGAACTCCTTTGGGTCGGTTTTCTGTCTCTCTGACTCATAGAACTAAATTGGTTAAAAAATTGTTAAAATCTTTAAAATGGAAAGGGGGCGAGCCTGGGCAAGCATGGGACAGGACACATGAGTACTGAGCTCCCGGCATCACGACCAACAGCATCTTTGAACCCGGCAGCACCGACCCGACCATCGCTTACCTGCCGGTGTTGTGTCGGATCTGGTTCCTCGCCGAGAGCCGTTCCAAGCAGCCTTCGGCGAAAATCGGGACTCCACCTCCCAATCTCACGCCCCTGTACAGCCCCTCAGAAGCCAGATACTGCCTCTGTTCACAGCCCGCCCCTGCACACAATGCACGCCCCAAAACCACCTCCTGCACTGCCCTCTGCACCACAGTAACACCCACCATCCAGCCAGGCCCTGCAACATCATGTCCAGCCTCAGCTGCCCCAAACCTCTTTGTTTCTCCAAGCCACAGCTGGACCTGAGCCTATCTTCTTCCCTTCAGCCACAGCTGACCCCCAACCCTCACAGCTGCTTCTAAACCTCTTCTCCTCTCAGCCACAGCTGCTTCTAAACCTCTTCTCCTCTCAGCCACAGCTGCTGCTAAACCTCCTCTCCTCTCAGCAACAGCTGCTTCTAAAACTCTTTTCCTCAGCCAAAGCTGCCCCTGAACCTCATTTCTGATAGCCAAAACTGCCCTTGCAACCACAGGTGCCCCTGAATCACTTTTCCCCCTGCAACCACAGTTGCCCCTGAACCTTTTCTCCTCTCCTCAGCCACAGCTGCCCCATAACCTCTTTTGTTCTCCTTGGCCACAACTGCCCTGAACCTCTTTTCCCCCTGCAACCACAGCTGACCCTGAACCTCTTTTCCTCTCCCTGGCCACAGCTGCCCCTGAACCTCTTTTCTCCAAGCCACAGCTGCCCCTGAACCTCTTTTCCCCCTGCAACCACAACTGCCCCTGAACTTCTTTTCCTCTCCTCAACCACAGCTGCCGTGAACTTCTTTTGTTCCCCTCAGCCACAGCTGCCCCTGAACCTCTTTTGTTCAAATATATGCACTAGTACCAATGACTAGTAGAATAAGACAATAGAACCTGTCATTAAAGTGATATTATAATAAATCAATTAAAATTGTGCTTCTTTTTTTTATTGACCCTTTACCGTTTCCACGAAACCTTTTCAATACTATTATAAATCACCAGACAAAAAACTGATTTAGGAATAAGTTAATTAGTATCAAACGTTTAATATTCGGATGCTGTAACAGTATAAAGATTGGGTTAATCCAATCTCGGTCCCGGCTACGCTGGCGAATAGCCTGCAAAGCGCATTCCCCTTCAGATGGTGCCAAGGTCCTTTAAAATATTTGGGAACATACTTGTCTGGGAACCCGGGGGATCTCTATACGGATAATTATGGGCCATTGTTGCGGTCTGTGGAGAGCGACCTTCGCTCATGGGATCTCTCACACATAACTTGGTTCGGGCGTATCAACGCTATCAAGATGTCTATCCTTCCTAAGATTCTGTATCTCTTTCAGACGATTCCCATTACCTTACCTAGGTCTTTCTTTAGCACCATGGATGGCCTGCTTCGGACATACGTCTGGAACGGCCGCCCACTACGGGTCAAACTTGGATTACTCACTACCCCGCGCTCCGCAGGAGGCATGTCTGTGCCGCATGTTCAGCGGTATTATCAAGCTTCACACCTACAGCGGATAGTGGAATGGGGAACTACGTCAACGCCTAAAGCTTGGGTGGGGGTTGAGAAACACTTCGCCGGCCCTGCTTTGGCTTCCATGCCATGGGTACCACCGCGCGCGATTCACCTGCCCCCTACTACTCTGTTCACCACACGCGCTACACTACGCGTCTGGCGAACGTTGCAGTCTCAAACTAACATAGCTCCCTTCCCATCGCCATTAATGCCTTTGCAACACTTACCGGTATTTTCCAGACATCTGATGCCCACTGCTCCTCTAGATGGCCCACCTTCCCCCCTACCGGGCCATTTTGTTGTGGATGGGCACAGGGTAGAAGCTGCACAACTGCCATACCTTCAGCCTATGGGCTTCCTTGCTAAATTCCATTTGCATCGCCTAATACACTACTTATGCTCACTTGCACCGCTGGAGGCTTACTGCAGACAAACAACCACCTTTGAAATTATAATTAAACGGGGCACGACCCCCGCACACAGTATATCCCTCCTTTATAGCATGTTGCAGACACTACATACCCCCCCACTCTTTTCCGTACTAAATGGGAATCGTCCCTTCAGATTGCTCTGACGGATGCTGAATGGCTTAAGATATATGAACTAGCGCACTGTTGCACCCCTTCCACTAGGATCCAGGAGGTGAACTATAAGATCATGTACCGCTGGTACCGTACACCAGATAGGTTGCGACACATTTTGGGAGGGGGTGGTGGTTTGTGCTGGCGCTGCCAGGCGCCCGGCGCTGACCATTTGCACATCTGGTGGTCATGCCCTCTGATTCAGCCGTTCTGGTCTCGTGTACACGCCTATATATGTATGGTGGTGGAACCACACCCACCTTTTCTTCCAGAACTGTACCTTCTACACCACACATCCATCACCATCTCGGCTTATAAAAAGTCGGTCATGCCCTGCCTGATACACGCGGCCAGACTGACCATTCCCAAGTTTTGGAGACAGGCTGTTACACCTCCTGTTGCTACGTGGCTAGATGAAGTGGAATTCATCCGTGGTGTTGACGAGATGGCATCCCGAGCAGCCGATCGATATGAGATATATACTCGTAAATGGTTCTATTGGTTGACCGATGTATTGCCACACTCTCGCCGCAATCCATAGTTCGATAGTGATTCAGGTTGTCGGTCGGTGGAACGTCCACTGATCGCCTGTATTTATACTTATCTTTATATTTATATTTATATTTACGTATACCTTATGCCATCTGACTCGCTCTGCCGTTCCTCTCCCTTTTCCCCTTTTTCTTTTTATTTACTTTGTTGTATATTGTATATCGCAAAAGGTATTGTTACACATGCTACTGTTATGCACCACTGCAAATCTTCCTTGTAATACCTGTAATTCAAAATAAACTTGAATATGTTAAAAAAAAAAAAAAAAAAGATTGGGTTAAATACAGAACCAGTGTTTCCAGAGTTAAAATGCTTTACCCAATGTTTTTTCTGCTTCTCCATAGTAGTGCCTTCCCCCTATGTGATCTTCACTGTTTGTACAAGCTTTCTTATTTTTATGGACAAAAGAAACCAATTCTGATGGCGGCAGCTATGACGTGCTGCTATCAGAACACGTTTCTGCAGCGTTTCCGGGGTTAAAATGATTTACTCAATGTTTTTTCTGCTTCTCCACACTCGTGCCTTCCCCTCTATGTGATCTGCACTGTTTGTACAAGCTTTCTTATTTTTATGGGCAAGAGAAACCTATTCTGGTAGCGGCAGCTATGACTTGCTGCTATCAGAACACATTTCTGCAGTGTTTCCGGGGTTAAAATTGGTGAGCTTTGTTGCAAAAGTAAAGTTTAATGATCCTAATGATCAGAAATATAGAAATGCAGCATTTCTTCTTATTGAATGAAGCAAAAAAGTATAAATCTTTAATGTAACTGTAGCGCTCACTCCCGGAGGAGCCGCTGAATTTAAACCTCGGGTCAGTCTCCCCGCACTAGGGAATAAATATACACCAGCACTTTTGTGGATTTTATAACTTATATAGTTTACTGATCTCAAATAAACTGGCATATATAGAGCAGCACGGTATACACATATATTTACAGAAGTTCGTAATGCGAGAAACGCGCAGCAGAAAAGAAAAAGGAATTTTAACCCCTTCGTTGCTGAAATGTGAGTCCCGTACAGGTTGTGTCCCAAGAAGGTGTACGTGTATGCGTGTGTTTGTACCCGGGTACTAGATTCAACTGGCCAGTGAATGATTTCAATGTGTCTTCGACTAGTCACATTGGGGCCCTGTAGGTTTAGACAAACTGCAGCGTGCTTTATTATTTTCACTGTGGCCAGGAAGGCCTCTCACCCATCCGCCAGATACTCTGCGCTCTGCTCGACCCAGGACGTCTTTCCGCTCGACTTGACTGGGACTCTGTGCCACCGGATCCGCTTGTCTTGTTTGTCCGTTTCTGCCACAAGATGCTCAGCTCACCGCCTGCACTCCCGTTAGATCATCGCGGTCTCCTAACTCGGGGTCCTTCTGCAGCTCTGTATCTTTTAAACTTCTCACCGATAGGTTAATAGGTCTTCTGGCAAGTGATTTGGGCCGATCTCCAGCTCCGCAAAGCAGCACCTGCGCTCTGGCCTGGTCACACTCGCTCCTTGTCTCACGTGCGTCTTGCTCTAATCACCCCTTGGCGCACACTGGCTCTCCTCTCCATGAGGTTGCGGATGTCTCTCAGTTCTCCCCACCCACTTCCTGTTCCTGCCCCAAAGCATGCTGGAAAACGTAGTCCGAAAATGTCCAGTATCAGTTTACATTGCGTTCGTCTCCCCCTGGTGGCCAGAAACAAGTAACTACAGCGGCAGGATTTAAACCAGCGCTACACTCTCCCCCTCCTAGAACTCCTGGGTCTCGCCACGGAGGTGTAACAGTTACATTACATTTCAACATTACATCAGTCGATATATATAGGCTCAGCAGCAAACATACAATGGGTTAGGTATACATCTTCAAGTTTACTCATACTTCTAGCTACCTCAGCTAACATAGCAGACACTTCGGGCAACCTTCGCACTGTGGTAACAGTCTCTTCAGTGCTATGTCCTGGTGAGTCGTAGGTGAGTCTTTGAGGGGGTCGGACAGAACGTTTTGGCTCTGGCTCAATCAGCTCTTCTTCAGTCGGAAGTATTACAGCTACAGGTTCGGGTCTTTCATTCAAAACTGGAACAGACATCTCCTCGGAGTATGATCCTTCCAATGAAGGCATAGAACTGTAATCATAGGATGCGTTTTCAGGAACTATAGGAATTTCAGAAGTTTCAGGAATGTCCAGCTGGAATTCTGGAGCCTCAGGCCTCAGGTTACTTTCCCACCGTTCGGCAACTGGGACGACCTCTTCAGGCTCTGGTGAGCGCACCCAATCCAGACAAAACTTTCTTCTTCACTTTCCCCTTCACTTTCCTCAACAACTCGTGTCTGCTGAGACCGAGTAACGGGAGTCAAACGTGGAGCAGGCGGAGGTGGATTCAGCAGAGAAAGTTCGTCTCCAACTGGTATCCTTACAGCTTCCTTCAGAGGTAGCAAATGATTTCGGTGCCAGTTTTTAAGAGGCCCAGCCTTCCCATCAGGTCGAATTTGGTAAACCGGCAGACCCGGCAGTTGCTTGCAGACAATGTAGACCTGAGAACTCCATCGGTCTGCCAACTTATGCCTGGCAGAAGCACCCAAGTTCTTCAACAAAACCCTATCACCGGGTTGTAGATGCTGTATCCGAACTTTCAAATCGTAGTTTCGTTCATTCCTCTGTTCCCTGTTCCCAGAGGTCAAACAGGCTTGTTCAAACGCAGAGGCCAAATTCTTCTGGAGTCTATCCACATAATTCCTATGAGAGGCTACAGACGTCTGATCCAGAGATAACCCGAACGCGAAATCAACCGGCAGTCGAGCTTCCCTTCCGAACATGAGACGGTACGGTGAGTATCCAGTAGCATCACTCTCCGTGCTGTTGTATGCATGTACTAGCGTGGCTATGTGACGACTCCAGCTCTGCTTCTCTCTGTTTGACAATGTCCCCAACATATTTAGCAGAGTGCGATTGAACCTTTCTGGCTGAGCATCACCTTGAGGGTGATATGGTGTAGTTCGGGTTTTCTGAATTCCCAGCAGTTCCAGTAATTGCCCAACAAGCCGGCTCTCAAAGTCTCAACCCTGATCTGAGTGTATTCTCCTTGGCAGTCCATAGTGAACAAAAAACTTTTCCATTAAAACTTTTGCCACCGTAGGAGCACGTTGGTCTCTCGTAGAAAAAGCTTGGGCATAACGCGTGAAATGATCAGTCACCACTAAGATATTTCCCTGCCCACTAGCATCCGGCTCTAAACACAGGAAGTCAATGCACACCAAATCCATGGGTCCTTGACTTTGTAGGTGGCTCATTGGAGCAGTTCGGGTTGGCAGAGTCTACCTTTGAATACACCTCAGACATGAGTGGCAGTAACTTTCAACTTCAGGCCTCATGCAGGGCCAATAGAATCTGTCCCACACCAGCTTAAAAGTTCTCTCTGCTCCTAAATGTCCATGGTCATCATGTAATGACCGTAGCACACCCTCTCTGTGTTTGGTGGGAAGGAACAAATGTTGGGTCTCTCCAGCATTGCTTGAGGGGCCCCTTTGGTAGACCACCCCAATCAACATTTTCAACCGTTCCCACTCCTTGTAGACCAATTGTAACATTGGGGGCTTCCAGCCTCTCCTGTGTGCTTGAGGGCAGCATGTCTGATGCTGCTCGCTGACCAATGCCCGGTTTAAATGGAGACAGGCAGGGAGGTGGCTGCATGAGGCGCGGCTTGAGTGGGGGGCGCGGTCTGGTGAAGGTCTTTAACCCCTTCCCGACCGCTGATGTACCCTGTACGTCCTGTGTTCGGGTCTCCCTTAGACCCGATGACGTACAGGGTACGTCAGCGGCGCCAAATCCCCCTCCCGCCCGATACTCACCTCCCTCATCGGATCCCACGCCGATCTGACAGGGAGGAAGCCTGCCCATGTGATTTACATGGGCAGGCGAGGCTGATGACGTCGCCACGCTGCGTGGTGACGTCATCAGAAGGTGCCCCCATGTGTTTCAATGGAGGGGAGGGGGCTCCTTCGGAGCCCTCTATCTCCCCAACCATTGAAGCTAGGGAGATGCCGTTTGCACCGCTGGAGAGGGGAGAGCCTCCCCTTTCCAGCAGTGTATGGCATTAACCATTTCGCCGCCGGATCACGTTGCGGCGCCAATTGGCGCCAAAACGTGATTCAAACCTGGAGGGGGCTGACATCTTGGATGTCAGCCAAGCCTCCAGGTCCCCCCCACCCACTGACAACCTCACCATATGTGTGAGGATGTCAGTGGGCCAGTTAACCCTCTAGCTGCCATGTAGAGATAAGGGGATCCTAAGGATCCCTTTATCTCCCGATCCATGGCAGCTAGATGGTCATATTTGCCATCATTTGAAAGGCCTGATTATGGCCTTTCAAATGATACCAAACATGACCAGGTTTGGTTTTAAAAAAAATGTAAAAAAAAAATTAAATAAAAAAAATAATAAAAAAATTAAATAAAATAAAAAAATGTTTTTTTTTAAAGTTTTTTTTGTCTGGGGGGAGTTTAATTAAATAGGACCTAGGCTGTCATCTAAAAATAATTAGCACAAAATGGTCAGAATGAGCGCAGCGCACATAGGTGAACTGGCTCAGCAGTGAAAGGGTTAAAAGGTAAAAACATGTAAAAATTGGGTATTTCTATTCTCGGATAAAATTTGGAAACTATTTAGCCGGGGTCTTTATGGTGGTTATAGCTTTAGGGGATTATTAAATACGAAAAGTGTGTTTTTACCATTTTTTTCATCATATTTCATATTTTTTTTATATTAAATTATTGGATATGATGGAAATAATGGTATTTCTAGAAAGTCCATTTAATGGCGGGAAAAAGGGTGTATAATATGTGTGGGTTGAATAAACGAGTAAGAGGAAAATTTGATCTAAACACGAGCAGCGCAGAAACGTAAAAACAGCAGCAGTCACTAAAGGACGGATTTGTGTAAAACCGCCCGGTCACTAAGGGGTTAAAAACCCTCAGTTATTTCTCAGCAGTGCCAGATCATGGTTATCCATACCTGAGCTCATTGTACCTGTATGCTATTGTGATTTAACCTGTTATTGACCTCTGCTTGTTTTCTGACTATTCTGCCTTCTGTTGCCCTAGACTATTTTCTTGTACTATGCTACTGCACTGATATCGACCCGGCTATTCCATTTGACTATTCTGTACTCTGTATTCCTGATTCTGACTCGTCTGACTACCCCCGTGTTGCCAACCTGGTTTTGTATTACTACATTGTCTTTTGCTTAACCCTTTCTGTCTAGCTAGTTTACCTGGCCAATTCTAAGGACCAGACAGTTAGGGATCTTCTACGGCTACTCTGTTGGTAGCTTTTGGGCTCTGTGGAGTGTTGGGCATTAAGAACTGCGTGGTGGGATCCGGGAACCGTGACACCAATCTGGCCCCTTCTGGGGAATTTGTCAGAAGAATCTCCTGTTGGTTCGCGTTTAGAGCCTTCATGGTCAATGCGATCAGAGGATCTCCAGCCTGGTCAGCTCTCAGGTCCTGTTTTGAAAAAGTAGGCAAACTTTCATCTCTCAGCTGCGTAGGGTTACAGTAGAACTCTGGAACAGCCGCAGCCATGACTCCTATGGCTTCTGCTTCAATCCCTCCCTTGACCCGGCGCTCTGCTCCTTGACATAAAGCTTGCACCCCAACTGGAGTTAACTGAGTCCTTTCTGTAGTGTAGGGTCTTCTCGACAAAGCATCAGCATCTCGATTGTTCACTCCAGGGCGATACTTCAGGCTGAACCTAAACCCTGACAGAGCGGCCAACCACCAATGTCCCGTTGCATCCAGCTTCGCAGTAGTAAGGACGTAGGTAAGAGGATTGTTATCTGTCTTTATCACAAATTTGGCTCCATACAGATAGTCTTTCAACTTGTCGTCCACCGCCCACTTCAAAACGAGGAACTCCAACTTATGGGTAGGATAATTATTTTCCGAAGGCGTAAGGCTCCGGCTCACGTAGGCTACAGGCCTCAACAATCCACCATATTCTTGGTATAAGACTCCCCCTAGAGCCTCTCGGCTGGCATCTACATGCAATTCGTACGGCTTATGAGGATCAGCGTAGGCCAAGACAGGAGCTCGAGTTAGACTCTCTTTCAGCTTCACAAAAGCACCTTCGCATTGACTAGTCCATTCTCCTTGGATAGATTCTCAAGCCTTCCTTGGCCCTGGAGCCGACGGATTTTGGTCAGAGGCCTTGTTGCCTTCTTCTGCATCTTCCTTCTGCAGGAGCTTATTCAGTGGTTGAGCTATCTTGGTAAACCCTCCTATAAACCTTCGGTTATAGGAGCAGAATCCCAGGAAAGATCTAAGTTCAGTAACATTTCGGGGTCTAGGCCAGGAAGCTACGGTTTCCAACTTTCGAGGATCCGTCGAAACGCCTTCTGCTGAAACAACGTGTCCCAGATACGTAACGGAAGGCAAACAGAATTAGGGATGTGCGTTTCGGGTTTCGGAATTTCGGAATTTTCACGTAATTTCCCGATTCGTGTTTTCGGATGCGGCCGAAGTTCCGAAAATGTTTAGATCCGAAAATGGCAGATCCGAAAAGTTTTCCGAGCTGAAATGAAATATTTTCGGAATTTTCGAATGTACTTGAAATGTGTCAAATCGAAATTTATTGCTTTGAAACGAGGAGAACAGACATTCCGAAAAAATGAAAATTTCCGAAAATACGAAAAGTCGATACAAAAAACGAGCTAAGTGACACGAAAATACGAAAAATGGTCGATATTCCGAAACCATTTACAATTCGAAAAACGAAAATTTCCGAAAATACGAAAAGTCGATACAAAAAACGAGCTAAGTGACACGAAAATACGAAAAATGGTCGAAATTCCGAAAAAAAAATGTACACGAAAAACGAGTCGAGCCGAACCGAAACAGAAATCGGTCGAAACGAGCCGAAACGAAAAGTTTCAAAATCCGAAAAATCGAATCGAATCGAACCGAAAAAAAAATCGGTGCACAAGCCTAAACAGAATTGACACTTCTCCAGAGACAGTTTCAACCCCTCTTCATGGAGCCGCTTCAAGACCTTCTCCAACCGTTGCTCATGTTCTTCCAACGTCTTTCCAAACACGATTATGTCATCCAGATACACTAGCACTTCGATCAGGTTCATGTCTCCGACTGTCTTCTCCATCAACCGTTGGAACGTGGCTGGAGCCTCCGTAATGCCTTGAGGCATTCGGTTGAACTCAAAGAACCCCAGTGGGCAGATGAACGCAGTCTTCTCTTTGTCTTCAGGATGCATTGGTATCTGGTGATACCCACTTCGCAGGTCTAGTACACTAAACCATTTTGCTCCAGAAAAACACTGCAAGGCATCTTCTATCCGAGGAGTGGCATATTGATCGGGGATGGTTCTCCGAGTTAGCGTGAGATAGTCTATGCATAGACGGACAGAACCATTCTTCTTCCGAACCATCACTATGGGAGAAGCGTACGGACTCCTGGACTCTTGAATCACCTTGGTTCTTTTCAGTTCATTCAGCTGTTCTCTTAGATCATCCAAGTCTCCAGTGGAACTCGTCTTGACCTTTCTCGAAATGGCTTATCTTCCTGCAGTCGAATGCGATGCTCAGTACTCTTAGCCAGGCCCACGTCGAACTCATCCTTTGAGAACAAGTCCCTCCACTTTAGGACCTGGGACTGAAGACGTTTCTTCCATTCAGGCGAGATGGGAGCATCTTTGGGATAGAACCTGTCACCTGGAATATCTTTATTCGCTCCCTCTCCTAAATCAGTAGGAGAGAGAGGCGTAGCGGACACCACTTGCCCGATGGGCATTCGTGCTTTCAGGATCACTGGAGAATCAGATACAGTACATTACATACACTGACTGAGACTCTTCCTCATGTTCGTTTCAAAGCTTTGGTGGAGATTATTTCAGGGATTATTTCGACTCCGGCTTCACTCCCATGATTAAAATCAGTTTCCAGTACCACATAGGGACCTGGTTGTGATCCATTCAACTTGACTGAAGCCTGGAAACTCGCCACTTATCCTGATTGTAGAATCTTTTCTGTTCCTCCTAATCTCCACAGACGCCCCACTTGGCAGGTGCCTTCTGTTCTTCGACCATTCGCTGATAGACTGGACGCAACATCGGGTGTACTCCCTTGGTAGAACCTTCTTCCAGTACTATAGGGGTCAGGAGACGTCGCACCAGATCAGTATTCGTCCCCACTATCATAGAACTTCTGTTGGCCCCTGAAGGTCGAGGACACACAATGGCCAATGCATCACAACCCCCAGACTGTCCGATGACTTCGGATCCGATCTCTAGTTTCACCTGTAGATATCCATCATATGGAAGTTTCTCGGTCCCGATACCCCAGTTTTCAAGTTCCTTTAGCTCCTGTAGAGGTATGTGTTTCAAGTGCTTCTCATAGAAGTCTCGGTAGATCAGTGTCACTTGAGCCCCTGAGTCCAACAGAGCTTTGGTGTAGACTCCCTCTACTTGGATTGGAACGATGGGAGAAGGACCTATCAGCTGGTCAGGAAACTTTGTCGTAGTAACAAGAAGTTTAGACCCCGTTTGCTGTACCCTGGCCTTCTTCTTGACCCGTGTAGGTTTTGGGTGTGCATTGCTTCCCCATGACGTAGGACCGGATGCTAAGGGAGTGACTCTTTCAGTCCTGGTAGGCTCAGCAGTGGACGAAACTCTGGGCCTTCTTGCCCTTTCAGTCCTGGTTGGATTTCTGGAGCGGTCTTTAACTATTGGGCACCTAGTTACTAGTACTGGAGACCGTATCTCCAGAAGGATATAGACATCTTGGAGAGAGTTCAGAGAAGGGCTACTAAAATGGTGTACGGCTTGAAGGAGAAAAGTTACCAAGAAAGGCTTAATGATCTTAACATGTACAGCTTGGAAAAAAGACGAGACAGAGGAGATATGATAGAAACATTTAAATACGTAAAGGGAATCCACAAGGTAGAGGAAGGGAGTATATTTAAAAGGAAACAAAATAGCAAACAAGAGGACATAGTCTTAGATTAGAGGGGCAAAGGTTTAAAAGTAACATCAGGAAGCATTATTTTACTGAGCGGGTGGTGGATACATGGAACAGTCTTCCAGTAGAAGTGGTAGAGGCCAAAACAGTAATTGAATTTAAGCAAGCATGGGATAGGCATAAGGCTATCCTAAACAAAAGATAAATCCAGGTAAAGTATCCATGTAATTGGGCAGACTAGATGGGCCGAAAGGTTCTTATCTGCCGACATTTTTTCTATGTTTCTATGTTTCTATGTTTCTAGTTTGCTCCTTCACTTGGGCCCTCTGGCGTTTCCCGCCGGTGAGGTAGATAGCAGCCCTTCCAAGGCTTTTAAAAACTCTTCTACCCTGTTTCCTCAGGCTTTTGGCTCTTGCACTGCGCTCGGAAATGACCCATTTCTCCACAACTGAAACATCTCTTATATGAAGACGGAGACACACTTGCTTGTGGTGATTCGCTTTAAGGGCCCTGGCCAGAAACGACAGCAACTCCAGTTGTCCCCATATCAGTAAGGAACTTCTGCATATCAGTCTGTGTCTCTGCCACCTTCAACAGAACTTGGCACAGGTCCGTGTGTGCCTGTTGCAATTCAGCTTGAGCTTCTTGCACTTTCTTAACAGTTTTGTGGATTTCACTGTATGTAGGAAGAATTTGCTCTCTTGCAGCACTCTCCGTGGACTTAAGAACAACCAGATGCTCCTGTTCGTCAAATTCGGATCCATAGGTGTCTAGCGAATCATCTTCCGCTCGCATACACTCTTTATACCTCACGGGTTGTGCGTAAACTTTTTCTCCTCTCCTAAGGGATTTCTCTTCGAGTAGAGCCTCTTCCTCTCTGACAGCTCGGATCAGTTCCAGGTATTTCAATTCTCGGTTGCCTTCTCTGGTTCTCAGCTGTAGCATCACAGGATCTAGAGGTTGAGCGCCCCTCAGGATCTGCTGTATTCGGATCTTATCTATTTCGGCCGGTTTGGCCCCTTTCTTAAGAAGTATCTGGTGCAGAATCTTATCTAGGCGCCTCATGTATTCAGTCATTTTCTCACCTTTCCGTTGGTAAGTATGTTCATACTGGTACACGAGCTCCGCAGCCTTTTCCGTTCGCCCAAAAACTTCCTGTAGTACGTTTAAGTAATCTAAAGCAGTGCAGTCTTGTTTACTAAATTTTAGGTTTCTTACAGCCTCTGACGCAGGTCCCTTTAAGCTCTCAGTAATTCTTTGCTTCTTCTGCTTCAGGGACGTCCCACTCATCCAGAGCCTGCATCGCCTGTTCTACCCATTCTTCGAAGGTTTCTTCTCCCGTCGGAGTTGGCACGTTTCCTGTAAAATTTCTCAACCGTCGATAACCAAAGTTAGTGTGCGGAGGGCTTGTTTTTTGACATTTAGCCAGCAAATCTTCAATAGCCATTATAAATTCAGGCCCCATCATGGCCAGCGGACTGGGCGCGGGAACATTCGCGGGATCGCCACGTGGCGCAATTGGCTGAATCAGTTGAACTTCCACCTCATCGGTCAACTTCACGCTCGCGCCCTGAAAACACACTGGAACACCCTTTCTCCATTCAAAAAGAACATACGTGTGAGAGGTATCTGGGTTGGCTTTAATGTCCAGGATTAACCCCCGATGATCTGGTGTCAGCTCGGCCACGGCCCAGCGAATCTGATCTTTGGCCCAAGTGTCTGCATGAATATCAATGACTATACATAATTCTATCTGACTACTTTGCTCCTCACACCATTTGGCAGCAGTGTCTGGATCCATATTTAACCCTTTAAATGCGTTTTTTCCAGAGACTGGATCCCAGACGAGCCCCCACGTGTAGCGCTCACTCCCGGAGGAGCCGCTGAATTTAAACCTCGGGTCAGTCTCCCCGCACTAGGGAATAAATATACACCAGCACTGTTGTGGATTTTATAACTTATATAGTTTACTGATCTCAAATAAACTGGCATATATAGAGCAGCACGGTATACATATATATTTACAGAAGTTCGTAATGCGAGAAACGCGCAGTGGAAAAGAAAAAGGAATTTTAACCCCTTCGTTGCTGAAATGTGAGTCCCGTACAGGTTGTGTCCCAAGAAGGTGTACGTGTGTGCGTGTGTTGGTACCCGGGTACTAGATTCAACTGGCTAGTGAATGATTTCAATGTGTCTTCGACTAGTCACGTTGGGGCCCTGTAGGTTTAGACAAACTGCAACGTGCTTTATTATTTTCACTGTGGCCAGGAAGGCCTCTCACCCATCCGCCAGATACTCTGCGCTCTGCTCGACCCAGGACGTCTTTCCTCTCGACTTGACTGGGACTCTGTGCCACCGGATCCGCTTGTCTTGCTTGTCCGTTTCTGCCACAAGATGCTCAGCTCACCGCCTGCACTCCCGTTAGATCATCGCGGTCTCCTAACTCGGGGTCCTTCTGCAGCTCTGTATTTTTTAAACTTCTCACCGATAGGTTAATAGGTCTTCTGGCAAGTGATTTGGGCCGATCTCCAGCTCCGCAAAGCAGCACCTGCGCTCCGGCCTGGTCACAATCGCTCCTTGTCTCACGTGCGTCTTGCTCTAATCACCCCTTGGCGCGCACTGGCTCTCCTCTCCACGAGGTTGCGGATGTCTCTCAGTTCTCCCCACCCACTTCCTGTTCCTGCCCCAAGGCATGCTGGAAAACGTAGTCCGAAAGTGTCCAGTATCAGTTTACATTGCGTTCGTCTCCCCCTGGTGGCCAGAAACAAATAACTACAGCGGCAGGATTTAAACCAGCGCTACATAACCTTCCTCAAAGCCGATTGACCTGCAGAAGTTGTTGGCTTGACTGGAATAGCAGGTTAGACAGAATAATTTACCAAGGTGCTGCTGAACATTGAAAATTTGAGTATGAAAAGGTTTACTTATAGTAAAAAAGAAAAAAAATATGGGCACTATCACGTTGCCCTCAATAAAAACGGGACACTAAGGGGAAAAATTAGCGATCCAGCAGCCTGCCCCTTAGCAATCGCTAAGCTCGCGGATGCTGGGGGCAGCGCTACAGCATCGTCCCCAGCATCCCCTCAATGGCGTCCATAGGACGCCATGGGGGATCACACTGACGGGTCACATGACTTGCAGGATCTTGCCTCTCGTGAGATCCTGCTGGTCGGAGGAGTGGTCGTGGGGGGAGACTATCTTCCCCCAGTCTCATTCTGCTCCCAGCAGCCAGAAGCAGCGGATCGGGCCTGCGTTCTCACTGTGGGATGAGAGGTGAGTATGTGATTTTTAGGGGGTTTTGAGCTGCAGGTAAGGGATTCTGCAGCAGTGCAACTCGTTACCTGCACCTCTGAGCTGGTGGTAACTATTTCGTTAGCGTCAGCTCTTAGCAACTAGCGTTAGGACAAAGTGATCCCAACGCGGGCTAATCTGTGCTTTCACTTTCCGCTCCCCATGTTAGGTATAGGGGGCGCAAAGTACAGTAAACTCGCACTACGAATTGCAAATTAACGAGCGCTAACGGGTTTTTTAACCCATTCGTGATTCGAAGGCAATGTGGGCGCATTGCTATGATCTCCTTTAAGCTAGCGCTGATGCTGATGCTAATGTTAGCTTGAAGGAGGTGATAGAGCCCTATATATTTGTATAAACAAAAAAAACAGTCAATAGGACCAGTCTTCCAAACTAAGACCCAAATTAAGAATTTAAAAAGTAAAAATTATTATTAGTTTTGATAAACTTTTTTACAGTTAAAACAAAAATTAGAAGAGCACATTTGGTTCTCAATTAAAATGTATTTAAATGGAAACTGGAAAGTTGGGACAAATATGCGATATCTTGGGTGGGACTGTGACAGGAATGGCTCAGAAATTGGCTGCCATCTTGTATACCGGCAGCCATCTTGAGCAGAGCCGTGGCAAGAGCAATTCTACATAGAGAATACTAACTGACTTTAGATGAGTTTACATAGAATATAACATTCCAGAGGTCTCTGGTGTAGCAATTAGAAAAAGAATCCGGCGGAATAAAAAGAGGTGCCAAGAAACTGA
This sequence comes from Leptobrachium leishanense, assembly GCA_009667805.1. NCBI lineage: Eukaryota > Metazoa > Chordata > Amphibia > Anura > Megophryidae > Leptobrachium > Leptobrachium leishanense. The sequence goes on from CM019065.1 coordinate 277,906,133, forward strand.
ATTAGTCGCGGCAAGGCCATAAAAGTCCCAGACCTGGGTAGAGTCAGAACAAAGGATTCCCTTAGTGCAGCTGGGGCCTTATCAGTTTTGGGAGGGACAGGTCCACTGTGGGAAGACATTGGCAGGATCTAACAAGCTTCTAAATCAACTAAATGTCCTAATTGAATAAGAAAAGGCAAATTGTGGAATGTTCTTTGTGTCCAAGTTAGAGGGAGGGCACATTTGCCCAGGGGGTGTACCTGGGATGTACCTTTACTGATCAATGTATAAGAATTGTATCTCTGTCCCGAAGTCTTCACTTGAGCTTTGCGATACAATCCAGCTCGAGTCTGACGTCATAATAAAGAACGCTTTTTCCCGCCATTGACTCGTGTCCGGCCTGTCATTGTCCGCACCGTGCCGACCTCCTCCCGGACAAACCAGTTGATTGCTGGTAACAGGACAGGTGCATTGCATAAAAATGAACATTCTTCCATGGCTGCTCTTCTTTTTTCAGGCTCTCCCTTTGGCACTAGACCCGGGGGGATGTTCAAGCCTTTCAGAGAGTGATTGACTGTTTTATATGAAATGGCAAAAGGCACCTCATAGCGAGATCCATGTTGTACAGACCTAAATATGCAAGCGTACTAGGCCTCCCCTGCCTGTTCTCCTATTACTATGTCGCATAGCTGGCCCAAGTGGTCGCCTGCCATTCTTCTCAGAGTTCGAGACGGTGGGTCGATCTTGAACATGCTCTCATGTCCCCAGACAGTCCTCATATGTGGATTTGGATCCCAAGACAGCACTGTCCACTAGTGCGTATGGCTTTTCCGGCTATAGCGAACTCCATTCGACTCTGGGTCAAGCTTGCAGTTAAATGCAACCTCACCTCCCTCCCATCTCCGATGACACGAATACTGAGGAACAGGGACCTCTCCTCTCATTATGGGAAGGACTGTGGAATTAGTTTTCCTGCCGACTGTGTCACCTATACCCACGGGGCCAACTACTCTGAATGGAAGATCTTCCACCACCTACAGCAGACCGCCCGATTCACCCACTTTGTTATCTACAGCTGAGAACTTTTGCCACCCGCTCTCACGTCTACATGGCTGCGGCTTCCTCTCTGTCTCGATTCGAATGACTTTGCCTCACAGGATCCTACCCCAAGGGCTTGATATCTCAACATTACGCGATGCTCACGATGCTCTTGGACTGGAAGGAACTCTGCTATATAGCGGTGTGGGAATTTGATCTGGGGGAGTCTTTGGAGGCGGAGGACTGGGCTGATATATGGGAGACTATGAAGTCAGTTTCAATTTGCACCACCAGTAGCAGTTGATTAAGACAATTTTTTGCTGGTACGTCACACCGGTTCAAGTTCCACGCATGTCCCCAACTACCCCAGACACATGCGGGAGGCGATGTGGTGCCCGGGGAACATATCTCCGCATGTGGTGGTCCTGTCCCAAGGTCCAGTGGTTCTGGTCGGAGGTTCACAGGGACCTTCTTGCCCTCATGACCCATTCCGCAACTTGACAGAAGCGAAAGCAAACTGGTGGCTAAACTGACACTGGCAGCCCGCAGGGTATTGGCCGAGGGATGGAACTGTCCAACGATCCTGTCCTTTGCTCGTATCCACCCCAAAGTAAGGGATGCCCAACTAATGGATGAACTGACTGCTTTGGCTAACCATACTCTGCCATTTTATTATAAAATGTGGTCCTCGTGGATCACTCATACCAGCGACTGAGGGGAGGTATGCATATTACTGCTCTGTGTTGCTGTTGTGGTTTACCTGTTGAAAATGTGTTTGGACATGGAGGACGCTTTGCTCTTTCTACTACACCTTTCTTCTCTTTTCTGTAATTCTCCTTGTCTCTCAGGGCTTGGGCAGGCCCCGTTCCCCCTATATCCTCTCTTCTTTTGCTTTCCTGTAGTTTATATTTTTATGTAAAATTCGGAAGGTATTGTCTGTTATTGAACTGCACTCCTTAAGTTTGTGTATATTTACTGCTTTCCCATAAAATTCATTAAAAAAAGTATTTAAATGTATCACTGCTTACCGAAAAATAAGTATTATAGTGAACTTTGTGTCAAAACAGTGGGACAAATAACTAGTTGATAAAACTGACCTGTGACAGCATTTATATTATGTTGCATAGCTGTGAATGAAGATGAACAAGGTCAGATTCATTTTGTGAATTTAGAGAAGGAAATCAAAGGATGGTACATAAGTAACTGTTCAAATCTAAAATAATGCCCTAAATGAGTGTTAAAACCATACTAAATCATGAATAAGTACATATGTCCAGAGATAATGGCTGTTAATGTCTGGCCAGTAAAAGTTTAAAAGAAACATTTTAATCATAATTAAAGATCAGGCTATCGACTACAAAAGAGCAGTTAAAGAACAGCTGAAAATTTTCAAATCCTGCTTGAGCCATCAGAAACAGAATAGGTTTCTCTTGTTCATAAAAATAAGAAAGCTTGGACAAACAGTGCAGATCACATAGAGGGGAAGGCACGAGTGTGGAGAAGCAGAAAAAACAATGGGTAAAGCATTTTAACCCCGGAAACGCTGCAGAAACGAGTTCTGATAGCAGCACGTCATAGCTGCCGCCATCAGAATTGGTTTCTCTTGTCCATAAAAATAGGAAAGCTTGTACAAACAGTGCAGCTCACATAGAGGGGAAGGCACGTGTGTGGAGAAGCAGAAAAAACATTGGGTAAAGCATTTTAACCCTGGAAACTCTGGGCTGTATTTAACCCCCTCTTTATACTGTTACAGCATCCGAATATTAAATGTTTGATACTAATGAACTTATTCCTAAATCAGTTTTTTGTCTGGTGATTTATAAAAGTATTGAAAAGGTTTTGTGGAAACGGTAAAGGGTCAATAAAAAAGGAAGCACAATTTTAATTGATTTATTATGCAGCTGTCTAAGAATATCACTTTAATGACAGGTTCTATTGTCTTATTTTACTAGTCTTTGGTATGAGTGCATATATTTGAACAAAAGAGGTTCAGGGGCAGCTGTGGCTGAGGGGAACAAAAAAAGTTCAGGGCAGCTGTGGTTGAGGAGAGGAAAAGAGGTTCAGGGGCAGCTGTGGTTGCATGGGGAAAAGAGGTTCAGGGGCGGTTGTCGCTAGGAGAAAAGAGGTTCAGGGGCAGCTGTGGCTAGGAGAAAAGAGGTTCAGCGGCAGCTGTGGCCGGGGAGAGGAAAAAAGGTTCAGGGTCAGTTGTGGTTGCAGGGGGAAAAGAGGTTCAGGAGCAGCTGTGGCCGAGGGGAACAAAGGAGGTTCAGGGGCAGCTGTGACTGAGAGGAAAAGAGGTTCAGGGGCAGTTGTGGCCGAGGGGAACAAAATAGGTTCAGGGGCGGCTGTGGCTGTGGAGAGAAGAGGTTCAGGGGCATCTGTGGTTGCAGGGGGAAAAGAGGTTCAGGGGCAGCTGTGGTTGCAGGGCCAGTTTTGGCTAGGAGAAAAGAGATTTAGAATCAGCTGTTGCTGAGAGGAGAAGAGGTTTACTAGCATCTGTGGCTGAGAGGAGAAGAGGTTTAAAAGAAGCTGTGGCTGAGAGAAGAGGTTTAGAAGCAGCTGTGAGGGTTGGGGTCAGCTGTGGCTGAAGGGAAGAAGATAGGCTCTGTGGCTGGACATGGTGTTGCAGGGGCTGGCTGGATGGTAGGGGCCGTGTGTTACTGTGGTGCAGAGGGCAGTGCAGGAGGTGGTTTTTGGGTGTGCTTTGTGTGCAGGGGTGGGGATATGCACGGAGGCAGTATCTGGCTTCTGACACTGCAGGGGGGCTGTACAGGGGCGTGAGATTGGAGGCACTGATGTGCAGGAGCCTGGGGAGGTGGACTTCCAATTTTTGCCGAAGGTTGCTTGGAACAGCACTCGATGAGGAACCAGATCCAACACAACACCGGCTCCGGAAGCTCCCCAAACCTCGGACATGTCTCATATTAAAAGATAAATCACTGGGGACAGCCAGGTGGCATTGCTGTTTGCAGCATTCAGGAGCTGTGGCAAGATGGTGGCCTGGACCTTGCAAGAAGACAGGAGAGCCTGGTCGACAAGCTCTCTACTTCTAAACAGGAAACAGCTGCCCTGCTGCAGAAGGTGTTGTAGGTCCAGACTGGCCTATCGGGATACTGGCAGGAATCCCGGTAGGCTGATTCACCTTTGGGCCGCTGGGGGGCCGTTTTATAATTTAAAAGCTGTTTAAAACTTTTTTTTCTACCAGCCTGCCAGTAGCGTACTGCCGGGGGACCGTTGGCCGCAGTGATTGACAAGCTAAGAAGGGGGGGTGTATGGCCGGATGTCTGAGCGCAGCCGCAGATACAAGCAGGCAGCCTGCTCGAGTGCTTGCTCGCACGTGGCAGGCTGCCTGAACGCCGTTCTGGCCGGGGTGTCATGTGGTGGGGAGGGGCCCTGTATCCTTTGATCTGCGTGTCTGCTGCAGAAGCGGGTAACTGGCCCTGCATAAATCCCTGTAACAGGCAGCAATTCATCATTCTGCCTGCAGTAACAGGGATTTATACTGTATGGATTGGGAAGCACACACACTCACAGGGGTGCAGTAACCCCTGCCTGTCATGTGACCCGAGGACGCTGCTGATATTGGGAGACAGCCAGCACGAGGAGCAGCTGGGAGAGCTGGAAGCAAAAGGCAGGTGAGTATGGAGGGAGGGAAGAGGTCTGTCCATCTATGTCTGTCCTTCTGTGTATCGCTTTATCGGTCTTTCTCCCGGTTTATGTGTCTGTCTTTCTGAATATGTTCATCTGTCTGTTTTGGTATCTGTCCTTATAATTAATCTATTTCTCTATTTTTTTTCTCTATTTCACCTCATTAATGTTCTCCTTCTCCCTTTAAATTTTTCTCTTTCCCCCTCTCCTTTGTCATTTCTTCTCAAGCACTCTTTGTCACTTTCACTCTATACTTTCAAACCCTAATCTGTGCCCCTAATAGCTTCTAACCCTAATCTGTACCCCTAATCAATGCCCCTAATAGCTTCTACCCCAAATCTGTGCCAATAATAGCTTCTAACCCTAATCTGTGCCCCTAATTAACGCCCCTAATAGCTTCTAACCCAAATCTGTACCCCTAATCTGTGCCTCTGATCGCTTCTAACCCTAATCTGTACCCCTAATCTGTGCCCCTAATAGCTTCTAACCCTAGTTTCTAACCTCAGTTTCTACCCGTAATCGGTACCCCTAGTTTCTAACCCTAATTTCTAAACCAGGCACATTACTGTGAGTTTTATTGCTGTGGAGCTTTATGATACGCTCATGCACACCGTACATTGCTGTGAGTTTTATGGCTGTGATACAGTAATGTGCATTGTGTATGAGTGTATCATAGATCTGCACAGCAGCAAACGCTCATACACACCGCACATTGCTATGAGTTTTGTTGCTGTGCAGCTGTGATACGCTCATATACACCACATATTACTGTATCACAATGCTGCACAGCAATAAAACTCATACTCATACACACTACACATTACTGTATTGCAGAGCACCAACATTGTTTTTTTTATTGTAGTAATTTCTGTTACATAAACTCTGGTCATTCGTGGTATCATTGGAAAGGCCATGATCCGGCATATGACCCCCTAACATCGATTGTTCAGGAGATACGTGGGTCCAAAAAAACCCCTGCATCTCCCCCATAGGGAATTCCTTGCCAGGGAGGAGTCCCGTTTCTGACATCATGTGCAATGATGTGCAATGATGTCAGGGGGCAGGGACTGGTCCCGCAGGCAGATGACAACCAAGATGTTGGCCCCCTGCGGGAGATGTCCGCGATCGGCACCAGAGGGGCGCCAAGCCCTAGAACTGCACAGATGGGCTGCAGATGTCCTCTGCAATTCAGTGGACTAGCGTCTCCCCTGTCAGTATGTGCCAGTTATGAGTACCGGCGCGTACTGGCGGAAAAAAAGACCTGGTTATCGGTATATCGGCAATGTAGCAGCCGACACCGATAACTTTAAAAGTGCTCAATATCGACCCCTAACTGTTAGTATCCTTTTCGTTTGCATTTATCACAATTTAGGCTGGTCTAAAGTTTTTTTCCCAGGGCTGCCTTTTATTCCCAGTCCGCCCCTGTGTGATGTTATTGTACATATGCACTATTATAAGACCAACAAGGCAATTTTACAAGAGCATAGAGAAAAGCACGTACAGTATAGGGATGTTACCCTCCAGATCGCGACCAGTGGCGGAGTTGCTAATGGAGCAGGGAATCAAATATGCTGGGGATTCCCTTTTCGCCTTATAGCGACCAAAGACTCCCATACCTTTGCCTGCCCTATAACGGGCACCCTACCTGTTTTTCTCGAGCATCTAGGCCTGCAGATGATCGAGGGGGTTTGAGATACTCGTTCACCTAAAATACCACCAAAGGAGTGGCAGGAGGTCATCAGCTGAATCATTTCTTGCCCTTTGTTATTGGACCTGCTCATTACCTCAGTTGGTCTCGCTCCTCATACACTGATGCAACTTGGGGTCCTATTTAGTAGTTCATGCTAACATGGGAATTCTAATAGGGAAAATCTGTGTCAGTAAGTGTGGTAGTCCGGGGCAGGTGCTAGCTGAGCACTTCGCCCCAGAAGCAATGCTAACCACAGTGATACACACGGTAGCACTCCTGTGCCGCCACGGGTATCACCTCCTGGAGACGAGAGGACTCCATGGAGGGTTGCACTTCCGGGTTGCAAGCCCTGCACAATCTCGCTCTCGTGAGGTCACGCATTGCTGCGGAGTGATTGTGGAGGGGACTGGGAACTCTTTTGTTCCCAGTCTCACTCTGCTTGTGGCCAGAAGAAGCAGTGGGTCGGACCACCCTTCTAGCTGCGAGATGAGAGGTGAGTATGGGATTTAATGGGGTGTTTTTAGGGGATGCTAAATGATTTTGCATTCGCAGAATCATTTAACACCAGCTTTTAGGACTCTCTAAAATTTTGCCTTGCGCATCCTGCTGGTAATTTGCACCCTGCACTTTGTAATACCTAACTTGTCGAGACTCTAAAAAAAATTTGCTCCCCTTGTTATGTATAGGAAACGTCTAACTACAGTAAGCTTGATATAGCATGTTTGCAGGAGACTAGGATCCTATCTATCTCTTCATTTCAACTTGGCGACAGGCGATATACTCTCAGGTGTTTCATCTTGTGCTCCCCATCAGACACATGGCATTTCCATACTTGTTCGCAATTCTTGCCCATTTACTCTGAACATGGTTGTGTCAGATGGGGAAGGTAGAATTTTTCTGGTAACTGGATGACTAACAAGTAAAAGGTATACGATGGTTTGGGTGAATGCACCCAACATACCAGATACTCTCTTCTGGTCCGAATTACAAACTTTTATAACCGCTCATGCGATGGGCAATCTGATCATCGCCAGGGATTTTAATGTCATCCTCTTTCCACCCTGGATCGATCCAACGCTTCCCAGTCGACAGTATCCCAAGATAAGTTCTTTTATCATTTTGTGAGGGCCTTAGGCCTAGTTTATGTCTGGAGAGCTTCCCATCCCTCAGACAGGGACTAAACATTATATTTCCACCCTCACTCATCTTACTCATGTATAGATTATCTGTTAATGTCGCTGGAGTCCTTGGTGGATGTCAGGGTTTCAGAGATTGGCCTGGTTATCTAGTCTGACCATGCTGACATACACATGGACCTGAATGTGAGTTTATGCAGGAGCCCGGGCAATGCGTGTGGACCCGGCCTTTTTGATCTTGACAGAGATTAAACAAATAGTTCAACAAGAAATGGATGCTTATTTTCTGACTAATCTAACAGATGATTTGCCTATTACTGTGGACTGGGTGACATATAACTTGGTAATGCAGAGAGTTTTTATTAGCCAAGCTGCATATAGGAAGAAATGTAAACAGGAAAGGTTTGTCTAGCTGCAAACTCAACTCTGTAAATTGGAATTTAAACATAAATCTGACCTGGGTCCAACCTCACTTGTGGCCCTCCAAGACGCTAAACGTGCACTTAACCAGTTTACTTTAGATGACATCAGTAGACTTTGCTGTGGTGCAGGCGTTTTTATAATGAAAAGTCCAACAAAATTGACACTCTCTTGGCTCGTTGGATAGTGGGGCTCCAACATAGGGGGCTGATGGGAGCCTTGAGAGATGCCTTCTGTAAGCAGATTTATAACCATTCCCCACACCTCTCTGCTAACAACCTGATTTATATGGCAGTAATACACTCCTTCAGGTCGGGCCTGGATTTACCTTTTTGTGACCTATGATCATATGCGGGTTCTCAGGGCCCCATAGATAGGGAGGAGATTAAGACCAAGATCAATGCAACTGATTAAAGCCTCCGGCCCAGTAGGTCTCCTAGGTGTCTATTACCAGACCTTTTTGCCCTCTTTGCTGCCGAATCTCATAGCCATGTGTAACTCGACTATGGATGGAGCCTCCTTAGCCCCAGTCTCCATTACCGCCTCAGTGGTCACTATTCCTAAACCATTTAAGGACCTCTTGGGACCTGAAAATTATAGACCCATTTACTTTTTAACTTTGACATAAAATTTTAGCCAACATTGTAGTGAGCCATCTGAATGGTATAAATTTATTCACGCCGATCAAGTCGGATTTATTCCTGGTTGTCAGGCTTATGAAAATATCTGCAGAGCCTGTGATTTAGTGTGGCTGGCTCAGTGATGGAGGATCCCCTCTATTCTCTTGTCCTTGGAGGCAAAGAAGGCTTTTGATAGGGTGGGGAGATACTTCTCATTTAGCCTGCTAGACCATTTCTGCTTTTCTGAAGGAGTATAGGACAATTTACCGGTAGCACCTTGCACAGGTTATTATTCCAGGACCTGCGCCTTGCCCTTTCTCCCTTGTGAATAGCACGAGGCATGGGTGTCCACTTCCCCCACTTCTTTTTGCGATATTTTGATTCATTTGGACCCCAGATTAAGGGAATATCATTCAGTGGGGCAGAGTATAAAGTGTCTGCATATGCCGATGATGTAATCTTATCTCTTACCAGTCCATCTCATCTGTGTGCAGACTGTTGGAGGCTGTGACGGAACCTACCGTCATTGGGGTATCTGGCGGGGGCTGTGGGCTAGCCTCCTTCCCAGCGACTATGGCTTCAGCTACGATAGTCTGGGGCTGCTATACAAGAAGCTGTACAGAGACCCTGACCTCAGAAGTGACTCAGGATGGTGACTGGAAGATATTATCGAGTACTGGGACCAAGGGCTGAATCCCACGAAATTACCATGGATCTGGGAAGATAAGGGGGTCCTAGCTACCAAGGAATTGGAGCTGGAGATTGCCTACAAGCAGCCGTGCAACTGTGCTCAGACATTAGGCTTCCTTTTGCCTTGGGGTGAGTCGGGAGAACCAGCCGCCAGCCCAGAAGTCCTGGAAAAGTCAGCAATGGAGTGGAACAATGCTGGGTACTGCACTCCGTCAACTACATTTGAGGAAGCAGAGCTCTGGTGGCGGATGCAACAAATATTGGCCCACCTCGATGAACCTGGTCCTGCCCAGGTTGAGTGGGGATGGAGCGAGGCATCTACCCAGCACCTGGTCAGGGTTCCAGAAGATAGAGCGATTGGCTTTTCTTTCCAGGGACAGAGTTCGGGAACCAGGGAGAGGAGGTGACTGTCCCCCCGCCCCAGCAGCAAGCCGCTATCATATCCCCAGCTGAAGCGCTGGCAACTGGGCATATTGCTGCTGGCCTCTGCACAGCAAGTGTAACAGCTATGGGTATCCAGGGAGAGCAGGTGGCTATCTTCCCTCCCCAGCAGCAGATCCAAGGTCAGGGAGTGGAGAAAATTGTCCTCCCTCCCCAGCGGCAGAGCAGGGTTCAGGGAGTGGGAAAAGTCACACCCCCCAAAAAAGTAAGCAGTTACAACAGTCCCTACATCTTCAGCTGAAGCCCTGGCAACCAGGCAGAGTGCAACTGGCCTCTGCCCAGCACCTGCAACAGCTCCGGGATCCAGGGAGAGGAGTTGATCATCTTCCCAACCCAACACCAAGCCACTACCAGCTTGCCTAAGTTCCCAGCTGAAATTAGAGAAGAAAGACCGCAGTTAATTATCAAGATGAAGTGAAGTCAACAATGTATTAATCACCTTTAATAGACAGCACTGTTTCTTCAAATAGTACAGCAGAGGTAACCCAAACATGAATAATAGACATGGAAGAAACAGTGTATAGCTGAGATTGCTAGACATATAACGTTAAGGCGTAACATTTACTAGTAAATTAAAATACTGTTGCACACGAATAAACAGACAGATATGCACCCACAAAAAGGAATAAAATGATTGATGGTCAGTTGGTGTGTGTCCTTGTTGATGAGTCTGTCCATTGGGATCCTTAGATGTGGGGATAGCCCCTACAGCATGGGTATCAACAGACAGAAGCGAGCGTGAGCACACAGGTTCCTGTGTGAAGGAAAAAAAGGGAAAAAAAGCAGTTCTGTGTAGGGGAGAAAGTCTTTAGTTTTTTGCCTACTAGCATGATGCCACCAAGCTCCTGATGACGCTGACAGAGCGAAATGTGTAGAGCTAACTGGCAGGACTCTCATTTTAATTATTTGATCTCAGACCCTGTACTCCTTGGATAGGATCCAATAACTGTTGTTTATCACTGCAGGATAACAACATTGTCGCTGATTTTGTAGTGTTCTGTATGGTGTTATGTCTACCTGTCATAAGGTTTCTTTGAGGACCACTTAAGGATCCCAACAGACAGCAAGAGAGTGATTCACTCAGTATATGTGCATCCATCCCCCCTCTATTTCTCCCCTAACAGTTCTCCCAGAAGTGTTTTTCTTTTTCCTTTTCTCTTTTTTGTCCTTCACACAGGGACCTGTAGGCAGAGGGTGGGATGGGTTTGCCTTCTCTCCTCTCATAATACAGGGCGGCACGACCTGCGCAGATAGTGGTATGGCACGCTCCAACAGGAACCCATAGATGGGAGGACTGAATCCTCCATGATGGTGCCTGATCTTCCTTAATTTTGGATTTTTACTCCACCCTCCAACCAACCACCGCTTTGCATGGACTGCCCAAGCATTGTGACGACCATTAGACTCTTTTATTCTCTACCAAATGTTAATCCCCCTGTTATCCGTCATCGTTCACACCTTTATTGCGTAATAAGGAGTCCATTCCAGGCATGTGTCCACAGCGGTTAGGGCCATTGGAGGACGCTGGTCTTCAATGCCTTAGCCATTTTTTCCCCAAAGGCAACCTGATGCAAAATCCAGATTTTCAACAGACACATTACCTCACGTCATCTGCCTGCTTTCGCTTTCTTCAGCTCAGGGTTTTTGAGACCCATCCACATATTAAAGCAGCTGCCACCGCAAAGCCCTCCTGGTTTGAAACGCTCTATCTCAGTGGAAGATATCTTAGGGGCCTGATCTCCTCTATACATGCAGCAATTACATCACTTTTGGATTGGAAGGAACTCCCTTATGCCTGGCACGTCGACCACACTCACCCTGGATGGGGATGAATGCCTGGAAGTCTGGAAGGCTGCCATGCGATTGTCCATTTGCACAATTTATCAACTGCAGTCACTGAAGTTTATCTTTAGGTGGTATACTACCAGGGGCGAACTGACCCATCGGGCACTTGGGTACTGCCCGAGGACCCGGATGGGTGGGGGGGCTGGAAAGGCCTTGCTTGCCCCAGCAGTCAGGGCAGGGGTCGGGCAAAGTGTCTCCCATTTCCCAGCAGCATGTGGGAGCAAACTCCCACATGTTGCGCCAGAAGTATAGGCCCTGCCAGGGGGGGAGAGTAGGAAGGAGACGAGGCTGCCAGCCCAGCTCACATGGGACAAGCTGGCCCCACCCCCTCTCACAGCAGCAAGCAGAGCCTCATGCATGTGCAGGGAGGGAGAGAAACCAACTGGACCATGGAGGCAGCAAGGGATTCCAGGGTCAGTATGTCATAAACCAGTGTTTGTGTGTGTGTGCAGGGATTGTGTGTATGTGTGTGTGTGTGTGCTGGGATTGTGTGTGTGCACTTGGATTGTGTGTGTGTGCAGGGATTGTGTGTGTGTGAAGGGATTGTGTGTGTGCTGGGATTGTGTGTGTGTGTGCTGGGATTGTGTGTGTGTGCAGGGACTGTGTGTGTGTGGGCAGGGATTGTGTGTGTGTGTGTGCAGAGATTGCGTGTGTGTGTGTGCAGGGATTGTGTGCGTGCTGTCAGACCAGTTCAGATATGAAATTTCTATATTTCGCAGGACTGTGTGCATGAGGGCCAGGAATTGCTACACACAGGCAATTTGTCTGCGTGGCTAAAATGTAACAAGAATATGCGTTCTAGACAATGGACAAGCTAAATTCGTTGTCTTTACGCAAACAAGGGAAGAAACATCCATTGTTCAGAAACTGTCCTAATTAATTCTGGTTGTAAAAGAACCAGATGTTAGATCACATTGCTTTGAAGTAAAGGAACACAATGGGCAGCTGAGCCTAACCTAGCGTGTATATTCAAGGGCAATATTTGGTCAGATCTAAACTCTGGGGCCATATAGACCTGGACAATGGATTGCATAACCTGTAGAATAAAAAAAAAACAGAAAAGGGTAAATGATTTTCTGTTTTTAACAGTGTTATATTACCTGCATAACCAGTTTGTAATGCTATACTATAGGCGATATGATCTCTAACACTATATGGTATTTGAATATTTAATTTATGTGTTCAGTTATAATAGATAATCTTGGTATTTTATAAAAGATAGCGGCCATACCACATTTAATTGATTATTACATAACAAATGTCTTGTGTATTAACATTTATAAAACAGATTAAGTCTGTTAATTATGAATGAATTTTAAGAAATATATCATGAATGAATGCCTGTCTGCAGAATCATCTCATACACACATATCTCTGGATATAAATAAGGGGTGTATGAGATTCACGCACCCGTGGCGAAGTATGCCGGCGATTCAACAATAGAAATAATATTGTTATTGTTAATAAAATCTATGGAGTCCCGGGATATGGGATAAAACGACCCCGAACCATTAAAAGATTGGCCAAATACATAAATTAATTCCTGCAGAAGGTTGATGGTTGATCTGAGAGCACCATCTGCTGGCCAGGTAATATAACACCTGGACAGACCCCTGGCGTTAATGAATATATATATCCTCCAATCAAATGAGGCCACATAGTGATGGGCTAGAGCTAAAACTGGGTGGGAAACCACTATATTGGGGGATACTCCAAAGAGAAAGAAGGAAAAGACCCTGAAAGAAAGCTTGGGAGAGACCTGAGGGACGCTTGGAGGGGAGAAAGGGAAGATACCATCAGCTTCTTCAATAAGACACGACCTCACCCTAATCTTACACCATTCTATCTTCACTACCAGATGGTAAAGTATAACTGAATAACTTGATATCTATTTTCTAATTGCATAGTCCTTACTTTAGATGTCCATCACAAATTAAAGGAATATAAATTAATTATTTTGCTGTTGAAGCCTAAACAGTAGAATAGTATCAGCCTTTCCGCTCTACTGCAGACGAGCGCAAGAGGAAGAACTATTAAGGCGGCTTTGTTGCACCATAATTTAGTGAAATTATTTATATTGGATACTACCAGGCCAGCCATCAGAAATTTTGGGGCCCCTTACTGACCCTCAGAATAGGGCCCCCCCTCTCCCCATAGGAAATAAATTTTTAATGTGAATCGTGATCACATTACAGAGTGTTAGTCCCAATATCTTAAAATCACACATATTGTTTGCACAACAGCACATTTAACATAAAAAAGTATCTATCTGGTTCAAATAAGTTAAGACAGTAAAAAATTCAATTTTTTATTAAAAAAATATGAATCAAGATCGGATTACAGAGTGTTGCTCCAATACCTTTAAAATCACACAAAATGTTTATTCGTGCAAACAATGTAGCATAAAAGTATAATTAAATAATTCCACTGGCAGAGCACCACAGCAACAGAACTCTCAGTAATGTGCAGTGCGTATGAGCATATCAGAGCACCACAGCAACAGAACTCTCAGTAATGTGCAGTGCGTATGAGCATATCAGAGCACCAAAGCAACAGAACTCTCAGTAATGTGCAGTGCGTATGAGCATATCAGAGCACCAAAGCAACAGAACTCTCAGTAATGTGCAGTGCGTATGAGCATATCAGAGCACCACAGCAATAGACCTCCAACAGTAAAGGCAGGGAGTATGAACGTACACAGGATCCACAGCAATAGACCTCTAACAGTAAAGGCAATGGACCACATTACATACTTGGTGCTAACGTTTGCACTCACCTGAGTGAGCATTAACGTTAGCCCAAGTATTTAATGCATATTACAATCCAAACGCTAATGGTTTAAGTAACCCGTTTGCGTTTGGTATCTTGTGCTTTTCAGTGCGAGGTTACTGTACTTTCGCTCCCTATACTTAATATGGGGAGCACAAAGTGTTAATCAGTGTTAGGATTACAAAGTCCCAGCGCTGATTAACATCCGGCTCTGGTTAGTGGAAAGTTAACCACAGCCAGAACCTGGTGTTAACGGATTCTGCTTCTTCTGCAGAATCCGTTAACACCATCCAAAAAAATTAAAAAAGTGAGCAGATACTCACCACCTGTCCCGCGGCGAGAACCACCTCCTCTGGCCGGTGGGAGCTGGTTAAACTGGGGAAAAAAGTCCCCGCAGTATCCCACTAAGTATCACTACACTCACCGTCCGGATCTCGCAAGGCGAGATCCGGCTGGTCATGTGACTGCCGGCGTCTGCTTCAATGGAGTCGTATGATACGACTCCATTGAGAGGATGCGCGCAGCTGCGCTTAAAGGGACACTCTAGGCAACATGACCACCTGATGCCCGGAGTATCCTGCCCTCTGTCCCCCCTCCCTCCGCTCAGCGGTTCAGCTGTAAATGCTGAAAACAGCTGAGAGAGGCGGAGAACTTTACTCCGCCATCCCAGCTGTCAGTCAGCAGAGCGGGAATCATATTTCCCGCTTCTGACGACTTTTGCCGAGTAGGAGACTGAAAGCGCGATGACGTCTCCAACTCACCGCAGAAGCTGGCGGCTCCCTCTGATGGTTAGTGTTGCGCGCATCCTCTTGCGCGCAACACTAATCCTCAGAGGGAGCCGGGAGGAAGCCTGCCGATTTGCTGGCTTACGTGAGAGGCGCGCATGCGCGCTTCTCACGTAAACCAGAAGGCAAGTCTGATGGAAGAAGGACAGGAGCGGAAGAGGAGGGAGGTGAGTATAAAAAAAAAAACACCGCTGGAAACAAGAGGATTTTAGGGTAAGTATTACAGTTACAAAAACATAAACCAAAAAAAACTATTTATTAAGGGAATAGGGATAGGTTAGGATTAAAAAAAGGGGGGTGATTTTTTTAGTAGAGTGTCCCTTTAATGCTGCCGCGAGCATCCCGGGTGTTAACGCGCAGTAACAATGCAAGCAGCATTTTTTGCACCTGTATTGTAATCTAGCATTAAAACGCGGGCGCAAGAGGGAAAACTGCGGGCGCAGTTTTTCCTCCCTAGCGCCCACGTTTTAACTCTAGGAATGTAGCGTTACATCCAGAGGGATGGATGGATAGACAGTGGGATGGACGGACTGGTATGGATGGACAGATAGATAGACAGGGATGGATGGAGGGATGGATGGACAGATAGACAGACAGGGATGGATGGAGGGATGGATGGATGGATGGACAGATAGACAGACAGGGATGGATGGAGGGATGGATGCACAGATAGACAGGGATGGATGGATGGAGGGATGGATGCACAGATAGACAGACAGGGATGGATGGAGGGATGGATGGACAGATAGACAGACAGGGATGGATGGATAGACAGTGGGATGGATAGACGGATAAGGATGGATGGATTGACTGACCTCTGTCACCCTCCCCAGCCCCCTGTGTTCTCTCTATCACCCCCCCCACAGTGTACATTCTGTCACCTCTCTAGCCCCCCTCTTCTACCCTTCCCAGTGCAGCCCCTGTTACCTGCCTCTGTCCAGATCCAGCATGTGCAGGGTGTCAGGGCAGCTGCTCCTCAGCCTGGCTTCTCTCCTTCTCCCATCCACAGGCACGTGCTTGTGGTGGTGCTGTGTGAGGAAGGGGCAGGGCAGGCAGTGTGCAGACTCCAGAGCCAGGGGAAGCAAGGGGCAGCCATGATGGTGGGAGGGCTGCTCCCCCTCCTCTCCCAGACCCACGGCTGTCACATGGAGGGGCGGGGCTTGTGCCGGCCAGGGGCGGAGTTTCTCAGCACAGCGTTGATCTCTCCCCACAGAGACACAGCGCTGCTGAGCACACAGAGGCAGGATACAAAGGCTGGCCCTGAGTGGTGTCACCCTCCAAGAGGGTGTCACCAGTGTGGGCCTGGGGCCCCTCCCCACGTGACCCGGCGGCCATCTTGCTGCTCACAGGGCAGCCAGGCCCAAGTAGGCCGCAGTACCTCCTCCAGAGGCCTGCGGCCTAAAGTAATCAAAGCTACCGACGGCGGGCCCCCCCAGTCGGCCGGGCCCCTTACTGCAGCATGGGCTGTAATGCCCTGATGGCGGCCCTGGATACTACTATAATACTGGATGTGGACATCGAAAGATCAGTTGTGTGCCCATAGTGAGATACGCTGGAACTGAGAAATAGTTTTTATATATCAAGTGCCATCCGCTCCATTAGTAAAACGAACATAACCCCTTTCATATACATCTTGCAGCCCTTTCGATTGAATGCATGTAAGTCAAAAGGTAGTTTTGGGTTAACGTATATTGAATGAAGTGCTGTGATTGATCTGTGGAAGAGATAGTCTACCTATCGAGTGTGTTATGTATCTCCCTGAAGGAAGTTGCATTTAGTGAATAGGCCCCCACAATTATAAATTGTGTTGCAGGTGATGCCCAGTAACTGAGTGTTTTTAGCCAGGTTGAAGATTGGTTTATAATGGGAAAGGTTTCAGTGAATAGAATAGAACTTGGTGTTTAAGAACTGATGCGTGCACGTATGTGGTGCGGTCTATAAATATAAACTGTTTGTCCATTAGATTATTGCGTGTCACAGTATTGCTACTAATCTCTATCCGTAATTACTTTTAAAACTGGATCTTGCTAATCAGTTGATAACATATGATTGTATGAAACTTGACGTGTGAATAAATTTTGATTTGAATTGTTTTACCGTTACGCAGTCTCATATCATCTTTACTGATTTTATTGTGTCTAAAAATATCTAGATAGCATCAAAAGAACTCGGGATAACGTGCTTTGTGAAGATTAGGGTTGCACCGATACCGATACTAGTATCGATATCGGTGCCGATACCGGGTACTGCAGGAGTACTTGGTACTCGTGCAGTACCCCCGATATTTTTTTCCGATACCGGAAGCCGGCATTGAGCCGGCTTGCCGGTATCCTAGGGGCTGCGGCGGCTGTCCGAATGCTCTATCTGCATTCGGACAGGCCCTGCAGCTGCTCACCGCATTGTTTAATACTTACCTTCCTTCAGCGCCGCCGGGAAAGTCTTCGCGCGCGCGCGCTCCTTGGAAGGACCCCAGCCGCGACCACGTGGGACCATGTGATCGAGGCTGGGGTCCTTCCAACGAGCGCGCGCGGAAACTTTCCCGGCGTCGCTGAAGGAAGGTAAGTATTAAACAAAGTGAGCAGCTGCAGGGCCTGTCCGAATGCAGATAGAGCATTCAGACAGGCCCTGCAGCTGCTCTCCGCTCATACTTCCTTCCTTCAGCGACGCCGGGAAAGTTCCCGCGCGCGCGCTCGTTGGAAGGACCCCAGCCTCGATCACATGGTCCACGTGGTCGTGGCTGTGGTCCTTCCAAGGAGCGCGCGTGCGCGAAGACTTTACCGGCGGCGCTGAAGGAAGGTAAGTATGAACGGAGAGTGGGGGGCATATCCATGAGCAGGGGGGCATATCCATGAGCAAGGGGGGCATATCCATGAGCAGGGGGGCATATCCATGAGCAAGGGGGGCATATCCATGAGCTGGGGGGCATATCCATGAGCAAGGGGGGCATATCCATGAGCTGGGGGGCATATCCATGAGCAGGGGGGGCATATCCATGAGCTGGGGGGAATATCCATGAGCAAGGGGGGCATATCCATGAGCAAGGGGGGCATATCCATGAGCAAGGGGGGCATATCCATGAGCAGGGGGGCATATCCATGAGCAAGGGGGGCATATCCATGAGCAGGGGGGCATGCCCATGAGCTGGGGGGCATATCCATGAGCAAGGGGGGCATATCCATGAGCTGGGGGGCATATCCATGAGCTGGGGGGCATATCCATGAGCAAGGGGGGCATATCCATGAGCAAGGGGGGCATATCCATGAGCTGGGGGGCATATCCATGAGCAAGGGGCTGCATATCCATGAGCAAGGGGGGCATATCCATGAGCAAGGGGGCATATCTATGAGCAGGGGGGCATATCCATGAGCAAGGGGGGCATATCCATGAGCAGGGGGCATATCCATGAGCAAGGGGGTGAGGATATCCATGAGCTGGGGCAATATCCATGAGCTGGGGCAAATCCATGAGACCTGGGGGCTTTATAGGAGGTCTGTTCTTATTGGAAAGCGTCACATGACATAAAATAAAAGTATCGGTAATTGGTATCGGTGAGTACTTGAACAAAAGTATCTGTACTCGTACTCGGTCTTAAAAAAGTGTTATCGGTGCATCCCTAGTTAAGATGTATATTCATTGATTGGTTAATGATCCTTATTTTTAAGGGTAAATAACCAAATTATACCATTGGTATTGGAGGCACTGTCGAAAATATATATACATATATATATACCTAAAATAAGAAAAATACACGTCATAATTAATATATCCCTGACAGTGCGTAGGGATGGGGTGTGTGTGTGAGCAGGGATTGGGTGTGTGAGAGCAGGGGTGGTTTGAAATTAAATGTACTGGAGAGAAATTTACTGGGGGGCTGTGGAGCTCTGTGATACGCTCATACACACGGCACATGACTGTGAGTTTTTGTTGCTGTGAAGCTCTGTGATACGCTCATGCACACCGCACATTACTGTGAGTTTTATTGCTGTGAAGCTTTGTGATACAGCAATGTGCAATGTGTATGAGTGTATCACAGAGCTCCACAGCAATAAAACTCACAGTAATGTGAGGTGTGTATGAGTGTGAAGTTTATTGCTGTGGAGCTCTCTGATACGCTCATACACACTGCACATTACTGTGAGTTTTATTGCTGTGGAGGTCTGTGATACACTCATACACATTGCACATTACTGTGAGTTTTATTGCTCTGGAGCTCTGTAATGTGCAGTGTGTGCAAGTGTATCTGTAATGTACAGCATCTTATAAACCTGAAAAGTGATCTGTAGTTTCCCACATTTGCAACAAGGACATTCTGTGCCGCAGCGTAGCCTTAGCTGCAATGAGTGGGTGATGGCTGCTGCAGCAGAGCAGTTGCCATCTGTAAGTCTGAAGGAGGCACAATGGATTAACCAATTCGCTGTTTCGCCCAAGTGGATTTTCTTAACTCAGTTGTTTTGGGGGGTTTGACCTTTTGTAGGCACGGCACAAGGGGCCCCAGGATCTCCTATTGCCAGGGGGCCCCATTAGTTGTCAGTCCACCCCTGTATACTACACTAGTTCAGCTGTTTAAAATGAAAGTGACTGCCACTGACGTTTGCTGGAGACTCTGCGGCAGCATGGGTACCTTCCTTCATATGAGGTGGGAGTGTCCCCATTTGGCGCATCTCTGGTCCTCTCTTCATTTCCTGATCACAGAAGTCCTGGATCGGCTGGTCCCTCTATCGCCGGTTGTTTTTATTTTAGCACGCCCCTTGGAGAACTTAATGGCACGTTAAAACAAATCATTGTCCATGTTTTCTCTGGCAGGGTGCAGGGCCATTGCAGAGGTATGGAGGGCGCCAGAACCCCCTCATTTTGGCATTCGGTAAGTTGGTGTGAAAAATGCTGGACAATATGCTATTTTACCACAAAAGTGTGACATACAACGGAGGCCTTTCAAAAGTTGTGGGAGTCCTGGATAGAATATGATGTGTAATATGGGTGTACGGTTTCTTTCCTCACTGGGTACCTTTCTTTTGTCCCTGAGCTGTGTATTCTTGGGTCGACTCTACTCCCGATGGCCTCTATCCCCCCTTCTTGTTATTTTCTCCCCCCCCCCAGTTCATCTATCCTCCTTGTTCGGTCTATTTGTTTGAAAACTGCACCATTATGGATAAGCATTTGTCCTGATCGGGGAATACTGTACTCTGTAATATGCACTGGTTGTGAAAATCAATAAAATATATTTTAAAAAAATCTTTAAAATGTTTGAGTTGGTGTGTTCTCTTCGTGGTTTGTTGAATCTGTCTTGAGAAGTACCCACTTGCTATGCTTAGTACAGGAACAGTACTGCTTTAGTGATTCTTGTATTATGCATGTAGTCAGTTGACATCCTGTCACGTACCTCCTAGATATAATGTCTGATCCCTGTATGCAGATGGGCTATCCTACACTGGCAATGCTTAGAATGGTGGGTAATACTACCTATTTCCAGAAACAGACAGAACCAGAGGTATACTTGAACAGAATAATAAACACCAGGGGTTAATGCCGGGGATGCTCATGAGCCAGATACCAGGATTTCTCATGAGCCAGACACAAAGGGTTAATAACAGGGATGCTCGTGAGCCAGATACCAGGATTGCTTGTGAGCCAGAAACAAGGGGTTAATACCAGTTGGGTAGTCAGAGAGATGCCAGGAGTCGTGTATCATATTGGGTGGTCAGAGGGATGCCAAGGGTCGGTTTTCTATAATAGAACGGCAGCCAGATGAAGGAGGTGGGTGCCAGATGGGGCAGTCAGAAGAGTGCCAAGGGTTAAGAGCCAGGAGAGCAATGTCAGACAAGCCGGAGTCGATAACAGGTATACACAGGTGAATTAAGCAACGAGCACTGAGAGGAGTAAAAGCCACGTCAGGGCAAGGAACATGTCTCAAGCGTCTGCTGGCATGCGCCACATCATCACGCCGGTATCCACGACCTGTGAATGCGTGCAGCCAGTATATCACTCAGCGGGCAGCGAGGAATGTGCTGCCGGCTGCTGGTACTCCAAGACGATGTGGGATGTGACACATCCCTTTTGGTGCTCTATTCCAATGTTGGTGCTAAATGGCAGATGCAACACCACACTTTGATATCCACGTCAACCTATAAGAACTTGATACTGAACTGGGCTTTAAATTTTGCCAAGGGCCTTATCCCTCTGTACTGGAGGCAAGCGACTTGCCCTATGACTCGCATGTGGTATGAGAAAATTGAGACCTCCGGTCCTCTGAGCAGCTAGTTTCAGTGCAGAGGATTGGTCAGACAAGTTTCTCCACATCTGGAACAGGTGGATGTATCTGACCAGCTCCTCTGCCTTTCACTCAGTGTTTGCTGCTCCTACCGGAACACCCTGAGTCCTAGTGCCCGACAGCTCTGGGTCTTGGGGCATGGTTTTGGGTATGGGTCAGAGCCTGGGATGGTGGGCTCAGTGATTCCCCCTCTCGGTGTTGATGTCTTGTGCATTGCGTTGTGTTTAGGAATGCGCATACGGATTCCTGTTGTTTTTTTGTTCCTTCTGCGTCCACTGTTTCCTGCTTCATTTATCTCGATGGTTAGTTGGCGGTTCTGCGTGGCCTAACGCTATTGATATTCATTTTGGGACCTGCATTTCCTTTATTCTCCATGTCTTGATACTTGAGAAAATGTCCTTCGATATTTTATTTGTCTTGTTTTTGTCGTTTTATGTGTATACCAAAACTTTACAATAAACATATATTTACTAAATGGCACATGCAAATAGAAAACCTGAGCGCCTGACGTTTTCCATTAGTGCCTGCCTTTTAATATGCATATTATGATGGAGCCGCTTTCTCAGCAGCTCGAGACGTACTCCTGCCGAGGTTTTAAATGATAATACCAGCAGCGTTAACGCCGCTGGTGTTATCTGCTCCTGGAGTCCATAGGACTCCATGGAGATAGAATGTCACCTCTCAGAGCTTGCAGAGCTTGCGCTAATGAGACCCGGATAAGCGGCAGTGATACATGGAGGTACACTAGGAATTATTTGTCCCACAGAGCAAGGAAGCTGCGGATCGCAACGCTCTCTGACTAAGGATACTGAGGTGAGCATTCAATTTTTTGGTGGGGTTAAATCAATTTGTTATTTGATTGTGCTGAAGCTCAATTACATAACACCAGGGTTCTTTTCAGAATAATATCAGATGCAGATGGAGAACGGGTTCATTGGAAGAGTACTAGGGATGCACCGATACCACTTTTTTAAGTACGAGTACTGATACTTTTTAAAAGTACTCACCGATACCGAGTACTGATACTTTTCTTTAATGTCATGTGACGCTTTCCAATAAGAACAGACCATATAAAAATGCCCCCAACTCACACATGGATTTGCCCCAGCTCACACACGGATTTGCCCCAGCTCACACATGGATATGCCCCAGCTCACACATGGATATGCCCCAGCTCACTCATGGATTTGCCCCAGCTCACACATGAATTTGCCCCAGCTCACACATGGATTTGCCCCCCAGCTCATGGATTTGCCCCAGCTCACACATGGATTTGCCCCCCAGCTAATGGATATGCCCCAGCTCACTCATGGATTTGCCCCAGCTCACACATGGATTTGCCCCAGCTCACACATGGATATGCCCCAGCTCATGGATTTGCCCCAGCTCACACATGGATATGCCCCCCAGCTCATGGATATGCCCCAGCTCACACATGGATATTGCCCCCAGCTAATGGATATGCCCCAGCTCACACATGGATATGCCCCAGCTCACACATGGATATGCCCCAGCTCACACATGGGTATTGCTCCCAGCTAATGGATATGCCCCAGCTCACACATGGATATGCCCCAGCTCACACATGGATATGCCCCAGCTCACACATGGATATGCCCCAACTCACTCATGGATTTGCCCCAGCTCACTCATGGATTTGCCCCAGCTCATACATGGATTTGCCCCAGCTCACACATGGGTATGCCCCCCAGCTCACACATGGGTATTGCCCCCAGCTCATGGATATGCCCTAGCTCACACATGGATATGCCCCCAGGTCATGGATATGCTCCAGCTCACACATGGGTATGCCCCCACAGCTCATGTCCCCCCCTCCGCGACGATACTTACCTTCCTGAGCGACGCCGGGAATGTCTCCGCACGTGCGCTCGTTGGAAGGACCCCAGCCACGACCACGTGGGACCATGTGATCGCGGCTGGGGTCCTTCCAACGAGCGCGCGCACGGAAACTTTCCCGACGTCGCTCAGGAAGGTAAGTATTGTCGCAGAGACCAGCTGCAGGGCCTGTCCCAATGCTCTATCAGCATTCGGACAGGCCCTGCAGCTGCTCAGTTTGTTTATACTTACCTTCCTGAGCGACCCCGGGAAAGTTTCCGCGCTCGCGCTCGCTCGTTGGAAGGAACCCAGCCGCGATCACATGGTCCCACGTGGTCGCGGCTGGGGTCCTTACAACGAGCGCACGCGCGGAGAAATTCCCGGCGTCGCTCAGGAAGGTAAGTATGCCGCACAGAGCTCCAGGGGCGGCTGTCAGAATGCCGATAGAGCATTCGGACAGCCGCCGCAGCCCCTCAGATGCCGGCAAGCCGGCTCAATGCCGGCTTCCGGTATCGGGAAAAATATCGGGGGGTACTACACGAGTACCAAGTACTCCTGCAGTACCCAGTATCGGCCCCGATACTGATACTAGTATCGGTATCGGTGCAACCCTAAAGAGTACAAAGTATAGGAGACACTAATGTACAGTACCCAAGAGTAGCATCCAAGATGCAACCTAAGCTTGCATCTCGGATGGAATATACTTGTAAAAAAGAAACCACAAACAAAAAAGCTGTGCTTTGAGGCAACATTGGAACAGAGCCTTTGGTGTTCCTACTACTATGTATTGCATCATTTAGCATCAATGACAACATGCAGTTTTTTGTAATAGTTGTCTATGAGGCCAGAATTCTTGCAGGTGGAATAGCTGTCCTTTCGTCTTGGCAAAATGCCTCCAGAGGCAAAGTCATGGGCCATCTTGCATGACCTGCACATTTTAGATCTCCCCACAGTGGCTCAATGATATTACGGTCAGGAGACTGTGATGGCCACTCCAGAACCTTCATCTTATTCTGCTGTAACTGCTGGATGGTCAACTTGGCCATGTGCTTAGGATCATTGTCATGTTGGAAAGTCCATGAGCATCCCTAGTGCAGCTTTCATGCAGACGAATGCAAATGTTCTACCTGTACTGTCTGATAACATACTGCATTCATCTTGCCATCAATTTTCACAAGATTCTCCATGCCTTTAGAGCTCACCCCCCCCCCCCAACATCAGTGAGCCACCACCATGCTTCACAGTGGAGATGGTATTCTTGTCGCTATAGGTCTCATGGACCCCTCTCCAAACATAGTGCTTATGGTTGTGACCATAAAGCTCTATTTTAGTCTTGTTACTGCAAATTACCGTATTTTTCGCTCCATAAGACGCACCTGACCATAAGACGCACCTAGTTTTTAGAGGAGGAAAACCGGAAAATAAATATTCTGAATGAAATAGTGTAATAATGGATATTGCCCCAGCTCGTGGATATGCCTTAGCTCACACGTGGATATGCCTTAGCTCACACATGGATTTGCCCCAGCCAGCTCACACATGGATTTGCCCCAGCCAGCTCTCACATGGATTTGCCCCAGCCAGCTCACACATGGATTTGCCCCAGCCAGCTCACACATGGATTTGCCCCAGCCAGCTCACACATGGATTTGCCCCAGCCAGCTCACACATGGATTTGCCCCATCAGCTCACACATGGATTTGCCCCATCAGCTCTCACATGGATTTGCCCCAGCCAGCTCACACATGGATTTGCCCCATCAGCTCTCACATGGATTTGCCCCAGCCAGCTCACACATGGATTTGCCCCATCAGCTCTCACATGGATTTGCCCCAGCCAGCTCACACATAGATTTGCCCCATCAGCTCTCACATGGATTTGCCCCAGCCAGCTCACACATGGATTTTCCCCATCAGCTCTCACATGGATTTGCCCCAGCCAGCTCACACATGGATTTGCCCCATCAGCTCTCACATGGATTTGCCCCAGCCAGCTCACACATGGATTTGCCCCATCAGCTCTCACATGGATTTGCCCCAGCCAGCTCACACATAGATTTGCCCCATCAGCTCACACATGGATTTGCCCCAGCCAGCTCACACATAGATTTGCCCCATCAGCTCACACATGGATTTGCCCCAGCCAGCTCACACATGGATTTGCCCCATCAGCTCTCACATGGATTTGCCCCATCAGCTCTCACATGGATTTGCCCCATCAGCTCTCACATGGATTTGCCCCATCAGCTCACACATGGATTTGCCCCAGCCAGCTCACACATGGATTTGCCCCATCAGCTCTCACATGGATTTGCCCCAGCCAGCTCACACATGGATTTGCCCCAGCCAGCTCACACATTGATAATGCCCCAGCTCACACATGGATATGGCCCAGCAGCTCGTGGATGTGCCTCCGCTCACCTGCCGCCGCCACCGCGTTCGTCTCCCTCTGAGCATGCGTCCGGCGGCAGGAAGCTTGGGCACTCGCCTGGGGGAGCCACGTGACCGCGATCTCGGGAGATCGCGGTCACGTGGCTCCCCCAGGCGAGTGCCCAAGCTTCCTGCCGCCGGACGCATGCTCAGAGGGAGACGAACGCGGCGGCGGCAGGTGAGCGGAGGCACATCCACGAGCTGCTGGGCCATATTCGCTCCATAAGACGCACCCACTTTTCCCCCCACTTTTTTGGGGGGAAAAAGTGCGTCTTATGGAGCGAAAAATACGCTGTTTTTCAGAGGCTGCGAGTTGTGTCAAGGTGTTGTTGGGCATATTGTAAATGAGATTTTAAATGTAGTGGCGCAGTAAAGGATTCTTTCTGGCAACTCGACCACGCAGCTCATTTTTTTACAAATATCAACATATTGTGCTCCTTGAAACAAACCACACCATCATTTTGCAGAGCAGCCTGTATTTCTCCTGAGCTTACTTTTGAGTTTTTTCTTTTTATCCTGAACAATTCTTCTGGCAATTATGGCTGCAATATTTCTTGGTCTACCTGAGCTTGGCTTGGTAATAAGAGATCCCTGAATTTTCCACTTACTAATAAGTGATAAAACAAACAGTACTGACTGGCATTTTT
Source organism: Leptobrachium leishanense (assembly GCA_009667805.1). NCBI lineage: Eukaryota > Metazoa > Chordata > Amphibia > Anura > Megophryidae > Leptobrachium > Leptobrachium leishanense. The sequence continues at coordinate 277,932,374 of CM019065.1, forward strand.
CAAAGCTTTGGATATCTTTTTATATCCTTTTCTAGCTTTAAAAAGTTCCATTGCCTGTTGACGCAGGACTTTTGACAGTACTTTTCTGCTCCCCATAGATCAGTATCTAGCCTGCTCAGTGCACCATATGAGAGCTAACAAATTCATTGACTATTTATACATAGACACTTATTGCAATTTAAAAAGTCACAAATGTGGTAAATTAACCTTTAACCCTTTCACAGCTGAGGCATTTCACCGCTGTGTGCTGAGCTTATTTTTACCGATTTCACTCATCATGTTTAAACGCGATTTAAAGTCACATTTTAGTATATGACCCAGACATATTATATATCGTTCTTTTCGGCAGACTCGGCAGATTCATAATATATCATCATTATATGTATACGTCATGTCCTGCCTGTATATTATAACAAAAAATGCAATACAATTTGAATTTTTAATCATCTACAGTGTGTAAAGTGGTTTTTATCACATGAGTGTTTGCGGTTATATTTTCTATTTCGGTGCGCTTGTACAAAAATTAGAAATGGGGACTCGTTACATTTTTTGGGGGCGAATTACGTGATTTTTAGCAACGCACCCCATAACCAAAAATCATTAGTGCAGCATCATTGTTCACATTATAAATTGAAATGTGAACATTGCTACATTAATAAAAACAACACACAAAAAAAACCATTTTTTTTATTTTTATTTATTTTTTATTTAATTTTTCTAATTTTTGTTTCACTTTGAACCTGGTCATGTTTAATATCATGCTCTGGCCTTTCGAAAGATACCCTCCATGACCCCTTAGCTGCCACAGTTCTGGAGATATCATCGGATATCAAAGGATCCACATCATCATGCTATGCACGATACGTCAGGAGCCGAGGGGGAACCCGGAGGTGGAGCCGCCATCCAAGATGGCGGCCCCCACCGGAACTAGATTGTGATCTGGCGCTGAACAGCGCTGGATCATGATCTGGCATGTCAGGGGTTAAAAAATGCACCGCTTAAAGGGCAGACACTGCCCTTCAAAGCGGTGCCTTTTTTTAACTTTAAACCCTCCCGATCGGGAGGGAGAGGGATCCAAAAGGATCCGCCCCCTCCCTTCCAGGCGATCTCCCGGCATTGCCGGGGGTCACCTGGAAATGACGTTATTGCGCATGGCGCGATGATGTCATTGATGTCGGGAGGGGCTTGATTTGGCCAGAACGCCGCAGGACCCCAGACAGAGAGGTGAGTATCTCCGCCGAGGCTCCCGCTTGCGGATAACGTATGGGGAACGTCCTCCGCATATAGCAGGAGTCAATGCGGACATTCTCCACACGTCATCCGCAGCGAAGGGGTTAATTACCGTTTTAACCTGTGTTTGTCACCTTGTGTGTCACATGCTATTACTGGGTAGATACCGACTTTAAAGGTTATGAGCCCAATATGCAGTGACGCACCCAACTGGAGGGAAGGGTAGATGTAGAATACAGGTTGGAGACAACCAGCAAGCTGCAGTAGAAACACAGTGAGGATTGCAGGAATGAGAGTCACTGGGAATTTGACAACACTAGGATCCTGCAGAGAGTTGGAGACATGAAACTTGGAGAGGCAGAAGGAACTTGGAAATCATGAGGATTTTAGAGGGCACGAGGAGCTTGAAGGGCATAATCATCTTGTAAGGCATGAGGATCTTTGGAGAATAGGAGACACTTGGAATCAGGAGACACTTGATGCAGGGGAGCAGTTTGAGGGAGCTGGCTGGGAACGAAGGGGAAGCACAGGATTCAGGAGTAACAACAGACAGGACTAGAGAGTATGAGCTAATGGACTACAATGCTGAAGCACTGACTTATGGGTGGAGTAACATTTTATTGGAAGCGGTTAGTGCTTTATTGCTCATACCAGTTTGTGCAAGTAGGCAGGGAAAACCAGGCCTGAGAATACAGCGATACAGGAACGGGAGTACCAGGCTACACCAAGACCTGGTCTGGAATGTGCTGATGTGACAGGAAGGAGGCTGCCAGGTGTCAGGGTACAGATTAATCAATCCTGCCATGGTTCTGGCATTGTTTATTCTGTGGAGATTGGCATGGGCCATGGCATTGTGTGTCCATAACAAGGCCAAACATTCCAGGGTATGTAAACTTTTAATCAGGGCCATTTGGGTAATTTCTGTTATCATTATGATTTAAAAAGGAGGCAAATACTGTATACTAAATGGCTTCTTATGATCACTATCCTTAAATAAAGATAAATGACAAAGTTTTGTGGCATGATCAGTCATATTTTCAAAATCAATGCCATAATTTCACAATTTCTGCCAGGGTATGTAAACTTTTGAGCACAACTGTATTTACTAGCTCATGAACCACAGTGGATGTTAGTAATCAAATTGTAATATAACCTACCTTCATGGATCAATTATGCTATAAATATATGCTATTTTGTTATAAAATATTGTATTAAACGTCTAAACTTAGGGGTTAAACCAAAAAGCTTTTGGCATGGAAATTACATCTCAGTAGTCAAAATAAATAATATTATCATAACTACAGTCAATAACATATTTTATGGGTCATGTGTACCTCCCATCAATATTTTTCATAAAAAAAATTACCTCCCAGCAGATTATGCCAAATAGTGTCTTTGAGGTTAACTGCACTACTGGCATCAGTGTATGAAATTTCACTGATTACTCATTAGTTCATTTAGCTTTGTTTCCTCTTTCCCACTGTGCCATAATATTGGCCAAGGTATAAGGGACTGATCTCCATTATCTCATGCTTTGCTATTGTCATGGTATAATGTAAATGGATACAGTAGAACAGCGTGATGTAGCTGGTCTTTTTATTTAGTGCAAATACAATCATGCATAGACCTCTTGCCAACACTATCAACATACGCTGTCAGTGGGAAAGAGGGACAGTAATTGATTTTTGTATTATCATCAAACAGATGGGCAGATAACTAGCCAGCAAGTATTTCCCTGAATGTGTATCCGTTTTAATTAATTCACGTTAATATTTTAAAAGTAGGTCAGATACATAGTACTACCTATAATTCATATACGAACAATGTAGTTTTTTTTAGTAAATTCAAATGATGTCTGAATTGTCAGTATCTTTAAAAGCGCACAAAAAGCAATCCATGTTTCAAGAGCAATTATTGGAAAATAATAATGTTCCTATTAGTTTGGTCAGTCTCACATAGATATTGCCATCATATTTCTGGTGTATAATAACAACAGAGGAAAAAAAGGTGAAGGGTCATTGTGCTTTGTCTTTAGAATTAAGATGGCTGTCTTCGTTCTTGTAGTACACTCTTAATTCTGGAGAGACGTCTTAATAACTTCTAAATAGTTCCAACAAAAGAGCCATGTCAGAGGAATGAGCAGGCCCCAAGGTGTTTCAACTAGAGTGTTTTCATCTGCCTTTATTGCTCTATCCCTCTCCAGAATTAAGGCAATAACCTGTGATAAATTATTCAGGATTTGCTACAGGGATCAAAGCAAAATCATTCTGTTAAAGTGCTGTTTGCAACATTTGGCACTTAGTGCAAAAACTTTTAATGCGTGTAAGCTGAAAATCAGAGATTCTAAATAATTTAATGTGATGGAGGTTTTACGGAGGGAATAAAGATACCAAATGGTGACTTAATAGTTACAAAACCATTATGTTTATTGAAACCACCTCCTTATGAATAATGCCGTTAGCTATCATAAACAAGGTTCAGGAAGTTAAACATGTTATTATTGGATGAATTCAAGTTAAACTCAATAATCAAGAACATAATATTTTATGTGTGTGTATGTTCATGTATTCAATATCAAACCACATTCTGTTATTTATCACAACATCAACTTCACGTTTCAATGACACTTTCACATTTTTAAAACATTTTTTAAATATAACAATAACAATTACACATCACATTACATTTATTCACTCATCCTAAATATATTTCTAAAATCCTCCCATAACTGACATAATTTGGATGGATTTAGCAGTCATGGGAAATCTTGTATTTATATTTTGACAGCTTCATGTCCCAGAGGGGCAGAATAGTAAACCCTTTATTTAAAAAACTGCTTAAACTGCTTTTATCTATATAATTTACTAGATGAAGCACACAAACATTTCCAATCTTTTTTTGTAATATACAACCCTCAACATAAAATGTAAAAATCATTTTTTGAAAACTTTCTATTGACAACAAAGCAAATTATTTTGTTATTTAGTGGGTAGCTTAAAGCACCGTGTTAGCTTTATACAAATTAGACAGATGGTGCTTACAGTAGAATTTACTAAAGGTCTGTCACAATAAATGCAGCCAAGTTGCATATTTAATCACTGCAGAACCTTGTCTACCTGCAGCTGCCAACTGCTAATCCAATTCCACTGATAAATGTGGCAAGAGACACAATCAGCAATAAAGAGCATCTAACTCCATTTTCCTGCAGGGCGTCTTTTGATGAACATTTACAACGGAAGAACAGAGTGCACTGTGTGGCCCAGGATTGTGGCAGCTGTGTGCATTTTGCAGGCGTACTTCTCGGGTTACTCACTTAATTCTGCCACTATCATTATGTTGCTATTGATCTCATTTGTTGCCTACACAGCACTACTCTAGTTTAAGCTGAATCAGGAAGTTATCATGCATCAAACCTGCTCGAAAGCTGCAAGATTCACCTTTAATTACTTGTGATTTTATTTGTAAATAACATTAAAGTGTAATCAAGCAGTCACTTTTCCAGATCATTAAGAAATCACTGTCAAGCATTATCTCAAAGAGGTCAGTGTAATAAAATACCAACCAAATGGCTTATTTGTAGTCAAATAAAGCCTAAAGATACATGGTTATTTAGTCCAGTAATTCATAAAATTTTGTGGAAGGGTAAATGTTATGAATCAGATACTGCTTAAAAGCAGTTTATGTGTATTCTCTTAGTCACTCTCTTTAAAATTTAAGAAGATGTGCATTGTGAAAGGAGTAATGGGTACTCGGATAAGGTGATGACCAGGACACAGGATTGTAACGAGAACTGTTGAAGAGGTATCAGTTACTTGCTTACTTGCAGGTAACGATGATGCTCAAAACTGCCAAGGAAGACTCCTCTGCACAAGCGACATACCTTGACAAACGTTTTGGCTTTAGAAGGACCTTGCAAGGAGAGTATAGCTGATAACTCCCTAAGCACCTCAAGCAAAGGGGTCTACATATGGTTTACCTTCTAGTGTAGAGGGTAATCCAGATGTTGACCCTTTGCTCATGGTGTCTAGATGTGTTCCAACCTCAACTCACTGAGAAAGCCCAATTAAGTTTACATAGTTACAGAGGCTGAAAAAAGACATGCATCAATTGAGTTCAGCCTTTCACACATCACCTACTGCTGTTGAACCAAAAGAAGGGAAAAAACCCAGTCTGAAGTGCCTGCCAAATATGCAACATACTGGGGAAAAAATTCCTTCTTGCCCCAGAATGGCATCAGATTTCTCCTTGGATCAAGCCGCATATTAAATATTACAACCCTCTATATCGTATTTCTGTAGGAATTCATCCAGTTCTTTCGCTGCTGAGCCATTTCACCCTTGTTAGCTGAGCTAATTTTTACCGGTTTCACTCATCACGTTTAAATGTGATTTGAAGTCACGTTTTATTATACAACCCAGACAAATTATATACTATTTTTTTCGGCAGACTCAGCAGATTCATAATATATCATTTTTATATGTATACATCATGCCTTGGCTGACTATTATAACAAAAAATGCAATAAAATTAGAATTATCAATCATTTACAGCGTATAAAGTGATTTTTTTTCACATTTTATCATCTGAGCCTTTGCGGTTATTTAATCTATGGGGAACACTTGTTAAAAAAATTAGAACTGGAAACCCATTACTTTTATTTTTCTGAGAAATTATGGGATTTTAGCTAAATCCCCCCAAAAAAAATTGTTAGTGCACCATTATTGTTCACATTAGAATTGAAATGTGAACAATAATGCTGCATTAATAAAAAAACAAAACAGGTTTTTATTTATTTATTATTATATTTTTTTTATTAATATGTTTATTTCTATTTTTTCCCCTTTACATATAACATGGTCATGTTTGATATCATTGGAAAGGCCATGCTCTGGCCGTTCCAATAATATCAAACATTAATCCCTAGCTGCCACGGATCAGGAGATACTGGGTCATTGCCCCCCCATCTCCACCATAGGTGGCAGCTAGGGGTTAACTCCCAAACTGACATCATCGTGTCCATGCGTGATGACGTCAGTAAGCGGGGGGAGATCCCAGAGGCTTTGCTGACATTCAAGATGTCGGCAACCCCCGGGAAAGGACCGCGATCCGGCGCCGATTGGTGCCGAATTGTGATCCAGCCCCTAAGGGGTTAAAGTTAGGCACCGCTTGGAAGGGCAGGCTGTTCACTTCCAAACGGTGCCTGCCTTTCGCCTGTGGCCCTTACCGATGGGGAGGGAGAGAGGTCCAAAGGACATCCCCATCCCCTTCAGGCATTTTCCCTGCTCTGGCAGAGGGGTGCCTGAAATAGACATCATCGCACCCAGCGTGATGACGCAATTCAGCCAGCTGTGGTCCCAGAAGCTGGGCTCAGCGCATCCATAGCACTAAAAGGCCAATTTGTCTGGACAGTTGAGCGCGTCCTTAACAGCCAAGTGGTTATAAATCTGTACAGACTCTGAACCATCCACCTCAACAAACAGAGAATTCCACAGCTTTGTTTTCCTTTCATCCAGTCTAAATGGGTGACCTCGTGTCCTGTGTATAGTCCTATTAATGAATAGGTTTCCAGATAATGGTTTATAATGGCACAGTATATATTTTTATAAAGTTATCAGATCCCCTCTAAGGCGCTGCTTCTCTAAACTGAACAGGATTAAGCTTGTTAGCCTTTCTTCATAGCTTCTTCCTTTCCCCTATTTAATTTCCCGTCTCTGCACTTTTTATACCGCCATAATATCCTTTCTTAAAACAGGTGCCCAAAATTACCCGGCATATTCAAGATGTGGTCTTACCACTTATTTATAAAGAGGAAAAATTAGGTTTTCATCCTGAGAGTGAATTCCCCTTTAATGCATGCCAATACCTTGCTGGCCTCGGTGCAGTGTTAAGTTCGTCGACGAAATATTTTCGTCATAATTTTCGTCAGGCAGTCAGTAGGGGTCCGGTTTGGGGCCCCCGCCGGTTCCCCCTCTGCCTCTGTTTTGATTGAAATTCACAGGCAGCCAGCGGCGCACGTGAGGGGCGGCGCCAGTGCAACGTGCCTGCTCCAGTGTGGGATCGGATGGATGCAGGCACACTGCTACAGGCACCACCGCGGCGTTTTTTCAGACTGAGCCGCTGGCTGCCTGTGAATTTCAATCATCGGAGGCAGAGGGAAACAGCCGGGGGCTCACTGTGGCCGCTGGCGCCCCAAACCGGGCCCCTATTGACACGCATCCTGGTGAGCAATGGGGGGGCGGGGTGGCAATTCATATTCATGTGTGAGCTAATGGGGCAATTAAAATCCATGTGTGAGCTAATGGGGGCAATTAAAATCCATGTGTGAGCTAATGGGGGCAATTCATATCCATGTGTGAGCTAATGGGGGCAATTCATATCCATGTGTGAGCTAATGGGGCAATTAATATCCATGTGTGAGCTAATGGGGCAATTAATATCCATGTGTGAGCTAATGGGGGCAATTCATATCCATGTGTGAGCTAATGGGGGCAATTCATATCCATGTGTGAGATAATGGGGCAATTCATATCCATGTGTGAGCTAATGGGGGCAATTAATATCCGTGTGTGAGCTAATGGGGCAATTAATATCCATGTGTGAGCTATTGGGGGCAATTCATATCCATGTGTGTGCTAATGGGGGCAATTAATATCCATGTGTGAGCTAATGGAGCAATTCATATCCATGTGTAAGCTAATGGGGCAATTCATATCCATGTGTGAGCTAATGGGGCAATTAAAATTCATGTGTGAGCTAATGGGGCAATTCATATCCATGTGTGAGCTAATGGGGCAATTCATATCCATGTGTGAGCTAATGGGGGCAATTCATATCCATGTGTGAGCTAATGGGGCAATTAAAATCCATGTGTGAGCTAATGGGGGCAATTAATATCCATGTATGAGCTAATGGGGGAAATTCATATCCATGTGTGAGCTAATGGGGCAATTCATATCCGTGTGTGAGCTAATGGGGCAATTCATATCCGTGTGTGAGCTAATGGGGGCAATTCATATCCATGTGTGAGCTAATGGGGCAATTCATATCCATGTGTGAGCTAATGGGGGCAATTCATATCCATGTGTGAGCTAATGGGGGCAATTAAAATCCATGTGTGAGCTAATGGGGGCAATTAATATCCATGTGTGAGCTAATGGGGGCAATTTATATCCATGTGTGAGCTAATGGGGGCAATTAACCCCTTAAGGACGGGAGTAATTTTACAACTTCGGCACTCTTTCGGAAGTGAAGTTTGCTGAAGTTTTTGCTCATCATGTTTAAACGCGGTTTTAAGTCACGTATTCTTATACCACCCAGACAAATTATATATTGTTCTTTCCGGTAGACTCGGCAGATTAATAATATATCATAATTATATATAAACGTCATGTCCTGCCATAATGCTATGACATCAGTGCGCCGGGAGGCTAGAAAAGACACAGATCAGGCTTCATCGAAGCCAGATCTGCGTGGGAGCCGCCGGGGAGGTAAGTATTACCGCCAGCTGGGCTCCTAACGCCGAGGACGTTCCATGCCGTCCTGCGGCGTTAAAGCCCGCCAAATGCAGGACGGCATAGAATGCCCTGCGGCGTTAAGGGGTTAAAATCCATGTGTGAGCTAATGGGGGCAATTCATATCCATGTGTGAGCTAATGGGGCAATTCATATCCATGTGTGAGCTAATGGGGGCAATTCATATCCATGTTTGAGCTGCACATTAGTGTGGGTTTTATTGCTGCGGAGCTCTGTAATACGCTCATACACTCTGCACATTACTGGGAGTTTTATTGCTCTGCAGCTCTGTAATGTGCAGTGTGTCAGGATTGTACAGTATCTTTTAAAATGATAGGCAGTTTCCCACATTTTCCACTGGGACTTTGTGCCGTGGCGCAGCCTTACAGTTGTCTTCAAAATTATTCAACCCCCAATGCTGTAAAGGGTTTTAGGGAATTTAGTGTACATTTGTAATTGTATTCAGAATGAAATCCTACAAGGACTTTTTAAAGAACCATATGCAACTAAAATGACATCAATTGGTTTTGTAATACAGTAGTAAATGTTTCTTTTGTGAATTCGTCATTGACACAATTATTCAACCCCTTAAAGACTACCACTCTGAAGAACAGAGGTTCATTCAAGTGTTTTCAATCAGGTATTGAAAACACCTGTGGATGTCACGGAGCAGCAATAAAGCATAATAAGCACCAATTAGGCAGCTTTAAAATGACTGTGATACTCAGCTCCTTCTAGACATTTACTGGTGTGGTTACAAACATGGCGAAGTCAAGAGAATGGTCCAGGAAGACAAGAGAAGAGGTGATTACTCTTCACAGGAAGGGCAATGGCTATAAGAAGATTGCAAAGATGTTAAACATACCAAGAGAGACCATAGGAAGCATCATTCGCAAATTCAAGGCAAAGGGCATTGTTGAAACGCTACCTGGTCGTGGCAGAAAGAAGATGCTGACTTCGACTGCTGTGCGCTACCTGAAGCGTAGAGTGGAGAAAAGTCCCCATGTGACTGCTGAGGAACTGAGAAAAGATTTGTCAGATGTGGGTACTGAAGTTTCAGCTCAGACAATACGGCGCACAATGCGTAATGAAGGCCTCCATGCCAGAACTCCCAGGCGCACCCCCTTGCTGTCTCCAAGAATAAGAAGAGTCGACTGCAGTATGCCAAAAGTCATGTGGACAAACCACAGAAGGTTTGGGATAGTGTTCTGTGGACTGATGAAACAAAATTAGAACTGTTTGGGCCCATGGATCAACGCTATGTTTGGAGGAGGAAGAACAAGGTCTATGAAGAAAAGAACACCTTGCCTACTGTGAAGCATGGCGGGGGGTCAATCATGCTTTGGGGCTGTTTTGGTTCTGCAGGTACAGGGAAGCTTCAACGTGTGCAAGGTACCATGAATTCTCTTCAGTACCAGGAGATATTGGATGACAATGTGATGCAGTCCGTCACAAACCTGAGGCTTGGGAGACGTTGGACCTTTCAACAGGACAATGATCCCAAGCATACCTCCAATTCCACTAGAGCATGGTTGCAGATTAAAGGCTGGAACATTTTGGAGTGGCCATCGCAGTCACCTGACTTAAATCCGATTGAGAACCTCTGGTGGGACTTAAAGAAAGCAGTTTCAGTGCGCAAGCCTAAGAATGTGACTGAACTGGAGGCTTTTGCCCATGACGAATGGGCGAAGATACCCGTAGATCGCTGCAAGACACTTGTGTCAAGCTATGCTTCACGTTTAAAAGCTGTTATAACTGTAAAAGGATGTTGTACTAAGTACTAAGATTGAATGTCACTTGGGGGTTGAATAAAACTGATAATGATGTGAGCACAGAAAAGACATTTGTGGTTATTTCATTATAAATGTTATGTTATATTTGTCTGACCTACACGTGCCTCTTTGATTTAATTGTAAGCAAGATGACTGAATGATCAAAATCAATGTCAAACTGGCCAAAACACTCAATTTCAGTGGGGGTTGAAGAATTTTGAACACAACTGTAGCTGCAGTGAGTGGGTGATGGCTGCTGCAGCAGTGCGGTAGCCATCTGTAAGTATGGGGGGAGCACAATTCGCTGCTAAACACATTCGATTTTAGTCGACTAAAATCGACTCTAAATTTAGTCGACTAAAATTAGACTAAAATTAATAATAATTCTGACGACTAAAATACGACGAAAATTAAGTGGTATTTTAGTCAAAAGACTAAAATTAAGACTAAAATTAAATTTGCTGTTAAAATTAACACTGCCTCGGCGACTGCTGTTTGACATTGGGCATTGTTACTTAAGGTTGAACTAGTAATTGAGGGTTGCTGGGCAGACAAGACTTGGCAAATCAGTTCTGGCTGTCTTTTTGGATGTAAACATACTGTTTTGCATATGGTATAGTCTTCTCTGTAATGAAACCAACAGGGCAATATCTTATGGGACCTTCGTGGGAACCCATTAAAGGTCAAAATTTCTCTATCCTCACTGTTCTCAGTAAACTGTTTCCTTGAGCATCAAGTATAGCTCAATGAGCCCTAAACAATGCAACAAATTATACTGGTTCTCAAAAGGTTTCTTTATTAATTTTTTGACACAATGTACAAGCAGAGATAAGGACATACATTAATATTAAGAAAAATGTAACACATTTTGTTCATTATAACTTGCTGTTATTATTATTATTATTCTTTATTTATAAAGCGCCAGCATATTCCGCAGCGCTGTACAATAAACACAGTATAGACAGGGTTACAAAACATTGAACAACATTTAACAAACAGTACAGGAGGAGATGACTGCCCTATTCCCGTAGGAACTCACAATCTGGGAGGGTTGGGGTTGGAAACAGGATGAGAGGACTGTAAGGTGAGAGTGATTGATGGTTGCGTCAGTGAGTTGGGTGGTAGACTTCCCTAAATAGGAATGTTTTAAGGGAGCGTTTGAAGGAAGAGAAGTTAAGGGAAAGTCTGACAGTACGAGGGAGAGCGTTCCAGAGAGTGGGGGCTGCGCGTGAGAAATCCTGCAGTCTATCATGGGAAGAGGTGATGCGGGGAGAAGCTAGGCGCAGGTCACTGTTTGACCTTAGGGAGCGGGCTGGGGTGTATTTGGTGATTAGTGAGGACAGGTAGTGGGGAGCTGAGTTAGTGAGGGTTTTGTAGGTAAGGATAAGGATTTTGAACAGTTTTAAGGATTGTGTCACATGATTAAATTCAAACAAAGGGCTTGAGGTAATTCAGGACGATGGCCAAAATAGGCTGCTTTTTTGGCTTTTTCAGCCATTTTCCAGTTCGGGAGATTCAAATATGGGTTTACCAGCATTTCGGATTCTCAATCCAAAATTTACTCTCTCAGCTACAGTACATATATTTTCATGGGAAAAATTGGGCAAGATTTCGTTCATAATGCTAAAATGGAGGTGCTAGGTCTAAACCTGTGCCTGCAGGTTTCCCCATAGCTTCCCCATTTCAGTGTGAGATTCCTGAGCAGGCACTACTTCAGCACCTTGCCCTAGAACCATGCACTACCCTTGGGGATACTTGCAGTCCATAGGACTCCAAAGAGGGTTGCGCTGACATGACGCAACTCCAAGACCTGCACCTGGTGGCAAGATGCAGCGGATTGGGCCACCGTTCTCATCGTGGGATGAGAGGTGAGTATCAGATTTATGGGGGGGTTAAGCTGGTGTTAAATGATTCTGTAAAATCAGAATCCGTTGGCACCAGCTTTTAGGAGTCGCTAAATTTTTGTTTAGCCCATCAGCACTAGGACTTTGTAATAACTTACTTATGCTAACACTAATTACTGATTGCGCTCCCCATGTTAAATATAGAATTAGCAAGGTACAGTAATCTCGCGCAAGCTAGTCTATAGTGGGACTTGGAGGGAGACATCAGGAGGTGGTCTGAGTCGGCGGAGGTCAGATTGAGCGCGGTCTGTCACTGGAAAAGGCGGGTTCTGTGCTCGTCAGAACAGAGAGATCAGATCACGCATTTGCTCTTATGCCTGCTGATGCACATCAAATGTAAGTCCGACATGAGTGTTTTTACTGTAACAGTGGAAATATTATAGCATGGGCTTGCGGACTTATAAATATAAAAGTGAATTATGAAAGCAGGGACTTATTATATATTATTTTTTAATTATAACTGTAAAATTAAAGTAGGAACTGCAGGATGAAAGTAGTGAAAGTTAAAGTTTAGACTTGAGCCTTTTTACTGTACCAGAGATAAGGCTGAAAACTTATCTAAGGCGGAATAATTAAGCTAAGCCCTCCCAGCCTGCCATGTGACCTCCTGAGTGATACTGCATTTAAACAAGAGACACAATTGCCTCTGTTCACTCAAATTTTTAGCTATACAGCTTGCTACTAAGCGAATGCCCCTGATGATGCTGGGATACAGCGAAACGCGTAGACAGCATAACTGATTTCCTAACACTCAACTCCCCCGAGGCATAGTGCAAGACACAGTTAGTTCTGTCACTTTTTAAGTCTGTTGAGCGATCACAGACATTCTATCAAGTGCAGTCCCTTCTACTATGTGTTCATGTGGAGATGTGATACAAGCAACATTGGGATACAAAGTAGCCTTTATTTCTAAATTATTTCCTTTTTCACTCTTTACTATACCCACAGACCCACGAAGGCCTGTTTCCTACTGCTACTATAGTATCTGTACAGCATTACTATCACTATTGTGCTCCACTATACTCCTCTCATGATGCTTCAGTAATGGGGGGATTTCTTGATTGTACGAGAAGACGAATACAGAGCCTATGCTCTACGGGTCTTGCAACTGTATAATTTTTTTTGTTGTTGTTACTTTTTGTCCTAACTAACTAACTGTCCTAACTTTTGTCTATTCCTATTGTTTGTTTGCTTTTTGGTTCCTTGGTATCCACTCCCTACACCTTGAGGTTTTTGTTTTAGGCTTTATGGTAAACGTTGGATCCATACTCCATTTTTATAGGATTTTCCATTAAAAGTTATGTTTTTGACTCACATCCACTCTCAGAAGGAGATTTGGCCTTTGCAACCTCCAACAATTAATAAAATATATATCATTGTTTTGGGTTACCCCTGCTGTGTGTTTCATTTGGAGGCCGCCCCCTGTTTTCCGTTTTCCTTCTCTCTATGCATTGCCACTCCCCAAGGTTGCCATACCATTAATCCTTGATAGCAATTTGTCTTTTGCATCCATCTCAAAGTATCAAAGTTAAAGTTTAGACTTGAGCCTTTTTACTGTACCAGTAATAAAATAATCTATGGACTTGCAAGTTATGAACATAACAGTGTACATGGTAATGTACAGACATATAAAAATTTAATTTACATTATGGAGGCTGCACATTTTTACAGTAAACGAAGATCCTATTTTGCAGTAAAAGAGTGCAATCTCCGTAATAGGGATGCACCCATACCATTACTAGTATCGGTATCCGTGCCGATACCGGCAGTTCCACAAGTACTTGGTACTCGTGCAAATGTCCTGATACCTCTACCGATACCCGAAAGCCAGCACTGGGCTGGCTTGTTGTTATCCGAGGGGCTGAGGCTGCTGGCAGAATGTATTAACTGCATTCCGCCAGCATTCCTCTCTGGCTGGCCACGTTCTACAGAGCGGCCATCGGGCTGTGAAGGCTGTGATGCAGCCTCCAGCTGCACTTTCGTGAGATCTCGTGACCTTCGCATGATCTTGCAAGAGCGTGTCATAGCTTTCACAAATTGACGGCCGCTCTGGAGAAAGCGGCCAGCTGGAGAGGCATGCTGGCAGAATGCTGTTATTGTATTCTGTCAGCAGCCCCAGTGTCTGAGGGTATACACGTGTCTGAGATCTGAGGGAACAACAAATCAAGATTTCACCATATTTAACCCTATAAAAGCTTGCAACTGCTCTTACCTATTTTAGGAACACAGCAATATTTAACTCATTCTAGACTTTTCAAAAGGTCTTAAGCTCTGTTGAAAAATGGTGGAAATTTAGTTCACAATGAATATCCATAAATTGCTTAAAACTGCCAACAGCGTCAATGTATTCCACTCTTGGCAGGTCCTATTCTGTTACTATCATACCAACCTAATGACTACTTTTATAGGAATAACTCATTTACTGAGGACCAAGTCCTTACTGGAGCTTCCTGCAGTTCAAGGTTAAATAGAACCTGTAGGTGGAGCACCTGTATCAGGAAGGGGTGCTTGCCCCTTGGGTTAAATATGGTGAAAACACTGCTTTAATGCATTAAGCTGCTGTTGCTGTTCCTTTGAAAAAAAATTCATTAAACATTTTGGTGTGCTCTCTTTATGATTTGTTGTTTTATAATTGTCTTGAGACGCACCCATACTGAATGTTTAGTAAAGGCTGAGTGCTACCCTCTTTGTGAGATCTGAGGGAATACATGTGTCTGAGGTCTGAAAGTATACTTGTGTCTGAGGTCTGTGGGTATACAAGAGTCCTAGGTCTTTGGGTATACATGTGTCTGAGGTTCGTATTTTCTGATGTCCGTGGGTAACATGTAAAGTTCAGTTCAGGTTGCTACCACCCACCTTCGAGCTGCCACTGCAAAGTCCTCACTCCAACGACATAGCACAATATCAAGAAAAAAATACTCCAGCAGGTGGCATTAAATTCTGGCTTTATTCCAACAGCATAGCAGAACAACGTATGGACCTGGAACCAGGTCTTTGTCAAGTCTACTAAACATATCTCTACACCTTCCTTCTTAAATACATCATAGGTAATTAACCATCATTAAAAACAGCGGTGTTGTACATAGATTCATCATTGTAACACCTGTTTGCAATGATTGTGTCCACAGCACAAGCATTGCCATTAAAACCAATGTTGCTATCATGTCTCCAATGGTGTCAATTGTAGATTTATTAATACACTTTATCAATCAAATTTATTAAATGTAAAATCTGCTTAATTATTCACATGACACTTAAGTTAACCCCTTCCCACCATTGGAGACCTAAATAGCTACGACGAAGCAGGATTTCATAATCCCCAATTGTTGTGATCTGCATTATAGAAAGGGTGCATAATCCGGCTCTCTATTTTAAACCTTGGGGGGACATCGCGTTTAAATGGTAAATGCAAAAGAGTTCTTTCCTTTTCAGGATTTTCTCTCTATCCCCCCCTCTGGTAAATTTAGGGATACCTTCCACTACCTGAAATCTCAGCTGTGAGACGTCATGACCGAATTCCACAAAGTGGGATGGTACTGGAAGCTCCACCTTTTTGGTCCTGATGTCGGATTTATGTTTTAAAAATACGATTCTTTATTTTTTGTGTTGTCTCTCCTACATATTTCAGCCAACAGGGGCATTTTAGTAGGTATACTACATGTGTAGAATTGCACGTGTAGTACCCTCTCACTTTATGTTTATTAATTTAAAATTAATTTTTTAGACACTTTGGACATCAAGAGGGAGGGGCCTCTATAGAAAACCAACAGACAGAAATGCCCTATTGATGTATATCAGCGCACATCCAGACACATTAATTAGATCTCTCCCCCTTAGTCAGCTCATGAGGGTTAACCGGATTGTTAGCGCACCTGATTGTAAAGACAAGAGGATGGATGAGATGTTCGAGAGATTTAAGAAAAGGGGATACCCTAATAAGCTATTGGGACAGGAATTTGATAAAATAAAAGAACAGGGGGGCACCTTTGAGAGAGGTCCTAAGAGGAATACAAAAAGATTAGCCTTTGTATCCAAATTTGGAACACATATGGATCAAATTAAAAAATTCTCTTTAAAAACTGGCATATTTTAAAAGATTCTTATCCAAATATACCAGAATTTCAAACGGTTCCCATTAAGGATAAATTAGTGAAGGCAGAACTTAAAGGAGATCAGAGTAAAAGATTCTTTGGCACACCCAAATGGGGTACCTTTCCATGCCTCAATTGCTCATGTTGCAGCGCCATTATCTTTGGAGACACCTTCGTCCATCCCCACTCAGGACATAAACATAAAGTGAGAGGGTACTACACGTGCAATTCTACACATGTAGCATACAGTACCTACTAAAATGCCCCTGTGGGCTGATATATATAGGAGAGACAACACAAAAAATAAAGAATCATATTTTAAAACATAAATCCGATATCAGGACCAAAAAGGTGGAGCTTCCAGTACCATCCCACTTTGTGGAATTCTGTCATGACGTCTCACAGCTGAGATTTCAGGTACTGGAAGGTATCCCTAAATTTACCAGAGGGGGGGATAGAGAGAAAATCCTGAAAAGGTAAAAACACTATTGGATTTACCATTTAAACGCGATGTCCCCTCAAGTTTTAAATAGAGAGCCGGATTATGCACCCTTTCTATAATGCAGGTCACAACAATTGGGGATTATGAAATTCTGCTTCATCGTAGCGATTTAGGTCTCCAATGGTGGGAATGGGTTAACTTAAGTGTCATGTGAATAATTAAGCAGATTTTGCATTTAATAAATTTGATTGATGAAGTGTATTAATAAATCTACAATTGACACCATTGGAGACATGGTAGCAACATTGGTTTTAATGGCAATGCTTGTGCTGTGGACATAATCATTGCAATCAGGTGTTACAATGATGAATCTATGTACAACACCGCTGTTTTTAATGATGGTTAATTACGTATTTAAGAAGGTGTAGAGATCTGTTTAGTAGTCTTGACAAAGACCTGGTTGCAGGTCGAAACGTTGTTCTGCTATGCTGATGGAATAAAGCCAGAATTTAATGCCATCTGCTGGAGTATTTTTTTCTTGATATTGTGAGTATACATGTGTCTGAGGTCTGAAGGTATGCTTGGGTCTGAGGTCTGTGGCTATACTTGTGTCTTTAGTCTGTGGGCATACATGTGTCTCAGGCTTGAGGGTATACAGGTGTCTGAGGTCTGTGGGTATACATGTGTCCTAGGTCTGTGGGAATATACGTGTCTGAGGTTCACATGTGTCTGAGGTCCGTGGGTATGCATGTGTCTGAGGTCTATGGGTATATATGTGTCTGAGGTCTGGTGTGGGTATACATATATCATATATAACTCACCTCCTTAATAACTTACTTGCACAAAATCAAAAAAGTGAACTGCTGGTCATCATCGATTTTTAATACAGATTGGCTGAATCCTAAAGCCAATAAACACTGCTCACTGTTTAAGGCCTTGCAGCTAACTCAATTAATCTCATCCCCCACTCTCATTAATATGAAGAGCCCTAACCATACCCTGCTGGACTGGATTCTCTCTTCATGTCCTGATAGAATACAGGAGGCAGGCGTTCTCGCTAATAGTTTCAGTGACCACTGTCTAGTGTACTTTCTGCACAAAATCTCCCCCAAAGGTAATAATCACCAGGTCTTTCAAGAAATTTAATCTTGAATCCTTCCTAAGTGATCTCAAACAGCTCCCATGGTACAGACTAAACCTAATCCCAGACCTGGACTGTGCAATTGGTTATTTTCAGTCTTGGCTCCTGCAAGTCTAGAATGCCCATGCCCCACTGCGTGAAGTGTGAGAAAAAGGGGCTCATCTCCCCTGGGTTACACCTGATCTTATACAAATGTACCAGCTGAGAGATTCACTATGGTCAAATTTCAAGAGTACTGGTTCCATGACCGATCACTGTGAATACCGAAAATGCAGGAATGCATGCACAAAACAAACAAAAATGGCTAAAGCCCAATATTTCAATGAAAATCTAAACAATAACATATCAAACCCTAGAAATTTTTGGAGAATCATAAGTAACATACAAGCACCCCCTGTCCACTCCCAAACGGCTGCTGTCAAAGTAAACAACCAAACCCTGCAACACCCCCTAGATGTAGCAAATGCCTTTAATAATTATTTTGTTGGAAGCACCACCACCCTGATTGCTAAGCTAACGAATGACACACCTACAGAAAGGCCGTACACAGGTCAGGCCCCTCCAACCGTGCAGAGACCCCAAATCGCAGATAAATTCAACTTTAGACCAGTGCCTGTCAGTGCAGTTACTAAACTTCTCCGTAATCAAAAAATGAAATACCAGTCTGGACCTGATCAAATCCCAGCAATGCTGCTGAAAATCAGTGCCCCGGCAATCGCAAATCCTGTCGCAACCCTAATCAATGAATCACTGGTGACTGGATACATTCCCAGACTCTGGAAGACTGCGAGAGTGGTACCTATCCGTAAAAGTGGTGACAGTACTCTGGTATCCAACTACCGTCCGATCTCATTGCTCCCTGTTATGTCAAAAATGTTGGAAAAATGTGTGTACACGCAATTACGTGATTATTATCAATCTTCAGACTATTTAACCCAGATCAATCTGGAGTTCGTCCAAATCACTCAACTACAACCGCCCTTTTAATAGTTTGCAATGATGCCCAAGCTGGCATGGAACAAGGAGACCTAACTGGAGCCATCTTCCTTGATTTTGCCAAGGCCTTTGACTCAGTAGACTAGGGATGTGCGTTTCGATTTGGACCGATTCGTATTTTTCACGAATCGGTCCGATTCGTGGCTTCAGATTCGGCCAAATTTCTGAATCGGATCGGAACCAAAAACGTCCAATACGAAAAGATTTTTGTGTTTTCGTATGGACGTGAAATATGTAATACCGCAAGTCATTTTCGTTCCATTCGTGATTTCGGTTCCATTTCGGTCATTTTGTATTTTTCGGTTCCATTGCTGATTCCGTAATTCCATATCGTTTCCAATGATTCGATATTTCTGTCGATACGATAATTCTGTCGATACGATAATCTTGTCAATACGGTAATTCTGTCGATACGGTAATTCTGACGATTCTATCTTTTTTTACTAAATAAAGATCCTTTATTTCTTATGAATATGCATTGTACAACTTTATTTAATCATATTAAAATGGTATGAAAGGAACAAAAATGAACAAACGATTTAAAAAATGCAAAAATAAAATACTGACCCAAGTGGTCTGACTTTAAAGAAAATAACAGAACAAAAGGTTTAAAAACGGAAAAAAAGCTGAGTAAAATTATCAGAAACGAAAAAAAAAAAAGAAATGACTTACAACGAAAAAAATAAATAAAATGCAGCATAAGCACACTGCAGGGAAGCGCCTCTCTGCGCAGTATAATTAATGCAGCATATGAATACGCACAATGCGGGGAACAAGCGCCTCTCTGCGCGGTATAATTAATGCAGCATATAAATACGCACACTGCGGGGAACAAGCGCCTCTCTGCGCGGTATAATTAATGCAGCATATGAATACGCACACTGCAGAGAACATGTGCCTCTGCGCGGTATAATTAATGCAGCATATGAATACGCATACTGCGTGGAACAATCGCCTCTCTGCGCAGTATAATTAATGCAGCATATGAATACGCACACTGCGGGGAACAAGCGCCTCTCTGCGCTGTATAATTAATGCAGCGTAAGAATACGCACACTGCGGGGAACAAGCGCCTCTCTGCATGTTATAATTAATGCAGCATATGAATATTTAATAAAAAAACGATAGAATCAGCAGAATTATCGTATCAACAGAATTACCGTATCGACAGAAATATCGAATCCGAAAAACCATTAGTAACTTTCAGTCAAAAGGAATAGACACTTTGAAACGAGGAGAACAGATGTTCTGAAAAACACCAAAATTTCCGATATCACGAAAAAAAAAGTTGATAGAAAAAACGAGCCGATCCGATAACATGAAAATGGCCGAAATCACGGGAAAAAAGTTGATACGAAAAATGAGCCGAAACGAGCCGAAACGATTTTAGATTTTAAAAATCCGAACGACCCGAACCGAACCGAATTGAAAAACAAATCGGTGCACATCCATACCATGGAATGTTATTACAAAAACGTAAAAACTCTTGTATTGGTGATCGCACGCTAGCCTGGTTTCAAACGTATGTATCCAACCGATCGAAACATTTGTGCATT
This sequence comes from Leptobrachium leishanense, assembly GCA_009667805.1. Taxonomy (NCBI): domain Eukaryota; kingdom Metazoa; phylum Chordata; class Amphibia; order Anura; family Megophryidae; genus Leptobrachium; species Leptobrachium leishanense. The sequence goes on from CM019065.1 coordinate 277,953,017, forward strand.
TCTGGCAGCTCCTTCCTCCCCCTCTTAGTCACGTGCGGAGTACCCCAAGGCTCGATACTCGGCCCCCTGCTATTCACGATATTCATAAATGATCTGCCCAATGTTTGCAAAGCCTCAACGCAGATGACACCGTAATCTATACCAGCAAACCAAATCTCCGGCAGCTGGAGGCCGTGCTGCAAGAACAATTCACAGAGGTAGTTGAGTGGATTGCAGATGACAAACTTTTTTTAAAATTCTGACAAAACTGTAACAATGCTCTTTGGAACAACACCTAAACTACATAAATTGCAAAATCCCCATCTATGTGTTGGGACAAAATCATATGGCACGCTGACCACAGTCACTTCTCTCAGATATCTAGGTATGTGGTTAGACCCAAATCTATCCTTTGGCCCTTACATTGAAAAACTCTCATCTAAACTTTACCCTAAACTAGGTGCCCTGTACAGAAACAAATCCTGCCTGAGCCCCACAGTACGAAAGCAGATTGTACAACAAATGCTTATGCCGGCTATTGAATACGGAGATGTAGTGTATGCAGCTGCCCAGCAAACGCACCTCCAGAAACTTACTACATTGTATAACTCTGCCGCTTTGTGCTACAATGTAACTACATGACCCACCATTGTGACATGTTAAAAGAGCTAAACTGGCCATTGCTGGAATCTAGACACACTCTTCACCTTTCCAACCTGGTGTTTAACAGATTTTCTGGGAAGCTACCACCCTACCTGAATAGGCTGCTTCCCCTAGCAGTTCCCTCATCCTATAACCTCCAATCCAGGAGCAGCACCTTACTTGCAATACCACACTACAAAAGAAAGTGTCTCGATGCTCATTTTCCTACAGAGCACCGCAGTTATGGAATAACCTCCCATATGCCATCAAATCTTCCCCCAGTCTTAAGTCACTCAAGAGCTCCCTATTAACATACCTCAATACGGAATGCACCTGCAAACATAGTGACTTTATTACTTACATATTTATTTCGGTGTCAATTCTGTATATTTGTTTTGTTTTTAATATCTTGTATTTATTACTCTGTATTTCTGTAACGACTGTAAAATTTCAATGTTCTTAAACCCAGGACATACTTGAAAACAAGAGAAATCTCAATGTATCTTCCTAGTAATATACTTTGCAAATAAATAAATAAATATATCTGAGGTGAGGTCTGGTGTCTGTGTGTGTGGTCAGGGTGTGTGCAGGCCTGTGCAGTGGATAAATGGGGTGTCTGGCCATACATTTCAATATCAAAATAAATTGGACAGGCTTTCAGCAAAATCCTGAATGAATTATTGGAAATTGGTCACATGACATTAAAAGAAGTATCAGTACTTGATATCTGTGAGTACCTGCAAAAAGTATCTGTACTTGTACTCGGTCTTAAAAAAATGGTATTGTGCATCCATAGAAGTAAATATAGTCCCTTATCCTCTTTTTTTTTTTTAATCCCAGCATGGCATCCACAACGTCTCAAATCAAAACGGAACCCAAAAAAAGTAAAAATTAGGGATGAAGAAAGATTGTTCAACGAAACGTGGACAGATGACTTCTTTTTTGTCGAGGCAAATAGTAAGGTAATCTACTTAATTTGTAGGGAATTTGTGTAGGTTTTCAAAGACTATCAGGATTATTCAAAGAGATCCGAAAAGTCACCTCACGTTCGGTGACTTTTCGTTCCCCCACACTTCGGGGGGATTCGGCGATTTCTAGTTCGCCGACCCTGCGGTGTATTCAGCAAGCACCTCAGGGCCAACGTAGTGCAGGGAATACTTGTCGAAAACCCACAGAACACTCACTGACTACTCACCGAACACTCACCGAACACTGACCGAAACCTGCAGAAACAGCTGGAATAACCCTTGCCAAACACGCCAGAAAAACCCAACAAGACACCGATCACAGCGCAGACCGACACGAAGACGAACGAGTTGAAAAAAAAAGTACCCTTGAAAGTTTGAAATTTGAAACGCTGTTTGCAAAAAACAACTGAACGAAAATGTCTGAAATTTACATATAAGATCCTATGAATGATAATAAAAAGGTCTGTTACAGAAAAGAGAAAAAACTATTTAAAAGAAGCAGAAAACAGCGGAGACTTTTTACTGCAGAATAAAATAATAAACGGTTTATTAGATATTAAATTAAAACTGGAATAAATTTAACATTGAAGTCTATGGGATTCTCCTCAATAAACCTGTCGAATGAAACCACCGAACAGCAGGGCATTTCGGCAACTTTTCACAGCTGTTCGGTGTTCTCTGAATAGATGAACCATTGCTTCTCTATGGGGGAATTCACTGCCCTCAAACAGGCACCGTATGTGCAGGCAATTCGCCAACATTTGGCGAACTGCCTGCTCTCTGATTAGCCGAATGGCCAGGAAATGTAACCGTATGCTGAATTTCAGTGTCCGGTTGCATTTCGGATGCAACCTTTGAATAACCCTTTATAATTTGAAAAGGCATTATATGTAAAAACCTGCTGCCAAATTTGGCACGTATCAAGGATTGTGTCGTAAAGACAAAGTAGCCAAACTGAAAAAAGAGTCTGTCTTCGCAATAATTTTTTTTAAAAAAAAGTTACAACTCAGATGCAGTCTATTGCAAAAGCTAGTTATGTGGTAGCATATTTTATAGCACAAAAAAATTCCAAACCATTTACTGATGGTGAGTTTACTACGCAATGTATATAAAGTGTAGCAGAAATAATTTGCCCTTTAAAACAGGTGACACAAAAGAGCAAGAGTGTATCTATATAAAATACAAAAAGACAAATAAAACGACCATAGCGTGAGATAACTTAAAAGTCAATTAATATAAATAGGACCCCTGCAGAAACGCACTCACTAGAAAGATATATTCAACACGCATATCATAGAATGATGTTACCACTCCTCAGTGTATATCGGTATCAGGTATCCAGGTCAGGAAGCAAACACCCTCTAGTGCAGACAGCAAGAGCCTGTCAGGTGGAAATGGGCTCCAGCACAGAGAGGAATGGGTCCAATTGAAAATAATCGATATTACCAATAAAAGCGTTAGTACATCCAGAGAGAGCAGGACATTTCTAAAATCAGATTGTCTCACCAGACTATAGTCAGGCAAAGTGACGAAATTGGAAAATTTACCGAAAGACGTTTGGAGGGTTAGGCTGCTAATTTTAAATCTTATGCTTTGGCGATGGATGACAGTACTGATGCTCTACCATGGCTCAACTTGCCATTTTTATTAGAGGTAGTGATGATGAATATAATATCACTGAAGAAATGCCTTCTTTAGTGCCATTAAAAGACGCAACTAAATCAAGAGATTTATACAAAGCAGTAAAAAATTTGGTTAAAGCGATTTTCTTTGTTCATTATCAACATATCTGGTATAGTTACTGATGGTGCTCTGGCGATGGTGGGATTATTGCCCCCCAAAACTAATGTTTAATGAAGTATCGTTGCATAGTAATTTAAAAAAATGTTTACTGAAAAGCTTTAAAAATTAATAATGCAAATTGTCAGCAAGACTTTGAATTTCATAAGGGCTAAGGGATTAAATCGTCACCAACTTCAGTAATTCCTGAAAATTGTTGATGATGACTATGGCGGCATCATTTACTTTTCGGAAGTAAGATGGCTACACGTTGAAAAGATTTTATGATCTGCGACATGTTATCATGTCGTTTATGGTATATAAAAAAATTAATTTGTGTTAGAACTTGTCAATGAAAACTGGCTTACAGATTTAGTATTTTCAGTGTATTTAACTGCTCATTTAAAAGAGTTAAACATGCCCATTAGATCATTTTCTCAACTTAGACATTTCATTGATTCCAGTAATAGATACGCTATGGCAGGGATGCCACTTCCACACTTTGAATCCTTATGTCTGGGTGGTAGTGTCCAATAGGGCTGATATCCCTATTATACCTAAACCTATGTTCTAATTCGAAAGACTGGGGGGATTTGATGTATTGCAGCCGATAGGAGGTGGATTTGAATGAGTGCATACCTGGAGAAGAATGGGAATAAATATGGGAAGCTACAGCCCAGTCTTCTATTTGATACCAAATTATATAAACTGCCTTTCCACCTCTACTGCAGGGAGGATGGGCGCACAATGGCGGCCATTAACGCACAGGTCCACGAGGGGGGCGCTGCTTCTGACTGCTTTTCTATCAAAGGTCCTGCCCCCAGTTGTCCAGGGAATGCCTGATTGCCTCTGCTCCCTGGCTGCCTGTGCCATTGCTGTGGAAGCAGTCCAGTCCTTAACCCTAGGCACCGACCCTGTCTTTCACACTCAACACAATGTCATACATGTACTCTGTAACCTCTCCACCCAGCACATTTCCTCCCAACGTCTGCCTGGCTATGAAAATGTACTTCCACCTCCAATCTGTATGTCAAATACTCTTCAGTCTCTTCTGGCCCATCTGCTGTCCTTGGTGCCCTCTTGCACCTAAGCGAAAGCCACGAAGAGCCTTACGTATTGCATGACTGTTTACCTCTTATCCAGCTAACAACCTCTCCTTGCTCTGACCTTTCTGCAGTGGCGTAGTGAGGGGGTCAGGTGCCCCGGGGCACCTTTCAGCTGGCGGGCGCCGGCACAGCAGCCCTGCCGCTCATGTGTGTTCCACCAGCCAGCCGTGAGATCGCGGAGTACACGTGATCTCTGCCATCTCGCGAGATCGCAGCTGGCTGGTGGTGCCTACGTGAGCAGCAGAGCTTCTTGCCGGCAGCTGCTCGTAGGACAAAAAGCACGTGGCCACCGGCAGTGGAGAGGTGAGCTGGGGCAATATATTTCGGTTTGAGCTGCTGGGGGCAATATATATCCCTGTGTGAACTGCTGGGGCAATATATATCCATGTGTGCACTGCTGGGGGCAATATATATCCATATGTGAGCTGCTGGGGCAATATATCCATGTGTGAGCTGCTGGGGCAATATATATCCATGTGTGAGCTGGGGGCAATATATATCCATGTGTGAGCTGCTGAGGGCAATATATATCATGTGTGAGCTGCTGGTGCAATATATATCCATGTGTGAGCTGCTGGGGGCAACACATATACATGTGTGAGTTGCTGGGGAAATATATATCTGTTTGAGCTGCTGGTGGCAATATATATCCATGTGCGAGCTGCTGGGGTAATATATATCCATGTGTGAGCTGCTGGGGTAATATATATCCCTGCGTGAGCTGCTGGGGTGATATATATCCATGTGTGAACTGCCTGGGCAATATATATCCATGTGCGAGCTGCTGGGGCAATATATATCCATGTGTGAGCTGCTGGGGCAATATATATCCATATGTGAGCTGCTGGGGAAATATATATCCATGTGTGACCTGCCTGGGCAATATATATCCCTGTGTGAGCTGCTGGGGCAATATATATCCATGTGTGAGCTGCTGGGGGCAATATATATCCCTGTGTGAGCTGCTGGGGCAATATATATCCCTGTGTGAGCTGCTGGGGCAATATATATCCATGTGTGAGCTGCTGGGGGCAATATATATCCCTGTGTGAGCTGCTGGGGCAATATATATCCCTGGGTGAGCTGCTGGGGTAATATATATCCCTGTGTGAGCTGCTGGGGCAATATATATCCATATGTGAGCTGCTGGGGCAATATATATCCATGTGTGAGCTGCTTTGGGGCAATATATCCATGTGAGCTGGGGGCAATATATCCATGTGTGAGCTGCTAGGGCAATATATATCCATGTGTGAGCTACTGGGGCAATATATATCCATGTGTGAGCTGCTGAGGGCAATATATATCCATGTGGTAGCTGCTGGGGCAATATTTATCCATGTGTGAGCTGCTGGGGGCAATATATATCCATGTGTGAGCTGTTGGGGCAATATATATCCCTGCGTGAGCTGCTGGGGTGATATATATCCATGTGTGAGCTGCTGGGGCAATATATATCCATATGTGAGCTGCTGGGGAAATATATATCCCTGGGTGAGCTGCTGGGGTAATATATATCCCTGTGTGAGCTGCTGGGGCAATATATATCCATGTGTGAGCTGCTGGGGCAATATATATCCATGTGTGAGCTGCTTGGGGGCAATATATCCATGTGAGCTAGGGGCAATATATCCATGTGTGAGCCGCTAGGGCAATATATATCCATGTGCGAGCTACTGGGGCAATATTTATCCATGTGTGAGCTGCTGATGGCAATATATATCCATGTGTGAGCTGCTGGGTGCAATATATATCATGTGTGAGCTGCTGGTGCAATATATATCCATGTGTGAGGTGCTGGGAGCAACACATATACATGTGTGAGTTGCTGGGGAAATATATATCCGTTTGAGCTGCTGGGGGTAATATATATCCCTGTGTGAGCTGCTGGGGGCAATATATATCCATGTGTGAGCTGCTGGGGCAATATATATCCCTGCGTGAGCTGCTGGGGGCAATATATATCCATGTGTGAGCTGCTGGGGCAATATATATCCATGTGTGAGCTGCTGGGGGCAATATATATCCATGTGTCAGTTGCTGGGGAAATATATATCCGTTTGAGCTGCTGGGGCAATATATATCCCTGTGTGAGCTGCTGGGGCAATATATATCCATGTGCGAACTGCTGGGGGCAATATATATCCATGTGTGAGCTGCTTTGGGGCAATATATATCCCTGCGTGAGCTGCTGGGGTGATATATATCCATGTGTGAACAGCTGGGGCAATATATAATCATGTGTGAGCTGCTGGGGCAATATATATCCATGTGTGAGCTGCTGTGGCAATATATATCCATATGTGAGCTGCTGGGGCAATATATATCCATGTGTGAGCTGTTGGGGCAATATATATCCCTGCGTGAGCTGCTGGGGTGATATATATCCATGTGTGAGCTGCTGGGGCAATATATATCCATATGTGAGCTGCTGGGGAAATATATATCCCTGGGTGAGCTGCTGGGGTAATATATATCCCTGTGTGAGCTGCTGGGGCAATATATATCCATGTGTGAGCTGCTGGGGCAATATATATCCATGTGTGAGCTGCTTGGGGGCAATATATCCATGTGAGCTAGGGGCAATATATCCATGTGTGAGCCGCTAGGGCAATATATATCCATGTGCGAGCTACTGGGGCAATATTTATCCATGTGTGAGCTGCTGATGGCAATATATATCCATGTGTGAGCTGCTGGGTGCAATATATATCATGTGTGAGCTGCTGGTGCAATATATATCCATGTGTGAGGTGCTGGGAGCAACACATATACATGTGTGAGTTGCTGGGGAAATATATATCCGTTTGAGCTGCTGGGGGTAATATATATCCCTGTGTGAGCTGCTGGGGGCAATATATATCCATGTGTGAGCTGCTGGGGCAATATATATCCCTGCGTGAGCTGCTGGGGGCAATATATATCCATGTGTGAGCTGCTGGGGCAATATATATCCATGTGTGAGCTGCTGGGGGCAATATATATCCATGTGTGAGTTGCTGGGGAAATATATATCCGTTTGAGCTGCTGGGGCAATATATATCCCTGTGTGAGCTGCTGGGGGCAATATATATCCATGTGCGAACTGCTGGGGCAATATATATCCATGTGTGAGCTGCTTGGGGGCAATATATATCCCTGCGTGAGCTGCTGGGGTGATATATATCCATGTGTGAACAGCTGGGGCAATATATATCCATGTGTGAGCTGCTGGGGCAATATATATCCATGTGTGAGCTGCTGTGGTAATATATATCCATATGTGAGCTGCTGGGGCAATATATATCCATGTGTGACCTGCCTGGGCTATATATCCCTGTGTGAGCTGCTGGGGCAATATATATCCATGTGTGAGCTGCTGGGGCAATATATATCCCTGGGTGAGCTGCTGGGGCAATATATATCCCTGGGTGAGCTGCTGGGGCAATATATATCCATGTGTGAGCTGCTGGGGCAATATATATCTATGTGTGAGCTGCTTGGGGGCAATATATCCATGTGAGCTGGAGGCAATATATCCATGTGTGAGCTCGGGGCAATATATCCATGTGAGCTGGGGGCAATATATCCCTGCGTGAGCTGCTGGGGCAATATATATCCATGTGTGAGCTGCTGGGGCAATATATATCCATGTGTGAGCTGCTGGGGGCAATATATATCCATGTGTGAGTTGCTGGGGAAATATATATCCGTTTGAGCTGCTGGGGCAATATATATCCCTGTGTGAGCTGCTGGGGGCAATATATATCCATGTGCGAACTGCTGGGGCAATATATATCCATGTGTGAGCTGCTTGGGGGCAATATATATCCCTGCGTGAGCTGCTGGGGTGATATATATCCATGTGTGAACAGCTGGGGCAATATATATCCATGTGTGAGCTGCTGGGGCAATATATATCCATGTGTGAGCTGCTGTGGTAATATATATCCATATGTGAGCTGCTGGGGCAATATATATCCATGTGTGACCTGCCTGGGCTATATATCCCTGTGTGAGCTGCTGGGGCAATATATATCCATGTGTGAGCTGCTGGGGCAATATATATCCCTGGGTGAGCTGCTGGGGCAATATATATCCCTGGGTGAGCTGCTGGGGCAATATATATCCATGTGTGAGCTGCTGGGGCAATATATATCTATGTGTGAGCTGCTTGGGGGCAATATATCCATGTGAGCTGGAGGCAATATATCCATGTGTGAGCTCGGGGCAATATATCCATGTGAGCTGGGGGCAATATATCCATGTGCGGTGTGTCTGAGTGTGAGTTTTATTGCTCTGGAGCTCTGTGATACACACATTACTGTGAGTTTTATTGCTGTGGAGCTCTGTGATACACTCATACGCACAGCACATTACTGTGAGTTTTATAGTTGTGGAGCTCTGTGATACACCTATACACACCATACGCAGCCAATGAGGCAAGTGGCACGTCGGCTAGTCTTGGCAAAACCTGCCCGTCAGTAAGATTTTAATGATGCTCTCCTGTTAACCTATTTTATGTGTTGCACCTTTCCAATTGCTATTGATTTTTTTTTTTATATTTTGGGGGGTTTTAAATATTGGTAAAATTTGTATGCTTTAGTGATTATTTTTGGTTGGGGGGCACTAATGAAAGACTTGCCCCCGGGTGCCACATGATCTTGCTACGTCTCTGCCTTTCTGATACCCCTCTGGAAGGTCCTGATGTTCGGCATATCTTTGTTGATGACTCCTGCTCTCATCCCTCTGATTCCCAGTATCTTACTGGCTATGCTGTGGTTGAATTGCCTGACATTGTGCATGAATCTGCTGCTATCCCTGCTAATTCTTCCCTGGCTGCAGAACTCTTTTGCCTTAACAGCTGCATGTAAGCGTTTCAAAAACTTTCCTGTCACTATTTTCACTGCCTCTAGCTACACATTTGGGGCTAAATTACAATCTTCACGCAAACGTTAACACTCACTTGCGGGAGCATTAACATTTGTTGCGGTGTTTACCGCATGTTACAATCCAAACGCAAACGGGTTAAGCAACCGTTTGCGTTTGGAATCTTGCGCTTTTCAGCGCGAGGTTACTGTACTTTGTGCTCCCTATACTTAACATGGGGAGTGCAAAGTGTTAATCAGTGTTAGGATTACAAAGTCCCAACGCTGATTACCAGCCTAAAAAAACAAAAAAATGAATCGCATACTCACCCTCTGGCCCGCGGCGAGGACCGTGGCTCCAACCACCTCCTCCAGCCAGCGGGTGCAGGGAAAGATTGGGGGAAAAAGTCCCCCCAGTCTCTCCCTGCGTATCACTACGCCGACCGGCCGGATCTCACAAGGCGAGATCCGGCTGGTCATGTGACCGGCAGGGGGAAACTCAATGGAGTCCTATGGACTCCATCGAGTGGATGCGCGCGGCTGCGCCCAGCGCTGCCGCGAGCATCCCAGGGGTTAACGCGCGGTAACAATGCAGGCAGCATTTATTGCGCCTGCATTGTAATCCAGCGTTAAAATGCGGGCGCAAGGGGGAAAACTGCAGGTGCAGTTTTTCCTCCCTTGCGCCTGCGTTTTAACACTTGGATTGTAACACAGCCCTTGGTGGTATACATTACTTTGGTGCCCTCTGATGCAGCCGTGGTTTCACTACTGCTGATGGCTATCTTATCTCTCATTCTGATCTGATCTCTGGTCTACTGTCTGCTATTCTACTCTCTTCTTGCAATGTTGTTGTCAAATACAAAGGTCATGACCCTCTTGAATGTTTTGTTTCCCGTGGCAACGACGTTTGCTGATGCTACCTCCAAAGCTGCTGCCCTTGTTACCTCCCAATGTTACCTGCTACCTTTCCCCCTTTCTGCTACCCCAGAAATGGCTGCTAAAAGAACTACATGCCAGTGCCACTGAAGCCGATGTGTACCACTGGGCCTCTGAAGGCCTTGTGAAGTCTCGTGAAATTCCTTCTGATAGTAGAATTTACAAGAAAGGAAGGAGAGTTGGCCTACCAGCTGCTGCTGCCCACCTATTTATTTTTATTTTTTCCCTTCATGGTCCAGGTCAAAGATCCACCCCAAACTCACATACAGTGAAATGGTCAATTGTTTTCCTGTATGCAATCTTAAGGCTATGATTAATTCCTAGCTCTCTCGATGCCCTACGTGTACTCGGAACAACACGCAGGACCCAAAAGCCAAAACCTAATACCTACCACCCCCTAATGCCCCATTTCCGGAACTACAGATTGATTTCACACACATGTACAATGCAAAAGTAACCTGAAAAACCTTCTAGTGATAGTCAACAATTTTTCTAGATGGCCTGAAGTCTATCCTATTCCTACTGAAAAAAAAGAAAATGGCTGTACTGTTGCCAAAACTCTTTGTAAATAATTAATACCTAGATATGATTGCCCCCTGTCTATTGATTCAGACTGACTGCATGGCTCCTTCCCCTCTGCGCCCCTAAACCTGCATCAAGCACACACACAAGACAGACTGCATGGCTCCTTCCCCTCTGTGCCCCTAAACCTGCATCAAGCACACACACAAGACAGACTGCATGGCTCCTTCCCCTCTGTGCCCCTAAACCTGCATAAAGCACACACACACACACAAGACAGACTGCATGGCTCCTTCCCCTCTGTGCCCCTAAACTTGCATCAAGGTATCCGGATCCATCACGATGTCCCCTATTCTCGACCCTATTTTCCTGACCGCCATATTTATGCAATTGTATTTTATATTTGCCTTTATTTTAAAATCTCCCTCCACCCTCCCCCATGCATGGTCACACAATGTGCTTTTCTCGTAACCTTATCCACTCTATTCACAGCACACACACAAGACAGACTGCATGGCTCCTTCCCCTCTGCTGTCCCACTCAACCCTCCCACCCACAGCAGATCCATAATTTCAGGTCTCTCTTCCAGCTGTCTCCACTTCTCTCTCTAATTACTCTCACTAAGCCCAGGCTTCTGGTTCTTCCTATGCTGCCCTGCTAACCATCTTCACATTCCCTCTGATCCTATCTGTTTCACCTACCCCAGTCCCTTAGATTGTAAGCTCATGGGATGTCTGACTGAGCACTTGGTTAAGTGCTGTACTAACTGGACAGTTATCCTACGGGCAGGGTCATCTTTTCATTATTTATCATGTACGTCTCCTGTTTGTGCTCCCCTATTGTAAAGAGCTGCGGGAATATATTGGCGCTGTATAAATGCCTGTATAATAACAATAATAATAATAATAGCCCTATCTTCACCTCCAAGGTCACAAAGGAATTGATACAATTAATGTTTATCCAATGGAAATCTCAAATCCATCACCATCCCCAGAGCTCCTGAGTAGTGGAGAGGATGAATTAAATGATCTAGATTACCATCCAGCCATTCTTGCAGAAATAACAATGACTCCTTTCTCTGCCACTGGTCTCTCCCCTTTTGAGGTTCTCATGGGAAGTTCCTTCTTTACTCCATGGATTCAAAAACAAGGTCCCCTGGTCATGGTACCAGTGTCCTGGATGAATTTAGGGTTACTTCAGTTACTTAAAACACTGGACAGTCTCTACGGTATGGTTTCCTACTCTTTCCCTCCTCTCTCCACAAAGCCCACCCATCCCTTTCTTCCAGGTGACCGAGTACTTGTGAAGACTCTGCACTGCCACAAGTCCATTAAACCACCATACAGAGGACCAACTACAGTCCTCACTGTAACCAGAACGGCCATGCTGACTGATTAATCACCTTCCTGGATCCATGCATCAAGGATAAAGAAAGCGCCATTTATCCCTGATGACTTCATCCCTGATTCACCTGTGACAACGACCCTGCACGCGGGGCAGTGGGCTCCAACAGCTAGCCCTAGCTAAACAGACACAAGGATCATCTGTATGGTTCCCTACTTCTAGCCCCAGCTGGTAACATTCTTGTTAAATTAAAATCCTATTATAATTACCATATATGGAATGCCATAAACCTTTTTCAAGTTTCTTCTTATATATCAAAAATGAAGTAAGATACTGTGCCATGCTGCGCCACGCTGCACTACGCCATGGTGAGAGACACCAAAATCAGCCACACGCAATGTAGCTTCAGGTCATGTGTGGGTATTTTTTGTTAGACAGACCGGTTTATTAGATTTCAAAGAACTTCTAGCCAATCAGCATACAGATTAGACATGTGCACAGCACAAAATTTCGTTTTGAACTAATGGATTAGTCCTAAAATGCAATTTATTTAGTTGCTAAAGAAATTCGTTTTCAGTTCTTTAGTATGAAAACTAATTTCATTCATCCGAAAACCAGTGGATACAATTACTATTGTAGTGGCTCCTCAGAGGGCTGAGATCGCTGCTTGTTACAGTATCTCTCACTCTCAGCTCAATGTGTCAGGCAAAGCTGTTACAGTAACTGACTGCTGCTCATCACAATGCTCAGAGTTTCAGTAAAACTAGGAAATAATATTTTATATATAAGAGGTTAGAACAATATTATTTCCTTGTTTTACTGAAACTCTGAGCGCTGTTACAGTCAGTTACTGTAACAGCTGAGCCTGATAGATTGTACTGAGAGATAATATAACAAGCAGCCGATCTCACCACTCACAGCCACTGGATTTAAAGGGCTAAAAAAAGGCTCTTCTCTGTATAATGTATAGAACATCCTCCTGCATTAATTAATATCCCTCTCTGTATAATGTATACAACATCCACCTGCATTAATTAATGCCCCTCTCTGTATAGAACATTCTACTGCATTGGCATGTGGAGGGTGCAGAACTTCGGAATGCAATGCTTATCCAGCACAGGAGAGGGAACTTCTACTTAAACTTTGTATCTCTGTGGAGGAGACACAGGAATATAAAAGCAGGGGAGAGGGAAAATATTAACGTAAATCGGTCTGAAAGCTCAGAGAAGAGATGACTGGTGCAAATTTATTTTTATAATAAAATAAAGCACTTTAAATCCAGGGAAAACATTCAAATAAATCACACTGAAGGCTCATAATGACAGAGTAACTGTGGAGCTGGATACTAAATGTATCAGACGTAAAAAAAAACCTTTATAACATGCAGCACTCGGAGAGGAGAGGGACTTTATATATAACGTGCATTATAGATGAGGAAAGGGGGATAGTGCTCCTGGATAATATAAAATGTATCAGACCTAAGCCCCTATTAAGCAGAGCGGAAGGGGAGATAACACACATTTTATAAAGTCCCTCTCTTCTCCCAGCGCTGCTTGTTATAAAGGGGTTTTTACTATCAAGCCCTCCTCTGTCATTAGCTTTCAGTGTTATTTATTTGAATGTTTTCCTTCTCCAGCTGCTTTTTTATCACCTTGTCTGCCTCATAGACATGCAAGGGTTAAGTAAAGTTTTCCTCTCCTGTGCTGGCTGTCTGTGCTGTGAGTGAGTATTCTGGAGCTCTATCACTGTCAGATTTTCGGGTAGGGGTCGGGAAGGATTACGCATACAAACCTTTTCTGTAGCTTTGCAATGTTGCGCTCTTCATTACTGGTCTCCTTCACTCATCAAAGTAATATCACAAAAACACTGAAACTAAAATGTAGTGCATTTTATTTTAGTTTCTTTCGTTTTTTGTACTGAGCAGTTTCATATCTCTTGAGTCATACATACAGGGTTATCCAAAGAGATCCGAATTGCTTGAGAAAGGTAACCGAACGCTGAAAATCAGCGTTCGGTTACCTTTCCTGGCCATTCGGCTATCCAGAGAGCAGGCAATTCGCCAAATCCTGGCGAATTGCCTGCACATACGGTGCCTGTTCGGTCCCTGTTCGAGGGCAGTGAAATCCCCATAGAGAAGCACTGCTTCGGCTATTCAGAGAACACAAACCAGCAGTGAAAGGTTCCCCTAATGTCCTGCCATTCGGTGTTTCATTCGGCAAATTTATTCAGGAGAATCCCATAGGCTTCAATGTTAAAAATATTCCCGTTTTAATTCAATATCTAATAAACCGTTCATTATAAAATTCTGCAGCAAAAAGTCTCTTTATTTATAGATTTTTTAGGATACTTTAAGCATTTTTCTGATTTTTTTTTTTTTTATTAAAAGTCCGATTTTTTTTTTGATTTTTTTTCAGTTTACTTATTCTTTTTGTAACAGCCCTCTTTATTATCATTCCCTGGACCTCCTGTGAAAATTTCAGACATTTTCGCTCAGTAGTTTCTTTGCAAACAGCGTTTCTTTTTCCCAGATTCATACAAATGGTTTTTCTAATTTATTCACTGCCTCCTCTACGTCACAGCTGCTTCGGCTCTGTGTGATTCGGCTCATGTTCGGCTCCTGTTCGGAAAGGTTAATCCAGATGTTTTTGCTTGTTTTCAGCGTGCATTCGGTTAGTTTTCGGTGGGTTTGCGGCATCTTTTCCCTGCAATTCGGGGACGCTGTGCTGTTTGCTGAATACACCGCAGGGTCACCGAAATGCAATCGGCAAAAGGAACCGAATTGAAGAGAACGAAAAGTCACCGAACGTGCGGTGACTTTTCGAATCTCTTTGGATAACCCTGTAAGACTAAATTATCCCAAAATTCGGACTAAATCGTTTTAGTACTAAAACGAATGCACATGTCTAATACAGATACATTTCCACGTCAAAGTTTAACCAACACGGTTTAACAAACACTTATTACCTTATATGGTTTACAAAAAATCTTTTTCCTATCTTCCCGCTTCTGCGCACATTTTGCTGCACTGAACATAACAGGAAATCGGCCACATCCCATATCCTACAGAAGGAACAACTGTCTATGCAGAATTGACACTAACAAAATGGAGGGGGGAATTTCACAGCCCATTTTATCAGAACAGGCTTTTCAAGACAAAATATTTATTGTATTTTATACAGGAAGTAAAAATCTAACAATTCTTTCCTTTGATCACATATCACCTGTGAACATCTAAAAGATAAACCAAACTTAGGCAATTAAACTAATTATACCTGGGCTACAGTGTCCTCGCCTAAGACCTTTAGATCATTCTAGATGCTCAGAAGGAAAGAAAAAAAATCTGGTAATTACTCCTAAAATACCTCAATACCTTTATAATGTATCAAAGGGATTCCATAAGGAGGCCCTTTATGAGCATAAAATACACTCATCTATCTAGATTCACTCTTCCAGCGAACCACACTTGGAGCCTGGGCCAAAATACCTAATCTAGACATTAAATAACAATTTATTCCCATTTCAGAAAATATAATTCACCGAACAAGAAAAATATAATAACTTGAATGTAAAAGTTCATTTATCTAATAATCAACATGAGTCAGATCTATATCTGTGTGTTTTCCTATGTTCAGCTTCACTCCACAGAACGCATACACACCTGCATTCACGCACACTCTCAAGAAATACATTCTCATTTTCCCAAATCCAATCCTTTTGTCAGGGTTCAGACTGTGCTCGGTATAGCAGGGTGAGTGATAGAGGCAGGATGAGCCCAGGATGCAGTGATAGAGGCAGGTTTCAAGGTAACAAAAGGGTGTTTATTGTAGAATAAACACGAGGACGTATAATCAGGCAAGGTTCAGACAATAGAGTGGTCAGAGTTCAGAAATGGGTCTGGTACACGCAGAGTCTAGATGGGGGTAGAAGGGGAGCAGGATGGGGGGTACCGGTGTGATGAAGAAATGAAAGTCCAGATAATAACAGAGGGTCCTAGGAGTCTTTGGTTGAGGAATCAGGTGGTTGTCCAGAAGGTTCAGGGAGCTTTGGCAAACAGGTTCACAGTCAGCAACTGCAATGTGGAAGTTCAGGGTTGAGAGCGGGACTCCCTTATATGCTGGACTGATCAGGGAGGATGAAGGGCAGGTGTGGTTCCAGGGCCAGAACGTCAGAATCCAGGAAGGTGCATTGTTCATACAAAGTCCTGGAACCTGCAGGGGGCATGCAGGATATGGCACAAAAAGGGGGCGCCAGGGGGTCAGGGCCTCCAGGACCTGACAGAGCCCCCCCTCTAAGGGCCGGACTCCGGACGGCCCAGGTGGAGGTCAGGGTCATCACCAGTGGCAATCGTCAACGATCCTGTCACAGGCGGATCACCTAGCTACCGTGATATCTTAGAAGCACGGGTTTCCAAAACCAGGGCCTACAGCATCAGTTGGTTCTCCTGGACGTCTTTCACATGTCGTGATAGGGTGGCGATCTGGCTGACAAAGCCTGCCAGTGTACCCATCATGAGAGCAATATTGTGGGTCTCCGTTGACTCTGTACTGGCAGGACCTGTAGACTTGGGGATGGGATCCCCCAGGACGGTAGCTGCGGCATGGCTCTGCGACTCTTGGACTGCGGTCTTGGAGGTGACCTTGGAGAGGACCGATGGGGCAGCGCCCCCTTGGCGTGGACCGGTGGGGCAGCGCCCTTGGTGAGGACCGGTGGGGCAGAGCCCTTGGTGAGGCTCGACATGGTAGCAATCTCGGCGAGGACCGGTGGGGCAGCACCCTTGGTGAGGCTCGACATGGTAGCAATCTCGGCGATGACTGGTGGGGCAGTGCCCTTGGTGAGGACCGGTGGGGCAGCGCCCTTGGTGAGGACCGGTGGGGCAGCGCCCTTGGTGAGGACCGGTGGGGCAACGCCCTTGGTGAGAACCGGTGGGGCAACGCCCTTGGTGAGAACCGGTGGGGCAGCGCCCTTGGAGAGGACCTCGGCACTACATGGCATGGCAGCAACCTCGGCGAGGGCCTCTGTACTGCACGGCTCAACGGCGGTGACCTGGGTACTGCACGGCTCTTGAGCAACCTGAGTACTGCATGGCTCTTGAGCGACCTGGGTACTGCACGGCTCCTGAGGGACCTGTGTACTGCACGGCTCTTCAGCGACCTGGGTACTGCACGGCTCTGCGGCGACCTGGGTACTGCACGGCTCTGCGGCGACCTGGGTACTGCACGGCTCTTGCTGGGCAGTGAGCGACTTGGCCTTACGGCGACGGCCCCATGGCGGTGACAGCTCAGGAGATCCTGCGGGATGCAGGGCAGCGACCTCTGGAGATCCTGCGGGATGCAGGGCAGCGACCTCTAGAGATCCTGCGGGATGCAGGGCAGCGACCTCTAGAGATCCTGCGGGATGCAGGGCAGCTGGCCCAGAGGGTTGCTCGAGCTGCAGGGCAGCTGGCCCGGAGGGTTGCTCAAGCTGCAGGGCAGCTGGCCCCCAGAGGGTTGCTCGAGCTGCAGGGCAGCTGGCCCAGAGGGATGCTCGAGCTGCAGGGCAGCTGGCCCAGAGGGTTGCTCGAGCTGCAGGGCAGCTGGCCCGGAGGGTTGCTCGAGATGCAGGGCAGCGACCTTAGACACAGAGGCCTGGCGAGGCTTGACCATGGGGACCTGGCAAGGCTTTGGTTTTGTAGGCAAACCAGGAACTGAGGGTGTAGCGTAGATGAAGGTGCCTATGTAGGCGGTCTTCCTGTACTGTGGACTGGAGACATGCTTGGTTGATGGAGCCCTGGAGTCAGTTATAGAATGGCACAGGTAGGAGGCTGGGTTGTTACAGGGCCACTCCTGTTTGCTTTGTTCCCATTCTGGATCCGAATCACTGGAGGAGTTACTGAAGGGGTGGTATTCCTTCGCCAGATAGTATTTGGGAAACGTGGCATTAGTTTTTCCAGCAGGGCATGGTGAAGGTGGTGGAGAGTGTTGGCGGGAATTGATAGTCAGTGCCAACACTGATTCTGTGGGGTGATGTGCAGCTTCCCGGATTTTCAGGGCTTTCTCGAATGTCTCCAGATCTTCCCTGCGAACAATTGTCCCGTTGGAGGCATATACACAATTTGGAGGCAATGGGTTTGTTTCAGGACCTTCACCAACACCAGCCATGGTGTGCTGGCTGGGAGTGAGTGGTGTTGTACTGCACTGGAACAGAGGCGCTGTCTCCATCGGCACCTCTAGATCTTGTTCGTGGGCTCCTGTTCCATGGGGACTTCACGGTCAGTCTCTGGAATATTGTATACCAGAGGGACCTCCTGGTCTGACTCCTCAAAGGAACTTTCCTGAGACACCTGGCCCCGGGATGCAGGGAGTTCATTTGGGTATGATGTAGGCACAGGTTTACTAGAACCAAGTTTCCTTTTGGAAGGTTTTTCTTTGAATGCAGGTCTCTTATGCTTGACCGTCGGCAAAGTTATTTTCTGCAGAGCAGGCACATTCATTTTTGGTTGTGTAGGTTTGGGTTTCCCCAACAACTTTGAGGTCTTGATGGGTGCATACTTGGTCTGAACAGGCCTCGTAGAAACAGACTTCGCAGAAACAGGCTTGACACAAACAGGCTTGGCAAGATCTTTTGTCTCCGGCTTTGGTGGGCGCAGTGGGCAGGCAGATATTTTATGCAAGCGATCCCCACAATAAAAACACAAGTCTTGCGTTCTTCTTATTATTTTTTCTTCCTCGGTTAGGGGTCCTCGAGTACCTTCTGGGACTGGAATGTGCACCTTAGTTGATATGCCGTATAAAGTCTGCTGCAGATACTCCAACAGTGAATCAAGGTGCTGCTGGACTTTTTGGTTAGCCTCCTTTAGTCTTTTCACATGGGCTTTGATCACCGCGGGCTCACAGGTTTTAGACTTCCACATTTTGTCAGGGTTCAGACTGTGCTCGGTATAGCAGGGTGAGGTTGTGAGCCCAGGATGCAGTGATAGAGGCAGGTTTCAAGGTAACAAAAGGGTGTTTATTGTAGAATAAACACGAGGATGTATAATCAGGCAAGGTTCAGACAATAGAGTGGTCAGAGTTCAGAAATGGGTCTGGTACACAGGGAGTCTAGATGGGGGTAGAAGGGGAGCAGGATGGGGGGGTACCGGTGTGATGAAGAAATGAAAGTCCAGATAATAACAGAGGGTCCTAGGAGTCTTTGGTTGAGGAATCAGGTGGTTGTCCAGAAGGTTCAGGGAGCTTTGGCAAACAGGTTCACAGTCAGCAACTGCAATGTGGAAGTTCAGGGTTGAGGGCGGGACTCCCTTATATGCTGGACTGATCAGGGAGGATGAAGGGCAGGTGTGGTTCCAGGGCCAGAACGTCAGAATCCAGGAAGGTGCATTGTTCATACAAAGTCCTGGAACCTGCAGGGGGCATGCAGGATATGGCACAAAAAGGGGGCGCCAGGGGGTCAGGGCCTCCAGGACCTGACACCTTTCTCATATTTATCTAGGGGATTAAAGAAAAAAAATAATATTGCATAATCTACTACCGTAGTCCAAAGTGCGAGATCAAGGTTTGGTCCTTTTCAACATCCCAGCTTTTGACGCAAATTCATTGTCATCAGAGCTCCCGCCATAGGGACTCCTGAACAAGCTGTCTCTTTACGCTGGTTGCTTATTACCTGTGACCTTTGACCTTGACACAAAATGTCCATGATTCATTCCATACGCAGTCATTGTGACTGTCAGATTTCTTGTGATGAAGATGTGATATGGTTTTAGCAACAATAAAGAAAAGAAAAGAAAAAATAAAATATGGTATACCCACAAATCATATACACATTCATTCATTCATTGTCACTCTCAAGTGCACGAAAACAATTAAAATATGTTAATTACACAAGAAAAGACACAGATAATAAATTTTAAAATTTCCCTGCAAAGCCTATGGGCCTCACGCAACAACAAAAAAATTATACTACTTCTGACTCATTGCATTAGAGAAAGATATATATATGCAACTTTGGCTCAAAAGGGAAATAGCCGAAGTGCATACTCCACCCATTCTAAATATATACCAAAAGATAATTAATTGATATCCTATCCAGTCTTGTTTGGTGTTTTGAAACAAACCTGGTGTTTATAAAACACACCGATCTTAAAAAATAAAAATAAATAAAAACAACTTTAATTTTACCGAATTAAAACTTTCCTACAATCATTTAACCCTTTTGCTGCTGAGGCATTTCACGCCTCTGTGCTGAGCTCATTTTTACCTGTTTCGCTCATCATGTTTAAACGTGTTTTGAAGCCTTATTTTAGTATATGACCCAGACATATTATATATCGTTCTTTCCGGCAGACTCGGCAGATTCATAATATGTCATTATTATATGTTTATGTCATGCCCTGTCTGTATAATATAGAATTTTCAATAATTCACAACGTGTAAAGTGTTTTTTTTCACATTTTAACATGCGAGCAATTGCGGTTATATTTTGTATGGGGTGCGCTTGTTAAAAAAAATACAAATGGGGTCTCGTTAAATTTTTTTTGGGGAAAATTACGCGATTTTTAACAAACGCACCCCAAACAAAAATCGTTAGTACAGCATCATTGTTCACATTATAATTGAAATGGGAACAATATTGCTGCATTAACAAAACAAAAAACACAAAAAAAACTTGTTTATTTTTTTTTATAATTTCTTTTTTAAATATTTTTTTATTTTGATTTTTAATTTAATTTATTTTTTAAAAACATTCTATATTGGAAAGGCCATGCTCTGGCCGATCCAACGATATCAAACATTAACCCCTATCTGCCATGGATCGGGAGATAGGGGGTTCATTGGAACCCCTATCTCCACCATTGCTAGCAGCTAGGGGTTATCTCCAGGACTAGTGTCATTGTGCCATGCACAATGACGCCAGTCATCAGGGGGAGTTCCCAGAAGCTTGGCCGACATCCAAGATGTCGGCCATCTCCGGGAGAGGATCACGATCCGGCGCTTTTCGGTGCCGAATCGTGATCTGTCTTCCCAGGGGTTAATGTCAGCCACCATTTGGAAGGGCAGGCTGTGCCCTTCCAAACGGTGCCTACCTTAACCCTGTGGCCCCCGGCGATCGGGAGGGAGAGAGGTCCGAAGGACCTCGCCCCTCCCTTCCAGGCTCCTTCTCCTCACTCGCGGGGGGGCACCTGAATTAGATGTCATTGCGCCGCCGCGATGACATCTAATGGCCCCGCCGGGGTCCTGGAGTGCCGGGCTGACATCCAAGACATCAGCCCGCACCAGGGGGGCCAGCAATCAGACGGAATCCCGGCTGATTGCTGCCTCCTGTGCATGGACGCGCTTAGCGCGTCCATAGCACCGGAGAACCACTTGGCAGGACGCGCTGAGCACGTTCTTAGCAGCCAAGTGGTTAAACCTGAAATAAACTATATTCCATTTAACACTTGATATATCATGAAACGTATTTAGGCAAATGCATTAAATTATATGTTCCTAGATACATTACTTAACTCTAATTTTAATTGGATGTGATCTTCAATAATCCTAAATATGTCAGGGAATTTGAACAATATTGATTTTAACCAAACAACAAAAATAATAAAATATAAAATAATAAATGATACAGAATAATTATCACTTAGACAACACAATGATAATCCATCAGCATATAAAAAATACATTATTTTCTTCTTTCTTTGGCCCCTATTACACTCTTAGCATTAAAACGCGGGCGCAGGGGAGGAAAAACTGCGCCCGCAGTTTCCCCCCTTACGCCCGCATTTTAACGCCAGATTACAATGCAGGTGCAAACAATGCTGCCTGCATTGTTATCGAGCGTTAAAAATCATAGGACTCCATTGAGGTCCTCTCTGCCGGTCACGTGACCGGCCGGATCTCGCATTGCGAGATCCGTCCAGTCGGCGTAGTGATACGCAGGGAAAGACAGGGGGACTTGTTCCCCCTGTCTTTCCCTGCTCCCGCCGGCCAGAGGATGCGACCGGAGCCGCGGTCCTCGCCACAGGACAGAGGGTAAGTATAGGACTCGTTTTATTATTTTTACAGCTGGTATTAACGGATTCTGCAGAAGCGGAATCCGTTAACACCAGGTTCTGGCCCTGGTTAACTTTTCATTGACCAGAGCCAGGTGTTAATCAGCGCTGGGACATTGTAATCCAGCGCTGATTAACACTTTGCGCTCGCCATGTTGAGTATAGGGAGCGCAAAGTGCACTAACCTCGCGCAGAAGAGTGCAAGGTCCCAAACGCAAACAGGTTTTTTAACCCATTCACGTTTGGATTGTAATGTGATGTACTTAACGTGGCAAACGTTAATGCTCATGCACGTGAGCGTTAAGGTTTGCGTTCACATTGTAATAGGGTCCTTTGTCTTCTGTCTTACTGGTTGAAAATAACTGTTTTGTGAAACTGACATATCTTAAGTTTTATTTCCAAAACAATGATCTTCTTTAATCGCATTAAATTATCGATGAGTTGTTGATAAAATGTCTTCTTCCTTCATTAATTTAAAATGAAATACAACTCCTTTGTTAGAATGTTTTATTGCCTGGTGTCTGATAAGTCCTTGTTATCCGGTAGATGTAACATTGCAATGTGAAATGATAATGTGTTTGAGTAAATTTCCTTCAATTCCAATAGCTGTATCGATATTGGTATCAAATAATCTTCCATCTAGCTTGATCAAAGTTGGCATGCGTGGGTAATTTTCACCTAAAGTAAAAAAAACTTGGGAAAAAAATTATTAATAGCCTGTGAAAGTTTAAAATTACATGGTTAAAATACTTTAAAGAAACCTGGAATCCATGTTGAAAAAAAGAATGCAGCACATATTTTTGGACACAAAGAAAAAGGAGTGGTCATGAGAGACACAAAATGGAGGAGGCTAGGAGAAGAATGTGAAAACTTCCTTTTACTTTTGCAACGGTCACCATTTTTTTTCTAAAATGCTCTTCAATCAAAATAAAAAAACACATAACAAAAATATCATAAGCTGGGAAAGAAAGTATAGAAGGGCATGTTAAAAATTGAGGCTAAAGATAATTATCAATTATTTATGTGCACAGATCCCCAATTAGCAATATGACCAAATTAATCAAATGTTTTACAGTACTCAGGATATTAAATTACAATCTTTTATCGCCTTTTGTCAACAACAAAAAAAACTATCCCCACTCTTCATCTGAAATCTGCCTAATTTCCTTTCCCTCTTATCTTTATCTAGTTACCTGAATACATACTTTAACATTCCTTTGTACAGCGCTACAAAACATGTAGGCACACTTTCTACATAAACTTTAATACTTCGTATTCTCAATTAACTCTAATCCTTCAATATCACTCTATCCTTTTAGATTGTAAACTCTTAAACAGGACCTCTTTGCCTACTGTATTATGATGAACCTATCTATATATATATTCCACTGTACAGGTTACAGAACCTGTAAATGACCTCAGTCAGCCATTTTGGCAATTATTCAATAGGGAACTCAAATATTATTATTATGTCTTAATAGATATTACACAAGCATACACATCCCTTATGCAAAACATAATAACTATATTAAGGTGTGGTCACTCCCTTTGTGCTGGACTCTAACAAAGACCAGAGAAAAAATTACCAAACACGCCTCTTGGGAAAATTTATAACTTCTATCAACTTCTATCATCCATTTACAGTAAATCCAGCTCCCACAATTACTTTCTTTTTATTCCACATCCGGACGCACGCCGAGCACGCTCAAGCCGCACCCAATTCCATAACAGCCACAGTTTTATAAAGCAGTAACAGTTCCAGAATTGAATTACTATTATATATTTATTCAATGCATGAGATGTGTTATTTGAAATACTGTCCTATAATCCCTTTATAGCATCCTAACAGAACAACAAAAATAACTACATATTCCATTATCCAACTTGCACTGCTAAAAGACTACTAGTATTCAAAAAAAAGTCCTTATACAAACACATAACATCATACACTACAAATAAAGAGATATTAATAAAAAAGAACAAAGAAAGAAAACTTTTTCTACAAGAATTTATGAGAGAAAGAGAAAAGAAAAAAATTAGCAGGCGCCCTTTGAAAGTTACTGTAAAAGCAAAGGTCTATTGTGTCTTGTTTCCTCCTTTTTTGTGTACACGAGGCAAAGCAGTAAAACACATAGAAACTAAGCAACCTGTGGTAACAGAGACAGTCCCTATACATAAATTGCATATGAATAAACACAATATCAGAACTAGGAAATATATAACAAAGATAAACACATAAATTAATAATTAGTAAAGACAAACACTGAAAGAAACAGATGTAATCAATGGCAAGAAACAATAATAAAAATAAAACAAATGTGAAATCTGAAAGAAAAACTGTTTGCAAATCCTTTAAAATTAGTTAGATTACAAAATAAGACAGCGCGCGAACATACAGCAACACAAAAAAAATGGCAAGAACGCCAAAAAATTATAATAGCGCAAAAGAAAATTGCTCTCAATGGGAGCACAGGAACCATTTTGCTATATAAGAAGAAACCCAGATCCAATCAATTAAAATAAAATACTCACAATTACAAGCAGATAGACTAGTCAAAACTCCAACATAACGGAGCTACAATACGGATACAGACAGATCGATATACACATACTCAACGCTTAGAAACATCCTTCAGCTTCCCGGGTGAGTGACATAACAAATACTCAGCACTAGAGCTTGTCAGGGTACATCAACATAACACAATGAGTGAGTCACCGCTAATTAACAGCTCTCTATCGGGCGAGTTAAGATAAACAAACAAGCAAAATAAAACAGCAGGTGTAAACAAAGAAAAACAAACAGAGCTCCCTGCAACAACAACACCACAATGACTCTAACAAGCCAGAGTCTCACCATGGAAGCAAAGATTCTTTTATCTATATAGGCAATTGTTTAACATAAAATAAATCATATCAGACAATTGAATTATTAGATCCAATTTCTGGCACCAACTGTTAAATTAAAATCCTATTATAATTACCATATATGGAATGCCATAAACCTTTTTCAAGTTACTTCTTATATATCAAAAATGAAGTAAGATGCTGCACTATGCTGCGCCACGCTGCGCTACGCCATGGCGAGAGACACCTAAATCAGCCACACGCAATGTAGCTTCAGGTCATGTCTGGGTATTTTTTGTTAGACAGACCGGCTTATTAGATTTCAAAGAACTTATAGCCAATCAGCATACAGATACATTTCCACGTCAAAGGTTAACCAACACGGCTTAACAAACACTTGTTACCTTATATGGTTTACAAAAAATCTTTTTCCTATCTTCCCGCTTCTGCACACATTTTCCTGCACTGAACATAACAGGAAATCGGCCACATCCCATATCCTACAGAAGGAACAACTGTCTATGCAGAATTGACACTAACGAAATGGAGGGGGTAATTTCACAGCCCGTTTTATCAGAACAGGCTTTTCAAGACAAAATATTTATTGTATTTTATACAGGAAACAAAAATCTAACACTTCTACTGTGCTGGTTTCCCGCGGAAACATCTGGTTTGTTGGCTCCAGCAGTTGTAAGGACCAGCTAAGCAGGTGGCTGGTATCCCAACCGAAGAACAGTTCCTCTGATCTGTGTTATGCCTATTGACTATCCTGTTTGCCCTGAAGGGTGGTAACATTTATCTACACAAACTGTCCACTTTCGATGAACTTTCCCTCCCTCAGGAACTGACACATACTGTAATAACTCTGATTCCACACTTGCAGTGCCTTTTGCCCGAACCACTCCCAAGATGCTTTGCTCTGGTTCTAATATCTGTATTGGTTTTGTTGGTTCTATTTTAACTGTTGTTATCTGATTGTTATTACTGGTAGTTCGTGTTACTATCATCAATGTTTTTGGGAAGAAATCATAGGTCCCCAAAATATCTCCTTTGAGCATCCTCCCATTCCTAATATGCATTTTAAAAGAGACCAAACCCTACCCAATAACTATGCACATTTTGCTCAGGCTATTTGTGAACTCTCGGGCCTCAGCCAGTCTTACTGTGTATGTATTGCAAAACCGAATAGTTCTAAATATGCATACCTTATGAGGGAATTGCTCTAAACCTCAGAAGCCTTTTTGATAACAATCTGTTTTCACGGACTACCTTTTCTAAAACTACTAACCACACAGGTGCTACCTCTATCCGTGCCCCCCTTCTACAGGAACATTCTGGTACTGCAGCAATCCGCATGAGGTTTAACGCCACTGGTAATATGCCTCCCTCAGATCCTAGCAGAAAGGAACCTCAGTGCCGGGTCAGTATGGACTACATGCATGTTCCAGACAACTACTTGAAGAATCCTCAAGCCACCTTTTGCATTTCCTTTATTTATGGCAATAGTTCCTCTGCCCAGTTCAGCACCCCATGGCACACCAAGGTAGTGTCCTCCCCCTTTGTTCCAACTCAGGCATACCCAATAAATGTGTAAATTTGTGGTAATGGATGAATAAAACCTTCCCTGTAAATTTTGGCCAAACCAACTATGCTGATTCAATGTTTGGGTGTATTAATTAGGGATGGGCTGAACACCCCCGTGTTCGGCTCGAATTCGAACTCGAACATTTGAAAAAGTTCAAATTCGAACAGGAACACGATTCGAGCGCAATGCAAGTCAATGGGGCTCGAACGTTTGAAAATTAAGGTGCCCTCCAAGCAGTGCTGTGTCTTGGCCTAGGCTGACAAGGCCTAGGCCTAGGGCGGCACTCTCCAGTCAGGTGGCAAAAAAGCCACCACTATGCCGCTGTCAGGAACGGGTAACCCCGCTTGCAGACTGTAAGCCAACAGACCCTGACCAACCGGTCCTTAGAAATGGCCGGGTTATGGTCAGTAATACTGAGAATGACGAACACAAATAAAGTGGTGGAGTGCAAAGAAAAACAACCTGCGGAATAAAGTAACCCACAATGCTCTAGCTAGCCGGTCCTTAATAATGGCCGGGTTAAGCAGGGCTAACCAACAAAACCCACATAGGCAGGGGTTAAGGAAATAGAGGTCCGTTATACTATGCCAGAAATCAGGGCGCCAGAATACAGGGAAGTCGAGACAAGCCGGATCGTATAAACCAGGAAATCAGTCAGAATAGGAATTAAGAAATAACAACAAGGCACTAGGACTAACAGGAACCATGCTAGGGCAACTTGCTAAGAGAAAGGAAGCCCTTTAAATAGAGCCACAGCACTTCCTATGGGTGCTCAGAGGAGACGCCCTGCTCTGCTATAGGATAGCTGGTCATGTGCTGCGATTGGTTGTCCTTCCTGCATGCAGCATCTGATTCGCGGGCAGCACCATTCTCTGTCCTGTAGTACACAGTACCCTGGAATAAGGCTTTCTGGATATCAGCTGCTGTGACGGCCGCAACATTTCCCCGGACATGGGGCGAAGGTGCAACATTTCCCCGGACATGGGGCGAAGGTGCAACATTTCCCTGGACATGGGGCGAAGGTGCAACATTTCCCCGGACATGGGGCAAAGGTGCAACATTTCCCTGGACATGGGGCAAAGGTGCAACATCTCCCCGGCCATAGGGCGAAGGTGCAACATTTCCCTGGACATGGGCCACCGTGACAGCACCTCCCCCCTGACGGCGGGCCCAAGGGTGAGAAGGGAAGCGGCGATGATAGGCGGAGACCAGCCCCGGGGCATGAACATCAGAGGCAGCAACGAAGGAACGTTCCTCTGGGCCGTACCCCTTCCAATGCACAAGATATTGCAATCCGCCTCTAGACCACCTGGAATCGATGAGAGCCTGCACCTCGTATTCCTCCTGACCCTGAACTTGGACAGGAGGAGGCTGTTTCATGGGAGTGGTTTACCGGTTACAGACAAGGGGCTTGAGTAGGGAGGTATGGAAGGAGTTGGGGATTCTCAAGGATTTAGGCAACTCCAAGGCATAAGAGACAGGATTAATGCGTCGGAGGACCCTGTATGGACTGATAAACCGTGGTGCCAATTTGTGAGAGGGCACCCGGAGTTTGATATGCCGAGTGGAGAGCCATACCCTTTGACCAGGGACATAAGAAGGTGGTTGTCCTTCCTGCATGCAGCATCTGATTCGCGGGCAGCACCATTCTCTGTCCTGTAGTACACAGTACCCTGGAATAAGGCTTTCTGGATATCAGCTGCTGTGACGGCCGCAACATTTCCCCGGACATGGGGCGAAGGTGCAACATTTCCCCGGACATGGGGCGAAGGCGCAACATTTCCCTGGACATGGGGCAAAGGTGCAACATCTCCCCGGCCATGGGGCGAAGGTGCAACATTTCCCTGGACATGGGCCACCGTGACAGCCACGTCAGAGCTGATGTCAGATGCCAGCTGCTGTGGGCGTGGGAAGGAGCATGAGCTCTCAGCAAGCATTAGACCCTGACTCAGGAAGTGGGGAGTGACAGGCACGGATTTAGAGAGAGGATTCAGCCCCCTTTAACCCCCTCCCCCGAGACAGCTCCAGTCTGTTCAGTGGCTGCCTGCCTTGCTCAAGCCTTTTCCCGCAGCGAGGAGGCTCTGAGCACATGACCTGGCACTGAGCAAAGTCCCGCAGGGTGCCTTAACTGTGTGAGGACATCCTGCATCCGGATTGGGTGGCCTGATTATGTGACCGGAGCCAGCCTGAACTGAGAAGCTGGACAGCTGCAGCCAGGGAGAGAATGGAATCTTCAGCCTGCAGACAGAGCCTGTAAGTAAAAGGGAATCTGCCTCTCTCTGTATGTCTGTGTGACTGTATGTAGGTGTGTGGGTGTGACACTGTGTGAGATGGTCTGACACTGTGTGTGACTGTGTGCAACAGTATGTGGGTGTGTAGGTGTGTGAATGTGTGTGTGTGACAGTATGTGGGTGTGTAGGTGTGTGACTGTGTGTGTGTGCGACAGTATGTGGGTGTGTAGGTGTGTGACTGTGTGTGTGTTGTGAGATCAGTTCAGATATGAAATTTCTATATTTCGCAGGACTGTATACGTGAAGGCCAGGAATTACTTCACACAGGCAATTAGTCTGCGTGGCTACAATGTAACAAGAATATGCACTCTAAGACAATGGATAAGATAAACTCGTTGTCATTACGCAAACAAGGGAAGACATTTCCATTGATCAGAGACCGTCTTAATTGATTCTGGTTGTAAAAAAAGAAACCAGATGTTAGATCAAATGGCTTAGAAGTAAGTGAACACAATGACAGCTGATCTCATCCTAGTATATGTATTACAGGACATT
This sequence comes from Leptobrachium leishanense, assembly GCA_009667805.1. NCBI lineage: Eukaryota > Metazoa > Chordata > Amphibia > Anura > Megophryidae > Leptobrachium > Leptobrachium leishanense. The sequence continues at coordinate 277,982,370 of CM019065.1, forward strand.
GTGTTTATTTGGTCAGATTTAAGCTCTTGAAGCCATATAACCCTTAGACAATGGATTGCATAATCGGCAGAATAAAACCCAGAGAAGGCTAAATGACCTGAATAACCCGTTTGTAATGCCATACTATTAGGCAATATGATCTAACACTATATGGCATTTGAATATTTAATTTATGTGGTCAGTTATGATAGATAATCTTGGTGTCTTATAAAACACAGAGGCCATACCACATTTAATTGATTATTACATAACAAATGTCTTGTGTATCAACATTTATAAAACAGATTAAGTCTGTTAATTATGAATGAACGAATTAATGTATATCTGCAGAACCACCTCATACCCACATATCTCTAGATATAAATAAGGGGTGTATGAAATGCACGCACGCCGTGGTGAAGTATGCCAGCGATTCAACAATAGAAATAATATTGTTATTGTTAATAAAATCTATGGAGTCCCGGGATATAGGATAAAACGACCCCGAACCATTAAAAGATTGGCCAAATACATAAATTCATTTATGCAGAAGGTTGATGGTTGATCTGAGAGCGCCATCTGCTGGCCAGGTAATATAACACCTGGACAGACCCCTGGAGTTAATGAATATATATATCCTCCAATCAAATGAGGCCACATAGTGGTGGGCTAGATCTAAAACTGGGCGGGAAATCACTATATAGGGGGGATACTCCAGAGGAGAGGACAACACTGAGAAAAGAGACCCTGAAAGAAAGCTTGGGGAGAGACCTGAGGGACACTTAGAGGGGAGAAAGGGGAGATACCATCAGCCACTCCAATAAGACGTGACCACACCCTAATCTTCCACCATTCTATCTTCACTCATTACCAGATGGTAAAGTATACCTGAATAACTTGATATCTATTTCCTAATTGCGTAGTCCTTACTTTAGATGACCATCACAAATTAAAGGAATATAAATGAATTATTTTGCTGTTGAAGCCTAAACAGTAGAATAGTATCAGCCTTTCCGCTCTACTGCAGACGAGCGCTAAGGGAGAAACTATTACGGCTGCCTACTTGCGCCATAATTTAGTGAAATTATTTATATTCCAAGAATACTGGATGTGGACATCTAAAGATCAATTGTGTACCCAGGGCCGGTGCTAGACTAATTTGCACCCTAGGCAAGACCAGCTACTTGTACCCCCCCAAAAAAAAAAAAGCGACATAACATGAAACTGCTAAATTTCTTTTTATTTTCAAGAATAAAGTTTGAAAAGCACCAATAGTAAAATAAATATAAATAAACTGTATTAAACCATTTTAAATTAACTCTATTAAACAAATATAAATTAACTGTATTGAACAAATATAAATTGACTGTATTTTTCTTAACGAAAACCAAAAAAAAAATAAGAGTTGTCACGTAAGTTTCAATTTCAGACACATCAAAATTTCACTTTGCGTGCCCTATCCTTTGCAAATTGTTTCACCATTTCAACCAGATCAAGGGCTGATGCCTGGGCATGTTCAATGGATATAGTTGCCAAGCCAACTAGTCTCTTTTCCAACATTGTTGAACGTATGTAGGTTTTTATAAGTTTGAGCTTTGAGAAACTACGTTCACCACTTGCCACTGATACTGGAAGTGTGAGAAGGATCCTCAGAGCAACGGAAACATTAGGCACGTTATCCAGAAGTTTATTTTGCAGTATGTAGAGACGTACTTCTTGTGGTGGCATAGACTTTGGAAGTCTTCGAGCTATTGCTTCGAGTTCACAACGCAGATCTTCAGCATCATAGAAACATAGAAACATAGAAAAATGTCGGCAGATAAGAACCTTTCGGCCCATCTAGTCTGCCCAATTACATGGATACTTAACCTGAATTTATCTTTTGTTTAGGACAGGCTTATGCCTATCCCATGCCTGCTTAAATTCAATTACTGTTTTGGCCTCAACCACTTCAACTGGAAGGCTGTTCCATGTATCCACCACCCTCTCAGTAAAATAATGCTTCCTGATGTTACTTTTAAACCTTTGCCCCTCTAATCTAAGACTATGTCCTCTTGTTTTGCTACTTTGTTTCCGTTTAAATATACTCCCTTCCTTTCCTTGTGGATTCCCTTTACGTATTTAAATGTTTCTATCATATCTCCTCTGTCTCGTCTTTTTTCCAAGCTGTACATGTTAACATCATTAAGCCTTTCCTGGTAACTTTTCTCCTTCAAGCCGTACACCATTTTAGTAGCCCTTCTCTGAACTATCTCTAAGATGTCTATATCCTTCTGGAGATACGGTCTCCAGTACTGCACACAGTACTCCAAGTGAGTTCTCACCAGTGCACTGTACAGTGGCATGAGCACTTCCCTTTTCCTACTGCTAATACCTCTCCCTACACAACCAAGCATTCTGCTAGCATTTCCTGCTGCTCTATTACATTGACTACTTACCCTTAGATCCTCTGAAATAATAACCCCTAAATCCCTTTCCTCAGATGTTGAGGATAGGACTGTATCAAATATTCTATATTCAGCCCTTGGGTTTTTACGTCCCAGGTGCATTATCTTGCACTTATCCACATTAAAACTCAATTGCCACAGCTCCGACCATTTATTTAGTTTACCTAAATCATTTGTCATTTGGCTGATCCCTCCAGGAACGTCAACCCTGTTGCAAATCTTTGTGTCATCAGCAAAAAAAAGACATACTTTTCCATTAATACCTTCTGCAATATCACTAATAAAAATATTAAAGAGAATGGGTCCAAGTACTGACCCCTGAGGTACCCCACTGGTAACAAGACCTTGCGCCGAATAAACTCCATTTACCACAACCCTCTGTTGCCTGTCACTCAGCCACTGCCTAATCCATTCAACAATATTGGAATCCACGCTCAAAGATTGCAATTTATTGATAAGCCTTCTATGTGGAACAGTATCAAAAGCCTTACTGAAATCTAAATAAGCAATGTCTACTGCACCACCTGTGTCTATTATTTTTGTTACCCAGTCAAAAAAATCAATAAGATTAGTTTGGCATGATCTCCCTGAGGTAAACCCATGTTGTTTCTTATCCTGTAATCTATCTGTTTTTAGATGTTCAACAATCCTTTCCTTTAACATGGTTTCCATTAATTTCCCCACTACTGACGTAAGACTAACTGGCCTATAGTTCCCCGATTCCTCCCTACTACCCTTCTTGTAAATGGGCACAACATTTGCTAATTTCCAGTCTTCTGGGACGACTCCCGTTAGCAAGGATTGGTTAAATAAATCTGTTAACGGTTTTGCTATTACATCACTGAGCTCTTTTAATAATTTAGGGTGGATCCCATCAGGCCCCATTGACTTATTTGTCTTTACTTTAGACAGCTGCTGTAGAACCTCCTCCTCTGTAAACTGATATGTAAATGTCTCGTTAGTGTTTCCTCCTAACTGAGGTCCCTTTCCTTCCTTTTCTTCTGCAAAGACTGAACAAAAATATTCATTGAGGCAGTCAGCGAGACTTTTATCCTCTTCTACATACCTTCCTTCCTTTGTTTTTAATCTAACTAATCCTTGTTTTACTTTTCTTTTCTCGTTTATGTATCTAAAAAATGTTTTGTCCCCCTTTTTTACTGACTGAGCTATTTTCTCTTCTGCGTGTGCTTTGGAAGCTCTTATAAATTGCTTTGCCTCTTTCTGCCTAATCTTCTAGGTTTGCCTATCTTCTTCACTCTGAGTTTTTTTATAATTATTGAATGCTGTCTTTTTGTTCTTCACTATTTTGGCCACTTCTGCAGAGTACCACAGTGGTTTCTTCCCTATTTTGTTTTTGCTAACAAGCCGAATGCAATTGCCTGTGGCCTTCAATAATGCTTCCTTTAAATAATCCCATTTCTCCTGGACTCCCTTTAAACTCCTCCATTCTGATAATGACTCCTTCACACAAAATCTAATTTTAGAAAAATCAGTTTTTTTAAAGTCTAAAACTTTTGTTTTTGTGTGGTGCGGCTCCATCCCTGTTCTTATATTAAACCATACTGACTGGTGATCACTAGATCCCAAATTTCACCTACAACAATGTCCGATACCAAACCTCCATTTGTGAGTATTAAATCCAATATGGCCTCTTTACGGGTCGGCTCCTCAACTACTTGTGTTAGAGATAATCCCAGTAGGGAGTTTAGAATATTTGTACTCCTGGTGCACCCAGCTGTTTTGGTTTTCCAGTTCACATCAGGAAGATTAAAGTCCCCCATGATAATAACTTCCCCCTTCATTGCCATTTTGGCTATTTCCTCAATAGCATCAATATCTTTGTTCCCATTATGCATCAATGATTTTTCCAAATTTCTGCAGTTCTTGAGTATATCTTCAGTAGATTGTTTCTTTATTCTGTATATATCATATAGGAAGCCAAATAGTGAACTATATTGTTTTAGTTGTTGGAATCTCTCTTCAATAGATTGTATGGCCACATCTAAAACGGCATAGTAAAAAGCGATTTTGAATTTCTGCTTCGGATCTTGTGTTGCCTCTTCTCGGAACTCATATTCAAACTGCCGTTTCTTTCTCCTGTTCCGAACTTGATCTTCTGTCTCAAAGATTGGTAGTATTTGTATCTCCTTTGCAATCTCAGTAGCATCTGTCAAAACCTGTTGAAAGCCCTCATCACACCTGCAGGATATGAGATAATTCTTCGTCACTTCCAGTTGTCTTGCAGCTGAATTTAAATCTGCTTCCTTATTTTGCAGTAGCTTGCTTGTAAGATTAACTTCTAAAAGGATGTTGTACCATGTAACAAGGGATACCACTAGGCTTGTGCACCGAATTTTTTTTCGGTTCGATTCAATTTTTTCGGATGTTTAAAATTTTCAATTCGGCTCGTTTCGACCGATGTCTGTTTCGATTCGGTTCGGTTCGACTCGTTTTTCAGGGTACATTTTTTTTCGGAATATCTACCATTTTTCGTATTTTCGTGTCACTTTACTCGGTTTTTGTATCGACTTTTCGTGATTTCGGAAATTTTCGTTTTTCCGAATTGTACATGTTTTCGGAATATCGACCATTCTTCGTATTTTCGTGTCACATTGCTCGTTTTTTGTATCGACTTTTCGTGATTTCGGAAATTTTCGTTTTTTCGGTACGTCTGTTCTCCTCGTTTCAAAGCTGTCTAACTCTATTCGTTTTGATGTAAACTACTATGGTTTACTTTTTTATACTTTATATATTTTTATAATAAATTTTTGGTTTGTTTTTCGGATCCGATAATTCATTCTGTCGATACGATAATTCTGGCGATTCTATCGTGTTTTTTTTTTATTAACCCTTTCGCTGCTGAGGCTTTTGCTGAGGTAATTTTTACCGGTTTTTCTCATCATGTTTAAACGTGTTTTGAAGGCTTATTTTAGTATATGACCCAGACATATTATATATCGTTCTTTCCGTCAGACTCGGCAGATTCATAATATGTCATTATTATATGTATATGTCATGTCCTGTCTGTATATTATAACAAAAAATGCAATAAAATATGATTTTTCAATAATTTACAATGTGTAAAGTGTTTTTTTTCACATTTTAACATGCGAGCAATTGCGGTTTTATTTTGTATGGGGTGTGCTTGTTAAAAAAATTAGAGATGGGGTCTCGTTACATTTTTTTTGGGGAAAATTACATGATTTTTAACAAACGCACCGCATACAAAAATCGTTAGTGCAGCATCATTGTTCACATTATAATTGAAATGGGAACAATATTGCTGCATTAACAAACCAAAAAAAAGAAAAAAAAATTGTTTATTTTGTTTTTATAAATTTTTTTAAATATATATATTTTTTTTAATTATTTTTTTTTACAAACTTTTTTCACATTCGTGTTTGGTACTGCCCCAGCTCATGGATATACTGCCCCAGCTCATGGATATACTGCCCCAGTACATGGATATACTGCCCCAGCTCATGGATACTGCCCCAGCTCATGGATATACTGCCCCAGCACATGGAATGCCCCAGCAGCTCAAGGATATGCCCCAGCACCTCATGGATATACCCCAGCACCTCATGCATATGCCCCAGCTCCTCATGGATATGCCCCAGCACCTCATGGATTTGCCCCAGCACCTCATGCATATGCCCCAGCTCCTCATGGATATTGCCCCAGCTCCTCATGGATATGCCCCAGCTCCTCGTGGACATGCCCCAGCTCCTCATGGACATGCCCCAGCTCCTCGTGGATATGCCCCAGCTCCTCGTGGATATGCCCCAGCTCCTCATGGATATGCCCCAGCACATGGAATGCCCCAGCACATGGAATGCCCCAGCTCCTCATGGATATGCCCCAGCTCACACATGGATATGCCCCAGCTCCTCATGGATATGCTCCAGCACATGGAATGCCCCAGCACATGGAATGCCCCAGCTCCTTATGGATATGCCCCAGCTCCTCATGGATATTGCCCCAGCACCTCATGGATATGCCCCAGCTCCTCGTGGATATGCCCCAGCTCCTCGTGGACATGCCCCAGCTCCTTGTGGACATGCACCAGCTCCTGGTGGACATGCCCCAGCTCCTCCTGGATATGCCCCAGCTCCTCATGGATATGCCCCAGCTCCTCATGGATATGCCCCAGCACATGGAATGCCCCAGCACATGGAATGCCCCAGCTCCTCATGGATATGCCCCAGCTCCTCATGGATATTGCCCCAGCACCTCATGGATATGCCCCAGCTCCTCGTGGATATGCCCCAGCTCCTCGTGGACATGCCCCAGCTCCTCGTGGACATGCCCCAGCTCCTCGTGGATATGCCCCAGCTCCTCGAGGATATGCCCCAGCTCCACATGGATATGCCCCAGCACATGGAATGCCCCAGCTCCTCATGGATATGCCCCCCCAGCTCACACATGGATATGCCCCAGCTCCTCATGGATATGCCCCAGCACATGGAATGCCCCAGCTCCTCATGGATATGCCCCAGCTCCTCGTGGATATGCCCCAGCTCCTCGTGGACATGCCCCAGCTCCTCGTGGACATGCCCCAGCTCCTCGTGGATATGCCTCAGCTCCTCATGGATATGCCCCAGCACATGGAATGCCCCAGCACATGGAATGCCCCAGCTCCTCATGGATAATTGGATATGCCCCAGCTCACACATGGATATGCCCCAGCTCACACATGGATTTGCCCCAGCTCCTCATGGATATGCCCCAGCACATGAAATGCCTCAGCACATGGAATGCCCCAGCACATGGAATGCCCCAGCTCCTCATGGATATGCCCCAGCTCACACATGGATACCCAGCTCACACATGGATATGCCCCAGCTCCTCATGGATTTGCCCCAGCACATGGAATGCCCCAGCACCTCATGATAATGGCCCCAGCTCACCTCCGCCACCTTTTTCGCTCCCTCAGAGCGTCCGGCGGCGCGCAGCTTGGGCGCTCGCCAGGGGGAGCCACGTGACCAGCCGCGATTGGCTGGTGACGTGTTTCCTCCAGGCGAGCGCCGAAGCTGCATGCTTCGGACGCTCGCAGGGAGTGAAAAACGCGGCGGAGGGTGAGACACCCGCCCTTAGGGTGACGGTGTCACCTTAAAGGCGGGTGTCACCTGGTGTGGGCCGCACCCCCCGCCCCCACGTAGCGACGCCACTGGTATATACATTTAACGGCCGCACACCCACAGACTTACTCTATCCAAACAAAGTTCAGAATGATGTGAAACATTGGGACTTTTTGGATAGATTTCGATTTTCGACTATCCAAAAGTTAAAAAAATAAAAATGGTCAAAATCTAATGCAAAAGTCCCGATGTTTCACATCGGGATGTCAGATATTAATAGGCTTGTGCACCGATTTTTTTTCGGTTCGATTCGGTTCGATTTGTTCTGATGTTTAAAATTTTCGATTCGGCTCGTTTCGACCGATTTCTGTTTCGATTCGGTTTGGTTCAGCTCGTTTTTCGTGTACATTTTTTTTTTGGAATATCGACCATTTTTCGTATTTTCGGGTCACTTTGCTCGTTTTTTGTATCGACTTTTCGTGATTTTGGAAATTTTCATTTTTTTCGGAACGTCTGTTCTCCTCGTTTCAAAGTGTCTAACTCTATTAGTTTTGACGTAAACTACTATGGTTTACTTTTTTATACTTTATATATTTTTTTATAATAAATTTTTGGTTTGTTTTTCGGATACGATAATTCTGGCAATTCTATCGTGTTTTTTTTTATTAAATAAAGATCCTTTTTTTCTTATGAATATACATTTCACAACTTTATTTATTTAATCACATTAAAAAAATGGTATGAAAGCCAAGGAACAAAAAAAAAAGAACAAAACGATTTAAAAAAAAGCTAAACTGACCAGAATGGTTTGACTTTAAAAATAAAAACCAGAACAAAAAGATTTTAAAACGGAAAAATAATTGATCAAAATGATCTGAAACGAAAAAAAAAAAAAAAGATTTAAAACAGACAAAAAAAATTAACCCTTTCACTGCTGAGGCATTTCACGGCTTCCCTTCACGCCTGTGTGCGGCACTGCGGTCTGCTGCTGAGCTAATTTTTAACAGTTTCGCTCCTCTTGTTTAAACGCGTTTTTTTGAAGCCTTATTTTATAATATGACCCAGACATGTTATATATCGTTCTTTCTGGCAGACTCGGCAGATGATTCATAATATATCATTATCATATGTATGCGTCATGTCCTGTCTGTATATTATAACAAAAAATGCAATAAAATTAGAATTTTCAATGTTTGTTTTACAAGGTGTAAAGTGTTTTTTTCACATTTTAACATGCGAGTGTTTGCGGTTATATTTTATGAGTTGCGTTTGTTAAAAAAAATTGAAAAGGGGACTTGTTATATTTTTTTGGGTGAAAATTACACTATTTTTAACAAACGCACCCCATACAAAAATCCTTAGTGCAGCATCATTGTTCACATTATAATTGAAATGGGAACAATATTGCTGCATTAACAAAACAAAACAAAAAACCTGTTTATTTTTTTTTATATTTTAATTTTTTATAATTTTTAACATTGTCATGTTTGGTATTGTTGGAAAGGCCATGCTCTGGTCGATCCAAAGATACCAAACATTAACCAACCGATAGCTGCCGCGGATCGGGAGGTAGGGGGTTCCAATGAACCCCCTATCTCCACCATTGGTCACAGTTAGGGGTTAACTCCAGAACTGACATCATTGTGACGAGGTCTTGGGACTGTCGGCAGCTGCCATTCCCCCACGCTGTTGTCTTCCTGCAAAGATGTGACCATGTTGGCGGGCAGCATCTTAGCGGGCAGCGGTGGGAGAGAGAGAGCTCATAGCTGGGAGGAGGTGTTGCGTGAAGCTGCAAACAGGGACAAATAAACTAGACCTGAGCCGCACTAAGGATCTTTGGGTTGTGTCGGAGAAGACTTCACGCAGTGCTGCCATCAATATTTTTTGATAAATTCTTGGTTGTACAATGAATGTGACTGTGGACAAAAATCCGTGTTGTTGTGACATCGCCTAAGCTTAACAAAACCAGGCCACGTCGGTAATCAAATCTCAAGGCAGTACAACAAGGTTGTGTTAGTGTGTGACATTTTTTGGCCAGGCAGGAAGTGTAGAATGTGCACAGTCACATTCATGGCCACAAATATGTTGACAAATTTATGACAAAGGGTCCATAGAAATGTCAATAAATTTATATACATATAATTTTAACCCCTTAGTGACCGGGCGGTTTTACACAAATCCGTCCTTTAGTGACCGCTGCTGTTTTTACGTTTCTGCGCTGTTAGTGTTTAGGACAAATTTTCCTCTTACTCGTTTATGCAACCTACACATATTTTACACAGTTTTTCTCGTCATTAAATGGACTTTATAAAGATACCATTTTTTTCATCATTTCATATAATTTACTATAAAAAACATTGTGAAATATGACAAAAAAATTGAAACAACACCACTTTTTCGAACTTTACCCCCAAAATTTCTTATGTATCAACAACCGTCAAAATTTTTTAATTCCTTAGTAGTTTCTAAATTTAGTTCTGAGTTTAGCAATACCCAATGTTTACATATTCCTCGCTTTTTTCCTTATTTTATGCAACAATAAGTGCAAGTAGCACTTTGCCATTTCCAAAGAGTTTATTTTCAAAACTAGTGCTAGTGACATTGTAACACTGATATCTGTCACTAATTCCTGAATAACCCTCCACATATACATATTTTTTTAAAGTACACAAATCAAGGTATTAAACTTGGGGTATTTTGACTCTTTCCATGCAAACCATTTTACCACAAATCTATGCCAAAGTTTGAGAAAAAAAAAAGTTTTGTTGATTTTTTTTTTTTGAACGCAATTTAAGAATACATGTACTGTGAACTTTAAGGTTTACTGCCAAAAAACACCCCAAAATATGTTCAGCAACATCTTCTGAGTAAATTGATACCACCCATGTATAGGTATGTCGGGTCATTTGGGGGCTAATAGGCCTTATTTGGGGGGTGCGCATTTCAGTTTTCCAACTTGGAATTTTCACATTTCGTCATCATGCACCCGTGTCCTATTTGGGACATTTTTGAAGCCGGCCAAAGCAATTTACCCCCATCAAACCATATATTTTTAGAAAGGGCACACCCTAGGGTGCTTCAAAGAGTTGTATTTTAACACTTTCCATGCACTAGCTCTATTTCAACTTTCAGGTAGTCACTTTTTGTGTTATTTTTCACACACATTGTACTTTAGGCATGAATTGTCAAATCCAGTTATGGGTTACTGCCAAAAAACACCCCAAAATATGTTCAGCAACATCTTCTGAGTAAATTGATACCACCCATGTATAGGTATGTCAGGTCATTTGGGGCTAATAGGCCTTATTTGGGGGGTGCGCATTCAGTTTTCCAACTTGGAATTTTCACATTTCGTCATCATGCACCCATGTCCTATTTGGGACATTTTTGAAGCCGGCCAAAGTAATTTACCCCTATCAAACCATATATTTTTAGAAAGGGCACACCCTAGGGTGCTTCAAAGAGTTGTATTTTAACACTTTCCATGCACTAGCTCTATGTCAAACTTTCAGGTAGTCACTTTTTGTGTTATTTTTTCACACACATTGTACTTTAGGCATGAATTGTCAAATCCAGTTATGGGTTACTGCCAAAAAACACCCCAAAATATGTTCAGCAACATCTTCTGAGTAAATTGATACTACCCATATATAGATTTGTTCTGTTGTTTTTGGGGTGCTACGCCAATCTTTTGACATGTGCTTGTCAATTTTCTAATTTGACATACAGTATCTTCTTTTTAGGGGCCTTTTTACATACCCCAATTTTATTAACGTGCATATATTTGGTAAGCTAACACCCCAAAGTATTGTAAATGGAGTGTTTTTATGCCATGGATGTAACCGTTTGCTCCAAACAAATTGGATACTGTTTGGTGGTCATTTTTCATTTTCACACCCACATCAGTTTTGGACTGTGATTTAGGAGACACTGTTGTTTGTTACTGCATGAAAACTCTCCAGGTTGTTTTCTGCAAGGTCTCCTGAGTACACCCATGCCCCCCATGCATAGGTTTGCCAGGATTTTGGGAAGGTTCAAATACAATTTTTATGACTTTGTCATTGGAGTTGAAATTGAGATTATTTCTTCAGCTAGGCCTATCTTTGGTTTTGGGTCTACCGCATACCCCAGTTTGAATTATTGCCAGAAAATTGTTTATATTTGTTATGTTGACACCCCAAGGTATTGCATATGGAGTGCTTTGATGCCATGGATGCAACGGTTTTAGCCCAAAACATTTGAGAAGGTGTGTGGCGGTAATTTTTCAATTTTCAGATTTTTACGCCCACATTAGATTTGGACTGTGATTTAGGAGACACTGTTGTTTGTTACTGCATGAAAACTCTCCAGGTTGTTTTATGCAAGGTCTCCTGAGTACACCCATGCCCCCCATGCATAGGTGTGCAAAGATTTTGGCAAAATACAGCACCAAATGTAGAACATAAAAATGTACGAATAAAATGTAAAAGTCTGGTGCAGTAAAAGAAAAAAAAAACTAAACTGAACTAACTAACTGGAGTGTGAGAAAAAATAGAAAGGAAAAAAAAAAATCACAGATCACGCACAGTGTGATATAGCTTGAAACAGTCCCCAAGACACAGACCGGGTTGTCCAGGGCATTCTGGGCAGTAAAAGATTGTGTCTCTCCTCTGCCCCTCTTGAAACACACCCTGCATCTTTTTTGGGGTTTCTGTTTGCCCTCAGTAGGGGGATTTTATAAATAAAATGTGTAGCTCCCAACTCTGTCCCCCATCACCGCCCGGGGAGCATGTGCATCCTGGTACAAAAACCCCGAAATGACCTGGAGCTGAAACTGTAAAAAGGACAGCGTCACTCCGGGGTTTGCCTTTTTGCAGAGCATTGTGGGTTGCAATTTGCATCAGGTAAATTGCAACCTTTTTGTACCAGGCCCTTGACTTCCGCATAATCTGGTAGGGCTGGAGCAGCTGATCTGCCAGATCAACCCCACCCATATGCCGGTTATAGTCTTTGATGCACACTGGCTTCCTGATGCGCTCAGCTCTGCCACGGACAGAGACCTCCACAGACCTCTCAGTGTGGATGGTGGATAGAAGGTATACATCCTTCTTGTCTCTGTACTTGACCGCCAACAGCTCCTCTTGGCGCAGAGCTGAGGTCTCCCCCCTTTTTAGCCGGGTGCGGACAAGCTGTGCTGGGAAACCTACGCGGTTCTTGCGAACAGTACCGCATGCTGCTGTATCAAAACAATACAGCAGCTTGAACAAAGGGACACTCGTATAAAAATTATCAAGATACAAGTGGTACCCTTTGTTCATCAGGGGAAAAAGTAGGTCCCACACAATCTTGCCACTGGTTCCCATGTTTTCTGGGCAACCTGGAGGGTCAAGGCTACTATCCTTTTCCTCGTACACCCGGAAGGCCTGAGTATACCCACTCTCGCTGTCACAGAGCTTATACACCTTCACTCCATACCTGGAGCGTTTGGAAGGAATATACTGCTTGGATCCCAGCCTTCCCTTGTATTTCATTAGGGATTCATCCACGCAGATATTCCTTCCAGGTGTATAAGCCTCTGCAAACCTGGCGGCGAAGTGGGTAATCAGGGGGCGGATTTTATACAGCCTGTCAAACTGGGGATGCTCTCTAGGAGGGCACAGGCTGATGTCACTGAAGTGCATGAAACGCAAAATGTTTTCATACCTTCTACGTGACATTGATTGGGGGTAAATGGGGGTAGAGCAGATGGGGCTACTGCTCCAGCAGGAGCGAATTGAGGGCTTCTTTATGATGCCCATCAGCATAGTAAGTGCCCAGAATTTCAGAAATTCTGGCACATCTAGAGGGGTCCATTGCTGCCTTGCCAAGTAGGAGTCTGGCTTCGCAGCACAATGCTGATGGGCATACAGATTTGATTGGGCCACGATGTGGCCCAACAAATCATCCCCCATAAACACCTGCAAAAACTGTGTGGCGGTAAATCCTGCAACATCAATATTGATGCCAGGATTTGCCGTGAAAGGAGGGATATCTGGCCTCTGGCGATGAGGCACTACCCACTCCTCAGCTGGAGCTGTGCGTCTCCTGCTGGCAGGTGGTGACCCAGGATCTGCATCAGAAACATCACTAGATACATCAGCCAGCGTAGATGATGTATCTAGCGACGTCTCTGAGCAGTTAGCGGGGTCGAAATCAGGGTCTGAGTCTGACGCAGATGCCTCAGATTCTGACGCCAGGATGGCATATGCCTCCTCCGCGCTGTACACCCTCTCAGACATTATATATAATAGATTATAAAATTTTATAATTATTATATATATAAGCGGATTATTGGTTCTTAGAAGAACTGTTGGGTTTCACAAGAAAATACAAATAAACACCTAAATCTCTCTAAATCACTCTAAACCTGCCTCAATTCTTCTAAATCTCCCTAAATTCTCTCTAAATCTGCCTCAATTTTTCTAATCTCACTCAATCTACCTAAAATCTCTAACCTGTCAAATCTGATCTCTCTCTCTCGTTAACCAAAACACAAGTGAGGAGAGGGAGGGAGAATCACAGAGGTCAGAGCCAATATTTACAAAATATTGACCTGACCTGACAAATTAGAAATTTTATTTTGATTTTTTCTTACTTCTGATTGGATGTTGCTAGCCTGCCTCTCTGATGAGGCAGGCTAGGAACATCCCACTCAGCCCCAAGATGACCCTGCCCTTAGAAGGGCAGCGCCATCTTGGCTGTCACATTTATTTTATTTTATTCATTTTTATTCATTTATTTATTTATTTTTACACTTTTTTACACTTTTTTTTACTCTCCTGCTGGGTGCCTTGATCCCTCGAGGCACCCAGCAGAGCACCTGATCACTCATGTGATCTTTTTTGTACTGAGTGCCACGATACCTCGTGGCACTCAGTACTTCCTGCCGCTACCGGAAGTGATCGCTGGGGGGGAGCGATCACTGAGCGGACCGGCGGCAGGTAAGCATATTGCAGGGATGCCTCGATGTCGAGGCATCCCTGCAATATACACAGAGCAGCTGGAAGCGATACCGATCGCTTCCAGCGCTCTCTAGAAGTGCCGGGCACCTCTCCGGTAAAACCGGATGTTGATCGCTCCCGGGGAGCGATCACAAGGTGCCCCGGCACTTCTGTCCGCCATTGCACCGATGCCTGGACTCCCAGGCAGCGTGCAATGGCCCTGGAGCTGCTGGAAGCGATCCGATCGTTTCCAGCGCTCTCTAGAAGTGCTGGGCACCTCTCCGGTAAAGCCGGATGTTGATCGCTCCCGGGGAGCGATCACAAGGTGCCCCGGCACTTCTGTCCACCATTGCACGGATGCCTGGACTCCCAGGCAGCGTGCAATGGCCCTGGAGCTGCTGGAAGCGATCCGATCGCTTCCAGCGCTCTCTAGAAGTGCCGGGCACCTCTCCGGTAAAACCGGATGTTGATCGCTCCCGGGGAGCGATCACAAGGTGCCCCAGCACTTGCAACCGCCATTGCATGGATGCCTGGACTCCCAGGCATCCTGCAATGGCGTTTGAGCTGCTGGAAGCGATCCGATCGCTTCCAGCGCTCAAAACACCGCAGGACGTACCATGTACGTCAGCGGGTCTAAAAGAGACCCGCGGCCATGACGTACATGGTACGTCCAAGGTCCCTAAGGGGTTAACAGTGTGGAAACCAAGCAATACATATTAACTTATTAAGTAAGGAAAAGCAACGCACACAAACAGGAAAATATAGAAAAAATAGAAAATTTATTTACAACATGGGGAAGGGAAGGGAACATGCCAAGGATGGCAAACTGCCCAACAGGGGCACAAACAACACAAACAAACATACAATGGCGGCCATCTTCCAGTCTAAGCCAGGCGAACATCTTGTTCAGAATATTGGTTCACTTGAGAATTACTGGCATTTGAGGAGATGTTGGAGCTGGTCCGCATCTTTGATTACAAAGATTATGACTGCCGTAAGGGCCCTTACGGCAGGAAGAATAATTCTAGAAAGGATCGTATCGTTGACAAGCTATGCACCACCATCCTGGAGCTGTTTGGGAAAGACCGGACGAAGGACCAGATCCGAAAACGCTGGTCCGACCTCAAAGCACGCGAGCAGGAGCAGCTGAGGCACATCCGTGATATCACAATAAAGTTTGCCTTTCCTGAAGAGACTCGTGTTCACACAATCCTTGCTCGTGTCTGGTCCGGCCTCGTCTTGAGTGAACCTGCAGATTTCGGGAGGAGGCTGCCACTGGTCTGTCTCACTGCCGCTCCAGGATGTCCGCGGCATTGACTATGTGCTCCCGCAATTCTTGCAGAAGTTCCTGGATGGCATCAATTGTAGAAACAACCAGCCTTAGCTCGCCGATCGCCTCCCGATTGATTATCCGGACACTGGACGTGTCCGGTCTGGCTTCTCCTTCTATATATCCAATAAATGAAAGAAGGAAAATACAGTAAGTAAAGCAGGTTTCTATTTTTGACTGAAAGTCTTGAAAAAATATAACAGTAGTATATACCAGTGCTGGCGGCCTCCTGAGGCTCCGACTCCTCCTCCACCACCACCGTCAGCATATCCGGTGCTATATCTAAGAAATTAAAGAAATAAAAAATACAGTAAACAACAAAACTGATTTATTTTTGAACAAAAGTCGATGCAAAATACAACAGTAAAAAAAAAAAAAACTGGACTGGCGGCCTCCTGCTGCTCCGGCTCCCTCTCTCCATCATGGCCCTCCTACTGCTCCTCCTCTTCCTCCTCCTGCTCCTCTTGTGCTATACATAAAAAAATTAAATTAAAATACAGTAAACAAAAAATGTTTCTGTTTTTGACCAAAAGTCGTTGCAAAATAAAACAGTATATACCAGCGCTGGTGGTTGCCCGTGGCTCCTCCTCCTCCTCCACTGGGGCACTGGTGCCCGCCGGGGCAGATGCTGCTGCCTTCTTCCTGTCTTTTGCCAAATCCAAAAAATAACGCGTAAATAATGCAGACTGGAAAAAATGGTATATCTATACAATATATTGCCGAAAGTATTGCGACACCCCTCCACTACCCCACTACCAGCTTGACCCACCACTACTCCCATCTCATTGTTCTAAAGTCACAAAATATTTATTTATTTCCTCTGCACATAGACATATATTACCGTTCAATTATATATTTTTTTCAGAAGTAAACATTACGTTTATTCAATAAAAACTATTATTTGTGTTGTGTGCATACAAAGCGCATTGTGCGACTGCTTTTAGTTATTTTATAGATGCCTCAGCCTCAGTTTCACTTTCAGTTTCTGCAAATAAAACCTGTTCAATACCTCAGCCGCTGCAAGTGCTAAGTTAGCAACTTGCCATTGAACGCCGTTCAACCGCTCAGCGCTCAGCAGTGCTAACCTAGCACTTGCAGCGACCCGAGGAGATGCTGAGTGTGACGTTTTAAAGATGGCCGCCGCCATGAAGCAAGTAACAATGCCGTACAGCAAGATGGCCGCCGCCTCGAAGCAAGTAATAATTCCGTACAGCAATGTTAATTTTGAGGTTTTTGTTCACCAAAATATTTATTTATTATTTCCCCCTGCACATAGACATATATTACAGTTCAATTTATATATTGTTTCAGAAGTAAACATAACGTTTATTCATTAAAAACTATCATTTGTGGTTTGTGCATACAAAACAGAATTGTGCTGACTGCTTCTCTTTGTTTTTCGGATCATTGGACAAAATATAATAATCTGAATTTTTCATTAAAAATCGGCCATTTTGGATTCAAAATTCGCATCCAAAGGGTTCAACGACACTGCTGCAGCAAACTGAATTGCTGCGTTGCAGCAATTCAGCAGCTGCTGAGGTATTGAACAGGCCTCTGGATATTGCAGAAACAACAGAAATCGCCCATTTTGTTTTGAAATTTGCATCTAAAGCATTCAATAATGACACTGCTGCAGCAAACCGAATCGCTGCGCTGCAACAATTCAGCAGCTGCTGAGGAAGTATTGAAGGCGGCTCTGTTTGGATGCACTTTCAGAAGAACTACATGTCCCATCCTACCACTTAGCAGAGACGCAGAGATTTTTATTGATGCGCAGGTGGGAGCCAATATTGGGCAAGCTGCGGGTCATCTCGTATGCATCACTCAATCACAACAACCTCCCCCCCCCAGCGCACTACAGTACACACAGTGCCAAAAGAAATCCAGCATTGTAACTTCATCTACATACATCAAATATCACAGTTTTCACGAATACGTAAAATCACAAAAAGGAAGAGCTATGGGAAAAATGCATGTATGACGAGTCGTGAAAACGCAAAGCTAGCTAGCTATACACAATCACATTGCATGAAAAAAGGACTAGATAAATCAATGTATTTCTGTGCACATTAGCACATGCAAGCACATTATTATTATTATACAGGATTTATATAGCGCCAACAGTTTGCGCAGCGCTTTACAATATAACATGACACTTACGTTTCACTATGACGCGACGGATGTGTCTCAGCTGCTCCTCCTAGCGTACCTTCAGATCGGACCAGCGTTTCCGGAGCTGGTCCTTCGTCCGGTCCTTCCCGAACAACTCCAGGATGGTGGTGCGTAGCTTATCTAGGATACGATCCTTTTTAGCGTTATTCTTTCTGCCGTAAGGTCCCTTTCGGCAATCGTAATCCTTCAGATCAAAGATCCGGACCAGCTCGAGCATCTCCTCAAATGCCATGTTGCTGGCCCGCTTCTTCCTGGGTGGTGGTTCATTGCAAGACGATGAGGAGGTGTCAGAATGGCACTCGTCTCTTGCAGCCATGATGAAGAATAATAAAAACAATATTTTGTCCAAAAAGTTGTCAAAAAACTGGCTCAATAAAGTTATGATATTCGCGCGCGCATGCACGACCCGCAGACGAATCGGATCCGGCCCGATTACGTATTTTCGTATCGACCGAATTATCGGATCATTGGAAACAAAAAAAAAAAGTGATATAACCGGTAATAGTTAAAATAAACAATGTCCAGAATTACCGAAATGGAACCGAAATCACGAATGGAACCGAAATTATGAATAGAGCGAAAATAAATTTCGATTTGACACATTTCAAGTCCATTCGAAAATTCCCGAAAATATTTCGTTTCGACTCGGAAAACTTTTCGGAATTGCCGTTTTCGGATCTAAAAATTTTCGGAAATTCGGCCGCATCCGAAAACACGAATCGGGAAATTTCGTGAAAATTCCGAAATTCCGAAACCCGAAACGCACATCCCTAGATACCACAAACTTGAACTTACTGATTGCATCAGCAAGGCCCTTGGCTTCAATTCGGGAAGTATTCCCAGATGGACCGGTTAGGCTTGTATCATCATAGATCTGTATCAATGCATCATATATATTACCAAGATGATATCTCAGTGGTTTCAAAGCATCGATCCGACTCTCCCATCTTGTTTCACTCAATGGCTTAACAGTAATGCCTAAGTCTGATATATGGCTAATTAGAACTTGCCAACGCTTAGTTGATGTAGAGAAATAATTATAGATCTGTTGAACCAACCTAAAGAAAGTAGTTGCTTCCTGACAACACCTAGCAGCATCGTTGACTACCAAGTTTAAAGAATGTGCATTGCAGGGCACAAAAAAGGCACATGGGTTTAAGTCCAGGATTCTCTTTTGTGCTCCATTTTGTTTGCCTTTCATGTTACTCCCATTGTCATACCCTTGACCACGGAGATTTTCAATTGGCAATCCAATTTCTTCCAGCTGCCCAAGAAGAGTTTCTGCTATAAAGGCACCTGTAGTCTCCTGTAGTGGAATAAATCCCAAGAAATGTTCTTTTATGGTAATGCTTTCAGACTCATCATCTGATGGTTTGCTTAGATCGACAAAACGTACAATCATTGTCATTTGCTCAATATGACTAACATCAGGTGTGCAGTCCAGAATAATTGAATAGTATTTGGCCGCGTTGGTGCATGTTATAATTTGTTGCTTTATAGCACCGGCTAAAAGCTGTATAAACTCATTCTGGATATCTTTTCCCAGGTAGTGAACCATTATTTCTTGATCTTTAACCCTACGCAAATGTTCATTCATAATAGGATCAAAAAGGGCTAGATGTTCTACAAACTTTAAAAAGTTTCCATTGCCAGCACTATACAACTTGTCATTTGTGCCACGAAATGCCAGGTTTTGCATGGCAAGAACTCTTACCAAAGCAATCAATCGTTGCAAGACTTGTTGCCAATATTGTTCTTCTTGCCTAATTTTCTGCTGGTTGATCACATCAATTGTTTTATCTTTAGATAAGCGCAATTCAAGTTCACGCCAGGCTTGATAGTTTTCGTAATGGTCAGTATTTCTCTCATGTGAAGAAAGAATTGCTCCAATGTTCTTCCAGTCTTTTGAACCGGGTTCTTGTAAGGATGATGCAAAAGTTCTTTTACTGAACAATTTACAGCAAAAACAAAAAACAACATCTTTTGAGGTTGAATATATCAACCATTGATGACACACTTCTTCACTATTTGCCAGTCTCCTGTTGTAGTGTACAGGAGAAAATCTTCCGGTTTTGGAGTCTTTGGGAAAATCATGTGATACAACTGGCTGTGGTCCATGTTGAATTATGAGCTGTCGTAGATCATCATTGCAAGAGTATGGCCATTTGGCAGGATCACTGTAATCCAAAGCAGGAATAATATCTTCTTTTGATGACTTTGCAGTACTAGTCTCACTTATATTGACATCTTCTTTTACTTCTGTGTGTGTTCCAGAAACATTTCCAATTTGTGAAACTTCACTATGACTTGTACTAGGTGCACAACATTCAGCTTCCCCAGTGGCAGCTTCTAGAAGAGTACGGTCACATTCTTGTTCTTGATTTGCTTTCTGTGTATGAAAGTGTAACGTTGGGAGCTTCCAGCCCTACCTGTGTGCTTGAGGGCAGCATGTCTGATGCTGCTCGCTGACCAATGCCCGGTTTAAATGGAGACAGGCAGGGAGGTGGTTGCATGAGGCGCGGCTTGAGTGGGGGGCGTGGCCTGGTGAAGGTCTCTAAAAACCCTCAGTGTATTCTCAGCAGTTGCCAGATCGTGGTTATCCATACCTGAGCTCCTTGTACCTGACTGCTATATTGAATTAACCCATTATTGACCTCTGCTTGTTTCTGACTATTCTGCCTTCTGTTGCCCTAGACTATTTTCTTGTACTACGCCACTGCTCTGATATCGACCCAGCTATTCCATTTGACCATTCTGAACTCTGTATTCCTGATTCTGGCTCGGCTGACTACTCCCTGTGTTGTTAACCCTTTCTGTCTAGCTAGTTTACCTGGCCAATTCTAAGGACCAGACAGTTAGAGATCTTTCACGGCTACTCTGTTGGTAGCTTCTGGGCTCTGTGGAGTGTGGGGTGTTAAGTACTGCGTGGTGGGATCTGGGAACCGTGACATTACGATCTGGCCACTATGGATCCCGCAGACTTAACACAGCACTTGGCTAACTTTGTATCCAGACAGGATGAGCAGGATCATAGGATGGATCAGTTTGCTATTGCCTTACAAACTATCCTGACTCGTACGGCTCACCTGGAACCAGCTGGGGTTGCACCCCCGCTTGATATACCTGTGTCCCCTGTCGTTTAGACATCCCAGGTACACATGACCGCTCCTATGAGGTTTGACGGTACTCCCTCAGAGTGCCAGGGATTTTTGGTCTATGTGGATATTCATTTTAAATTAAATCCACAGATGTTTTTCTCTGACATTGCCAAAGTGGGGTTCATTATTAATCATCTGTCTGGCAGAGCATTGACATGGGTGACTCCGTTATGGGAGGCAGAGAAGCCTATCATACGGGATTATAAAGAATTCATAGCCGAGTTACAACGTACATTTAATCCTACCAGAAAGGCCACGGTAGCTGGCAAATCCTTGTTCCGCATACGTCAAGGGAACAGGACTGTTTCTGATTATGCCATAGAATTTAAAACCTTGATCTCTGATGTCAACTGGACAAATGAGACACTGGTTCTGGCTTTTATGGAGGGGTTATCAGAGTCATTGATGCATGAATTGGCTCCACGTAAACTACCTGAGGTATTCTGTGAACTCATTGTTTATTGTATAGATCTGGATAATCAGATAAGGGACAGAAGGACCCCCAAGAGAGAAGCCCAAGAGACCGTTACCTAGGTTGGCCCCTGTCTTTCAGGCACCACCAAGAGAGTTATCTCCTCCCTCTGAGCCTATGCAACTAGGCCGTACTAGGCTTACAGAGGAAGAGAGAACAAGGTGTTTTCGTGAGGGATTGTGCCTGTATTGTGGTTTGGGGGGTCATGTACGATTTCAATGTCCTACTCATCCTAAAATGCATGATAAGCCGGAAAAATTACCGCACCTAAGGCAGCTGAGGAGACAGGCCTTGGGTGTGACGTGCATGTCTCCTGTCAAAGACACTAAACTTATGTTACCAGTATCCTTGGCTTGGGAGACCAAGACCACACATACTACCGCTTTTTGGATTCTGGGGCTGCTGGCAACTTTATCGATGTTAACTACGCTTCTTCCATTTCTCTACCTCTGGTTGTAAGAGAGACACCCTTAGCCGTCTAAGCCATAGACGGCAGACCGTTATCCTGCCCTAGGATTACTCACGATACGGTTACAGTGGTTCTTACCACTGGTCTCTTGCATAAAGAAGAAATCATATTTCAAGTTATCCATTCACCTTCCAATCCTGTTGTACTTGGGTTCCCTTGGTTGGTGAACATAATCCTGTTATTGATTGGGCTAAGGGAGAGATACTGTCTTGGAGTCCTGCTTGTTTTGGGACTTGTTTAATACCCATTCAGCATGTCGGTGCCCTGAACACACCCACAGCTCCTCCATTGTCTACAGAGGTTCCTGACCAATACGCCGACCTCAGGGCTGTATTTGATAAAAGAGAGGCAGAGAAACTGCCTCCACATAGACCATATGATTGTGCCATTGATATTCATCCTGGTACCATGCCTCCTCGAGGCAAAGTATATCCTCTTTCCATAAAGGAGAACCAAATTATGGAAGAGTACATAAAGGAGAATTTGGAGAGAGGTTTTATCCGACGTTCCTCTTCTCCAGCAGGGGCTGGGTTCTTTTTTGTGTCTAAAAAAGAGGGAGATTTACGCCCGTGTATCGATTATAGGGGGCTTAACAAGATCACCATTAAGAACGTGTACCCTATCCCTTTCATATCAGAACTGTTCGACAGGTTAAGGGGGTCAGCAGTATACACAAAACTTGATTTAAGAGGAGCTTACAACCTGATACGTATAAAAGAGGGGCATGAGTGGAGAACAGCATTTAACACCAGGAGTGGGATTTATGAATACTTGGTCATGCCTTTCAGTCTTTGTAATGCTCCAGCGGTATTCCAGGATTTTATTAATGATGTGCTCAGAGATTTCTTACAAACCTTTGTTATAGTATACATAGACGATATATTGATTTACTCTCCCGATCTGAAAGCCCACCATGCACATGTCAGACAGGTATTAGCAAAATTACTGGACAATGGTCTTTATTGCAAACTAGAGAAGTGTTTATTCGACATTACTACTGTGAAATTCCTTGGGTATATTATCACTCCAGAAGGTTTTGAGATGGATCCTTCTAAACTCACGGCCATCTCAGAATGGCCTCTCCCTCAAGGTCTCAAGGCCATACAGAGGTTTCTGGGGTTTTCCAACTATTATAGGAGATTTATCAAGAATTATTCCGCTGTAGCCTCCCCTATCATTAATATGACACGTAAAGGTCTGAAGAACCAGATCTGGTCTTCTCAATCCAAACAAGCATTGGAAGCCCTCAAACAAGCTTTCACTTCTGCTCCCGTGTTACGGCATCCTGATCCCAGGATTCCGTTTGTTCTTGAGGTTGATACTTCCGAGATAGGCATTGGGGCTGTCCTGTCTCAAAGAGAGTCTCCAGGAAAACCTCTACATCCTTGTGGGTTCTTTTCAAGAAAATTATCACCAGCAGAACGCAATTATGATATCGGTAACAGAGAATTGCTTGCTATTGTGTCTGCCCTATCAGAGTGGAGACATTTGTTGGAAGGTACTCTTGATCCTTTATTGATAATTACTGATCATAAGAACCTTACGTACATCGGGGATGCTAAACGTTTGAACGCGAGACAGGCCAGGTGGTCATTGCTACTGTCTCGGTTTAATTTTGTATTGACTTACAGACCAGGTGACCCCAATGTAAAGGCTGATGCCTTATCCCGTCAATATGACCCATATGAGTCTAATACACAAGACCACAATCCTATAGTTCCTCCTGAACGTATTGTGGCTTCCACAGTCTTGTCTGTCTCCTCGCCTTTCCTGGAACGCCTCCAGGCAGTTCAAGTAGGGGCTCCACCTGACAAGCCTCCAGATATGTTGTTTGTACCTGAAAAGGAAAGACAAGAATTACTCATAATGTTTCATGATTCTAAACCAGCAGGTCATCCTGGTATTACTAAGACTCTTACCAGTATCTCCAGACAGTTCTGGTGGCCCACCATGCGACAGGACGTACGTCTGTTTGTTTTGGCTTGTCAAGTCTGTGCCAGAAGCAAAACCAGTAAATCCTTGCCTGTCGGTCTATTACAGCCTTTACCCATGCCTAAGAGGCCTTGGTCTCATCTATCTATGGATTTTATTGTGGACTTGCCGAAGTCCAAGGGTCATACTGTGGTTCTGACAGTTGTAGACCGTGGCACGTCCTGGGTCTCTGGCGCCCCCTCTGGCTTCTATGGATATTGCATCCAAGTTCTGGACCTTTTGGTTCACGTTCAAGCCTGGACCTCACCTGGACTCAATTGTTTAAGTGGACTCTGTATATAAGCAGGCATCGCCCTAAGAAGGGCGCTGCCTCATTTTGGTATTCACTCTGATCCTAGCCTCCAGTTTATCCTTGTTCTCAGTCTGATCCATGTTCTCAGTTTGTTCTGTATTCCTAGTCTTGATTCAAGCCTCACTGTGATTCTAGCTTCATTCTGATCCTGATCCTGCTTCAGTGTACTCAGCTCATGCATTCATGCTCAGGTCTGTCTTGCTTAGGTGATGTTTGCATTTAATATATTCTTTCTTAGTTCTTCTGTCTATATTCAGGTCTATGTTCTTGGTTCATGTTCATGTCTGATATTCATGTTTTCTCTAGTTTAAATCCGGTTTATGTTCTTGCTTATGTTGCTCTAGTATTTAGCCCTCTCATGTTGTTGCTTTTTGATTAGCTATCTGTTTCATGCATTTCGTTCTGATCTGGTTCTATGTTTTGGTATTTGTATCTCAGTATTTTAGTTTATTTCTAGTGCTCAGGTCTTTAGTTTCATGTGTGTTTTTCTTGATCCTTGCTGTTTAGATACTTTGCTGTTGTAAATAAATCCCTTGTTTTTGTTTATTCAGTCATGTCTGTTAACTGCTCAAATAGCTCACACCCCTTCTGTGCCATGTCAGGTCAGGCCCACCGTCACATAATGAGGCAGCCAGTACATAGTGAGCGAGCAGTAATTCTAGAGGTGCTGGAGATCCTGAGAGGGGCTAACAAGCTCATTACTCAGCACCTGGATATCCTGTATGCAAGTTTGCTGCAACCTCCTAGGGACGTCTTCCCAAAGGAGCCTGTTCCAGTTAAAGGTTCCAGAGGACCCCTGACCCTGGAGGAAAGGGTATGGAGGAAGACTCAGGGCTTATGCTTTTATTGCGGTTCTTTCCTGCATAAACGAATGGACTGTCAATTGCGCCCCCAGAAGTTGTCCTCCATGTTCCAGCCTTACCAGGCCCCAGAGTCCACTGCCCTGCACGTCGCAGGACGTCCAAAATCCACTGCCCAACAGGGAGAAACCAGGTGTAATGCCCAGCAGTGGGAAGTCAAGAGTGCTGCCCTGCAGCATGAACAATCTAAGGTGGCTGCTCAGCAGCACAAAGAATCTGAGTCTGCTGTTTGTCAGCTTCAAGTCCTGTCCATGTCTACTGTGCCTAAGCTAGCAGTTCCAGTCAAGAGTGCTGCCCTGCAGCACGAACAAATCAAGTCCACTGCCTCGCAGTGCGAGATCTGGTCCACCGCTAACCAGTTTGAGAGCCAGTCCACTGCACAGCAGTTCAAGAGACAGTGCCAAGCCGGGGTGACCGTTCCACAGTGCCAAGCCGGGGTGACCGTTCCACAGTGCCAAGCCGGGGTGACCGCTCCACAGTGCCAAGCCAAGGTGGTTGCAAAGCACTGTGAGATCAAGATTGTTGCCGAGCCGGTAGCTGCCAAGCCACGCTCACCCGAGCCGGTAGCTGCCAAGCCACGCTCACCCGAGCCGGTAGCTGCCAAGCCACGCTCACCCGAGCCGGTAGCTGCCAAGCCACGCTCACCCGAGCCGGTAGCTGCCAAGCCACGCTCACCCGAGCCGGTAGCTGCCAAGCCACGCTCACCCGAGCCGATAGCTGCCAAGCCACGCTCACCCGAGCCGGTAGCTGCCAAGCCACGCTCACCCGAGCCGGTAGCTGCCAAGCCACGCTCACCCGAGCCGGTAGCTGCCAAGCCACGCTCACCCGAGCCGGTAGCTGCCAAGCCACGCTCACCCGAGCCGGTAGCTGCCAAGCCACGCTCACCCGAGCCGGCTGTTGCCAAGCCACGCTCACCCGAGCCGGCTGTTGCCAAGCCACGCTCACCCGAGCCGGCTGTTGCCAAGCCACGCTCACCCGAGCTGGCTGCTGCCGCCATGACCGAGTCGCCGCAGAGCCGTGCCGAGGTCGCTGACCCACAGATCCGTGCTGCCGCCGCAAGGACCGAGTCGCCGCAGAGTCGTGCCGAGGTTGCTGACCCACAGATCCGTGCTGCTGCCGCCAGGACCGAGTCGCCGCATAACCGTGATGAGGTCGCTGACCCACAGAGCCGTGCTGCTGCCGCCATGTCCGAGTCGCCGCAGAGCCGTGCTGTTGCTGCCGTGTCCAAGTCACCACAGAGTCGTGCTAAAGGCGCTGCTCCTCCTGTCCTTGCCAAGGGTGCTACCCAACCGGTCCACACCAAGGGCGCTGCCCCACCGAGCCCAGCTGTCCCGGTGTCTTCGAGCCCAGTGGTTCCAGTCCAGTCGCCGCAGAGCCGTGCCAAGGTCGCTGACCCACAGATCCGTGCTGCTGCCGCCATGACCAAGTCGCCGCAGAGCCGTGCCGGGGTCGCTGACCCGCAGATCCGTGCCACTGGTGCCGTGTTCGTGTTGTCGCTGAGCAGAGAGGACACTGTTGCTGTCCATTCCGCGTCCTGTACCAGGGGGAGGAGACGCAAAAGGACTGGTGCCAGTGCCTCCCGACCTGGACCCAGTTTTGGCTCCCACCCTCATAGACGGGGGCGTCTTGAGGAGGATGACGACTGAGTGGGACCTCAGGGGACTTTGGTGACTGGTGTACGCGAGGGCTCTACGTATCTACAAGACCCATTGACTTTTTTCTTGTCATTCTTCTTGTTGTCCTCTTTGGAGCATCGGGGTCTGCTCGTAGAGGGGGGGATATGTCACGTCCTGGGTCTCTGGCGCCCCCTCTGGCTTCTATGGATATTGCATCCAAGTTCTGGACCTTTTGGTTCACGTTCAAGCCTGGACCTCACCTGGACTCAATTGTTTAAGTGGACTCTGTATATAAGCAGGCATCGCCCTAAGAAGGGCGCTGCCTCATTTTGGTATTCACTCTGATCCTAGCCTCCAGTTTATCCTTGTTCTCAGTCTGATCCATGTTCTCAGTTTGTTCTGTATTCCTAGTCTTGATTCAAGCCTCACTGTGATTCTAGCTTCATTCTGATCCTGATCCTGCTTCAGTGTACTCAGCTCATGCTCAGGTCTGTCTTGCTTAGGTGATGTTTGCATTTAATATATTCTTTCTTAGTTCTTCTGTCTATATTCAGGTCTATGTTCTTGGTTCATGTTCATGTCTGATATTCATGTTTTCTCTAGTTTAAATCCGGTTTATGTTCTTGCTTATGTTGCTCTAGTATTTAGCCCTCTCATGTTGTTGCTTTTTGATTAGCTATCTGGTTCTATGTTTTGGTATTTGTATCTCAGTATTTTAGTTTATTTCTAGTGCTCAGGTCTTTAGTTTCATGTGTGTTTTTCTTGATCCTTGCTGTTTAGATACTTTGCTGTTGTAAATAAATCCCTTGTTTTTGTTTATTCAGTCATGTCTGTTAACTGCTCAAATAGCTCACACCCCTTCTGTGCCATGTCAGGTCAGGCCCACCGTCACAGACCGCTTCTCCAAAATGTCTCATTTTGTCCCTCTACCTAAGCTTCCTACAGCCAAAGAACTGGCGGTTGTATTTGCTAGAGAGATTGTACGAATACATGGGGTTCCGTCTGAAATAGTCTCTGACAGAGGAGCCCAGTTCGTCTCTCGTTTCTGGAGGGTTTTCTGTGCAGAGATGGGCTGCGATTGGCCTTCTCTTCAGCATATCATCCACAAACCAATGGGGCAGCAGAGAGGGCAAATCAGGGTCTCGAGCAGTACATACGTTGCTTTACCACACAACAACAAGACAATTGGTCGGAGTTGTTGCCCTGGGCTGAGTATTCACGTAATAACGCCGTTAACGAGACCACTGGCCACTCTCCTTTTTCTGCCATCTATGGTTTTTTCCCTCCGGCTCTACCGCTTCAGTTTACTGAACAGGCCATCCCGGCTCTCGATGACCATCTCACTCAACTGCAAGAGATTTGGAGACAGATTCGAGAAAATATGGAGCGCAATGTTGCTGTCCAGAAACGCAAGGCTGCCAGGCATAGGTTACAAGCTCCCTCCTATAACGTGGGGGATAGAGTTTGGTTGTCCACTAGGAACGTGAAGTTGCGGGTGCCTTCTATGAAAATGGCACCTCGGTTTATAGGTCCATATAAGATCATTCACCGCATTAATCCTGTGGCTTATGCTCTTGCCCTTCCTAAACATCTTCGCATGCACAACGTCTTCCACACCTCCCTACTGAAGCCATTGTTGTGTAACAGGTACACGCGGGTCGTTCCTCCTCCTCCACCTATTCAGGTTGATGGTGAATCTGAGTATGAGGTTAGGAGGGTTTTGGATTCTAGGCTGTGCAGGGGCGCTCTGCAGTACTTGTCGATTGGGTGGGTTATGGTCCAGAAGACCGGTCCTGGATTCCAGCTTCCGACATGTCTGCCTCTAGGTTGGTCAGGGCGTTCCATGCCTCACACCCCGATCGCCCTGGTGGTCGTCCTGCCGCTCGTCCTGTTGGTCGTCCGGTGGCCTCCCGTGGAGAGGGGGGTACTGTAACGTTGGGAGCTTCCAGCCCTACCTGTGTGCTTGAGGGCAGCATGTCTGATGCTGCTCGCTGACCAATGCCCGGTTTAAATGGAGACAGGCAGGGAGGTGGTTGCATGAGGCGCAGCTTGAGTGGGGGGGCGTGGCCTGGTGAAGGTCTTTAAAAACCCTCAGTGTATTCTCAGCAGTTGCCAGATTGTGGTTATCCATAGCTGAGCTCCTTGTACCTGACTGCTATATTGAATTAACCCGTTATTGACCTCTGCTTGTTTCTGACTATTCTGCCTTCTGTTGCCCTAGACCATTTTCTTGTACTACGCCACTGCTCTGATATCGACCCGGCTATTCCATTTGACCATTCTGAACTCTGTATTCCTGATTCTGGCTCGGCTGACTACTCCCTGTGTTGTTAACCCTTTCTGTCTAGCTAGTTTACCTGGCTAATTCTAAGGACCAGACAGTTAGAGATCTTTCACGGCTACTCTGTTGGTAGCTTCTGGGCTCTGTGGTGTGGGGTGTTAAGTACTGCGTGGTGGGATCTGGGAACCGTGACAGAAAGTATTTCAAGAAGGACTCCTCTTGCTTTTCTTGCTCCTTGGCTTGTTCTGCCTTTCGTTTGCGGTACTGGGCTCCAGAAGGTTTTTTTCTATCAGCCATAGCTCACTGGAGAAGGGAACAAAGAACATCTGCTTGAAATGTGCACCTGTTGTGATTCAGTGAAACCGTGATACAGTTGTGAATGATTCAGTATTGACTGGGCACTGAACATGAGAGCGTTATAGATTGGGCACTGAACACATGGGTATATATTGCCCCAGGTCACATCATGCGTATATATATTGCCCAGGCCCAGGCCAGCTCACATCATGCATATATATATATTGCCCAGGCCAGCTCACATCATGCGTATATATATATTGCCCAGGCCAGCCCACATCATGCGTATATATATATTGCCCAGGCCAGCTCACATCATGCGTATATATATATATTGCCCAGGCCAGCTCACATCATGCGTATATATATTCCTCAGGCCAGCTCACATGCGTATATATACATTGCCCAGGCCAGCCCACATCATGCGTATATATATATTGCCCAGGCCAGCTCACATCATGCGTATATATATATTGCCCAGGCCAGCCCACATCATGCGAATATATATATTGCCCAGGCCAGCCCACATGATCATCATGCGTATATATATTGCCCAGGCCAGCCCGCCGCCACATCATGTGTATATAATATATATTGCCAGCCAGCCAGGCCAGTCCACATCATGCTCAGTCAGATGCGCCATGCCATCCCATCATGCATATATTTTATATACAGTTGTGTTCAAAATTATTCAACCCCCAATGCTGTAAAGGGTTTTAGGGAATTTAGTGTACATTTGTAATTGTATTCAGAATGAAATCCTACAAGGACTTTTTAAAGAACCATATGCAACTAAAATGACATCAAATGGTTTTGTAATACAGTAGTAAATGTTTCTTTTGTGAATTCTTCATTGACACAATTATTCAACCCCTTAAAGACTACCACTCTGAAGAACAGAGGTTCATTCAAGTGTTTTCAATCAGGTATTGAAAACACCTGTGGATGTCACGGAGCAGCAATAAAGCATAATAAGCACCAATTAGGCAGCTTTAAAATGACTGTGATACTCAGCTCCTTCGAGACATTTACTGGTGTGGTTACAAGCATGGTGAAGTCAAAAGAATGGTCCAGGAAGACAAGAGAAGAGGTGATTACTCTTCACAGGAAGGGCAATGGCTATAAGAAGATTGCAAAGATGTTAAACATACCAAGAGAGACCATAGGAAGCATCATTCGCAAATTCAAGGCAAAGGGCACTGTTGAAACGCTACCTGGTCGTGGCAGAAAGAAGATGCTGACTTCGACTGCTGTGTGCTACCTGAAGCGTAGAGTGGAGAAAAGTCCCCGTGTGACTGCTGAGGAACTGAGAAAAGATTTGTCAGATGTGGGTACTGAAGTTTCAGCTCAGACAATACGGCGCACACTGCGTAATGAAGGCCTCCATGCCAGAACTCCCAGGCGCACCCCCTTGCTGTCTCCAAAGAATAAGAAGAGTCGACTGCAGTATGCCAAAAGTCATGTGGACAAACCACAGAAGTTTTGGGATAGTGTTCTGTGGACTGATGAAACAAAATTAGAACTGTTTGGGCCCATGGATCAACGCTATGTTTGGAGGAGGAAGAACAAGGCCTATGAAGAAAAGAACACCTTGCCTACTGTGAAGCATGGCGGGGGGTCAATCATGCTTTGGGGCTGTTTTGCTTCTGCAGGTAAAGGGAAGCTTCAGCGTGTGCAAGGTACCATGAATTCTCTTCAGTACCAGGAGATATTGGATGACAATGTGATGCAGTCCGTCACAAACCTGAGGCTTGGGAGACGTTGGACCTTTCAACAGGACAATGATCCCAAGCCTACCTCCAAGTCCACTAGAGCATGGTTGCAGATTAAAGGCTGGAACATTTTGGAGTGGCCATCGCAGTCACCTGACTTAAATCCGATTGAGAACCTCTGGTGGGACTTAAAGAAAGCAGTTGCAGTGCACAAGCCTAAGAATGTGACTGAACTGGAGGCTTTTGCCCATGACGAATGGGCGAAGATACCCGTAGATCGCTGCAAGACACTTGTGTCAAGCTATGCTTCACGTTTAAAAGCTGTTAGTACTTATAACTGTAAAAGGATGTTGTACTAAGATTGAATGTCACTTGGGGGTTGAATAAAACTGATAATGATGTGAGCACAGAAAAGACATTTGTGGTTATTTCATTATAAATGTTATGTTATATTTGTCTGACCTACACGTGCCTCTTTGATTTAATTGTAAGCAAGATGACTGAATGATCAAAATCAATGTCAAACTGGCCAAAACACTCAATTTCAGTGGGGGTTGAATAATTTTGAACACAACTGTATATATATTGTCCAGGGGGCCAGGCTAGGGCTGGGGCAAGCCTGAGTGCCAGCTCACAGATGCATCACTCAGACATCACGTGACTCAGCATAATGTAACTGCACAGGGGAGACATGGAACTGCGTGTGTGACGTGTGGACTGCTTATGACGTATGGACAGAATGTATGATGTATTGACTGTGTGACGTGAGGACAGACTGCATAACTTATGGACTGACTACATGTGTGACATATGGCCAGACTGTATGATACATGGCCAGACTGCATGTCTGTGTGATATAGGGACTGACTGTGTGATGCATGGACAGACTTTATAATATATGGACAGACTGTGTGATGTGTGCATTGACAGTATGAATGACGTATGCAGGGCCGGAGCTGACATATATATTGCATTCCAATTTTAAAATTGCGCCCCCCCCATACCTGCTGTTGCTTTAATCGTGTCGACTTGTTGAAGATGTGTCAGTGTCACTGACTCAGACAGTCGACCCAGTGACAGGCAGGCGCAGCACACAGTGACAGCCAGGACTCTCCAGGAGCCGAGGAGAGCAGCTTCCTTTCTGTCGACTCCGGTCTCCGGCGCAACTCTTACTCTCCGCCTCGGCCCTCGAGTCTCCGCCTCCTCCTTCCAGCGGCACCTGACGTGGGGGCGCGCGTGCTGCCGCAAGCCCCAACACGTGCAGGCGCCGCTGACATGTTGCGTGCGGCGGAGGCTGAGCCTGCTGGGTGGGTCACACTCACGCTCAAGCCACGCGTGTCAGTCGCACGGCCCACCGTGGCCTGCGAGTTGATTGCGGCGCCCTGGGCCCCCGGCCGCTCCCGCGGGCCGTGCCGCAGCGGACACAGAGTCAAATTTTTATTTTTTTCGGGCCCGGCGCTGCGCCCTAGGCGGGCATGCGCTCTAGACGGCCGCCTAGCTCACCTAGCGGTAGCGCTGGCCCTGTGTGTACCCATAGTGAGATACGCTGGAACCGTGAAATAGTTTTTATATGTCAAGTGCCGTCAGCCCCATTAGTAAAACTAGCATAACTCCTTCCATATCCATCTTGCAGCCCTTTCGATTGCATGCATGTAAGCCAATAGGAAGCTTTGGGTTAAAGTATATTGAATGAAGTGCTGTGATTGATCTGTGGAAGAGATAGTCTACCTATCTCCCTGAAGGAAGTTGCATTTAGTGAATAGGCCCCCACAATAATAAATTGTGCTGCAGGTGATGCCCAGTAACTGAGTGTTTATTTTAGCCAGGTGGAGGATTGGTTTATAATGGGAAAGGTTTAATTGAATAGAATAGAGCTTGGTGTTTAACCCCTTAGTGACCGGGCGGTTTTACACGAATCCGTCCTTGAGTGACCGCTGCTATTTTTACGTTTCTGCGCTGTTAGTGTTTAGGACAAATTTTCCTCTTACTCGTTTATGCAACCCACACATATTTTACACTGTTTTTCTCGTCATTAAATGGACTTTATAAAAATACAATTTTTTTCATCATTTCATATAATTTACTATAAAAACATTGTGAAATATGACAAAAAAATTGAAAAAACACCACTTTTTCGGACTTTGAAACCCAAAATTTCTTATGTATCAACAACCGTCAAAAAAATTTAATTCCTTAGTAGTTTCTAAATTTAGTTCTGAGTTTAGCAATACCCAATGTTTACATATTCCTCTCTTTTTTCCTTATTTTATGCAACAATAAGTGCAAGTAGCACTTTGCCATTTCCAAAGTTTATTTTCAAAACTAGTAATAGTGACATTGTAACTGATATCTGTCACTAATTCCTGAATAACCCTCCACATATACATATTTTTTTAAAGTACACAAATCAAGGTATTAAACTTGGGGTATTTTGACTCTTTCCATGCAAACCATTTTACCACAAATCTATGCCAAAGTTTGAAAAAAAAAAAAAGTTTTGGTGATTTTTTTTTTTTTTTTTTTAACGCAATTTAAGAATACATGTACTGTGAACTTTAAGGTTTACTGCCAAAAAACACCCCAAAATATGTTCAGCAACATCTTCTGAGTAAATTGATACCACCCATGTATAGGTATGTCGGGTCATTTGGGGGCTAATAGGCCTTATTTGGGGGGTGCGCATTTCAGTTTTCCAACTTGGAATTTTCACATTTCGTCATCATGCACCCATGTCCTATTTGGGACATTTTTGAAGCCGGCCAAAGTAATTTACCCCCATCAAACCATATATTTTTAGAAAGGGCACACCCTAGGGTGCTTCAAAGAGTTGTATTTTAACACTTTCCATGCACTAGCTCTATGTCAAACTTTCAGGTAGTCACTTTTTGTGTTATTTTTTCACACACATTGTACTTTAGACATGAATTGTCAAATCCAGTTATGGGTTACTGCCAAAAAACACCCCAAAATATGTTCAGCAACATCTTCTGAGTAAAGTGATACCACCCATATATAGATTTGTTCTGTTGTTTTTGGGGTGCTACGCCAATCTTTTGACATGTGCTTGTCAATTTTTAATTTGACATACAGTATCTTCTTTGCTTATCTTCTTTTTAGGGGCCTTTTTACATAACCCAATTTTATGAACGTGCATATATTTGGTAAGCTAACACCCCAAAGTATTGTAAATGGAGTGTTTTTTATGCCATGGATGCAACCGTTTGCTCCAAACAAATTGGATACTGTTTGGTGGTCATTTTTCATTTTCACACCCACATCAGTTTTGGACTGTGATTTAGGAGACACTGTTGTTTGTTACTGCATGAAAACTCTCCAGGTTGTTTTCTGCAAGGTCTCCTGAGTACACCCATGCCCCCCATGCATAGGTATGCCAGGATTTTGGGAAGGTTCAAATACAATTTTTATGACTTTGTCATTGGAGTTGAAATTGAGATTATTTCTTCAGCTAGGCCTATCTTTGGTTTTGGGTCTACTTCATACCCCAGTTTGAATTATTGCCAGAAAATTGTTTATATTTGTAATGTTGACACCCCAAGGTATTGCATATGGAGTGCTTTGATGCCATGGATGCAACGGTTTTAGCCCAAAACATTTGAGAAGGTGTGTGGCGGTAATTTTTCAATTTTTTTATTTTTATGCCCACATTAGATTTGGACTGTGATTTAGGAGACACTGTTGTTGGTTACTGCATGAAAACTCTCCAGGTTGTTTTCTGCAAGGTCTCCTGAGTACACCCATGCATAGGTGTGCAAAGATTTTGGCAAAATACAGCACCAATTGTAGAACATAAAAATGTAGGAATAAAATGTAAACGTCTGGTGCAGTAAAAGAAAAAAAAAAATAAACTGAACTAACTAACTAGAGTGTAAGAAAAAATAGAAAGGGAAAAAAAAATCACAGATCACGCACAGTGTGATATATCTTGAAACAGTCCCCAAGACACAGACCGGGTTGTCCAGGGCATTCTGGGCAGTAAAAGATTGTGTCTTGTGTCCTCTGCCCCCTCTTGAAACACACCCTGCATCTTTTTGGGGGTTTTTGTTTGCCCTCAGTAGGGGGGATTTTATAAATAAAATGTGTAGCCCCAACTCTGTCCCCCATCACCGCCCGGGGAGCATGTGCATCCTGGTACAAAAACCCCAAAATGACCTGGAGCTGAAACTGTAAAAAGGACAACGTCACTCTGGGGTTTGCCTTTTTGCAGAGCAAAAAGGCATTGTGGGTAGCAATTTGCATCAGGTAAATTGCAACCTTTTTGTACCAGGTCCTTGACTTCCGCATAATCTGGTAGGGCTGGAGCAGCTGATCTGCCAGATCAACCCCACCCATATGCCGGTTATAGGCTTTGATGCACACTGGCTTCCTGATGCGCTAAGCTCTGCCACGTACAGAGACCTCCACAGACCTCTCAGTGTGGATGATGGATAGAAGGTATACATCGTTCTTGTCTCTGTACTTGACCGCCAATAGCTCCTCTTGGCGTAGAGCTGAGGTCTCCCCCCTTTTTAACCGGGTGCGGACAAGCTGTGCTGGGAAACCTACGCGGTTCTTGCGAACAGTACCGCATGCTGCTGTATCAAAACAATACAGCAGCTTGAACAAAGGGACACTCGTATAAAAATTATCAACATACAAGTGGTACCCTTTGTTCAGCAGGGGAAAAAGTAGGTCCCACACAATCTTGCCACTGGTTCCCATGTGTTCTGGGCAACCTGGAGGGTCAAGGCTACTATCCTTTTCCTCGTACACCCGGAAGGCCTGAGTATACCCACTCTCGCTGTCACAGAGCCTATACACCTTCACTCCATACCTGGAGCGTTTGGAAGGAATATACTGCTTGAATCCCAGCCTTCCCTTGTATTTCATTAG
This sequence comes from Leptobrachium leishanense, assembly GCA_009667805.1. Lineage (NCBI taxonomy): Eukaryota > Metazoa > Chordata > Amphibia > Anura > Megophryidae > Leptobrachium > Leptobrachium leishanense. Next base: position 278,018,380 of record CM019065.1, read on the forward strand.
GGATTCATCCACGCAGATATTCCTTCCAGGTGTATAAGCCTCTGCAAACCTGGCGGCGAAGTGGGTAATCAGGGGGCGGATTTTATACAGCCTGTCAAACTGGGGAGGCTCTCTAGGAGGGCACAGGCTGTTGTCACTGAAGTGCATGAAACGCAAAATGTTTTCATACCTTCTACGTGACATTGATTGAGGGTAAATGGGGGTAGAGCAGATGGGGCTACTGCTCCAGTAGGAGCGAATTGAGGGCTTCTTTATGATGCCCATCAGCATAGTAAGTGCCCAGAATTTCAGAAATTCTGGCACATCTAGCGGGGTACATTGCTGCCTTGCCAAGTAGGAGTCTGGCTTCGCAGCACAATGCTGATGGGCATACAGATTTGATTGTGGCCCAACAAATCATCCCCCATAAACACCTGCAAAAACTGTGTGGCGGTAAATCCTGCAACATCAATATTGATGCCAGGATTTGCCGTGAAAGGAGGGATATCTGGCCTCTGGCGATGAGGCACTACCCACTCCTCAGCTGGAGCTGTGCGTCTCCTGCTGGCAGGTGGTGGCCCAGGATCTGCATCAGAAACATCACTAGGAGATACATCAGCCAGCGTAGATGATGTATCTAGTGAGGTCTCTGAGCAGTTAGCGGGGTCAAAATCTGGGCCTGAGTCCGACGCAGATGCCTCAGACTCTGACGCCAGGATGGCATATGCCTCCTCGGCGCTGTACACCCTCTCAGACATTATATATAATAGATTATAAAATGTTATAATTATTATATATATAAGCGGATTATTGGTTCTTAGAAGAACCATTGGGTTTCACAAGAAAATACAAGTAAACACCTAAATCTCTCTAAATCCCTCTAAACCTGCCTCAATTCTTCTAAATCTCCCTAAAATCTCTCTAAATCTGCCTCAATTTTTCTAATCTCACTAAATCTACCTAAAATCTCTAACTTGTCAAATCTGATCTCTCTCTCTTGCTCACCAAAACACAAGTGAGGAGAGGGAGGGAGAATCACAGAGGTCACGGCCAACATTTACAAAATATTGACCTGACCTGACAAATTAGAAATTTTATTTAGATTTTTTATAACTTCTGATTGGATGTTGCTAGCCTGCCTCTCTGATGAGGCAGGCTAGGAACATCCCAAACAGCCCCAAGATGACCCTGCCCTTAGAAGGGCAGCGCCATCTTGGCTGTCAGTTTTCTTTTATTTTATACCTATTTATTTATTTTACTTTTTTTACACACTTTTTTTTACATTTTTTTTAGTCTGCTGGGTGCCTTGATCCCTCGAGGCACCCAGCAGAGCACCTGATCACTTATGTGATCTTTTTTGTACTGAGTGCCACGATACCTCGTTGCACTCAGTACTTCCTGCCGCTACCGGAAGTGATTGCTCGGGGGGAGCGATCACAGACGGACCGGCGGCAGGTAACCATATTGCAAGGATGCCTCGATGTCGAGGCATCCCTGCAATATACTGAGAGCATGAGAGCAGCTGGAAGCGATTACCGATCGCTTCCAGCACTCTGTAGAAGTGCGGGGCACCTTTCCGGTCAAACTGGATGTTGATCGCTCCCGGGGAGCGATCATAAGGTGCCCCGGCACTTCTATCCACCATTGCATGGATGCCTGGACTCCCAGGCAGCCTGCAATGGCGTTTGAGCTGCTGGAAGCGATCCGATCGCTTCCAGCGCTCAAAAGACCGCAGGACGTACCATGTACGTCAGCGGGTCTAAAAGAGACCCGCGGCCGTGACGTACATGGTACGTCCGCGGTCACTAAGGGGTTAATAACTGAGGCGTGTATATCTGTGGTTCGGTCTATAAACCTAAAATATTTGTCCATTCGATTATTGCGTGTCGCAGTATCGCTACTAATCACGATCTATAATTACTTTTGAAATTGCATCTTGCTAATCCGTTGATAAGATATGATTATATGAAACTTGACGTGTGAATAAATTTTGGTTTGAATTGTTTTACCGTTACGCAGTATCATATCATCTTTATTGATTTTATTGTGTCTAAAAATATCATGATAGCATCAAAAGAACTCGGGATAACGCGCCATATATTTGTCAAGACGTATATTCATTGATTGGTTATTAATCCTTATCTTAAGGGTAAAATACCAACTTATACCACTGGTATTGGAGGCACTGTCAATAATATATATATATATATATATGTGACAAGAAAAAGTATGTGAACCCTTTGGGATTACTTGGAGTTTTGCATGAATTGGTCATAAAATGTGCTCTGATCTTCATCTAAGTCACAACAATTTGAAAAACACAGTCTGCTTAAAATAATACAACACAAACATTATATGTTTTCATGTGTTTATTGAACAGAACATGTAAACATTCACAGTTCAGGGTGGAAAAAGTAGGTGAACCTTTGGACTTAATAACTGGTTGACCCTCCTTTGGCAGCAATAACCTCAACCAAACGTTTTCTGTAGTTGCAGATCAGACCTGCACAACGATCTGGAGTAATTTTGGACCACTCCTCTTCACAAAACTGTTTCAGTGTAGCAATATTCTTGGGATGTCTGGTGTGAATCGCTCTCTTAAGGTCATGCCACAGCATTTCAATCGGGTTGAGGTCAGGACTCTGACTGGGCCACTCCAGAAGGCGTATTTTTTTTTTGTTGAAGCCATTCTTTTGTTGAATTACTTATATGCTTTGGGTCATTGTTCTGTTGCATCACCCATCTTCTGCGGAGCTTCAGTTGGCGAACAGATGGTCTTACGTTTTCCTGCAAAATGTCTTGATAAACTCTGGAATTCATTTTTCCATCAATGACAACAATCCGTCCAGGCCCTGAGGCAGCAAAGCAGCCCCAAGCCATGATGCTCCCTCCGCCATGTTTTACAGTGGGAATGAGGTTTTGATGTTGGTGTGCTGTGCCTTTTTTTCTCCACACATAGTGTTGTGTGATTTTTCCAACCAACTCAATTTTGGTTTCATCTGTCCACAGAATATTTTGCCAGTAGTGCTGTGGAACATCCAGGTGCTCTTTTGCAACTCCAAACGTGCTGCAATATTCTTTTTGGACAGCAATGGCTTCCTCCGTGGTGTCCTTCCATGTACTCCATTCTTGTTTAATGTTTTCCTTATTGTAGATTTGTCAACAAAAATGTTAGCATGTGCCAGAGATTTCTGTAAGTCTTTAGCTGACACTCTAGGATTCTTCTTTACCTCATTAAGCATTCTGCGCTGTGCTCTTGCAGTCATCTTTACAGGACGACCACGCCTAGGGAGAGTAGCAACAGTGCTGAACGTTCTCCATTTGTAGACAGTCTGTCTTACCGTGGACACATGAACATCAATGCTTTTGGAGATACTTTTGTAACCCTTTTCCAGCTTCATGCAAGTCAACAATTCTTGATCGTAGGTCTTCTGAGAGCTCTTTTCTGCGAGGCATGGTTCACATCAGGCAGTGCTTCTTGAAACCAGTAAATCCAAAACTGGTGTGTGTTTTTAAAGGGCAGGACAGCTTTCAGCAACACATCCAATAATATCACACTGATTGGACTCAAGGTTGTCTCACTTCCTGGCTCCAATTAGCTCTTGGATAAGTCATTAGGCTCGGGGTTCACATACTTTTTCCACCCTGCTCTGTGAATGTTTACATGTTATGTTCAATAAACACATGAAAACAAATAATGTTTGTGTTGTATTTTAAGCAGACTGTGTTTTTCAAATTGTTGTGACTTAGATGAAGATCAGAGCACATTTTATGACCAATTCATGCAAAACTCCACGTAATCTCAAAGGGTTCACATACTTTTTCTTGCTACTGAATATATATATATAAAATAAGAAAAATACATGTCATAATTAATATATCCCTGACCTATTAAAGAAGTCAATCTCTACAGTGTGTGTAACAGTATGTGGGTGTGTAGGTGTGTGACTGTCTGTGTGTTTGCGCGACAGTATGTGGGTGTGTAGGTGTGTGACTGTGAGACAGTTTGTGGGTGTGTGACTGTATGTGTGTGTGTGCGTGTGTGACTGTAGATGATAGATTCCTGTTACATAACCCTGACAATGAAGAAATCGGTGTATGATCTCTGTGTACGCATAACTAATGGACTTGTCTTGTGGCTAGTACCATGGAACCATAACCCCTCGTTTTACAAACCTGCCGGATGCTGCCGCAAACCCGCTGAACAAGCGCCGCAAACGCAGAACAGCAGCCGAACACCCCCACAAGCCTCTTCCGACATGCCAAACAGACCACCGAATGCAGCCGACGACCCGCCGAATGCTGCGGAGAAAAGCTGACAAGTCACTAGACGGGTAAAAAAAAAAAACACTTTCAAAAGCTGTTTGCAAAAAGGCTTCTGCACAATGCCTGAAAATGATATGAGGTCCTATGAATAATAATAATAATAAAAAGGTCTGTTACAGAAAAAAAGATGCTATTGATGAAAAAAATCGGATTTTGTTTTGCAGAAAAAGGCCTAAAAAATTGACTTTTGGTGCAAATTAAAATAATAAACGGTTTATTAGATATTGAATTAAAATGGGAATATTTTTAACATTGAAACCCATGGGATTCGCCTGAATAAACCTGTCGAATGAGACCACTGAACATAAGGGCATTTCACTGACATTTCTCTGCTATTCAATGTAAATAGATTAACCGTTGCTTCTCTATGGGGATTTCACTGTTGCCGAACAGGTACCGTATTTGTTGGCAATTCACCAACATTTGGCAAATTGCTAGCTTTTTGAATAGCTGAATGTTCACAAAATGTCACCACACGGAGAAACTCACTACTCGGTGCAATTTGCCAGATCTGCACTCTCTGAATAACCCCTATAGTGGCAAGGAACAACTTTGCCTATACTGCACTGCTTATTTTCTAGCTGTGATACAATCATACAGAAAATGATTATTAATCTTCATTATTCATTTTTGGTGTATGATATCCTAATAAAAATACTTTTTATGTGATCCTAGAACAATAGGACTCCTATCACTCTGATGCAGACTGTACATGCCGAGAGCTCACTGATCTCAGCACGTAATGGCTGTCAGAGAGCGAAAGGACTCCTATCACTCTAAAGCAGCCGCTGCACGCTGGGATTAGTAAAATCCCAGCATGTAGTGACATTTTAGGCCCCGTTCACACCTCAGCGTTTTACAGCGCTGTCCTGAGCGCTGTAAAACGCTTAACCCCGGAAATCCCATGATTTCCTATGGGGCTGGTGCACACCTGGAAGTTTTACAGCGTGCAGGAATGCGCTGTAAAACGTCCGACGCCCAAAAAAGTACGGGAGCTTCTTTGGGGCGTATAGCAGCGCCTTTGCACGTTTTTTGGTATGCGCGAATGCGCGTAAAAAACGTACGATTGCGCACGTTTTAAAAACGCTGAGGTGTGAACCCAGCCTTACTGAATGATATAACAGGAAGAGATGTGTCAAACTGAATTTAGGGGATGCACGGGTTTAGTCAGGCCTAGGGCAGCACAAAACCTAAATACACCACTGCCTCCAAAAAGGCATATATGCAAGACATTGGCCATAAAAGGTGTATGGGGGTCCGGGTAGTGCCCTGGGGGACAGGAAACAATGAAAAAAAAGTTTAACAAAAAGGTTTTTAAAGGAACAGTGATTTTTACACGACAGAGGGTAAGAATAAAAATGAATAATTCCTTAAAATATCGTGCCTATGAGGTCTCCATAACCTGCCCGTGAATTGGCGGATCTGTAGGATGTATAGAAACATTTAAAAACAAAAAATGACATTTTAAATGACTGTAATGGTTTTCCTTTAATCTATTAATAAACAACTGCTTGGGGTGGCAGCCTGTATGAAAAGGCTTTTTAGGACATTTTTAGGACATGCAGGACGTTTTAGGACGTTTTAGGACATGCAGAACAAGTTTAGTGATTTTTTTGGCTAAATTATGGTGCCTCTTATGCAGGCTTTGGATGAAAGTAACAACAGGTGCTTTAAAATTGGGCCTTTGGTACCAGCTAGTGCTGTCACACGTTAACCCCTCTGAGGTATTGTGGAAGAGTGCAGTGGTGGACTCTGTGGTCAAATATTAAAATGATATGACTCTGGTACACGCGTCAGTGGCAGTGCACCCAAATATTGGGCCTTAGGGGCTAGCTAGTGCCGTCCCACCGTAACCCCTCTGAGGTATTGTGGAAGAGTGCAGTGGTGGACTCTGCGGTCAAATATTACAATGATATGAATCTGGTATACGTGCCAGTGCACCCAAATATTGGGCCTTTGGTGCCAGCTAGTGCCTTCACACCGTAACCCCTCTGAGGTATTGGATATGCACCTGTCACATTCAAGTGCAGAAAAATTGTGTCTTAGTCGGTGGTGCACGACACCGACAATCTAAATTGAAGAATGCATAGTACTCGTCTCCCACAAGTATAAGCAGCCTAGGAAGTTTTCGGAATGCAAAAATCCCCGATCTATTCAGTTACATCAGCATCAGGGGAGTGATAGCTGCTGACCCAGGACTGATTCATTTTTATAAATGTCAGCCGGTCTACAGAGTCGGTGGACAGATGCACTCTTTTGTCTGTGACAAAACCTCCAGTGGCACTGAACGTCCTTTCAGAAAGCATGCTGGATGAAGGGCAACCTAGTAGCTGCATAGCATATTGGCTAAATTCTGGCCAGGGATCTAATCTCAAAACCCAGTAAACCAGTGGATCATCTGCTGCAAAGCTATTCAGGTCTGCCCTTGCCCCTAGGTAGTCCTGCACCATATGGTTAAGACGCTGGCAATAGGTGCCTTCATTTAACGTCCCTGGGCGTCGTGGACTAAAAAAAGTTCGGAAAGCATCAGTCGAGCGGCCCCCTTCTCCACCGCTCTTCCTCCTACCAACCGCAGCCTCAGAAGCACCTGTGTCATCATCACTTGGTGACCTACCAGTGCCTGGAAAGGTGTTACACAAGTGTCGCTTTAGAGCATCCTCAAGTTGTTTCATCCTGTGCTCCCTCTGTGAGGGCAGGATGAGCTCTGCAACCTTACGCTTGTATCGTGGATCAAGAAGGGTTGCCAACCAGTATTGATCCCTCTCCTTGATAACATGAATCCTGGGGTCCTTTAGCAGGCTTTGCAGGATAAGGGAGCCCATGCAGCGTAAGTTGGAGGTGGCATTTGGTACTGAGTTTTCCTGGTCGCTGAGAATGATCGTATTGGGCACTACCTCCTCCCAGCCACGTACTAGTCCTTGGGTTTCTGAGGACACAAAACCCTCCCTTGAGAAATCCCCACCTTGATTTACATAATCCCATGATTTACATAATCCTCCTCATCCTCCTCCTGTCTGATCTGAGGGCCCACAGGAATGCTGTCTGTGTAAAGAGGGCCTTGAGAGTTAAGGAAGTCCTCCTCTTCCTCCCGCTGCTCTGCCTCTAGTGCCACATCTATAGTTCCCCGCAGAGTGTACTCCAGCAGGGGAACACTAAAGGAATTGTGTCACTGATGCATTCACTGTCCTTGCTCACCATCCTCGTTGCCTCCTCAAATGGTGACAATACATGCATCCTTGATCCTCAGCCACTGTGGGGGAAAAGAAAAACAAGTTCACCCGAACCTGTCCTTGTGCCATACTCACACAGGTACTCATTGATGGCCCTCTGCTGCTTGTGCAGACGCTGCAGCATTGCCAATGGCGAGTTCAACCTGGTGGGCATGTCACAGATCAGATGGTTTGTGGGAAGGTGGAATTCTCTTTGAATTTCTGCCAGGCGAACATTTGCTGGGAATGACCGTCTGAAGTGGCTGCAGACTTTTCTGGTCTGCCTGAGGAGCTCTGCCAGCTCTGGGTACCTGGTTAGGAAATGCTGTACCACCAGATTTAGGACGTGTGCTAGGCATGGTACATGCATCAACTTACCCAGGCATAGGGCGGAGAGAAGGTTGCTGCCATTATCACAGATGACCATTCTGAGCTCAAGCTGGTGTGGTGTTAACCATCTCTGGGCCTGCCCCTGCAGAGCTGACAGAATTTCTGCCCCGGTGTGGCTCCTGTCCCCTAAACAAACCAGCTCAAACATAGTATGGCATCTTTTTGCTTGAGACATTGCGTAGCCCCTGGCATGTGTCAGTTTAACTGCCACTTTGCCAGAGACAGAGAAGGAGGAGGAGGAGGTGGTGGAGCAGACAGACCTCATATCAGCAGCTTTCTGGAGGCGTGGTGGATGAGCAAGCTCCAGCACAGAGCCCCATCCTGGATCCCTCCCAGCTGCAACCAGAGTTACTCAGTGTGCCGTGAAGGAAATGTAATGGCCCTGTCAATGCTTGGTGGACCACGTGTCTAAAGTAATGTGCACCTTGCTGCTGACTGCCTTTTCCAATGACTCCAAAACATTGTCTTCCAAATGCTGGTATTGTGCTGGAATGGCCTTCCGTGAAAAGAATTGGCGTTTTGGAACCTGCCACTGTGGTACAGCACATTTGGCAAATTCACGGAAGGGAGCAGAGTCCACCAGCTGGAAAGGCAGCAGCTGTAATGCGAGTAATTTTGCCAAGCTGGCATTTAGACGCTGTGCATGGGGATGGTTGGGACTATATTTTTTATTCCGCTGCAGAAGCTGGGGCAATGAAATCTGACTGCGTAAATCTGCAGTTGATGGGATGCTGTCACATTCTGAGGAAGGACCTGGTACACCCATTACAGTAACATCATCCCTGTCAGTGGAGGTTGTAGACATGGCAGGACATTGTCATGGAACTGACGTAGTGCTCCACGCTTCAAACTCCAAGAGACTTTATGTTCATTTATATTGTGTGATTTTAAATGTATTGTAAATTGCTTGGTTTTAGTTAAAATTTGTTTAGTGTAAATTGCTTAGCTTTAGTTTTAAGTGTACTTTTATTACAGTATGTGAATGGGAGCATAGAAATGTGGTTTTGTGTAGAGCCTAAACAACTTTGAGTAACTTGTGATAAGGCAAAAGGGTTTTCTCTTTGTTCATCTGTTATCTGTTTACATGTCTAAGAGGTTGGGAGTCACCATTGTCTCAGCCAAAACTTAACTGATTTCCTTTACAATAGATTATGTAAATGATGTGTGATATGAAGAAAGAGGAATGTTTATTGTAAATATCTGAAATAATGTAATTAGCATTTTAGTAGGTCAATGTGGGTCATTTATGCAAATTATAGCTGTTGGATCTCAGCATAAGAAGAAGAGAAATCTGTGTGAACATACAGCCTGTCTGGTGTTTCATTCAGCTACACTCTACCTCAGAAGGCACAGAGCGGCCTTCTTGAAATGCAAAGAGGCTCTGAGGCAGAGGTTCAGACCAAGCAGGTCTGGAGCTGCAGATCAGGCTGCTTGAGGCACTGAGCTCCAAGCAACTCAGAGGCTGGGCTGGCCTTGGAAAGGGGGTATCTGGAGAGTCAGGACAGGCAGAAGACAACGGTTCCCGTCACAGACAAATTGTGGGGATAGAGACAGATGAAGACCTATGGGAAGTGTTGTGCCAACAGGATGCATGGCAGGTGGTCATATGTCGCTTCAAGCACGTGGTACCCAAGCGTCTGATGTTTTTCCCACGCTTGATCCTCTTCAGACATATCTTACAAATAGCAATGCTGTAGTCTGCTGCACATGTCATGAAGAACTCCCAGACAGCAGAGTTCCTGGACGTGTGCTGCGAGACAACAGCGCTCTGCACCTGAGCAGCTCTGACTTCTGATGCCTTGGACTGGCTACGGTTGCTCATAGAGGACGTTGTGCCTCGTTGTTGTTGTGTCTCCTCCTCCTCACTTGACTCCTCTGTTCGATCAGGCACCCAGGTGGAGTCAGTGACCTCATCATCGTCATCACCCCCTATCTCCTCGTCACTGGAGCCAACCTGGCAGTATGCTGCAGCTGCTGGGGGAACATGAGTGCCAGTTCTTTGTGTGTCACTGGCACCCCCTCCCTCTAGGCTGATTTGACTCCCTTCCTCAACCTCAGAGTCAACATCAGAGCACTGGAGTTGCTGCGCATCCTCAAGCAGCATGTCACTGTCATTGTGGTCAAACAATTCAGATGACTCCTCTGTGCACGATGGTGAAGCTACAGCAGGAGTAGCTGTGGACGTGGAGGTTGAATTAGATGCTTTGGCAGCTGAGGTGGACTGTAAACCACTACAAGCCTGGCTGGCAGAGGACTCGGAGGATGGGATGAGGATGGCCTGGTTATCCAATTCACCAAATCCTCTGTATGTTGCTGCTGCATAAAACGGCCAGCACCAGTTAGAAAGGACAAGTGTGCCCCTGCAGAGAATGCACCACTTCCACGACCAGGAGCACAGCCTGCCGACACAGAGGCTGCTTGCCCTCTTATCTGTGCATGGGAGCGTCTGCCTGTCCATTTTGGTCTTTCTGACTAGGGATGAGCTGTTCGGGTTCGGACGGTTCGGAGTTCGACCCGAACTTTGGCAGTTCTAAAGTTCGCGAATTTCGAACTTTTTGGGCGTGTTCGGTTCGGGTTCGAAAAAAAAAAAAGAAATTTTGAAAAAAGTGTAGAAAATGCTTAAAAAAATACTAAAAAATCTAGAAATAAAGAGACTCTTTACTGCAGAATATTATAAGCAACGGTTTATTAGATATTGAATTAAAAACTAATGTGAAAGATTATCAACTCTAAATGACCTCTGTTGATAAACGGGCATAACACCAGGTGTTTTTAGTCTGGTAATCAATTTGATATATTGTACAATATACTGAGGGTGGGGTGGTGTCTGCTTCTGATTGAGATTTGAGAATTAATTTCCCTAAAACATCCTAATATGCTGCATTTAACTGGTGTTTTAAAAAAATCTAAGGCAATGTTATTTTTCACCTCGGGATTAAACATTCACAGGGTTATTCAGAGAGCGGTGAAAAGCAGGAGAATAACTGGAGAAGTGAAAATTCTAGGTCAAAATAGCCAAACCAGAAAAATTCTCCCATTTATCTCACTTTCCAAATCGGCTATTTGGTCTAGATTGTTCTCTTCTCTTGCCAGTTCTCCTGGCTTTCACCTCTCTCTCAGGGTTGTTAAGAGAAAGGTGAAAACCAGGAGAATGGCAGGAAAAGAGAACAATCTGGACCAAATAGCCGATTTCGAAAGTGAGATAAGGCTAGGGTCAGACTAACGCATTTTTCGCAGCGACCGTCAAAAAGTGCATCCGAACGCATTGCCGTATTTTTTCACGGATTGCGCGAAAACGGTCATATGATGCGCATTTTTGTGCGTGATTTTTTTACGGATCCAAAGCAGGAAACTTTGGGTGTCTGGACGTTATGTTGGCCGGACATGAGCAGGGTCTGACGTCTCCAAATCACGCACACACGCCGCTAGTGGACGCAGCGCACTCTGTACGTCTGTACTAGCGGTTCTGCGTTCTCGAAAAAATGCGTTCATTTTCCACTTGCGTTGCGCAGCCGGACTTTCGTGCGACCGTACTTCGTATATTGGCCGTCATTGCCCGTCATTTGCTGCTAGTGCGGCCGTGATTAAGTGCGCCTAAACGCACGTTAAAAATTCGCTAGTCTGACCCTAGCCTAAATGGGAGAATTTTTCTGGTTTGGCTATTTTGACCTAGAATTTTCCATTCTCCAGTCATTCTCCTGCTCTTCACCGCTCTCTGAATAACCCTGACAGGGTTATTCAGGGAAAAGTGAAACTCAGGAGAATGACTGGAGAATGGAAAATTCTATGTCAAAATAGCCGAACCAGAAAAATTCTCCCATTTATCTCACTTTCAAAATCGGCTTTTTGGTCTAGAAGTTTCCATTCTCCTACTTTTCACCGCCAAAAAATCAGTAAACTTTTTCTGCGTGTCCGAAAATGTCTCCTCTTTTCATACAGACTGCCGCCCCAAGCAGTTGTTTATGGATAGATTAAAGGAAAAGCATTTACCGTCATTTGAAATGTCATTTTTTGGTTTTTACATATTTCTATACATCCTAGAAATCCGCCACTTCACGGGTAGGTTATGGGGACCTCCTAGGCACGATATTTGAAGGAATGTTTCATTTTTATTTTTAACCCTTACTTCATGGAAAACTCACTGTCCCTTTAACCACTTCTATGCGGAGGACGCGCTAAGCGCGTCCTCCGCATGGCTGGTGGTATGCAGAGGACGCGCTGAGCGCGTCCTCCCTTTGGGGCCAGCGTTCGGCCGGGTTCCGTCGATCGCTGGCCCCCCCCGGTGCGGGCTGACATCCTCGATGTCAGCCCAGCATCCGGAACCGCAGCCGCTGAAATTAGGTGTCATCGCAGCAGCGCGATGACACCTAATTCAGGCGCCCCCCCACATGTGCGGAGGAGGCGCCTGAAAGGGAGGGGGGAGGTCCTTCGGACCTCTCTCCCTCCCGATCGGCGGCGTTGCGGGGGTTAACCCAGGCACCATTTGGAAGGGCACAGCCTGCCCTTCCAAATGGTGCCTGGCATTAACCCCTGGGGAGCTGGATCGCGAATCGGCGCTGAAAAGCGCCGGTTCGTGATCCTTTCCCGGAGCTGGCCGACATCTTGGATGTCGGCCAAGCCTCCGGGAACTCCCCCTGAGGACTGGCGTCATCGTGCATAGCACGATGACGCCAGTCCTAGAGTTAACCCCTAACTGCCACCAACGGTGGAGATAGGGAGTTCCAATGAACTCCCTATCTCCCGATCCGTGGCAGCTAGGGGTTAAAGTTTGGTATGGTTAGATCGGCCAGAGCATGGCCGTTCCAACGATACCAAACTCGAATGTGAAAAAGTTTTTTAAAAAAAATTAAAATTAAAATTAAAAATAAAAAATATTTAAAAAAATTTATAAAAAAAAAATAAACATTTTTTTTCTCTTTTTTTTGGTTCGTTAGTGTAGCAATATTGTTCCCATTTCAATTATAATGTGAACAATGATGCTGCACTAACGATTTTTGTATGCGGTGCGTTTGTTAAAAATCGCGTAATTTTCCCCAAAAAAAAATGTAACGAGACCCCATCTCTAATTTTTTTAACAAGCGCACCCCATACAAAATATAACCGCAATTGCTCGCATGTTAAAATGTGAAAAAAAACACTTTACACATTGTAAATTATTGAAAATACATATTTTATTGCATTTTATGTTATAATATACAGACATGACATAACGTATACATATAATAATGACATATTATGAATCTACCGAGTCTGACGGAAAGAACGATATATAATATGTCTGGGTAATATACTAAAATAAGCCTTCAAAACACGTTTAAACATGATGAGCAAAACCGGTAAAAATGACCTCAGCACAGAGGTGTGAAAAGCCTCAGCAGCGAAAGGGTTAAAAACTTTTTTTTTTTAACTTTTTGTCCTTGTTTCCTGTCCCCCAGGGCACTACCCGGACCCCCATACACCTTTTATGGCAAATATGTAGCATATATGCCCTCTTGGAGGGCACTCCAAAAAAACGAATTTTCAGCCCCATTGACTTGCATGGGGGTTCGGGTTCGGTCCCGAACAAATGGGAAGTTCGGGTTCGGGCTCGAACCGAACTCGGGGAGTGTTCGGCTCATCTCTATTTCTGACATGGTGAGTGATATATAGATTAAAGATATACAGAACTCTGATTCAACTCTGTTATATGGATTCGAGATATACAGAACTCTGATTCAAATATGTTATATAGATTCGAGATTTACAGAACTCTGATTCAACTCTGGTATATAGATTCGAGATATATAGAACTCTGATTCAACTCTGTTATATAGATTAAAGATACTGATTAACTCTGGTATATAGATTAAAGATACTGATTAACTCTGATTCAACTCTGGTATATAGATTAAAGATATACAGAACTCTGATTCAACTATGTTATATAGATTTGAGATATACATAACTCTGCTATAAGTCAGCGATTTCACTGCCATTTCCCTGTCAGTCACCTCCCAGGCTGCCACTGCCAGTTCATTGCTATTTGACAGATATTTCCCTGCAAATACAACAATCTCTCCTCTCTGATTCACTCCTGCAACAGAACTCTGCTATAAGTCAGCTATTTCACTGCTATTTCCCTGCCAGTCACTTCCCAGGCTGCTGCTGCCAGTTCACTGCTATTTGCCAGATATTTCCCTGCAAATACAACAATCTCGCCTCTCTGATTCACTCCTGCAACAGAACTCTGCTATAAGTCAGCGATTTCACTGCTAATTCCCTGCCACTTCCCAGGCTGGCAGTTCCCTGCTATTTGCCAGATATTTCCCTGCAAATACAACAATCTCTCCTCTCTGATTCACTCCTGCAACACACTAGGGCTGTTTGTCAGAAGATTATATAGTGTGCTGCGGGACTTAGCTCTGTGAGCCCATGATTGGGCAAAATTTGCCCAATCAGGACTCTGCATGTGTACTGAGCCCTGATTGGCCTAGTCTTGCACCTGACCTGTGGTCAGGTGCAAGGCTGTAGCCAATTACAGCTTCAGGCCAGGGCACAGTGCATTGTGGTCCATTGTGGTGCATTGTGGTTGAACATACAGTGAACACGCGGAAAAGTTTGCCGTTCGGCGAACAGCCGAACAGACAATGTTCGATTCAAACTCATGTTCGAATCGAACCGGCAGCCCATCTCTAGTATTAATGCATCCCCACTTAATGACACCCATATCCTGGATAAAGACACTGTGTGGAATGCAGCCTCTCTTGGGAAATTTAACATGCTTAATTCCAACAACCCACAAGATTGGACCTTGCAATCGGAGGGTGTCACATACCTTAGTATGGTAATGCATGCAAAATATTATGCTCACTCTTATGATATCTTGCCCCTCAACCCCCCTTTTATGGGCTGTGTGGTAAATGGGAATATTTGGTAATACCAGAACCTATATTGTGAATGTGTCTTGGGTCTTATTGGTCCATCCCACATCAGTCACCCTTATGTCCCTTCTGGTACGCGCATTAACCTTCATGATACTGTACATCACTCTCGCGTTCCTTCATGAGTGTCAAGACCTCTGAGGAAAAGCAATTTGGCAGGGTCATGTTACCCGAATATGGTGTTGTTCTGGCAATCATAGATTTCCATGCATTTAATGTATTATGGTACTGTTGCTTTAAGCTGTCAGCCATTACTAAGCAATACATTACAGCTACTTCCTGGTTTAGGAATCCATTTGATATTCACAGAGAAGCAGAGAGTCAGCTCCACATTTCTTGCACACAGGCCTTGAAATTATAAGTCTGTAAGTAGAGCATCAATGTTTTTAAGTTAAAGCACATGTTTTTAGCAACTCAAATACTGTTCCATGTTAGTTTAATAGTGTTTGATTTGTCTTAGCATTAAGTTAAACTTCTATTTCTATTAGCTAGAATAGTCACAGCTAGGAAGCATGTTTGTCACGTGTCTGTGTAGATTTGCATTCCTAGTCTAATATATTGTCATAATTATGTATCTTTTGCAGTTTTACAAGTAAAAAAAAATAAAAGATTGATGTAAATAAGAATCTAAAACGTAAGGATAAATAAAAGTAAAGGATAGACTTCATGCAATCCTATTTCTGGATTTTTATTAACAATTTGTAAGCTGTCTGCCAAGCCTTGTACCTCAGACACATCGTGAGGGCAGAACAGTAAAAAGACTTTATACTCAGCAGTCCTAGTCACAAGAAAGTGGATTCTTTCTACACATCTCCATCTAACTTCTTCAAACAGACCCTGGAAAGTAGTAATCTGTCTCACCATGCAGTACACAGAACAGAATGCTACAACAGTCATCCCTCGGCTTTCAGATGCAGAGCAAAGCAAACTTTGCACACCAAAAGCCAGGTCACGGAGCACAAGCTCCACTGTCTCTAGTCAGTCAGGTTTCAAATCAGCATGTGCTGACTCTCTCAGATCTAAGCGCACTAGTTCAAGACATTCAAGCTGTTCCAACCTGTCATCAGCAAGTGCTGCTGCCATCGGGGCCCATGCAAAAGCAGAAAAGGCACATGCAATGGCTTCCTGTGCAATACGCAAAGCTGAAATGATAAGAGAACAGGGCTACGTAGAGGAAGAACATCATAAGAACAAAGTTGAAAATGAAGCTGAAACAGCTAGAAGAAAAGCTGAAGTGAAAGCATCTCTACATATTCTCCAACATGAGAAAGCCGCTTCAGCCGCATTAGCAGAAGCTGAGGTTCTCATGAAAGCGGCTGAAGAACAGTATAGAGCAGCATTCCCTGGCATAGAAGACACCTCTCAGTGCAGTTCAACGTACCTGTGAGTATGTTCAATTACACACAACCGTGTACACTGATCAATAAGTCGACAATGCAACAAAACTGTCAAAAACTCCCCTAGCAGTAGGCCACTTGGATTCACCTAGAGTCTGCAAGGCTGAAGCAGAGTTCCAATATGACAAGCCAAATGTTTACGAACCCAGAGACCAGTTTGTCAGTCCTTCCAGAAACCAAATCAATATCAACAGAATTCCTACCCAGGCAAGCACCAATGTGGGCTACAGGAAAGTTATTTGCAAAGAAGAAAACCCACCATATAAACAAATTAAACCTAGCCTAACTACCCCAGCATCCTACCAGCCACAATCAAGATCATGTTCTGTTCCCAGAGGATGTTCACCTGAGGCAGCTGGAACTACAGATGTAACAAAGTACCTGATACACCGGGAAATAGTGAGCTCTAGTCTCCTGAAGTTTGACGACCATCCAGAAAATTATTGGGCCTGGAAGTCATCTTTCCTTAGCAGCACCCAAGACTTAAACCTGACAGCTAGAGAAAAACTAGATCTACTCTCTAAATGGCTCGGACCAGAATCGTCCGAGAAAGCCAAAAGAATCAGGTCAGTACACACTCATGATGCAACAGCAGGGCTCACAATGGTATGGCAGAGATTGGAAGAATGCTATGGGTCACCAGAAGTAATTGAAGATGCACTCCCTGAAGAAAATTGTAAATTTTCAAAAATTAACAAATAAAGACAACCAGAAGTTAAGAGAGCTTGGAGACATACTCCTGGAGCTTGAAGCAGCAAAAACTGATGGACACCTACCAGGTCTCTCATACCTGGACACTGCACGTGGGGTCAACTCTATAACAGAGAAACTTCCTTACAACTTGCAGGAAAGATGGGTTACAGAAGCTTCAAAATACAATGAACGGTATCAAGTGGCATTTCCACCTTTCTCTTTCTTCACTAAGTTCATAACGAATTAAGCGAAAACACAGAATGACCCAAGCTTTGCTTTTTTGAACATGGGAATCCCAAACTCTATCAAGACAAAATCACTGCAGATGAGCAAGGGACCAAGAACAACAGTGTCTGTACGGAAGACAGAGGTGCCACCTGAGCCCGAATACGTCAACAATATAATCACAAGTAAGGAAGTTGAGGATCCAGACAAACAATGTCTGATACACAACAAACCTCATCCTCTGAAAAAATTTTGTGGTTTCAGGAACAAGACAATAGAAGAATGCAAGTCCTATCTTAAAGACAAGAATATCTGCTTCAGATGCTGTGCTTCAACTCAACATTTTGCAAAAGATTGTAAAACAGCAATACAATGCAGAGAATGCCTCAGTGACAAGCATCTTTCTGCACTGCATCCAGGCCCAGCACCATGGGCAGAGGAGAACGTTACCACCCAAGAAGATCATGGTGGGGAGCAAAAGGATAGCGCAAAACCAGCAAAATGTACTGAGATCTGTACAGAGACATTTAGTCCTAGATCATGCTCCAAAATATGTTTAGTCAAGGTACATCCTCAAGGCCACAAAGAGAAAGCGGTGAGAATGTATGCAGTATTAGATGAGCAAAGCAATAGGTCTTTGGCAAGAACAGAGTTCTTCAACCTCTTCGACAATAAAGGAAGTCAGCTCCATATACCTTGAAGACTTGCTCAGGCATTATGGAGACATCAGGGAGGAGAGCAAGCAACTACATCATCGAGTCAATAAATGGAAAAACACAGCTGACTCTCCCAACTCTTATAGAATGCGATATGATACCAGACGACAGATCAGAGATTCCCACGCCTGAAATTGCACGTCAGCATCCTCATCTGAGACACCTAGCAGGAAAGATACCAGTACTTTATCCAAACTCTGCAATCCTTCTCCTACTAGGAAGAGACATACTGAGAGTGCACAAGGTCAGAGAACAGTACAATGGACTACACAATGCACCATTTGCACAACGTCTCGACCTTGGATGAGTCATCATTGGTGATGTGTGTCTGGACAGAGATCACAAGCCAGCGAAAGTGAATGTCTACAAAACAAGTCTGTTGCAAAATGAACGCGTATCATGTCTGAGCCCCTGTACAAATCAAGTAGAGACCAGTCATCTCAAAACAACACCAGAAGGTCCAGAGCCACATGGAGGCTATAGCTTCAGCTGAAGATATAGATCAACTAGGGTGCAAGGTGTTCGAAAGAACAAAAGGTGATGACAAACCAGCATTATCTGTAGAGGATAACCTCTTCCTTGAGATCGTGAACAAAGAAATACGAAAACAAGTCACGGCGCTAATTACTAAAACTACTGCAAGTAATCTAAGAGCATACAGGTTTGAAAGATTCTCCAGTTGCAAGTCACTTACTCGAGCAGTAGCAAAACGGATTAATTTAACTAAATCTTTCTGCGGAGCTACAAACACTGACAAGTGTGATGACAATCATCTTGCAGAAGCTAAAATCGACATCATCAGGTGTATTCAGCAAGAAGTTTTCAAAGAAAAGTGTCTTATTAAAGGAGAAGAGCTCTTCAAACATAGTTCTCTTAGAAAACTAAACCCTATCTTGGATGAAGTCATGGCAGTCATGAACGCTAGACCTTTAGTTAAGATGTTCACAGATCCTGAAGTGACAGACATATTGACACCTGCGATGCTTCTAACTCAGAAGGTCAAAACAACAACGGCACCCCATGGAGACTTCGAACTCAAAGATCTTCATATCAAGCAATGGAAGCAAGTGCAGAGTCTTGCAGATAAATTCTGGAGACGATGGAGGCAGGAATACCTAGTGACGCTCCAGCCACGCAGGAAATGGCAAGCTGACAAGCCTAACTTACAAGTCGGTGGCATTGTCTTACTGAAAGACGCTCAAGTTCATGGAAATGAATGGCCTGCTGGACTTCTTGTCAAGGTTGTACCTAGTTGTGACAACAAAGTTAGAAAGGTAGAAATGAAAGTCATGAGGGAAGTGACTCCAAAGGTGTATTTTAGACCTGTTTCCGAAGTTGTCTTATTTCTCAAAACGGATACATAGTTGTACAATGTTATTATCCCAAGTGGGGTGTGTTCTGGCAATCATAGATTTCCATGCATTTAATGTATTAGGGTACTGTTGCTTTAAGCTGTCAGCCATTACTAAGCAATGCATTACAGCTACTTCCTGGTTTAGGAATCCATTTGATGTTCACAGAGAAGCAGAGAGTCAGCTCCACATTTCTTGCACACAGGCCTTGGAATTATAAGTCTGTAAGTAGAGCATCAATGTTTTTAAGTTAAAGCACATGTTTTTAGCAACTCAAATACTGTTCCATGTTAGTTTAATAGTGTGTAGCGCTCACTCCCGGAGGAGCCGCTGAAATTGAACCTCGGGTCAGTCTCCCCGCACTAGGGAATAAATATACTCCAGCACCGCTGTGGATTTTATAAATTATATAGTTTACTAGAATAAATGGCATATAATGAATAACACGGTGTTCGTATATATTTTCACAGTACTTCGTAATGCAGGAAACGCGCAGCGGAAAAGAAATACGATGCTTCGTAATTCGAGGAACGCGCAGCGGAAAAGAAATACGATGCTTCGTAATTCGAGAAACGCGCAGCGGAAAAGAGAGGAAAAATAAATCTTTAACCCCCTTTTGTGTTTGGGGAGTGAGTCCCGCACAGGTTATGTCCCAGAATGTACGTGTGTGTGTGTTATGGTACCCGGGGTACAATATCCAACTGGCCAGTGAATTGCTTATGAGGTATCTTCGACTAGTCAAGTTGGGGCCCTGTGGGTTTTGGAAACAAACAGCAGCGTGCTTTATTTTCACAACGGCCTGGAAGGCCTCTCACCCATCCGTCAGATACTTGATGCACCGCTCGACCCAGGACGTCTCTCCGCTCGATGTTGACTGGGGTTCTCTTAGTTACTGGATCCGCTGTCGGGCTTTCTGCACCTGCCGCAAGATGTCCAGCTCACCGCCTGCTCTCCCTGTCCGATCGATCTGCGGTACTCCTAACTCTGTGTCTTCCAGCTTCCTCAATATCAGCGTGGGTAGTCTGGTGAATCACTGGGTCTTCCTCTGATAAGGCTGAATAACCCGGTCTTTAACTCTGTCAGGCCCCAGCTGCGCTCCGGCCTGGTCACTGTCATGTTCTGCAGCACTGGGTCTTGCTTCTCCCACTCCCTGGCGCGCTCTGCCAGCTCTCTCCATGAGGCTCAGGATGTAAGCCTCTGTGTCCCACCCACTTCCTGTCTCTGCCCCCAAAGCATGCCGGGAAATGTAGTTCCAATGTTTTCTGTGTTTGTCCAGCATAATCTTAGCATGGTCTCTGTCTCCCTCAGGTGGCCATTTCAAGTAAATGCAGCAGAACAGTCTTTTTAAACACAGCGCTACACTCTCCCCCCCTAAACTCTTGGGTCCTCCCAAGGGCGTGTAACGGGTACATGTGTCGGTCATACATAACACAACATAACATAACAACAGTTGCATTACATTTCAACATAACATTCCTAACTTTAGCCTATATATTCAGGGTTGACAACAGGCAGCAATTTTCCTCCGTCTCCCCCAAACCCTTAGACACCTCGGCAAGTAGAGCTGACACTTCTGGAAACCTCCGCCCAGTTGTTACAGCTTCCTCTGTGCTATGTCCTGGTGAATCATACGTGAGTCTCTGAGGGGGGTCGTACTGAACGTTTAAGTTCAAATTTTTCAGGAACCTCTTCAGTCGGGGGAGCTGACTCTACAGGCTCAATTCTCTCTCCTGCAGACTGAGTAGATACATCTTCGGTGTATAAACCTTCCAGGGAAGGCATAGAACTGTCATCACCCGATACGTCTTCAGGTGGGTGAGTTGTAGTTATGGGCTCAATTTTCTCATCAACAATCGGAGCAAACACTTCCTCGGAATATGAGCCCTCTAGTGAAGGCATAGATCTGTAATCTATGGATATTTCCTCTAAAACTTCAGGAACTTCCCAGGTCTCAGGTACTGCAGGTGCTCGAGTCATAACTTCAGAGATATCAGACCCTAAATCACTCCCACCCCAGTCAGAGACCGGCTTGACGCTCTGGGACTCAGGTGCCCACACCCAGCTCAGACACCAGCCTTCTTCTTCACTGTCTTCTTCACTCTCTCTAACGGAACGTAACTGATGAGACCGAATAGTAGGAGTCGGACGAGATATAGGCAGACCAGGCACAGAGAATTTGTCTCCAATCGGTACTTGTACAGTCTTTTCTGACCGTAGGGCCTTCTCTATCCCTTCCGTTCTCCTCAGCCTTCTTACTTCTGTAGTGGCTCTCTGTTCTTTGACCCTCCGTGGACAGGCCGGTCGTGACATCGAGTGTGCCTTCTTAGGAGCAGGACTCTCTTCCGTGACCAGTGGGGTTAAGAGGTGTCTCAACACATCAGTGTTCATCCCCACTATCATAGAACTTCGATTAGCTCCCGAGGGACGAGGACACACAATTGCCAACGTGTCACATACTCCCGGTTGTCCAGCGTTTACCGAACTGAATTCTAGCTTCACCTGTATATATCCATCATAGGGAAACTTCTTCATTCCCATACCCCAGATTTCGAGATCCTTCAATTTCTTCAGGGGTATATGCTTCAAATATTTCTGATAGAAGTCTCGGTAAATCAGCGTTACTTGAGCACCCGAATCTAGAAGAGCCTTAGTATAGACTCCTTCCACTTGAACCGGGATGATGGGCGAAGGACCTATCAACTTGTCAGGGAACTTTTTTGTAGCCGCAGGAGAGGTAGACCCAGTCTGTTGTACTCTAACCCTTGTCCTCATACGTGGTGACTGCGGGCGTACATTGTCTTCCCGTGACGTAGGACCAGACCTCCAGGGAGAGGATCTCCTAGGTCTAGCAGGCACATATAGAGTCCCTCCCTGTCTCCTTTCCGGGCACTGAGCCTTGAAATGGCCGAATACTCTACAGGCGAAACATCTTCCCCATGAGGATGAGGGCACACTTTCTTCCTGTGGCTCATTTGAAAATCCTCTGTCGGAGACCACAGCAACCGCTGCTGTTCGTATATCTGAGAGAGACTTCTGTATTTCAGTCTGCATTTCTGCTACTTTCAAGATTGCCCGGCATAGGTCCGTGTGTGTCTGTTCCATCTTAACTTGGGCTTCTTGGACTTTCTCGAGAGTCTTTTGTATCTCACCATACACCTGGTTTGACGATTTTTTGTTATCTCCGGCTCATATGTCTCTTCCGGATCATCTTCATCTGATGAACACTCGTTATGCTCTATGGGTTGCGCATAGACCTTTTCTCCCCTTCTTCCAAGCTTCTCTTCCAGAAGGGCTTCTTCTTCCCGAACAACTCAAATCAGTTCTAGGTAATTTAATTCTTTATTACCTTCTCGAGTCTTCAGTTGCAACATCACAGGATCTAAGGGTAAGGCACCTTTCAATATCTGATGCATTCTAACCTGATCTACTGTAGCGGGGTCTGTTCCTTTCTTCAACAGTACTTGGTACAGTATCTTATCCAGGCGCCTCATGTATTCTGTCATCTTCTCACCCCTTTTCTGGTAAGTATGCTCATACTGGTACATAAGCTCAGCAGCCTTCTCCGTTCGCCTGAAGACTTCCTGTAATATGTTCAGGTAATCTAGAGCAGTACAGTCTCTCTTACTCAGCTTCAGATTCCTGACAGCCTCTGA
Source organism: Leptobrachium leishanense (assembly GCA_009667805.1). Taxonomy (NCBI): domain Eukaryota; kingdom Metazoa; phylum Chordata; class Amphibia; order Anura; family Megophryidae; genus Leptobrachium; species Leptobrachium leishanense. Next base: position 278,041,240 of record CM019065.1, read on the forward strand.
CGCAGGTCCCTTTAAGTTCTCAGTAATTCTTTGCTTCTTCTGCGCCTCAGAGACGTCCCACTCGTCCAGAGCCTGCATCGCTTGTTCTACCCATTCTTCGAAGGTTTCTTCTCCCACCGGAGTTGGCAAGTTTCCTGAAAATTTTTCCAACTTCCGATATCCGAAGCTGATGTAAGAAGGGTGAGCCCTCTGACACTTAGCCAGCAAATCTCCAATAGCCACTATAAATTCAGGCCCGATCATGGCCAACGGACTGGGCGCAGGAACACTTGCAGATTCGCCACGTGGCGCACTTGGCTGAATCAGCTGGACTTCCACCTCATCGGTCAGCTTCACGCTCGCGCCCTGAAAACACACTGGAACACCCTTTCTCCACTCAAAAAGAACATACGTGTGAGAGGTATCTGGGTTCTCTTTAATGTCCAGGATTAACCCCCGATGATCTGGTGTCAGCGCGGCCACGGCCTGGCGAATCTGATCTTCGGCCCAAGTGTCTGCGGGAATATCCATGACTATACAAAATTCTAACTGACTACTGTGCTCCTCACACCATTCGGCAGCAGTGTCTGGATCCATATTTAACCCTTTAGATGCGTTTTTTCCAGAGACTGGATCCCGGACGAGCCCCCACGTGTAGCGCTCACTCCCGGAGGAGCCGCTGAAATTGAACCTCGGGTCAGTCTCCCCGCACTAGGGAATAAATATACTCCAGCACCGTTGTGGACTTTATAAATTATATAGTTTACTAGAATAAATGGCATATAATGAATAACACGGTGTTCGTATATATTTTTACAGTACTTCGTAATGTGGGAAACGCGCAGCGGAAAAGAAATACAATGCTTCGTAATTCGAGGAACGCGCAGCGGAAAAGAAATACGATGCTTCGTAATTCGAGAAACGCGCAGCGGAAAAGAGAGGAAAAATATATCTTTAACCCCCTTTTGTGTTTGGGGAGTGAGTCCCGCCCAGGTTATGTCCCAGAATGTACGTGTGTGTGTGTGTAATGGTACCCGGGGTACAATATCCAACTGGCCAGTGAATTGCTTATGATGTATCTTCGACTAGTCAAGTTGGGGCCCTGTGGGTTTTGGAAACAAACAGCAGCGTGCTTTATTTTCACAATGGCCTGGAAGGCCTCTCACCCATCCGCCAGATACTTGATGCTCCGCTCGACCCAGGACGTCTCTCCGCTCGATGTTGACTGGGGTTCTCTTGGTTACTGGATCCGCTGTCGGGCTTTCTGCACCTGCCGCAAGATGTCCAGCTCACCGCCTGTTCTCCCTGTCCGATCAATCTGCAGTACTCCTAACTCTGGGTCTTCCAGCTTCCTCAATATCAGTGTGGGTAGTCTGGTGAATCACTGGGTCTTCCTCTGATAAGGCTGAATAACCCGGTCTTTAACTCTGTCAGGCCCCAGCTGCGCTCTGGCCTGGTCACTGTCATGTTCTGCAGCACTGGGTCTTGCTTCTCCCACTCCCTGGCGCGCTCTGCCAGCTCTCTCCACGAGGCTCAGGATGTAAGCCTCTGTGTCCCACCCACTTCCTGTGTCTGCCCCCAAAGCATGCCGGGAAATGTAGTCCCAATGTTTTCTGTGTATGTCCAGCATAATCGTAGCATGGTCTCTGTCTCCCTCAGGTGGCCATTTCAAGTAAATGCAGCAGAACAGTCTTTTTAAACACAGCGCTACAAGTGTTTGATTTGTCTTAGCATTAAGTTAAACTTCTATTTCTATTAGCTAGAATTTTCACAGCTAGGAATAGTAGGAAGCATGCTTGCCACGTGTCGTTGTAGATTTGCATTCCTAGTCTAATATATTGTCATAATTCTGTATCTTTAGCTGTTTTACAGGTAAAAAAAATAAAAGTTTGATGTAAATAAAAATCTAAAACGTAAGGATAAATAAAAGTAAAGGATAGACTTCATGCAATCCTGCTTCTGGATTTTTATTAACAATGTGTAAGCTGTCTGCCAAGCCTTGTACCTCAGACACATCATGAGGGCAGAACAGGTGTTCTTTGCTTGTATTCTAAATTGAACCTTTTTGTAGACCTAGTTGATGGCCTATTCAATCACACTATACATGCCCTTGCAGCCCTTTCTGCTGAGCAAAGTCAAATCAGAGATGCAGTAAACTAGAATCGTATGGCCCTTGAGTATTTGTTAATGAAGAAAGGTGATGTATGCGGCCTTCTCAATTTGACCCATTGCTGTTTCACATTGATGACATTTCAGGTGAAGTGTCATTGACATTGAGGCATTTCAGGCCCAACACAGAAAAGTCTCTAGTCCCTTAAATGGCTTTGACTGGACCTTTTGGCATTGGTTCTATTTTAAAAGGTTAAAACATTTTTATTTATTCTTTATTTATAATTTTGAAAAGTCACATAAAACCAGACGGGGAGATGGCCATGCAGGGCCGTCATAGAAAGGCAAATCAGTAAAAAATAAAACAATCACACCACATAAGATTAGTCATACAAAATAATAAGTAGATCGCAGTAGAAGTCTTCATAGCACATAAAATATAATAAAATATGGAGGGGAAGGAAGGAAAGGGAAGGGGTACAATCAAAACAGGCCGGGCAAACTGCACAGAAAAGCTGGTGAAGGTCACTAAGGGACATCAGGGGGAAAAAAGGGGGTGTTGGGACTGCCCATGAAATACGACATTCCTGGCTCACCCCGGCAACCCTTGGGAAGACCGGGGGGACCATAAAAAAGGCCAGAGGGCCAGGAGACCTGGGGCCAAGAGATACCGCCAGAGTCATGGTTGCCGTACAGATGGCTCACCTAGGGCAACCCAGTGTCCCACACACTAGAGAAGAAAAAAAAAGGGGGGTTGTCCCATTGTCCCAGATCTCCACCAGCAAGTCAAACAAGAAGTCCCAGTAAATTTGCAGATTGTCATCGCTCAAATGAGGGGGGGAATGAGGTGTTGAATTCGCAATCAGGGGGTGTGGGAAACGGCTGCGTGACCAGGGATCTCCACATCCTGGATCCACCAAGTGAGGTAGGCGACGTCAACTCATATCCAAAAAGGGAGCGGGATGCTTAGCCCCCATCAAGGACACACGGGAGGCGAGGAGCCCGCCAGTCAAGGAGCCCCCAGACAGCCCCGGCATCGCCATTCACAGCATGGGCCAGGATCAAACGCTGAGACATCCATTCCAGAGAGCAGGAGATGAATCCCATCCATGGCCTCCACTGACCAGACCACCACCCAGGTGTGTATCGGGGGAGCAGAAGCAACCAGGGCGTCTCCATCCAGCTCCAAAAGAGGCAGCCCAGCACCCACAGGAACGGCTGCCATCTGCAAATCGGCAATGGCAGTCATAGGCAGAGGCCCGAGTATTCCCACCTCTGCAACCTCAGGAAGTCTCCCCTCCATAGTGTCCCTCCCAGCAGTCTGCTTCAGCCATGGGGCACCATCCGGAACCCCCCGCAGGACAGCAAGCAAGTGGCGCAGGTCACCCCGTGATAGCAGCCGGTCTTCATCGGTGGGCTCCGGCAAAGAGTGCAGGTAACCATCCAGCCACAGCAATGCGGCACTCAAAGTCCCGGAAGAGGGAAGGAAGGTCCCACAATGCGAACAGTCCCCTGTCGAGTCCACCATCCCGATCTAACTCTTAGAGGCTCAGGTTGCTCCTCCAGGCAGGTCCCAAGATGGCCGCCCGGGGAGTTGCAGCATTCCACCACAAAATCTGAACCCAATGGGCGCTTCCAGGAACATAAAACTGATGCCCGGGATCGCAGATGCCACCCCTGAAGAATCAAAGTGCCAAGAGTCCCAACAGGGTAAAAAGGGTAAAAAAAACAGTGTCACGGCCCTGGCAGAGGGGAATAGGGTATGAGCCCGGTGTGCGGTGATAAACAAGCTGAGCCACGTAGATAAAGTAAAAAGGGGGTTTATTGTCAATATACAACAATATGGGCAATGCAGGAATGGAGATGTCTGGGGAGGCAATGCAGGGAGGAACCAGATACAGGGAGACACTGAGGGAAAACACAGCAGGAGACTTACATACAACACGAGACAGGAAACAGAGGGCTCTGGAGGTTTGGAAGCAGAGGGCACAGGATGCTTGGTAGCAGTGGGCACTGGATGCTTGGTAGCAGTGGGCACTGGATGCTCGGTAGCAGTGGGCACTGGATGCTCGGTAGCAGTGGGCACTGGATGCTCGGTAGCAGCGGGCACTGGATGCTCGGTAGCAGCGGGCACTGGATGCTCGGTAGCAGCGGGCACTGGATGCTCGGTAGCAGCGGCACATGGATGCTCGGTAGCAGTGGGCACTGGATGCTCGGTAGCAGCGGGCACTGGATGCTCGTAGCAGTGGGCACTGGATGTTGGTAGCAGTGGGCCTGATGCTTGGCAGCAGCGGGCACTTGATGCTTGGCAGCAGCGGGCACTTGATGCTTGGCAGCAGCGGGCACTGGATGTTCGGTAGCAGTAGGCAGTATACGTGGGTCATATAGTCCATGCAATAGGTCGAGGCAGGCGGCTGGCAAACGTGGTCAATATTCAAGGCAAGAAGTCGGTACACGGGTAGTCAATAATATCAGAGGATGGGAACAGGTCTAGAAGGAAGGCTACCAGGGAATAAGTGAGACAATGCAGCACTGGATCATGGGTGCTCCACCCTTATAAAGGGAATGACAGGTCTATTAGTGGTAGCACCTGAAGTTCACACAGCCTGAGGGAAAGTGCAAGGTGGCGTAGCCAGAGAGATGCTGTGTAGATCCATTCAGGAGGGTGCAGTACCACCTTTGGCCTTCTTGCCACGTGAACCGTGACCGTGACAGATGCCCCTCTCCAAGGACGCACTCCGTGCGGACAGAGCCTGTTCAAAGGTCTGCAGGTCCTCCTGGCGTACAACAGTTCCATTGGACGCAGGCACACAGTTCGTCGGCAAGGGGTCAGCATCTGTGATAATCGTGCCAGCAAATAAAGTTCGTTGTCCAGGCAGTTCTGGACCTTTTTGGCTCGTCGTTATACAAGTGTCAGGGCAACTATAAGCCATGCAGGCCTCATCATCTCATCAGGTAAAAAGCAACTGCGAGAAAAAATAAAGTCCATGTCAGCCGCGCTAGAGATCTTGGGGGTAACAGCGTCTCTTAGGGAAGCGGCTGGATTGACGCATGGCACAGCACTGGTTGTGCCAAGGTAAGCCCTTCCTGGGCCAGGCGGTCCTTGGCTGCGCCGTGCTGTTTGTAGGGAGGGTTCATCATCTGAGTCGGTGACCCATTCAGCTTCTGTGGGTGTCTCAGATATAAGGGACACCTCCGGGGATAGAGGACGGGGGTTTCTGGAGGTAGTAGTTGGCTCTGGTGTTGGCATATAAACGGAGACCAGAGTGTCCTGTAGTCGTGATCGCAGGGATGCATTATCGCGTTGCAGGTCCTGTACATTTTGGAGGAGGGTACCGACCTGGGTAGCGAGGGCAGTAACGGTGGCAATATTCACTGGGTCTTTCAAAGTCAGGGCAGCAGTATCAGAGGCTGGCACTGTGGTGGTAGAACTGGGTAAAAGGGGACAGGTCTCAGCAGCATTCTCCACAGACAATACTTCAGTAGCAACAGTCCTGGCTTGTGGCACCTCCGCAGATGGCATCTCCATGGGGAACGAAGTCTCAGCAGCGGGTGTTTCAGGAAGTTCAGGCTCAACCACCTGGTTATCCTCAACGCCGGCAGGACCGGGATCAGCTTCCAGAGATCTGGGTTCAGATGCCACAGCACACATACAGACTGGAGACAAAGGGGAGACAGATGCTTTAGATTGCTGCCTGAGAGTTGTGGGAGTGGTAGTCTTCTTACTTGCTGTCTGGAGGGACATAATATCCATGGGTTCAGCATAATCAGACTCCAACTCCATGGGCACGGTAGGGTCATACTCCTCGGGGAGGGTTGGTTCAGTCTCAATGGGCACAATAGGAATATTGTTCACTTCAGAACCACCCTTAGGAGTCTCCTGCATGATTTCTTCAAACAAAGTTTTTTCATGATCCAGGGATAAGGATCTCCTGGATTTAGCAGGGACAGCAGCTTTAGGCTTGGCAGAGGTCTTAGGCCTGGTAGAGGCCTTAGTCTTGGGGGTGTACCAGCCTTGGGAGGTGAGGAGTTCTTGGGGTGGATTTCTTGGGAGCAGACTTTGACATAGGGGTAGATTCAGGGAAGGAAGCCAGCTTTGGCATAGGAGCTGGTTGGGGCATGGAAACAAGGCTTTGGGTGGTCGCAGTGGGCATTGTGATATCCAATGCCGGCTATCCCCACAGTACAGGCACAAGTTGGCAGCACGTCTTCTGGCTTGTTCATCAGCAGACAATGGGTCTCTGTGCCTAGATTGGGGTGTTTGCATACACACATTAGGTGAGGGATTCCGAAACTTCTGCAACAGCTCGTTAAACAGGTCCACCAGGTGTCTACACAGTTCATGGAAGGCTTTGTGGATTAACCCTGTAAGGACCTGTATCACCGCGGGCTCAATTTGTAATGGCTGCATTGTTCTGTCACGGCCCTGGCAGAGGGGAATAGGGTATGAGCCCGGTGTGCGGTGATAAACAAGCTGAGCCACGTAGATAAAGTAAAAAGGGGGTTTATTGTCAATATACAACAATATGGGCAATGCAGGAATGGAGATGTCTGGGGAGGCAATGCAGGGAGGAACCAGATACAGGGAGACACTGAGGAAAACACAGCAGGAGACTTACATACAACACGAGACAGGAAACAGAGGGCTCTGGAGGTTTGGAAGCAGAGGGCACAGGATGCTTGGTAGCAGTGGGCACTGGATGCTTGGTAGCAGTGGGCACTGGATGCTTGGTAGCAGTGGGCACTGGATGCTCGGTAGCAGTGGGCACTGGATGCTCGGTAGCAGCGGGCACTGGATGCTCGGTAGCAGCGGGCACTGGATGCTCGTAGCAGCGGGCACTGGATGCTCGGTAGCAGCGGGCACTGGATGCTCGGTAGCATGGGCACTGGATGCTCAGTAGCAGCGGGCACTGGATGCTCGTAGCAGTGGGCACTGGATGCTTGGTAGCAGTGGGCCCTTGATGCTGGCAGCAGCGGGCACTTGATGCTTGGCAGCAGCGGGCACTTGATGCTTGGCAGCAGCGGGCACTGGATGTTCGGTAGCAGTAGGCAGTATACGTGGGTCATATAGTCCATGCAATAGGTCGAGGCAGGCGGCTGGCAAACGTGGTCAATATTCAAGGCAAGAAGTCGGTACACGGGTAGTCAATAATATCAGAGGATGGGAACAGGTCTAGAAGGAAGGCTACCAGGGAATAAGTGAGACAATGCAGCACTGGATCATGGGTGCTCCACCCTTATAAAGGGAATGACAGGTCTATTAGTGGTAGCACCTGAAGTTCACACAGCCTGAGGGAAAGTGCAAGGTGGCGTAGCCAGAGAGATGCTGTGTAGATCCATTCAGGAGGGTGCAGTACCACCTTTGGCCTTCTTGCCACGGCGGCGACGGCGTGAACCGTGACAAACAGTGGCAATAAGCCCAACTCAGGAAGCTCCTGTGAAATACATCTTGTTCCTTGGCGTCCAAGCTCCACCCTTAGATTCAACCATTTTACATGGTTTAATGTATATCGTTATGATCATTATTGTTGTTGCTATTCTATACAAATTGTTGATGCTGTTCCTTGAGAAATACTGTGCTTCCAAATCACCTGCTGCAATGCCAACCTACCTTGCATCGCCACTCCCACCTCTCTTGATTCCTCAACTCCGTCCCCCTCCCATGGGCAATTACTAGACTCTCTTTCTCCCCCTAGGAATCTACAATGATCTAGGGGTATAAGTGATGACACTGTGCTTCCGGCTATGTCTGGTTACAATGCCTTGCTTTTGTCTTCTCCTAGTGAGAGGTCATGGGTGATACGCGATCAATGAAGGGATCTGTTCGATATCCATAACTCCCATTCCTTATCCCTGATACCTTTCTCATAATAACCAATTAGGTGACATGCCCTTTTGCTCAGCAAAGCATTTATTATTCATTTCAAAATGTTTTTTTCTCTTTGAAGCCAGAACTGCAAGTGATTCCCCAAAAGTCACAAGATTTGTAATGTTAAGATTTGTTAATTCTCTTTTTTTGTAACTTTTTTTCTATAGTATATTACCTGGTCACATGATATGTCACTTAATTAGACAAATAGGGTAAAAGACCTTTTTTGGTCAGTATATGTTTATTACCTCTGATATGGCAAATGTATTCTATTGGCTTATGCATTGTGAATTTCTTGTATGCAACATGTCCTATATAAGAAATGACTTAATATGAATTGCTCAGATGTTTTTGGGGAACAAACTCTATGTATTTCATCTCAGCTCAAGTGTGTGTTTCCAAAAAGGGTCCATCAGTGCAACAGAATCTCTATGTTTCCAGGCTCGCCAATCCTGAAAGTAGTCTTTTATTTTGACCATTACACACCTGATCCCGTCTAGTACTCCAATGTAGGAGTTGAATACGTTGGGCTGCTCAGTAGTAGGCCAGAAGGTTGGGGACTATGAAGCCATCCTAAAGCTTTGAGCGATAGCATACAGATCTTTATAGGTGTGTTTTTTATGTTGCTAAATTAACTTTAAACCAGATCATTGTTGTTCCAGTAGGACTTTAGGAAAGAGCGGTATGGCAGTGATCAAAAAAAAGTCCAAAATTTCGATAACGATGACATCTTTGAGGTGTTTTTTTCCCCTCTCTGTAAGTTTCGATAGGTATGCCAATTAAGTAGAGATGTGCAATTTGTTTAGTTCCGAATTGAAATTTGTACGAAATTAACCATATTCGTATTTTGGAAGCATTTCAAAAAACAAATATCGACCATCTGAAAATTTCAGATCGATTCGATTCAGCGATTCGGATCATTTTGGGTGATTCAGTTCAGTTGGTTTTTCCTTTTTTATGAGTTATTTCATTTTTTATTGCTTATTTAAGAATGGGAAGTAGATTACTACCAATAGAATGAAAGTTTATTTACTTATTTATTCTTTTAGGATTTTTTTGGCATTTTTGGGGGAAATTTTAGGTTTCCTAACTTTTTTTAAAGAAACAAGGCTTTTTAACCCATAGGTTTCATTGCAGCATATGAATCCACACACTGTTGGGAAGTGCCTCTCTGCAGTATAATTAATGCAGCATATTAATCCACACACTGCTGGGAAGCAACTTTCTTCAGTATAATTACTGCAGCATATGAATCCGCACACTGCCGGCACCTCTCTGTAGATCGATTCATTGATTTGGATTGATTCATTTTTTGATCAGTTAGTTTTTCGTTTTTTATGAGTTATAATTAATGCAACATGAGAATCCACAAACTGTTGGGAAGCTCCCGGCAGTGGGTGGATTCATATGCTGCATTACTTATACTGCAGAGAGGTGCTGCCCGGCAGTGTGCAGTGTACGGATTCATATGCTGCATTAATTATACTGCAGAGAGGTGCTGCCCGGCAGTATGTGGATTCCCATGCTGCATTAATTATACTGCAGAGAGGTTCTTCCCAGCAGTCTATGGATTCATATGCTGCATTGAAACCTGTGGGTTAAAAAGCCTTGTTTCATTAAAAAAGTTAGTGTAGAGAAAAATCTCTCCCTTCTGTTGTCTGCCCTTGATTTAGAGACCCTGTCTCAAACTGACACCTTAGATTAAAATTTCTTCAGCGCTGGGAGAAAGTATCTCAATGACAAATAATGCACAAAAGGCTTATGGTCATTCAAAGTACATTTCTGATCTTGTCACGGAAATGCCACTTTATTTATACATACGAGGATACAGAAGCATAAGCGTTGTCCATCAGCGATTGGGTCAGACAAGGGCGTTCACCATTAGTCCCATGATGTGTGCAAGTATTATTTCACAAAAGATCTTCAGGCGGTTGCCCAGGGAAAAGGAACTGTCTTGCAATTTAGATAGAAATCATGCACCCTAGACAGGAAACGGTACTTCTGCTTTAGTACTTGCAAAGAAACGAAAACTATTGCTAAGGACTCTGGATATATAGCCCATATTAAATTCTATCAAATAAATGCATATATCTTGCTACCGGTCAGTGCAAGGAGCGTGGTGGTCCCGTTCCCCTCAATCCCCTCTTAGAATCATTCTGTTTCAACATATGATTCTTCGAGCAGTCCTTGAGGACAGTGTGAGCAGGGGAACAAATCCCTCATTACTCACACGAGAAGCATTAGAACCAGGGGGGTAGTACCTGTCACGGAACAGGTAACACATGACAGTCTCCCAATTCTAGTCTTCGCTACTGTCCTCATAGGATCCCATTTCTTTGCCTATTATGGGTTATGCGACGCAGCTGCACATACTGAGTATAGTCCTCAGGGGTGTTAGAGGGAAGACTAAGCATCATATTGGATGAGGTGGCTTTATTTGCCATCTGTTTTAAACCGGGCATTAGACAATAAACAATGATGGCAATACAGAGAATGATTAGCAGTAGAATAATGCCTAGCTGGGTTAGGGCCTGGCGCCATCCCTTGAACCATCCAAAATATTGGTCCCAGGGATTGTCAACCCCTGAGTTACATTTCATTTCTTCGGAAAATTCTGTTAATTTTTTTATGGCGCGGGTAACCTTTCCATTAGGGCCTACATTATCAGGGATGTAGGTGCAACATGTACCTGTCCCTTCTATCATTTTACACACGCCCCCCTTTTCGGCTAATATCATGTCCATAGCCATCCGATTCTGGAAGGTCATGATAGAGGCCGATTGTAACTGCTCCGCAAGACCCTGTAGGGCATCTCGCGTATAATTAACAAAACGCTGCTGATTATAGTACAAATAATTAATCCAATCTACATTTTTGTTAATAGTAACAAGGGGGGCTAGGAAGGACTCAAAGCCCGCCTTGACTTGGTCCCTTGCTTTAAACTCATTAGGGACCCCCCTTGGAACCCCAATTGCGTCAATATAGACGTGTGGTTCGAGACTTCCCTGGGGGCTTGGAGCCTCTCGCTTTGCGCGCAGAGTGGAAAAGGATGAGATTTCCTCGGGGTCTGAAACAATATGGAATCCCATAACTGCTTTGGATAAGGCACACTCACCGAACCACTGAAGGGGCAGGCGCGCCCTAATCTTGAGGTCTCCACATATCCAGTAGAGATCCCCAATTAGGAAAACCTGATTCTGTAACCTAGTACTGTTGATAGTGCTATAATTAGCACAATAACCCTCGGGGAAGAAGGTAAGGTTCCTACCCCTCTCAACAGACCGATAGCAAGTATATTCACATGGGTAAATATGTATCCCTTCTCCTGGCTGAGGAAGGTGAGTTAGTATTGGGTATCTACTCTTCCAATATTTACACAGATCCTGGCTATCAGAGGTGTTAGTATACAGATTAAGGAAACATTCTTCTATATCTCGAGGGATATTAAAAGGCACAGTGCCTAAATGAGGCCTAGCAGCACCACATACATAACAATTGGTGCGGTTATTATCCAGGGCAGTAAATTTTACCCATTCAAGCCAAACATTTACATCTGAAAAACCTGTTTCCATAGCTAAACTGTCTTCATACGTGGGATTGGAGTATGCTCGTGCGTTTGATAAGGGAGTCAATACTAATTTACCCTGTTTCAATGGGAGGAATGGGTTATCCTCCCCTTTATTTATGTTAGACACATCTTGGAGTCTGAACTTATATCGCGGGGTGCTTATAGTTGATCCCAACCAATATCCCATTATGTATTCACCTGAGTCAGAGGGGCTAGGGTGATGAATGGTTAAAATTAGCTTCATGCTCTGGAATGCTTTTCCATTTTCTGAGCATTGCCCTCCTCTTATCAGTGTCATTCTGTCTAATAGTGTGCGCCCATCCCTGCTACACCCCAGTAATCACAATTATTCCCTCAATAATCATCAGTAACACATATATACTTTGGCGCTCTATACATTGTACATTGAAAAAGTATACTGCCAGTAGAGCAGAAGGAGCCTATACTACAAAAATCAAAAGTGTACACTGCTGTGTTTGTGCTGGATGAATTATACCAGAAAGTCGTTAACCCGCCTTTGCGGGTAATTGCCACATCCTGGGAACCAGTTGTTCCTCCGAGTCCAAGTCCCAAGAGGATTAAAACTACAGGGAAAAGGTGGATCTGGGCCTGGCGGGGCCAGGACTGCATATTCATTGCTTTTAGTCTATGTGTTCTCCCGTTTGAGACTCTGTTTGCTCTTGGACCTATTCAGGGTTCTGGTCTTCTCCTTGTTGGAGGCCAAGGCTATGAGCTGCCTCCGTTAGTACCCCTTCATCCTGTTGGAGGCCAAGGCTATGAGCTGCCTCCGTTAGTACCCCTTCGTCCTGTTGGAGGCCAAGGCTATGAGCTGCCTCCATTAGTACCCCTCCTGGAATTTTCTTGATTCGAGATGCGTGGATCCACACTGGGCTGTCCTCTGTCAGTACGGCTGTGCGGGTAACTGCTACTACCGTGGTCTCTGGTCCATATGTGAAGTCCTCTGGCCTTTTCCCCTTTTGAAGCCTTTTTACCAGTACTCTGTCTCCTGGATTGAATGGGTGTGTTGGTGTGTCTGAAAGAGAAGACCTAAAAGTAACTTCGTCTCTGGTTTCCTTGAGAGTGGTTATTAGCTGCCTGACATACTCATCCCTTATCTGTTCTAGGTCCCCTGTCTCCAGTGCCAGGGGTATCCGTGACCATGGCAAAGGAAATGGGCGCCCCATCAGTATCTCAAAAGGGGAATAATCTGTGTTCCTATTTACTGACATCCTGATTTCTGCTAGGACTACTGGGAGCACTATTTTCCATTTCTTGAATGTCCCCCCTGTGGCCTTACGTAACCTGTCCTTGAATGATCCAGTGTGTGCCCTGCAGTGTAGTACTGCTATCTGGGATGGCAAAAGGATGCTTGCTAGGAGGTCCATGACCAGGGATGAATGGGAAATCTTCTTCCCATCTGCTGCCATAAATCCCCTCTTTTCCCATATCATTCCATGGTCATGGACAACCCCATAAGCATATTTGGAGTCTGTGTAAATACTGACAGGCTTTCCTTCATACAGTTGGCAAGCTCTAGTAAGGACTAAGTTCTGCTGCCTGGGCTGATTGGTAGGGTACAGAGTTTGCTTTGAGTATCCTATCAGGGAGTTGGACCACTGCATATCCGGTATGGTATGTCTGGTCATTTGGTCGTGTGCAGGATCCGTCAACAAACACTACGTCGGCGTCTGGTACTGGAATGGACAGAAGTTCAGAGCGGGGTGCTGTCTCAGACTCAATACTTAAAATGCAGTCATGGGCTTCAGGTAACACGTCAGAAGGTTCTTTAAGGCCCAGTAGTGCGTTGAGGATAGGCGCCGGGCCTGCAATACTGGAGCTGTACTCTATGTGTAAGGCAGGGTTGCTGAGCAGAGTGACCTCATAGCCGCTGAAGCGCTGGGAGGACATGTGCTGGGTGTGTATGCCTCTAAGTAAAGCCAGGACATCATGTGTTGTGTGTAGGTAAGTTTCGCATCCTAAAGTGTACTGGCCTGCCATACTGACAGCCATTGCGCATGCAGCTAGAGCCCTCAGACATGCTGGCATCCCTTGTACTGTGACTGGCAGTATTTTGGAGATAAAAAAAAAAAGCGACTGGGCGCAATCGGCCACCATGTTCTTGTGTCAGTACCCCGGCCATAGTTTTACAGTTGTCCCTTGCAAACAAATTAAATGAAAGAACATAATCGGGGAGGCCAAGCGCGGGGCTTGTCATCATTGCATTTCTGAGAACCCTAAAGGCATTTAACATTTCGTTTGACCATTTTATCATATTGGATTGACCCAACAGGGTGGCTTGTCTCAGAATATTATCGTAATAGGAGCAGTCAGGGATCCACTGTCGACAATAATTTATCATACCCAAGAATGACAGCATGTCCTTCTTGGTTTTCGGGGTGACCAGGCCCGTGACAGACTGGACTCGCTTCTGACTGATGCTCCGTTCCCCCTGTCTGAGAACAAACCCTAAATATTCGACTTGCTTTTTACACCATTGCAGTTTTTTTAGAGAAACCTTGTGCCCACATTCTTGTAACCATTTTAATAGAGATACACCATCCTCCCGACTGGCCTCCTCCGAAGGACTGCACACGAGGAGATCATCCACGTACTGCAGCAGGACCGAACCATGGTTGGGGTGCCAGGATTTCAGAGTGGCCTGTAACACAATGCTATAGACCACCGGGGAATCAACGTACCCCTGGGGCATTCTAGACCAGGTAAGCTGTGTGCCCTCGAATGAAAATGCAAAAAGTAGTGCAGTGTAAGGGTGTACAGAGATGCTAAAAAATGCATTCTTGAGATCAATCACAGAAAAATGTATATGTGTCGCTGGTATTGATGACAGAAGTGACGTGACATCTGGGACAATTGGCGCAATTGGAATCACTAGGGAATTAACTGCGCGCAAGTCTTGAACGAACTTGACAGTCCCGTCAGCTTTGTTCACAGGGTTGATTGGGGTGCTGTATGGGGACACTACTTGTTGTAAAATGCCGTCTCGTAGGAATTGGTCAATCATGGGGCGCAATCCGTCCTCTTTCTCTTTTGGACAAAGGATACTGTTTCTGGTAGACAGGGTTGCAATTGTCATGTAGTCTGGCTTTATATGGAGTGCAGCTAATCAGTCTGGTGTCATAGGGACCGTTGGACCACAACTGGTCCAAATCCCTTAGTTCAGGGGGCAATGTGTCCACAGTAAGGAGGAAATGACCGTGTGTGGATTGTCCGTGTGTGTCCACGAAGGGGGACAATGCCGGGGAATCAACAGCTAAGCCATCTGTTCCGGAGTGGATGGTGACCTCAAGCCTACCCAGGAGATCCCTCCCAAGGAAGCTTATAGGGCAGCCTTCAATAACAGTGAATGCGTGGTTTAGTAGCGGTTTGCCTTTAGGGGTGGTGAGGGACAAAGGTCGAGTGGAAAAGGTTCTGGTAGATAGACCATTAATATTATAAGTTTCATATCTTCCTGTGTAAAATTGCGACCATTACACGCCTTTTTTTAAATATGTAATAGTTCCTAATGGGACTTCTCTTGGTTTTGGACAGTGTTTTTAAAATCTTATTAATATCCTCTATTTCCCTCGCCTTTTTAAGTAACTTATCCCCCACGGTCATAAATGGGAAATGGGTTTTGTTGGTGTTATTCTCATATCTTAGGGGCTTATTAATGGGGATCCCTTGTTGTGTGCGAGTGGCCATAGTAACGAAAGCCGGTATATATTCTTCTGCATCTCCCTCCTTTACTTCCTCTTTTTCTCCCTCATTGTCGTCTTTGGATGTAAATGGGGCCGAAGGTTTCAAATCCTCCATTGCCCCTACCGCACCCAAGACCTCTATATCAGTAAATCCTGTAAGGGACGGATTTCTCCCTCAGTGTCGTCGAGGCATAATCCTTTCACCATATCCATGTGGAATGGGCTATTGCCTCCCTGTCGGGGGAAAGGATCACAATCCCACTGCTTCTGTCCATCCCGCCATATTATCTATCCATGGGTTAATTAAATAGCAATCTGTGCCCCCCTACTCGTGCTACATAATCTTTACAAAACTCTCCTATTTTCGGTAAGGGATATTCTTTAACCTTGCTACTTTGAATACCCATGGTTAGTTGTACAATTGAATAATCAGGCAGGTAAAATAGAGAAAGAAAAGAAAAAAGAGAGGCTCTTCACAGTGCTCGAAAAGAAAAACAACATACTATATATATATATATATATAAGAATTTATCTATGCTACATGAATCAACAAAAGATGAGCTAATTTAAGGATAAGTAATAAAAACTTATTTAGTGAATCCTCCCCTAATCTCGAGAATCAAATTTCTAATCTTTTGCTTTTTATTTTGTAGTTATATAATTCCCTTATCATAAACAAAAATTTATAAACCACAATCCATCAGCATATAAAAACTAGCTTCACAATATATGTATCTCCGGTTAGTAACTGCATATATGATTAATATCATTTACCTTATCAGTTAGTAACTGTATACACAAATGGTTAATAAACATTTCTGCTTAATACAACATGCATTTCACAGCAAACAATGTTTAACCAGTCAGCTCTTATATATATATATATATATATATATACACAGTACCATCAGTATACAACGGGGCAAAAGTCTGCCTTACCTTACAGATTTTTTTGTCACCCAATTAACTTATCACTCTATAATAATATATACTTTAACAATATATACATATATACTTAAACCGGTAATACAGGAATGACGAGCGTCCGTCTTACCTTACAGACCACTCGGCACTTTAACTTATGACTCTACAACTTATATATATATACTTATTGATAAGCATGCATCAAATATACAGTTTTAAATGTTAATCCAAGGTTGTCTTGGGTATCCCCGATACCCTAGAGGGGAGCAGTCCCTGACATATACTCCCGTCCAGGAACTCTTGTTCCTTCTTACTTAACTATGTTTGTATCCCAGATACATTAAAAGGGCACGGACAAATTTAGTTTGTGGAATGACCGAGGTCAGAGCCCTCGTCCAGACAAGGAAAATACTCACCAGGACGAGGGATGACTGGTCAATCTCAGCAGATGCCTCCAAATCTGTAGAGAAAAATCTCTCCCTTCTGTTGTCCGCCCTTGATTTAGAGACCCTGTCTCAAACTGACACCTTAGATTAAAATTTCTTCAGCGCTGGGAGAAAGTATCTCAATGACAAATAATGCACAAAAGGGTTATGGTCTTTCAAAGTACATTTCTGATCTTGTCACAGAAATGCCACTTTATTTATACATACGAGGATACAGAAGCATAAGCGTTGTCCGTCAGCGATTGGGTCAGACAAGGGCGTTCACCATTAGTCCCATGATGTGTGCAAGTATTATTTCACAAAAGATCTTCAGGCGGTTGCCCAGGGAAACGGAACTGTCTTGCAATTTAGATAGAAATCATGCACCCTAAACAGGAAACGGTACTTCTGCTTTAGTACTTGCAAAGAAACGAAAACTATTGCTAAGGACTCTGGATATATAGCCCATATTAAATTCTATCAAATAAATGCATATATCTTGCTACCGGTCAGTGCAAGGAGCGTGGTGGTCCCGTTCCCCTCGGTTAGGAAACCTAAAATTTCACCCAAAAATGCCTAGAAAATCCTAAAAGAATATACAAGTAAAGAAACTTTCATTCTATTGGTAGTAATCTACTTCCCATTCTTAAATAAGCAATAAAAAACGAAATAATTCATAAAAAAACTGAAAAACCAACTGATCCGAATCACCCGAATTGCCAAAATGATCTAAATCTCTGAAATGATCCGAATTGCCGAATCGAAAGAAAAACTGTCCGAAATGATCCGAAACAAAAAAAACAAAACCTAAAAAAAGTCCACATCCCTACAACTAAGCAAGAGTTATTTTAGATCTTTACTAAGGGGAGGGTAGTTGACGCTTTAGGCCCGCGTCAGATGAACAAAGTTATCACGTCCGTGTTGCCGCACAGTTTAACGTCTGTCGTAGCATAGAATCATGATCAATAGAGACCCACACACGAAGTATGTGCGCACCGAAGTGTGGACGCACCACGCAGATGGCAAACGTACACAATTTAGGCAAGAATGTAAAACCTCTAGGACGGACGCGCAGAATGCGCCACGTCTGCATATTGTTCTGTGTGTGTGATGACACGAAGTCAGACGGAGACGTCCAGCACCATGACGCACAAAATGGCTTTTCATATAATTTTCCAATTTGTATAATTTTTCATATCAATTTTGTTTCCCATAATTCCCTTTTTTTTTCTACGTCCGTCAGTACGTCTGTCCGTTATGCAAGCACGCGGAGTGTGCTCAGACTGTGTTCATCTAACATTAGCCTTAGCGGGAGTTTTTGTGTGCAGTTAAACTGGAATATCTATCGGGGCAACGCCTAAAAGGAATAATTCTGTCTTAAATAGGGATGAGCCGAACGCCCCCGTGTTCGGTTCGCATTCGAACTCGAACAATTTCAAAAGTTCGAGTTCGAACTCGAACACGATCCGAACTCAATGTAAGTCCATGGGACCCGAACGTTCGATTTTTAGAGTGCCCTCCAAGAGGGCATATATGCTAGATATTTGCCATAAAAGGTGTATGGGTAGTGCCCTGGGGGACAGGAAACAAGGAAAAAAGTTTCAAAAAAACGTTTTTAAAGGAACAGAGAGTTTTCCATGAAATGAAGGTTAAGAATAAAAACGAAAAATTCCTTCAAATATCGTGCCTAGGAGGTCCCCATAACTTGCCGTGAAGTGGCGGATTTGTAGGATGTATAGAAACATTTAAAAACAAAAAAATGACATTTCAAATGACGGTAAATGGTTTTCCTTTAGTCTATTCATAAACAACTGCTTGGGCGGCAGCCTGTATGAAAAGAGGAGACGTTTTAGGACAAGCAGAACAAGTTTAGTAATTTTTTGGCTAAATTATGGTGAAACTTATGCAGGCTTTGGATGAAAGTAACAATAGGTGCTTTAAAATTGGGTCTTTAGTGTCGGCAACAGTGCCGTCACACCGTAACCCCTCTGTGGTATTGTGGAAGAGTGCAGGGTTGGACCCTGCGGTCAAATATTAAAATGATATGAATCTGGTACAGGCATCAGTGCACCCAAATATTGTGCCTTTGGTGGCAGCAAGTGCATTCAAACCGTAATCCCTCTGTGGTATTGTGGAAGAGTGCAGTGGTGGACTCTGCGGTCCAATATTAAAATGATATGAATCTGGTATAGGCGTCAGTGGCAGTGCACCCAAATATTTTACCTTTGGTGGCAGCAAGTGCCTTCACACCGTAACCCCTTTGTGGTATTGTGGAAGAGTGCAGTGTTGGAGGTTTTGGGAATGCAGAAGAGATCCCCGATCTATTCAGTTACATCAGCATCAGGGGATTGATAGCTGCTGATCCAGGACTGATTCATTTTTATAAATGTCAGCCGGTCTACAGAGTCAGTGGACAGACGCACTCTTTTGTCTGTGACAAAACCTCCAGCAGCACTGAACGTCCTTTCAGAAAGCACGCTGAATGAAGGGCAACCTAGTAGCTCCATAGCATATTGGCTAAATTCTGGCCAGTCATCCAATCTCAATACCCAGTAAGCCAGTGGATCATCTGCTGTAAAGGTATCCAGGTTTGCCCTTGCCCCAGGTAGTCCTGCACCATACGGTGAAGACGCTGGCAATAGGTGCCTACATTTGACGTCCCTGGGCATTGTGAACTAAAATAATTTAAAAAAGCATCGGTCAAGCGGCCCTGGCCTTCACCGCTCTTCCTCTGATCATCCGCAGCCTCAGAAGCACCTGTGTCATCACTTGGTAACCTACCAGTGCCTGGAAAGGTGTTACACAAGTGTCGCTTTAGAGCGTCCTCAAGTTGTTTCATCCTGTGCTCCCTCTGTGCGGGCAGGATGAGCTCTGCAACTATACCCTTTTATCGTGGATCAAGAAGGCTTGCCAACCAGTAATGATCCCTCTCCTTGATAGCACAAATCCTGGGGTCCTTTAGCAGGCTTTGCAGGATAAGGGAGCCCATGCAGCGTAGGTTGGAGGTGGCATTAGCTTCCGAGTCTTCCTGGTCAATGAAGATGACCCCATCATGCACTTCCTCCTCCCAGCCACGTACTAGTCCTTGGATTTCTGGGTACACAAAACCCTCCCTTGAGGAATCAGCACCTTCAATGCCCCCACTACTTAAATATTCCTCCTCATGCTCCTCATCCTCCTCCTGTCTGATCTGAGGACCCGCAGGAATGCTGTCTGCATAAAGACTGGGGCCTTGAGAGCTAGGGAAGGCCTCCTCTTCCTCCCGCTGCTCTGCCTCTAGTGCCACATTTATAATTCCCCACCGCAGAGTGCGCTCCAGCAGAAACACTAAAGGAATTGTGTCACTGATGCATGCACTGTCCCTGCTCACCATACTCGTTGCCTCCTCAAATGGTGACAGTACAATGCATGCATCCTTGATCATCAGCCACTGCGCGGGGGAAAAAACAAGTTGACCTGAACCTGTCCTTGTGCCATACTCACACAGGTACTCATTGATGGCCCTCTACTACTTATGCAGATGTTGCAACATTGCCAATGTTGAGTTCCACCTGGTGGGCATGTCACAGATCAGATGGTTTGTGGGAAGATGGAATTCTCTTTGAATTTCTTCCAGACGAACACTTGCTGGGAATGACCGTCTGAAGTGGCTGCAGACTTTTCTGGCCTGGCTGAGAAGCTCTGCCAGCCCTGGGTACCTGGTTAGGAAATGCTGTACCACTAGATTTAGGATGTGTGCTAGGCATGGTACATGCGTCAATTTACCCTTGCCTAGGGCGGAGAGAAGGTTGCTGCCATTATCACAGATGAACATTCCCTGCTGAAGCTGGCGTGGTGTTAACTATCTCTGCGCCTGCCCCTGCAGAGCTGACAGAATTTCTGGCCCGGTGTGGCTCCTGTCCACTAAACAAGCCAGCTCAAGCACAGTATGGTATCTTTTTGCTTAAGCCATTGCGTAGCCCCTGCCACGCGTTGGTTTAACTGCCAATTCGCCAGAGACAGAGAAGGAGGAAGAGGTGGTGGTGCAGACAGACCTCATATAAGCAGCTTTCAGAAGGCGTGGTGGATGAACAAGCTCCAGCACAGAGCCCCGTCCTGGTTCCCTCCCAGCTGCAAGTAGAGTTACCCAGTGTGCCGTGAAGGAAATGTAATGGCCCTGTCCATGCTTGCTGGACCACATGTCTAAAGTCATGTGCACCTTGCTGCTGACTGCCTTTCCCAATGACTCCATAACATTGTCTTCAACGTGCTGGTATAGTGCTGGAATGCCTTCCAGGAAAAGAAATGGCGTTTTGGAACCTGCCACTGTGATACAGCACATTCGGCAAATTCACGGAAGGAAGCAGAGTCCACCAGCTGTAAAGGCAGCAGCTGTAATGCGAGTAATTTTGCTAAGCTGGCATTTAGACGCTGTGCTTGGGGATGGTTGGGTCTATATTTTTTCTTACGCTGCAGCAGCTGGGGCAACTTGATCTGTCTGCGTAAATCTTCAGCTGATGGGATGCTGTCACATTCTGAGGAAGGACTTGGTACACCCATTACTGTAGCATCATCCCTGTCAGTGGAGGTTGTAGGCGATGACATGGCAGGACATATAGTGGGGGTAGAGACAGATGAGGAGGACCTATGCAAAGTGTTGTGCCAACGGGATGCATGGCAGGTGGTCATATGTCGCCTCAAGCACGTGGTACCCAAGTGTGGGATGTCTTTCCCATGCTTGATCGTCTTCTGACATAGATTACAAATAGCAAGGGTGCGGTCTGCTGCACATTTCTTAAAGAACTCCCAGACAGCAGACTTCCTGTGCATGTGCTTTGAGACAACAGCGCTCTGCACCTGAGCAGCTGTGACTTCTAATGCCTTGGACTGGCTATGGTTGCTCATAGAGGACATTGTGCCTCGTGTTTGTTGTGCCTCCTCCTCCTCACTTGACTCCTCTGTTCGATCAGGCATCCAGGTGGAGTCAGTGACCTCATTATCATTGTCATCATCCCCTATCTCCTCGTCACTGGAGCCAACTTGGCAGTATGCTGCAGCTGCTGGGGCAACATGCGTGCCAGTTATTTGTGTGTCACTGGCACCCCCTCCCTCTAGGTTGATTATACTCCCTTCCTCAACCTCAGAATTTGATTCAGAGCACTGTAGTTGCTGCGCATCCTCAAGCAGCATGTCACTGTCATTGTAGTCAAACAATTCAGCTGACTCCTCCGTGTATGTTGGAGAGGCTACGGCAGGAGTAGCTGTGGACATGGAGGCTGCATTAGATGCTTCGGCAGCTGAGGTGGACTGTATGTAAGCCACTACAAGCCTGGCTGGCAGAGGACTCGGTGGATGAGGATGGCCTGGTTAGCCAATCTTGCAAATCCTCTGTATGTTGCTGCAGCATAAGACGGCCAGCACCAGTTAGAAAGGATAAGCGTGCCCCTGCAGAGAATGCACCACGTCCACGACGACAAGGGGCACTGCCTTCCGACACAGAGGCTGCTTGCCCTCTTATCTGTGTCTGGGAGCATCTGCTTGTCCTTTTTGGTCTTTATGACATGGTGAGTGATATATAGATTTAAAGATATACAGAACTCTGATTCAACTCTGGTATAAAGAGTGGAGATATACAGAACTCTGATTCAACTCTGGTATAAAGATTGGAGATATACAAAAGTCTGATTCAACTCTGGTATAAAGATTGGAGATATACAGAAGTCTGATTCAACTCTGGTATAAAGATTGGAGATATGCAGAACTCAGATTCAACTCTGGTATATAGATTAAAGATATTCAGAACTCTGATATAAGTTGGCGATTTTCCTGATATTTTCCCTGTAAGGCTGCTAATGTCCTCTACTCTCTCTCTCTGATTCACTTCCTCTCCTGCAGGCTGCAACACACTGATAGCTGGCAACAGCCAGATTCAACTCTCAATAGATAAACAGATGAACTCTGATTAAACTGTGTTATTGTATGGTATCTAGAATTAGATCAAAGATATACAGATTTTCCAGAACAATGCTATAAATTAGTAATACACACTGTCCCTGATAGCCTGGCTGTGCCAAGACAGATTCTAATTTGCTGAACTGTGGTATAACTCTCTGATACACACTGTCCTTGATAGCCTGGCAGTGCCAACACAGATTCAAATTCCCAGAAATCTCCTACAACTCACTGATACACACTGTTCCTGATAGCCTGGCAGTGCCAAGACAGATTCAAATTCCCAGAAATCTCCTACAACTCACTGAAACACACTGTCCCTGATAGCCTGGCAGTGCCAACACAGATTCTAATTCCCAGAAATCTCCTACAACGTCACTGATACACCCTGACAGAACAATCTCCTCTCCTCTCTGATTCACTCCTGCAAACACACACGCTGGGGCTGCAGGCAGGGAAGCCTTATATAGTGTGCTGTGGGGCTTAGCTCTGTGAGCCCATGATTGGGCAAAATTTGCCCAATCAGGACTCTGAGCCGTGATTGGCATAGTATTGCACCTGACCTGTGGTCAGGTGCAAGGCTGTAGCCAATTACAAGCTTCAGGCCAGTGGAAAAGTGCATTGTGGTCCATTGTGGTGCATTGTGGGTGAACATGCAGCGAACACGCGGAAATGCTCGGAGTTCGATGAACGGGCGATGTTCGAATCGAACTCCGAACAGATCCGAACCGAACGCTCATCCCTACTCCTCATGCTTGCTCAGTGTGCCCAATGTTTTTCCATCTCCCACGCTAATGAGCAGCACATTGCGTCCCTGCGTCACTGAGCGTTAGGAGGGAGATGTAAAAAATTCCAACGTCACAACCCTCCCAGCACCAACAGTGATTCTCTGCAGTCCGCACTCCCTTGGGATTTTTTTTTGGGGGGGGTCAGACTCCTAATATGAGGTCTGGTCTGAGTGGGTTATATTATTGTATCAATAATGTATGTGTAACTAATAATATATAACATAATGTAGTAAGGGCCAGTGTGTCCGTCGCCACGCTGAAACTGTGCATGCGCGCGCAACCAGCGTAATGCTGGCTGCGCGTGCATCCAACCACCGTGGCACAGCCAGTGCGTGCCAGCATAATATGCTGGCGATGCACCAAAACGCCTCACAGGCAGGCTTCACTCACAGACGCCGTGAGCGCTGAAGAGGACCCACCCACAGACGCCTGGATGTGCAGCCCCGGACCACATGCCACACTGCCTCCGGAGCCAGTCAGAAACTTGCCGGAGGACGCCGGGGATGCGGGGCTCCTGCGCCCCGACACAACGGCATTCCGTGGAAACTTCGCCTTCTCATCCCTGATCCAGGCTCTGCTGAAGGTCTCTGCAAGAGCGGGCGCTGCAGGTCTTCAGGATGCCCTGCAGGGTGAGGAGCCCTGGGACACCATCATCAGAGCCAGGGGCCACAAACCGGGGTGGAGCCTCCAAGTGTGAATTCATGGGGTGACACGGGGTCTATGTACATTCTATTCCCGTGAGCTTACAATTTAGGGGGCCCGATCCCAGGAGCTTACAAACTAAAGGGGGTCTGATCCCGTGAGTTTACAATCTAAAGGGGGTCTGATCCCGTGAGTTTACAATCTAAGAAGGCCTGTTCCCATGAGTTTACAATCTAAGTGGTCCCATAAGCTTACAATCTATCCCATGAGTTTACAATCTAAGTGGTCCCATGAGTTTACAATCTATCCCATAAATTTACAATCTATCCCATGAGCTTGCAATCTATCCCATGAATTTACAATCTATCCCATGAGCTTGCAATCTATCCCATGAATTTACAATCTAAAGGGTCCCACGAGTTTACAATCTAAGTGGTTCCATGAGCTTACAATCTATCCCATGAGTTTACAATCTAAGTGGTCCCATGAGTTTACAATCTATCGCATGAGTTTACAATCAAAAGGGTCCCAAGAGCTTACAATCTATACCATGCTTTTACAATCTAAGTGGTCCCATGAGTTTACAATCTATCCCATGAGTTTACAATCTATGGGGTCCCATGAGCTTGCAATCTATCCCATGCATTTCCAATCTAAGGGGTCCCATAAATTTACAATCTATCCCACGAGTTTACAATCTAAAGGGTCCCTTGAGTTTACAATCTAAAGGGTCCCATGAGTTTACAATCTAAGTGGTCCCATGAGTTTACAATCTATCCCATGAGTTTACAATCTAAAGGGTCCCATGAGTTTACAATCTATCCCATGAGTTTACAATCTAAAGGGTCCCATAAATTTACAATCTATCCACGAGTTTACAATCTAAAGGGTCCCTTGAGTTGCATCTAAAGGGCCCATGAGTTTACAATCTAAGTTGGCCCATGAGTTTACAATCTATCCATGAGTTTACAATCTAAAGGGTCCCACAAATTTACAATCTAAGTGGTCCCATGAGTTTACAATCTGTCCCATGAGTTTACAATCTATCCCATGAGTTTACAATCTGTCCCATGAGTTTACAATCTATCCCATGAGTTTACAATCTATCCCATGAGTTTACAATCTAAGTGGTTCCATGAGTTTACAATCTATCCCATGAATTTACAATCTATCCCATGAGTTTACAATCTATCCCATGAGTTTACAATCTAAAGGGTCCCATGAGTTTACAATCTATCCCATGAGTTTACAATCTAAGTGGTCCCATGAGTTTACCATCTATCCCATGAGTTTACAATCTAAGTGGTCCCATGAGTTTACAATCTATCCCATGAGTTTACAATCAAAAGGGTCCCAAGAGTTTACAATCTATCCCATGAGTTTACAATCTATCCCACGAGATTACAATCTATCCCATGAGTTTACAATCTAAGTGGTTCCATGAGTTTACAATCTATCCCATGAGTTTACAATCTATCCCATGAGTTTACAATCTATCCCATGAGTTTACAATCTAAAGGGTCCCATGAGTTTACAATCTAAAGGGTCCCATGAGTTTACAATCTAAGTGGTCCCATGAGCTTACCATCTATCCCATTAGTTTACAATCTAAGTGGTCCCATGAGTTTACAATCTATCCCATGAGTTTACAAACTAAGTGGTCCCATGAGCTTACAATCTATTCCATGAGTTTACAATCTAAGTGGTCCCATGAGTTTACAATCTATCCCATGAGCTTACAATCTATCCCATGAGCTTGCAATCTATCCATGAATTTCCAATCTAAGGGTCCATAAGATTGCAATCTATCCCATGAGTTTACAATCTAAAGGGTCCCATGAGTTTACAATCTATCCCATGCGTTTACAATCTATCCCATGCATTTGCAATCTAAGTGGTTCCCATGAGTTTACAATCTATGTGGTCCCATGAGTTTACAATCTATCCCATGAGTTTACAATCTAAGGGGTCCCCTGAGTTTATAATCTAAGGGATCCCATGATTTTCCAATCTACGGGGTCGCATGCGTTTATGATCTAAGGGGTCCTATGAGTTTACAATCTAAGTGGTCCCATGAGTTTACAATCTATCCCATGAGTTTACAATCTATCCCATGAGTTTACAATCTATGGGGTCCCATGACCTTGCAATCTATCCCATGCGTTTCCAATCTAAGGGGTCCCATGACCTTGCAATCTATCCCATGCGTTTCCAATCTAAGGGGTCCCTTGAGTTTACAATCTATCCCATGAGTTTACAATCTAAAGGGTCCCATGAGTTTACAATCTAAGTGGTCCCATGAGTTTACAATCTATCCCATGAGTTTACAATCTAAAGGGTCCCATGAGTTTACAATCTAAGTGGTCCCATGAGTTTACAATCTATCCCATGAGTTTACAATCTAAAGGGTCCCATGAGTTTACAATCTATCCCATGAGTTTACAATCTAAAGGGTCCCACAAATTTACAATCTAAGTGGTCCCATGAGTTTACAATCTGTCTCATGAGTTTACAATCTATCCCATGAGTTTACAATCTGTCCCATGAGTTTACAATCTATCCCATGAGTTTACAATCTATCCCATGAGTTTACAATCTAAGTGGTTCCATGAGTTTACAATCTATCCCATGAGTTTACAATCTATCCCATGAGTTTACAATCTAAGTGGTTCCATGAGCTTACAATCTATCCCATGAGTTTACAAACTAAGTGGTCCCATGAGCTTACAATCTATCCCATGAGTTTACAATCTAAGTGGTCCCATGAGTTTACAATCTATCCCATGAGTTTACAATCAAAAGGGTCCCAAGAGTTTACAATCTATCCCATGAGTTTACAATCTATCCCATGAGATTACAATCTATCCCATGAGTTTACAATCTAAGTGGTTCCATGAGTTTACAATCTATCCCATGAGTTTACAATCTAAAGGGTCCCATGAGTTTACAATCTAAAGGGTCCCATGAGTTTACAATCTAAGTGGTCCCATGAGCTTACCATCTATCCCATTAGTTTACAATCTAAGTGGTCCCATCAGTTTACAATCTATCCCATGAGTTTACAAACTAAGTGGTCCCATGAGCTTACAATCTATTCCATGAGTTTACAATCTAAGTGGTCCCATGAGTTTACAATCTATCCCATGAGCTTACAATCTATCCCATGAGCTTGCAATCTATCCCATGAATTTCCAATCTAAGGGGTCCCATAAGATTGCAATCTATCCCATGAGTTTACAATCTAAAGGGTCCCATGAGTTTACAATCTATCCCATGCGTTTACAATCTATCCCATGCATTTGCAATCTAAGTGGTTCCCATGAGTTTACAATCTATGTGGTCCCATGAGTTTACAATCTATCCCATGAGTTTACAATCTAAGGGGTCCCCTGAGTTTATAATCTAAGGGATCCCATGATTTTCCAATCTACGGGGTCGCATGAGTTTATGATCTAAGGGGTCCTATGAGTTTACAATCTAAGTGGTCCATGAGTTTACAATCTATCCATGAGTTTACAATCTATCCCATGAGTTTACAATCTATGGGGTCCAATGACTTGCAATCTATCCCATGCGTTTCCAATCTAAGGGGTCCCATGACCTTGCATCTATCCCATGCGTTTCCAATCTAAGGCGTCCCTTGAGTTTACAATCTATCCCATGAGTTTACAATCTAAGTGGTCCCATGAGTTTACAATCTATCCCATGAGTTTACAATCAAAAGGGTCCCATGAGTTTACAATCTGTCCCATGAGTTTACAATCTATCCCATGAGTTTACAATCTATCCCATGAGTTTACAATCTATCCCATGAGTTTACAATCTAAAGGGTCCCATGAGTTTACAATCTATCCCATGAGTTTACAATCTAAGTGGTCCCATGAGTTTACAATCTATCCCATGAGTTTACAAACTAAGTGGTCCCATGAGTTTACAATCTATCCCATGAGTTTACAATCTAAGTGGTCCCATGAGGTTACAATCTATCCCATGAGTTTACAATCTATCCCATGAGTTTACAATCTATCCCATGAGTTTACAATCTAAAGGTCCCATGAGTTTACAATCTATCCCATGAGTTTACAATCTAAGTGGTCCCATGAGTTTACAATCTATCCCATGAGTTTACAAACTAAGTGGTCCCATGAGTTTACAATCTATCCCATGAGTTTACAATCTAAGTGGTCCCATGAGGTTACAATCTATCCCATGAGTTTACAATCTGTCCCATGAGTTTACAATCTATCCCATGAGTTTACAATCTAAGTGGTTCCATGAGTTTACAATCTATCCCATGAGTTTACAATCTATCCCATGAGTTTACAATCTAAAGGGTCCCATGAGTTTACAATCTAAGTGGTCCCATGAGCTTACCATCTATCCCATGAGTTTACAATCTAAGTGGTCCCATGAGCTTACAATCTATCCCATAAGTTTACAATCTAAGTGGTCCATGAGTTTACCATCTATCCCATGAGTTTACAATCTAAAGGGTCCCATGAGCCTACAATCTATCCCATGATCTTACAATCTAAGTGGTTCCATGAGTTTACAATCTATCGCATGAGTTTACAATCAAAAGGGTCCCAAGAGCTTACAATCTATACCATGCTTTTACAATCTAAGTGGTCCCATGAGTTTACAATCTATCCCATAAGTTTACAATCTAAGTGGTCCCATGAGCTTACAATCTATCCCATAAGTTTACAATCTAAGTGGTCCCATGAGTTTACCATCTATCCCATGAGTTTACAATCTAAAGGGTCCCATGAGCTTACAATCTATCCCATGATCTTACAATCTAAGTGGTTCCATGAGTTTACAATCTATCGCATGAGTTTACAATCAAAAGGGTCCCAAGAGCTTACAATCTATACCATGCTTTTACAATCTAAGTGGTCCCATGAGTTTACAATCTATCCCATGAGTTTACAATCTATGGGGTCCCATGAGCTTGCAATCTATCCCATGCATTTCCAATCTAAGGGCTCCCATAAATTTACAATCTATCCCACGAGTTTACAATCTAAAGGGTCCCTTGAGTTTACAATCTAAAGGGTCCCATGAGTTTACAATCTAAGTGGTCCCATGAGCTTACAATCTATCCCATGAGTTTACAATCTAAAGGGTCCCATGACTTTACAATCTATCCCATGACTTTACAATCTAAAGGGTCCCATAAATTTACAATCTATCCCACGAGTTTACAATCTAAAGGGTCCCTTGAGTTTACAATCTAAAGGGTCCCATGAGTTTACAATCTAAGTGGTCCCATGAGTTTACAATCTAAAGGGTCCCATAAATTTACAATCTATCCCATGAGTTTACAATCTAAAGGGTCCCATAAATTTACAATCTAAGTGGTCCCATGAGTTTACAATCTGTCCCATGAGTTTACAATCTATCCCATGAGTTTACAATCTGTCCCATGAGTTTACAATCTATCCCATGAGTTTACAATCTATCCCATGAGTTTACAATCTAAAGGGTCCCATGAGTTTACAATCTATCCCATGAGTTTACAATCTAAGTGGTCCCATGAGCTTACCATCTATCCCATGAGTTTACAATCTAAGTGGTCCCATGAGTTTACAATCTATCCCATGAGTTTACAAACTAAGTGGTCCCATGAGTTTGAGTTTACAATCTAAGTGGTCCCATGAGGTTACAATCTATCCCATGAGTTTACAATCAAAAGGGTCCCAAGAGTTTACAATCTATCCCATGAGTTTACAATCTATCCCATGAGTTTACAATCTAAGTGGTTCCATGAGTTTACAATCTATCCCATGAGTTTACAATCTATCCCATGAGTTTACAATCTAAAGGGTCCCATGAGTTTACAATCTAAGTGGTCCCATGAGCTTACCATCTATCCCATGAGTTTACAATCTAAGTGGTCCCATGAGTTTACAATCTATCCCATGAGTTTACAATCAAAAGGGTCCCAAGAGTTTACAATCTATCCCATGAGTTTACAATCTATCCCATGAGTTTACAATCTAAAGGGTCCCATGAGTTTACAATCTATACCATGAATTTACAATCTATCCCTTGAGTTTACAATCTATCCCATGAGCTTGCAATCTATCCCATGAATTTCCAATCTAAGGGGTCCCATAAGATTGCAATCTATCCCATGAGTTTACAATCTAAAGGGTCCCATGAGTTTACAATCTAAGGGGTCCCATGAGTTTACAATCTATCCCATGCGTTTACAATCTATCCCATGCATTTGCAATCTAAGTGGTTCCCATGAGTTTACAATCTATGTGGTCCCATGAGTTTACAATCTATCCCATGAGTTTACAATCTAAGGGGTCCCTGAGTTATAATCTAAGGGATCCCATGATTTTCCAATCTACGGGGTCGCATGAGTTTATGATCTAAGGGGTCCTATGAGTTTACAATCTAAGTGGTCCATGAGTTTACAATCTATCCCCTGAGTTTACAATCTATCCCATGAGTTTACAATCTATGGGGTCCCATGACCTTGCAATCTATCCCATGCGTTTCCAATCTAAGGGGTCCCATGATTTTACATCTATCCCATGAGTTTACAATCTAAAGGGTCCCATGAGTTTACAATCTAAGTGGTCCCATGAGCTTACAATCTATCCCATGAGTTTACAATCAAAAGGGTCCCATGAGTTTACAATCTATCCCATGAGTTTACAATCTAAGTGGTCCCATGAGCTTACAATCTATCCCATAAATTTACAATCTAAGTGGTCCCATGACTTTACAATCTATCCCATGACTTTACAATCTAAAGGGTCCCATAAATTTACAATCTATCCCACGAGTTTACAATCTAAAGGGTCCCTTGAGTTTACAATCTAAAGGGTCCCATGAGTTTACAATCTAAGTGGTCCCATGAGCTTACAATCTATCCCATGAGTTTACAATCTAAAGGGTCCCATGAGTTTACAATCTATCCCATGAGTTTACAATCTAAAGGGTCCCATAAATTTACAATCTAAGTGGTCCCATGAGTTTACAATCTGTCCCATGAGTTTACAATCTATCCCATGAGTTTACAATCTGTCCCATGAGTTTACAATCTATCCCATGAGTTTACAATCTATCCCATGAGTTTACAATCTATCCCATGAGTTTACAATCTAAGTGGTCCCATGAGCTTACCATCTATCCCATGAGTTTACAATCTAAGTGGTCCCATGAGTTTACAATCTATCCCATGAGTTTACAAACTAAGTGGTCCCATGAGTTTACAATCTATCCCATGAGTTTACAATCTAAGTGGTCCCATGAGGTTACAATCTATCCCATGAGTTTACAATCAAAAGGGTCCCAAGAGTTTACAATCTATCCCATGAGTTTACAATCTATCCCATGAGTTTACAATCTAAGGGGTCTCATGAGTTTACAATCTAAGTGGTTCCCATGAGTTTACAATCTATCCCATGAGTTTACAATCTAAAGGGTCCCATGAGTTTACAATCTAAGTGGTCCATGAGCTTACCATCTATCCCATGAGTTTACAATCTAAGTGGTCCATGAGTTTACAATCTATCCCATGAGTTTACAATCAAAAGGGTCCCAAGAGTTTACAATCTATCCCATGAGTTTACAATCTATCCCATGAGTTTACAATCTAAAGGGTCCCATGAGTTTACAATCTATACCATGAATTTACAATCTATCCCATGAGTTTACAATCTATCCCATGAGCTTGCAATCTATCCCATGAATTTCCAATCTAAGGGGTCCCATAAGATTGCAATCTATCCCATGAGTTTACAATCTAAAGGGTCCCATGAGTTTACAATCTAAGGGGTCCCATGAGTTTACAATCTATCCCATGCGTTTACAATCTATCCCATGCATTTGCAATCTAAGTGGTTCCCATGAGTTTACAATCTATGTGGTCCCATGAGTTTACAATCTATCCCATGAGTTTACAATCTAAGGGGTCCCCTGAGTTTATAATCTAAGGGATCCCATGATTTTCCAATCTACGGGGTCGCATGAGTTTATGATCTAAGGGGTCCTATGAGTTTACAATCTAAGTGGTCCCATGAGTTTACAATCTATCCCCTGAGTTTACAA
Organism: Leptobrachium leishanense; assembly: GCA_009667805.1. Taxonomy (NCBI): domain Eukaryota; kingdom Metazoa; phylum Chordata; class Amphibia; order Anura; family Megophryidae; genus Leptobrachium; species Leptobrachium leishanense. Next base: position 278,073,246 of record CM019065.1, read on the forward strand.
TCTATCCCATGAGTTTACAATCTATGGGGTCCCATGACCTTGCAATCTATCCCATGCGTTTCCAATCTAAGGGGTCCCATGATTTTACAATCTATCCCATGAGTTTACAATCTAAAGGGTCCCATGAGTTTACAATCTAAGTGGTCCCATGAGCTTACAATCTATCCCATGAGTTTACAATCAAAAGGGTCCCATGAGTTTACAATCTATCCCATGAGTTTACAATCTAAGTGGTCCCATGAGCTTACAATCTATCCCATAAATTTACAATCTAAGTGGTCCCATGAGTTTACCATCTATCCCATGAGTTTACAATCTAAAGGGTCCCATGAGTTTACAATCTATCCCATGATCTTACAATCTAAGTGGTTCCATGAGTTTACAATCTATCCCATGGGTTTACAATCTAAGTGGTCCCATGAGTTTACAATCTATCCCATGAGTTTACAATCTAAGTGGTCCCATGAGCTTACAATCTATCCCATGAGTTTACAATCAAAAGGGTCCCAAGAGTTTACAATCTATCCCATGAGTTTACAAACTAAGTGGTCGCATAAATTTACAATCTATCCCATGAGTTTACAATCTAAAGGGTCCCATGATTTTACAATCTATCCCATGAGTTTACAATCTATCCCATGAGCTTACAATCTATCCCATGAGCTTGCAATCTATCCCATGAATTTCCAATATAAGGGGTCCCATAAACTTGCAATCTATCCCATGAGTTTACTATCTAAAGGGTCCCATGAGTTTACAATCTAAGGGGTCCCATGATTTTACAATCTATGGGGTCCCATGAGTTTACAATCTATCCCATGCGTTTACAATCTATCCCATGAGTTTACAATCTAAGTGGTCCCATGAGTTTACAATCTATCCCATGAGCTTACAAACTAAGTGGTCCCATGAGCTTACAATCTATCCCATGAGTTTACAATCAAAAGGGTCCCAAGAGTTTACAATCTATCCCATGCGTTTACAATCTAAGTGGTTCCCATGAGTTTACAATCTATCCCATGAGTATACAATCTATGTGGTCCCATGAGTTTACAATCTAAGGGGTCTCATGAGTTTATGATCTAAGGGGTCCCATGAGTTTACAATCTATCCATAAGTTTACAATCTAAGGAGGTCCCTTACACAGATTTTTTTTCACACCCCCTGCAAGCACAGACAACCCGCTATTAGGAAAAAAAGGATTGTCTTTCCTTGATGTTGCTGTGCTTTCATTTCGGCGAACATCCATGCACACCTCACTTAACAATAGACTGCCCTCTGGGCAGGCTTTCCACCTAGTGTATATATATATAATATATTTATTTATATAGTTTGTTTGAGGTTTAAGTGTGGATATATTTTATTATTTAAATATTATGGACCCTATTACATTATTGACTCAAAAACGCACGCGCAACGTGTGAATTTTTGCACGAAGCGTTAAACGTTAACGCACTTAAATCACCGCTGGTATTACAATCCTCGCATATTTTTTCATCCGTCGAGCAATAACGCTCGTAAAATGGACACGCACAAATGCACGCGCAGTAAGGTTGCACGCAGAAATCAGTGTGTTTTTTTCAAGCGATTGAGCTAGGAAAGGCGGGAACAGAAGTCAAATGAGTGCACCTGCACACTTGCGACGGCAGGCAGGCACGTTGATTAGGCCAGTTTTTCTCTGCAGCAGAGTGACAGGTGTGAAGGCTGTGTGTGTCTCTAGTCTGACACTATGGATGTGGAGCTGCTCATCAGTACCATCGAACAGCACCCCGTGTTGTGAGACACAGCTCACGTCGCCTACAAACACAAAAAAGAAAAGGCAAGCGCATGGAGTGACGTGTGCAGAGCAGCATTCGAGCGGTTCGAGACCTGGACGGAACCGGAAAAAAAGAGGAAAAGCATGTTCCTTTTAAAAAATTTATTTATTTATTTAACAAAAGCGTAAAAAATATTAACTTACAGTGACTATATACAAAAACGTACAAGTATTTAGCAACAACATGTTCTGTATGAATGTGCAAACAGTGAGAACAAATGTTTACATTTTAAATTCTCCCAAGCTGCCATGACACTTGACCGCTGGCAGTACAGAAATTATTTGCAAAGGAATCTCAGAATCGATAGACCCTCCGCTCACTAGCGTCGCTAGGGGGGGGCGGGGTGTGGCCCGCACCGGGTGACACCACCCCCTAGGGTGACAACCTAAAAAAAACAAAATTGTTGTTTGTTTTTTTTTTACACAAAACTATTTTGCCAGGAAGGATACATTGAGAATTCTCTCATTTTCAAGTATGTCCTGGGTAGGCAAGGCCTAGGCTGGCACTTTCCAGGGGGCAGCAAAAAAAACACCACTAAAGGGGATATTCACAGAGCACCGAAATGACGCAGACATTTCAGTGTTCTGTTGTTCCCTGCACTTTGGGGAATCAAATTTCCCCAGTGAATGCACCGCAGGGTCCCTGAAGTGCAGGGAATCAGCCACCGAATGCCACCGCAAACCCGTCACCTTCTGTTTTCAAAAAACTACTGAACGAAAATGTCTGGAATTAACATATAAGATCCTATGAATGATAATAAAAAGGGCTGTTACAGAAAAAAAGACACTATTAGAAAGAAAAAAAATTAGAATTTTTTTTGAAAAATGCCTAATAGATACTAAGAAAAAAAAAATCAACAAATAAAGAGAATTTTTACTACAGAATAATGGAATTTTTACTACAGATTAATGGAATAAACGTTTTAGATATTGGGTAAAAACGGGAATATTTTTAACATTGAAACCTATGCAGGGTTATTCAGAGAGAGGTGAAAACCTTGAGAATGACTATAGAATTGAAAATTCTAGGGCAAAATAGTTAAACCAGAAAAATTCTGCCATTTATCTCACTTTCCAAATTTAGATTGTTCATTCTCCTGGCAATTCTCAAGGTTTTCACCTCTCTCTGAATAGCCCTGATGGTGTTCGCCTGAATAAACCTGTCTAATGAAACCACTGAACATCAGGGCATTTCTCTGCTATTTGATGTCTCTGAACAGATTTACCAATACTTCTCTATGGGGACTTTCACTGCCGTCGAACAGGCACCGTACTTGCTGGCAGTTCACCAAAATATGTCTGTGAGTATATGAGAGAGCTCCACAGCAATAAACCTCACAGTAATGTGCGCCATGTATTATGAGCATTCAGTGTTATATGGGAGTACTTATGAGTAAGAGTAGTTCAAAATTTTTTTAAAACTCGGGGGGTGACACCATGAGTTACCGCACCGGGTGACACCAACCCTAGTGACGACACTGCCTCGGCTATATCGGCCCATGTATTTTCAGTCAGTGTAGGGATACATTTCTCCTTCAGGGTGTCCCAAATCGTTTTACACACGTTGCGCACCACCTTGCCCACCGTTGTTCGTCCAATCCGGAAATTTAAGTGAAGATCTTGCAGACTGCAGCCACTTGCAAGATACCTGTAAGAAAAATGAGATGTTCTTGGTTATGATCGCATTCAATTAACATTCCTTATGTCAGTCTTTTTACTTTCTAGTACAAGACGTCGGCCCCAATTACATTCCTCGCGCATTTTAGATTGCGCGCAAATGCGCATTTGTGCGAGTGGCAAAACCCTTTGCGCAGAATGTCGTTGAGGAGGACGATCATATGCCGTTCTTCCATTCAGTCCTGCCTTTGCTGTGTCAGATGGATACCTACCAGACCATCTATTTTAGGATGCAGACGATGCAAACAATATACGGCATCCTGAACCCACATCTACCGCTCATGTTCCATGCTGCAGGACACCAGCAGCCGCCACCCACACCTCATGATGCAGGACACCAGCAGCCGCCACCCATACCGCATGATGCAGGCCCTCAACCCTCTGCCAGCAGCAGCTTCTACTCTGAATTCCTGACAGGATTGATGGACGAGGATGCGCCAGAGTATTGTAATTTGTAATATTTTAATTTGTAGACGAGTTTGAAAAAAAGTAAAAATTTTGATATTCATATTTTTAGTAGTTTAAAAAAAGTATTTTATGGCGCATTTTAAAATAATTGATAAATAGTTTAGGAATCAAACTTTGTTGTTTGCTTCATAACTTCTTTGTGACTGAATGTGTTGCCTGAGTGTGCATGTGTAAGTATGCAGGTGAGAATAGTGTTTTTGTGAGCTTGTCATACCTACAGTCTTGAACAGTGAGAGGAGGCAGCTACACACAGAGATTTGCACAAATCCACCAACTCACAATGATAACAGATATTACAAGCATATCATTTAAAATGCTTACGTACAGTACTTACCGTTAGGGATGGGCTGCCGGTTCAATTCGAACATGAGTTCAAATCGAACATCGGCCTTTTGAAAGTTCGGAAAATTTCGAATTTCTGCGATGTTCTCGAAAAGGTCGATCGTTAGTGAAACGCTGTTTGCAAAAAACTACTGAACAAAAATGTATGGATTTTACATATAACATCCAATGAATGAATGATAATGAAAAGGGCTTCTGTTATAATGCGTCCTTGTGTACTGTCTGGCCTATTTGGGGTATACCCTGTCCTGTGTGTTGGTCAAACAATTCCTACTCATTGGTGATGAACCATTCCCCGTGGCTACAAATCGCGTTTAGTTGAAACATGAGCAACAGCGGTAAAAATTAGCTCATCGCACAGTGGTGACATGGCTCAGCACTCAGCAGTGAAAGGGTTAAAAAGGTTTTTTTTAAAAAGTGTTTTTCATTATTTCCTGTCCCCCAGGGCAGTACCCGGACCCCCATACACCTTTTATGGCCAATATCTTGCATATATGCCCTCTTGGAGGGCACATTCATTTTCGGAAGTTCGACCCCTATTGACTTGCATTACGTTCCAGTTTGAACTTTTCAGACGTTTGGGTGTTCGAGTTCGAAGTCGAACCAAACACGGGGTGTTCGGCCCATCCCTACTTACCGTAAGTTGATGACCAGCTTCTCCTCCGGTCAGGGGCGGACTGAGTCGTCGGGCACTGGGGCACTGCCCGAGGGCCCATGGGTTGTAAGTGGCCCAGTTTTGGCTGGCTCAGTGTGCCCCGCTCAGCTCCGGTATCCGGAACAAGTGGTGGCTCTCTAAATAGGCAGCCGCCTAATTTGCCTCTGCAACCTCAGACTGCAGTGCGCACACAGTAGATTCCATTACCAGTACGCTGCACACTGATGCAGTCCCGGGCTTCCGCATCTGACTCCTCCCCCTTTTCAGCATCATCTTCCTGTGCCCGCGCATCACACTGAGCGCAGAGGGGCTGCTGATGCTGAAGAGATGGAGTTAGAATGCTGCCAGAGAGGACACATGATGGAGCGTATATATCACCAATTAACTAATCCTCTGCTCCTGGTGGTGATTATTGTAAGGACTCAACGCTCTGCAGGAGAGAGGTTGAGGGTTATCACAAAATTACATGGCAGCGTCTTGGTGAACGCGGTGAGCTGGACCCCCCCCCCATGGACTCCAGCAAAGCAAGAGTCGCTTGACACTCCAAAGATAAGATAAGATCCAGCTGTGGGGAAGATGTCAGGATGAGAGCCGGAGAGGGGGTTAATGGCCATGAGTAAGTACTGCATATCTGAAGAGCAGAGAGTGTGAATTTATTGCAGGAAGATCAGGTCAATCAGCAGCAATAGCCTGGGCTGAGAATCTGGCATGGGACGGCTATCATAATTTCCTCACTGGGTACAGAGGAGGGTTAAACTTGCTGATAGATGGATCTTTCCAGGGTCCTACAAACAATCCAGTGGGAGCACATTGTCTTTCTGTCTGGATCTAGTTTCTTTTCTGTTTTTAATATTTATCTTTGTCTAGCCTTCGATTCCTCCCTCCTTACCTAAGCCTCTCTATAGCATTTCTGTATTACCCTGTCAGCGTTGCTCTAGAGAGGTATCCATACACTTAAAGCTTTAGAGATGATGCCAATGGAGGTATTTTTTATTTTTTTTCGAAGTGGTTATGGGCAGCACTTTCCTGTATATTTTTAAAGGGTCCCTTAGTGGTTTTATAACTCTAGCCAGGGCAGCCATCAGAAATGATGGGGCCCCTTACTAAACCTCACGATGGGGCCCCCCGGGCCCCCCCCCGGCACTCCCTCAACCTCTAAGAGCTTTTCTCCCCCTTCAAAAAAAAAAAGACATAACATAGCACCACAGCAATAAAACTCCCAGTAATGTGCAGTGTGTATGAGCGTATCACAGTATCCACAGCAATAAAACTCACAGTAATGAGCGGTGTGTATTAACGTATCACAGAATCCACAGCAATAAATCTCACAGAAACGAGCTGTATATGATGGCCTTTGGGTCTGGGTCAGAGTCTGGGTCTGGTTTGGGCCTTGGCGTCTGGGGTCTGTGCTCTGGGCCTTGGGGTCTGGTCTGGGGTCTGGGACTGGTCCCTGGGCCTTGGGGTCTGGTCCCAGGGGTCTGGGCCCTGAGTCTGGCCTGGGGTTTGGTCCCTGGGGTCTGGGCCCTGAGTCTGGCCTGGGGTCTGGTCCCTGGGTCTGGGCTTTGGTCCCTGGGTCTGGGCCTTTGGGTCTGGTCCCTGGGGCTGGGCCTTGGGGCCTGGTCCCTGAGGTCTGGGCCCTGGGTCTAGGCTGGGTCTGGCCTGGGGTCTGGGTCTGGCCAGGGGTCTGGGCCTTGGGTCTGGGCTCTGGTCCCTGGGTCTGGGCCTTGGGGTCTGGTCCATGGGGTCTGGGCCCTGGGTCTAGGCTGGGTCTGGCCTGGGGTCTGGGCCCTGGGTCTGGCCTGGGGTCTGGTCCCTGGGTCTGGGCTCTGGTCCCTGGGTCTGGGCCTTGGGGTCTGGTCCATGGGGCTGGTCCTTGGGGCCTGGTCCCTGGGGTCTGGACCCTGGGGCTGGCCTGGGTCTGGGACCTGGTCCTTGGATCTGGGCTCTGGGTCTGGTCCCTCGGTCTGGTCCCTGGTGTCTGGGCTCTGGGTCTGGTTTGGGGTCTGGGCCCTGGGTCTGGGCCTTGGGGTTTGGGCCCTGGGGTCTGGGCCCTGGGTTTGGGCCCTGGGTTTGGGCCTTGGGGTCTGGGCCTTGGGTCTGGGCCCTGGGTCTTGGGGTCTGGGTCTTGGGGTCTGGGGTTCTTGGGGTCTGGGCCCTGGGTTTGGGGTCTGGGTCCTGAGCCCTGGGGTCTGGGCCTTGGGGACTGGGGTCTGGGCCCTGGGTCTGGGCCTTGGGGTCTGGACCTTGGGGTCTGGGTCTGGGACCTGGGTTTGGGCCTTAGGGTCTGGGCCCTGGGTCTGGGCCTTGGGGTCTGGGCCCTGGGTTTGGGCCTTTGGGTCTGGGCGCTGGGTCTGGGCCCTGGGTTTGGGCCTTGGTGTCTGGGCCTTGGGGTCTGGGCCTTGGGGTCTGGGCCCTGGGGTTGGGCCCTGGGTCTGGGCCTTGGGGTCTGGGCCCTGGGTCTGGGCCTTGGGGTCTGGGCCCTGGCTCACCACTCCACTGTCTTCTTTTCTTCTATCTGTTTTTCTTCTGTCTTCTTTTCTTCTGTCTTCTTGTCTTCAGCCCGGCCCTCCAGCTCAGGCGCGCAGCTTCACTGAGTGGAGGGGCGGAGCCAAAGCAACGTGCTTGGGAGGCCCCCACACGCTGCTTGGCCCTGCCCAGCCAGCCAGTGAAGCTGCCAGGAGCCGGAGGAGAAACAGTGTCTCCTTCGGCTCCTGCAGCAGAGACACAGCTCCGGATTCGGACTCATCGAGTCTGATACCGGAGCTGTAAAAGGGCGACGCCACTGCTGACGGGGGCCCGGGCCCCTTACAGCAGCATGGGGCGTAATGCCCTGATGGCGGCCCTGACTCTCACCCTAATAAGTCTAGTCTGGTAAAAGAAGAAATTTAGCTATTGTAACAATTTATTTAATTTAAAACTTTGAGGAGATGGTCTTATTCAGATGCTTCCAGCATACAGCAGACTCCTCATCCTGTATCACAGCAATAAAACGCACAGTAATGTGCAATGTGTATGAGCGTATCGCTGAGCTCCATAGCAATAAAACTCACAGTAATGTGCGCTGTGTTTGATCAATTACTGTGAGTTTTATAGCTGTGGAGCTCTGTGATACGCTCATACACACCGCACATTACTGTGAGTTTTATTGCTGTGGATTCTGTGATACACTCATACACACCACACATTAGTGTGAGTTTTCTTGCTGTGGAGCTCTGTGATACACTCACACACACCGCCCATTACTGTGAGTTATCTTGCTAAGGAGATCTGCAATGTGCAGTGTGTCAGTAATGTACAGTATTTTTTAAAGTGAGTGGCAGTTTCCCACATTTGACACAGGGACATTCTGTGGTGCAGTCTTAGCTGCAATGAGTTGTTGATGGCTACTGCAGCAGAGCGGTGGCCATCTGTAAGTCTGAAGGGGGCGCAATGGACCACCCAATACGCTGCTGGGTCCAAATGGATTTTCTTCACACAATTTTCAAAAAGATTATTTTAATGAGTTAAAAAATAAATTATTTAGCACACCAAGATGCATTTGGGTGTTGCATTGCATGGGTGTGGCCTCCTGTGGGTGCAGTACAAGGGGGACCCCAGGATGATTTATTGCCCGGGGGTCCCATTTGTTGTCAGTCCGCCCCTGCCTCCGGTGACATGGCGGCCCACATATTAGTATCCATCTTGGTCAGTGGCTCCTTTACACTGGCCAGCAGTTTATCAAAGGCGGCTATGGACATCCGGAGGTAATTGACAAATTTCGCCGGATCTCCCTCTCTCTGCGGCTTGTACAGCGTCTGGAAATGTCCATGAGTGTCTCCTACGGAGTTTATGGGATGAACCCACTACTTCCTTTTCTTCTTGAGTTTCTTCGAATACGCGTCTGCCAATAGAGAACACAAAACTGCATCTCTCCCGTCCATCTTGCAACAAGCACCTCACCACAAAATGCTTTTATTTAAAAAAAATTGTCTCCCTTTTTTTTTTTAAACTTTATTAAAATGTATTAAAATATCCTAAAAAATCTATAAATAAAGGGACTCTTTACTGCAGAATTGTATAAAGAACGGTTTATTAGATATTGGATTAAAACGGGAATATTTTTAACATTGAAGTCTATGGGATTCTGCTGAATTAACTTGCCGAATTAAACCACCGAATGGCAGGGCATTAGGGGAACCTTTCACTGCTGGTTTGTGTTCTCTGAATAGCCGAAGCAGTGCATTTTCATGGGGATTTCACTGCCCTCGAACAGGCACTGTATGTTCAGGCAATTCGCCAGGATTTGGCGAATTGCCTGCTCTCTGGATAGCCGAATGGCCAGGAAAGGTAACCGAACGCTGATTTTCAGCGTTCGGTTACCTTTCTCAATCAATTCGGATCTCTTTGGATAACCCTGTATGCGTTAAAAACTGCTCATAGATTGTAATACCATCTGCGTACCAGCGCACAAACGCATTTGCGCTCACAATGTTAAGTATAGGACGTGCGCAGTACAGTACGCTCGCAAAGGGTTCACGCAGGTTCACCCGTGTTAGACGAGTGCGCGCGTTTGTTGCGCTGACATTGTAATACGAAGTTCAGCGCAAAGGGTTTTGCCCCTCGCGTTAATCTGTTTTTCCGGAGGCGCTGACGTTTGCGCGAAGATTGTAATAGGGCCCTATGTATCTGAGGTCTCTGAGTGTGACTGTTAGGTTTGTGTACTGTTAGCCTGTCACAGTATAATAATAATTATTGATTATTATTTATAATAAAAGTTATGGTGATTATTGGTGAAGGACAAAAAGTGAGATTTGCTATAGGGAGGCTTCAAGTTTATATTATAAATAATTGCACATCCCAGCAATTCACAGAATTTCTGGGATGTGCAACTGCAAATATCTTATGCAATTCTTTTAAGCTACTCTATTATATAATAATATATACCGTATTTTTCGCTCCATAATACGCACTTTTCTCCCCCCAAAAAGTGGGGGGAAAAGTGGGTGCGTCTTATGGAGCGAATGCCCCATGATATGCCCCAGCTCACCTGCCGCCACCGCCACGTTAGGCTCCCTCTGAGCATGCGTCCAGCGGCAAGGAGCTTGGGCACTCGCCTGGGGGAGCCACGTGACCGCGATCTCGCGAGATCGCGGTCACGTGGCTCCCCCAGGCGAGTGCCCAAGCTTCCTGCCGCCGGACGCACGCTCAGAGGGAGCCTAACGCGGCGGCGAGAGGTGAGCTGAGGCCTATCCATGAGCGAGCTGGGGCATCTCCATGTGGGAGCTGGGGCATCTCCATGTGGGAGCTGGGGCATATCCATGAGCGAGCTGGGGCATATCCATGAGCGAGCTGGGGCATATCCATGAGCGAGCTGGGGCAAATCCATGAGCGAGCTGGGGCAAATCCATGAGCGAGCTGGGGCAAATCCATGAGGGAGCTGGGGCAAATCCATGAGTGAGCTGGGGCAAATCCATGAGCGAGCTGGGGCAAATCCATGAGCGAGCTGGGGCAAATCCATGAGGGAGCTGGGGCAAATCCATGAGTGAGCTGGGGCATATCCATGTGTGAGCTAGGGCAAATCCATGAGTGAGCTGGGGCAAATCCATGAGTGAGCTGGGGCAATATCCATGAGCTGGGGCATCATCCATAAATTAGGGGGCATATCCATGAGCTGGGGCAGTATCCATGAGCTGGGGGCAGTATCCATGAGCTGGGGGACAGTATCCATGAGCTGGGGGACAGTATCCATGAGCTGGGGCAGTATCCTTGAGCTGGGGCAGTATATCCATGAGAGGAGCTGGGGCAATATCCATTATTACACTATTTAATTCAGAATATTTATTTTCCTGTTTTCCTCCTCTAAAAACTAGGTGCGTCTTATGGTCAGGTGCGTCTTATGGAGCGAAAAATACGGTAATCTGTGTGTTACTTGGTAGTATAACTAACTAAAAAATAAAATCTATATCTATGTATAATTTCTGCGGTCTGTATTTGTTAAGGTAACGGACGGTGCGTCTGCATCATTCCCTACTCCGTCTCTCAATATACATAGTGCTCCCCTCTTCATATAGAGAAAGGGGGACACAGGTGTGTGCTATGAAAAATAGGGTTACCTTTTTTTCTATTTCATACCATTTCAGATCAAATTAATAAAATACATTAACATTTTCTATTTGGCATCATCTATGTCTTTATGACATGTGTATTGTGAATATATATATTCACAATACATATATATATATGAAAAGCTTTCACATGTAATGGCACTGCAGTGCAGTGCTTTTAGAGCAAAGAAAAAAATACCTTTTGCTAATCAGTATGAAAATGAGTCACCAGCCTAACCTAATTTACTCACCAGACCTAACTTAAAACCTTAAGATGAATAGAAAAGATCTGTTTGAAACAAAAATCTAAATCACTCACCAGAAGATCTCCTGTAAGTGCTCACTTTGAAGACTTCACTTAGAAGGCTTCCCAAGCTCCAGTGGCAGTGGCTGAGTGACAGACAACAGAGGGTTGTGGTAAATGGAGTTTATTCGGCGCAAGGTCTTGTTACCAGTGGGGTACCTCAGGGGTCAGTACTTGGACCCATTCTCTTTAATATTTTTATTAGTGATATTGCAGAAGGTATTAATGGAAAAGTATGTCTTTTTGCTGATGACACAAAGATTTGCAACAGGGTTGACGTTCCTGGAGGGATCAGCCAAATGACAAATGATTTAGGTAAACTAAAAAAATGGTCGGAGTTGTGGCAATTGAGTTTTAATGTGGATAAGTGCAAGATAATGCACCTGGGACGTAAAAACCCAAGGGCTGAATATAGAATATTTGATACAGTCCTAACCTCAACATCTGAGGAAAGGGATTTAGGGGTCATTATTTCAGAGGATCTAAGGGTAAGTAGTCAATGTAATAGAGCAGCAGGAAATGCTAGTAGAATGCTTGGTTGTGTAGGGAGAGGTATTAGCAGTAGGAAAAGGGAAGTGCTCATGCCACTGTACAGAGCACTGGTGAGACCTCACTTGGAGTACTGTGTGCAGTACTGGAGACCGTATCTCCAGAAGGATATAGACATCTTAGAGAGAGTTCAGAGAAGGGCTACTAAAATGGTGTACGGCTTGAAGGAGAAAAGTTACCAGGAAAGGCTTAATGATCTTAACATGTACAGCTTGGAAAAAAGACGAGACAGAGGAGATATGATAGAAACATTTAAATACGTAAAGGGAATCCACAAGGTAGAGGAAGGGAGTATATTTAAAAGGAAACAAAGTAGCAAAACAAGAGGACATAGTCTTAGATTAGAGGGGCAAAGGTTTAAAAGTAACATCAGGAAGCATTATTTTACTGAGAGGGTGGTGGATACATGGAACAGTCTTCCAGTTGAAGTGGTAGAGGCCAAAACAGTAATTGAATTTAAGCAAGCATGGGATAGGCATAAGGCTATCCTAAACGAAAGATAAATCCAGGTTAAGTATCCATGTAAGTGGGCAGACTAGATGGGCCGAAAGGTTCTTATCTGCCGACATTTTTCTATGTTTCTATGTTTTGCAATTTTGTTTTACCTTTCACATATTACATGCTGTTTGGTAACATTGGAAAGACTCCGTGCTGGCGGCCTTCACAATGACATGACATCAAATGCACCTCCTACGTTGCACAGGTAAAGAGAAAAGATATACAGGCCAGGGTACAAATTGTTTTTTTAGTAGTGGTTGCTTTGCCTTGATGGGTGTGTCTTTGGACCTATATACAAAATCAAATTACAAAATATTTAAGGTTTTTATTTTTTATTTGTTTAGAACATACTCAACAACATCATTATATCCAATCCATCACCATGGACTCAAGCCCTCATCCTGTTAGTGGTACAACTAGCAGCAGCGGTTACACAATATCAACCACAACCATTGCAACAGTCCCAACATCTAATAGGTCTTCTCGCAGAGTCGCAGGACTCTTGCTGTTTCAAAGGGCAGTAAAATGAAACATCTTGGAAGTCCTCCTGAGGCTGTCACTGTGTCTCAAGCTCTGCCAGTGGCAATTAAAACCCGAGGGAAAACCAGCAGAACATCGGGCAGTTGTAGTATTAGTCAGCTAAAGCCACCCTCTAAACAGAAAAAGAGTGAATTTAAACCTACTACTACTACAACATCATCATCATCATCATCATCATCATCATCCTTTCCTGGCAGGGCGGCTGAGCTTGAGAGTGAGAGGTATTTATCTTAGACAAGAAAGAAGTCAGCAATTCTATGTCAGCAGCAATTCTATGTCCCTTAAGAACGGGAGTAATTTTACAAGTTCGGCGCTGTTTCGAAGTAGAAGTTTGCTGAGCTCATTTGGAAGGTTTTAAACACGGTTTTAAGTCACGTATTATTGTACCACCCAGGCAAATTATATATATCGTTCTTTCCGGCAGACTTGGCAGATTAATAATATATCATTATTATATGTATACGTCATGCCCTGCGAAAATGCTATAACAAAACTGTAAAAAAAATGTGAATTTTCAATAAAATTTCAATCATCCACAGTGTGTAAAGTGGTTTTTTTTTGCATTTTATTACCCGAGCCTTTGCGGATATATTCTATGGGGTAGACTTGTTAAAAAAATTTGAACAGGGAATTTATTTATTTTTCGGGAGAAATTACGTGATTTTAGCTAAACCCCCCCAAAAAAAATATCATTAGTGAACAATAGTGTGAACAATAGTGCTGCATTAAAAAAGCACGTTTTTATTTTTTATTAACTATTATTTTATTTTTTTTACACTTTAATTTTACTAGTAATATGGTCATGTTTGATATCATTTGAAAGGCCATGATCAGGCCTTTCAAACAATACCCAACATGACCCCCTAGCTGTCACCAATCATGAGATAAAGGGGTTCAAAGAACCCCCCTATCTCCACCATGGGATTTCCTTAGGAAATCCCTTGGCAGCTAGGGGTTCCCTGGTTAACTGACATCATCGGGCCACGCCCGATGATGTCAATGGACTTGGGGAGTTCCGGAGGTGGGGCTGCCATACAAGATGGTCCCCACCGGAAAAAGGCTGTGACCTGCACCGATTGGTGCTGTGTCACAACCTTGCCACCAAGGGGTTAATGCCATACATCCCTGGAAAGGCCAGGCTGTGCCCTTTCCAGGGATGCCTGGCATTAGCTGCTTCCACCCAGCGATGGGGAGATAGAGGGATCCAAAGGACCCCCCCTCCCCTCCAGGTGCTTCCCCTGCTCCGGCTGGGGGGGGGACACATGAAACTGACGTCATCGCATCCGGCGCGATGACGTCAGTGCGCGGGAGGCACCAAAAGTGCCGATCTGACTCCGTGGGAGTCAGAGCAGCGAGGGAGCCGCCGGAGGAGGTGAGAATCTGCCGCCGGGGGGCTGCAGACGCCGGGGACGTACAGTTACGTGCGGTAACACTCCCAAGCTGTGTGTCAGCGGTAACACTCCCAAACTGTGTGTCAGCGGTAACACTCCCAAGCTGTGTGTCAGCGGTAACACTCCCAAGCTGTGTGTCAGCGGTAACACTCTCAAGCTGTGTGTCAGCGGTTTTGTCCCAGGTGGGCCCAGAGCCCTTCACGCCTGTCGTGGGCCCAGAGCCCTTCCTGCCTGCTGACGAGTCAGTTGTGCCGATGTTGAGCTATGAGGTAGCCGTGCCTTTGCTTTGTTATGAGGCCGAATTGCCTGTATCTAAACATGAAACCTTCATGCCTGGTTCTACTAGCGAGCTGCTAGTCATGCCGATTCCGATCCACGAGACAGTTGTGCCCATGTCCTGCTGCGAGGCAGCCGTGCCCATGTTCTGCTGCGAGGCAGCCGTGCCCATGTCCTGCTGCGAGGCAGCCGTGCCCATGTCCTGCTGCGAGGCAGCCGTGCCCATGTCCTGCTGCGAGGCAGCCGTGCCCATGTCTTTCTGCGAGACAACAGTGCCCATGTCTTTCTGCGAGACAACAGTGGCCTCATTAGGTTATGAGACCAATGTGCTCACATTAACACATGAGACCACTGTGCCCTTGTCCCACAGTGGGTCCAGTGTTGTTCCTACCGTTGTCTTGCCAAGTGTGGGTCCCGAGCCCTTCATGTGTAATTCGGGCAATGTGCCCCTAATGCCTTTTTCTGGCGATATGCCAATTTTGTCCCCGGTGGGTACTAAGTCCTTCATGTCTGGTTTGGGCCAAGAGCCCCTCATGTCAGCCCCTGATGGCACGCTGCCAGGTATGTCTGTTTCTGGTTATTTGCCAGTCCTGCCAGTTAATGGAGTGACATCCAAACTGACTGGTGCTACAAATTCTAGCCCTGTACCCGAAGGTTATATACGATCCCCATGCGGGATGTTGTTCCGTGAGGCACACTGGGCCATGATCAAGAAAGACCCTAATGCTCTCAGGTGTTTTGAGGAGGATTCCGATGACTCGGAGGGTCCACAGTGCACTCCTCCAGGTGAAATCTGTAACAATGGTGAGGTGCCAGTTGTATCATATCCTGGCAATGTCCTCTGTTCCAACGGTGTGCCAGTTAAACGCGAGTTGTCAAGTCTGTCCAAGTCGAGCTGCAAGGGAGTCGTATCCAAGTCAAGTCACGTGACCACTGTGACCACTGTGACCACGTCTTGCAGTGGGCCCATTGCTGTCAAACCCACTTGTGGGGTAGAGAGGTTTCAATCGTGTGGTGTTAAACAGATAACCAAGTCTGCCCCTACTATTGCCGTGTCGTGTGGGGTGGTCACCAGTTCTAGATCTCGTTCAAGGAGAAGATGTAAAAAGGTGACTAACCCTAGTCCAACTGATTCTATGTCCAGTCTGACTGATGCCGAGATCCCCCAACCCCGTCATGTCCCTGAGGGCTATGTGCAGTCGCCCTTTGGACTGGTGTTCAGGAAGGACCACTGGGATGCCATTCAAAGGAACCCTCATAGTCGGAGGCGTCTTGGGGAGGAGGATGACGACTCTGAGTGGGACCTCAATGGATTTTGGTGACTGGTGTTCGTGATCTGGTTTCCTGATTCTGTCTGCCATGTTTTTTGTTTTGGGTGCCCGGGAGGTCACCCGTAAGGGAGGGGTTATGTCACGTCTCGGCCTTGCCCCTGGTGGTGAAGGGTCTTCATGTTTGTTTTTTCCCTATGGTGTGTCTGGCTGTGCTGTTTAGGGCTGATCTGGGGTTCTGTTGTGAGCTCCTGGTCTGGGGTCACATGGCCCAATCACACAGACCCACTCCCTATATATTCCCAGCAGCACAGAGCCTCATTGACTGTTTGTGGAGTTTGATGGTGGTTCTGTCTGGTTCGTGTTTCCTGAGTTGCTGCAAAGCATTCCTGTTCAAGTGTTTTCTGGTTCTGACCTCGGCTTTATTTTTGACTATCCCTTCTACTCCCCCTGGTACCGTATATTTCTGATCTGTTGCCAACCTCTGCCTGATTGACGATTCTTGTATGTTTCATGTTTTATGTACCTTGTCTGTCTTAGTTTAGTATTATATTCAGAGGCCGCTTATAAGGACCTCTTTTAGTATAGTCTGTCTGTTTTGTTTACTGTCCTGCAGCCTGCTCCCTTCACGGATTGTCAAGTGTATCTTGGTGTTTCTGAGTGTCCTAAGTTGTCTGTCGGTCTTGAAGCCTTCGGAGCTTAGTGGCAATTCTGTTCTGTTTTTTGGTGCTCCTTGGTTTTGGAGAAATCTGTCTGTCCTTGTGTCCAGTCAGTTACTCACAAGCCTTAAGGGCTTCATCTTATGTTCCAAGCCACCACGATGGCCCAAGCAGGGGCTAACCGTTACACCACCTCTCCCTCTTCCTCCTCCTCCTCCTCCTTCTCTGTCTCTGGCGAAGTGGCAGTTAAACCGACGCCTGACAGGGTCTACGCAATGGCTCAAGCAAAAAGAAGCCATACTGTGCTTGAGCTGGTTTGTTTAGGGGACAGGAGCCACACCGGGCCAGAAATTCTGTCAGCTCTGCAGGGCCAGGTGCAGAGATGGTTAACAACACGCCAGCTTGAGCTGGGAATGATCGTCTGTGATAATGGCAGCAACCTTCTCTCCGCCCTACGCAAGGGTAAATTGACTCGTGTACCATGCCTAGCACACGTCCTAAATCTGGTGGTACAGCGTTTCCTAACCAAGTACCCAGGGTTGCCAGAGCTTCTCAGCCAGGCCAGAAAAGTCTGCAGCCACTTCAGACGGTCATTCCCAGCAAGCGTTCGCCTGGCAGAAATTCAAAGAGAATTCCACCTTCCCACAAACCGTCTGATCTGTGACATGCCCACCAGGTGGAACTCGACATTAGCAATGCTGCAGCGTCTGCACAAGCAGCAGAGGGCCATCAACGAGTACCTGTGTGAGTATGGCACAAGGACAGGTTAAGGTCAACTTGGTTCCCCCCCCCCGCAGTGGCTGATGATCAAGGATGCATGCACTGTACTGTCACCATTTGCGGAGGCAATGAGGATGGTGAGCAGGGACAGTGCATGCATCAGTGACACAATTCCTTTAGGGTTCCTGCTGGAGCACACTCTGCAGGGAATTATAGATGTGGCTCTAGAGGCAGAGCAGCGGGAGGAAGAGGAGGCCTTCCCTAGCTCTCAAGGCCCCAGTCTTTCCGCAGACAGCATTCCTGCGGGTCCTACTCAGATCAGACAGGAGGAGGAAGAGGAGGAATATTTAAGTAGTGGGGGCATTGAAGGTGGGGATTCCTCAAGAGAGGGTTTTGTGTGCCCAGAAACAGAAGGGCTAGTGCGTGGCTCGGAGGAGGAAGTGCACGATACAGTCATCCTCATTGACCAGGAAGATTCGGAAGCTAATGTCACCTCCAACCTACGCTGCATGGGCTCCCTAATAATGCAAAGCCTGCTAAAGGACCCCAGGATTCGTGCTATCAAGGAGAGGGATCATTACTGGTTGGCAACCCTTCTTGATCCACGATACAAGGGTAAAGTTGCAGAGCTCATCCTGCCCGCACAGAGGGAGCACAGGATGAAAAAACTTGAGGACGCTCTAAAGCGACACTTGTTTAACACCTTTCCAGGCACTGGTAGATTACCAAGTGCTGACACAAGTGCTTCTGAGGCTGCAGATGATCAGAGGAATAGTGGTGAAGGCCAGGGCCGCTTGACTGATGCATTTTTAATTTTTTTTAGTCCACTACACCCAGGGACGTCAAATGTAGGCACCCATTGCCAGCGTCTTCACCATATGGTGCAGGACTACCTAGGGGCAAGGGCAGACCTGGATACCTTCCAGCAGATGATCCACTGGCTTACTGGGTGTTGAGATTGGATCACTGGCCAGAACTTAGCCAATATGCTATGCAGCTACTAGGTTGCCCTTCATCCAGCGTGCTTTCTGAAAGGACGTTCAGAACCGCTGGAGGTTTTGTCACAGACAAAAAAGTGCGTCTGTCCACCGACTCTGTAGACCGGCTGACATTTATAAAAATGAATCAGCCCTGGATCAGCAGCTATCACTCCCCTGATGCTGACGTAACGGAATAGATCGGGGATGTCTTCTGCATTCACAAAACCTCCAGCACTGAACTCTTCCACAATACCACAAAAGGGTTACGGTATGAATGCACTTTCTGCCATGAAAGGCGCAATATTTGGCTGCACTGACGCCTGTGCCAGATTTATATCATTTCAATTTTTTGAACCGCAGGGTCCAACCCTGCACTCTTCCACAATACCACAAAAGGGTTACGGTGTGAAGGCACTAGCTGCCATGAAAGGCACAATATCTGGGTGCACTGACGCCTTGACCAGAATCATATCTTTTTAATATAGGACCACATGGTCCACCCCTGCATTCTTCCACAATACTACAGAGGGGTTACTGTATGATGATACTTGCTGGCCTGGCAGTCTTGCACCAAAGGCAGAATATCTGGGTGCACTGACGCCTTTACCAGATGCATATCTTTTTAATATAGGACCGCAAGGTTCACCCCTGCATTCTTTCACAATACCACAGAGCGGTTACTGTATGATAGTACTTGCAGGCCTGGCACCAAAAGCACAATATTTGGGTGCACTGCCACTGATGCCTGTATCAGATTCATATCCTCAGAGGGGTTACGGTGTGACGGCACTGTTGGGGACGCTAAAGGACCAATTTTGAAGCACCTATTGTTACTTTCATCCAAAGCCTGCATAAGTTTCACAATAATTTAGCCAAAAAAATCAGTAAACTTTTTCTGCGTGTCCGAAAATGTCTCCTCTTTTCATACAGATTGCCGCCCTAAGCAGTTGTTTATGGATAGATTAAAGGAAAAGCATTTACCGTCATTTGAAACATAAATTTTTTGTTTTTAAGTGTTTCTATACATCCTACAAATCCGCCACTTCACGGGCAGGTTATGGGGACCTCCTAGGCACGATATTTGATGGAATTTTTCGTTTTTATTTTTAACCCTTATTTCATGGAAAACTCACTGTCCCTTTAAAAACGTATTTTTTTTAAACTTTTTGTCCTTGTTTCCTGTCCCCCAGGGCACTACCCGGACCCCCATACACCTTTTATGGCAAATATGTAGCATATATGCCCTCTTGGAGGGCACTCTATAAACCGAATTTTCAGCCCCATTGACTGGCATGGGGTTCGGGTTCGGACCCGAACATTTGGAAAAATTCGGGTTCGGGCCCGAACCGAACTCGAGGGGTGTTCGGCTCATCCCTATTGCTGACATCGAACCCTACAGAAATTGTTCCGCATCACACGTAAAAATTGTGAGACAGGGAGTGCTGCAATCTGATGCTTCAGGTGAAAGCTGTCCGCAAAGTGTTCTACCAAATTGATACTGTTCAACCTCGCATTGAAAACAGTTCAGTCTATCAGTAGCACTGGGGATAAAGCTCAAACCTTTGGACAAAATTCCCATCTCCGGGGGGCATGGCCAGTGGCAGATAAAGGAGGATATATGCCCATGGAGCTCCGGCCCGTTCTTCTCATTTGAGGGTCCCTTAATGCCTTTTGCTGACGATTTCTTTAACCCAGGACCCCGGAGCAGCTGGCCATTGTGGGTGAGACGTCCAGAGCCAGTTCTGCCCCCCCTCCGGACCAGAGACTAGGGAGACCCGACTAATCCTTTACTGACAGGCGCTGCCGGTGGCCATTTTGAGGCCTACCCAGGATTCTGCCGACTTTTTACAGTGCCTCCACGTGATTCCTGTATGCAGAGGGCTAGTATGACTGAGGGCCCCCGTCCCTCGGCCACCATGGATGACTGAGCGGTGGTTGAGGCTGGAGAGCATGCGGAGTGCCACTCGGATGCCCCACCGTTTCCCCTGTAGTGGGCCTGGAGGCGGCACTTTCAGGCCTGGAAGACCTGTTGCAGGAGATTGGTGGTGACGAAGAGCATCCGCTGACACGAGATGCCTGGCGGTGCATAATGGAGGTCCTGCAAGGATGCCAAGGAACTGCTACCCCGAGCGAGAGTGCCTACGGAGGAGCTGACGGACGCAGATGTGCGGCCCTAGAAGACCCTGCTGCTGCACAGAGTGTTAGCATAGACCCGGTGCCCCGGCTGTTACCAGCTGCCTCATCGGAGGTGGTGAAACGATTGCCACGTGACCCAGGTGTGACCAGCGGCCGTGGTTCACTGGGCGGCGCAACATCAGTTGGAGCGTCGCTGGAGTCTGTGGAGCGCCCCCCCCTTGTTGACCGGGAGGGTGACACAGCCTGGGACTCTCACCCTGAAATGCACATGGGTGCTGCCTGCAGCCCTCCATGGTGGCAGCGGCAGCCACTACACGGTCTGGTTGCTGCTGTAGTTGTGGCCCCTGTTCCTCACGGTGGTATGAATGTGGGCAGTGAGACCTGGCCTGCCTTTCGGTGCCCTGCCTGCTGTAAGAGAAATCCCATTCCGAGACAATGGCTGATGAGATCCCTTCACTTTATCTTTGTTTTTTTTCTTCTTTCGCTGTTGTTCTCCGGGACTTTCGATGATGTTTTTTCTCCTTTTTCTGATTCATACTTTGGGGACGCTTCTGCTGTTATTTTTTGAGGACTTTTTTTTCTTCTTTTCTTTTTATACCCCCCCCCCCCCATGCAGGGTACTTTTACTTAATGGGGACATCATGTTTTTTTTTTCTCTCACTGCCTTTCCGCTGAGTATTCTGCCCTTTCCGGTACCCCCCCTTCGTATGCAGAGTGCTTTTTCTAAGAGAACCCCCCCCGTCCAGGGATGCCCCCCCACCTCTTGGTTCCTCCCTTTGACGTTTTTGTGAACTTTCTTTTCTGCCTGACAAGCTCAGATGTCTTATGCTTTGTTTTATTACTATTGCAAGCTGTTCACCCGATGATTACTCTTGGTCCTGTGAGACCATTTGTTATTACGCAGTCTTATTGTGCGATTCTTAAATTCAAAAATAAAGAATTATAAGAAAATAAAAAAAATCCCATCTCCATCTCAGTGAGTTCTCTATGCGAGAGGTTGTAGCCCGAGTTATCTCTGTCTGTTATAGATGTTTAGGATGCACCACCTGTAGATATTTGACGCCGGGTAAGAGCTTTAACCACCCTTATAGTAGTACTACTTTCCATATTAAACATCGGATTACCTGTATGACCACCTATGTCGTTTACCGAATTATGGGCCCATGCGGGATTGTGTATGTCGGGATGACCATCAATCACTTACGTGAGAGGATGGCTAATCATAGAACAGCGATTAGGGCTGCATTGGGAGTAAAAGAGAGCCCCCAGCCTGTAGGTAGACATTTTTTTGAGAAACATCACTCCTTCTCTACAATGCGTGTGATGGGTATCGACCATGTCCCACCTTTACCCAGGGGGTGGGGTGATCGAGCAACGTTACTCTTAAAAAGAGAATCATACTGGATTCATCGCCTGGATGCCCTGGCTCCTAGGGAGCTTAATGAAAAGAATTTGTTTACCCCTTTTTTAACTACTCCATGACTGTGGATTGGGTGTCTCTTAATTTTTTTTCTTCAGTGTCTCCTGCCTGGCATGGGCAGGAATCTTTCGTGTCCTTTTAATGCTTTTTGACTTTTTTCCATAAAGTAATAATTTTTTTATTTTGTCCTTAGAATCCGTATATATATCGATGTTTGATTAGAATCTCTATGCATTGTTACAGCAATCCATTATTGAGTAGACTGTTTATTCGATATGGGGAAAGTTAGATTCTGTTGACATGTTGCTATGGTTACTATATGGGCTTGTTAAATTGACCATGTGAATTGATTGCTGATTGAACTAAAGTTGTGGGGTGTGTATATAGGTTTGTCATTCTGATGTGTGTTCCATCTTGATGAAAGTCCCTGTGCGGACTGAAACGTTGAATCAATAAAAAAGGAATTTTTTTCTTATTACTCAGTCTCCGTGTGGCGGGTTATCGTTTTGAGTGTATAGTGGAGACCGTTTCCCAGCACCGGAGCATGAATTGTTTTGAAAATTGAGTGCGGAGAACATGGATAAGAATATATATATATATATGTATATATATACACACATACGCACATAAAATTAAAGTATGGAACTATATACACAAAAAATATAAAACTATATAGAGAATAATTTAAGATATAATATATACAGAATAATTAAAAATATATTTACAATAATTATAATAGCAGTGATAATAATTAATTTTAGAAAAATATATTATATGTACAATAAATAAATATATTTACAATATATACAATAATTAAAAATAAATATATTTACAATAATTAATATATACATAATTTAAGATAAATATTTTATATTTACAATAAATAAATATTTTTACAATATATACAATAAGTGAAGATAAATATATTTACAATAATTAATAAAATATATACACAATAATTTATTACCAGTTATTTCTTTGTGCAGATGCCAGCCGGTTCACAGCCTGGGTCAGCCTCCTGATCTCCTGGCCAAGTCGTTGTGTATGTGTGACCAATCTTTCAAAAGTTTCTTGGATTGTACACGGCTGGATTGCTGCACACGGCGAACTTTGCTGCTGTACATCTGGAGGAGACAGGAGACATGCAAAGTTATAATTCTGTAAAGTCTGTAGGATTGATTTGGGATTGTGTTTTTCCTGCACTGTGTGACTGTGCGCGTACTTACATGGGGGACTGACGGCGGGTGATGGGACTCTTCCCTCAGAGGATGCCACCGATGGTTTACGGACTACTGCTGTTAAAGACAAAAGAAAAATACTTTCAGGGTAATTCAAAGAGATTCGAAAAAGTCACCGCACATTCAGTGACTTTTCGTTCTCTTCAATTTGGTTAGTTTTGCCGATCCCATTTCGGCGACCCTGCGGTGTATTCAGCGAGCACCACAGAGTCCCCGAATTGCAGAGAAAGGCTGCCGCAAACCCGACGAAAACAAACCGCAAAACCCGGCGAATGCACGCCAAACACCTGCAAAAACATCTGGATTAACCCACCGAAAACCACAGAAAAACCCTAGCAGGAGCCGATCACACGCAGCGAAGCCGCCAGAAAAAATGTTTGAAAAGTGAAACGCTGTTTGCAAAGAAACTGAGTGAAAATGTCTGAAATTTACATATGAGGTCCAAGGAATGATAATAAAAAGGGCTGTTACAGAAAAAATAAGTAAACTTAGAAAAAAAAATCGGACTTTTTTTTAAAAAATTCAGAAAAATGCTTAAAATATCCTAAAAAATCTATAAATAAAGAGATTCTTTACTGCAGAATTTTATAATGAGCGGTTTATTAGATATTGAATTAAAACGGGAATATTTTTAACATTGAAGCCTATGGGATTCGCCTGAATACAGTAAATCTGCCTCATGAAACCACCGAATGGCAGGGCATTTCGGAAACCTTTCACTGCTGGTTTGTGCTCTCTGAATAGCCAAAGCAGTGTTTTTCATGGGGATTTCACTGCCCTAGAACAGGCACCGAACAGGCACCGTATGTGCAGGCAATTCGCCAGGATTTGGCGAATTGCCTGCTCTCTGGATAGCCGAATGGCCAAGAAAGGTAACCGAACGCTGAAAATCAGTGTTCGGTTACCTTTCTCCAGCAATTCGGATCTCTTTGAATTACCCTGTTAGCACATGGATAAAGGTACTCTCTCAAACATACTCTCACTCACACACTCTCTCATAGAGAAAATTAGGGATGTGCGTTTCGATTCGGACCGATTCGTTTTTTTCACGAATCGGGCCAATTCGGTGCTTCGGATTTGTCCGATATTCCGAATCGGATCGGCACCGAAATACACAGCATCTGAAATTTTTTTCCGATCCGAAACAAAATAATTCGTTATTTCGTATGAACGTGAAATTTGTAAAATCGCAAGTCATTTTCGTTCCATTCGTGATTTTGGTTCCATTTCGGTCATTTCGGACATCGTATTTTTTGGTTCCATTGCAGATTCCGTAATTTCGGATCTTTTCGATCAAATTCGATAGTTACTCGATATCCCTTTGATAGTTCATTTCAAATTCGATAGTTGATCCATTTGATAGTTCATTTCAAATTCGATAGTTGCAGCGTATAAATCCTCATACTGCCGGGCAGCACCTCTACAGTATAATTAATGCAGCATATGAATCCTCACACTGCCGGGCAGCACCTCTACAGTATAATAATGCAGCATATGATTCCACACACTGCCAGGCAGCACCTCTACAGTATAATAATGCAGCATATGATTCCACACACTGCCGGGCAGCACCTCTACAGTATAATAATGCAGCATATGATTCCGCACACTGTCGGGCAGCACCTCTACAGTATAATAATGCAGCATATGATTCCGCGCACTGCTGGGCAGCACCTCTACAGTATAATTAATGCAGCATATGAATCCACACACTGTCGGGCAGCACCTCTACAGTATAATTAATGCAGCATATGAATCCTCACACTGCTGGCCAGCACCTCTACAGTATAATAATGAAGCATATGAATCCTCACACTGCCGGGCAGCACCTCCACAGTATAATAATGCAGCATATGATTCCGCACACTGTCGGGCAGCACCTCTACAGTATAATAATGCAGCATATGAGTCATGGTTAACCCCAAAAGTACCAGACTCTGCCATATCAATACAGGGGTATTCATGTTTTAGAAAAGACAGAGCAAAGAGAGGAGGGGGAATTGTTATTTATGTTGAGGAGTCCATAAAGTTCACCCCCTTACAGACTTCTAGCTCTCCTGTCACCTTTGATTTCTTCTCTGGTTTAATTGAGATCCCATTCAGTAAATCAATCATTGTTGCTGGGTTCTATCGCCCACCGAGCTCTCCAGTGCACTCCCTCTCTGACATATCTCAAATCCTTAATAACCTACTTGCCCAAAACCAAAAAAGTGAACTGCTGGTCCTTGGCGATTTTAATACAGATTGGCTAAATCCTAAAAACAATAAACACTGCTCGCTGTTTAAAACTTTGCAGCTAACTCAATTAATCTCCTCCCCCACTCGCATTAATATGAAAAGCCCCAACCATACCTTGTTGGACTGGATTCTCTCCTCATCTCCTGATAGAATACAGGAGGCAGGCGTGCTTGCTAATAGCTTTAGTGACCATTGTCTAGTGTACTGCGTGCGCAAAATTAAGGCCTTGAAATCTTCCCCAAAGGTAATAACCACCAGGTCTTTCAAGAAATTTATTCTTGAATCCTTCCTAAGTGATCTCAAACAGCTCCCCTGGTACAGGCTAAACCTAATCCCAGACCTAGACTGTGCAGTTGAATACTTTCAGTCTGAGCTCCTGCAAGTCTGGAATTCGCATGCCCCGCTGCGTAAAGTGCGAGTAAAAGGGACTCATCTCCCCTGGGTTACAGCTGATCTTACACTAATGTACCAGCTTAGAGATTCACGGTGGTCAAATTTCAAGAGTACTGGTTCCATGAACGATCACTACGAATACCGAAAATGTCGGAATGAATGCACAAAACAAACAAAAATGGCCAAAGCCCATTACTTCAATGAAAATCTAAACAATAACATCTCAAACCCTAGAAACTTTTGGAGAACCATAAGTAACATACAAGCACCCCCAGTCCACTCCCAGCCAGCTGCTGTCAAAGTAAACAACCAAACCCTGCAACACCCGCTAGATGTAGCAAATGCCTTTAATGATTATTTTGTTGGATGTGCCACCACTTTGATTGCCAAGCTAGGAAATGACATGCAATCAGAGAGGCCTCATGCAGGTCAGGCCCCAACAACTGTGCAAAGTCCCTGTATCACACAGGAATTCAGTTTTAGACCAGTGCCTGTCAGTGTCGTTACTAAACTTCTCCGTAAGCAAAAAATGAAATACCAGTCTGGACCTGATCAAATACCAGCAATGCTGCTGAAAATCAGTGCGCCAGCAATTGCAAATCCAGTCGCAACCCTAATAAATGAGTCACTGGCAACTGGTTACATACCCAAGCTCTGGAAGACTGCAAGAGTGGTACCTATCCATAAAAGTGGGGACAGTACTTTGGTATCCAACTACCGTCCGATATCGTTGCTCCCTGTAATGTCAAAAGTCTTGGAAAAATGTGTCTACACACAATTACGTGATTATTGTCAATATTGGAACTACTTAACCCCGGATCAATCAGGCTTTCGACCAAATCACTCAACCACAACCGCCCTTTTAAAAGTCTGCAATGATATCCAAGCTGGGATGGAACAAGGAAACCTAACTGGAGCCATCTTCCTTGATTTTGCCAAGGCCTTTGACACGGTAGACCATGGCATCTTGTTAGAAAAACTTAAAAACTCTGGCATTGGTGATCGCACGCTAACCTGGTTTCAATCATATGTATCCGACCGATCACAATATGTGTCAATTTCTGGCAGCTCCTCCCTCCCGCTCCCAGTCACTTGCGGTGTACCCCAAGGCTCAGTACTAGGCCCCCTGCTATTCACAATATTCATAAATGATCTGCCCAACGTCTGCAAAGCCTCAACTGTACATATGTACGCAGACGACACTGTGATCTATACCAGCAAACCAAATCTCCCGCAGCTGGAGGCCGTGCTGCAAGAACAATTCACAGAGGTAGAAAAGTGGATCAAAAACAACAAACTTTTTTTAAATACTGACAAAACTGTAACGATGCTTTTTGGAACAGCACCTAAACTACACAAATTGCAAAATCCCCATCTATGTGTTGGGACAATATCAAATGGCACACTGACCACAGTCACTTCTCTCAAATATCTAGGTATGTGGTTGGACCCTAATCTATCCTTTGGCCCCCACATCGAAAAACTCTCATCTAAACTTTACCCCAAACTAGGTACAGAAACAAATCCTGCCTGAGTCCCGCGGTAAGAAAGCAGATTGTACAGCAAATGCTTATGCCGGCTATTGATTACGGAGATGTAGTGTATGCAGCCGCCCCGCAAACACACCTTCATAAACTTACTACACTGTATAACTCATTCTGCCGCTTTGCGCTACAATGTAACTACATGACCCACCATTGTGACATGTTAAAACAGCTAAACTGGCCATCGCTAGAATCCAGACGCACCCTTCACCTTTCCAGCCTGGTGTTTAAGAGCATCTCTGGGAAGCTGCCACCCTACCTGAATAGACTGCTTCCCCCAGCAGCTCCCTCATCCTATAACCTCCGATCCAGGACCAGCACCTTACTTGCAATACCACAATACAAAAAGACAGTGGCTCGGTCCTCATTTTCCTACAGAGCACCACAATTATGGAATAACCTCCCAGACACCATCAAATCTTCCACCAGTCTTAAGTCACTCAAAATTTCCCTGTTAACATACCTCAATACAGAATGCACCTGTAAACATGTAACCTAGTGACTATATTTCCTACATATTTATTTTCTGTTAATCTGTATATTTGTGTTGTTAATATCTTACATTGTATTACTTTGTATTTCTGTAAATGTAACACTTCAATGTACTTGAACCCAGGACATACTTGAAAACGAGAGAAATCTCAATGTATCCTTCCTGGTAAAATCCTTTATAAATAAATAAATATGATTCCGCTCACTGCTGGGCAGCACCTCTACAGTATAATTAATGCAGCATATGAATCCACACAGTCGGGCAGCACCTCTACAGTATAATTAATGCAGCATATGAATCCTCACACTGCTGGCCAGCACCTCTACAGTATAATAATGAAGCATATGAATCCTCACACTGCCGGGCAGCACCTCTACAGTATAATAATGAAGCATATGAATCCTCACACTGCCGGGCAGCACCCCTACAGTATAAAATTACTGCAGCATATGATTCTCAGGCAGCCAGATAGGAGCACTGTGGGATTAAGTAGTTGCACAACATTGAAGGTGTGAAAATCCCTGAAAATGGAAAATACTGTGTGTTTGATCTTGTACACATTTGATAATTTGTTGGGGGTAGCTCTTACAAAGAAAACACCTAGAGCTCTATCACCTCCTTCAAGCTGACGCTAGCATGAGTGTTAGTTTAAATGAGGTGATAGCGCTGCCCAGGGCTCGAGTCCTGTGGGAACGCGCGGGAACGGCGTTCCCGCACTTCTCTTGCAGCGGGAACGCAGGTTCTCACTGTGAGCCGGCAGAGCGGATCCCTGGTGCTGCTAGCGGAATGCATTAACAGCATTCCGCTAGCCCTCCGAGTGCCCGGCATGTTCCCAGCCTCGCATGAGTGGCCGCTGACCGGAAGGATGTGACGCAGACGAGATCTCGCAAGATCTCACGAGAGCGTGTCAAAACCTAGAAGCCGTCAGCCACGTGAAGGAGCATGCCGAGCACTCAGAGGAACAACACGGGTCTGTGCTGGCCGGGTAGGGGTAAGTATAATTCTGTGGGCTCTGCTGGCTATAAAATTCTGGGGCTCTGCTGAGTATATTATTCTGGGACTCTGCTGAATATATTATTCTGGGGCTCTGCTGATTATATTATTCTGGGACTCTGCTGAGTATATTATTCTGGGCTCTTCTGGGTATATTATTCTGGGGGTCTGCTGTATACAAAATTCTGGGGGCTCTGCTGTGTATATATAATTCTGGGGGGTTTGTGCTGGGTATAATTATTTCTTTTCATGTTACATGATTGCGTGTGTGTGTGTGTATGTGTAATATATATCTGAGGTGTGTGTGTGGTCAGGGTGTAATTGTCAGAGTGACGTGGCCAAGGCATGGCACACATGCACATTGTCTTTTTTTGAGTATCTGAAAGGGGCGTACAAGAGTGTGCGTATGTGTGTGTATATATATATATAATTTTTTTTCAGGTATTTGGGCTAGTGGAAATCTTGGGTTAGTTCCCTCACTTTTTTCCCCAGGACTTGACCCCTGGCGCTGCCAGTGAATCACCTCAGTTTCGCTAATGGGTTGAAAAATCCGTTAGTAGTATCGCTTTTTTGCACGAGTTTACTGTACTTTGCACTCCCTATACCTAACATGGGGAGCGCAAAGTGCAAGCACAGAGTAACTAGTGTTAGGATCACTTGGTGTTAGCACCAGCTCTTAGTAACTAGAGTTAACGAGAAAGTTACCACCAGCTCAGAGCTGCTGCAGAATCAGTTAGCAGCAGATGAACCCCCCCTCAATCAAATACTCACCTCTCATCCTGCGGCAAGAACGACTGCCTGATGCGCTGCTTCTGGCTGCCGGGAGCAGAGGGAGACTGGGGGGAAGAAAGTCCTTAGTCTCCCTCCGGGATCACTCCGCCAACCAGCAGGATCTCAGGAGAGGTGAGATCCTGCTGGTCATGTGACCCAGCAGCAGAAGCCTCTATGGCGTTCTATGGACGCCATGGAGCAGATGCTTGGGATGGCTCGTTAGCGCTGCCCCCAGCATCCGCGAGTGTAGTGGCCACTATGTGGCAGGGTGCTGTACTCAGTGCCTCCCCCTAATCCGCTGGTTAAACCAGGACGCAAAGGGGAAATTTGTGATTGCTAATTTTTCCCCTTAGTGTCCTGGTTTTAGCGAGCGGCATGCGTTAGTGCCCAGAGGATATATTAAACACAGTATATTGTTTATATAGTGTGTATATGTATGTGTAAGATGTACACACATATATAATATATAGTTACAAATATTTATAAGGTGCCAACAAGTTCCGTAGCGCTGTACAATGGGAGAGACAGAATAACAAATATACATACACGTTACACAGACACAGAACAGTAGGAGAGAGGACCCAACTCAAGAGCTTACAATCTAATATACAATGTGCACACGCGTGCCTGGTCCCTGAGGCTGACAGTCGCCATGGAAATCTGGGTGATATTTGCTAGCAGGGCCGTAGGAAGGGCGAGGCGAGTGAGGCACGTGCCTCGGGCACAGCTGTGAAGGGGCGTAGCCAGTGCCGGCTCCTTCCGGGTGTAAGAAATGCAATGCACTGTGATATGGCCCCGCCCTCAAGTTGGCCCCGTGGAGCCCAAATCATACTGCTTGCTCATGGGAGTCACATGCGCTCCTGCTTTCCAGCAGAGTGTTCAACGTGCCTGGAAGTCGCTGATCACACAGAGGCACATCCTCCAAGTTCTCAGCTCCGCCCCTGGCCCCAGTGCACCGGCTGCCTGCACAGAGACAAGGAGCAGGTAGGAGAGAAATGGGGAATAAGCAGCCTGCTTATATTCATGGCAGATTGGTTCAATTTACCTTATGCTGAGTGGCCTTATGGCCAGTATAGTGGCCAGCTGCTACATTAGGAAACTGGTCTCAAAGAGAAGTTTTTCCAAATAATTAGGGCAGGTGCCAGCAGTTCTTCACCCCCTGATCCCTGTGGGTGGGGCTACCTGATTGCAGGCAGCACAGGAAGTTTTGTTTTAGGCTCATGCTTAATGTCTGACAGTCAGAGCCTCCTGCTGCTGCTACAAATGAAAGGTATCACTGCTATCTGCAAGAGCCCAGCTGTCTGCAGGGGTTAGTGATAATCTCACAGAACATGGTCCACCTGGTATCTGCAGAGTGGTGGAGACCAAGGAGGAAAGGAAAGTCCACGACCTGTAAAAACAAGCAAACCTCACAGGTACATGGTGCTAGGGTTGTGCTGTTTTTCATTAAGGCACCAAGTTGTACATCTCATCTGAATGCTGTGAGCTGCAGGCAGGGGTGTCCAGTGCTTGTATTTACCTATAGGAGGCAAGAGTGTGAGCCCAGGAGAGCAGGGAAAAAGCTGACATCAAGGGCTTGGTCCATCTATTTCTCCAGACACAGCACACGAATACTGACATTACTATCACTGTCCAGCAGCTCTGTGTGTAAACCATTGTAGCGCTGCTTTAAAGACCATGTTCTGCTGCATTTAATTATAATGGCCACCAGAGGGAGACAGAGACATAGTGGACTATGCTGGACAAAAACTGAACTACACCTACCATCATCCTTTGCGGGAGGACAGGAAGGGGGTGGGATAGGAAGAGGAAGGAGATCAGCGGCCTCGTGGAAGGCAAGGGCAGAGTGAGCGGAGCAGTGAAAGGTGGAGGACGCACGTGAGAGCTGTCAAGGATCGCGACCAGGCCGGAGTACAGACTCTGTCTCACTGGTGCTGGAGATCGGGACAGTGACTGTACTGAGACCTACCTACGCAGCGCTGAGAGGTCTGGATAACAAGCTGGTTCCGGCTGGACCCCGAGTTAGGAGACCGCGCTGATCGATTGGGAGTGCAGGCGGTAGATCGTTGTTCCAGTTGCGGAGATTCGGCAAGCAGGGAGCGGATTCAGTGGCACAGAGTCCCAGAAGTTCGTCTATTCAATAAACTGGCAATTTGTCAAACACTGGGAATTGACGGTGAAATAAAGTGCAGTGGCGGCAGTGAACTTGTCCCATAGAGAAATAATGGTTAATCTGTTGCGAGAACACTGAACTGCACCAAAGCGCAAGTAAAATACCCTGATTTTCGGTAGTTCAGTTCGACAGGATTAATCTGGCGAATCCCATTCCCATAGAATAGAATGTAAAACTATAACTTTTAATATATATATATTTTTTTATTCAACTGTTTATTCTTTTCATTTTCAGCAAAAAAGTCTTTATTTTTAATTTTTCTGAACATCTTTTTGTAGTTTTCGTATTTTTTTTAAACACAATTTTTGATTCCCAATTTTTTTAAAGGGTGTTTTTTTTTTATAACCTCTTTTACACGACCATTTTTGTTATTTAGACACATTTTATTGCGTTTTAATTGTTTTAAATGCCTATTAGAAGAATAGCAGAGTTCCGTTATTTTTTTCTGCAGTCCAGTGGTATTCGGCGACTCAATGTTCACACATTGGGGGACCCTGTGGTGAATACTGAATTCACCGCAGAGTTGGTGTACTGGAATTGTCTATGCGCACCGAAGTTCGCTGAACGATGCTTTCTGAATATCCCCTACAGTGTAAATGCAACCTAGATTATATAGTGCATGAAGGGAAGGCATACTAAAGTGGGATTTCCCCTCCCCCCGGCAGAATAATATTGATAGAACACCATAACATATTTATAAATGTGGTAAGCTTCTAGCTTCTTCTGTCTTGTTTATGTTAAATGTTCTTTTGCTGTACGTGTATGTATACTGTGTGTACTGTATTTGTACATGTACTGTGTGTGCACTATATACAGGTATGGAGGGCCCCATCACCACCTCAACGCTAGCACTCACCCATGTGAATGTTGGTGCTAGGTTAAATGAGGTTACTGCATGCTGCCCAGTGGTGTATTTTGGCCTAGGCCGACAAGGCCTAGGCCTAGGGTGGCACTTTCCAGGGGGCAGCGGCTGGCATCGGGTTGCCCCACCCCTAAAAAAATATATATATATTATTTTTTTTATTTGTTTTTTACTTTTGCAAAGTATTTTATCAGTAAGGATACATTGAGATTTCACTAATTTTCAAGTAAGTCCTGGGTAGGCAAGGCCTAGGCTTTCACTTTCCAGGGGGCAGCAAAAAATCTCACCACTAAATGGGTTACTCACAGAGCACCGAAATGACGCCAACATTTTGGTGTTATGTAGTTCCCTGCACTCCGGGGAATAAAATTTCCCCAACCTGCAGTGAATTCACCATTCACCACAGGGTCCCCAAAGTGCATGGAGTCGGCCGCTGAATGCTGCCACCGCAAACCCGTGGCCTGCTGTTTCAAAAGAACTACTGTTTTCAAAAGAACGAAAATGTCTGGAATTTACATATAAGATCCTATGATTGATTATAAAAAGTTCTGTTACAGAAAAAAAAAACTGCTATTAAAAAAAGGGGGTGAAATTTTGCCAAATAAAATCTGAAAAATGACTAAAAGGTACTAAAAACAAACAAACAATAAATAAAGACTTTACTCGGAAAATGGTAAAACATGGTTTTTTTGCACAATGATTGTAAATATCGAATTTCACACCTGTAACATCATTGGTTTTTGAAATATAGGTATAGTGATAAAGGTATTCATCCCCCTTTTTGCCCCCCCCACTGGATTTTTGGAAAATGGTAAAATACGTGTTGTTTTATTTTCAAGACGAATCTAAATACCAATTTTCACGTCTGTAGCATCTTCTGTTTTTGAGATACAGGTATCCTGTTGAAAAGTATTCACCCCCCTTTTTTCACCCACCACGTGGGATTCTTGGAAAATGGTAAAACATGTATTTTTTTATTTTTCAAGAAGATTGTAAGTGCCAGATTTCACACCTGTAACATCTTTGGTTTTTGGAAATATAGGTATACTGATAAAAGTATTCAACCCCCCTTTTTCCCGCTCTCACTGGATTTTTGGAAAATGGTAAAATAGGTGTTTTTTTGTTTCTCAAGACAAATCTAAATACCAATTTTCACATCTGTAACATCTTCTGTTTTTGAGATGTAGGTATCCTGTTTAAAAGTATTCACCCCCTTTTTTTTACCCCCCCACTTGGATTTTTAGAAAATGGTAAAACACGTGTTTCTTTATTTTTCAAGAAGATTCTAAATACCAAATTTCACGTCTGTAACATCTTTGGTTTTTGAAATATAGGTATAATGATAAAAGTATTCAACCCCTGTTTTTGCCCCCCCCCCAAGGAATTTTCAGAACATGGTAAAATACGTGTTTTTTTATTTTTCAAGATGAATCTAAATACCGATTTTCACATCTGTAACATCTTCTGTTTTTGAGCTATAGGTATCCTGTTTAAAATATTCAACCCCCTTTTTCACCCCCCTAGGGGTGGAGTTTCCAAAAATCCTTGCTTAGTGGGTGCCCACATCATAAAAACAGTGCACCTTCAAAATTTCACGATCCTAGGTTAAACGGTTTCAGCTGGGCGTTGATGAGTCAGTCAGTCAGGACTTTCGCGTTTATGAAAAAAGTATTCGACCCCCCTTTTTGCCCCCCAAGGAATATTCAGAAAATGCTAAAATACGTGTTTTTTTATTTGTCAAGATGAATCTAAATACCGATTTTCACGTCTGTACCATCTTCTGTTTTTAAGATATAGGTATCCTGTTTAAAATATTTAAATATTCAACCCCATTTTTTTGCCCCAGTTGAATTTTTGAAAAACTGTAAAATATGTGTTTTTTTATTTTTTTACAAGAATCTAAATATCGATTTTCACATCTGTAACATCTTCTGTTTTTGAGCTATAGGTAGCGTGTTTAAAATATTCAACCCCCTTTTTCACCCCCTTAGGGGCAGAGTTTCCATAAATCCTTCCTTAGTGGGTGCCCACATCATAAAAACAGTGCACCTTCAAAATTTCACATTCCTAGGTTAAACGGTTTCAGCTGGGCGTTGATAAGTCAATCAGTCAGGACTTTCACGTTTGTGATAAAAGTATTCAACCCCCCTTTTTGCCCCCTAAGGAATTTTCAGAAAATGGTAAAATACGTGTTTTTTATTTGTCAAGATGAATCTAAATACCGATTTTCACATCTGTACCATCTTCTGTTTTTAAGATATAGGTATCCTGTTTAAAATATTTAAAATATTCAGCCCCCTTTTTTTGCCCCCCCAGTTGAATTTGTGAAAAACGGTAAAATATGTGTTTTATTATTTTTCAAGACGAGTCTAAATACCGATTTTCACATCTGTAGCATCTTCTGTTTTTGAGCTATAGGTATCCTGTTTAAAATATTCAACCCCCTTTTTCACCCCCTTAGGGGTGGAGTTTCCAAAAATCCTTCCTTAGTGGGTGCCTACATCATAAAAACAGTGCACCTTCAAAATTTCACGTTCCTAGGTTAAACGGTATCAGCTGGGCGCTGATGAGTCAGTCAGTCAGTCAATCAGTCAGTCAGTCAGTCAGGACTTTCGCGTTTATATATATAGATTGCATAAAAACAGGAATATTTTTAACATTGAAACCTATGGGGTTCGCCTGAATAAACCTGCTGAATGAAACCACCGAACATCAGGGCATTTCACTGCCATTTCTCTGCTGTTTGGTGTTCTCTGAATAGATTAACCATTACTTCTCTTTGGGGATTTGCACTGCCTTCAAACAGCACCGTACTTGCTGGCAGTTCGCCAAACTTGTGTGTGAGCATATCACAGAGCAGTGGTGTACTTAGGGGAGTGGCGGAGGGCGAACCGCCCCTGGTACCAGTGATTATTGGGGTGTCATTAGGGGGTACTAGGAGGTGCCACTGTCACTGTGTGTCAGCTTTGCGCTGTGTTCAAACAACTCGCAGCGGAGCAGGGCGTTTGCATACGGAATAAAATCGAATAGAATAAAAATCCCCCTCTCCTCCCTCCATAGTTCCTCCCCTTCCCCGCAGCAGCTCTAGGAGAGGGGAAGAGGATGTGATTTGTGTGCAGAGAGAGAAGATGAAAGTAAACAGCAGGTAAAGGGGGGTATCAGGAGAATATGAAACCCTGTCTACATACTTCTATTTAAAGTGGACCTTTCCTTGACCAGCACTGTAGTGTTAGAAATTTGTCATTGAGCTGCCTGGCTCCTGGTGAGGCTGCGTGCGTGCAGGTCACGCGGTCCGGCCAGTCAGATGGGACTGAGTCTCAGTTCCACCTGACTGGCTGAGCCATGTGACACGCACGAACACACGCAGCTGCCCGCCCTTTCGTTAACATGGACTCTCACTCTATTCTGGACTGAACACCCACTGGGAAGGGAATCAAAGCCACGGTGCACCTTCTGGCAGTGGCACACCACTGCTGACAAGATGGCTCCACGCACAGGCACAGCCGCGATCCTAACGTGGCCTGGAGGGACCTCCTGCTGAGTCCATACACAGTCCCTGCTGACTCTGCACACAGCCCTACCGTTGGCAGAGGTCGGTAAATATAGAATAAATAATTGCTGTGTGCTCATATACAGTTGTGTTCAAAATTATTCAACCCCCACTGAAATTGAGTGTTTTGGCCAGTTTGACATTGATTTTGATCATTCAGTCATCTTGCTTACAATTAAATCAAAGAGGCATGTGTAGGTCAGACAAATATAACATAACATTTATAATTAAATAACCACAAATGTCTTTTCTGTGCTCACATCATTATCAGTTTTATTCAACCCCCAAGTGACATTCAATCTTAGTACTTAGTACAACATCCTTTTACAGTTATAACAGCTTTTAAACGTGAAGCATAGCTTGACACAAGTGTCTTGCAGCGATCTACGGGTATCTTCGCCCATTCGTCATGGGCAAAAGCCTCCAGTTCAGTCACATTCTTAAGCTTGCGCACTGCAACTGCTTTCTTTAAGTCCCACCAGAGGTTCTCAATCGGATTTAAGTCAGGTGACTGCGATGGCCACTCCAAAATGTTCCAGCCTTTACTCTGCAACCATGCTCTAGTGGACTTGGAGGTATGCTTGGGATCATTGTCCTGTTGAAAGGTCCAACGTCTCCCAAGCCTCAGGTTTGTGACGGACTGCATCACATTGTCATCCAATATCTCCTGGTACTGAAGAGAATTCATGGTACCTTGCACACGCTGAAGCTTCCCTGTACCTGCAGAAGCAAAACAGCCCCAAAGCATGATTGACCCCCCGCCATGCTTCACAGTAGGCAAGGTGTTCTTTTCTTCATAGGCCTTGCTCTTCCTCCTCCAAACATAGCGTTGATCCATGGGCCCAAACAGTTCTAATTTTGTTTCATCAGTCCACAGAACACTATCCCAAAACTTCTGTGGTTTGTCCACATGACTTTTGGCATACTGCAGTCGACTCTTCTTATTCTTTGGAGACAGCAAGGGGGTGCGCCTGGGAGTTCTGGCATGGAGGCCTTCATTACGCAGTGTGCGCCGTATTGTCTGAGCTGAAACTTCAGTACCCACATCTGACAAATCTTTTCTCAGTTCCTCAGCAGTCACACGGGGACTTTTCTCCACTCTACGCTTCAGGTAGCGCACAGCAGTCAAAGTCAGCATCTTCTTTCTGCCACGACCAGGTAGCGTTTCAACAGTGCCCTTTGCCTTGAATTTGCGAATGATGCTTCCTATGGTCTCTCTTGGTATGTTTAACATCTTTGCAATCTTCTTATAGCCATTGGCCTTCCTGTGAAGAGTAATCACCTCTTCTCTTGTCTTCCTGGACCATTCTCTTGACTTCACCATGTTTGTAACCACACCAGTAAATGTCTAGAAGGAGCTGAGTATCACAGTCATTTTAAAGCTGCCTAATTGGTGCTTATTATGCTTTATTGCTGCTCCGTGACATCCACAGGTGTTTTCAATACATGATTGAAAACACTTGAATGAACCTCTGTTCTTCAGAGTGGTAGTCTTTAAGGGGTTGAATAATTGTGTCAATGAAGAATTCACAAAAGAAACATTTACTACTGTATTACAAAACCAATTGATGTCATTTTAGTTGCATATGGTTCTTTAAAAAGTCCTTGTAGGATTTCATTCTGAATACAATTACAAATGTACACTAAATTCCCTAAAACCCTTTACAGCATCGGGGGTTGAATAATTTTGAACACAACTGTACACTCGGTTTGCTGGGAGTTTTATTGCAGTGGATTCTGATGCACTCATACACACCGCACATTGCATTGCTGGGAGTTTTATTGCAGTGGATTCTGATGCACTCATACACACCGCACATTGCATTGCTGGGAGTTTTATTGCTGTGGATTCTGATACACACTGCACATTGCATTGCTGGAATTTTTATTGCTGTGGATTCTGATACGCTGACACACACCAAACATTGCATTGCTGGGAGTTTTATTGCTGTGGATTCTGTGATACACACTGCATATTACTGTGAGTTTTATTGCCCTGGAGCTCTGTGATACAGTAATGTGCAGTGTGTATGAGTGTATCACAGAGCTCCAGGGAAATACACACTACATATTACTGTGAGTTTTATCACAGAATCCACAGCAATAAAACTCACTGTAATGTGCAGTGTGTATGAGCGTGAGTTTTATTGCTGTGCAGTTCTGTGATATGCTCATACACAGTGCACATTTCTGTGGGTTTTATTGCTGTGCAGCTCTGATATGCTCATACACAGTGCCCATTTCTGTGGGTTTTATTGCTGTGCAGCTCTGTGATACGCTCATATGCAGTGCACGTTTCTGTGGATTTTATTGTTCAACCAATTAGAGCGGCTGTGATCCAGTATACTTGACATGCATGGCTGTTCTTTGTAAAAATTCTTGAATTTAAACATTTCATAATTTTATTTATCTCAATAGATACATTTGAAATGGTATACAAAATATACAAGTAGGCACTTGGTATCCACTTTTAATATAAAGAGAGTAAAAGGCGGAGCTCTAAGAGGAAAAGGTGGAGCTTAAAGAGGAAGGGTGGGGATTAACCAGGAAGAGGTGTGCCCTTGACAGGAAGGGGTGCCTCAAATTTAAATTAGGGGGTGCACGAGTTTAGTCAGGCCTAGGGCAGCACAAAACCTAAATACACCACTGATGCTGCCCATATCATATCCTAGCGCAGGACCCTCATATTACAATCTGAACGGTAACTGGTTAAAAAATCCAGGAGATTGTGCTTTTCAGTGCGAGGTTACTGTACTTTGCACGCGCTATGCTTAACATGGGGAGCGCAAAGAGTAATTAGCGTTAGGATTACAAAGTCCTAATGCTAATTACACCCCATTGTGGCTACTTAAAAGTTACCCACAGCTCGACGCTGGTGCTAACTGATGCCGCTTCTACAGAATCAGTCAGCACCAGCTGGAACCCCCCCAAAAATCAGATACTTGCCTCTCAACCCACAGCGCGAAGGGTGGTCCGATCCACTGCTTCTGGTCCCGGGGAGCATCCAGGAGCTTAGCACTGCGCCACTGGTTGGGGACTCTGATTTTTAAAATTATGTGGGGGGGCACAATATTCTGTTTTTGCCTCGGGTGCAAAAGGAGCTAGCTACGGCTCTGTCTGCTAGTGCTGCTGCCTGTGTCTCCATGTTCCCTCTCATTGTACCTATCAGTCCCCTTGTGGCCCAGGCCACTTTGATGCATGGGGTGTCTGCATGAGTGGGTGCAGGAGGCTTCCCTGGTTTTCTGCTATTCGTATGCATTGGGATCACATAGGAACTTGTTCCTATTCGTCTCGTTCTGTGCAGTACCCAGCCGATGCCAGGTGAACATATGGTTCACATTTCAGTGCGCTGACTGAAAATTTCATTGTCCTTTAGCTGATGCACCCAAAGATGCCTGCCCTGGCACCGGTCCCGTCAGAACTGGCCACTAAATAGCAGACTTTCAAGCAAACTGTGCCTCGGGTCCAGCATTAAACCATTGTATTTATACATAGAATAATTAAAGGCAGTAATTAATATATGTGTATTTATTGCTTCCATCTGCAAAATAAACAGTTACTTCTATCCCATCAGAATTTTTTTGAGAGCTTTGAAAAGGCCAAGCAATTACCGGTACATCTCTGCCTTTTTAGCGCACAAATAGAACAGTTAAGAAAACATTTTGTTTCACAGCCGAGCTTTAAATCTTCCTTTTCTTACACTGTAACCTGATATCAATGCTCTTCTTCCTGCACTGAACAGCAGAAACTCCCATCCCTTAGTGTGAACAAGGAAGATAAGGTGCAGGAAATTGTTTGAATAAATAACTTGTATTAAATAGTAAACCATTTCAACTGCTAAAATGGTTATTTTACTAGTGATTTCAATAATTATTACTACAACATAATACCGCTTTAATGGGCTCAGGTGGGGTCCCTGCAAATGGGCCATTCCCAGGGCGCTGTGTAGCCAAAATTGGTAGAATGTCCCTCACTAGACTGGGGTCTGGATCCGCCCCAGCCTGGACTCCCTAGCAAACTGAAAATGATAGAACAACCCTGTGGATTCAGGGGGAGCCCTAACTATCTGTCTATCCTTTTATTTATCTTGCTAGCTATCCGTCCGTCCCTCTGTCTTCCTCCATTATTCTAAGTAATATTCAGTGTGTGTGTGTATATATATATATATTATATATAATGGCTGAGAGTATAACTATAATAAGAGTGCTGATTGTAATGTGAACACACTTCTGTTCTCAACCAAATACATGAGACCATGGGCTGCTGTGACAGATGGATTGTCCTTGTTTTTAATCTTACGGTTAGTATCCTTTTTCGTTTGCACTTATCACAATATGGGGCTGGTAAAAAAAAAATTCCAGGACTGCTTTTTATTCCCAGTCCGGCCCTGCTTGGAGCTGACTCCAACAGTCTCAACTGTTGTGGTGAAGAAGCGCAAGCTTTTAAAAGACACAAGAAGTTATTCATAGAGGCAAACTGGCCCTGACATTGCATGCAGAGCAGTGAATTTCGCTGTACGGTGCAATTGTGGAGTGGCCTATCAGTGACATTTCTGTGCTCTTTGAATGACCCCGACAGTGATTACAATTTATATAACGATCTATTTATTTTCATTTAACTCACCAGCTCTCTGCTGTCTGCTGGGCACACCCCAAACACACTGCACCAGCACACTGCACCAACACACCACCAACACACAGCACCAACATGCCAACACGCCATAAACACACTACGCCAACATGCCACCAATACATTGCACCAACACGCCACCACATTGCACCAACACGCCACCACATTGCACCAACACGCCAACACACTGCACCAACAAGCCAACAAACTTGTTGATTAAAAGCTAATTTTTATGTTCTTCGCTAATGCATCATATATCCTGTGCTTTGATATCTCTACAAAAATTGGGATTACCCCCGTGTTTTCCATCGGGATATACTATTCCTATTCTCTTTTGATTTGAGTTACTATTTTTACATATTTCGCAGCACCTGTTTCTTTATTCAACTCTTTATGTAATTTGCATATAAAAACAATGGCAATGTGCATGTGCATCTTATGTGCAAAATAGTGCTGTACGATCCTGTCCCAGACCTCTGTGCCAACATCCTCACATTCCTCAGAGTACACTATTGGGACATCATCACAGGCCACAGCAGCACCCTCTTCGTCCTCCAAGAGATTGTCCTCATTTATTGCCATGTTGTGCAACATAGTTCAGGCAATGATCATGAGGACTACATTTTCATGCTGGTATTGCAGTGCTCCTCCGGACCTGTTCAGACACCTGAAGTGCATTTTCATAATGGTAAATGTCCTCTCAATGACTCTCCTGGCCTTTTGTTGGGCTTTGTTGTAGGCCTCCTGCATCCGTAAATTCCCTGAAAAAGCAACATGAGCCATGGCTTCGGTGGGTATTTGTTACATCCTCAGCCCCTGCTTTGCTGCCCGGGGGGTCTGGGCATAGTTCGGTGCCGCTGGCTGGTCGAGTGCCAGTACCTTTTAATGGCCGAATGGCGTGTGAGGGGGCGTGGCCTGGTGTGGTCACGAGGAGTCACCCGGGTTTAAAGCAGGGCGCGAGGAGTTGCCTCGTTGCCCTGACATGGAGTTCTGTTCCCGCATCGCTTACCAGTGCTATCATTGATATTCCAGCTGCCGACCCGTTTACGTCTACGATCCCTGCTCCTGATTTTGACCAGGCTTGTTTTGACCATTCTTATGCTACGTACTATAGTGGTTGCTAATACTGCGCGTCGTGGGTTTAACCCTATGCAGGCTGCTTGGGGTTTTACTCAATTTATTGGGATATTCCCCTCTCGCTCTGGTGTACTTTCTACAGCCATATCGGGGTTCTGTTCCAGGCCCAAGGTTTATGATTTAAGGTCATGTATTTCTGTACAATCCGCAATAGCGAGATACTGTTTGTTTTCTGCATATGATCGTCATGCTCAGCTTGCCAAAAGTACCTGGGAGTGAGTTTGGGCAAGGGACTTTACCCGAGTGTGAGAGAGAGTGGGTTTGGGCAAAAGACCGACCTGAGTGTGGAAAGGGACTGTACTAAAGGTAGAGACCAAAGAGGGGATGGCAGGCAGGTTGAGGTGGTGGCACAGGACTACAGCTTCAAGTAAGAATAAAACACCAACGGTACAGTAACCATACCCAGTGTCCGTATCCCAGGGTTTTTGTTATAGTGCTGCTAGAGTTGTAAACAGTTGAAAAAACAAACTAGTTATGTCTGACATAACCCTAGAGTTAAATCATACCGAGTAATGCAGTGGCATATCTTCAGTCAGCTCCGAGGCAGAGTCAGAGGTTATAACGGTTAACTCAGTCTAACTCTAAACATTGTGCTGTACACAAAATCGATTAATCGACAGCCGATTATTCGATAATGAGAATAGTTGACAACTATTTTCATTATCGATTAGTTTTCTATAATCGATTAGTTGTTTCAGCCCTACATTAACCACATTATAATTCATTTTGGCTTCACAATACTTTCCAGTTCGGATGTATTTGTGAATCAAATTAAGTGTATACCCATCTGGCAACCAGCCATCGGGCAGTCTCCTGTCCTGGAAATCACACATTAGAGAGGACTTAGCCAGGATATACAGTCAGGTCCAGAAATATTGGGACATCAACACAATTCTAATATCTTTGGCACTATACACCACCACAATGGAGTTGGAATGAAACAAACACAATGTGCTTTAACTGCAGACTATCAGCTTTAATTTGAGGGTATGTACATCCAACTCAGGTGAACGGTGTAGGACTTACAGTGTAGGAATTTCCATTCAGATTTCAATAATTTACAGCTTGTAAAATATTTTTTTCACATTTTATCATCCAAACCTTTGTGGTTATATATTCTACGGGGCACTCTTGTTACAAAAATAGAAAAGGGAACCTGTTTCTGTATTTTTCTGAGAAATTGCGTAATTTTTTGTTTAAACAATTTTATTGTTATAATGCAATGGGTCACAACTCAACCCGCAGAAAAGCCATGCAAGGCTAATTTAGCAAAGACATCACATAAAAAAAACAGGGAGGGGGTATCAAACGCGGTGTGTGTGGAGGGCGGGGACCAGGTTCATTGGTACAATGACAGTAGACGCTGGTGGATCCAGTGGTAAGAAGGTTAAACAATAAAAAAAAAAAAAAAAGGGGGGGGAGGAGAGAAGGCAGTGGCCATCACCGTGACGCTCCTGGCGCGCTCCCGAGAGAGGCCATGGAGGTATTATGTCACGAGGCCTAGACGGTCCGAGGGCCAGGCATGTCAAAACATGATGGCACACCCCAGTACCGTCCAGAAAATGCCAAACAATAATAAAGAAAAGAAAAAGGGGGGGAAGGGGGTGGGGGCCCAGAGGCCACCATAACTCGCTGTAGGTCTTGTCACACAAAACAGATGCTGAATAAGTGAGGGGCGCAACAGTCTCAAGTCTCACCAGTAAACAGAATGAGGGGGGGTATGGACTGGGAGGGCGAGGGGGGGGGAAAGTCTCAGCATGGGGTCGCGGCGAAGTTTGACATAGTCAAGGAAAACTAGGCTGTACAGTTCGACGACTCAGTGACCAGTAAACACTCCAAGAAACCAGGTAAAGGGGGTATGAGCCGAGAACATATGTGGCCCACTCAGTCCGGGTCCCGGGGAGGGAGGGGTGAGCCTGCCATTGACTCGCTCGCCATGTTGCTTGAGGCGTCAGAGGTTATTCCCATGTTTTGAAGATGGGTGATCACATCTTCCGCAGTGGTCGCTGCAACGTGGCTATCTCCATGGGCTATCAGCAAGGAGCCGAGTGGCCCCCATTTGTAGCGCACCTTGTGGGCTCGAAGAAGTGCAGTGGCCGGCTTAAATTGGCGTCTAGCAGCCAAAACTAAAAAAGGAAGGTCTCTGTAGATCGCAACGGAGGATCCCTCAAATGAAACCGTGGGTATATTGCGAGTCGCTTCCAGCAACTGCATCTGCAGACGGACGTCACGGAGAACCACAACAATGTCGCGTGGGACACCAGCCGGTGCCAAAGCTGCCCTCCGCACTCTGACCGCCGAGAGCACCGGATCCTGGACGACGACATCAGGCGAGAGAACGGCCATCACGAAGCGGGTAACGTATTGCAGCAGGGTAATATCTAGTATCGATTCCGGGATGCCTCGTAGTTTCAGGTTTCGCCGGCGGTGGCGGGCCTCAAGAGCCACCACAGCCGACTGTAGGTTCCCCACCTGAGTCTGGAGTGCCCGCAATTCAGAGGAGGTTGCGGCCTGCCCCTCCTCAATCTCTAGCGTGCGTGCTTGCACTGCTTTCATCTCGGTCTGGGTAGCAGCGAGGCCAGATTCCAGGGCCTGGAGTTCAGCCTGCCAAGCAAGCCTGGCGTCTGCCAGGAGGGCCTTAATGTCCTTTTTTGTGGCTGGCAAATCGCCATCCTCCATCTCCTGAATCCGCTGCGGGGTAATGTGGGGGGGGGAGGCGAACTCACCAGCCTCCGGCGGTGCCGCCGCGCCATAACAGGAAGGCTGTCTCTGCAGTAGTCTGCGCTCCGGTGCCCCACTCAGCGAGAGCCGGATGTCTGGGGTATGCACCTCCACTCCGCTGGGCTTGGTCTTCTTCCCCATCTCGATGTTGAGCACCGCAATCCGAGGTCAGGCTTCCCCTATCCCACTAGGCCTCC
This sequence comes from Leptobrachium leishanense, assembly GCA_009667805.1. Classification (NCBI taxonomy): domain Eukaryota; kingdom Metazoa; phylum Chordata; class Amphibia; order Anura; family Megophryidae; genus Leptobrachium; species Leptobrachium leishanense. The sequence goes on from CM019065.1 coordinate 278,117,967, forward strand.
AAGATGGCGTTCGTATGCTGCCGATCCGGCCAGCACGTGGATCGCTGGTCCGGGGAGAGGGCTGACAAGGCCCCGGAACACTCCACCCTATGGCCCGCCGCCGAGGAGTCGTCTGGGACGAAATATGGCAAGGGCGAACGTCGATAATATCGCAGTTAATACCGGAAAAAGCGGAGCTCCTCTAAAGCACGTCCGTCCACCTCCGCGGCTGGCCACGCCCCCAGAAATTGCGTAATTTTAACTAAAGCTGAAAAAAAACAATTTTGTTTGTATTTTGACGCATTGTGTTTTATGAATAATATGTACAAACAATTAACTTGCTCACACCGTGAGAAGGTGAGTACTGGCTGTGGTGTTGCTCATTTTATACGTGACAAATGGACAATGCCGTTGCTTTGGAACAAACAAAAAAAATTACATTTGGATTTTTTTTTATATTTTTACAGATATTCTGAGAATGTTTGGGATCATTGGAAAGGCCATGCTCTGGTTGTTCCAATGGCATCAAACCTGACTCTTTAGCTGCCATGAAGTGGGAAATATGGGGGTCCAAAGGACCCCCATATCTCTGCCATAGGGATTGCTGGGGGGATAGTCTCTTTCTGACATCATTGTGCCCATCCAGTGTTTTACACATTAAAATTTGATTCATGAAATGCAATGTGCCAAACTACAACAGGAAAATTATTTAAATTGTTTCTGTAGAAAAATGCAGTAACATGCTCTCCATTTTTGCTATTTTGAAAAGAGTAAATGTTGCACATATGCTGAAAGTATGGTCAATAATTCCAATGTGCAAAGGGAGCGGGCTGGGTGAAACCTGAAGTGCTTTTATTTAACTGTTTTCTGCAACACAAAGTATGACTTCAGTTTTGGTAGGATTTGCACTTGAATAATTGTTCCTTATACACTAATACACATTTAGATATATACAGTAACATTCACCTATGCAGGACTAACGTTCTTACAGAAAATAATAAACAATTTAACATGTACAGATATATGATTACTCAATCTACATTATAGTAGGCTAATAGTGCAATATAATCAATACAGTATAACATGAGATCCTATAGTCATCATATTCCCTGTATGCTTGTGAGCTATGACACATCAGCACAACCCACTGACATCTGTACAGTGTCTTATCTAATTCCCAGAAGCCTTTTCTAACCACAGGGATGTGAATTAAATTACTTTTGCCCTGTTTATAACCCTGGATATGCTCCCTCTTACCTGCAACACAAAGCATGACTTCAGTTCTGGTAGGATTTGCACTTGAATATTTTGGTTCCTACCAGAAACAGAAGGTCTGATTTTGGTTCCCCCTGCTCATTAAGCATCTTAGATAAACACGTGCTCATCATTCAGGCTTTTCACTCTGCTGCTATCTACAGGTGGTTTAATAGAAATGCCATTAGTTTACTTTATAATGTAACAGTTATTAGTGTGTGTTTATGGGGTACCTGATTTATTTTAATGGGGTACCTGATTTTGACATACCTTACACTCTCCCCACAACATTTTATGTCATCCCAGACATACACAGATTTTAATATAAGAACCATACCTTACTTATCTCACAACAACTATAGGGAGCCAAGGTTAAGTATTAATACAATTACTTGAGGAACCATCCTCCCTGCGACATCTACTCCCAGTTATGTCACAGCTTCCCACCAGGTCCACAGCGCTATGGAGCCTGGTGACATGTTGTTGCCTATAGTCAACCAGTTAGTAAACCTCACACAGGGTTGTATCGACTATTGCAGACAAGAGCTGATAGAGCAACTTTAGTTTCTACCTACAGTGGCAAGAAAAAGTATGTGAACCCTTTGGGATTACGTGGAGTTTTGCATGAATTGGTCATAAAATGTGCTCTGATCTTAATCTAAATCACAACAATTTGAAAAACACAGTCTGCTTAAAATAATACAACACAAACATTATATGTTTTCATGTGTTTATTGAACCGAACATGTAAACATTCACAGTGCAGGGTGGAAAAAGTATGTGAACCTTTGGACTTAATAACTGGTTGACCCTCTTTTGGCAGCAATAACCTCAACCAAACGTTTCCTGTAGTTGCAGATCAGACCTGCACAATGATCTGGAGTAATTTTGGACCACTCCTCTACACAAAACTGTTTCAGTGTAGCAATATTCTTGGGATGTCTGGTGTGAATTGTCGGATATAATCTCTGCACGTGAATACAACACGTTTATATATATTGGATTTATCAGCCAAGCCTCCAATATGTCTATATTGGACTTACTGGACCTACCTCGGCAGTTGTCTCCAATATATCAGGGATTATTATTTCATAAGAAATTTATACGAGACACAAATATCAATCGTTTATATCTCTTAGAAATTATCCTGAATTCTTTTAATTGTCTGTGGTTTGCTTTAAAAAATACAATAATCAATAATCGGATAAAAATATATATATATTTATTACGTATACAAAAAAAATTCAAATCTCATTTCATAAACAAAAATTTACAAACCACACTCCATCAGCATATAAAAACTACCTTCACAATATATGTATCTCCGGTTAGTAACTGCATATATGATTAATATCATTTACCTTATCAGTTAGTAACTAATACACAAATGGTTAATAAACATTTCTGCTTAATACAACATGTATTTCCCAGCAAACAATGTTTAACCAGCCAGCTCTTATAGATATATATATCTCTCTGCTACATGGATCAACAAAAGATGAGCTAATTTAATAAAAAGTAATAAAAACTTATTTAGTGAATCCTCCCCTAATCTCGAGAATTAAACTTCTAATCTTCTGCTTTTTATTTTGTAGTTATATAATTCCTTGCTTATTAATTTTAATCACAGTAATTTCCAAATTCAATATATATATTGGTATCAATCTTGCAACATTTCTTTAGGAATAAATCCTTATATCCACTTCTTCATATTTCTATCTGCAGAATAGAATTACTTAGAATTTGGATTTTAACCGTATCCAAGAAATCTCAGTCTACGTTGCAAAAATCTCTACAAATATATTTTTACATTAATTCCTTATTTCATACATTACCTGTCCAATTTGGATGTTGATGAGTCTGCCTTGGAATTTTCTATGTGATGCTTTGTTTTGGAATATGTGAAAATTATCGATATTAGATAATCAATGCATGTGAGTTAGAGATTTGGTGAGAATATTGATTGCCTCATGTCTTGGGATCTGAGTGCATCGTGGTGTGAGTCTGATGTGAGTCTCTGTCTGTTGGAATCTGTGACTGACTTACAAAAGAACCTTTGCCGCCTATTATACCCAATTTGACGTCATGGATAATCAATAATAATATGAATCATTATTTTTAGTATCCTCTAGAGGGCAGTATTGCACTTCTTATATTAATTCCAATTAATTCCATTATTTCTTTTTAATATCTTATCTTGGGTCAAAAGATCAGACTAACTTAACAAAGAACCTTGTCTTCTAACTAGACTGTCTCTAGACACAGTGTCTGTCATCTGATTTATATTCTCACTCCCTTTTGGTTGCTTAGATCAGCTAAATTCTTTCCTGGTTAACTCACAGAATCTATTCTTTAGTAATTTTTATTATTTACCAATTATATACTTTCTACAATATTTTGGAGTATATATTTCATACTGTAATTATAATAAAATATACCTTGATTATAAACATATATTTTGTGAATATAATTCTATATTACAGAATGCTTTAACTCTTATTCCTATACCCAAAAGAAACAAAATCTCTTTTGTTTTAAAAACTTAGAATAGCCCAATAAATTTACTTATGACACGTCTTAACATTATCTCACATTCATTCATTCTAGGTTCCTTCATGTCTGGATAAACTTCACCCAGGAATGAACTTTGTTAAAAAAAACCTCGTTCATTTCTAAACCTAGAGAATATTTTGAAAGAAAAACTGTCTTTAAAACAAAATGGCTACAAGCATCCATTTTAAATCTCTAATATACCCGACATAACCCCCCTTTGGTTTCTTGGATATTTATTTATTGACCAATTAAATAAATTTGAGGAAAACATACAATATCTCCCCCCTTTACCAATTAGGCTAGGTTTCCACCTTTCGCAACACATTTTTCTTGTTTCATCCATTTAATAATTGAAGATGTAGTGTTTTTAAACTTCAATGTACGTACTTTCTTTGTTAGTACAATCATCCAGACAGTTAGAAACATAATTACTATACAAATCACAATCTCTGTAATCTTCGGCCCGTTATAAGCAGATAGCAATTGATGATCAATCTGTAAATACATTGGAGCATAAATTGTTAGATTATCTTTTTTATTATTAGAAGTTCAATAGTATGGTCATGCTAGTTCTTTAGCAAGATTTCAAATCTGGGTTCATGGGTATCTCTTGCCCTTGGAATTCGACAACGATTTGTTCTCGTCATACCAGACTTCATTTATAAAAAAAAAATAACTTCTCGATAACAACTCTTGATTCTTTAGAAACTTTCACGAGAATCACTGGTGTGGGTATGAACACTCTCTTGTTTTGTACCAGATTCTTCCGGTAAACATTTGCTTCTCTTTCTGTGTATCAAACAGCGGTTGCAATAAAATATGCGGCAAATCTTTTCTTTCGGTGGTTCTTGTACATAGCAATCAACGGTATCCTGGCTGTATCCCGCATGTCTTTCAGGCTTGCATGAGCTTGATGCGCATGGGACTTTAGCATTCTCCTTGGAATTGTGCGGAAAACCATAGAATTTCCAGATAGTCGCAATCTTTGGTGGTCCGATTCATCTTTGCGGATTAAGCGTCGCAGTTCGGATTAACCATTTATCTCAATTTCTGTTGAAAGAAAGAGTATAAATAACCATTCATAGACTAGCGATTTCACTCAATTTCCCTATAGATACTCTGATCTCTGATTAATTTTAATTAACCGTACGGATCTAGTCTATCTACTAGCTTGAGTTAAACATCTGAATGCTGGGAAGAAGAATCACATGTTAATTAAAACATCACTTCACATGATACCAGTTAAGTGTCTTCTGTTGGTCCATCTTCACATTCTGAGGTGATCTAGAATGAAAATCATGCAATTGAGCTTGGCAGTTTTATTTCTTCTAGAAATATATAACATAACTTTTTCCAATAACATTAGGACTGTCTCCATCATTATCTAGATCTGTTATCCACTCATCTTGAGGATTTGGGTATCTGATCACTTCAGGGTCACTATGTCCATTTGGTTCTGTTTCCCTTTTGTGGAGGTGAATAATTAGCACGTCATCTTCCAGACATATATCTCGAATTCTCTCGGGGGGAACACATATGGTGTTATCCTCCCGCTCTCCTGTAGTCAGGGGCTTTGGCCTTAAGAAAGAGATATCAGGTGTCTGGCTATTTCTGAAGTGGACTTCTATAGAATCCGGCCTTTCCTCAATCACGTGGCAGTTACGCTGAGTGTGATGGGATTGGGATCTATCATAGCTGATTGGAACATTTACTTGGGACCAAATAACCTCATTGATAAAATCAATGATTGGATTTAACCTTTTGAGAAGGTCCATTCCAATAATTAGGCGATTTTGGGGCAGATCCACAACAAGTGTTGGATGCCGAATTACTTTATTCCCCAATTTAAAATCCAATTTAGCCGTGCCCAGAACTTTCAGAGATGTGCCACTCACACTCACTAGATTAGCATTAGATTTATCTAATCTAGGCTTCCTGGAGGACAGTTCTTGGACCTGTTCAAAATAATGAGCTGATATTAACGTAACTTGGCTTCCAGTGTCTAGCAAGGACGGAATATGTGGTAAATTATCTTGTAATTCCACATTCACATAATATCGGTCTTCAATGCTATGCAATTTACAGAGAAATTTAGAGTGAGATATGAAATTAGGTTTTTGACAGATTTTACCAACTGATTTTGCTCTCTCAAACGTGCTTTTGGCAGCTGTGCTTTCCATTTCGGATCCAGTCTTCTCAGCTTGCTCGCACTTAGTCTGGGGAGATAAAATACATTTTCCTTCTCTTTGCAGGGAAGGGTTTAAATCGTCAACCATACAAACATTTGTATTAATCATTTCATCATCACTTTCTGGTAAATTGTCATGGATGCTGGTTACTTCATCAGAAACATCATCTAGTCACTGGTTAGGTGGGGCTGCAGGTGTTGCATCGCTTACAACCTGACCAGGGTTATTTCCAGTCATTAACTGAGTGATCTGATCCAGTTTCTCTGTCAGCACACGGAAATTTTCCTGCATTTGACCAATACGCTGGCGTACATTATATCTCCGCTTTCTATTCGTCCTTGGGGACGAAGCTTGCGCATTATCAGACGCATCAGATTCAGTTTTACCTCTGGTTGTTTCCTGTCTAGGTACATTTTCCCTTGATTTAACCCACTGACTTCTAGGTACCCATTGCTTCCTAGATTGAAATTTACTTCCTGAATTTTCTCTGGCAAACCCTTTTTCCTGATCTGGCTTGGATTTTTCCCTTTGGGGTATGGAGTCACGCAATATTTCCGCATAACTCTTTTTGTGGGACTCAAATTTAATATCGCCCTTTTTAGCGTGAATTTCCGCTATTTCCTCAGGTGAGTTTTTCACTCTTTTCCCCTGAGTTTCTTCACTATATTCAAATACAGTAAATAGGGTCATACTTTCTTTTAGTACCCAATCCAAACCATTTCTCGGGTCATAATCTCTTGCCAAAATGACCTTTATTTTATTTGGCAATGCGTCATAAAATAATTGGATAAATTCAGGGTTTTCAAAATCTGGGTTTCTTTCAGCCAAGCTGTACGCATTTTTAAGGACTGAAAGAAATTCACGGGGGCTTTGATTAGGTCTGCATTTTAGAGTTAAAATTGCTCTTTTCGCAGCTAGACTGGTACGGTGAGGCCCAAATTCAGATTTGACCTCAGAAACTACTTTACTCCATTTCCTTATACCAGATTCTTTCAAAGACTGAAAAAAATACCTATGTTTGCTTTCAAAGACCCATGGAATCAACTCAATTTTCTGAGCATCTGAATCTATTCCCATTATTCCCACAGCTTCTTCAAACATCGATAAATGATTTATTATTTGTGATGATGCCTTAACATCAAAAATACCTACTGAGGTTTTCAGAAAATTAATAATTTTCGTTAAATCATTCACTTTATGATATTTCTTAATAGGCTGTGGCTGGCTAGAGTGATGTGATTTGAAATACTCCTGTGTAAGAGGTTTTACTCTTTTTTCATCATGAGATTTAGTTTCACTTTCACATTCGCTCTGCTCATTCTGGCTTTTCAGATAAACAGAGCCGTCAGAATTCAGTGATGTATAGCTTAAAGCTTTCAAAGGGAACTTCTCTAACGAAGAATCTTTAACCCTTCGAACATCAGTTTCAACCTGACGTAACTCATCAGCGAATTTCTCATGTTCGCGTTTCATTCTCGCCAATTGTTTGTTTAGCCCCTTATTTAATTTGGATAATTGAGCAATCTCATCTTGCATTTGATCTTTTTCTCTTGCACACACCTTCAATTCCATTATTATTCGTTCTGACTCATCTTTTAATTTATTTACGGTTTCATGCAAGTCACAATTTTTATTTTCTAATCTGTCTCTGGTTTCTTTGTCATCATTCAATCTCTTGTTCATTTCTGCGATCAAGTATATGCATTCAGGCACAATTTTTAAAGCAAACATTTCTTTGTCCTTTTTATTTGTGGCTGCACTTATCTTTCGCAAACACTCAAGAAAATTTGATTGATCTGACCAGATTGAATCAACATAATTCGATATATTTGATTTCAATTCTTTTATCCATTCAAATAAATCGTCTGTGACGTGTAACTTGTCCTTTAGATAAGACATAACATCTATCAATATTATTTGATTAGTATGTATCTCTACATCTTCCTGAGTCTCAGATTCTGACTCTGACATTTTTACACTGTTTAGTAGATAACCGTAAAAACCACAAGTCAAAATACAACACGGAATCAAAATATATATATATATATATTTTATCTCTGTCTAATCAGACAATACTGACAATTATATTCCAAACAAAAACTACAATCTCGGAACAGTGCCTCCAATTTGTCGGATATAATCTCTGCACGTGAATACAACACGTTTATATATATTGGATTTATCAGCCAAGCCTCCAATATGTCTATATTGGACTTACTGGACCTACCTCGGCAGTTGTCTCCAATATATCAGGGATTATTATTTCATAAGAAACTTATACGAGACACAAATATCAATCGTTTATATCTCTTAGAAATTATCCTGAATTCTTTTAATTGTCTGTGTTTTGCTTTAAAAAATACAATAATCAATAATCGGATAAAAATATATATATATTTATTACGTATACAAAAGAATTTCAAATCTCATTTCATAAACAAAAATTTACAAACCACACTCCATCAGCATATAAAAACTACCTTCACAATATATGTATCTCCGGTTAGTAACTGCATATATGATTAATATCATTTACCTTATCAGTTAGTAACTAATACACAAATGGTTAATAAACATTTCTGCTTAATACAACATGTATTTCCCAGCAAACAATGTTTAACCAGCCAGCTCTTATAGATATATATATCTCTCTGCTACATGGATCAACAAAAGATGAGCTAATTTAATAATAAGTAATAAAAACTTATTTAGTGAATCCTCCCCTAATCTCGAGAATTAAACTTCTAATCTTCTGCTTTTTATTTTGTAGTTATATAATTCCTTGCTTATTAATTTTAATCACAGTAATTTCCAAATTCAATATATATATATTGGTATCAATCTTGCAACATTTCTTTAGGAATAAATCCTTATATCCACTTCTTCATATTTCTATCTGCAGAATAGAATTACTTAGAATTTGGATTTTAACCGTATCCGAGAAATCTCAGTCTACGTTGCAAAAATCTCTACAAATATATTTTTACATTAATTCCTTATTTCATACATTACCTGTCCAATTTGGATGTTGATGAGTCTGCCTTGGAATTTTCTATGTGATGCTTTGTTTTGGAATATGTGAAAATTATCGATATTAGATAATCAATGCATGTGAGTTAGAGATTTGGTGAGAATATTGATTGCCTCATGTCTTGGGATCTGAGTGCATCGTGGTGTGAGTCTGATGTGAGTCTCTGTCTGTTGGAATCTCTGACTGACTTACAAAAGAACCTTTGCCGCCTATTATACCCAATTTGACGTCATGGATAATCAATAATAATATGAATCATTATTTTTAGTATCCTCTAGAGGGCAGTATTGCACTTCTTATATTAATTCCAATTAATTCCATTATTTCTTTTTAATATCTTATCTTGGGTCAAAAGATCAGACTAACTTAACAAAGAACCTTGTCTTCTAACTAGACTGTCTCTAGACACAGTGTCTGTCATCTGATTTATATTCTCACTCCCTTTTGGTTGCTTAGATCAGCTAAATTCTTTCCTGGTTAACTCACAGAATCTATTCTTTAGTAATTTTTATTATTTACCAATTATATACTTTCTACAATATTTTGGAGTATATATTTCATACTGTAATTATAATAAAATATACCTTGATTATAAACATATATTTTGTGAATATAATTCTATATTACAGAATGCTTTAACTCTTATTCCTATACCCAAAAGAAACAAAATCTCTTTTGTTTTAAAAACTTAGAATAGACCAATAAATTTACTTATGACACGTCTTAACATTATCTCACATTCATTCATTCTAGGTTCCTTCATGTCTGGATAAACTTCACCCAGGAATGAACTTTGTTAAAAAAAAACCTCATTCATTTCTAAACCTAGAGAATATTTTGAAAGAAAAACTGTCTTTAAAACAAAATGGCTACAAGCATCCATTTTAAATCTCTAATATACCCGACAGAATCGCTCTCTTAAGGTCATGCCACAGCATTTCAATCTGGTTGTGGTCAGGACTCTGACTGGGCCACTACAGAAGGCGTATTTTGTTTTGTTGAAGCCATTATTTTGTTGAATTACTTGTATGCTTTGGGTCATTGTCCTGTTGTCCCACCCATCATCTGCGGAGCCTCAGTTGGCGGACAGATGGTCTTACCTTTTCCTGCAAAATGTCTTGATAAAATCTGGAATTCATTTTTCCATCAATGACAGAAATCTGTCCAGGCCCTGAGGCAGAAAAGCAGCCCCAGACCATGATGCTCCCTCCACCATGTTTTACAGTGGGGATGAGGTTTTGATGTTGGTGCGCTGTGCCTTTTTTTCTCCACACATAGTGTTGTGTGTTTTTTCCAAACAACTCAATTTTGGTTTCATCTGTCCACAGAATATTTTTCCAATAGTGCTGTGGAACATCCAGGTGCTCTTTTGCAAACTTCAAATGTGCTGCAATATTATTTTTGGACAGCAATGGCTTCCTCCGTGGTGTCCTCCCATGTACTATATTCTTGTTTAATGTTTTCCTTATTGTAGATGTGTCAACAATAATGTTAGCATGTGCCAGAGATTTCTGTAAGTCTTTAGCTGACACTCTAGGATTCTTCTTTACCTCATTAAGCATTCTGTGCTGTGTTCTTGCATTTCATCTTTACAAGACGACCACGCCTAGGGAGAGTAGCAACAGTGCTGAACTTTCTCCATTTGTAGACCGTCTGTCTTACCGTGGACACATGAACATCAAGGCTTTTGGAGATACTTTTGTAACCCTTTCCAGCTTCATGCAAGTCAACAATTCTTGATCGTAGGTCTTCTGAGAGCTCTTTTCTGCGAGGCATGGTTCACATCAGGCAGTGCTTCTTGAAACCAGTAAACCCAAAACTGGTGTGTGTTTTTAAAGGGCAGGACAGCTTTCAGCAACACATCCAATAATATCACACTGATTGGACTCAAGGTTGGCTCACTCCTGGCTCCAATTAGCTCTTGGAGAAGTCATTAGGCTAGGGGTTCACATACTTTTTCCACCCTGCACTGTGAATGTTTACATGTACTGTTCAATAAACACATGAAACATATAATGTTTGTGTTGTATTATTTTAAGCAGACTGTGTTTTTCAAATTGTTGTGACTTAATTGTTGTGACAAAACTCCACGTAATCCCAAAGGGTTCACATACTTTTTCTTGCCACTGTAGTTCCATCACTTTAAAATATTTAACCTGGAATGTCGGCAGTAAGAGTGCAAGAAATGTCCTTTCATTAACCACAGAACATAACATCTAACATTTCAGTGAACATTAATATACCATAGCGTTATAGGCATGGATACAAGTACCAACTTTAGAGTCCTCAGAAAAACAGTCTGGGCTTAGGTACCAGCTAGGGCATACAGGTAGTGTAGAAACACAGTCTATGATCTGTACTGCTGCATTCCTGGCAGCACTACTGGGTTGACCCAAAGTGTCATCAGAACTTTCGGCTGTCTCCTGTTCCTGCTGGGCTGTATCCGGTGTAGCAGAAGGGCATCTGAATCATCCTCAAACTCGTCTTCATTGCTGTCAACTGTCTCTGTTGATTTTTCAGGCAAAGCATTTACTTCTTCTGAGTTTCCCAATGAACATGTAGTTGGTTCAGGTTGGATCACAGGTTCGTCCTCGGTTGTTTCCACTGTAATTTCCTCTCTATTTTCCTCTGTACTTTCCTTTGTTCTTTCGTCGCACATTTCCAACTGGCAAGGGTAGAACTCTGCCGCATCAGGATTCAGTTCTATGTCTTCCCTTTTGTGATCTCTCTGGGTTACAGGGATGAATGATCTCCATTGTTCTTGTTCAAGATCCGATTCATCTTCTGATATTCCCTCAGAGGTCTGCGTAGCTGGTTTAGGAGTTTCTGAAACTTGGCCTCGTCTATATGGTCTTTGCAGATAGTAAGGTGGGTAACGCCGTCTGCAGTACAGGCACTGTTGGTTAGAACCATCTCCTTCAGGTACAATCTCCGCTTCCTCAGGCTTCTCTCCAACCTCACTGTTTTGGTAGTTTGGCTGGTAATTACATGAAGGACCTCCTCTGTGACGTGGATAACGCCTATAATGTTTACAGTCTGCTGCATATTTACTGCCTTGGACTGGAACTCCACCAGGTGGAACCCCACACCACATTTGCTACTTCTGTACCCTTTTCACCTTCCACTACCTCAAACTCCACAGTCTTTCCATCTCCTACACTGTGAAGGTATTTGCTTGGGTTGTTTTTCTTGATGGCAGTCTGATGTACAAATACATCTTCCTTGATGTCGTCCCTGTTGATAAAACCATATCCATTTCACACATTAAACCATTTGACAGTTCCCAAAACCTTCATTGCGATGACCTTCTTCTCTCCCACAGTGGTTTGGAAGCTTGCTGACTTCCTACCAAAACGAGTTGTACTTTGGGACACAGGGTGGGCTCTAGCACAGGTTACTGTCGGTCCCTTGACTGCAACCCTTTTCCATTTAACTGATTTGCTATGGGTGTTTGGCAGTAGCTTACTATATGTCCATATTGACCACAGTTGAAGCAGTAACGACATGCACTTCTCTGGTTAGTCCTTTTACAGGATTGACAACGTCCATTGCTCATACCGACTGTTACCTGAGGTCTTCTGATTTCACGGTGTTGTCGGGTTCCCGGATGTCAGAGAAATATCTTCATCTCTATCATCTCTTTCTGCATCTGTAGTATGAGCTTTTCCAGTTCAGAGTTGTCCTTAGACAGTTGTTGACTCATTGGGTTACTCGCCTGAGGTGTTGTGGCGGCAGTCGTTGTCAGTACACTTGGTTCTTGAGGACACTGTATGGTGTTGGACTGACATTCTTTCCCTTTCATTGAACTGCTGGACTGGGATTTCTTTTGCTTCCCTTTCCATCTCCATAATAGTGGCTTCATTCATTTTCGCTAGGAGCACCTCATCTGAAATGGAAGGATTATCTAGATACTGCTTTAATTGGAATTTGATGTGGTTATTCCTCAGTCCAGTACCCACTGATCTTCGAAATTTCTTGTGTATCAGCTCAGTCCCGAAATGTTCATCCGAGCCTTCTCCTTGGGTGACAAATAGCAAACGATCTTTTAATTCAATCGCTCTGAACAGGAAATTCTGAAGAGTTTCATCACTCTTCTGTGAGATGTTGAGGAGCTGCTGGTACAGTTAGAGGGCATTCTTCTCTTTATAGTGACTTTTCAAGATTCATCTAAGTTGCACTAGAGTCAGTCCATTTTTCATCTCCAGCATACCTCTTAAGCTTAGGCCAGGACTAATGGCTTTTACCACAGCTTCTATGATCTCAGTCTCAGGATATCTTTTCTGTAGTCCCAGGTTGATTTGGTGCATCAGATTTGTGTAGGACAGCTTGTCCTTCTGCTCTTTTTCTCCAATCTGGCCTGTGATCTTGAAGTCTTTTCTAATGGTCACCTCTGGCAAGTTACCATGGTGTAGTCTCTGAGTAAGCGGAGCTGGCTCTAGTTTTGGCTGACTGTCACTCGAGTCTTTACTTTTGATACTGAGCTCTTTTATCTGTTCCTCGATCATTCTGGACGTTTCCTGGAACTTCTCCTGCATAGTGTGATATTGTTGTTTTAAGTCAGCTAATTGTTGTTCTGGTTGGGGGTCTTTCTCACTGATACTTGGGACGTCTGCATTGTCCCTCTTCTTCTCTAGCTTGATAATGAAATTTTTGTTGCTTGCAGAAATTGTGTCACTGCCTACTCACTTTCAGCTTCGACCAGTTCATCTATTACCTCGTTAACGATCTGCATATATTGGCGTTGGGTTTTTCCTTTCACCATGCTGGCGTCGGGGACTTTGATGAATTGGCAAGTCTCGATGAGATCACCCACTGACAAGTGGATCAGGTGTCCACTGATTTCATCCTGCAACCTCTCTAGATCCATCTGTATTCACTTACTGTGCAGCAAGGGTTAATATTCCAATTTCCTCTAAACTTCGCTTAGCCGCTTTATTTTCACTTCTGTGACCCCCTTTGCATCTTCTTCACCCAAGCCCCACGTTGGGCGCCAATTTTGTTGCACATATGCTGAAAGTTTTGTCAATAATTCCAATGTGCGAAGGGAGCGGGCTGGGTGAAACCAGAAGTGCTTTTATTTAACTGTTTTCTGCAATACAAAGTATGACTTCAGTTTTGGTAGGATTTGAACTTGAATAATTGTTCCTTATACACTAATACACATTTAGATATATACAGTAACATTCACCTATGCAGTACTAACGTTCTTATAGAAAATAATAAACAATTTAACATGTACAGATACATGATTACTCAATCTACATTATAGTAGGCTAATGGTGCAATATAATCAATAGAGTATAACATGAGATCCTATAGTAATCACATTTCCTGTATGCTGTTGTGCTATGACACATCAGCACAACCCACTGACATCTGTACAGTGTCTCATCTAATTCCCAGAAGCCTTTTCTAATCACAGGGATGTGAATTAAATCACTTTTGCCCTGTTTATAACCCTGGATATGCTCCCTCTTACCTGCAACACAAAGCATGACTTCAGTTCTGGTAGGATTTGCACTTGAATAATTTGGTTCCTACCAGAAAAAGAAGTTCTGCTTTTTGGTTCCCCCTGCTCAGGAAGCATCTTAGGTAAACACATGCTCATCATTCAGGCTTTTCACTCTGCTGCCATCTACTGGTGGTTTAATAGAAATGCCATTAGTTTACTTTATAATGTGACAGTTATTAGTGTGTGTTTATAGGGTACCTGATTAATTTTAATGGGGTACCTGATTTTGAAATACTTTACATAAACAATTGAATATCTAGCCAAAGGCTTGGATGATAAAATATGGAAAAATGAACTTGCACACTGTAAATTATTGGCATATAAAAACATTTTCACATTTTGCATTGTGACATGATATATACACATAGTAATCATATACTTATACTCTGCAAATTTTGCAGCAGCTAAAAAATATATTATATAGTATGTGTGGGTTGAGTAATAGAACATGACTTCAAATAATGTTTAAATGTGATGAGCAAAAATAGTCAAATTGAGATCAGCACGTGGGCCTAAATCAAATGTATACATTGTATAATGTCCATTTTTCCTGGCATTTAAGTTGAATGTGAGAACTTGTGTGGTCTTGAAGATACTATTCATTGTATTTATTTACTTATTTAAATAGTGTAGTGCTCACCCCGGAGGAGCCGCTGAATAAACCTCGGGATAGTCTCACCGCACTAGGAATTATTACACACCAGCACTGTTGTGGATTTTCTAGTTTTATATACTGTACTAAAAGATAAAGTGCGATAAAATATAAAAAGGCGCGTTGAATGGATTTTACAGGATGCGTCATGCGGGAAAAACACACGGCGGAAAAAGAACGGTTATCCCCTCAGTTCTGGAGTGTAAGTCCCACAAAGTAGCTCAAAATATATATCTACAAAGTTTAGGGTACCCGGGTACTGTGTTCGACTGGCCAGTGAACGGAAAGAGCAATCTTCGACTAGTCACCGTTGGGGCCCTGTGAATTTAAACTGGGACTCTGTGCCACCGAAACTGCTCCCTGCTTGCCAAATCTCCGCAACGGGAACAATCGATCCGCTGCCTGCACTCCCAATAGTTCGGCGCGGCCTCCTAATGCGGGGTCCTGCCGGATCCAGCTTGTCCTCCAAACCTCTCAGCACTGGGTAGGTAGGTCACAGCACGATTTATGTCCCGATCTCCAGCACCAGTAAGACAGCGTCTGCAGTCCGGCCTAGTTGCAATCCCTAACAGCTCCAACATGCATCCTCCACCTTTCACTGCTCCGCTTACTCTGCGCGCCAAACACGAGGCTCCCCAGTATATCCTCCTCTTTGTACCACCCACTTCCTGTCCTCACGCAAAGGGTGATGGGAGATGTAGTCTGCTCTGTCCAGCATATTCCACAATGTCTCCACTCTGTCTCCCTCTGGTGGCGGCAATAATTCAATGCACCAGAATACAGTTTTTAAAGCAGCGCTACACTCTCCCCCTAAACTCTTGGGTCCCTCCAAGGGAGTGTAACAGATACATAACATTGCAACATTTACATTAATCAATACATTCAGGCTCAGTAGCAGACATATAATGGGTCAGATATACATCCTCAAGTTGACTTATGTCCCTAGCTACCTCAGCTAGCGTAGCAGACACTTCGGACAGCCTTCGCACAGTGGTAACAGCTTCTTCAGTTCTATGTCCCGGCAAATCATTGGTAAGTCACTGAGGGGACTGGATCGAACGTTTGGACTCAGGTTCAGTCATCTCCTCTTCGGGTGGAAGTGCCACATTTACAGGCTCAATTCTCTCATCTACAGCTGGAGCAGACACCACCTCTGGGTATGAGCCCTCCAGTGAAGGCATAGAACTGTAATCTATGGACACATCTTCTGGAACTACAGGAACTTCCGAGTTCTCAGGTACTTCAAATCTGAATTCAGGAGCCTCAGGCCTCAGGTTACTTTCACACTGTTCAGAAACTGGAATGGCTTCTTCAGGCTCAGGCAGGCACACCCAGTCCAGACAAAAACTTCCTTCTTCACTGTCCTCCTCACTTTCTTCAACAACCCGTGACTGCTGAGATCGAGTAACAGGAGTCGAACGAGGAACAGGCGGGTTCGGCAAAGAAAGTTCGTCTCCAACTGGTATCCTTACAGCTTCTCTCAAAGGTAACAGATGATTGCGGTGCCAGTTCTTTAGAGGCCCGGCCTTTCCGGCCAGCCGGATTTGGTAAACTGGCAGACCAGGCAGTTGCTTGCAGACAATGTAAACTTGAGAACTCCATCTATCCGCCAGCTTGTGCCTTGCAGAAACACCCAAGTTCTTAAACAAAACCCTATCACCGGGTTGTAGGTCCTGTATACGGACTCTCAAATCGTAGTTTTGCTTATTCCTCTGTTCTCTGAAGTCAAACGGGCCTGTTCAAACGCAGAAGCCAAATTTTTCCGGAGTCTGTCCACATAATTTTTGGGAGAGGCCACAGACGTCTGATAAAGAGATAGTCCAAATGTCAAATCAACTGGCAGCCAAGCTTCTCTTCCGAACATGAGACGGTAAGGTGAGTATCCAGTAGCGTCACAATCAGTACTGTTATACGCGTGCACCAGCGTAGCTATGTGACGACTCCAATTCTGCTTCTCTCTGTTTGACAGTGTCCCCAGCATATTCAGTAGAGTGAAATTAAATCTTTCCGGTTGAGCATCACCGTGGGGGTGATATAGAGTAGTTTGAGTCTTTTGAATTCCAAACCGTTCTAGCAATTGCCCAACAAGTCTGCTCTCAAAGTCTCTGCCCTGATCTGAGTGGATTCTCTTTGGTAGGCCATAATGAACGAAAAACTTCTACATTAAAACTTTTGCCACTGTAGGAGCACGTTGGTCTTTTGTAGAAAAAGCTTGAGCGTAACGGTTGAAGTGATCAGTCCCCACCAAAATATTTCCCTGCCCACTAGCATCAGGCTCTAAGCACAGGAAATCTATGCACACCAGGTCCATGGGTCCTTGACTTTGCAGGTGGCTCATTGGAGCAGTTCGGGTTGGCAGAGTCTTCCTCTGAATACACCTCAAACACGAATGACAATAACTTTCAACTTCAGATCTTATACAAGGCCAGTAGAATCTTTCTCGCACCAATTTAAAAGTTCACTCTGGACCCAAATGTCCATGGTCATCGTGCAATGCTCTCAACACATCTTCTCTGTGCTTTTTACTGGGAGGAACAATTGTTGCGTTTCTTCAGCATGCTTCAGGGGCCCCTTCGGTAGACCAGCATCTTCAGCCGCTCCCATTCTTTGCAGACCAATCGAGCTCCTTTGGGCGAATTAGTCAGTAGAAATCCCCTTTGACCCGCGTTCATAGCTTTCATTGTCAATGTGATCAGCGGATCTTTGGCCTGAACTGCGCTCAGGTCCTGTTTCGAGAGAGTAGGTAGGCTTTCACCCCTCAGCTGTGTAGGATTACAATAAAGCTCTGGAATGCCCGCAGCCATTACTTCTATAGCTTCTGCTTCAACTGCTCCCTTGACCCGGCACTCTGCCCCCCGACATAAGGCTTGCACCCCATCTGGAGTCAGCTGAGTCCATTCTGTGGTGTAGAGCCTTCTTGACAAAGCATCTGCATCTCGATTATTCACTCCAGGGCGATACATAAGGCTGAACCGAAACCCTGACAGAGCGGCCAACCATCGATGTCCCGTTGCATCCAGTTTTGCAGTAGTAAGGACGTACGTAAAAGGATTGTTGTCAGTCTTTATCACAAATTCAGCCCCATACAGATAATCTTTCAGCTTGTCTACTACTGCCCACTTCAAGGCTAAGCACTCTAATTTGTGGGTAGGATAGTTCTTCTCTGAAGGCGTAAGGCTTCGACTTACATACGCTACAGGCCTCAGCAAACCATCATATTCTTGATATAAGACTCCCCCTAGACCTTCTCTGCTGGCATCCACATGCAGTTCGTACGGCTTATGAGGATCAGCGTAAGCCAGGACGGAAGCTCAAGTCAGACTCTCTTTCAGCTTCATAAAGGCACTTTCACATTGATTAGTCCACTCTTCTTGGATGGATGCTCTAGCCTTCCTTGGCCCTTGAGCCAACGAACTTCGATTAGAGGCCTTGAGGTCTTCTCCCACTTCTTTTCGCAGAAGCTTATTCAAAGGTTGAGCTATCTTAGCAAATCCCCCTACGAATCTTCGGTAGTATGAGCAGAATCCCAGGAAGGGTTCGCTTTAATGTCCAGAATTAACCCCCGATGATCTGGTGTCAGCGCGGCCACGGCCCGGCGAATCTGGTCCTCGGCCCAAGTGTCTGCGGGAATGTCCATAACTACACTTAACCCTATCTGGCTACCATGCTCCTCACACCATTTGGCAGCAGTGTCTGGTTCCATATTAACCTTTTAATTGCGGTATCTAAGAGACTGACATCCCAGACGAGCCCCCGCATGTAGCGCTCACCCTGGAGTAGCCGCTGAATAAACCTTGGGATAGTCTCACCGCACTAGGAATCATTACTCATAAGCACTGTTGTTGATTTTCTAGTTTCATATACTTTACTAAAAGATAAAGTGCCGTAAAATATAAAATGCGCGTTGAATGAATTTTACAGGATGCGTCACGCAGGAAAAACACGCGGCGGAAAAAGAACGGTTAACCCCCTCAGTTCTGGAGTGTAAGTCCCACAAAGTAGCTCAATATATATAGTTTAGGGTACCCGGGTACTGTGTTCGACTGGCCAGTGAACGGAAAGAGCAATCTTCGACTAGTCACCGTTGGGGCCCTGTGAATTTAAACAATATTGCTAACGTGTGGTTCTGTTTTGGAACGGTGGCCTGGAGGCCTCTCACCCATCCATCGAACGAAACTGTCCAGCACTCGATGCCTCAATCAAAGGATCTTTCTCCGCTGTGTACTGGGACTCTGTGCCACCGAATCTGCTCCCTGCTTGCCAAATCTCCGCAACTGGAACAATCGATCTGCTGCCTGCACTCCCAATCGATCAGCGCGGCCTCCTAACGTGGGGTCCTGCCGGAACCAGCTTGTCCTCCAAACCTCTCAGCGCTAGGTAGGTAGGTCACAGCACGATTTCTGTCCTGATCTCCAGCACCAGTAAGACAGCTTCTGCAGTTCGGCCTGGTTGCAATCCCTGACAGCTCCAATGTGCGTCCTCCACCTTTCACTGCTCCGCTCACTCTGCGCGCCAAACACGAGGCTCCCCAGTATATCCTCCTCTTTGTACCACCCACTTCCTGTCCTCAAGCAAAGGGTGATGGGAGATGTAGTTTGCTCTGTCCAGCATATTCCACAATGTCTCCACTCTGTCTCCCTCTGGTGGCAGCAATAATTCAATGCACCAGATTACAGTTTTTAAAGCAGCGCTACAATAGTTTTTAATGTTGGTTTTTTTTTAGATGACACATCTGACAACAATGGATGTTTTTTGTCAGGTGTTTTAAGACAAATCAAAGACTAGCATTTTTCAGCTTTTTGAAGACACAATACAATTCTGGAAAGAAAAATGGCCTTATAGTACATATGTGTTCTCAAAAACTCCCCGGGCAATAATATAATTAAACTTATAATTTTATTGGGAAAAAAAACTTTGTACATCTAACAATATTTGTTTAGAATACAAACTACTGGTAAAATCTTCTAAATATTTTACAGCATGAAATCAGGACCTTGAGGAACTGCCAAAACAATTTACAGCACAATTAGTCAGGGTGGTCTTGATTTAAGTACTGTTAAGCTATTTGTAACATATTCCTCTTAATAGGATTAGGCATTACTGACACAGATGTCTTGAAAACTGAAACCCCTACTTATGAAGCAGCTCCCTTGTTCATTATATTCTTTGATAGACAAATCATCTATAAAAACAGCATTTAATGGGCAGTCGCTGAATAATCAATGGCTCACTTTTCATCTGTGTGTGAAAATGAGAATAATTTAATATATTGTCCCGCTGGTAAGAACCATGGCCCTGGGTTCCGTTTCCATTCAAGGCTGATTTATAAGGCAACAGAAACCTAATGTAAACATATGATCAATGAGCACCATCATTGTTGATAATAACCCCCCACTGGCCCACTCTTTCAGACTAAAGTGCAATCCCTCCAGGCTATTAGCTACATTCAGCTTAGTCTTCCTACCATTCCTCCCTGCTGCTTTTACCCTGGCCATTCATAGCAACCAGCAGACTAAGAAGTAATTTTATACGCAGCAGAGAGCGGGTGGAATTGATTTTTCACTCAGCACTCCATTCCCATCTGAATAATTATCAATTTTACAGCCTCAGAAAGGGAAGAGTCAAAATTTCAAATCAATTGAAAAAAGCTTTTGAAGAGCACAGAAATTATGTAGACGATGAAGGGTCAAAATTGTCAGTGACCTCTGGAGATGATGTCAGACAGTGCTATGCTGAATAGCTGACATCAGAGGCACTCAATGAATATGACTACCGCTAATGCAAATCATATTTATGCTGACTGCTAGAGACTATTCATTAATATTTAAAAGAACATCTAAAAGCCTGCATTCAAAATAAATACAGTGACTACCTCTGATAAGGAGGTTAATAAAGATATATCACTGCTTACTCATATACTATAAAATTGAAGGATTGCAAAGTATCATTCATGTTACAATAAACTGAGACACTGAAATAAATGTTTCATGGAGATTATTGTTAATATAACTATCGACTGTGGTGTAATAAAAGAGCAATTGCTGTTTGTCTTTTTTAAGGGAAATGTCTTTAAATAAATAAAGTGTTCTTTTATATTTTAAATGAGAGGATATAAATGAAACAATAAACATACATGGATATGGATAATACTTTAAAGGCAAACCCTTAATTGGTGAAGTAAGATGCATTAAATAAAGAATTATTTATCATTCATTTTTACAGCAAGCACCAGAAATTAAAAATAGTTTGAACGATATTATATTAGAATTTCACAATCTACCTGTGGAAAAGGCTTATGGGTGAGTATGTTATGAAATGCATTATTTTATTTTCCTGTAAAAACATAACAGAAAAAGGTGTGATGCTTTCAAGGTGGCACATTTAGGTCACAATAAAGTTCACTCAGCTCTCACATGAACATGTTTTGCATATTCATTGTTCTCAGATGAATTTGCTTTGTGCATTTTTTCTTTTTCTTAATATATTATTGTATAAAATAAATATTTACTGTAAAAAGGTGAAATATCAGGGTTTTGTTGATAAGAAAATGACGCAAATTTTATTGGAACTATGTATCCATATTAACATGTTAGCCATTTTCCGTTTCACAACTAATGGTGTCATGTGGAATGACAACAAAATAAAGACATCGCAAAAAAAAACACATTAAAAAGGCTGTCAGCAAAAAATGACACTTATATTTGGAAGCAGCAGAAGACAACGCCTGCTTAATTTTTTTTTCCGATTGCTCTCAAAAAAGAACTTCCAAGAAAGTCATGAGGTGACAATTTCAGCCCTGCCCGAATTAGAGCATATTTTTCATTCAGCATATTTTTCATGTGTCATTTTTGCCGCTGATCAGGAAAGTGTTGTTTATCTAGTAAACCCTATTTATTCACCTTACACATTTTGTTATGTAATTTAGTCTTAACAATTATTAGCTTTCTCCACCACTTGCTTCTGCTAGATAAGTTTAAGGCCTTCATTATCACAAATTAATCAGTTAATTAAACAACTTCAGATTACTGTCAGCTTGCTACTGAGTTTCACACGAACCCAATCATAGAGAGGCAAAACAAGATCATTAGAAGTAGATGCTCTCTGATGTCAGCCTTTGCCATTTCAGTTGCCCTTTTCTTACCTCAAAATTGCCTGCTTCACTGTCTTGACCCTACCTAGCTTCTTTTTCTTAACCCATTCAACATCGTAATTTCACCCGTTACTTAACAATATTCATTTTGCTCTATTTTCATTGACTCTTCTCTTATTAATACAATTTATCTTTCCTTTCATCTTCCGACAACAAAATGCACTGCCCACATTGGTCCCTCATGGCTACCTCGCCACATTTACTCTAAAATGATTTTAATTTCTTTATTGTCTTGCCAAACACTAGTTTTTATAACCCATTATTATTGCATTTCTTACTACACCTCCCTCTGCTTTTAACATCTGCTTTAACATATATTCAACCATACTGTTGTTCTGATGGACCAACAACAACAGGCCCTGGTTTTTGTTTGTTTCATTCCTAAACTCTAGCATGCTTAATTCTGTGTAAAGCAAAATTAAAAATTAATTATTTAAAATAAATACTGGTAGACTAACTTACCTCCACTGATCACAAAACACATTTTACACTTTCTCTGCTGCTCATTGTAACCTACTCATCTGGCCTCATTACGTTTCTTTGTTGTAGTCATTAGCCTTAGCAATTGGGTTTCTCCTTATTTATCATCTATCACTGTCAGGAACCTGGGGCTGAACCTCTCTCAGCTCTCTTTAGGTGTTGTCCATCACCTGGAGCCACCAGCTCCACACTCCCCTAGTTCCCTCTTGTTTCACATACCTCTGTGCCTTAGATTGTAAACTCATAGGATATCTGCCTTAGCACTAGTATAAAGTGCTGTATTAGCAGGACAATTATCCTGTGGGCAGTGTCATTTGTTCCTAATGTATCATTATTTATTACGTCTCACCTTTGTGTTTCCCCATTGTAAAGCACTGCAGAATCTGTTGCCACTATATAAGTGACTGTAACTGTAATGGCGACACATGGACTAGTATGCTGATACTGAGTAAAGTTGGTATGAACTATGGATATATACTTCACTGCTGAGCCATTTCACCTCTGTGTGCTGAGCTCATTTTTACGGTTTTGCTCTTCATGTTTAAATGCGATTTGAAGTCATGTTTTATTATACGACCCAGACAAATTATATATCTACCGCTTTTAAAATTATTTTTTCAAATTTTATCCTCCAAGCCTTTGCTGTTATATATTCTATGAGGTATGCTTGTTAAAATAACTAGAAATGGGATCCCATTACTGTATTTTTCGGAGAAAATACGCAATTTTAGCTAAAAGTGAAAAAAACAAAACTTTTCATTAGTGCAGCATCATTGTTCACATTATAATTTAAAAGGGTACAATAGTACTGCATTAATAAAAAAAGAAAAAAGAAATTTCTATTTTCTTTAATTTTATTTGTTTATTAACCACTTCGCTGCGGTGGACGCGCTGAGAGCGTCCAACCGCATGTCACGTTCCATGCGGTGGACGCGCTGAGCGCGTCCAGCCTTTGGGGTCAGCGTTCGGCCGGGTTCCGGCCGATCGCTGGCCCCCCCGGTGTGGGCTGACATCCTCGATGTCAGCCCAGCATCCGGAACCGCCGCCGGGCTAATTAGGTGTCATCGCGGGGGCGCGATGACACCTAATTCAGGCGCCCCCCCCGCCCCGGAGGAGGCGCCTGAAAGGGAGGGGGTGAGGTCCTTCGGACCTCTCTCCCTTCCGATCGGCGGCATTGCGGGGGTTGACCCAGGCACCATTTGGAAGGGCACAGCCTGCCCTTCCAAATGGTACCTGGCATTAACCCCTGGGGAGCCGGATCACGAATCGGCGCCGAAAAGCGCCGGTTCGTGATCCTTTCCCGGAGCTGGCTGACATCTTGGATGTCGGCCAAGCCTCCGGGAACTCCCCCTGAGGACTGGCGTCATCGTGCATAGCACGATGACGCCAGTCCTGGAGTTAACCCCTAGCTGCCACCAATGGTGGAGATAGGGAGTTCCAATGAACTCCCTATCTCCCGATCCGTGGCAGCTAGGGGTTAAATTTTGGTATTGTTGGATCGGCCAGAGCACGGCCGTTCCAACGATACCAAACACGAAAGTGAAAAAGTTTGTAAAAAAAAAAAAAATATTTAAAAAAAAATTATAAAAAAAAAAATAAACAAGTTTGTTTTCTTTTTTTTGGTTTGTTAATGCAGCAATATTGTTCCCATTTCAATTATAATGTGAACAATGATGCTGCACTAACGATTTTTGTATGCGGTGCGTTTGTTAAAAATCGTGTAATTTTCCCCAAAAAAAAATGTAACGAGACCCCATCTCTAATTTTGTTAACAAGCGCACCCCATACAAAATATAACCGCAATTGCTCGCATGTTAAAATGTGAAAAAAAACACTTTACATATTGTAAATTATTGAAAAATCATATTTTATTGCATTTTTTGTTATAATATACAGACAGGTCATGACGTATACATATAATAATGACATATTCTGAATCTGCCGAGTCTGACGGAAAGAACGATATATAATATGTCTGGGTCATATACTAAAATAAGCCTTCAAAACACGTTTAAACATGATGAGCAAAACCAGTAAAAATGACCTCAGCACAGGGGCGGGAAAAGCCTCAGCAGCGAAAGGGTTAATTTTTGAAACTATTATTTTACACTGAACCTGGTCATGCTCTGGCCTTTCCAATGATACTAAACATGACCCTCTAGCTGCCACCGATCGGGAGATACGGGGGTCCGTTGGACCCACTATCTGAACCACATGTGGCAACTATTGGTTAATTCCCTAATTGACGTCATCGCATGGGTGGGGGGAAATTCCGGAGGCTTGGCTGACATCTTGGAGAGTACTGCATTCCGGCGCCAATTGGTGCCAAATCACGATCTAGCACCTAAAGGAGTTAAAGAGAGGCATTGATGGAATGGGCAGACTGAGCCCTTTCTATTGAGGCATTACTTTCTTCTTTGGCCATTATCAGTGCAGAGAAAGAGGGATCCAAAGGACCCGCCCATCCCTTCAGGCACTGTCCCTGCTCTGGCAGGGGGCGTGTGCCTGAAACAGACATGATAGTGCGCAGCATGCTGAGGTCAGTGCACTGACCGTGGTCCCAGAGGCAGGACTGCATTCAAAATGTCAGCCAGCACCAGGAGACCACAGCGATTGTTCAAAATAACAGCCCATCACGGCTGCGAAGTGAGGACGTGCTCAGCATGCCATCCGCATGCTGAGTGCGAATGAGACAACAAGCTCAGCGCGTCCCTCACAGCCAGGTGGTTAATAATGAATAGGGCTGGATGATTCTGGTTGTTGCAGCCCGTAGGACTCAGGCGCAACACCGTTTTCCTGTATCTATGTATATTTTGTCGTGTTTCCAGCCAGGTCATCCTTGCTGCTGTCCTGTACCGTGGCTTTGTTTTCAGTCCCAAAGTGGAATATTTCTGGGGAGGGTATAAAAGAAAACCCACCAGTTTGTCTCATGACTGAGAAACAGCATTACCCGAATGGGGTTGCTCAGGTAACAGCTTTTGTCTTCACTAGAAAGTGCTCGCTTTACTGGAGGTGCCTTGATAAGGCAGGTGGGCTTAAAACTTCAATGGCCATTCAAGTAAACTAAAACATCTAATTGTGTTTTGTTTCCCATGGTGTTGTAGGGATAGGCGCAGATGACATCTTTTTTTCTTGTTATGTTTCATAAATAGGAATATGTCTATATGGTGCTACTACCTCCAAAATATGTGGACAATTCCATATATAGGGAATAAACCATATAGACATACTCCTATTAATGAAGCAAATAAAATACCATAAATGCACTGTTTTCAAATGTAATCCGGAAACTAACCATAAGATGTGTACATAAAACATTATTCAGTATAAAAAAATTCTGAAAGTGAAAACAGTGATTTTTATTATTCTTGGCTAAAAATAAAAACTGAAAGCTGATCCCACCCATTTTATTTTAGATAACTGAGTATACAAAACTTCAGGTTGTGAAAAAAGAAATCCTGTTTATTGCAAATTAATTAATTAATTAATTTAACTTTAATTTCTTAATTGTATTATTTATTTATTTTATTTGTATTTAGCACATTAAGACAAATGTTGGTGCATTTTCTGTCATTAAGGGGTTAAGACAGGCATGTGGTGTGTGTGTAGCAAATAAAAATCTGCATTCAAGCCTCAGCCAGAACTTGATTTGGGTGGTTTGTTTAACACCCAGCATAGCTCAATTAGCCAGCAGCAGGGGGTAAGATACAGCAGCACACAATTAGCAAGTAGCAGGGAGATGAGAAACAGCTGTGGTTTGTAATTCTAAACTCTCCAATAGAGCCCTCATCAGATTTCTGGATGCTGGTCAAAGACAAATAGTCACATAATCTTTCTTTTTTTTTTATTTAAAGTTTTTTATTTAGTACGAAGGGTCACAAACCGACCAGCATAAATGGCCTTGCAGGACCAAAAAAAACAGACTTAAAAGAGCAACATAGGAAATAAAAGGGGGAAAGACGTCTCAAGGAAAAACTTCAGATCCACAGAAATGGGGGGAGAGGGGGCTTTGCCACCAAAAAATCAATATGTCTCAGCAGGGGGGGATAAAATAAAATATATCACATAGTACGGCTCAATGAAGTCAGAGATTCAGCAAAAAGGGAGAAAGAGTCCTCAGAAATGTCTCAAAATTCGGGACGAGGAAAAGAAAGAAAAAAAGTCCTCAGAGAAACGGAGCTACTGTAAATAAAGTCGAAAAAAGGAGGGATTTCCGACGGGCGATCAGAAAAAGTAACTTAAAATTACAAGAGAAAACAACTTCGCAATAGTTCAATCAGCCAGTGTCTCGGAATGTTACCTCTCGTAATGCAGGCAATGTAACGGCACCGCTATTCGCGTGGATGGCGCACCGGGAAGGACACGGATCACGGTATGTGTTCTGCCTCCAGGGCTCTCCCGGAGCCGCACAAACTAACCCCTGGGACCAAGGCCAGCACATCCACCCTTCGACATCTAGGCCTCCACGTCCCGTTGCCACCAGCACAGACGCGGCACCGCCGCTCTCTCAGCGACCGCCACCTCCACAGGGTCCCCGCAGGCAGGTCTCATGGTGTCTCCTCGTGATTCAGGGATCCTCTCGGTCATCTGGCAGCTCGGGCCCGACTCAGAAGCCGGCCGCTCTGGATCAGCTCCTCGCGATACGTTCTCCCCGACATAATCCTCGTGCGCCGATCGCCCGGCAAACATCCTGTCCTCTCCTCATCAACCTCCGAGTCAACCTCCGAGAAAATTAAAATTAATAAATTAATGATTTAGAAAGAATATAAGGAGATTGCAGGACACCTTGAATTATTCTTTTGCCGACTGATGAAGCGATTGGTATCGCGAAACGCGTATTGGCGTTCATTTTATGTATTATTTTAATTATTTTAAGAAATAAATTTATTTTACACTGATCGAGGATCCTGCAACCTTATTTTCCTTTGGAGGAACATTACCAGACGGAGGAGGAGAAAGGGGAGTCCGATATCTCCTTTACATATCGGTGGTACTATACATCCAGTGTCAGATTTATGACACCTCCAAATGTGAGTTGAATTACTATACAATCGTTTGGGGAATTCAAAGAAATTATACAGATCACACTATGTTTGCCAATTTTTCCCTTTTCTTTGAGGGTTGATGACCACGTATTACAAGTGATTCTGTTGTTTAATAAGAAGATCTCCAGCTTGAACATTTATCATCAAAAAGGGAAGCGCAGACTTGTCACCACATTTTTTCTTCATTATTGACTATTTTGATGGTTGGAGGTGAACCATCTATGTGTGATCACCTGCAGCTGACTGTTGAACTGCGAATTTAAATGTATGATAGACCTTTGTGTTATCCAACGTATTAATCGCACAGTTCAGTTATATGCATTAGGGGGCGCCAGATACTATATTTTCCATTTTATGCCGTACACTCATGTACCTCCTCCATCAAGGGCACCCCGAACACAGTCAGAGGATGGGGGCCCTCCCTCCCCACTGCTCACAGCCGACAAGTACCTGACAAAGGGGGAAGCTGGAGATCCGGCAGGTAATTCAGGGTAGGCTGCAAAATGGCCGACAGCCGCCTAGGCCCGAAAATAAAAGTGCAAAAATTCTCAGCTGTGCTCCGGGGGGGACAGAAACGGGTCCCAGAGCAATCCACGTAGTAGCCAGCCCCAAAGGAACTCCAATAGTGGGTTTTCTAGGTGGAGACTCCAGTAAAAAAACGCCAAAATCAGAAAAGTTTTGCGGAGCTCCACCAAAGCACGTGTGCTTCCATGCGGTGCTGGCCACCATAATCTTTTTTTTTTACTCTGCTTAGCAACAGTTGCGGAGACAATGACACTGCTTAAAGGGACATAACACATTTTATCAAATCAGTGGGGATGTGCAATATGTTTCGTACCGAATCGATTTTCGGATGAAATTTACCATTTTCGTGCTTCCGAGGGCATCCTGAATCCGAAATGTCGACCACACGAAATTTCTGATCGATTCGAAATTGCAAGTCATTTGATTCGATACTTCGGATGATTCAAAATTTGAGGTCGATTCAACATTTCGGATCGATTCGGCGATTC
Organism: Leptobrachium leishanense; assembly: GCA_009667805.1. Taxonomy (NCBI): domain Eukaryota; kingdom Metazoa; phylum Chordata; class Amphibia; order Anura; family Megophryidae; genus Leptobrachium; species Leptobrachium leishanense. The sequence continues at coordinate 278,146,825 of CM019065.1, forward strand.
CGGTCATTTTGGCGTTTGGATCATTTCGGCGATTCGGGTGATTCGGTTCACTTTGGTTTTTTGTTTTTTAATGAGTTATTTGTTTTTTTTATTGCTTATTTAAGAATGGGAAGTAGATTTACTACCAATAAAATGAAAATTCCTTTACTTATTTATTCTTTTAAGATTTTTTAAGCATTTTTTAGGTGAAATTTTAGGTTTCATAACTTTTTTAAAGAAACAAGGCTTTTTAACCCATAGGTTTCAATGCAGCATATGATTCTGCACACTGCCGGGCAGCACCTCTACAGTATAATAATGCAGCATATGATTCTGCACACTGCCGGGCAGCACCTCTACAGTATAATTAATGCAGCATATGAATCCGCACACTGCCGGGCAGCACCTCTACAGTATAATAATGCAGCATATGATTCCGCACACTACCAGGCAGAACCTCTACAGTATAATTAATACAGCATATGAATCCGCACACTGCCGGGCAGCACCTCTACAGTATAATAATGCAGCATATGAATCCGCACACTGCCGGGCAGCACCTCTACAGTATAATAATGCAGCATATGATTCTGCACATTGCCGGGCAGCACCTGTACAGTATAATTAATACAGCATATGAATCCGCACACTGCCGGGCAGCACCTCTACAGTATAGTTAATGCAGCATATGAATCCGCACACTGCCGGGGATCACCTCTACAGTATAATTAATGCAGCAAATGAATCCACACACTGTCGGGCAGCACCTCTACAGTATAATTAATGTAGCATTTGAATCCACACACTGTCGGGCAGCCCCTCTACAGTATAATTAATGCAGCATATGAATCCGCACACTGCTGGGCAGCACCTCTACAGTATAATTAATGCAGCATATGAATCCACACACTGTCGGGCAGCACCTCTACAGTATAATTAATGCAGCATATGAATCCACACACTGCTGGGCACTGTGGGCAGCACCTCAACAGTATAGTTAATGCGGCATAGGAATCCGCACACTGCCGGGCAGCACCTCTACAGTATAATTAATGCAGCATATGAGGAGGTATGCAGCAGGTTGAATTTAAAGAGAGGGGAGTGCATTTTCAGAGGAGAAGAAAGTTTTGGGAAGTCTAGAGACCTGTCAGGAATGGAATGCACAATGATTTGAAGAACAGCTCAATTCAGGTTTAGACAGTTCTAATACCCATGGCTTGTAATGTAAAATTCAAGTTTTGGCTGCACCACATGTAAACAGTGGTGACTCTAGGAACAATATGTAGGAGAGTCACATAAAATACCACAGCCAAACTGAGGGGGGGGCACGAATAATTTTCATCACTAAATAAGTATTTATAAATAAGATTCCAAAATCCCAGAGTAATGTGGTCCAATAATACCTTTATGCTGTTCTAACCTGATACTTAAATTCAATATTTTATTCGCCGCAATTCGGGGTTTTTGCCGACGTCCGATAACTGCTTCAGCGACTCCAATTTTCACAAATTACGGTGACCATTCGCTAATAGAGATTTCACCATATTTTCGGTGAAATGGATTCCCTGAAATTAGAAGCTAGGGTTAAAAATTAGGGATAGAAAGTAAGGTTAGAAAATAGAAATTAGGGTTCGAATTTATAACCCTAATTTCTAAACCATGCGTCTAACCCTAATTTCTAGCCCTTGTTTTCAGTGGTTCGTTCAACAGATTTAATCAGGCGAATCCTATGGGTGTTAATGTAAAAAAAATTCCCTTTTTTATTTCATATTTATTCAACCGTTTACGATTCTACTTTTCATTTGCCGCAAAAGGTCTCTTTATTTCTTTATTTTTTAGGATTTATTAGGCGTTTATCAGGATATAAAACCAGCTGTACAAAATAAAATACAGCTGCTGTCCTTGGTACTGAATAGCTCTCACCACCAAAGACAGGGGTTTAGGCATCTTTTTTTTTTATTACACCTTTATCTAAGTAAAATTCATCCATTTCATACTCCGAAATAACTAATAAAAACAAAATACAAATTGATCTGAAGAACCAAATACCAATAAAAACAAAATAATGAATTAACACGAAATACGAATTACCGATCTTCCAAACCTACGAATCAATCGGAAATACCAAATCAGGGTAACATAACGAACGAAATGAAACAAAAAAATGGACCGAAATGATCTGAAAAGAAACAAAAAAAATGGAACGAAATGATCCGAAACAAAACCAATTTTTTTGCTGTGCACATGTCTCGTTTTGAACAAGAGATTGACTGGCAAGAGTTTAATGGAGTTGGTATAAGCAGAATTCTACATCGCAATGTTGCATATGTAAATATTCAGACATATATTTCAGCAGAAATTAAAAAGAAAACTCTTTGTAAGAATAGTACAGTATGCACCCAAACTCAGCCTATTGCTTGATGAGTCAACCAGTTTAAACAAAAACAGTTCCGTGATTATTTACCATAGGGGTCAGATGCCAAAAATGAACAAGAGTACAAACATTTTTACTGAACTCATAGAACTAGAAGCTCTAACTACTAAAGAATTGTCAGTCATCCGTTATCTGCTTACACCTAGATTTGAATGGGGAATTTCTTTTTAAAACCCTAATTGGAGTAATGGTAATGGCACTTCTGCCATGTTTGGGTGCGAAATCAAAGAAGTGCATAGGCTCAGAATATTCTCCCTAATATTCGTTTTTGATACTGCTCAACCCACAGGTTTTAATCAACAAAGGCAACATAGTGATATAGGGGCTAGCGATAATCATAAAAAGTACCATCATTTTGACACACCAGGTAATTTGTAGGCAAATTAGTGTATTTTAGGCCATGTAAGACTGTCCATTGCACTACACAGAAATTAGCCAGAGAAGTGTGGCCCTTTCCAAGGCACCACACTGAGCAGAGGAAACCCCAGCAACAACACACTTAGGAAAAACTGCTTCTGGTTAAGAACTTGGAGGGCCGCGTGCTATCTCAAGAGTGGAGGTTGCTGGATAAAACAAGTTTATTGAGAAGATGAAGGTGCTTTGGGCACAGTACTAGCCTGGGAACACTAGTGCATTGTATACAGGAACTGACGTTGAATCACTGTGTTAGTGTTTTGATATTGACAACCTATACGCAGTCATTTGGGCCTACATAAGACTAAATTACACTGAAATTTCTGTGCTCTTTTGTTCCCTGCACTTCCAGGAATCAAACTCCCCGACCCTGCTGTGAATTCAGCATTCACCGCAGGGTCCACCAAAGTGCAGGGAAAATCTGCAGAATGCATCCAAAAACTGCTGTAAAACCGCTGCATCGAACAGAAAAACCACCAGAAAACTGCCGCAAAAAAGGCGAGCGAACCCAACGATCAGCTGCAAAATCATCGAAAGCATCAAAAAAAGCCATCAATCTGCCGAACAGTGCTCCAATCAGCCGCTCAAAAAAGCTGACAAACCGACGAAAGTGGTAAAAAAAACTTTACATTGAAACCTAATTAAACCTGCCGAATGAAACCACTGAAAATCAAGGCATTTCACTGACATTTCAGTGCTGTTCAGTGTTCTCTAAATAGATTAACCATTACTTCTCTATGGGGCATTTTACTGCTGCTGAAGATCACCATATTTTGCTGGCAATTCGCCAATTTTCGGCAAACTGACAGCTTTTTAATAGCCGAATGGCCAGGAAATTGCACCGTACAGGGAAATTCACTGTTCGGTGCAATTTCAGGGCCAGTTCGGCTCTCTTTGAATAACCCTGATAGTAAATGCTAACTGTAGTATTCTGATGAGTTGGTGTTAACGCTAGGATAAGTGACTTTTACGCATGGCCCCATATTCCTTTCCCAATGCTAAACCCATGAAAAATCTGTTAGCGCAACAGTGATTGTGCTAGCTTATGCAAGCTTACTTTGCAAATCCTATACTTTACATGGGGAGCACAATCAGTAATTAGCCTTAGGATAAGTAAGATATTATAAACTGCTAGTGCTAATTACCACAACTATGCGTGGGATGCATCGATGGAAAGCACAGCCGCATCCTAAATATTTGGACAGAATCTTTCAAAAAATACAAAACAAATTCTCCGTAGCTCTACAAGCCATTGCTGGGCCGGATTACAGGTTTATTGCCATTGATGTAGGTGCATATGGGAAAGGGAGCGATGGAGGGAACTTTAGTAATTCAAGCCTGTCCCGGAAGCTGGAGCAAGGAGCACTAGGCATGAGAAAACACAACGCCCTACCAGGAACAGAAATTCTAACCCCCACATGTGCTCTTTGTGATGAGGTGTACCCACTTAAACCATATCTAATGAGGCCGTACCCAGCAATCAGACTTGGTCCATCAGAAACCATTTTCAACGGCCGACTATCCCGAGCAAGACAAGTGGTGTAGTGTACTTTTGGGACCATGACAAGCAAACAGAGACTTTTACACAACATAATGGAAGTGAATCCACCATTTCTGGACAAAATTGTCAAATGTATATGCTTGTTGCGTAACATTATCATTGAAAAAGAGGGGGAGCAGCAAGCAAAAAATTTCACAAACCCCAGAATTTGGCCAACAAGGAGCACTATTACATTTTTTATGCAAAAACGCTGGCGCAGCGCTAACGCGCGTAAATTAGCGCTGGTATTACTATCTGAGCGTATTTTTTAATCCGCAAAAAATACCGCGCGTAGAATAGTAGCGCAAAAACGCGCACACATTAACGCTGCTCGCAGAAATCGGTGGGCGGACTGTTTTTTTCACGCGATTCAGCCAATCTGAATTACGAACCACAATTGTCTCCCGTTAAGTTTTTGCACCTGTCAAAATAAATCTGAGTATATATGCACCAGCAATAATAAAAACACGCACAACTTATCAATTTTATTGTTTGGGTATGCGTAGAATGTGTAACTATACTTTGCTGTATTTTTTTTTGGGCTGGTGTATTTGGTTTCGGCCAGAACATTCTGATTTGCAGTTACCACCAGCTTTTCAAAGACGTTAAAATTATGCGTGCAAACGTTGTCCGTTAAATTTTGCGCTAAGATTGTAATACCTTGCGCGCACCTGCGCACAAACGCATTTGCGCTCACAATGTTAAGTATAGGACGCGCAAAGTACATTACACTCGCAAAGGGTTCGCGCAGGTCCACCCGCGTTAGATGTTAACACGCATTTTTTGCACGGACATTGTAATACGACGTTCTGCGCAAAGGGTTTTGTCCCTCGCGTTAATGCGTTTTTGCACACGCGTTATCGTTTGTGCGAAGAATGTAATAGTGCCCAAGAAGATTTATGACACTCAGGTAAAATAGCACCTGGGTCAAATGTAAAACTCTTTTTTTTATCTCTGAAGTAGATATCTGAACATTTTTATTATCTTCCAACCAAACAACACGGTCCTCTAGGGAAGAAACAGCCGCAGACTTGAAGCGTATGTAAATGGGAGGCCTTTTATTCCAACATACAGAAGCAAACAGCACACTTGGCTTTGGAATCACTATTGCAGGTGATTCAGTCAAAAACTACAAAAGAAAACCTAACTCAAATGAGAGTACTAACTATACATCCAGCACTCCTAGCTATCCTGAAACCATAATCTCATAAACAAAAGAAAAAAAACACAGCATCTCTTTAGAAGTGCTACTGCTCCATGCCCTGCTCTGAGCAGTCTGATTAAACACACTTCTGTCCAGCAGTCAGCAGCCTGGGAATTTACCTGTGGCTTAATTGGTTAATTAATTAATTTATTTATTTATTTATTTATAAAGTATTTTACCAGGAAGGATACATTGAGATTTCTCTCGTTTTCAAGTATGTCCTGGGTTCAAGAACATTGAAATGTTACAGTCGTTACAGAAATACAAAGTAATACAATGCAAGATATTAAAAAAAACACACAAATATACAGATTAACAGAAAATAAATATGTAGGAAATAGTCATTATGTTACATGTTTAGAGGCGCATTCCGTATTGAGGTATGTTAATAGGGAGCTCTTGAGCGACTTTAGACTGGGGGAAGATTTGATGGCGTATGGGAGGTTATTCCATAACTGTGGTGCTCTGTAGGAAAATGAGGACCGAGCCACTGTCTTTTTGTATTGTGGTATTGCAAGTAAGGTGCTGGTCCTGGATCAGAGGTTATAGGATGAGGGAACTGCTGGAGGAAGCAGTCTATTCAGATAGGGTGGCAGCTTCCCAGAAAAGCTCTTAACATGTCACAATGGTGGGTCATGTAGTTACATTGTAGCACAAAGCGGCAGAATGAGTTATACAATGTGGTAAGTTTCTGAAGTTGTGTTTGCGGGGCCGCTGCATACACTACATCTCCGTAATAAATAGCCAGCATAAGCATTTGTTGTACAATTTGCTTTCTTACCGTGAGGTTCAGGCAGGATCTGTTTCTGTACAGGGCACCTAGTTTGGGGTAAAGTTTAGATGAAAGTTTTTCGATGTGGGGGCCAAAGGATAGATTTGGGTCTAACCACATACCTAGTTATAAATGAGAGAAGTGACTGTGGTCAGCGTGCCATTTGATTTTGTCCCCACACATAGATGGGGATTTTGCAATTTATGTAGTTTAGGTGCTGTTCCAAAGAGCATTGTTACCGTTTTGTCAGTATTTAAAAAAAGTTTGTTGTGTTTGATCCACTTTTCTACCTTTGTGAATTGGTTTTGCAGCACGGCCTCCAGTTGTGGGAGAGTTTGTTTGCTGGTATAGATTATGGTGTCGTCTGCGTATATGTGTACAGTTGAGGCTTTGCAGATGTTAGGCAGATCATTTATGAATATTGTAAATAGCAGGGGGCTGAGTATTGAGCCTTGGGGTACACCGCAAGTGACTGGGAGGGGGAGGGAGGAGCTGCCAGAAATGGACACATATTGCCATCGGTCAGATACATATGATTGAAACCAGGTTAGTGTGCGATCACCAATACCAGAGTCTTTAAGTTTTTTTAACAAGATGCCATGGTCTACTGTGTCAAAGGCTTTGGCAAAATCAAGGAAGATGGCTCCAGTTAGGTTTCCTTGTTCCATCCCAGCTTGGATATCATTGCAGACTTTTAAAAGGGCAGTTGTAGTTGAGTGATTTGGTCGAAAGCTGGATTGATCCTTGGTTAAGTAGTTCCAATATTGCTAATAATCACGTAATTGTGTGTAGACGCATTTTTCCAACATTTTTGACATTACAGGGAGCAATGATAATTGGCAACAAGTGTGTGAGAGGATAGAGACCATGCAGGAGTCTGGACCCTAAATACCTAAACTCAATTACTCTCCCAGACGTCTTGTTACCCAACCCATGCACTCTTTCACATATCCTCCCCCCCAGCTCAGACCCATGGGAGTGAGCGGCCTTCATCAATAAGCAGTGTACACAGGAGAGCCCATCAGCATTCTCCTGAGCTTTACCAGCCCTATGCTCCATAGAAAAACTAAAAACGCAAGGGAGGAAAAACTGTGCCCGCAGTTTTCCCCTTTGCGCCCGCGTTTTAATGCTGGATTACAATGCAGCCGCAAAAAATGCTGCTTGCATTGTTATCGAGCGTAAAAAGCCGGGATGCTTGCGGCAGCGCTGAGCGCAGCCACGAGCATCCACTCGCTGGAGTCCATAGGACTCCATTGAGTTCCTCCCTGCCGGTCACGTGACCGGCCGGATATCGCCTCGCGAGAGCCGGCTGGTCGGCGTAGTGATACGCAGGGAGAGACTGGCGGGACTTTTTCCCCAAGTCTTTCCCTGTTCCCGCCGGCCAGAGGAGGCGAGCAGAGCCACGGTCCTCACCGCGGGACAGAGGGTGAGTATGTGCTTTTATTTTTTTATTTTTTAAGGCTGGTGTTAACGGATTCTGCAGAAGTGGAATCCGTTAACACCAAGTCCTGGCTCTGGTTAACTTTGCGCTGACCAGAGCCAGGCGTTAATCAGCGCTGGGACATTGTAATACCAGCGCTGATTAACACTTTACGCTCCCCATGTTAAACATAGGGAGCACAAAGTACAGTAACCTCGCACAGTGCTTTGCAAGGTACCAAACACAAAAGGGTTTTTTAACCCGTTTGCGTTTGGATTGTAATATGCAGTAAATGCCGTGGCAAACGTTATTGCTCACGCAGGTGAGCGTTAATGTTTGCGTATAGAATGTAATAGTGCCCTAAATGACTGAAGGCTCAGAAACCACCTGGTCACCCTAGCTTTTTTCTCTTTATTGCACCTCATTCAACCTCATCCCATCTAATTGAGCTTGGGAAGCCTTCTAAGTGAAGTCTTCAAAGTGAGCACTTAGAGGAGATCTTCTGGTGAGTGATTTTGATTTTTGTTTCAAACAGATCTTTTCTATTCATCTTAAGGTTTTAAGTTAGGTCTGGTGTGTAAATTAGGTTAGGCTGGTGACTCATTCCTCTTACTGATTAGCATACAATTGGAATCAATTGCGTGCTATTTGCTAGAGTGGTTAAACTTGTCCACTCCTTGCTGGGGGAGGTGTTCTTAGGTGACTATATAAAGCTTGTGGAATATTAGCTTGGTCTAATTGAGCTTGGGAAGCCTTCAAAGTGAAGTCTTCAAAGTGAGTACTTAGAGGAGATCTTCTGGTGAGTGATTTAGATTTTTGTTTCAAACAGATCTTTTCTATTCATCTTAAGGTTTTAAGTTAGGTCTGGTGAGTAAATTAGTTTAGGCTGGTGACTCATTCCTCTTACTGATTAGCACACAATTGGAATCAATTGACCATCTAAAAACACATAGATTACAGGATCAGAAACAACATGGGTTTACCTCATGGAGATCATGACAAACTAATCTTATTGATTTTTTTGATTGGGTAACAAAAATAATAGACACAGGTGGTGCAGTAGACATTGCTTATTTAGATTTCAGTAAGGCTTTTGATACTGTTCCGCATAGAAGGCTTATCAATAAATTGCAATCTTTGAGTTTGGATTCTAATATTGTTGAATGGATTAGGCAGTGGCTGAGTGACAGGCAACAGAGGGTTGTGGTAAATGGAGTTTATTCGGCGCAAGGTCTTGTTACCAGTGGGGTACCTCAGGGGTCAGTACTTGGAGCCATTCTATTTAATATTTTTATTAGTGATATTGCAGAAGGTATTAATGGAAAAGTATGTCTTTTTGCTGATGACACAAAGATTTGCAACAGGGTTGGCGTTCCTGGAGGGATCAGCCAAATGACAAATGATTTAGGTAAACTAAAAAAATGGTCGGAGCTGTGGCAATTGAGTTTTAACGTGGATAAGTGCAAGATAATGCACCTGGGACGTAAAAACCAAGGGCTGAATATAGAATATTTGATACAGTCCTAACCTCAACATCTGAGGAAAGGATTTAGGGGTTATTATTTCAGAGGATCTAAAGGTAAGTAGTCAATGTAATAGAGCAGCAGGAAATGCTAGCAGAATACTTGGTTGTGTAGGAGAGGTATTAGCAGTAGGAAAAGGGAAGTGCTCATGCCACTGTACAGAGCACTGGTGAGACCTCACTTGGAGTACTGTGTGCAGTACTGGAGACCGTATCTCCAGAAGGATATAGACATCTTAGAGAGAGTTCAGAGAAGGGCTACTAAAATGGTGTACGGCTGAAGGAGAAAAGTTACCAGGAAAGGCTTAATGATCTTAACATGTACAGCTTGGAAAAAAGACGAGACAGAGGAGATATGATAGAAACATTTAAATACGTAAAGTGAATCCACAAGGTAGAGGAAGGGAGTATATTTAAAAGGAAACAAAGTAGCAAAACAAGAGGACATAGTCTTAGATTAGAGGGGAAAAGGTTTAAAAGTAACATCAGAAAGCATTATTTTACTGAGAGGGTGGTGGATACATGGAACAGTCTTCCAGTTGAAGTGGTAGAGGCCAAAACAGTAATTGAATTTAAGCAAGCATGGGATAGGCATAAGGTTATCCTAAACAAAAGATAAATCCAGGTAAAGTATCCATGTAATTGGGCAGACTAGATGGGACGAAAGGTTCTTATCTGCCGACATTTTTCTATGTTTCTATGTTTCTATCCATGTTAGAGGTGTATGATCGGTAATCAGCTTAAATTTTCTACCCAGTAGATAGTATCGTAACGTCTCCAATGGCCATTTGATCACTAAACACTCTTTTTCCACCACAGAGTACCTTTGTTCGTGCACATTCAGTTTTCTACTTAAATACATGACAGGATGTTCTTCACCCCCCTGTATTTGAGACAAGACGGCTCCTAGACCCACCTCAGAAGCATCAATTTGTACCAAAAATTCTCTCATGAAATCAGGAGCAACCAAGACCGGGTCGTCGCACAATGCCATCTTCAACACATGAAATGCCTGCTCGGCCTCAGGATTCCATTTTACCATTACGGAACTTTTAGACTTTGTTAGCTCTGTTAAACGATTAGCAATAATGGCAAAATTAGGAATGAATCTACGGTAATATCCAGCAAGACCTAGAAATGCTCTCACTTGTTTCTTCGTTACCGGACAGGGCCAGTAAGAAATAGCATCTACTTTGCCTTTTTGTGGTTTAAGTAGCCCCTTTCCAATAGTGTAACCTAGATATTCAGCTTCTTCCAATCCTAAAAAGCACTTAGTAGGGTTGGCAGTTAGGCCGGCAGCCCGGAAAGAATATATCACAGCCTGAACATGGGGTAAGTGTGATTCCCAGTCCGCACTATGAATCACCACATCATCAAGGTAGGCTGCTTCATATTCTCTGAGGCTTAAGGATTTTATCCATCATCCTTTGAAAAGTAGCAGGGGCGCAATGCAACCCAAACTGCTAAACCTTATACTGGAATAAGCCCTCTGGTGTAGAAAAAGCTGTTCTTTCCTTGGCCCTTTCTGTCAGGGGGACCTGCCAGTAACCTTTTGTTAAATCTTAAGTATCTGGAACCTCCTAATCTCTCTATCAATTCATCAACCCGAGGTATAGGGTAAGCATCAAATTTAGAAATTTAATTTAGTTTACGAAAGTCATTGCAGAATCGTATTTCACCATTTGGTTAGGGCCCTATTACAATCTTCGCGCAAACGTTTGTGCCTGCGCAAAAACACATTAGCTCAAGGGGCAAAACCCTTTGCGCTGAACGTCGTATTACAATGTCAGCGCAACAAATGTGCATATACGTCTACCGTGGGTGAACCTGTGCGAATGCTGCGCGAGCTTACTGTACTTTGCGCGTCCTATACTTAACATTGTGAGCGCAAATGCGTTTGTGCGCTGGTACGTGGATAGTATTACAATCTATGCGCAGTTTGTAACGCACAGCCTTTGCGCGCATAATTTTAGCAACTCCTACAAGCTGGTGTTAATGGCAAATTCTATCAACCTGGCCGAAACTAAATACACCAGCCAAAAAAAACCCACAGAAAAGTATAGTTACACATTCTACACATACCAAACCAATAAATTTGAGTTGTGTTTGTTTTTTTATTGATGCAGCATATATGCGCAGATTGACTTTGACAGGCGCAAAAACTTAACGTGAGACAATTGTGTTTTTTAATTCTGATTGGCTGAATCGCTTGAAAAAAACAGTCCACACACTGATTTCTGCGCGCAATGTTGCTGCGCGTGCGTTTTTGCGCATCTGTTTTACGCGTGTTATTGCTCAACGGATGAAAAATGCACGGGGATTGTGATACCAGTGGGGATTTATGCGTGTTAACGCTTTGCACAAAAATTCACGTTTTGCGCGTGCGTTTTTGCGTGAAGAATGTAATAGGGCCCTTCATGTTTAGTGATACGTGTTTTACCTGGGACTGGGGAGAAGACATCTCTATTTTTAGAAACAAACTCCATTACTTCCTGAATCTGATGAGGCGCGAGAGTCTCTGCAATGTGTACCTCAGGTTCAGTCTCAATTAGTCTGGGAGTAGATTCCCTTTGCATCATCATCACTTCTCTCTCTACCCAAGGCTTCAGTACGTTTATATGGTAAATTTGTTCTGGCGTCCTCCTGCCTGGTTGTCTTACTTTGTAATTTAACTCATTGACCTGTTCAATTATTTCATATGTTCCTAGCCAGGTTGCAAGGAACTTACATTCGACTGTAGGAATCAGTACGAGAACGCTGTCGACAGGATGAAAATCAATTACCCTGGCGTTTCTATTATAACTTACTTCCTGGGCTCTCTGGGCTTTTTCCATATTTTCCTTTACAATTGGCATTATGGCTTCCATACGCTCCTGCATTTGCGCAACATGTTCAATAACACTGTGGAGAGAGAGGTGGGTTCCTGCTCCCATGTTTCTTTAGTGATATCTAATATACCTCTGGGGTGTCTACCATATAACAAATCAAAGGGTGAGAACTCTGTGGAAGACTGAGGTACTTCTCTAATGGAGAACATAAGATACGTCAATAAACAATCCCAATTTTTACCATCTTTGTCTATCGTTTTTCGTAACATGGACTTAAGTGTTTTAATAAACCTTTCAACCAGACAATCAGTCTGAGGATGGTGAGCCGATGTTCTAAACTGCTTAATTTTCAAGAGTTTAGATAATTCCTTCATTATGGTCAACATAAGAGGGGGGTCCCTTGGTTGGTAAGGATTTCCTTTGGTATGCCCACCCTGCTTATTGTTCCTCTGACCACATCTCTCTAGTAGCAACCCTTTCAAAGGTGGTGAGGTAGGCCTCCACATCATCTGACTCTGTCATCTTGTGCATAAAGTCATTTATTTTAATACGTTGTCCATTATCCCTTTTTTGGGTACCAGCAGAAGGCGACAGTACATGTTGCAGGACATTTGTTAGTGCAGCTCTGTCTTCCCGCTGAACCTCCAGGAAACTGCTAACTTGGGCAGACAGCAAGCGGTTAGTCTCCTGTTGGACTGCAGTAGCCTGCACCAACGCCTTCACCAGCTTCTCCATCTTTCATGCAAACAACTTCACAATAAAATCTTTTATCAGCAACTTCCAGAGAAAAACTTTTAAACTCACAGACCTTTCAGTGTTGTGCCCGCATTCTCCACCACTTGCAGTATAGTAATAGCAACCGTTCGGGATGCTTGGTTCCAACCAAACAACACGGTCCTCTAAGGAAGAAATAGCCACAGACTTGAAGCTTGTGCAAATTGGAGGCCTTTTTTTCCAGCATACAGAAGCAAACCGCAGACTTTGCTTTGGAATCAATATTGCAGGGGATTCAGCAAAAAACTACAAACGAAAAACTAACTCAAATGAGAGTACTAACTATACATCCAGCACTCCTAGCTATCTTGAAACCATAATCTCACAAACAAAAGTAAAAACAAAATACAGCATCTCTTTAGAAGTGCTACTGCTCCACTCCCTACTCTGAGCAGTCTGATTAAACACACTTCTATCCAGCAGTCAGCAGCCTGGGAATTTACCTGTGGCTTAATTGGTTAATTGGCAACAAGTGTGTGAAAGGATAGAGACCATGCAGGACTCTGGGCCCTAAATATCTACCCTCAAATACTCTCCCAGGCGTCTTGTTACCCAACCCATGCACTCTGTCACAATATAATGTATATATTACACACCCTACAATATCCCTAATGAAAAAAATGGAAGATAATGAAAATATATATATATATGTGTATTGTTTTTACCTAAGTTTTAAGTTTTTTAATTATATTGATGTGTATATAGTACTTTTTTGGTTGTTTGTTAGAATATTGTTATGTTTATGCAAGTTAGCCTGTTAATAAATTTTACCTTTTAAAAAAATTGACATGTATGTATGAATTATTAGATCATAAATACCTGTGGGTTCGGGACCATTTGGTCTGTGACTCGTTGCCACAACTTGCGTTGTACATCACAGGCAAGATATCTCTTGTCCTTCATATCCCACAGAGGGCATAGGTCTTGCACGATACTGTTCAATGAAAACAATAACAATGCATTAAGATCAGTGTTAAAAAAACCTTTAAAATTTAATATATAAAAAAATTATCAAAGATGTTTATAAAAAAAAGTGAATAAGAATACTTTTTTACTATGCGATTTGCCTATAAACCTGTTAAACTATCCCCTAAAATCAGGGTATGTCGCCAACACTTTGGTGCAGTACTGCGCTCTGATATTAGTTCTCTCTGCCGTCGAAGAGAGCCGATGTGCAGCAACCTGCGGCAAACTTCAGCATATTTTGCCATCATTACAGTTTTTACAATGAATGAACAAACAGCCCCAAACTTGCACCATATGGGGAAATTCAACAGTCAGTGCCCTTCAGGTGGCATGTTCAGTGCTTAGTAAAATAAACCCCTTTGTACAGCTGCACCCCTCCCTATACACAGCTAGTTCCACCTATCTCCCATACCCAAAAAGTGTTTTGGTAAGCTTGCATCATGTCTGCACCAATAATTTTCAGTGGGAGTTTCAATAATTGGTCTTGTTTGATTTCTTGAGTAGAAAACAAAAAAATACAGAAAAATCAATATAAAAATGCATTTTAACTCACCTAATGAATTTGACCAGCGATTGTTCTGAATTGTGCGATATTTCCCAGGATTCAGGGAGTGGTCGTCCGTCTGCTGCAATCTTTCCCCGTTGAAAAGACGTTGGCCACAATGGACGATAGTACTATTTTTTTTTAGTATTATTTTTTGAGAAAGTATTTTACCAGGAAGGATACATTGAGATTTCTCTCACTTTCAAGTATGTCCTGGGTGGCGAGTCTGTACTGTTAGGTGGCTTGCCTAAGGACACTTACTGGAGAGGTGCTCGTTGGGATCGAGCCCATGTCTCCACAGGCTCTCTCCACGCAGAGCAGTGATGTTACCTCTACTTCACCCAGCCACCTTAATGTTGCGGGATCGGTGGCTCACCTGACTTCCAAAGAGATACATTTTGTTGTCTTAATTTATTCTGTCAGCTAGAAGAGCAGTGACGGAGGAATGGCTGAAGATTAGGCTTGTGCACTGATTTTTTTTTCGGTTCGATTCGGTTTGATTTGTTTGGATGTTTAAAATTTTCGATTCGGCTCGTTTCGACCGATTTCTGTTTCGATTCGGTTCGGCTCGTTTTTCGTGTACATTTTTTTTTAGGAATATCGACCATTTTTCGTGTTTTCGGGTCACTTTGCCTGTTTTTTGTATCGACTTTTCGTGATTTCGGAAATTTTCGTTTTTTCGGAACGTTTGTTCTCCTCGTTTCAAAGTGTCTAACTCTATTCGTTTTGACGTAAACTGCTATGGTTTACTTTTTTTATACTTTATATATTTTTTTCTAATAAATTTTTGGTTTGTTTTTCGGATCTGATAATTCATTCTGTCGATACGATAATTCTGGCGATTCTATCTTGTTTTTTTTTTATTAAATAAAGATCCTTTTTTTCTTATGAATATACATTTCACAACTTTATTTAATCATATTAAAATGGTATGAAAGCCAAGGAACAAAAAAAATGAACAAAACGATTTAAAATACACTAAACTGACCCGAATATCACTTGAAACAAGTGATACGCATTTACAAATACAAAATTTACAGAATCAGCGATATAACCGATAATAGTTAAATATACGATGTCCAGAATTACCGAAATGGAACCGAAATCACGAATGGAACCAAAATCATGAATAGAGCAAAAATAAATTTCGATTTGACACATTTCAAGTCCATTCGAAAAATCCGAAAAATTTTTGTTTCGGCTCGGAAAACTTTTCGGATCTGTCAGTTTTCGGGTCCGATCTGATTTGGAAATTCGGCCGAATCCGAAGACACGAATCGGGAAATTTCGTGAAAATTCCGAAATTCCGAAACCCGAAACGCACATCCCTACTGAAGATTGAGCAACCAACAAATGATAAAATATTGGCTAAAATCATAGATAACTACCTTGTGGACGAACATACAGCGGTCCTTCACCACATACTGGAGTCCTGTCATAAATTATATGAGCCTTGGACACTCATTGGACTTGTTTGAGTTAAGCCTGGACATCAGAATTGGGTGGTTTGGATGGGTTCCGGTAGCTGCCCAACTGCAATGATGATGTTCAATTGTGTAGCTCTGAGCCTTTGTGAATCTTTTTTTCTCACTCTTTTCCTTTTTCCCTTTCTGTTTTATTTTTTCTGTTCACATTAAAATTATAACTGGAAAAATCTGTGGGCCTATGTATGATTTTTACACATGCTATGACTCCAAGGATCCTCCAAGGAAGTGGAATCAGTTAGCACCAGCTTCAAGCTGTAATTAACTTTTCAGTTAACCGCAGCGGGGTGTAATTAGCGTTAGGATTTTGTAATCCTAACGCTGTTTACTCTTTGCACTCCCCATGTTAAGCATAGGATGCGCAAAGTACAGTAAACTCACACTAGAAAGCGCAATCTCCGATGCACTAACAGGTGTTTTAACCAGAAAGCATTCGGATTGTAATATGGGCGGCCCGTACTAGGACCACTTAACCTAATGTTAACGCTCACATAGCTGAGCGCTAACGTTAACGATAAGATTGTAATATCAGGGAAGGGAGCAGAGCCATATAAGGATGCAGTCGCACAAGCCTTCTTTGAGCAGAAGGAAAAATCCGTGAGAGTGTACTTCCTTCCACTCTGACGCCTGTGTGGCCACCTCACTGAGTGCAGCTAGTGCACTCTTCATTACAAAGCGTTACAAATCACGCTTTGTAGCCCCATCTGCATCTATCATAGCTTTTTTGACGAGGAGGCTGAAATCACGTCCGGTGGTAGTACGCGCAATTCATGCTCATGCTACACTGTGTGGCCCTCCCCATCCAGCTTTCACAAAGCTGCAACGGACGCAGGGAAGTGCGGTCACACGGAAGCACTCTGTGCGTTTGCGTGACCGTAGCCTTAGATGTTACTTCCCTTAGCGCCGGCTCCTGTCACAGGCGGAGTGATACCAGACGTACACCGCCAAAGAAAAATACCAACACCAAAAAAAAAATAAGAAGAAATACCCTGAGAATAAGACCTACAGGACTATTCACTAAACGTGAAACTCAGGAGAAGTGAAAATTCGAGGTCGAAATAGCCAAACCAGAAAAATTCTCCCATTTATCTCACTTTCCAAATCTGCTATTTGGTTTAGATTTTTCTCTTCTCCTGCCAATTCTCCTGAGTTTCGCCTTTTAGTGAATAGACCTGTTAGTGTGTTTTTTGGGAGCCAAGAAAATATAAGACAGTGTCTTATTTTCTGGGAAACATGGTAGTTGCATTACCAGTTTGAGTGTAAATACAGTGATGTATTTGTGTAGGAAGATATGTAAATACAGACATGTAGCTGTTTAGAGTTTTATGATTGTATATTTGTGTGAAATGCAGGGAATTATTTTTACGTGTCATCAGGGTGTGCATAGATAAGAAATTAATGTGTGTAAATGTAAATATACATATAAAGCACAAGAGCTAGTGCATGTAATTTTATACTTGTGTTGGGTGTCTTGGTTTTTGAATGCAGAAGTCTATTTCTGAAAATTAGCATACAACTTTAGCACTTACAGGTACATGATACTCAGGGAGTCTACCACCTCCAAATGCAGTATACATGCCTATTTTGTGCTTTGTTGCATGTTCTAACTGCAATGTGTAATTGTATGAAGTTATGTATCCATATTTATTTATTTATTTATTTATTTATAAAGGATTTTACCAGGAAGGATTTGACAGAACAGAAATGCACTTGTATTAAATGTCACTTTCAGTGAAAGCAAGTGTAGCTACCAATCACCAATCAAATCTGCAAAACAGTATTGACTACTTAAACTATAGAACAAGTAGAAGAAGACTGTTGTGACTTTCTGAAAGAGAACAAAATGGGATCTTTTGTTACAATTACTTCATAATAAACATATTAGTAACACATATTAATCCATACACCCTTTAAGCTCTCAATAAATTAGAAGCTATTGCTTTTATGACCTTTAGCCTTCCTGCTGTTCACCAGTAGCAGGTGCCAGCTGCACAAAAAATATGGCTGATACATTTAAACGTCAAGTATTTTCTACCTCTGATTTTGACCAGCAGCTGACCTGTTAGTTGCAATTGTTTCTGTGCTGCCCTAAAGGCTACATCAACCAGCTAGGATAAACAAAAAAGCATGCATCCACCAGCTGTCTAGCCTAAGGCATGCTTCATTGATACCTAGTGTCTAGTGAATGACATTTGCTTTTATTTTATATACTGGGAGACTCTTATTAAGGTCCTACCATATTAAGCAAAAAATAAAATAATGCTATACTGTCATAATATCTTGAAAAAAGTCCTTTGGGACTGAAATGTCAATTAATAAAATTATTTTCAACATGTTACTTAGTCTCTGTGTTGCAGGATATCATGGTATATATATATATATATATATATATACATATTTAAAATATCATAATAGTGAAGCATTGTTGTACAAAATTATATTTATATATATATATATTTTAATACTGCAACAGTGTGCTGAATTATGTGCAACATAGCACATGTGTATTAACAGTGTTAATATATGTCCTTCTCCAGGGAAATAAGTTGGGAACCTCTAATGTAATGGGTACAATAATGATGGATGTTCTTGGAGCTACTCTAGTGGCCATCTTAATGCAGAAGATCTCCCATAGAAGCTTGTTGAAATAGTAGCTTGGCTGTTTACTGTAAAAATAAAAAAAAGTATATGCTAAATTCACATAAACGCAAACTTAAAAACAAGTCCAATTGTCATTTTTTTATTTTGTCACACAATACTTTAATATTCATTTCAAATTAACAATCAGTAAAAAACAGAACAGAACTAACTCACTGATTTTATAATGCATTTGCATGCAGTTAGTATTTTCCACTCAGGGCTGGTCCAAGATATTATGCCGTTTGAGTCTAGGGGCAAAGTGCTGCTACTTTCCTGACCCAACAATTCTCTTACCAATTAACATGCTCTTGTTTGGCTTTGCAGAGGTAGAGGTGAGCAAAGTACTGTAAAAGCACTGCCCCCTCCAGCACCCTAATTGATGTAGTGCCTAGAGTGCCTGAAAAAGTGCTGCACATGAGCTGGGACCCTGACTCCCTACCTGCCATGAGAGATGACCTGGCCACACTGCTACACGGGTTCCCTGTCACTTTGCAAGGTGGAGCACAAGCAAAGTTCACAGCTTGTTGAGGGGATATGGAGGAGCAGCCAGGGCACAAAGAGATGTTCCAACTGGTTCAGAGATGAACGAGCTGCCTCATTACCCCATGCAAGGCCACATACATACACTATATTGCCAAAAGTATTCGCTCACCTGCCTTGACTCGCATATGAATTTAAGTGACATCCCATTCCTAATCCATAGGGTTCAATATGACGTCAGTCCACCCTTTGCAGCTATAACAGCTTCAACTCTTCTGGGAAGGCTGTCCACAAGGTTTAGGAGTGTGTTTATGGGAATTTTTGACCATTCTTCCAGAAGTGCATTTGTGTGGTCACACACTGATGTTGGACGAGAAGGCCTGGCTCTCAGTCTCTGCTCTAATTCATCCCAAAGGTGTTCTAACAGGTTGAGGTCAGGACTCTGTTCAGGCCAGTCAAGTTCATCCACACCAGACTCTGTCATCCATGTCTTTATGGACCTTGCTTTGTGCACTGGTGCACAGTCATGTTGAAAGAGGAAGGGGCCAGCTCCAAACCGTTCCCACAAAGTTAGGAGCATGGAATTGTCCGAAATGTCTTGGTATGCTGAATTATTCAGAGTTCCTTTCACTGGAACTAAGGGACCAAGCCCAGCTCCTGAAAAACAACCCCACACCATAATCCCCCCTCCACCAAACTTTACACTTGGCACAATGCAGTCAGACAAGTACCGTTCTCCTGGCAACCGCCAAAGCCAGACTCATCCATCAGATTGCCAGATGGAGAAGCGCGATTCTTCACTCCAGAGAACGCGTCTCTACTGCTCTAGAGTCCAGTGGCGGCGTGCTTTACACCACTGCATCCAACGCTTTGCATTGCACTTGGTGATGTATGGCTTGCATGCAGCTGCTCGGCCATGGAAACCCATTCCATGAAGCTCTCTGTGCACTGTTCTTGAGCTAATCTGAAGGCCACATGATGTTTGGAGGTCTGTAGCGATTGACTCTGCAGAAAGTTGGCGACTTCTTAGCACTATGCGCCTCAGCATCTGCTGGCCATGCTCCATCAGTTTACGTGGCCTACCACTTTGTGGCTGAGTTGCTGTCGTTCCTAAACACTTCCACGTTCTTATAATACAGCTGACAGTTGACTGTGGAATTTTAAGGAGCAAGGAAATTTCACAACTGGATTTGTTGTACAGGTGACATCCTATCACAGTTCCATGCTGGAATTCACTGAGCTCCTGAGAGCGACCCATTCTTCAACAAATGCTTGAAAAACAGTCTGCATGCCTAGGTGCTTGATTTTATAAATCTGTGGCTATGGAAGTGATTGGAACACCGGATTCTGATTATTTGGATGGGTGAGCGTATACTTTTGGCAATATAGTGTATTTCCCTCCCTGGTCGGTCTCCATCTGCTTTGCAAGTGATGGTTGTCTCACTTTTTCTGGCTATACCGGCTCCTAGAGGTTGTGGCCTAGCCAATGAGAAGCTGTTTGTGCTAAGTGCTGAGGCCCTGAATATTTTTGGTGGCCTTGGGCTGGGCCTGGTCTATGTGGTGCCTTGCTGGTCTGGATACTTCCACTTGGAGGCAGATGCAGGTCTAGGCCTGAAAGGCTCTGCAGCAATAGGGCAGACTCCCTAACCTGTGAGGGCTTGCATTGGCTGTTTCACTATCAGCTGCGTGGATTTTGGACATGGGATTATGTCTCACCACCAATCACCTCATATTCTTCTTTTTACTGTCTAACTCTCCTTGCCTTTATTCCATTTAATTACCAGTGTGATGTGGTTGCATTTACCCTGAGGACTTTTTTACTTTTCAATGTCTTTTTCTTACTGTTTTTTGGATGCTATGATATGTGCTATGCTATGAAATGTGGACTACATGTTCTATGTTGCATTTAATTGTACTTTAACAACTTTAAAAAGGTTTGCTTATTATTGTTTCATCATAAAATTCATAAATAAGGATTTTTATTAAAAAACTGCCATTTAAAAAAAAAAAAATGTGCAATCTGTGTCCCAGAGAGACCCAATATTACCCCTTGTGGGCCAGCCCTGTTTGCACAAATTGACAAACCTTATTTTAATGTTACACTTGTGTTCTTAGTTTAATAGTCGTTGTAAAGTCAGACTGGTTGCCTCACTATTTTCTGCTAATCCGGCTCCTAGAGGCTGTGGCCTCTACATGTTCCCAGAAAGACCAATAGATTCATTAGATTGCTTCCCAAAATTATCTCGGTACACGCTGCCAGTGTTTTTTACCCAGAGAGACCCACTGTTACATCTTGTGGGCGGGCCCTGTTTGCACAAATTGACAAACCTTCTTTTAATGTTACAGTTGTTTTCTTAGTTTAATAGTTGTTGTAAAGTCACTGTGGTGTGACTGGTCTCCAGCTTGAGGACCAGACCCCAACCTTTCACAGCGTCTGTCCCTTCTTCCAAGTAAAGCAGATCAGATTTCTCTACAACCCTCAGCCAGGATTTGAGGGAGTTCCGTATCACCCCTTGTAGCTTTCCCCAATCATCATGCACAGTATAGTGCAGGGAAGAATAGGGATATTTTATTTGAGATGGAGTTTATATGGGAAACAGGTGATGGTGGTAAAACGACACAATAGAGTATATTGTCTACATTAGGAGGATGAGAAACAAATAAGGGGATACAGAAATCTGATTACTATTCAACAGACAGCATTAACACATTATCAGCAACAACTGAACATCATATCAATCCAGGGCTGGCCTGGGACAAAAAAAATCGGCGCTGGACTTCATCCGGACTGACCCAGTCCAATTATGCAAAAACGCATGGACGGATTAGGATCTCTATGGGCCTGGAGCTAAAGTTTTTGTTTGGAGGTTTGGGCATTTAATGAAATGAAAACATAATTTATGTTATTTTAAATTGCGTACAATTTCAGTGCTTTGTGTTTCGCCTCATTTCGGCGCTCTTCAGTGATTCCATTTTGATAAAAATACAGTGAATTCAATATTTACAGGTCTATTCACTAACAGGTGAAACTGAGGAGAATTGGCAGGAGAAGAGAACAATCTAGACCAAATAGCCAATTTGGAAAGTGAGATAAATGGGAGAATTGTTCTGGTTTGGCTATTCTTACCTGGATTTTTCACTTCTCCTATTATTCTCCCGAGTGTCACCTTTATTGAATAGACCTGTTAGTGACTGTTCACCATGTTTTGCTGAAAATGGAGTCGCCAAAACTGTTTTTACACATCGGCGAAAACCACAGAATTGTACCAATAACTGCTGAGTCGCACCAAATTGGCATTGCAAAACTACTTTGAACTGATTATTTATTTTTTTATTCTTTATTTATGGATTTTGCACAAACATAAGGTAATCAAAAGGGTAGGCAAAGGCCTTGCAGGGCCTTCATAAGACATCCAACACCTTGCTGAAGGAAAAATAAAGGTCAGCGCCTAAACTTCAAAAGCCATAGAAGGGAATGAAAAAGGGGGCACACAAAGTTTCAGCTAGAAAACAAAAACCGCGCAAAGGCAAAAAAAACAAGGAAGGGGCAAAGACATTCGAAGAGGGTCTCAGCATTTTGGAGCAGGCCGGGGTCAAAAGTAAAGGAAAGAGTGGGACAGGCCCTCTCAGTCCATGTCCACCCACAGAGCGGGTTGACAGTCTCCTAGTCTCGAAGGTATGGCGGGTGAGCAGTCACCAGGTAGATCCAAACGGCCATACCAGCTGCATCCCAGGACCAAGGCAGACACCACCGCCCCTCAGCGTACAGTCCAAAGGTCTCGATCAGCACCCCCAGCTCATTCTTCAGAGGGAGATTAGTGGCAGCCGTCCCATCATCCACCGGCCCTGCGTTGCTCCCGCAGGCAGGCTACCCGGGTCCGCTGCACGGTGTAGGGGCCCTCCCTGATGACGGAGGGCCCAGACAGCCAAGCCGTCAGACACACCACATCGTACTACCACTCCATCCTCCACGGTGAATGAGTCATCCACGCCCCCGACAGGTAAGTCAACTCCTAGAAAGAAACAAAACACTTTTCGGTGTATGGGAGCGCATACAATGTTAGACAATACAGTGATAAATATATCCACAGAATAGTTATGTTCACTCCATAAATAATGTCCCACAGTGGCTGCAAGAAGCCACTAGTACCTGTGGAGAGAAGAAAAAGACTAATCGCGTAATAGGTACTGTACCACTATATTACGTATAGCACAAACAGTAGGAGTATCGTCACAAGAGGGGAGCCTTCAAGACTCCAGTGGTGTGCATTTGAGCCTCTTCAGGGGGGGCTCCTCTGATCAAAAACGAAACTTGAGCTTGGTAGACTCGAAACCAAGATGTACAGATGGTATCTCAATAGAAAACCAAATATAGTACAGCGCTGTATTTTGCAACTGTAGAAATATCGAAACACACTCACGTGCTTTAGAGCCTCCAATCCAAGTGGCTCGATATGAACACCTTGGACCTCTTGTGATAGAAGGGGTCCCACCTCGTCTCTCCCGATATGGTCTGTATCCTGTATTGCTCAGAACTTTCACCCATAGAATATTATACAAAAATGGATGGAGGGTAGACTCATAAAAAATAAAAACCTCTATTACATAAAATGATAACATATAAAACCGAGATGTGTTTTGCCTACTATCTGTAGGCTTTTTAAATCGGATTAGCTCTGAAAATGTCCCCCTTTGTCTTATAAAGACTCTCCTCATTAATACAGTACCGCGTGTAGATGGTATGCGTGTCACTTGCGTTCCAAGCATGATTGGCTGATCCCAACATAGTGTCCTTCCGTTTCCGCGTGTAGTCAGCATGCATGTCACTGGCGTTCCAAGCATAATTGGCTGGTCCCGGCATGACGTCCTTCCGTTTTTGTCGTCCCTAAAACTCGCGGATCTCCCAGCTTCTATATGGCATATTTACTTTCGCTTTCATTATCATGCTACTTATGTGTCACAGAAAACGGCATTTCGAGAACTCTCTCCTTCTCCATGATTATACATATTGTCTTATACCCCATTAATGTTTGTTTATTATTAAACATCCAGTATTTTAACATAAGACATTTAAATATCCACCTCATCTCTGTTTTGATTAATTTCACAGTTAAATTGTCTCCCCACCAGTTCCTCTTAACTTTTTCTATCGCCCAAAATATGGTCCCTCTAAAGTTACATTGATGTGTGTCCCTGAAATGCACAGATACACTGTGTTTGGCATAGCCCTTATTGATATAATACAAGTGCTCATTAATTCTAATGTAGAGAGCCCTTGAAGTTTGTCCCACATATTTCAGACCACACGGACATTCCAGCACATAGATCAAATTAGTGGATAAACAAGTAATTAACGCTTTAATTTTATATTGTGATGTTTTTTTAGTGGCCTCAAATGTTTTAATTACTCGTCTTTTATTCCCAGTTTTTCTATAGGCGATGCATTGCCCACAACCATAGAAACCTGGAGATAGACCAAACATATCTCTATTCTCAATGGCTCTCTCCATTTTCTGATGGTTTCTAACCAGTTCCATTCTGATAGACTTACTGCCTCTATAAATTATACTTGGTTTATCTGGTAGAATATTATTGAGGATGGGATCTTTCTTTAAAATGGGCCAATGCTTCTCTATTTACTTCTTGATGATCTTATTATTGATATTATAATCCAAAATGAAGGGAATATCATCTTTCCCGTTACTTTTGCGTTGTCTATAGACTAAAAGAGTCGATCTATCCATCTTAGAGATTTCCTCTTGAACACATTTTAAGGCATTTTCTCCATAACCCTTCTCTTTAAAATCCTTAATCAATTTGTTTGATTGGGTCAAAAACTGTTCAGTGTCAGTACAGCTCGTCATAACACGCATCATTTGCCCCCTTGGTATGGCCATCAACCAAGGTATATAATGAGTACTCCCTATAGGAATATAGCTATTAACAGTCACCTCTTTAAAATGATTCCTTGTTTTAATACTCCCTTCATCTATGTAAATATTAAGATCCAAATAATTTATTTGTTCATCACTAATAACTGAGTCCAATTTAATCCCCAGTTGATTATCATGCAAATGAGTAATGAAATCTATCAATGATTTCCTTTTCCCCTTCCAAATAATCAGGATATCATCTATATAGCATCTGTAGCGCTCACTCCCGGAGGAGCCGCTGAAAATGAACCACGGGTCAGTCTCCCCGCACTAGGGAATAAATATACTCCAACACGCTGAACAGTTTTATAATTTAAAAGGTTTACTAAAAAGTTTGCAGCTCTTAAGACACGGTATATGCAGGAAGATTTACAGTACTTTCGTAACACGATAAACGCGTAGCGGTAAAAGAAACGAAAACACGAGGGCTTCGTATTTTCGGAAAAACCCCCGACCGAGCAGAAAATTAAAAGATACGAAATTCGAGGAAAAACCGCGTAGCGGGACACAATAAAATACACAGTTCTCGTATTACGATAGACGCGCAGCGGGAACAAAAAAAGGAAAAATCGTTCAGAATGTAGCTTTTTCTTTGCCCCCTTGTATGGATTTTGAAAAAGGAAAACAGAGTCCTGCACAGGTTAAGTCCCAGAACTTGAAGTGATATATATTTATATATGTAGGGTACCCGGGTACTTTTCTACTGGCCAGTGAGCTTGCTTTAACGATGTCTTCGACTAGTCAGTTGGGGCCCTGTGGGTTTTAGAAGAAACAGCAGTGTACGCTTAAATTCACACACGGCCTTGGGGGCCTCTCACCCATCCGGCGCAAGCTTGAGGTTCCGCTGACCCAGGACGTCTCTCCGCTCGATATTGACTGGGGACGCCGACCACCGGATCTGTTGTCTGGCCTTCTGTCTGTCAGCCGCAACTCAGCCAGCTTACCGCCTGCTCCCCGCTTCAATCGACCGCGGTACTCCTTACTCGAGGGGTCTTCTCTCCTCAGCACTGCACTCGGAATACAGCTGGTGATGTCTCTCTCCCGCAAGGCTGGGTGGCCCGATTGTGAGGCCCAATCCACTCTGTCTGCGCTCCGGCCTAGCTCTTGATCTCTCCTTCTGTGTGTGTCTCTGTGCATCCGCTCTCCTCAGCTCCTGGCGCGCTCTGCCTGTTCTCCACGAGGTGCAGGATGTACAGGCTCTCCACAAACCCACCCACTTCCTGTTTCTTCGCAAAGCATGCATGGATATGTAGTTCAAGTGTCCAGGGTCTTAAATCGTGATAGTCTCCATCTTGTGGCCAAAAATGGGTACTGCCACAGTAAACTTTAACACATCGCTACACTCTCCCCCTCCTAGAACTCTTGGGTCTCTCCAAGGAGGTACAACAGTTACATTATCCTTTTACAATTTGCACACAGTTTATACAGCATATACAGGTTCAGCAGCATACATGCAGTGGGTTAGAAACACTTTCTCAAGCTGGCTCATGGTCTGGGCTACCTCAGCCAACATAGCAGACACTTCGGGCAATCTCTGCACAGTGGTGATGGCCTCTTCAGTGCTATGTCCAGGTGAGTCATAAGTAAGTCGCTGGGGCGGCCGAATAGAGCGTTTTTGTTCAGGCTCCCTCTGTTCCTCTTCAGGTGGAAGTACTATGGGCGTTGGCTCAATTTCTCTTTCTATCACTGGAGCAGACGTTTCTTCAGAGTATGATCCCTCCAGTGAAGGCATAGAACCGTAATCACCTGAATAAGCTTCCGGAGCTACCGGGATCCCCACAGCCTCAGAGACTTCCCACTGAAATTCAAGCGGCTCAGGGATATCAACAGTCTCAGGGACTTCCAACAAGAATTCAGGAGCTTCAGGCCTCAAATTACTCTCCCATCGTTCAGGAACTGAGGTAATCTCTTCAGGCTCCGGTGAACGTATCCAGTCCAGACAGAAACTTTCTTCCTCACTGTCCCTTTCGCTCTCTTCGACAGCCCGGGTCTGTTGAGACCGAGTAACAGGAGGAACACGTGGAGCACGCAGATTCGCCGGAGGAAGTTCGTTTTCCACTGGTACCCTCACAGCCTCTCTCAATGGTAACAAGTGATTTCGGTGCCAATTCTTGAGGGGACCAGCCTTTCCATCAGGGCGAATCTGATACACCGGCAGACCTGGCAGTTGTTTGCAAACAATGTAAACCTGAGAACTCCATCTATCCGCCAGCTTGTGTCTCGCAGCAGCACCCAAATTCTTCAACAGAACCCTATCACCGGGTTGCAGATCCTGTACTCGAACCTTCAAATCATAGTTCTTCTTGTTCCTCTGTTCCCTGTTACCTGAAGTCAAACGGGCCTGTTCAAACGCAGAAGCCAGATTCTTCCGAAGTCTATCCACATAGTTTCTATGAGAAGCTACCGACGTCTGGTCTAGAGATAACCCAAATGCCAAATCAACCGGCAGTCGAGCTTCTCTTCCGAACATAAGACGGTACGGTGAATATCCAGTGGCATCACTCTCCGTACTGTTATATGCATGCACCAGAGTAGCTATGTGACGACTCCAACTCTGCTTCTCCACATTAGACAAGGTCCCCAGCATATTTAGCAGCGTGCGATTGAACCTTTCAGGCTGAGCATCACCCTGAGGGTGGTATGGTGTAGTTCGAGTCTTTTGAATTCCCAACAACTCCAGCAATTGCCCGACCAATCTACTTTCAAAGTCTCTTCCCTGATCAGAGTGTATTCTTCTTGGCAGGCCGTAATGAACAAAGAACTTTTCCATCAGCACCTTCGCCACTGTCGGAGCGCGTTGGTCTTTTGTAGAAAAAGCTTGGGCATAACGGGTAAAGTGATCAGTCACTATCAGAATGTTCCCTTGCCACTAGCATCCGGCTCTAAGCACAGGAAGTCAATGCACACCAAATCCATGGGTCCCTGACTCTGTAGATGGCTCATTGGAGCAGCTCGGGTTGGTAGAGTTTTCCTCTGAATGCACCTCAGACAGGAATGGCAGTAACTCTCGACTTCAGCCCTCATGCAAGGCCAATAAAACCTATCTCGCACCAATTTAAAAGTTCTCTCAGCACCCAAATGTCCATGCTCATCATGTAGTGATCGCAACACACTCTCCCTGTGTTTGGTGGGGAGAAATAACTGTTGAATCTCTTCGGAATTGGTCGAGGGGCCCCTTCGGTAGACCACACCATCCAACATCTTCAACCGCTCCCACTCTTTGTAGACCAATCTGGCTCCATCCGGGGAATTGGTTAGCAGAATCTCTCGCTGGTTTGCAGTCAGGGCCTTTATGGTCAATGCAATCAAGGGTCTCTAGCTTGTTCCGCTTTCAGATCCTGCTTGAAAAGGTAGGTAGATTTTCATCTCTCAATTGTGTAGGGTTGCAGTAGAACTCAGGGACAGCCGCGGCCATGACTCCTATGGCCTCCGCTTCAACTCCTCCCTTGATCCGGCGTTCTGTTCCTTGACACAAAGCTTGCACCCCGTCTGGAGTTAACTGAGTCCATTCTGTAGTGTAGGGTCTTCTTGATAAAGCATCAGCATCTCGATTGTTCACCCCAGGGCGATACTTCAGGCTGAACCGAAACCCTGACAGAGCGGCCAACCACCGATGTCCCGTTGCGTCCAGTTTCGCAGTAGTAAGGATATAGGTGAGAGGATTATTATCCGTCTTGATCACGAACTCAGCTCCATACAGATAGTCTTTCAACTTGTCCACCACTGCCCACTTCAAGGCCAGGAACTCCAGTTTGTGAGTAGGATAGTTCTTCTCAGAAGGCGAAAGGCTCCGGCTCACATACGCTACAGGCCTCAGCAATCCATCATACTCCTGATATAGGACTCCTCCTCCCAGACCTTCTCGGCTGGCATCCACATGTAGTTCATATGGCTTGTGAGGGTCCGCGTAGGCCAGAACAGGAGCTCGGGTTAGATTCTCTTTCAGCTTCATAAACGCACCTTCACATTGACTAGTCCATTCACCTTGTATGGACTCTTTAGCCTTCCTTGGTCCCGGAGCGGAAGGGTTTCGGTCAGAGACCTTACAGCCTTCTTCGGTGGTCTCTTTCTGCAGGAGTTTGTTCAGCGGCTGAGCTATCTTTGCAAATCCTCCCACAAATCTTTGATAATACGAGCAGAATCCCAAGAAAGATCTAAGTTCAGTGACGTTTCGAGGTCTAGGCCAAGAAGCTACGGCCTCCAACTTTCGAGGATCTGTCGAAACACCTTCTGCCGAGACCACGTGTCCCAGATAGGTGACTGACGGCAAACAGAACTGGCATTTCTCCAGAGACAATTTCAACCCCTCTTCATGGAGCCTCTTCAAGACCTTCTCCAAACGTTGCTCATGCTCTTCCAGAGTCTTCCCGAACACAATTATGTCATCCAGGTACACTAACACTTCGATTAGATTCATATCCCCGACTGTCTTCTCCATCAACCGTTGAAACGTGGCGGGAGCTCCCGTCAGACCTTGAGGCATTCTATTAACTCAAAGAACCCCAGTGGGCAAATGAACGCAGTTTTCTCTTTGTCTTCAGGGTGCATCGGTATTTGATGATATCCACTTCGCAGGTCTAGTACACTGAACCACTTTGCTCCAGACAAACA
Organism: Leptobrachium leishanense; assembly: GCA_009667805.1. Classification (NCBI taxonomy): domain Eukaryota; kingdom Metazoa; phylum Chordata; class Amphibia; order Anura; family Megophryidae; genus Leptobrachium; species Leptobrachium leishanense. The sequence continues at coordinate 278,176,370 of CM019065.1, forward strand.
CTGTAAGGCATCTTCAATCCTAGGAGTGGCGTATTGGTCGGGGATGGTTCTTCGGTTCAGGGTGCGATAGTCTATGCACAAGCGTACAGAACCATTCTTCTTCCTGACCAGCACTATTGGAGATGCATATGGGCTCCTGGACTCTTGAATCACATTGGTTCTCTGCAACTCATTTAGTTGTTCTCGCAGATCATCCAAGTCTCCCAGCGGAACTCGCCTTGACCTTTCACGAAACGGCTTGTCTTCTTGCAACCGAATGCGGTGTTCCGTACTCTTAGCCAGGCCCACATCGAACTCATCTTTCGAGAATAATTCTTTCCACTTCAGAACTTGAGACTGAAGACGTTTCTTCCACTCAGGTGAAATGGGAGCGCCCTTGGGGTAGAATCTTTCATCTGGAATCTCTTTCTCTTCTCCCCCTCCTGAATCGGTAGAGAGGGGTGTAACAGACTCTACTTGCCCGATAGGCATTTGTGCTTTAAGGACCACTGGAGAATCTGTCACATTGCACACACTGACCGAGACTCTTCCACGTGTTCTCTTCAAGGCTTTTGTGGAGATTATTTCAGGAATTACTTCGACTCCGGTTTCACTCCCATGACTGACATCGGTTCCCAGCACCACATAAGGACCCGGTTGCGATCCGTTCAACTTGACTGAAACCCGGAAGCTCGCTACTTCTCCCGCTTGCAGGACCTTCTCTGTCCCACCCAGTCTCCACAGTCTTCCCACCTCAGCAGGTGCTTTCCGTTCTTCAACCATCCTCTGATAGACCGGTCGTAACATGGGGTGCACTCCTTGAGTTGACCCTTCTTCCACTACGATGGGGGTCAGGAGACGCCGCACTAGGTCCGTATTCGTCCCCACTATCAGAGAGCTTCTGTTTGCACCCGAGGGTCGGGGGCACACAATGGCCAAGGCGTCACAGCCTCCGGACTGTCCGATGACTTCAGATCCGATCTCCAACCTTACTTGCAGATACCCGTCATAAGGGAGTTTCTCAGTGCCGATACCCCAGATTTCCAAATCCTTCAGTTCTTGCAAGGGAATATGTTTCAAGTGTCTCTCATAGAAATCTCGGTAGATCAAAGTCACTTGGGCCCCTGAATCCAACAGGGCTTTGGTGTAGACTCCCTCCACTTGAATTGGCACAATAGGAGAAGGACCTATCAGCTGATCAGGAAACTTTGTAGCGGTATCCGGACGTTTAGACCCAGTTTGCTGGACCCTGGCCTTTTTCTTGGCCCGTGCAGTTTTGGGTGTGCATTGCCTCCCCATGACGTAGACCCGGACACTAAGGGAGTGACTCTTTCCATTCTGGCAGGCTCAGCAGTTGGCTTAACTTTGGGCCCTCTTGCCCTCCTAGCCCTGACTTGGTTTCTGGAGCGGGGTTCAACCTTCGGGCACCCAGGTTGCTCCTTCACTGGTGCCCTCTGGCGTTTCCCGCCAGTGGGGTAGACAACAGTCCTTCTAAAGCTTTCACAATCTCTCGACTCTATCCTTCTCAGACTTTCGGCCCTGGCACTGTGCGCGGAAATGGCCCATTTCTCCACAACCGAAACATCTCTTCTTAGAGAGCGGAGACGTAGTTTCTTGTTGAGATTTTGTTAAAGGGTTTGGACCAGACGCCACAGCAACTTCTGTCGTCTGCATACCTGTTAGGAACTTTTGCATTTCCCCTGCATCTCGGTCACCTTCATCAACACCCTGCACAGTTCAGCGTGTGCTTTCTGCAGTTCAGTTTGAGCTTCCTGTACCTCCTTTACAGTCTTGAACAACTCGCTTCGTTCAGAAGGGTTCGATTCTTTAGCAGCCCTTCCGGTGGATTTAAACCCGACTAACTGTTCCTGTTCGTCCAGGTCAGATCCATAGGTGTCTATCGAGTCGTTTTCAGGCTGTAGACCGTCGTTATATCTCGCAGGTTGTGCATAAGCCCTTTCTCCCCGCCTGAAGGATTTCTCTTCCAGCAGAGCCTCCTCCTCTCGTACAACTCGGATCAGTTCCAAGTACTTCAACTCTTGATTGACTGCTCTGCTTCTCAGCTGCATCATCACCGGATCTAACGGTTGAGAGCCTCTCAGGATCTGTTTTATTCGTATCTTATCTACGTCAGCCGGTTGGGCCCCTTTCTTGAGGAGTATTTGGTGCAGAATCTTATCCAAGCGCCTCATGTAATCAATCATTCTCTCACCTCTCTTCTGATAGGTGTGTTCGTACTGATATACCAGTTCCGCTGCCTTTTCTGTTCGCCCAAACACTTCTTCAAGAACGTTCAGATAATCCAAAGCAGTACAATCTTTTCTACTCAATTTTAGGTTTCTCACCGCTTCTGACGCAGGTCCCTTTAAACTCTCGGTGATCCTTTGCTTTTTCTGGGCCTCAGGGACGTCCCACTCATCCAGAGCCTGCATCGCCTGTTCCACCCATTCCTCAAAGGTTTCTTCTCCCGCCGGAGTTGGTACATTTCCTGTAAAGTTCCTTAACCGTCGATAACTAAAATTAGTGTGAGGAGGGCTTGTTTTCTGACATTTAGCCAGCAAATCTCCAATAGCCACGATAAATTCAGGCCCGATCATGGCCAACGGACTGGGCGCGGAAACACTTTCGGCTTCGCCACGTGGCGCACTTGGCTGAATCAGTTGGACTTCCACCTCAGCGGTCAACTTCACGCTCGCGCCCCGAAAACATGCTGGAATACCTTTTCTCCATTCGAGAAGAACATGCGTGTGAGAGGTATCTGGGTTTTTCTTAATGTCCAGAATTAACCCCCGATGATCTGGTGCTAGCGTGGCCACGGCCTGGCGAATCTGATCTTCGGCCCAAGTGTCTGCGGGAATATCCATGACTACGCAACATGCTAACTGACTACTATACTCCCCACACCATTCGGCAGCAGTGTCTGGATCCATATTTAACCCTTTAGATGCGGTTTTTCCAGAGACTGAATCCCGGACGAGCCCCCACGTGTAGCGCTCACTCCCGGAGGAGCCGCTGAAAATGAACCACGGGTCAGTCTCCCCGCACTAGGGAATAAATATACTCCAACACGCTGAACAGTTTTATAATTTAAAAAGGTTTACTGAAAAGTTTGCAGCTCTTAAGACACGGTATATGCAGGAAGATTTACAGTACTTTCGTAACACGATAAAACGCGTAGCGGTAAAAGAAACGAAAACACGAGGGCTTCGTATTTTCGGAAAAACCCCCGACCGAGCAGAAAATTAAAAGATACGAAATTCGAGGAAAAACCGCGTAGCGGGACACAATAAAATACACAGTTCTCGTATTACGATAGACGCGCAGCGGGAACAAAAAAAGGAAAAATCGTTCAGAATGTAGCTTTTTCTTTGCCCCCTTGTATGGATTTTGAAAAAGGAAAACAGAGTCCTGCACAGGTTAAGTCCAGAACTTGAAGTGATATATATTTATATATGTAGGGTACCCGGGTACTTTTCTACTGGCCAGTGAGCTTGCTTTAACGATGTCTTCGACTAGTCAGTTGGGGCCTGTGGGTTTTAGAAGGAAACAGCAGTGTACGCTTAAATTCACACACGGCCTTGGGGGCCTCTCACCCATCCGGCGCAAGCTTGAGGTTCCGCTGACCCAGGTCGTCTCTCGCTCGATATTGACTGGGGACGCCGACCACCGGATCTGTTGTCTGGCCTTCTGTCTGTCAGCCGCAACTCAGCCAGTTTACCGCCTGCTCCCCGCTTCAATCGACCGCGGTACTCCTTACTCGAGGGGTCTTCTCTCCTCAGCACTGCACTCGGAATACAGCTGGTGATGTCTCTCTCCCGCAAGGCTGGGTGGCCCGATTGTGAGGCCAATCCACTCTGTCTGCGCTCCGGCCTAGCTCTTGATCTCTCCTTCTGTGTGTGTCTCTGTGCATCCGCTCTCCTCAGCTCCCTGGCGCGCTCTGCCTGTTCTCCACGAGGTGCAGGATGTACAGGCTCTCCACAAACCCACCCACTTCCTGTTTCTTCGCAAAGCATGCATGGATATGTAGTTCAAGTGTCCAGGGTCTTAAATCGTGATAGTCTCCATCTTGTGGCCAAAAATGGGTACTGCCACAGTAAACTTTAACACATCGCTACACATCTATAGAGGACGAAGTTCTACCCCCAATCATTCCCTGCCCATACTGCAACAGTTTATCCGTGGGCCATGAACAGATTGGCATAACGGGGGGCGACCCTCATCCCCATAGCGCTCCTCCTATCACAAGAGGTCCAAGGTGTTCATACCGATATTGTGTTCATAGTCGATATTTCTACATATAGCTGCAAAATACAGCGCTGTACTATATTTGGTTTTCTATCGAGACCTCATCTGTACATCTTGTTTCGAGTCTACCCAGCTCAAGTTTAATTTTTGATGGGAGGAGCCCCCCCTGAAGAGGCTCAAATGCACACCACTGGAGTCTTGACGGCTCCCCTCTTGTGAGTGATACTCCTACTGTTTGTGTTATACGTAATATAGTGGTACAGTACCTATTGCGCGATTAGTCTTTTTCTTCTCTCCACAGGTACTAGTGGCTTCTTGCAGCCACTGTGGGACATTGTTTATGGAGTGAACATAACTATTCTGTGGATATATTTATAACTGTATTGTCTAACATTAAACACAAAAACAGTGTATACCAGCACCAAAAAATTGATACAATACATATCTTAGTTATTTCCCTTGCGTCTCCTCTTTCCGATGCCAGCAACATAGGATCAATAGACAAAACAGGGAAATAACTGTATGGTGACACAATTAACAAAAAATCAACATGAATCATAATCTGTGAATAAAGTACACTCACAAGCTAAAAGAGCAATATAGGCATATAATTTATGCAGGAGTATTCACTCATCTGGTCTCCTTGGCTCTCAGCTCTGGTAGCTCCTTGCAGACGGACGGTAAGAAATCCAACCTCCACAACTGATGGAATCTTTAAAGGGTCTTTATTACATTCAGGATTAAAAGTCAGAACATCAGATGCGTTTCGTAGAAAGACACTTCTACTTCCTCAGAGATGTGCGTGCGCTAGATACATTGTACATATAAATACTAAAAAAATGTCTGTCAAACCTTGCATTCAATCAGTCACTAATTACTTCCGTGTTCCACCTAAGGAACGCGGCCAAAAGTCTTCTGGTGGTTTAATTCCACGTTCCACCTAAGGAACGCAACCATGTGTCTTCCGGTTTTTCTCCTTTCTCTTGTTGTCCCGAAACCTAGGTCTTGATCGACTGTCTCACGTAATATAATGTCGTCTCCGAGACTGGTCTATGTGCCATATGTCCTACGGGTCCAGAGAAGTCCAAGGAAAGGATGAACAAATTCTTACTGAGAAAGAATATCAATTTTTATTAAACAAAAACCGTCAAATAGCTTTATTCTATTTCTTGCCCGAAATTCATAAAAACATAGAAAATCCGCCCGGTAGACCTATTATAAGTGGTATTGACTCCCTAACGAGCAATTTGTCTCATTATATAGACAAACTTTTACAACCACTGGTCTCTAATACCCCCTCATATCTCAGAGATACAAGTCATATTATAAGAGAATTGAATAAAATAAAATGGGAAGAGAACCTTTGTTTGGCCACTGTTGATGTTACATCTCTTTACACCTCTATTCCCCATGATTTAGGGATATTAGCTATTAAGAAAAGCTTAGAAGAAGACAGATCTTTTCTTCCACCACAGATTGAATTTTTATTGGATTCTATAGGTTTCATTCTTAAACATAACTTTTTTTGGTTTGAGTCGGAATCCATTACAGAAAAATATATTCAGAAAGGTTATGATAAAGAACTAATAAATAAGGACTTTAGGGTGGTGTTACAAAGAGATAGAGGATGAATTATTAGAAAAGAGAAAAGGCATTAATAGATCTAATGAAAATAAATACTCATCTTCTTTTATTACGCAATTTAATCCTCACGCAAATCAAATACGTAAAGTTTTAAAAAAGCATTGGCATATTTTCAAAGCAGATGAGATTTTAAAAGAGATTTTACCTAAATCCCCTATGGTTATTTTTAAAAGATCATCAAATTTCAAAAAATGGTTTACTCCTACCCTTTTACCCAAACAAACGAAGGAAAATACAGGTTGCCGTTTTTTAACTCAAGAAAAAGGCTTTTATAAATGTGTAGCGCTGTTTAAAACTCTGTTGCTGTAATGTTCCGTTTTGGCCACCAGAGGGAGACAAGCTTATGTAAACTATACTGGACAATGGGACTACGTTTTCCAGCATGCTCTGGGGCAGAGACAGGAAGTGGGTGGGGAAGGAGGACAGGACATCCGCAGCCTCGTGGAAGGAGAGCCAGTGTGAGCCGAAGAGTGAACCAAGTGAGACGCACGTGAGACTGTGAGCGATTGTAACCAGGCCGGAGAGCAGGCGCTGCCTTGCCGATGCTGGGGATCGATATAGTGACTTGCCAGAGACCCAGTAATCCACCGCTGAGAGGTTTTACACAGACAAAGAGTCGCAGATTGGACCTCGAGTTAGGAGACCGCGATGATCCACTGGGAGTGCAGCCAGTAAGCTGTAAATCGTGTTGTAAAGTCAGACAAGCGAGAGAAGCGGATCCGGTGACACAGAGTCCCAGCACAATTCAGCGGAGAGACGTCCTGATCGGGCAGTGGAACAGATTGTCTGGCGGATGGGTGAGAGGCCTCCTAGGCCACAGTTAAAGTTTAAAGACGCACGCTGCAGCACTGCTAAAATCTACAGGGCCCCAACATGACTAGTCGAAGATTTTATTAAATACATTCACTGGCCAGTTGAAATATAGTACCCGGGTACCTGAGCTCACGCACACACACTTTTTGGGACATAACCTGCACGGGACTTACACTCCAGAAACGAAGGGGTTAAACTTTTCTTTTACCGCTGTGCGTTTCCCGCAATACGAAATCCTGTTTCCATGTACCGTGCTTATTTTATATATGCCACTTTATTGAGACCAGTAAAGTATATATGATTTATAAAAATCCACAACAGTGCTGGTGTATATTTATTCCCTAGTGCGGAGAGACTAACCCAAGGTTAAATTCAGCGGCTCCTCCGGGAGTGAGCGCTACAAATGTAAGAACTGCAAAGTCTGTACTCACTTGGAAAGGAAGGTTACTTCATTTAAATGTACCCGTACAGGAGAGACTTTTCAGATTAAAGAATTTATGACCTGTAAAAACCGAAGGTGTAATAAATCTATTGTAATGTCCATGTGGTGCTCAATATATTGGTCGTACTACAGGACAGATTAAGGTACGCATTTTAGAACATTTAAATAATATTAGAAAAAATATCGATCATAGTGTCCCTAACCACTGCATAAATTATCCCAAGTTCAAAATAGTGGATTTTAGGTGGATGGCTATAGAATTGCCAATTGGAGTAAGCGCAGATGACATTTTTTTCTTTGTTATGGCTATAGAATTGGTTATTCCCAATTGGAGGGGAGGGAATTTTATTAATTTATTAGCAAAGAAAGAAGGTAGATGGATTTATAAAATGCACACATGGAAGAAAGGAGGTTTAACCACTTGGCTGCTAAGTCCTGCCAAGTGGTTCTCCTGTGCTATGGACGCGCTGAGCACGTCCATGCACAGGAGACAACAATCGGCCGGGATTCCGGCCGATTGCTGGCCCCCCGGTGCTGGCTGACATCTTGAATGTCAGCCCGGCACTCCGGGACCGTGGCGAAGCCATTAGATGACGCCAGTCCTGGAGTTAACCCCTAGCTGCCAGCAACGGTGGAGATAGGGGGTTCATTGGAACCCCCTATCTCCCGATCCTTGGCAGCTAGGGGTTAATGTTTGATATCATTGGATTGGCCAGAGCATGGCCTGTCCAACGATACCAAAAATGACCATGTAGAATGTTTTTTTTTTAAAAAAAATTTAAAATAAAAACATATTTAAAAAAATGATAAAAAAAAATAAACAAGTTTTTCTTGTTTTGTTAATGTAGCAATATTGTTCCCATTTCAATTATAATGCGAACAAAGACGCTGCACTAACGATTTTTGTTTGGGGTGCGTTTGTTAAAAATCGGGCAATTTTCCCCAAAAAAAATGTAACGAGACCCAATTTCTAATTTTTTTAACAAGCGCACCCCATACAAAATATAACCGCAATTGCTCGCATGTTAAAATGTGAAAAAAACACTTTACACGTTGTGAATTAATGAAAATTCAAATTTTATTGCATTGTTTGTTATATTATACAGACAGGGCATGACGTATACATATAATAATGACATATTATGAATCTGCCCAGTCTGCCAAAGATATATAATATGTCTGGGTCATATACTAAAAAAAGGCTTCAAAACGCGTTTAAACATGTTGAGTGAAAAAGGTAAAAATTAGCTCAGCACAGAGGAGTGAAATGCCTCAGCAGCGAAAGGGTTAAACATTGATTTAGATATTGCCATTTGCATTTAAGAAGGGGGTATAGGTGTTTGCTTATGTCAGTTTTCAGCCTAAAACTATTGTGTCTGGTTTATTGTTTTCATTTCTAATTTTTTCAGATTTTCTGTTTTAAATGTTTTATCTTTTCTGTTCATTTGTTTTTAGTGTTTTATGTTTTTAGTAGTCATTTTTAAGAGTCAATACAATGTTTTTTATTTAGAAACTACAGCCACTCATTTTGGCGAGTAGCGATTCCGTTGGTTGAATATCCTGACTGCAAAAAAGGCGATATTCAGTAGTCCGGACTTCTCTGGACCCATAGGACATATGGCACATAGACCAGTCTCAGAGACGACGTTATATTACGTGAGACAGTCGATCAAGACCTAGGTTTCGGGACAAAAAGAGAAAGGAGAAAAACCGGAAGACACATGGTTGCGTTCCTTAGGTGGAACGCAGAAGTAAACCACCGGAAGACTTTTGGCCGCGTTCCTTTGGTGGAACGAGGAAGTAATTAGTTACTGATTGAATGCAAGATTCAACCGACTTTTTTTAGTATTTATATGTACAATGTATCTAGCGCACGCACATCTCTGAGGAAGTAGAAGTGTCTTTCTACGAAACGCGTCAGATGTTCTGACTTTTAATCCTGGATGTAATAAAGACCCTTTAAAGATTCCATTGGTTGTGGCGGTCGGATTTCTTACTGTCCGTCCGTAAGGAGCTACCAGAGCTGAGAGCCAAGGAGACCAGATGAGTGAATACTCCTGCATAAATTTTATGCCTATATTGCTCTTTTAGCTTGTGAGTGTAGCCATTTGGGGCAAACTTTAGTCACGGATTATGATTCATGTTGCGCTATGATTTTTTGTTAATTGTGTCTCCATACACTTATTTCCCTGTTTTGTCTATTGTCTAACATTGTATGCGCTCCCATACACCGAAAGGTGTTTTGTTTTTTCTATATTTGAGTGAGGGATACACTTACATTTGGTGAGCCGCTTTAATATATTCCTTTCCTATACGTCAGATATTTCTTAGCACCCTACACACTAACCCATCAACTCCTAGCTCAGGACAACACTGAAGAATTAACACTTTGCTAAAATGTAAAGTAGTTAGTGTACAGCTTGTATAACAGTGTAAATTTGCTGTCCCCTCAAAATAGCTCAACACACAACCATTAATGTCTAAACCGCTGGCAACAATAGTAAGCACACCCCCAAGTGAAAATGTGTCATGTGACTCACTAGTATTACAAGGTCTCAGGTGTGAATGGGGAGCAGGTATGTTAAAGTTGGTGCTATTGCTCTCAGTCTCTCATACTGGTCACTGTAAGTTCAACATGGCACCTCATGGCAAAAAACTCTGAGGATCTGAAAAAAAGAATTGTTGCTCTATATAAAGATGGACTAGGCTATAAGAAGATTGCCAAGACCCTGAAACTGAGCTGTAGCACGGTGGCCAAGACCATACAGCAGTTTAACAGGACAGGTTCCCCTTAGAACAGGCCTCGCCATGGTCGACCAAAGAAGTTGAGTGCAAGTGCTAAGTGTCATATCCAGAGGTTGTCTTTGGGAAATAGACGTTTGAGTGTTGCCAGCATTGCTGCAGAGGTTGAAGGGGTGGGGGTGGGGTGAGCCTGTCAGTGCTCAGATCACCACTTATAATGTTAACTTTAAAGTTTACCTTTGACATGTTCCACCATGTAACATTAGTAGCTGAGAAGCAATTGCTCATATTTAAATTGCTATTTGCAATTCATTAATAAAAATTTACTAATACAAAGTGATTGACTCAGGACAAGGTTTTGCAGCAATTAAACAGAGTGAATGTGAATAAAGCCCCAGGGCCGGATGGAATTCACCCGCGAGTACTGAGGGAGGTATGTGTTGAAATATGTAAACCTTTGTTCTTAATCTTTCAAGATTCTTTTCTTTCAGGAATCGCACCAGAGGATTGGAGAAAAGCTGACGTGATCCCTATATTTAAGAAAGGTTTAAAATTTGTGCCTGGGAATTATAGACCTGTGAGCTTAATATCTGTGGCTGGGAAAGTATTTGAGGGGTTACTAAGGGATAATAGTCACAAATTTATTGGGAGGTATAATGTAATTGGCAAAAATCAGCATGGTTTTATGAAACACAGATCATGACAGACTAATTAGACTAATTACGTTCTATGAGGAAGTAAGTAGAAGTATAGATCAGGGGGTCGCAGTGGATGTGATTTACTTGGATTTTGTCAAAGCTTTTGACACAGTTCCACACAAAAGGTTACTATTTAAATTAAGAAAAATTGGTCTAGATGAAAATACTTGTTCTTGGATATAAAACTGGCTAAAAGATAGGGTACAGAGAGTGGTCATAAATGGCACATTTTCAAGATGGACATCAGTGGTAAGTGGTGTCCCTCAGGGGTGTGTTATAGGACCAATTCTATTCAGTTTATTTATAAATGACCTTGAGATAGGCATTGAAAGTCATGTATCAGTGTTTGCAGATGACACAAAACTAGGAAAAGTAATACAATGTGAGCAGGATGTTACTTCGCTGCAGAGGGATTTAGATAGATTGGGGGACTGGGCATTTAAATGGCAGATGAAATTTAATGTAGATAAATACAAAGTTATGCACTTTGGAGTGAAGAACACTCAAGCAACTTATACCCTAAATGGTACGGAGTTAGGGAAATTCAAGCAGGAGAAGGATTTGGGAATAATCATAGACTTCAAACTAAGTAACAATGTGCAATGTCAAACAGCAGCCGCCAAGGCCAGCAAGGTATTGGCATGCATTAAAAGGGGAGTTCACTCTCGGGATGAAAACATAATTTTGCCTCTGTATAAATCAATGGTCAGACCGCACCTTGAATATGCTGTGCAATTTTGGCACCTGTCTTAAGAAAGGATATTCTAGCGCTAGAAAAAGTGCAGAGACGGACGACAAAATTAATAAGGAGAATGGATGGTTTAAGTTTTGAGGAAAGACTAACAAGCTTAAACCTGTTTAGTTTAGAGAAACGGTGCCTTAGAGGGGATCTGATAACCTTATATAAATATATTCGGGGCCATTATAAACCATTGTCTGGAAACCTATTCATTAATAGGACTATACACAGGACACGAGGTCACCCATTTAGACTGGACGAAAGGAAATTCAGCCTAAAGCATAGGAAGGGTTATTTTACGATGAGAACAATAAAGCTGTGGAATTCTCTGCCTGTTGAGGTGGTTGGGTCAGAGACTGTACAGACTTTTAAAAAAACGACTGGATGACTTCCTGCAGATACAGAATATTAAGGGTTATAATATTTAATATGTGGGTAAGCTTCTTGATCCAAGGGGAAATCTGACTGCCATTCTGGAGTCAAGAAGGAAGTTTTTCCCAGTTTGTTGCATATTGGCAAGCATTTCAGACTGGGTTTTTTCCCTTCTTTTGAATCAACAGCAGTAGGTGTTGTGTGAGAGGCTGAACCCGATGGACGCATGTCTTTTTCCAGCCTATGTAACTATGTAACTATGTAATATTTAACCACAGCAGCGCTGGCATAGTGCTGGAAAGTAGATGATGGCTTCTTACTGTTTAGTTGATATGTCCCACATCATGTTGGCGTTGGGTCAGAGCAGCCTAGAGAGGACGCGGTCTCATTATTGACGAAAGAAAACGGACTATAAATATCAGAATGCCCTTAAGGGAAATGTTATGCTTTCTCACCAATGATGAAGCGCCGTTTGCAGCGTGAAACGCGTTTGGTTATTATTGTCTTTTTATTTGTTTCCCAACATTTTGTTTTTTAGCGAATAAATCCCCATTTTAGCACCATATTACGGGGCAGGCAGTAATTCAGCACCCTGCCCCATAATGCAGCACTAAGCTCCTGGATACTCCATGTTGGGCAGTGCTGTCCAGGCGGTTACTCCATGTAGAGTTGTGCAGACCACTAGCCATGCGAGATCTCACTCTTCCAAGATCGTGCAGGGCCGCGATGCGATTCTCAGGGAGACTTGGAACTATTTGTCCCCAGTCTCACTCTGCTCCCAGAGGCCAGAAGCTGCAGATTTAGCCACCATTCCTGCCACGGGATGAGAGGTGAGTATCTGATTTTTGGGGGGTTTCAGTTGGTGCTCTCTGAATGCGCAGAAGCAAAATCTGTTTTTTTTTTGTTTGAGAGAAAGTATTTTACCAGGAACGATACATTGAGATTTCTCTCGTTTTCAAGTATGTCCTGGGTGGCGAGTATGTAATGTTAGGTGTCTTGCCCAAGGACACTTGCTGCAGAGGTGCTTTTGCTGGGATTGAACCCGTGTCTCCACAGGCTCTCTCCACGCAGAGCAGTGATGTTACCTCTACTCCACACAGCTTTGAGCTGTGTTTAAATTTTTAGTTACTACAGAGGTGAGGTGTGACGTCTGGGGCTCAGAGGAGCCCCGGCACCTGGCGGTGCCATTGACCACCCGGGTGCCAGGAGTTGTGGCGGTTTCCGGAGCTCACATGGGTGGCCAGGAAGCGGGGAGCGGTATGATGACGCGGACCTGCCGTGTTTAAATGCAGACAGCGCGATTTGCATCATCGCGCTGTCGTGGAGTTCTTTCCCCCGGTGCTGAGTGATTCGCCTTGCGATTCACTGACTTGTTTGTACTTCTGTTCAGTTACTTTTTGGCTCGGCAAAACATTGCCCTAAATGGCCCAGTGCCGCTTACTGTCGGAAAACTGTTGTGTCTAGAGCCTCCTGAGAGACGGGTTCTAGGCATGACTGCTGTGTCTCTTATACGTAAGAAAAAGAAAAAACATCAGACCAGGATTGTTGTTCCAGTGTCTATGGCTTGGAAGGATACCAAGCAAGACACTGAGGCATTGAATGATTCTGGGTCTGCTTGTAATTTCATTGAGTCAGGTTTTGCTGTCATACACCAGGTGCCATTGGTGGAGAGAGAAACACCCCTGCTCATAGAATCAATAGATGGCAGGAATCTTGCTCACCCTCATGTAACTCACGAAACCATTCCTCTCACTGTATTTACTCGAGTTTTACAGAAGAAGTAACACAATTCCAGATCATTGAGTCTCCCACGGTCCCCATTGTATTTGGTTTCCCCAAGCTAATACAGCATAATCCAGTGATCGACTGGACTAATGGAGAACTAGGGTCTTGGAGTTCCAAATGCTGGTCTAGGTGTTTAGGGATGAGTACTTTTATAGGTAATTTGAATATTGCCACTGCACCTCCTCTTTCCACAGAGATACCAGAATGGTATACCGATCTGAAGGAGGTATTTTAAAAAAAAAATTTGATCCTGCCTCCTCATTGCCCATATTACTGCTCTATAGAACTGCTTCCTGGCACCATGCCTCGCAGAGGACACGTATACCCATTGTCACAAAAAGAGAATGAAATTATGGAAGAATATATACGTGATAATATTGCCTGTGGTTTCCTCCGCCGTTCATCTTCCCCTCCTGGGGCCGAGTTCTTTTTTGTGTCTAAAAAAGAGGGGGATTTGCATCCTTGCATTGATTATAGAGGTCTGAACAGGATAACTGTGCGTAACGCTTACCCAATCCCCCTAATCACAGAGCTATTTGATCGTTTGAGAAATGCCAAGGTGTACACCAAGTTGGATTTGCGAGGGGCTTATAACTTGGTGCGAGTGAAAAAAGGAGATGAATGGAAAACTACGTTCAACACCAGGAGTGGTCACTACGAGTATAGGGTTATGCCATTCTGTCTCTGTAACGCACCTGCAGTCTTTCAAGATTTCATTAACAATGTATTACGAGATTTCTTACAAGTTTTTGTCATAGTATATTTGTATGACATCCTTATATACTCTCCTGATCTAGAAACAGATCATGTTCATGTCCGCACTGTACTTAAGAGTATGCTTGAAAACAGGCTAAATTGTAAACTCGAAAAGTGTTTATTTGATATCACGTCTGTTTGTTTTTTGGGTTACATTATCAACCCCAATGGGTTTCAGATGGACCCCCAGAAACTCTCTGCCATCACGGATTGGCCAATACCCCAGGCGTTAAAGGCAGTCCAGAGGTTTCTGGGGTTCACTAATTATTATAGGAGGTTTATAAAAAACATTTCTTCACTTGTAGCTCCTATAACAGCCATGACAGAAAAGGGCGTACAAAATCAAAGGTGGACTTCCCAGGCCATGCAGGCCTTTGAAGCCTTGAAACAAGCGTTCATTTCTGCACCAGTCTTACGACATCCAGATCTGAGCTTGCCATTCAAGTTGGAGGTAGACGCCTCAGAGATTGGCTTCGGTGCTATTCTGTCTCAGAGAGAGACTCCCAGGTCGCCCTTGCATCCTTGTGGGTTTTTCTTGTAAAAATTGTCTTCTGCAGAGAAAAATTATGATGTTGGTAACAGAGAACTGTTGGCAGTAGTATCAGCATTGACTGAATGGTGCTATCTGCTAGAAGGATCCAAAGACCCTGTTATCATTATCACTGACCATAAGAATCTGATGTATATCGGTGACGCCATCTGTCTTAATGCAAGACAGGCTAGATGGTCTCTGCTTCTATCTAGCTTTAACTTAGCACTCACATACAGACCCGGTCTAAAAATGTCAAGGCTGATGCCTTATCCAGGCAATATGATACATATGAAAATCATGTCTTTGATCAGAGTCCCATAGTCCCCCAGGAAAGAATTATAGCTACCACCATGATGACTGTCTCATCGCCTCTGTTGGAGAGGCTTCAGGTTGTTCAGGATACTGCCCCTTGCGAGAAGTCCCCTGGTAGACTGTTTGTTCCTATGGAAGAGACAGTAAATGTTATGGCTACATACCATGATACTAAACTTTCTGGGCATATGGGAGTAACTAAACCCATGGCCAGTATAGGTAAAAGATTTTGGTGGCCTACCATGCAGAAAGACATTTCGGAATATATTTCTACTTGTGAGGTATGCAGTAGAAATAAAAATCCAAAATCAATACCGGTACGGTTACTCAAGCCTCTGCCCATCCCTGAAAGGCCATGGGCACACTTGGCCATGGATTTTATTGTGGAGCTACCCCCATCAAAATGATACTTACGGTGGTAGACAGATTCTCCAAAATGTGTCATTATGTGCCTCTGCCAATATTGCCTTCGGCAGCAGAGCTGTTTCCAATCTTCATAAAATAGGTGGTCAGGCTTCACGGGATTCCATTGGAAATCGTTTCAGACAGAGGTACTCAGTTTGTTTTGAAAATCTGGAGAGGGTTCTGTGAAAATCTGGACATAACACTGACCTTCTCTTATGCTTATCACCCACAGACGAATGGGGCAGCTGAGAGGGCAAATCAAAACCTGGAACAGTACCTAAGATGTTTTGTGTCCAAAAAACAAAATTAATGGACTGATCTTTTGCCATGGGCCAAGTACTCATTGAACAATTTGGTTAGCGAGACAACGGGTTATTCCCCCTTTCATACAGTGTATGGATTCGTCCCTCCAGTGCTGCCATCTCACTTTCAAGCGACCACCTTGCCTGCTCTGGATGAGCATCTGGTCTCATTAAAAGAAACATGGGATAAGGTCAAAGTTGCCATCGAGAATAACGTTAAAAAAGAAAAAGCCGACAGGCATAGGAGGCAAGCGCCCATGTATACTGTTGGGGATAAAGCAGTTGCGTCATTAGGGTTGGTGTCACCCGGTGCGGTAACTCATGGTGTCACCCCCCCAAGTTTTACAGTTTTTGGTTTTTTTAACTACTCTTACTCATAAATCAGTACTCCCATATAACACTGAATGCTCATAATACACGGCACACATTACTGTGAGGTTTATTGCTGTGGAGCTCTCTCATATGCTCACACACAAATTTTGATGAACTGCCAGCAAGTATGATGCCTGTTCGATGGCAGTGAAAGTCCCTATAGAGAAGTAATGGTTATCTGTTCAGAGAACACCGAACAGCGTAGAAATGCCCTGATGCTCAGTGGTTTCATTCGACAGGTTTATTCAGGCGAACACCATCAGGGCTATTCAGAGAGAGGTGAAAACTTAGAGAATTGCCAGGAGAATGAACAATCTAGACCAAATAGCCAATTTGGAAAGTGAGATAAATGGGAGAATTTTTCTGGTTTGCCTATTTTGACCTAGAATTTTCAATTCTCCAGTCATTCTCAAGGTTTTCCTCTCTCTCTGAATAGCCCTGCATAGATTTCAATGTTAAAAATATTCCCCTTTTACCCAATATCTTTTAAAACATTTATTCCTTTAATCTGTAGTAAAAGTCTCTATATTTATAGATTTGTTGTTTCTTAGTATCTATTAGGCATTTTTCAAAAGAAATTTCCAATTTTTTTTCTTTCTAATAGTGGGTTTTTTTCTGTAACAGACCTTTTTATTATCATTTATAGGATCTTATGTGTTAATTCCAGACATTTAAATTCAGTAGTATTTTTTTTTAAAACAGCGGGCGACGGGTTTGCGGTGGCATTCAGTGGCTGATTCCCTGCACTTCAGGGACCCTGTGGTGAATTCACCAGGGAGATTTGATTCCCCAAAGTGCGGGGAACAACAGAACACTGAAATGTCTGCGTCATTTCGGTGCTCTGTGAATATCCCCTTTAGTGGTGTTTTTTTTGCTGCCCCCTGGAAAGTGCCAGCCTAGACCTTGCCTACCCAGGACATACTTGAAAATGAGAGAAATCTAAATGGATCCTTCCTGGTAAAATATTTTTGTGTATAAAAAAAATATATATATATTTTTTAGGGTGTCACCCTAGGGGGTGGTGTCACCCAGCGCGGGCCGCACCCCAAGCCCCCCTTATGATGCCACTGGGATAAAGTATGGCTCTCTACACGCCATATCGAAATTTTGGTTCCCTACATGAAAATGGCTCCCAGGTTCATAGGACCATATAAGGTCTTGCACAGGGTGAACCCGGTCTCCTACGTGTTGGCACTACCTTCCCATCTGCGCATCCATAACGTGTTCCACGTTAGTCTGTTAAAACCCCTCATTTGTATTAGGTACACCAGGGACCATGCTCCCCCTCCTGCTGTTCAGTCTGAGGGTGGTGGGGACGATGCAGTAAGCGCCATTCTTGACTTACGTATCTTCAGAGGGGTCCTGCAATACCTGGTCAACTGGGTGGGATATGGTCCCGAGGACCGGGCATGGTTGCCAGCCAGAGAAGTTCATGCTCCCCGTTTGTACACCAGTTTCATGCCTCTCATCCTGCTGCGCCTGGTGGTTGTCCAGTGGCCGCCCGTAAGGGGGGGTTATGTCACGTCTGGGGCTCAGAGGGGGCCCCGGCACCCGGTGGCGCTATCGACCAGCCGGGTGCCAGGAGTCGCGCCAGCTTCCGGAGCTCGCTTGGGTGGCCAGGAGGCGGGGTGCAGTATGATGACGCAAACTCGCTGTGTTTAATTGCAGAGAGTGCGATCCGGCTCATTGCGCTGTCATGGAGTTCTTTCCCCCAGTGCTGAGTGATTCGCTTTGCGATTCACTGACTCATTTGTACTTCTGTTCAGTTACTGTTTGACTCGGCTTGTATGAAAACGATCCCTGTGTACCAGTTTTGGCTATCCCTGACTATTCTCTCTCCAAGTGATTTGGTTTGTATGAGAACCACCCCTGTGTACCAGTTTTGGTGTTTCCTGACAATTCTATCTCTAAGTGATTTAGCTATCACCCTCTGGGTGCCAGTGTCTAGCAATCCTGATCTACTCTGTGTTGCTTTATTGCATATATCAGGTCTGCCTCCATTTAACCCTATCCTCTGTATTATTCATAAGAGATATATGTGATCGTGTCTCCAAAGGTAGCCAGATTACCGACCACATAAGGATCGAAGGGGTAGATAGGACTTGCCTAAAGGGATCTGAGTCTTGCTATATAGAGGGATACGTGACATGGGATAATTAGTGTTAGCACTTTGTGATATAAATACTAATTACTGCTTGCACTCCTCATGCTAAGTATAGGGAGTGCAAAGTACAGTAAGCTCACGCAAGCAAGTGCAATCCCGGATGTAACTAACGGATTTTTTTAACACGCTAGCGCAATGGTTATAATATGGGAGGCATGAGGTAAAGTCACTTAACCTAGCGTTAATGCTCACATATCTGAGCCCTAACGCAAGAGTTAAGTTAGTAATGGGGCCCAGGTTGTGTTTTTTATTGTTTTGAATAAACTTCAACCTGCTTTTCGTATTTTTAAATTTATACATATAATAATAGTAATTTTATCTAACTTTTCAAGTAATTTTGATATATTAACTAAAAAATATTTGTACTATGAATGCTTTTAAACTGGTTTTCACAAAACTATTTTAAAACACATGCTACAAAAGAAAAGAAAGCAAAATGAATACATAGAGTGCATCTTAATATTCATTACAATATTCTTTGATGACCAACCAAGATATCCAAGTGCTGTTTTCCTTTATGTTGTAAAATTGTGAAAGATGAGGTATGTTTAATGGCTTGTCCTTTTGGCTGTGTTCTTCCATTTCCATATATCTTTGTTGCAAATAAGCAGATTTACAGTTATGTGTTTCAGAAAACTCATAATATAAATAGGTCTACTTGATATTGCCAGATGTAAGAAAAACAAGAGCAACGGATATATTATGTAGTATGCATTATGTATTAAAATAAAAGCCATTGTTACCAAAACAACATAAAAGCCAATGCATTCATGAAAACATTTTGGTTTCATAGTGATAATTTTCTGTAGATCTCAAATTACTATAGTAGTAAATACATTTTATTCAATATTAAACATTAAAAATCATTAAATATCATATCTGGACACAATATACATGAATATAGATTCTGTAGATAATACATTTTATCAAGTCACAATGATAGCACACTAGTACCAGTTAATTTCAATAGCCTATATTACATTTTAAAGCAAAGCAAGTATTTTAAATTTCATCATAAGCTTATAACGATACGCTAGGGCCTCCACCATTTCAGAAATAGGTCATTGTCAAGGGTTCACCAATGCTTTATCAACACACCTTTGTTATGAGAATCAACGTCCAAACTAAATTTGGAAAAAATGAAAGAATTCTGTTTGTCGGACAAACCAAGAATTGCAAACCATGTTTTTTCGCTATGCAGAACTCATATATATATACTGTATATGTTTGTACAAGTAGAAAATTTTACTCCAGTCCATATTCTGCTTTGAGTATCTTTTTAAAAAAAAAATATTTTGCTTAGCTGTAAAGGGTGCTTTGTTTTTCAAAGCACCACTGGGCAAGAGTTACTGTCTATCGATAGAGTATTCAGAATCTCCTGGGAGTAATTTGCAGATTTAAAATACATTTCTCACCAAGATCTGTAGCTTCACTATCAAACCACAATTTCCTTGCCATTTAAAATGTAGGTGCTCAGAGTGTGGGTTAAGGTATGGAGTGGCTGATCAGCCACTGGTGCTGTAACCCCAAAGTGAAAATTATGAATTTCCGCCTAGTCAAATGCAATTTTCATGCAAAACAAACATTACAATAATGGCATTAAATATATATTAAATGTATTTATTTTTTGATAGCATTGAAACACCTGTAATAGCACTCTAAATATAAAATCATGGACAAATGGCAAGCTGAAATTTGCTGAGGAACTCAGGGAACTCCTGTCCGAAACTCCAGTCGAATGCATGTCCATCCACTGTGTTGTATCAATGCATCATCAATGTTCACAAACACCAAACCCAGAATATCCCAGTCTAGCCCAACAAGAACAAATCTGAAAACAGAAAAGTTAATTAACTATCCTTAAAAAAAACTAAATACTCCCAATGCGGTATCTAAATTTTTATTTTATCTACCTTTTCCTGTATCTTATTTACATCATTCAGTGTCCTCTCCAGTACTGGAATAACAGAGGACATGTCCTCTCATGCCCAATTGTCAATGAAATCGCATAATATATGCATAAAAAAACTCTTTTGAATGCCCAGTGAGCAAAACATTTCAGGCAAATACTTCTATCTGTAATGAGAAA
Organism: Leptobrachium leishanense; assembly: GCA_009667805.1. Classification (NCBI taxonomy): domain Eukaryota; kingdom Metazoa; phylum Chordata; class Amphibia; order Anura; family Megophryidae; genus Leptobrachium; species Leptobrachium leishanense. Next base: position 278,196,761 of record CM019065.1, read on the forward strand.
TAAAGCCTATTTTAATAACCATAGCCACCAAACAAAGCAGTTTAGGGATCAAAAAGCAAGTAAAAACACTCCCCATTATGTAACCAAAGGCGCTCCAGTGAGTAAAGTGCATATGGGGGACCTCCAGCCCCCTGTCACGGCGGCACCAGGCTTGGGCCATGGTGGGGACTTTGCTCTGGATATTAAGCCCTTTAGGCAAGGTAGCTGCTGGCTGTATAGACACAGACCACATCACACAGATACTACACTGATACAAGACAAGATATAGCAGGATTGTAACACGAATGGCAATAGAACAAGGAGAACACAGAAGAATACTAAAGGGATCCCTAAAACTGGGGTAAGATCCTTGAATGGTCTTCTGCCTAATGAAAACCTAACAAGAAATAACAGACAAGAGAACCGGAAGGGCGAGGGTTAAACAAGACAACCAGCAACAACACACAGGAAACCCTGAACAGAAATGAGGTCTGTATACTGGCCTCACTGACACATATCTGAAGCTACTGTGAATACACAGAACAAGAATACATCACGCAAAGAACATACAGAGGAATAGTTTAAACCTGAACCAAAGGATCAAGAACCAGGATAGTCAGTCAGACAGGCAGAGGTCGGTACACAAGATATCAAGATACAGAATACAGGGAGCTCCTGGATTATCTCTGAGGTCTTGTGGCAGACCTTCTGCCGACAGCTGGGACTTCTTTGGAGATGGCCATGGCCTCGGCCATGCGTGTCTGGAAGACTGCCACTGGGCCGGTGAAGGCACCACAGGATGTGATCCTGGTTACAAGGGATGTGGCCATACATTCCCAGATCATTGCTGCTGTCAGCCCTGAGTTTAAGGTCACGTATGTCCAGGCATGTACTGGCCATAGGGACTACAGGCAGATTCCCAGTGGGCCGATGGCTCAGTGGACCAGTGTGAATGTTGGTTCACCGCAGGGCCCTTAATGGGGGAGGTGAGAACTTTCTCACTATCTGTAAAACAGACGCAGTCTGCCACAGTCTCATATTGGGGCCATTGTGTCAGTGAGACCTGCTGCATATCTGCCTCACCTGAAGACATGGTGCGCACTCAAACTCAGTGCCTCTGCGTTGCATTACCCAATCGCTGTGCAGCAACTCCGGTATCTGTAGAGCGATTGGTTGAGCGATCCGGTTGATTTATAAACTATTTTTGTGCGTGTTTGCATAATTAAAGTGGGCCGGTCTGGATGAAGTCCAGGGCTGAATTTTTGTCTCAGTCCAGCCCTGCGATTGCCTCTGCCTGCATCACTATCTACCATGATTTACCATTCCTGGCTTTGGCGGCCCGACATAGTTTCCGGGATGTCACAGCTCAGCTTCGTGGGCACAGCATTCGTTACTGCTGGGGCACCTCAGGATCTCTCACCATGTCCCATGAGGGCAGGTCCTACTCAGCGGGACTCTGGAGAAGACGCAGGCTGTGCTCTCTAAATTGGGACTTGAGGCGATACCACGGGACCCCTCACCTCTGCTGTCGGACCCCGGCTGATTGATTACCCCTCCATTTTTGTTCTCATTTTTGTTTCCCTAATTTTTGCACACCTCGTGGTGTTATCCCCCTTCCCCCCACCATTTGCATTCGCGCCCTGATGACCTTCTTTTTGAGTGTGTTTTGTGTGCTTTTTATTTAGGCAGTTCTTTCCTCTGCGGGCTTAGCCCTGTAGTTTTTCGGGACTTCTGATATATAACTGTAGGGACATCGTGATTTTTCAAACCCCCCCCTTTTTTTTGTGCATGCGGGACAATGGATATATTGACCCAGCTCACCCATGGATAAATTGTCCCAGGCCAGCTCACACGGATATATTGCCCCAGGCCAGCTCACAAGGATATATTGCCCCAGGCCAGCTCACAAGGATATATTGCCCCAGCTTACATGGATATATTGCCCGAAGCCAGCTCATGAGGATATATTGCCCCAGCTTACATGGATATACTGCCCCAGGCCAGCTCACATGGATATATTGCCCCATCTCACATGGATATATTGCCCCAGACTAGCTCACATGGATATATTGTCCCAGGCCAGCTCACATGGATATATTGCCCCAGCTCACATGGATATAATGCCCCAGCTCACATGGATATATTGCCCCCAAGCTCACCTCTGCCAGGCCCCTCTGAGTCATTTCCGGCTGCCGAGTTCTTTCCTTCTACGAGCAGCCGCCTGCATGAATATCTGCCGCTCGCCTGGGATCCATCCACTAGCCTGCCATGATCTCGTGAGATCGCAGAGTTCACTTGAACTCCGCGATCTCGCGAGATCGCGACTGGCTGTTGGATGGATCCCAGGCAAGCAGCAGATATTCATGCAGGCGGCGGCTCGTAGAAGGAAAGAACTCAGCGAGTAGTGGAGACAGAGAAAGGAGGAATGAGGGGGAGAGGAGTAGTGGAAGTGAGAGCGAGGGTGCTTTCAATGACATTGTTGAATGTGATACTTTCTTTATTTTCAGAACAAGTTTTGTTCAACCTTGCGTTTTCAGATGTTTTTTGGATTACATCCTCCATGATACTCAGTCACCCAATTTCTCCAAAGAGCATCATGGGACATGAAGTCCAAAAACATATGAATACTTAAGTTATACTTGTAAAATAAATATTGGTATTTTTTGTGGGTATTTACTTTCCTTTCTCCTTGCTCTTTTTTAAATTATGTTTTTTTTAATTGCTGTAATGTAACTGCTGGTTTGTAATTGCTGAGTTTTTTTCCTGCTGTATTTCAATTGTTATGTTTTAATTGATTTGTTTGAATTGTTGGGTTTTAATTGCTGGGTTTCAATTGCTGGGTTTTAATTGATGGGTTTTAAATAACTTGTTTTTCTTCATTTTATGTCTATTAACTATTTCAAACAGGGCCATAGGGAGTGAAAGGTGAGTGAGGCACTCAGCTGCGATGGGGTGTGGCTAGTGGCAGCTCTTTCTGGGTGTGAGAAATGCAATGCACTCAGCCCCGCCCTCAAGTTGGCCCTGCAGAGCCCGGATCATAGTGCTAGCTCATGGGAGCCAAATGCCCTCATGCTTGCCAGCAGAGTGTTCAACGTGCCTGGAAACTGCCGACTACACAGAGACACATCCTCCAAGTCCTCTGCTCCACCCACTCCCCAGTGCACTGGATGCCGGCACAAAAACAAGGAGCATGTAGGAGGGCAATGGGGAATAAGCAACCTGCTTACATTCATGGCAGACTAGTGTGCATTTTACCCTAGGCTGGGTGGCCTTATGGCCATTAGAGTGACCCGTTGATACATTAGGAAACTGGCCTTATCACAGAAATGTTTTCCAAATAATTAGGAAAAGTGCCAGCAGTTCGTAATCCCCCTGATCCCTGTGTGATCTGAGTGCAGGCAGCACAGGACATATTGTGGAAGTCACATGCTTTAGCGTCTAACAGTCTGAGCCTCCTTCTGCTGCTATGAAGGAAAGGTATCAGGCCCTGCAGGGCACTCACTGCTATCTGAAAGAGCTCAGGTGTCTGATTTCTAGGAGTTTGCAGTCCAGGGGTTAATCTCCCAGAACATGATCCACCTGGTATCTGCATAGCAAGCAGAGTCGCGTAGACAAAGGAGGAAAGTCCATGTCCTATAGAAACAAACAAACTTCACTGGCACATGTGTTGCAAGACAATACTTCAATGTGTTAAGTGATAAACTTGGACACAAATACATACACTATATTGCCAAAAGTATTCGCTCACCCACCCAAATAATCAGAAACAGGTGTTCCAATCACTTCCATGGCCACAGGTGTATAAAATCAAGCCCCTAGGAATGCAGACTGTTTTTACAAACATTTGTGAAAGAATGAGTCGCTCTCAGGAGCTCAGTGAATTCCAGCGTGAAACTGTGATAGGATGCCACCTGTGCAACGAATCCAGTGGTGAAATTTCCTCGCTCCTAAATATTCCACAGTCAACTGTCAGCTGTGTTATAAGAACGTGGAAGTGTTTGGGAACAACAGCAACTCAGCCACGAAGTGGTAGGCCACGTAAACTGATGGAGCGGGGTCAGCGGATGCTGAGGCGCATAGTGCGAAGAGATCGCCAACTTTCTGCAGAGTCAGTCACTACAGACCTCCAAACTTCATGTGGTCTTCAGATTAGCTCAAGAACAGTGCGTAGAGAGCTTCATGGAATGGGTTTCCATGGCCGAACAGCTGCATCCAAGCCATACATCACCAAGTGCAATGCAAAGCGTCGGATGCAGTGGTGTAAAGCACGCCGCCACTGGACTCTAGAGCAGTGGAGACGCGTTCTCTGGAGTGACAAATCACGCTTCTCCATCTGGCAATCTGATGGATGAGTCTGGGTTTGGCGGTTGCCAGGAGAACAGTACTTGTCTGAGTGCATTGTGCCAAGTATAAAGTTTGGTGGAGGGGGGATTATGGTGTGGGGTTGTTTTTCAGGAGCTGGGCTTGGCCCCCTTAGTTCCAGTGAAAGGACATCTGAATGCTTCAGCTTCATTTTGGACAATTCAATGCTCCCAACTTTGTGGGAACAGTTTGGAGCTGGCCCCTTCCTTTTCCAACATGACTGTGCACCAATGCACAAAGCAAGGTCCATAAAGACATGGATGACAGAGTCTGGTGTGGATAAACTTGACTGGCCTGCACAGAGTCCTGACCTCAACCCGATAAAACACCTTTGGGATGAATTAGAGCGGAGACAGAGCCAGACCTTCTTGTCCAACATCAGTGTGTGACCTCACAAATGCGCTTCTGGAAGAATGGTCAAAAATTTCCATAAACACACTCCTAAACCTTGTGGACAGCCTTCCCAGAAGAGTTGAAGCTGTTATAGCTGCAAAGGGTGGACCTACGTCATATTGAACCCTATGGATTAGGAATGGGATGTCACTTAAATTCATATGCGAGTCAAGGCCGTGAGCGAATATGTTTGGCAATATAGTGTATATACGTTATTTTAGGATATTGACCCCTTCTGCATGACTCCTAATATTCTTCATCTTCATCAGTCCCCGAGCTGGTACTTGGCAGGTGGGATATTCAAATCCCGTCTGCCGAGTGACAGCTGTGTGGGAGGAGGAAACTCCTCCACTTCACACAGTGATATCTACGGAACAGAGCTGGAGGTAACAGGTTATCCCTGGCAGGTTATAGAAGTTTCAGTAGTTATTAAAATACAGTTCATACTAAGAATTATCTGTGTACCACTGGGTGTTGGTTTTCAACAGTAATTTCACTCTATGGGATCTATTCCCTAATGAACGCTATCTGTAGCGATCGGGAGAGTAAGCGTAAACGTCAGGATAATTCACTTTAACGCTGGCCACCAGATTCATTCCCTAACCCTAATCCTCACAAAAAATCAGTTACCACATCGGTGATTGCGGTAGCTTGTGCGAGCTTACTGTACTTTGTGCATCCCATACTTAACATGGGGAGCGCAGTCAAGTATTAGCATTAGGATAAGTAAGGTATTACAAAGGTCTAGCACTAATTACCGCACTGATGCATTAACCAAAAAGTAGTGACATCTAGAAGCTGGTGCTAACTGAATCCTCTTTTGCAGAATCATTTAGCACCAGCTTAAAACCCTCCCATTAAATCCGGTACTCACCTCTCACCCTTTACTCCTTTTTTTTGAATGAAGCATCTATTGCATTAGAGAATCTGTAGACTTTATAATAGAAAAGTGCTAAAAAGCATGTTTATATTTTTTTTCAATGATAAGCAGATGGTCCTTTGAAATTTAGAGCCAATTATCCATAATTCATTCAGAATTAACTTACTGCAGGAATGCGTAGACATGTCTGTATAAACTGTAAAATATTTTTCACTAACTAATTGCAAAACAAAAAGATTTCTAAGCTTTTTAGAATCACTCTCTGTGTATGCTTATGCTTAAATTTAAAGCAAAATGCTGCTTTTGAAAAGAGGGTAATGCTAAATAAATATACAGGAAATACTGAGAAGCTCTCATCATTCACCTGTATGAAAAGATCAAATTTTAGCTATATCCAATAGTACTGCCATCCATCTTCTCTGTGTTAGTGTGATTTAAATCCAAGCTCTATAAAGGATAGCAGTTCTTTTAAAATGATTGAGAGGAAATGAGAGAAAAATCTGATTTTGTTTTTATTTAAAAAAAAGTGACACCACTATATTACAGCAATAAAAGCATTTTTGCCAACATTAAAATTAAAGATTCTAATTGTATTTCTGGAATATTTCAAGTTATAAATATATATCAGAAAAAATATTAACTGTATGTTTTTCTTCAAATATATTTTCAATTTCAAAGTGTGTTTATATCACGCAGGCAAGCTACATATTAATAATGCACTTTGCTCATATATTGTGTATTTAGTATATAATTAAATACTTTTTGGGCGAATGCTAGCTCTGTCACTGAATCATTTAACTATTGTAAAAATCTTAGCATATGTGCAACAAATCATTTTTAATTATTATTTATTTAATAAACATTATGTTTTTCTTTCTTTTAGAAGTGGCACTAAAGTAAACTACTGTATGTCTATAAGATATGATATACATTATTTCCATTCAGTTGCTACTACATATTTACAGAATATTGATAGTACAGGATGATTCGTAAAGACTCCAACCCAAAATTTTCATTGTAAATCGTAAACAAATGAAAGGATATCAATGAGTGTTTCAGGACACGCACCAACTCTTATGATGAGCACGTCCCATTAAAGCATGTGCTGGAAGCTTATGGTAGGCGCAGCACGGTCATAACAAAGCACAGCTATTAGAATAGTACTTTCACGGAACAAAATGGCTTACGCTTTGGAACTGACACAGGTTACTTCCAGCAAGATGGCATAACAGGCCACACATCCTGCAGGTCAATGGCGATAATTAGTGATGGGCCGAACACCCCCGTGTTCAGTTCGCATTCGAACACGAACATTTGAAAAAGTTTGAATTCGAACACGATTCAAACTCAGTGCAAGTCAATGGGACTCGGACGTTCGAATTTTAGAGTGCCCTCCAAGAGGGCATGTATGCAAGATATTTGCCATAAAAGGTGTATGGGGGTCCGGGTAGTGCCCTGGGGGACAGGAAACAAGGAAAAAGGTTAAAAAAAACATTTTTAAAGGAACAGTTATTTTTCCATGACATAAAGGTTAAGAATAAAAATGAAAAATTCCTTCAAATATCGTGCCTAGGAGGTCCCCATAACCTGCCTGTGAAGTGGCGGATTTGTAGGATGTATAGAAACATTTAAAAAGAAAAAGAATGACATTTCAAATGACGGTAAATGGTTTTCCTTTAATCTATTCATAAACAACTGCTTGGGGCGGCAGCCTGTATGAAAAGAGGAGACTTTTAGGACACGCAGATCAAGTTTAGTGATTTTTTGGCTAAATTATGGTTAAACTTATGCAGGCTTTGGATGAAAGTAACAACAGGTGCATTAAAATTGGACCTTTGGTGCCTTCACACCGTAACCCCTCTGAGGTATTGTGGAAGAGTGCAGGGGTGGACCCTGCAGTCAAATATTAAAATGATATGAATCTGATACACGCGTCAGTGCACCCAAATATTGAGTCTTTGGTGCCAGCAAGTGCCTTCACACTGTAACCCCACTGAGGTATTGTAGAAGAGTGCAGGGTTTGACCCTGTGGTCAAATATTAAAATGATATGAATCTGATACACGCGTCAGTGGCAGTGCACCCAAATATTGGGCCTTTGATGCCAGCTAGTGCCTTCACAACGTAACCCCTCTGCGGTATTGTGGAAGAGTGCAGTGGTGGAGGTTTTGGGAATGCAGAAGAGATCCCTGATCTATTCAGTTACATCAGCATCAGGGGAGTAATAGCTGCTGATCCAGGACTGATTCATTTTTATAAATGTCAGACGGTCTACAGAGTCGGTGGACAGACGCACTCTTTTGTCTGTGACAAAACCTCCAGCGGCACTGAACGTCCTTTCAGAAAGCACGCTGAATTGGCTAAATTGGCTAAATTCTGGCCAGTGATCCAATCTCAACACCCAGTAAGCCAGTGGATCATCTGCTGTAAAGGTATCCAGGTCTGCCCTTGCCCCTAGGTAGTCCTGCACCATATGGTGAAGACGCTGGCAATGGGTGCCTACATTTGACGTCCCTGGGCGTCGTGGACTAAAAAAATTGCAAAAGGCATCAGTCAAGCGGCCCCCTTCACTGCTCTTCCTCTGATAAACCGCAGCCTCAGAAGCACCTGTGTCATCACTTGGTAACCTACCAGTGCCTGGAAAGGTGTTACACAAGTGTCGCTTTAGAGCGTCCTCAAGTTGTTTCATCCTGTCCTCCCTCTGTGAGGGTAGGATGAGCTTTGCAACCTTACCCTTGTATCGTGGATCAAGAAGGGTTGCCAACCAGTAATGATCCCTCTCCTTGATAGCACCCTTGAAGGGAGCCCATGCAGTGTAGGTTGGAGGTGGCATTAGCTTTCTAGTGTTCCTGGTCGCTGTATTGTGCACTACCTCCTCCCAGCCACGTACTAGTCCTTGGGTTTCTGGGGATACAAAACCCTCCCTTGAGGAATCCCCACCTTCACTGCCCCCACAACTTAAATATTCCTCCTCATCCTCCTCCTGTCTGATCTGAGTAGGACCCGTGGAATGCTGTCTGCGTAAAGACTGGGGCCTTGAGAGCTAGGGAAGTCCTCCTCTTCCTGCCACTGCTCTGCCTCTAGTGCCACATCTATAATTCCCCGCAGAGTGCGCTCCAGCAGGAACACTAAAGGAATTGTGTCACTGATGCATGCACTGTCCCTGCTCACCATCCTCGTTGCCTCCTCAAATGGTGACAGTACAGTGCATGCATCCTTGATCATCAGTCCCTGCGGGGGGAAATAAGTTGACCTGAACCTGTCCTTGTGCCATACTCACACAGGTACTCATTGATGGCCCTCTGCTGCTTGTGCAGATGCTGCAGAATTGCCAATGTTGAGTTCCACCTGGTGGGCATGTCACAGATCAGACGGTTTGTGGGAAGGTGGAATTCTCTTAGAATTTCTGCCAGGCGAACACTTGCTGGGAATGACCATCTGAAGTGGCTGCAGACTTTTATGGTCTGGCTGAGAAGCTCTGCCAGCCCTGGGTACCTGGTTAGGAAGCGCTGTACCACCAGATTTAGGACGTGTGCTAGGCATGGTGCATGCGTCAACCTACCCAGGCATAGGGCGGAGAGAAGGTTGCTGCCATTATCACAGATGACCATTCCCAGCTCAAGCTGGCATGGTGTTAACCATCTCTGCGCCTGCCCAAGCAGAGCTGACAGAATTTTTGGCCCGGTGTGGCTCCTGTCCCCTAAACTAACCAGCTCAAGCACAGTATGGCATCTTTTTGCTTGAGCCATTGCGTAGCCCCTGCCATGCGTCGGTTTAACTGCCACTTCGCCAGAGAAGGAGGAGGAGGAAGAGGTGGTGGAGCAGACAGACCTCAAACAAGCAGCTTTCTGGTGGCATGGTGGATGAACAAGCTCCAGCACAGAGCCCCGTCCTGGATCCCTCCCAGCTGCAAGCAGAGTTACCCAGTGGGCCATGAAGGAAATGTAACGGCCCTGTCCATGCTTGCTGGACCACGTGTCTAAAGTAATGTGCACCTTGCTGCTGACTGTCTTTCCCAATGACTCCATAACATTGTCTTCCACGTGCTGGTAGAGTGCTGGAATGGCCTTCCGTGAAAAGAGCTGGCGTTTTGGAACCTGCCACTGTGGTACAGCACATTCGGCAGATTCACGGAAGGAGGCAGAGTCCACCAGCTGGAAAGGCAGCAGCTGTAATGCGAGTAATTTTGCCAAGCTGGCATTTAGACGCTGTGCAAGGGGATGGTTGGGACTATATTTTTTCTTATGCTGCAGCAGCTAGGTCAATGAAATCTGCCTGCATAAATCTGCAGCTGATGGGATGCTGTCACATTCTGAGGAAGGACCTGGTACACCCATTACTATAACATCATCCCTGTCAGTGGAGGTTGTAGACATGGAATGACATATAGTGGGGGTAGAGACAGATGAGGACCGATGGGAAGTGTTGTGCTAATGGGATGCATGACTGGTGGTCATATGTCGCTTTAAGCATGTGGTACCCAAGCGGCTGATGTTTCTCCCACGCTTGATCCTCTTCAGACATAGCTTACAAATAGCAATGCTGCGGTCTGCTGTACATGTCGTGAAGAACTCCCAGACAGCAGAGTTCCTGGATGTGTGCTTTGAGACAACAGCACTCTGCACCTGAGCAGCTCTGACTTCTGATGCCTTGGACTGGCTACGGTTGCTCATAGAGGAAGTTGTGCCTCGTTTTTGTTGTGCCTCCTCCTCCTCCTCACTTGACTCCTCTGTTCGATCAGGCACCCAGGTGGAGTCAGTGACCTCATCATCGTCATCATCCCCTATCTCCTCGTCACTGGAGCCAACTTGGCAGTATGCTGCAGCTGCTGGGGGAACATGAGTGCCAGTTATTTGTGTGTCACTGGCACCCCCTCCCTCTAGGCTGATTTTACTCCCTCAACCTCAGAGTTTGAATCAGAGCACTGGAGTTGCTGCGCATCCTCAAGCAGCATGTCACTGTCATTGAAAGTCAAACAATTCAGCTGACACCTCCGTGTATGATGGTGAGGCTACGGCAGGAGTAGCTGTGGACATGGAGGCTGAACTAGATGTTTTGGCAGCTGAGGTGGACTGTAAACCACTACAAGCCTGGCTGGCAGAGGACTCGGAGGATGAGGATGGCCTGGTTAGCCAATCCTGCAAATCCTCTGTATGTTGATGCTGCTTAAGACGGCCAGCACCAGTTAGAAAGGACAAGCGTGCCCCTGCAGAGGATGCACCACGTCCACGACGACCAAGGGCACAGCCTTCCGACACAGAGGCTGCTTGCCCTCTTATCTGTGTCTGGGAGCGTCTGCCTGTCCTTTTAGGTCTTTCTGACATGGTGAGTGATTTATAGATTAAAAATATACAGAACTCTGATTCAACTCTGGTATATAGATTGGAGATATGCAGAACTCTGATTCAACTCTGATATAAAGATTGGAGATATGCAGAACTCTGATTCAACTCTGGTATATAGATTGGAGATATGCAGAACTCTGATTCAACTCTGGTATATAGATTGGAGATATGCAGAACTCTGATTCAACTCTGGTATAAAGATTGGAGATATGCAGAACTCTGATTCAACTCTGGTATATAGATTGGAGATATGCAGAACTCTGATTCAACTGTGTTATCTAGATTAAAGATATTCAGAACTCTGCTATAAGTCAGCGATTTCACTGATATTTTCCCTGCAAGGCTGCCAATGTCCTCTACTCTCTCTCTAATTCACTTTCTCTCCTGCAGACTGCAACACCCTGATAGCTGGCAAAACCCAGATTGAACTCTGAAAAGATAAAGATACAGATTAAAGATACAGATGAACTCTGATTCAACTATGGTATTCTATGGTATCTAGAATTAGATTAAAGATATACAGATATTCCAGAACTCTGGTATAACTCAGTGATACACCCTGTCCCTGATAGCTGGCAGTGCCAAGACACAGATTGAAATTCCCAGAACTCTGGTATAACTCAGTGATACACCCCGATAGCTGGCAGTGCCAAGACAAAGATTCAAATTCCCAGAACTCTGGTATAACTCAGTGATACACCCTGACAGCTGGCAGTGCCAAGACACATTTCAAATTCCCAGAACTCTGGTATAACTCACTGATACACACTGATATGCAACAATCTCCTCTCTCTGATTCACTCCTGCAACACACACGCTGGGCTGCGGGGAAGCCTTACATAGTGTTTTTCTGCGGGACTTAGCTCTGTGAGCCCATGATTGGCATAGTCTTGAAATTTGCCCAATCAGGATTCTGAGCCCTGATTGGCATAGTCTTGCACCTGACCTGTGGTCAGGTGCAAGGCTGTAGCTAATTACAAGCTTCAGGCCAGTTGAAAAGTGCATTATGGTCCATTGTGGGCGATCACGCGGAAATGTTCACTGTTCGAACGGTCGAACGGCCAATGTTCGATGCAAGCTCATGTTCGCATCGAACCGCCAGCCCATCCCTAGCGATAATAGAGTTTTTTTGATGATTGTGTAAATTCCACAAATCTGTGACCAACCCGGTCTCCCAATCTTCCATCCTAGACTTCTTTTTTGGGGACTATCAAGGATCAAGTGTACCATAACAAGCCATACATTATTGATGCCTTATCAAATAACATTAGGAAAGAGATTCAAAAGAGTGAGGATACAATTTAAAAATGTACAAGAAACACTAAGGGGTAAATTACAATCTCCACGCAAACGTTTGCGCCGGTGCAAAAAATGATTAGCGCGAGAGGTAAAACCATTTGCGTCTAATCACGTATTACATACAGGGTTATTTAAAGAAAATCGAAAAGCCACCACACGTTCGGTGACTTTTCTTTCTCTTCAATTCGGATCGATTTGGCGATGCCATTTCGGCGACCCTGCGGTGTATTCAGTAAGCACCACAGGGTCCACGAAATGCAGGGAAAAGTCGCTGCAAACCTGCCGAAAACTCACCGCAAAACGAGGGCAAACGCACACCGAAACCTGCAAAAACATCTGGATTAACCCACCGAAAATGCCAGAAAAACCCGAGAAGGAGCCGATCATACGCAGTGCAGCCGCCGGAAAAAGCTGACACCGCATACGTATGGAGTGAATAAATTAGAAAAACAGTTTGCTTGAATATGTGAAAAGTGAAACACTGTTTGCAAAGAAACTACTGAGCGAAAATGTCTGAAATTTACATATGAGGTTCAATGAATGATAATAAAAGGGATGTTACAGAAAAAAATAAGTAAAGTTTAAAAAACATCTATAAATAAAGAGACTTTTTACTGCAGAATATTATAATGAACGGTTTATTAGATATTGAATTAAAACGGGAATATTTTTAACATTGAAGCCTATGGGATTCGTCTGAATAAATCTGCCGAATTAAACCACTGAATGACAGGGCATTTCGGGAACCTTTCCCTGCTGGTTTGTGTTCTCTGAATAGCCGAAGCATTGCTTCTCTATGGGGATTTCACTGCCCTCGAACAGGCACTGAACAGGCACCGTATGTGCAGGCAATTCGCCAAGATTTGGCGAATTGCCTGCTCTCTGGATAGCCGAATGGCCAAGAAAGGTAACTGAACGCTGATTTTCAGCATTCGGTTCCCTTTCAGCAGCCATTCGGATCTCTTTGAATTACCCTGGTAGTCAACACAACAACCGCATGCAATCGTGTACTGCGGGTGAACCTGCTCGAACCCTGTGGGAGCTTACTGTACTGCGCAAGTCCTATACTTTTAATATTGTGAGCGCAAATGCGAATGTGAGCTGGTACGAGGATTGTATTTCAATCTATTTGCGGTCATTACCGCATAGAGTTTGCGGGCATAATTTTAGCAATTCCTAAAAGCTGGTGTTAATGGCAAATCTGAACAACCTGGCCGAACCAGAATACACCAGCCCATCAAAAAAATGCAGCAAAGTATAGTTACACATTCTAATCATTCTAAACCAATAAAATGGAGAAGTTGTGTGTGCATGTATTATTGCTGCAGCATATACAGTATGCTCAGATTGACTTTGGCAGGCGCAATTTCTTAATGTGAGATAATTGTGGTTCTTCTTAATTCTGATTGGCTAAATCGCAAGAAAAAAACTGTTCGCACACTGGTTTTTGTTCGAGACGGTACTGCACGAGCATTTGGCCGCGTACTGTTTGCGCGTGCAATAGATCGGCGGAAGATAAAAGGTGCGAGGATTGTAATTCCATCAGTGATTTGCGCGCACAAAAGTTTACCACTTGGCACAAAAAATTTTGCTTTGCGCAAAGGTTTTTGCGCGAAGATTGTAATATAGCCCTAACTGAGGAATCTCCAGGGCTAAAATGTGTCTCAGTGCCATTTTATTGATTTCATTTTTTCATTTGTATTAGTTTATCTATTGTTTTGTTCTTACAGACTATATATATATATATATATATATATATATATATATCCACGTACAGTAGATGGACCAACCCAGGGCCGGATTAAGATCTCTATGGGCCTGGAGCTGAATATTTTGGTGGCTTTTCTTGGAATTTAGTTAAATGAAAACATATTTTAGGTTATTTAATAGCGCAGATACGGCTATATCTAACCAGGCAGATTCTGTGTGATAAATTTTTCATTCAGGTTTCAATCTTTTACAGCGTGTAAAAGATTTTTTTCCCATTTTATCATCCAAACATTTGTGGTTATATATTCTATAGGGAGTACTTGTTTGAAAAATGCAGCCAGTAACAGGTTCCCATTTAAATATTTTTTTGAGAAAATATACAGTTGTAACCAAAAAATTAAATAGCTCCCTTGTGTTTTGGTGGAGGGTGTTTTATGAATAACATGACCATGTATAAAACACTGAAAATGCTCCTAGCGTGAGAAATGAGAAGGTGCGTAATGGCAGTGGTATTGCTCATTTTATATGTGACAAATGGACAATGCCATCGCTTTGGAATTTTTTATTCTTTTAGATTTTACATGGTCATGTTTGGTATCAGTGCAAAGGCCAGACTCTGACCTGTCCAATGACACCTCACCTGACCTTGTGGGGTGCAAAGACTAGTGAGGGAGGGGTCCAAAGTACCCCCCTGTGTTCTTCCCTGCAGTGTGACGGTTTAGAGTTTCGATGTAACAATTTGTAACAACGCATTGCGCCGTCGACTTCACACTTGTTGGTGACATGAGAAATGGGATGGTGAGTTACTGCAGCATCACCGTTCACTTTATAATTGAAAAGTGAAAAATATTGCTGTGTTAGAAAGAAAAAGAAAAAAATAAAGAAATATTTATTATTTTATTTTTATTGTTACAAAAAACTTGGTATGTTTGGAATCATTGGAAAGGCCATGCTCTGGCCTTTGGCCTTTCCATTGATACTTCACATGACCCTGTAGCTGCTATGGAGTTGGAGATACATGGGTCCAAATGCCAATGAATGCAGACAAACAGGGTTATTCAGAGAGCGGTGAAAAGCTGGAGAATGACTTGAGAATGGAAAATTCTAGGTCAAAATAGCCGATTTGGAAAGAGATGAATGGGAGAATTTTTCTGGTATGGCTATTTTGACCTACAGGGTCATTCAAAGAGAATCGAAAAGCCACCGCAAGTTCGGTGGCTTTTCGTTCTCTTCAATTCGGTTCGACTTGGCGATCCCATTTTGGCGACCCTGCGGTGTATTCAGCAAGCACCACAGGGTCCCCTAATTGCAGGCAAAGGTCGTCGAAAACTCACTGCAAAATGAGGCCGAACGCACACCGAAATCCGCAAAAACATCTGGATTAACCCGCCCAAACCGCCGGAAAAACCCGAACAGGAGCCGATCACACGCAGCGCAGCCACCGGAAAAAGCTGACACCGCAGACGAATGGAGTGAATAAATTAGAAAAACAGTTTGCTTGAATGTTTGAAAAGTGAAACGCTGTTTGCAAACAAACTACTGAGCGAAAATGACTGAAATTTACATATGAGGTCCAAGGAATGATAATAATAAAAAGGGCTGTTACAGAAAAAATAAGTAAATTTAAAAAAAATAAAATAAAAAAATCTGATTTTTTTTTTAAAAGACAAAATCCTGAAATTTGCTTCAAATATCCTAAAAAATCTATAAATAAAGAAACTCTCTACTGCAGAATATTATAATGAACGGTTTATTAGATATTCAATTAAAACGGGAATATTTTTAACATTGAAGCCTATGGGATTCGCCTGAATAAACCTGCTGAATTAAACCACCGAATGACAGGGCATTTAGGGAACTAAACTGCTGATTTTTGCTCTCTGAATAGCCGAAGCATTGCTTCTCTATGG
The DNA here is from genome assembly GCA_009667805.1 of Leptobrachium leishanense. Lineage (NCBI taxonomy): Eukaryota > Metazoa > Chordata > Amphibia > Anura > Megophryidae > Leptobrachium > Leptobrachium leishanense. The sequence goes on from CM019065.1 coordinate 278,212,638, forward strand.
GGATTTCACCGCCCTCGAACAGGCACGGTATGTGCATTCAATTTACCAGGATTTGGCGAATTGCCTGCTCTCTGAATAGCCGAATGGCCAAGAAAGGTAACTGAACACTGGTTTTCAGCGTTCGGCAGCCGTTCGGCAGCCGTTCGGATCTCTTTGAATAACCCTGCTAGAATTTTTCATTCTCCAGTCATTCTCCTGCTTTTCACCGCTCTCTGAATAACCCTGATAGTTATTCTTTCTCTGGGCCTATTCTGGGGCATGGGCCTGGAGCTGCTGCTCCTTCAGCCCCCTATGATAATCCGGCCCTGGACCAACCAACATCTAGAGTCTTATTTTATTTTTGGATACCCAAATTGTGCAGGAGATGCCAATTTATACATTTATACATATATACAACAGTGGAAAGGTTGCACTCAACCTGCACAAGCAATAATAGTGGGTGCATCGAAGACAATAATACAATATACAAAAAAAGAGCACTCCATGTAAAAGACCACATTCTTCCAATTCATTATATGTCAAAAAAATCACCATTTTTAACAATAATCAATCACCTAACTGTGCCAATAAATTATGGGAATTTAGATCACAAAATCTGATTATACTTTGCTTAAGCCTGTCACAATCGTTAATGTATCCCATCATTGACAGGTCCTATCTAACTTGAACCAAATCTGCACCTCTCCAGTAAGTGTCCTTGGGCAAGACACCTAACGGTACATACTCGCCACCCAGGACATACTTGAAAACGAGAGAAATCTCAATGTATCCTACCTGGTAAAATCCTTTCTCAAAAAAATAAAAATTTACTGGATCAACTCACTTGCTGGAGGCATATTTCTTCCTGGAGCTCCGAAGCAACTCAAAGCTTTTATAGGCAGCCAAGGTGGAAGACGGAACAAACCTATGAAACAGGGAGGGGTGTATACCAAGTGAGGGTTGTCAGCTCCCTATATGTAACATAAAACAGTACAAAAAAAGAGCACTCCATATAAATTATCACATTGTTATACATATATATGTATATGTTACAGGTAAAGTCCGAAGTTTGGATAAACCTAGTATTACTCAGGTAAACTGAACTTTACCTAAGTGGTCTTTCGTAAAACCAGAAATACAATCAAACTTTTGACTTTACCCAACTAAACCATAACTGAATCCAGTTAAACCGCAAAATATCCAAACACCACTGGGGACTTAACTTACAGTTGACTGAAATAAATGATTTACCCCAGTTAACCATACATTACCTGGCAGCCGTGGGTAAAATTAGCATTTGGTTTGCAGTTTGCAGCTTTATCTGGGTAATCTGGGGACTGCCCAGCCAACCTTGGGTAAAAGTAAATTTTGTGATTATCCATGGACATTATCAATGAAAATGACAAAAGACATGATCTGTTATTATGTTTCTATATATTAATGTTGATATAATGAATGTACAGAGTAACATTCTTAAATTAATGTTTTTTTTTATTAAATAAAAATACCAAAACAGAAACAAAGTATTTATAATAAACAGGACAAGCTTGAGTGAAAAATGAAAAAAGTTTTTTTAGATTTGTTTTTTTGTTATACTTTGGTTTGGGGGAAAAATATTAGTCAAATTATTAGGCAAATAATAGGCAAATTAAAAGAATTAATTTTTTTAAAAGTGCAGAATATTTTTCCAACTTCCAAAACCTGCACTCATTCCATTCGTGATTCAGTGAACATATGTTTACAGGTATCCCCTAAAAACAATCAAACTTAACTATTTAAAGAAAAAAAAGAGAGAAAATAAATAAAATGAAATCCCATGTTTCTCATGGGGCTCAGTGTGCATACCTTGGGCCATAAGGGCCAAGTCATAGGAAGATGTTAAAATACAGGAACATTTAACCCTTTCAAAAGCACAAGGGGCTATTCACAAAGCACCAAAATTTCATCGACATACATTATGTGGCTCTTCGGTGAAACCATTTTGCCAAAACTAAGGTGAATCACTATTCACCGTAGGGTCACCGTAGCGCGTGGAAGATGAAGTCGATGAAACCTCATGAAAAATTTTAGAACGACGCCAAAGAACAGTAAAGACTGCTGAAATGCGTCGAACTGCACGGTATTTCACAGTCAATTCGCCATTATTTGGAGAAGAGACAGCTTTCTGATTAGACAAACTGCCCCGAAATTACACCGTCCAGTTCACTTGTTGAACAGTATTTCCTCAGCACCCTGTGCAGCCTTAGCCCCGGAGGTTCTAGGCCAAAACTCGGCCACCCATCCCAGAGCGTGTTGGTGAAAAGAAATGATTAGCTTTTAATTTCTTGTATGAATATATACAGTCAGGTCCAGAAATATTGGGACATCGACACAATTCTTTTTTTTTATTGTAATAAATTTTTATTGTTTCATAAATTTTTAACAGAGTGAATGAAGTAGCATAAGATAAGTTGCTCCAAGACAGGTAATCACTTCGTAAATATGGATTCAGGGTTGATCGATAAGTAATAGCTGCTTAATTCGTGTAAGCGTGATTTTGAATCCAGTATTATGCATATAATTTACAGCATACAGTATATAAAAGTTAACTAAAAGTATGAATTATATAGACATGAAACATATTCAAAACGTGTAAAGGGAAAGAGAGGGTAGGGGATGGCAGGTTAAAGATAGCATGAGAGTCGGTGGCCACTGTGTAAGGCGTGTTATTTACACACGGGGGCGAGCCTCTGACCAGTAGAACCAGCGGCGCAAATGGACTGCGCTCGTGCCTGAGGCACTGTGTATTAGTTCTTCAATATCTTGGGTGTTATGTACCTCCTGAAGCCATTCGCGTATGGTAGGAACATTAGGGGTCTTCCAATGACGGGGCAACACAGCCTTGGCCGCATTTAATAAACGTATTTCAAGCGTGCGTTTGTAATCAGTGTGTTCCATAGGTGTGTGAAGCAATAACATAGCTGCCGGTGTAAAGTCTGGGGGGGGTTCTGAGACCTTGCAAATGGTGCTGTGGACAGCTTGCCAGTATGGTTGGAGCAACGGGCAAGACCACCACATGTGGAGTAAGTCCGCCTGTGGCGCCCTGCATTTCCAGCAGGAGCCGTTATGCTTGGGGTCAAACATTGCCAACCTTTTAGGCGGGCAGTACCACCTAGATAGGAGTTTGTAGGCCGTTTCTTGGGATTTGGTGGCGATGGAGCAGGACGTGGTGAGTAGGGTGATTTGGTCCCATTCCTCCTCCGTGAAGGACAGCTGGAGGTCTTCCTCCCATTTGGACCGATAGGAGGGTATGGGGTTCGTGAGGGATTGCAACAGCCCGTACATAACCGATATACCATGGGGCGGAGGATGTTTTCTCTGGGCTAGGGTTTCAACTAGGGTAAGAGGACGGGTGAATTGAGGTGGGGGGGGCTAATGAGCGCATGTAAGCCGTAAGCCGATGGAAATGAAATTTGGTCAGGAAATACTGTGGCCAGGGCAGTGGAATGTCCTCAGGGGACTTAAAGGTGTGCCGTCGACACAATTCTAACATCTTTGGCTCTATATACCACCACAATGGAGTTGGAATGAAACAAACACAATGTGCTTTAACTGCAGAGTGTCAGCTTTAATTTGAGGGTATGTACATCCAACTCAGGTGAACGGTGTACGACATACAGCAGTTTGCAGATGTGCCTCCCACTTGTTAAGGGACCAAAGGTAATGGGACAATTGGTTTCTCAGCTGGTCCATGGCCAGGTGTGTGATATTCCCTCATTACCCCAATTACAATGTGCAGATAAAAGGCCCAGAGTTCATTTCAAGTGTGCTATTTGCATTTGGAATCTGTTGCTGTCAACTCTCAAGATGAGATCCAAAGAGCTGTCACTATCAGTGAAGCAAGCCATCATTAGGCTGAAGAAACAAAACAAACCCATCAGAGAGATAGCAAGAACATTAGGCATGGCCAAAACAACTGTTTGGAACTTTCTCAAAAAGAAGGAATAATCCGGTAAGCTCAGCAACACCAAAAGACCCAGGAGACCACGGAAAAAACTGTGGTGGATGACCGAAGAATTCTTTCCCTTCACAACAGTTGACCAGATCAAGAACACTCTCCAGGAGGTAGGTGTATGTGTGGGAAAGTCAACAATCAAGAGAAGACTTCACCAGAGTGAATACAGAGGGTCCAACACAAGATGTAAACCATTGGTGAGCCTCAAAAACAGGAAGGCCAGATTAGAGTTTGCCAAACAACACCTAACAAAGCCTTCACAGTTCTGGAACAAGATCCTATGGACAGATGAGACCAAGATGTCCCAATATTTCTGGACCTGACTGTAAATATTGTGATTCAAATACATATCTTAGTTAATATGTCCCATTAGTTTGGAAAGCATGTTTTAATACAGATGGGCTATGGTTTTCCCTTCCCCCTTTTTGTATGTTACTCCAAAAGTTAAAATGTAAACCAGATGTGGTCAAGTTTAAAAATCTCCGATGTGGCATATGTATCCGTGCCATTTTAACTCTGATGTGATCTGTATACTGATTGGCTGTTGCATCATTCTTGTTTCGGGGCAGAAATGAACCATGTCTGTGTGGAACGCTTTAATTGGTTACACTTTGTTTGAGTTTTAATTAAAAGATCTGACTGAACAAAGACAAGTTAGATATACTCAAAGAGCACCACATTTTTGTGACTGATTTCAGATGTCTCCGCTATAGTGGAAGCGCAGCGTCTTGCATCATTCTTAAATATGTGAGAAGGAAATGACAGACGTTTTCTGGAAATACGCTCTGGTAACTATGAATAGGAAAACTGATTGTTTGACATATTTTTTTAACAGTTGGTGTAGAAGTGAGATCTGCTTATTCAACTATCTAATATGATTTATCACATTACAAGGTTGCTTACTCTGATTCCGAATTTGCCTAATTTGTGCTGGCGTTTGTTTGTTTTCCTTGAAGTTTGTTTTTAAGGCTATTAGAGTCTGTTTGAGTTTTTGTTGCAGGGATGTTCTATTTGTTTGTTTTGGTTTGTTTAACCCCTTAAGGACCGCTGACGTACCCTGTACGTCCTGTCCTCGGGTCTCCCTTAGACCCTTCGGAGCCCTCTATCTCCCCAACCATTGAAGCTATGGAGATGCCGTTTGCACCGCTGGAGAGGGGAGAGCCTCCCCTTTCCAGCGGTTTATTGCATTAACCATTTCGCCGCCGGATCACGTTGCGGCGCCAATTGGCGCCAAAACGTGATTCAAACCTGGAGGGGGGCTGACATCTTGGATGTCAGCCAAGCCTCCAGGTCCCCCCCACCCACTGACAACCTCACCATATGTGTGAGGATGTCAGTGGGCCAGTTAACCCTCTAGCTGCCATGTAGAGATAAGGGGATCCTAAGGATCCCTTTATCTCCCGATCCATGGCAGCTAGATGGTCATATTTGCCATCATTTGAAAGGCCTGATTATGGCCTTTCAAATGATACCAAACATGACCAGGTTTGGTTTTTAAAAAAAAATTAAAAAAAATTAAATAAAAAAAAATAATAAAAAAATTAAATAAAATAAAAAAATGTTTTTTTTTTAAAAGGTTTTTTTTGTCTGGGGGGAGTTTAATTAAATAGGACCTAGGCTGTCATCTAAAAATAATTCGCACAAAATGGTCAGAATGAGCGCAGCGCACATAGGTGAACTGGCTCAGCAGTGAAAGGGTTAAAAGGTAAAAACATGTAAAAATTGGGTATTTCTATTCTCGGGATAAAATTTGGAAACTATTTAGCCGGGGTCTTTATTGGTGGTTATAGCTTTAGGGGATTAAATTACGAAAAAGTGTGTTTTTACCATTTTTTTCATCATATTTCATATTTTTTTTATATTAAATTATTGGATATGATGGAAATAATGGTATTTCTAGAAAGTCCATTTAATGGCGGGAAAAAGGGTGTATAATATGTGTGGGTTGAATAAACGAGTAAGAGGAAAATTTGACCTAAACCCTAACAGCGCAGAAACGTAAAAACAGCAGCGGTCACTAAAGGACGGATTTGTGTAAAACCGCCCGGTCACTAAGGGGTTAAACTCACCCGGAGGATGAGCTAGGATCATGCCTTAAGTTGTTTGAAATGATGTTGTACCTCCCCGTGGTGTAGAGGTTATCAGGTTCGGTGACTTTTTGTTCTCTTCAATTCGGTTTGTTTTGCCGATTCCATTTCGGTGACCCTGCGGTGTATTCAGCAAGCACCACAGGGCCCCCGAATTGCAGGGAAAAGCTGCCGCAAACCTGCCGAAAACTAACCTCAAAACCCAGCGAATGCACGCCGAAAACCCTCAAAAACATCTGGATTAACCTGCCGAAAACCACAGAAAAACCCGAACAGGAGCCGATTGCAGCCTTCGACACAGCAGAAGAGGCAGTGAATAAATTAGGAAAACAGTTCGCATGAATGATTGAAAAGTGAAACACTGTTTGCAAAGAAACTACTGAGCGAAAATGTCTGAAATTTACATATGAGGTCCAGGGAATGATAATAAAGAGGGCTGTTACAGAAAAAATTAGTAAACTTAAAAAATATCAAAAAAAAAAATCGGACTTTTAAAAAAATAAAATAAAAAAAAAGCTTAAAATATCCTAAAAAATCTATAAATAAAGAGACTCTTTACTGCAGAATTTTATAATGAACGGTTTATTAGATATTGAATTAAAACGGGAATATTTTTAACATTGAAGCCTATGGGATTCTCCTGAATAAACTTGCCGAATTAAACCACCGAATAACAGGGCATTTCACAAACCTTTCACTGCTAGTTTTTGTTCTCTGCATAGCCGAAGCAGTGCTTTTTCATGGGGTTTTCACTGCCCTTGAACAGGCACCGAACAGGCACCGTATGTTCAGGCAATTCGCCAGTATTTGGCGAATTGCCTGCTCTCTGGATAGCCGAATGGCCAAGAAAGGTAACCGAATGCTGATTTTCAGCGTTCGGTTACCTTTCTCAAGCAATTCGGATCTCTTTGAATAACCCTGCTTGTTTTTGTTTATATTTGTTTGTTTGTGTTTATATTCACTCGCCCAAGAAAGTGCCTTTTTCTAGTGCTGAGTATCTGTTTGTTTATTGTATCTCCGTCGTGCTGGAGTTTGACTCGTCCATGTCTGCTTACAGTTTTGAGCAGTTTATTTTTAATTGATTAGATCTCTGTCCATTTTTCTTCTGACATAACCAAAAATGGCCACCGCTCCCTTTGCGGCGCTGTCCTTTGTGCATTGTGTTTAGTCTCCATACTGCAATTGCTAACTCATTTTTTTATTGCTGATAATTTCTACAGGATTCGGTGCACCGTTTTTTTTTTTCCAGTTATTATGTTTTTGTATTTTATTACTTGATACTGTTTCTAACTCATTGCTATCCTTCATGTTTTATTTTTTATTACACTATACAGCTGCCTGTGTTTTTCTATATATATTTGTTTAGGGACTGGCTATCTTACCACATGTTGATTGGTTCCTCTGTTTTCTACTGCTTTGCCTCGAGTAAAAAAAAAAAGAGAGCGAACAGAAGCGTTTGCTTTCACATTTACTTTTAATCGAGCTTGCTATGCGTTTAGTTTTGTTGTTTATTTAGCTAACTGCTTTTCTTTAATGAGACTGTTAATCATTTTTTTTTCCTTTTTCCTGCAGGTAAAGTTTTCTTTGTTTTTTTTATTAATATCTCTTTTTATCTGTTATATACAATGTCATTATGATGTGTTTATATATATATATAAGGACTGTTTGTCTTTAAATAGCTAGCAGCTTTGCTTTCTCTTGCTCTTTTTTGCTTTTTCTCTCTGCTCAATTATCTCCCCTTCCATTTTCTTCTCTTCTGTGAGCATTCCTAACAGTCTGATCTAAAACATATGTGATTTTTTTTAATGCAAGTTGGATTATGGGATATGTAGTCATTTTGTTGTAAAATGAGGGATATAGTATGGTTTAAACCACTGTGGAAGGACTGTATATCTATCCATCTCCAGGATTTCTTCTCTAACTCTTTCTAGATTCACTTGTCTATAACCCTTATCCGAGAAGTCTTTTATCAATCTTTGAGCTTGGGACATAAATTGTTCTGTTTCCGTACAATTCCTGCGTATACACATCATTTGTCCCTTCAGGATAGCCTGCAACCACGGGGAATAGTGGTCGCTATCAACATGAATGTAACTATTGGTATTGACGTCTTTAAAATGGGTTCTCGTTTCGATTTTTCCATTTTTTCCACATGTGTGCTCCATGATGTTTATTTGATATATTTTCTTTTCATTGTTGTAATTGTTGCACAATATTTGGCTGCACTGACACTGACGCCTATAATACCAGATTTATATAATTTTAATATTGGAACGCAGGGTCCAACCCTGCACTCTTCCACAATACCACAAAAGGGTTACGGTGTGAAGGCACTTGCTGCCACCAAAGGCACAATATTTGGTTGCACTGACACTGACGCCTATATTATCAGATTTATATAATTATAATTTTATTGGACTGCAGGGTCCAACCCTGCACTTTTCCACAATACCATAAAAGGGTTATGGTGTGAAGGCACTTGCTCCCACCAAAGGCACAATATTTGGCTGCAATGACGCCTGTACCATATTCATATCATTTTAATATTGGAACGCAGGGTCCAACCCTGCACTCTTCCACAATACCACAAAAGGGTTACGGTGTTAAGGCACTTGCTCCCACCAAAGGCACAATATTTGGCTGCACTGACACTGATGTCTATATTACCAGATTTATATCATTTTAATATAGGACCACAGGGTCCAACCCTGCACTCTTCCACAATACCACAAAAGGGTTACGGTGTGAAGGCACTTGCTGCCACCAAAGGCACAATATTTGGCTGCACTGACACTGACGCCTATATTACCAGATTTATATCATTGTAATATTGGACCGCAGGGTCCAACCCTGCACTCTTCCACAATACCACAGAGGGGTTACGGTGTGACGGCACTGTTGCCGGCACTAAGGCTAAGGTCAGACGAAAGCAGTTTTAACGTGCGTTTAGCCGCACGAAATCACGGCCGTGCTAGCAGCAAATGACGTCCAATGCCGGGGAACATACGACGAACGGCCGCACGAAAGTTCATCCGCGCAACGCAAGTGGCAAACGAACGCATTTTTTCGAGAACGTCAAACCGCTACTACTGACGTACAGAGTGCGCTGCGGCCGCATAGCGGCGTGTTTGCGTAATTGGGAGACGTCAGACGCTGCACACGTCCGGCCAACATAACGTCCAGACGCAAAAAGGGTTTTATTGATGATCCGTACAAAATCACGGACGAAAATGCGCATCGTATGAACGCTATCGCGTATCCCGTGAAAAAATACGTCCATTCGTTCGAACGCACTTTTTCACGGACAACGTGAAAAATGCGTTCGTCTGACCCTAGCCTAAAGGCCCAATTTTAAAGCACCTATTGTTACTTTCATCCAAAGCCTGCATAAATTTCACCATAATTTAGCCAAAAATTCACTAAACTTGTTCTGCGTGTCCTAAAATGTCTTTTCATACAGGCTGCCGCCCCAAGCAGTTGTTTATGAATAGACTAAAGGAAAACCGTTTACAATAATTTGAAACATCATTTTTTTGTTTTTAAATGTTTCTATACATCCTACAAATCCACCACTTCACGGGCAGGTTATGGGGACCTCCTAGGCACAATATTTGAAGGAATTTTTCGTTTTTATTTTTAACTCTTATTTCATGGAAAACTCACTGTTCCTTTAAAAACTTTTTTTAAAAACTTTTTGTCCTTGTTTCCTGTCCCCCCAGGGCACTACCCAGACCCCCATACACCTTTAATGGCAAATATCTTGCATATATGCCCTCTTGCAGGGCACTCTAAAAATCGAACTTTTGAGTCCCATTGACTTGCATTGAGTTCGGTTCGTGTTCGCGTTCGAACTGGAACTTTTGAAATTGTTAGAATTCGAATGCGAACCAAACACGGGGGAGTTCGGCTCATCCCTACTCAAGAGATGTATTTAGCTGTGAGTTCTGTTATGTGTCCTGTTTTGACACTCTAACGGGACTTGTTATACAATGATGTTTATATGCTGTGTGTGTATCTATCAGGGATAATTTTGATGATTGGCTTCTCTCCTTGCACTTAAATTATTCTTCTGCCCATTGCCAGTTCTTTGTTCACTGCAGTCATTTTGGGCTTTATTAGTCACAGGCCACCTCTCCACATTGTCTTTTACAGGAGCGTTCCCGTTGCTCTACAGAACAAAGTCTCTATTTGATCTTTGTGTGGCACAATCTTCTTTCCCTTTATTGGTCAAATGACACTTCTCTACGTATGCGCATGTGGGGCAGGCTTTCTGTTTGCTTTTCTCCATTAAATCATAGTCTTTTAGGTGGGCAATCACATGAGCCGATGGAATAAAGCCTCTCTCACAGTTCCTCTGTATTTGTTCACTTTGTCTTTCTTTCAGACTAGTAGCCTTAACTGGATTTTGACAACTCTCCATGATCTGGAGAGTAGTCCCATGGGTAAGACTGGTCTTTGCTTTTCTATGTTCTGTGACAGGTTCTGGAACAAAATCCTTGATTTTGGCATGCTTGTCTTTGGCTGCTGTGTTTGGCAAATTGCAATCCTTTGGGTTTACGTGTACAGTTTGTTCTCCCAGGCAAAGGCTACTTGTTTGAGTTTTTACCTTTTCCAGTCTCTCTGGGAGTTGGTTTTGCATCTGGCTACCAGCATGGTAGGTGAATGAACCACAGGTGAACACATCTCACTAACGCTGTTTGCACTGTCTCTACCCAAAAGCAGTTCTGGTGGCACAGTAGCATGTGTTTTACTTTTGGCGACTACCTTGGTGTCTGGTGCCATTTTCACTGGGGCTACATCTGTGCACCCTGCATCCCCTTTTAACACTGGGCTTGTCCAGAGGCATTGCCATTCTTCCATCCACACTCAGAAACACTCTGTTCCCCATTCCTTTCATTCATGGGAATCAGGACCCCTAGAAGATAATGGCGGGGCTCTCCACCAGCTGCTCTTTTCATGAAGGGGTACAGGGTGTCTGGTATAATGGGAATTGGACCAGGGCTGTATCAGGGAAACACTATCAGTACGTGCTTGGATTCTATTCCATCTCTTAATTAGCTCTGCTGTGGGAATACCATCAATTTCATTCTTACACGCACCTGCTCTTATCAATTTATGCCTTACTTGCCATCTAGACATTTGCACCTTATAGTTCTTACATTCACTCCTAACTTTCTTCTCCATCAAGTCAGTTTTACGCACATTGGTTGGGGGTAGTTAACTCTACCATCTCAGCCAGCAAGGACGTCAGCTAGTGAATATTTTCAGTTTTAGTAAATGAAAAAATGGAAGCTTTCATTTGAACTGACACACATTTTAACAATCTTTTTCTCATACAAGCAGTGAAATCTTCCATATCAGGTCCCTCCCAGTTATTTGCATTCAATCCCGCCACACATCCCATAATTCAAACCCTGTGAATGACATCTTCCATTGTACTACAGGGGGATGTGAGCTCTAAATCTGCCTGTAAAGGAAACACATTTAACAGGGCCTGTCTGTTGAAATCCAGTAAAGGGACATTAACTCTCCCAGATCTAACTCTCCTCAAGGCATTTCTAACTTGGGGATGTAAAGTTATTTGTCCCATATACACAACTTCTGATGCATTTAAAAACACACAATCCGATTCATCATCAAAAATTCTTAAAATCCGCTTAGCCAACATTTCACCCTCATTTTGCTTATAACGCTTAACAAGCTCATTTAATTCAGTTACTGTGAAAGATCTCAATACCTCTTTCACAGTATGCGCATCCTCAACACAATCCTTGCTCAACTTCCATTGTGTTTCAGTAACAGTAACTGGGCATTCTCTGTTCAATTCAGTCGCCTTATCAATGCGTACAATCAGATCACCTTTTGTCTTAACAGACTTCAAACATTCCTCAGTCACAAACAGTTTCTCTTGCACTAATTTCCAGTCTCTTTCAAATTTAGCCCTTTCAATCAATGCTCTCTGAAACGTGTTCATTATAAACCATCCTGTTTTACACGCAATTTTACGGTCTGTTTAACTGTATGCACTAAGATTTAAACTGTGTGCTTCACCATCTAAAATAGGCGCAGCCTATTTTATCAATTCATCTGCAATAGGTTTCAGTAAATCACAACTAGCCCATACAATTTCCAACTTTCCTTCCAAATAAAGGCAACTTAAAACAGCAGCAATTTAAAGCAGACTAGTGAAAACTACCAAACGCACGTCACTCGCTAGACATTTTTGCTATCAAGTGATATCCTGCATGACTACGCCAAATGTAATGAAAAAATAAATTTAAAACAAAGGTAATACCAGCCAATAGCGTGAGATTGAGTAACTAATGAGGACACAAACACACTGATGGGTATAATGGATTTACTTTAAAATAAAAAGGATAAACAGAAAGATAAAACAATAAAACATTATTAAACTAAACCCTGGACACTGCAATAACACAAAAACTCAGCATAGGTAAAGTGATGTACTACGAGATCAACAAGAGCAACAATCATTTACAAAATCCAGAAATGCACAGCACATAGCAAGCCATGTGCTCTCAAGGTCCAAGCAAATCACAAAAGGACTGATCTCTTCCTGGAACTCCAGGTTGAATCAAAACAAGGTTGGACTAGAGTCTTGTCTCCCCACCAGAGTGGCATCCCTCCCACCAACAATGTATATACCTTTTTTCCCAGTGGTAGTCACCATGAGGTAACCACTCTAGGGTAGGCTGGCTTAATGATGTCAGCTAGCCACCCAGGGCAACAAGCCTCACACTGTCCCTAGTGTTCCATCTTTGATATAACAGTCAATATATAATTAAATATGATGATTTATGACACAATTCATCCACAATCACTACAACTTAAACATATCATCTATTGGCATTACACTTTAACAAAATAGTTGTATTTTATTTTGAACCAATAAGACAGAAGACAAGAAAAAAGAGGAAACATTACATTTTATATGTTGATGAATCATCATTGTGTTGTTTTAATTGATTATTTTGTATATTTTATTACTTTATATTTTTGTTGTGTTGTTTGGTTACAATTTAATTTCAAATTTCCTAACATTTAGTATTCTGGAGATCACATTCAATTAAAATTAGAGTTGAATTATGTATCTAGGAATATATAACTTAATGCATTTGCATAAATAAGGTTTTATGACATATCTAGAGTCAGACATAGTAGGATTCTTTTTTTGCTGCGTGAGGCCCATAGGCTTTGCGGAGAAATTAAAAAATTTATTATCTGTGTTTCTTCTTGTGATATTAACATGTTTTGTTTATTTTCGTGCAGCATTAATTGATGTATGAAAATGAATGAATTTGTAAAAGAGTTTGAATAAGTTTAGAGGGAACAACATATTTTCTTTTTTATCTCTTTATTTTTTGATAAGCCGTGTCACATCATCATCACAAGAACCTGACAGTCACCAAGTTCACAGTGACTGAGTCTGGAATGAATCGTGGACATTTTGTGTCAAGGTCAAAGGTCACAGGTAATGTGCAACCAGCGCATAGAGACAGCCTGTTCAAGAGTAGTCCCTATGTCGGGAACTCTGGTTATATTCAATGATTATGCATCTCAAGCTGGGATGTTGACAAAGGCCGAATGTTGACCTTGCACTCTGGATAAAGACCATGGTCTTAGGTTATGAGATATTATTTTTTCTTTATTTCCCTAGATAAGTGTGAGAAAGGATTGGATTTGGGAAAATGAGAATGTATTTCTTGAGAGAGTGTGTGAATGCAGGTGTGTATACGTTTTGTGGAGCGGAGCTGAACATAAGAAAACACAGAGATATAGATCTGACTCCTGTTGATTATTAGATAAAGGAACTTTTAAATTCAAGTTATTATATTTTTCTTGTTCGGTGAAGTCTATTTGGGAAATGGGAGTTAATAGTTATTTAATGTCTAGACTAGGCATTTGGTCCCAGGTATAATTAGTTTAATTGCCTACTAGTTTTGTTTTATCCTTTTGAGTGATCACAATTGTGTATGTGATCAAAGAGATGGCTGATAAGAAATAATTAGCTTTTCATTTCCTGTATGAATATATAAATAGTGTGATTCAAATACATATCTTAGATAATATGCCTCATTAGTTTGGAAAAAGTGTTTTAATACAGATGGGCTATGGTTTTCCCTTCCCCCTTTTTGTATGTTAATCCAAAAGTTAAAATGTAAACCAGATGTGGTTAAGTTTATTCATCTCCAACGTGGCATATGTATCCTCGCCATTTTAACGCTGACTTGATCTGTATACTGATTGGCTGTTGCATCATTCTTGTTTCGGGGCAGAAATGAACAATGTCTGTGTGGAACACTCTCATTAGTTATAATTTGTTTGAGTTTTAATAAAAAGATCTGACTGAACAAAGACAAGTTAGATATACTGGAAGAGCACCATATTCTTGTGACTGATTTCAGATGTCTCCGCTATAGCGTAAGTGCAGCGTCTTGCATCATTCTTGATTATATGAGAAGGAAATGACAGACATTTTCTGGAAATATGCTCTGGTAACTACGAATAGGAAAACAGATTTGTTGACATACTTTTTTTAACAGTTGAGACCAGCATTTTGGAACTCTGTTGCGGGGTTGTCCTGTCCTTCCTCTTACCATCAATCAGAGGGTCGCCTGGCTGTCAGATCTCCCCGGTGTTGTGTGTCCGATCGCCTGGCCTGGCAAGACCCCTCCTTGTCTGAATACTGCAAGCTGTGCGGGCCACCATTTTTTATTACATCTTGCAGCCACTGGCATTTGCTGACGCAGAGGCCCTGGGACCTTTCACTGCTTGGTTTCTTCCCCATTGACTCCTGCTGAATCACCTGGGAAGTCTCTCTCAGGTGAGCAGGTGACCTGTTTTCCCCCTTTTTGCTATCCCCCTTACTGTCTTGTTGGCATATCCCCCTGACCAGGGAGTACTCCCCCACATCTTTTGGGGTTCTCCACGCAATGTTGTTTTTTTGTCCCTGATCTATTCAGGGCTGCTATTTTTCAATTTTTCCCTTGGCATTGACTGTTTCAGAGGCCATTTTCAATTGAAGTGAGCCCTGTCTTGCTCAGGACGGCTCTTGAAGACTTGCACTTAATGTATTTGGCCCTAATTGTCACAGTGCCACTTTTTTCCAATTTTTCTTTTATGGACTGATTTGTTCTGGGAAACGTCCCCAATTTTTAGGCCATGACTTGCTCAGGGCTGATCTGGCATTAACAGCTGGTGGTGGGGGTTACTATATATAATTTATATTTTCTGTCAGTATCATGGAGAAATTTGTTATGGAAAGCTACTCGGCTAAGAAACAACCTTCCAAAGCCAATGACAAACCTGCACAGGCGAGGAAATCTTCTGCCACCAATTTTCAGATGACGCCACTTGTTCTCCTCTTCAGACCTCCCCCTCCTGTCCAATAGCAGGTTGCCTGTTCCCAACTTCTACAAGCCCTATCGTGATGGAAATCTCTGCAGCGCTCTCCCTGCACCCAGATGAGAAGCTTGGCAAACTAATGGCGACTATTGAATCGGCCCTGTTGCAGCTAACCACCCAAGCTCAATGCATCACAGTTTTAGAAGACGGGGTCTCCTCCCTTAAGAATGATCTCCATCCTTTAAAGGAGATTGTGGAGAAACAAGTATCGATCATAGCTAGGGATGGGCTGCCTGTTCGAATCGGTTCGAAGTTCGATTCAAACATCGGCTTTTCGAAAGTTCGCGAACTTCGAACATTTAGGAACGTTAGCAGAAAGTACGAGAAAAAAAGTTTTCAAAATAATTCCAAAAAATGCTTAAAGAGACTATTTACTGCAGAATATAATAATAAACGGTTTATTAGATATTGGATTAAAACGGGAGCATTTTTAACATTGAAGCCTATGGAATTCTCCTGAATAAACCTTCCAAATGAAACCACCAAACAGCAGCGCATTTCGGCAACTTTTCACTGCTGGTTTTTGTTCTCTGAATAGACGGATCATTGCTTCTCTGTGGGGATTTCACTGCCCTCGAACAGGAACCGACCAGGCACCGTATGTGGAGGCAATTCGCTAACATTTGTTGAACTGCCAGCTCTCTGAATAGCCAAATGGCCAGGAAAGGTAACCGTACACTGAATTTCAGTGTTCGGTTACCTTTCGGCCACAATTCGGATCTCTTTGAATAACCCTGTTAGATTCTCGGTGTCGTGCACCACCGACTAAGACACAAATTTTCTGCACTTGAATGTGACAGGTGCATATCATTTCAATATTTGACCACTGGGTCCAACCCTGCACTCTTCCACAATACCTCAGAGGGGTTATGGTGTGAAGGCACTAGCTGGCACCAAAGGCCAAATATTTGGGTGCACTGACCCGTGTACTGGATGCCTACAAGGCAACCATCAGAAATGATGGGGCCCCTTACTGAACCTCACGATGGGGCCTCCTGTAAACTTCCCCAACCCATAACAGATTTTTGCCCCCCTTCAAAACAAAAAAAGGACATAACACAGTTCCACAGCAATAAAACTCACAGTAATGTGTGGTGTGTATGAGCGTATCTGTCACGTCTGGGGCTCAGAGGGGGCCCCGGCACCCGGCAGCGCCATCGACAAGCCGGGTGCAAGGAGTTGTGCTGGCTTCCAGAGCTCGCAGGCTGGTCAGGAGGTGTGGCGCGGCATGATGGTGAATGCCCGCCGGGTTTAAATACAGACAGCGCGATCCTTCTCATCTCCCTGTCATG
Source organism: Leptobrachium leishanense (assembly GCA_009667805.1). NCBI lineage: Eukaryota > Metazoa > Chordata > Amphibia > Anura > Megophryidae > Leptobrachium > Leptobrachium leishanense. The sequence goes on from CM019065.1 coordinate 278,229,416, forward strand.
GAGTTTGCTTCCCTCAGTGCTGAGTGTTTCCTGGCGATTCACTACTTGGTTGATTTTTCAGCCTCCGTTGTTACCTGGCTTGTATGAGAATCACCCCCGTGTACCAGTCCTTGGCTATTCCTTGACCACTCTAACTCTGATTGATTTTTGGCTTATATGATAGATACCCCTTGTGTACCGTTTTGGCTATCCCTGACCACTCTAACACTGATCGATTTGAGCTTGTGTTAGAATGCATCCTTGTATACCGTCTGGCCTATTTCAGGTATACCCTGTCCTGTGTGTTGGTCAAACATTTCCCACTCATTGTTGGTCAAACATTTCCCACTCGTTGGTGATAAAACATTTCCCATGGCTTCAAATCGCATTTAAACATGAATAAAAGTGGTAAAAATTAACTCAGTGCACAGCGGTGAAATGGCTGAGCACTCAACAGTGAAAGGGTTAAAAACGTTTTTTAAAAATAAAAAAAATCATTGTTTCCTGTCCCCCAGGGCTGTACCTGGACCCCCATACACCTTTTATAGCCAATATCTTGCATATATGCCCTCTTGGAGGAGACCTTCATTTTCGAACATTCGAGCCCCATTTACTTGCATGGTGTTCGCATTGTGTTCGAGTTCACGGTCGAACTTTTTTGGGTGTTCGAATGCGAACTGAACATGGGGGTGTTTGGCCCATCACTAATCATAGCGGCATTACCTGACATGTTGGACAATCTTGAGAACCAGAGTCTTCGCAACAACCTACAGCTGATAGGCGTCTCCAAATCTGCCGAAGGTCAAGTGCTGTACACACTTGTTACCGAATGGCTACCCAGCACCCTGGGATTCCCAGACTCTGCTCTGCCAATTGCCATTAAATGGGTCCACCATATGGGTCCTGATCTGTCCCCAAAGGCAGTGCCCGGTACGGTTCCAATCTGAAAACCCTGAAATACCAGGGATCCCAGATCTTATTTCAGGTCTTATCCACTGTGGTTACTCAGAAACACCAAGTGATTTCCTCTATTTCCTCAAAATTGGTGGAACACAACATATGCTTCACATTATTTTATCCAGCATGCCTGCATATTCACCTAAATGGAGCCACTCATTTCTCTGACACACTGCGGTAGCTGTTTCCATTTTCCTGAACTCCCAGGAGTGGTGGTGGCTCCCTGATATCTCAACATCCCTCTCCGGGGAGGGCGTGTTCTGTCAGTGGAGACTAAAGTTTAGAAGGTGTTGTAAGATGCCTGTCTCATTCTATTTCCCAGTAATTCTAGCTTGTGTTATGACTGTGTATTACAACCTTTTTTTTAATTACAACTGACTCCAAAGCTGGTAATGGTTTTGCCATGAATTATGATTTGTTTCTTTGAGTTAATCCTTATTTGGATATTGCTGTTATCGTTTGTTATATTACTGTACCCTGTTACCCCCTTTATTCCTTTTAGGTTCCATGAACATAATCCTAAAACTGCACTTAAAACATTAGTCATTAAAATCTAGTCCCATTTTCTATCCATGTGGGCACCCACTGCTGGGACAGTTGCTTGTGAAGTGCTGGCATTTGCCACTCCATTATATGTTGACTAAATCTTTCCTCGGCTGGGGGGGTTCCCTTTCGGACGTCATCATGCCCATGCGTGACTATATCAGTGGACGAGGGAAGGCCCTAGAGGAAGAGTTGACATCCAAGATGTCAGCCCACACCGGCAGAAGTCCGCGATCCTGTGCTGAATGGTGCCGGATCGCAGTACTGGCAGGTAAGGGGTTCAGAGGGGTATCACAGTTTAAAATACTGACGCTCATGTTCAAATCACTCAATAACTCAAATCCCCCTATATTTCTTTGTTACTCCGCAAGCATGTCCCATCTAGACAGCTCTGGTCAGCAGGCGATCTCCTCCTGTTATCTGTCTATACGCGCATGGCCAACTCACGCCTCCAAGACTTCTCAAGGGCAGCACCGGTCCTGTGAAATGACTTGCCTTGTCCTATCAAACTCTCCCCTAATCTTCAGGCCTTCAAGAAATCCCTCAAAACCCATCTCTTCACATTAGGGTACCACTTCACTGATGTAACTCATCCCTCTGCTCACCTACTCACATCAGGATCTGGCTGCTCTCAGTGCTCCCCAGGATCTGTGTCATCCACTCCAGCCAGCCGAGTGCCAGCCACTCATTGTCCCCTCCACCTGCAGGGAGGAGGTTCCGCCATAGTGAACAGTCACACTGAGGCCTTGATGAGTCTGTCAGTCAGGACTTTGCTTTAATATAAAATTAAACACTTAGCACCAGTTAATCGGCATAGCACAACAAAACTAAGATTCCTGTGCCATTTTTTATATTTATTTATTTTTTCCAAACTTTTATTTATGGATTCAGGCAACAGTTAAGGCTAGGGTCAAACGAAAGCATTTTTACACGCGAACGTAAAAAAGTGCGTCCGAACGCATTGACGTATTTTTTCACAGAATTCGCGAAAACGGTCATACGATGCGCATTTTCGTGCGTGATTTTTTACGGATCCAAACCAGGAAACTTTGGGTGTCTGGACGTTATGTTGGCTGGACACGAGCAGGGTCTGACGTCTCCAAATCACACACACACACCGCTAGCGGACGCAGCGCACTCTGTACGTCAGTACTAGCGGTTCTGCTTTCTCGAAAAATGCGTTCATTTTCCACTTGCGTTGCGCGGCCGGACTTTCGTGCGACCGTACTTCGTATATTGGCCGTCATTTGCTGCTAGTGCGGCCGTAATTAAGTGCGCCAGAACGCACGTTAAAAGTGCGCTGGTCTGACCCCAGCCTAAAAGTTAAGCAGACTGTTGGCATCAGTAGGTTTAATATACAAATCTGTAGCTATGATGTTCATCTGTATATACACCCTTACATCCAAGAAATAAACTGAACATGAGTCGAAGTCAGATGTAAATGTAATGTGCCTATTCCTGCTGTTAATTTATGTAAAGAACTCTATTGGTTCCAGTAGGTGCACCCCAGGATTTGAGACATATTTTCCTCAGATTATATTTATCTCTGCCAAGTCCCTCCTTGGCTGGGATTCTTTTTGTGTTATTTACATTGTTAGGCTCTGATGTTTGAGTCGTATTACCATTTATCTGCCCCCTTGGGGCTTCTGTATGTGCCGGTCATGCATACTACTACATGTTTTGTAATAAAGTCACTGGACGTAAATATCTGTGCTTTGGTTTCTCGGTTTATTGTGCAGTCATCGCAGGGTAAAAATATCACAATTACATAATACAAAATTAACAACTACTCCTGGAAGCGGAGACTAACTACACATAGCAACATAACTCTCTAGCAAGGTGGACATCTAAGCCATTTACCATCCTATAAAAGTAAAATATTTGGTTTACCTTCCTTTCTCTGCACTAGAGATGCGCATGACCTTTTTTTTGTTTAGCTTTTTCAGGACAGTTTTTTTTTTTGGTTTCAGGTCATTTCAGACAGTTTTTGTGTCGTTTAATTCCGTTTCATTTCAGAATGTTGGATCGATTCAGAATTCTGATCAATCCAAAAATAATCCCATAGGTTTCAATGTTAAAAAAAATCCCTGTGTTTATTAAATATTTATTAAACTGTTAATTTTTTTGACCTGTTTTGTTTATTTATTTTTTAGGCATTTTTGGGGAATTTTTGGGTTAAAGTTTAGGTTTCCTAACTTATTTTTAAGAAACAAAGTTTTTTTCCACCTTAAGTTTCAATGTAAAAGAATATTCGCATTTTTATTAAATATTTACTAAACCATAAATTTTTTTCACCTGCAGGAATAAGCCATTTTGTTTATTTATTTTTAGGATTTGTTTGGCATTTTTCAGTATTTTTTGGGTTGATTTTAAGGTTTCATAATTTATTTAAAATGTAATAATGAGGTGTGTTTTTTCTTTGCTGAATGCAGCTGTATTATTTTCTTACAGTCAGTCTGCATTCAGCAATGAACTGGATACATTGTGTCAGAACCATGGAGAGCTCCAAGCCATGGTCCTGAAAGTGAAACATACAGGGTTATTCAAAGAGAATCGAAAAGTCACCGCACGTTGGGTGACTTTTTGTTCTCTTCAATTCGGCGCGATTTGGCGATCCCATTTCGGCAACCCTGCGGTGTATTCAGCAAGCACCACAGGGCCGTTGTAATGCAGGGAAAAGTCGCTGCAAACCCGTTGAAATCTCACCGCAAAACCCGGCGAAGGCACACCGACACCCGCAAAAACAACAGGATTAACCCTTAGCCGAACACGCCAGAAAAACCCGAGCAGGAACCGATCACAGCGCAGAGAGAAAAAAAACAGCACGCTTGAATGTTTGAAAAGTGAAACGCTGTTTGCAAAGAAACTACAGAACAAAAATGTCTGAAATTTACATATAAGATCCATTGAATGATAATAAAAAGGGCTATTACAGAAAAAAGAAAAAACGATCTAAAAAAAATGGAAAAGAAATTTGCAAAAAAATACCTAAAAATGCCTAAAAGATCCAAAAAAGTCTATAAAGAGACTATTTACTGCAGAATATTATAATCAAAGGTTTATTAGATATTGAATTAAATTGGGAATATTTTTAACATTGAAGCCTATGGGATTCGCCTGAATAAACCTGCCAAATGAAACCACCAAATGGCAGGGCATTTCGGCAACTTTTCACTGCTGGTTTGTGTTCTCTGAATAGATGAAGCATTGCTTCTCTATGGGGATTTCACTGCCCTCGAACAGGCACCGAACAAGCACCGTACTTGCAGGCAATTCGCCAGGATTTGGCGAACTGCCTGCTCTCTGAATAGCCGAATGGCCAGGAAAGGTAACCGTACGCTGAATTTCACTGTTCGGTTACCTTTCGCCAGCAATTCGGATCTCTTTGAATAACCCTGTAAGTTTGTTTCTACTACTTCACACTACTTCCAGGCAGTGTGTGGACTGGATTCATTTGCTGCGTTAATAATTATACTGCAGAGAGGTGCTTCTTCCCAGCAGTGTATGGACTGGATTCATATGCTGCATTAATTATACTGCCGAGAAGTGCTTCCCCGCAGTGTGTGGACTGGATTCATATGCTGCATTAATAATTATGCTGTAGAGAGATGCTTCCCCACAGTGTCTGGACTGGATTCATATGCTGCATTAATTATACTGCAGAGAAGTGCTACCCCGCAGTGTGTGGATTCATATGCTGCATTAATTATTGTACAGAGAGGTGCTTCCCAGCAGTGTTTGGATTCATATGCTGCATTAAAATAAATTTTGGATCTTATGGTTCCATTTTAGAGTTCTGTTTTTTTTCGTATCAGAACATTTGGTTCTGTTTTCTTTCATTTCAGATCATTTCATTCCGAATTTTATTCCTTTTTGAGAGTTTTGTTCCATTTTTTCAGCATTTCATACCATTTTCGTTTAATTTGTTTTTTCATTTCGGATCCATTCTGAATTGATTTTGTTTGTGTGGTTACATCGATTCGAAATTTCAGATCAATTCGAAAAATTCAGGCGGCCGATCTTTCAATTTTGGAAATGATCCCGAAATATGAAAATGGTGATTTTTCATCTGAATTTGGATTCAGAATGTAACACACAAGACTGCACACTGAGGGTACCACACACACCTCCTTTAAAAGGGCAGGGCAATCCCAATCGGGCTTCAGCTATAGTTAACCCTTTGGGGAGAAAGGGAGTCTTCCATCCGCTGGCTTATAAACTTATTGTCTACCACCCCTAATCACACTGTCACAGTATATTATATGTACATTGGTTGTAAATTTTGTATATACATTATCTATGTATGTCACTTATGTTTATTATTGGCACTTCTGTATTTGGGGTGCTTGTTGTGTATAAGGTTTTTTTCTCACAGGTCCCTGACCTAGACTTGCGACTCAAAGAGTTAATGAGGATCCCCCTGCGGCACTATTTGTGCCTGCCAGCCACCTTTATGGACACTGCCATTAATAGAGGAGCCACTAGAGGGGATTCTCCTGTGTGGAACTGTCTGCCTGTTATTAGTGAGATTTGCCGGGTCTCACACATGTGAAATGGGTTAAGCTTCAACTCCCGGAACTCTCACATGCCCTATTGAGTTTATTTCACCATCTTTCTTTTGGGCTTCCAGGGTTTACATGTGGAGAGAGGAAAGCAGCTCCAATTGAAGGTTTCAGCTTCCAACCATGAGACATATTAGCAGCAGGTGTCTTCAGGGTGATCATGGAGGTGTGATTGTCGTGTGCATTATTCATTACCTGTTTTGTATATATACATGTTGCGTATGGGGATCATTGGGAGCATTCACACTGAGGAAAGGGCTTTGCCATGAAATGTTTGTGGTTTTTCTGCCTCTCCATATTAAGTAAATTGGCTACACAAGTGGGACAGCTTTCAGCAGCCTTGGTGGTTGTCTCTTTTTTTTTTTGCAACGCTTGCATGACAATAGGTAGAAGTTGAAAACATCAATTAGAGACAGTCCTCAAAAGTTGCAAAAAAATCTAATTCTGAGAGGGCATCAATAACGGAGGACCGGACAGAAAGAATCTCACATACCAACATGAATATTCAGAGTCAATACACAATTTCAAAATTACATTCTCAGATAAATGCAACATGAATGTTTTCCAAGTATCAAAAATCTATTTAACCTTGTCCTCCTTTTTAAGAGGTAGCCTCTGCCCAGTCATAATGGAAAATGGCATAGAAGAGAGAATTAAACATGGAGAAGGTAGAGGGGAAGGGGAAATCCATTGACCTGGAATTGCCTTCTTAACGATAGCTGAGAGAAAACCCAAGAGGAGTCTTTGAGCTCCTGACAAGGGGTGAGTTTCTAGATAAAGATTATTAAATAAAGCCCAGTCCAGGGTTGTGGGTACCTGTAGTTTAAAAATATGGGAGCCAATCTCCGGATTTTATTCCAGAATGGGGCAATAAAAGGGCAGGACAATAAGCAAAGGTGAGATCTATATTGTCCTGCAAACATTTAAATTACTGGCCAGAACAGAGTGGGGAAATGAGGGCCAATCTGGCCATGGCTATATATGGTCCATGTAATAGCTTAAAAAACATTTCCCCATATTGGGCAGAGGTAAGTAGGCTACGCAATTTGGATGTGGCCACAATGATGGAGAGAGGTGACTGTTTAGGAAAATGTACACACCATCCAGCTAAAAAGGTGGTCTCAGATTACCAGTCGTATTGTGGTTTAAGTAGGGACCGAAAAGCTGTGGTAGACAGGCAAAGTCCCATTATTTTTTCCAAGGGGCTGTGAAACACTAAGGCCATTATACCTCTCAGCTGCCCGATACAAATGCAGATAGTTGCAGATAAAAAACGGGGTGAAAAGACATAGGGGCAGTAAAGGCACAAAGATCCCTGTAGGGAAGGAGTTTACGAGAGGGTAAAATTAAAAGATGTAAAATTTGGGTCAGACCATTACTTGCTAAAACCTTGAAGACAGGGGCTGCTGAACAGATTTGGAAGGCTGGGTTGTAAAGCAGGGGTTAAAAAATTTATTTTTTCCAGGACAAACGTTGGGATTTCTACACCATTCCACCCGACTCACAGAGAGGAGAGGGTTAGAATTCAGGAGGAGAGTATTGAGGGAAAAAGAGAGATGAAGGAAAGCCAACAAAGACAGCGGGTAAGACATGGCCTGATTCAGGGTGCAATCCGTGAATCTAGACGAGTCAGTGAGCCAATCAGACACAAGGCGATACAAAGCAGCTATGATATAGGAGTGGATATCCAGCATGTTAATGCACCCAAGACTGTAACGGAGTTGGAGCTTGTGCATCGCTATGCACACCCCCCTCCACTCCAGATAAATCTAGAGAATGAGTGGATGGCCAAAACATCTCTACGTTTAAGGAGAATAGACAACATTTGAATGGAGTATAACAGATGTGGGAAAGCGACCATTTTTAACAAGGTGCATCTACCCATGTAGTATAGGGGTAGTTTATCCCAGGAGGACAAAAGACTCTTAAACTGGCTTAAAATTGGCAGAATATTAGCCTTATAGAGTCTCGAGAGGTCAGTTGGGAGGTGGACTTCCAAATATTTAAACTCGCCATCCCTACACAACTGAAATCGGAGGTGGTACAACTCTAAACCCCACCTGACGGAGCCAAGCCAAGCAAATTGCCAGTGTTTTGTCATAGTTGATTTTAAACCCTGAAGCCACATGGAAATCCCTCAAATACTCTAATAAGGCTGGGACCACCCTATCAGGGTGAGATAGACATAGAAACAGGTCGTCTGCAAATGCAATGAAGCAAATCTCCTCCGAGCCCACCTCCATACCCCTAAACTCTGGTTGTTTCAATAAAACCCACAGTAGTGGTTCAGGTGCTAAATTAAAAAGGAGGGGGGGCAGGGGCCAGCCCTGGCGTGTACCATGTTCTATAACAAAGGGTTAAGGCCATTAGTCATCAAAGTCGCTGAGGGAAATTTGTACAAAGCATTAAATGAGTTCAACATTGACACACCAAAGAAATAATATTTCATAAATCTTTCTAAGTACGATCAATAAATTTTGTTGAAGGCTTTGTCAGCATCGCAAATAAGAATTAAATCTGAAGAATCCGGACCGTCACCAGATGCCCATAAGACTGCCAGGGCCCTCCTAACATTCTATGTAGAGTGGCGGCTCAAAAAGAAGCCCGTTTGGACAGGGAAATGAATGCTGCCAGAGGTGTCTGTAAACGTCGCACCATAATTCCTGACAGTTTCAAATCAACATGCAAAAGAGAACTAGGATGGTAGGAAGTGATTAGCAAAGGGTTTTTATTTGGTTTGGGGAGGACTATTATTCTAGACTCGTTATAGGATTTCGGTGGGTCCTTACCCTACAGGATATAATTATATAAAGTAGTGAGATGGGGAACAAGATAGCTGTTCAATATTTTGTAAAACTCGGCTGAAAAGCCATCTGGACCAGGAGTTTTGTGGAGCTGGAGACAAGAGATGGCTTCAATAATTTCTGTAGGGCAAATCGGGCGTTCAATTTTTCCCTCTCCTCCGGGTCTAACTCCGGCAAATCAGCAAACATAAAAAAATCTAGCCCGTGCTTTCCAATCATCTTTCTCAGCTTTGTAAAAGTCCTCAAAGTAATCCCGAAAAGATTTAATTCTAATTGTGTCACTCAGAGCCTCACCTGTGGCCGGTTTTATTTTTGTGATGAGAGGGCTCGAGGGCTGCTGTAATTTTAGCAGAGTGGACAGCAATTTCCCTTGTTTGTTATTCCAGTGAAAAAAGTGATTCTTCTAAAGTAACCAGTAAGGCTAGGGTCAGACGAACGCATTTTTCACATCGTCCGTAAAAAAGTGCGTCCGAATGCATGGACGTGCTTTTTCACGGAATACGCGATAGCGGTCATACGATTACGGCGCAATTACGGCCGTGATGTTTTACAGATCCAAACCAGGAAACCTTTGGTGTCTGGACGTTATGTTGGCCGGACATGAGCAGCGTCTGACGTCTCCTAATCATGCACACACACCGCTATGCGGACGCAGCGCACTCTGTACGTCAGTACTAGCGGTTCGACGTTCTTGCAAAAATGCGTTTGCCGCTTGCGTTGCGCGGCCGAACTTTCGTGCGGCCGTACTTCATGTGTGTGTCTGCGTTGGACGTCATTTGCTGCTACCACGGAAGTAATAAAGTGTGACTAAACGCACGTTCGCACTGCGTTTATGTGACCCCAGCCTAATACTTAGCTCTCTCATTAACTATCACGTGTATAGGCATTTACTTGTCTTGTACTCCTCAGCCGATCATGTAGTAGGCTTAGTTAGGTGAGACCTATAGGTTTCAACTAGGGAAGAGTGGGCAGCTTGTAATTTCTGTTTGACTTCCTTCCGCTTGCATGTGACACAGTCAGTAATACAACTCCTCATGACTGGCTTGTCCGCTTTCCAGAATAGGCTAATGTTGTCCAAATGCTCTATGTTATCATCGAGATAGTTGTTCTAATATAATTCCAAGTGTGCTTGGAACCCCGATGTGAGGAGCGAGCTGGGAAAATACCAATTAAGTGATTTTGGAAGGGGGGAACCGTGCTTCAAATCAACCGTAACAGATACGTGGATTGAGATATGAATCATGACGATAGAAGCATCTATGACAGAATGCAGCACGGAGGGTGACAGGAGTCATGGGGATGGGAGTAGAAAGACAAGTCCCTGTCCTCTGGGTTGAGATAACGCCACACATCCACAAGAGTCAAATAATCTTTTAAGAAAGTGGGACCCCCTAGTAGACTGTCCAGTAGTGGAACGCTTTCTGGGACGGGAGTGGTCTAGAAACTGATTTAACACTGATTATAATCCCCACCTACTATACAGTGAGCAAAATAAAACTGAAGGAGCTTTGCATAGAGGTCAACTAGAACTGGAGGTGCAGAGGTGTGGGGGGCATATATATTTACCAACAGTTATTTTTCACCCTGCATGGTTACCAACAAAATCAAGAATCTGCGCATCGGATCAGTAACCTCATCCAAGCTCTCATAAGAGAGAATTTTATTTAACATAATAGCAGTGACACTTGTCTTGTTCGCATAAGGAGCAGAGGTTTGATAGCCAATTCAGGGGGCACATAAATGGTTAGCAGAGGAGGGCCAGTGGGTCTCTTGGAGGAAACTATCAGGGTTATTCAGACAGCATGAAAAGCAGGAGAATGACTGGAGAATGAAAAATTCTAGGTCAAAATAGCCAAACCAGAAAAATTCTCCCTTTCACCTCACTTTCCAAATTGGCTATTTTGACCTAGAATTTTTCATTCTCCAGTCATTCTCCTGCTTTTCACGCTCTCTGAATAACCCTGTATGTCTGGTTTCAGTTTAGATAAATGGAAAAGCACTTTTTTCCTTTTAATGGGGGAGTTCAGCCCATCCACATTCCATGAGAGGAGTTGAAAGGAGGCCTTGGTAGTGGACATTTGTGTGATCATTTTAGAATAGTGGGGGTGGGTGTTTGACGTCAAGCATTGAAAATGACAGAAAGAGGTGTACCCTCTCTTAACAGGGAGAGCGTGGCTGTCCCAGCAACAACCTCACTCCGATGCAAAAGGTGCAGAGAGTAATATCGTTGTCCCAAATCCTTTTTTCATAAACTTTTCCTATGGAACCAAAATATAGTTAAATAACATTGTGAAACAATAAACGATAACATGAATCCAGTTTTCTTAAGATGGTTCCTATGGAACCCAAACATAGTTAAAGGAAACCATGAAACAGTGAACAGCAACATTAACCACAAGGAGTAATTGTCCCAAAAAAACAATGTTGATGGAGCCCACTGCGAACTTGAAAACCAAAGATCCACAGTATTAACCTATGGCAGAATACTTTGGGTCTCAAATAACACACTACGAACAGCAATAGGGTCATATCAATTAAATTATTTCCGCCTACAGTTCCCATCAGAACATCTTGAAAGTGCAATTTCTGGGCGGTCTGGGCTCAGAAACCTCAGGTCTTTTCCAAGCAGTTCCTATTGGTTGGGGTACGTTGAGGCAATGGTGGAGGTCTAGTATCCAGAACGACCTTGGACAGAAGGGCAGAACTCGCCTCCAGGGGGGAATCAAAAAATGGGTTGCGCCGTTTTTGTTATCTCATAAGCGTGCCAGGTATAACAGAGAAAACCAAATATTTTGTGCCACCAACTTCGAGGACAAGGTCAAGAAGGAACTCCTGAAACAATCAAAGAGACAATCCCTGGTACTCCAGAGTGCGAAGACAATTAAAGGTTTGAAGTAATTTGGTATTGTCAGTATAGTTGAGGAGGCGCATGATGACAGGTCGCAGGCAGCCCGCTTTTGCGGTCAAGTCAGGACCTACCCTATGGACTCTCTCCACCCCTACAGGTAGTAGTATTGCCCCACTACAACCCAACTGGCCAAGTAATCAAGTAGAGGCCCATTCTAGCAAACCCTGACCCTTCACCATTTCTGTAAGGCCGATTATTCGTAAGTCATTACGCGACTGCTGTTTTCCAGATCATCCAATTTCTCGTCTAGTTTTGGATAATCAAATCCTGCTTATCAAGTTGGGTCTGAAATGGGTGAATATCATCCTCCAAGGTTGAGACCCTTTTTTCTACTTCCGTGAGCCTGTGGGCTTGTGAAGTTAATTGCGACAAGACCGATCAATAGTGGCCGTCTGCTTGCCCAGCTTGTCATCCAGCAGTGGTGGCAGAGCTGCTGAGATGTCCGCCCCACTTAGCAGAGCAGTCAGCTGGCTCAGATCAAGGGGGAGGGCCTTTCGGGGGTGAGTAAGTCAGACATGTAATCTGTTGAATCACGGGAGTGCGGAGATGGGGGATCAAGCCGCAGATGATGTTTAGAAGCATATTTCGCCACAGATTTATTTTTTATTGGATTTTCTGGAGGTAATAAACTTTGCCATTGTCACAGCAAGAAAGGAGCTTGTATTCAGGCAGGTGGGAAAATTGTCCGCCGTGCAGGCACAGTGTAGTCTGCCTTAATGGGGGGAAGGTAAAAAACTGTACGAGAGTCAAAAAATCACCCAAGGAGAAGACCCTGGGACTGTAAAAATTGGAAAATAATTTAAAATATTGGATTGGACCAGAAAAAAGTGCCCCAGGAGCTCCTGGGACCAAAAAAATTTGGGTCAAGGGTCCCACTAGAGGACGATCTTCAGAAGCAGGACAGGGGATAATCCCCCAGATGATTCAGGGGAAGTGGGGATCCTTTTTCCCTCTTAAATCTCCCCCCACATATTTTAACATGGAGTAGGGGCCCTGAAAACCTACACCACTGGGCAGGCTCAGGAATGAAAGGGAGTCCGGGCGCCACAGAGAAAAAATTGAGGAAAGCAAGTTTTAGGGGACTCACCCCTCTTTCTGGTAAACATGGTGTTGGCGTGCGGATCCTCCGCAAAGTCTTTGGATCCTGGTTGAGATGGAGCTCCAGGCCCACTTTAGCAAGATGGCAGCCGTGGGAAGACCGGAGCGCCCCCAACAACCTCCAAACAGCCAGAGGAGCAGCTCCATTAAGACAGCTTCCTCCCGCTTATCTACTCACCATTCAGGGGTCCCGATTCATCGGGGGAGCGTTTTGGACAAAGTCCAGAGCATGGTTCCACAAATCCTGGCTCACAGTAGCTCGGACGGGCGGCCTCAGTGCGGCCTTCGGGTTCCGGGGAAGTGCTGTGTCTAGGCAGAATGGCAGGGTCGGATGTGCAGCTTACAAACAGGGTAGCATCCACTCCCTAAAAACTCGTCAGGGCCAGCAAGCCCCCGCCAGCGGGAATATTGCAGGAGCGGAAAGCAGAGCTCAAGTTAAAAGCACCCATATTTACTAGGCTTCCCTTCTGGAACGCCCTAATTATAGTCTCCCTAATAATTTATATTTTGTAAATAAAGTTGTATCACATTTTACCAATTTTCACCACTTTACCATTTATACAGGCTAAAAAGCTGGAATAAAATCTAAAAACATGAGCTGTGTTTTAAAACTAAATTTTAAAAAATCTTCCAGAGGGGTGACATGTGCCTTTTGACTTGGTTTGAACTGACATTTCAATGCCCATACTAACAAAAAAATACACACCAATCACAAAACTGCATGCACTATTATCATCCTAGACAAAAATTCACACAATAGCATTTATTTTCCCGCTCATTCAATTCTATCATTTTTTTTCAACTTCTGCAATTTATTTATCCCATAAAAAAGTTAAATTTTAACCCAAACACAAAGTCACTATAAGATTCATTTGACAGCTACTGACAGCTGTTTACTATCACTATGATTGTCACTTGAGAGGTATACACAAGAGAAACACCTAATTTGAATGGTGGGAATATCCTATTTCAGATAAGGGGTCATGCGCGATATTTCTATAAGGAGGGTGTGATATTCGCCCCTTTAAATTATCTAGAATCCTATTATATTTCTAATTTTGCAAGTCATTTGTCATGTTATCCTATGTCATGTTATGAAAATTACCTTGCAGATGAACTGACAAAGGCACACTTGTTTAAAAGAGCAGGAAAGTTTTTTCAAATAAGGCTACCGGCACACGTGCGTTTGCCACAGAGCAAGGAACGCCCGTGAGAGTGGACGTTCCTTCCACTCTGTACGCTCAGCCATATAAAGCGCGATCCTCCTATGGAGGATTGCGCTTTGTAGCCCCGTCAGCGTCCATCTAGCTTTTTGACGGGGAGGGCTTTTTCACATCCGGTGGCTGGCCCTCCCCATTAAAACGGCACAGACGCAGGGAAGTGCGGACACACGCAAGCACTCAGTGCGCTCATATGCCTGTAGCCTAAGGGGTCTCATGCCCCCCCTCCTTTGTCTATTGTGGAAGGATGCAGGGGAGATACCCACCCAAGGCCCCTATCACACACTTCGCGCAGCGCATTTGCGTGTGCGCAAATGCGCTTTTGCACGAGGCCAAAACCATTTGCGCGGAACGTGGTATTACGACGTTCGCGCAAACAAAGAGCGGTATTGTCTACTGCGATTGACCCTGCGCGAACCCAGCACGAGCACAAGTGCGTTCGCGCATCCCATACTTACCATTGTCAGCGCAAATGTGTTGGAGTGGATGGTATTACAATCTTCGCGCAACGTCGTACGAACGACGTTTGCGCGAAGTTTCGTAACGTCTTTGAATACCTGGTGTTAACTTACAATCTGAATGTTCTGGCCAAAACGAAATGAACCTGCACAAAAAAAAAATACCGCACAGTACAGTTACACATTCTACACATACCCAAACAATAAAATTAATAAATTGTTTCATTTTTTATTTTTGTTGCAGCACATATACGCAGATTGACTTTGACAGGCGCAACAACCGAAACCTAGCAAATGGTGGTTCTTAATTCTGATTGGCTGAATCCCGTGAAAAAACAGTCTGCCCACCGATTCCTGCACGCAACGGTCATTTGCGCCCGGCTTTGCGTGCTGGATTTGCGGTCGAAAAAAGTTGAAGGCTGAAAAACTGCGCTCGGATCGTAATACCGCGTTAATTTGCACGCGCTAACGTTTTTTTTCTGCGCAAAAAAAATTGTGCTGCGCAAGCACATTTGCGCGAAGCGTGTAATAGGGGCCCAAGTGTATTATACAAATTTTCTGAAAACCATTGACTACCTTAAAGCTCCAAGATTATCACTACTACTTTAAAATTGTCTGCAAATTAGAGAGTGATGTGACCCCCTCATACAAAATGGCAAATTCTCTACTTTCAAACGAGTAGTCTCACACTGCTCTAAATATAGCACAGTATGAGACATCAGTTGCAAAATTGCACACCTCAGGAAACTAAAATATTTCCTGTACAATTCAATTGGCCTCTCCACCTAGCTTTAAAAAAGAAAAATATCTTACCTAAAACAATAACAAATAACCAGTTTTGTCATTTTACCTCAAGCTTTTCCTGTTTATAATAAATAATTCTTTTTTGCCATTTTATTTAATGAAAAAAAACATTAATATAAGAAACATAATAACAATAATGTTGCTCTGTACATTCATTATATCAACATTAATATATGAAACATGAAAACAGTGCATGTCTTTTGTCATATTCATTGATAATATCTATGGATAATTACAAAATGTACTTTTGCCTAAGGTCGGTTTGATAGCCTGCAGATTACCTGGATTGAGTTGCAGACTGCAAACCAAATACTGGCTTTACCCACAGCTGCCAGGTAATGTGCAGTTTACCAAGGTAAATGACTGAATTTCGGCAACTCTAAGCTTAGTACCCAGAGGTGTTTGGACACTTTAGGCCCTAGTCCAAAGTATCCGTTAAGCAGAACGTTTGAGCTGTACAGCAGAACGGCTCGAGCACTGTGCTTATTTTTTTAACAGCATAATACATCCAAGAAGCAAACTGAGTTTGTCAATATTGGGCAGATTCATGTCAATACTTAGGCAATTCTGCCCATAGTGTAACATACAACATACAAAATTCAGTGAGCTAAAACACAGACATACAGTCAGGTCCAGAAATATTGGGACATCTTGGTCTCATCTGTCCATAGGATCTTGTTCCAGAACTGTGAAGGCTTTGTTAGGTGTTGTTTGGCAAACTCTAATCTGGCCTTCCTGTTTTTGAGGCTCACCAATGGTTTACATCTTGTGGTGAACCCTCTGTATTCACTCTGGTGAAGTCTTCTCTTGATTGTTGACTTTGACACACATACACCTACCTCCTGGAGAGTGTTCTTGATCTGGCCAACTGTTGTGAAGGGTGTTTTCTTCACCAGGGAAGAATTCTTTGGTCATCCACCACAGTTGTTTTCCGTGGTCTCCCGGGTCTTTTGGTGTTGCTGAGCTCACCGGTGCATTCCTTCTTTTTGAGAATGTTCCAAACAGTTGTTTTGGCCACGCCTAATGTTCTTGCTATCTCTCTGATGGGTTTGTTTTGTTTCTTCAGCCTAATGACCGGGTGAGAGAAATGGTGGTGGGGTCGGACTCCTGCTCTCTCCCACCTGCACCTACCAGCATCTCCCTCCACCCCCATCCCTCTCCTTCTCCTCCTTCGAGACACACTGCATCCGCCTGTTCTCTCCTGTGGCTCTCAGGGTGGCAGTCATCTACCGCCCACCGGGACCAACCTCCCAGTTCTTTGACCACTTTGCTACCTGGCTTTCTCACTTCCTGTCTTCTAATCTTCCATGCCTAATTCTCGGGGACTTCAACATTCCCATTGACAATCCTTCCGCCCCTGCTGCCTCCAAACTTCTTTCACTCACGTCCTCCCTTGGACTCACACAATCCTCCTTTCTCCCTACACACCGCGATGGTCACGCTATTGACCTTGTCTTTTCCAACCTCTGCTCCATTTCTGAGCTCAAATGTCGCCCTTTCCCCATCTCTGACCACCACCTTCTCTCTTTCAACCTATCTGGACTTCCTAAACACCCTGCTCCCCCACCCCGCACACACACTCGCAGAAATCTACATGCTGTGGACCCCCATCAATTCTCCAACCTACTTCACCACCTCCCTCATACCTCATCCTTCACCTGCCCTGATGCTGCCACTAATCACTACAACACTACGCTTATCTCTGCTCTAAACACTCTTGCTCCTCTTCGACTCTGAAAGGCCCCACGCCGCCAGCTTCAGCCCTGGCACACCCTCCAGACTCGCTACCTGCAAAGATGCTCCCGCACCGCAGAGCGTGCCTGGAGGAAATCCCGCTCTGAAGCGGATTTTGTTCACTTCAAGTTTATTCTCCGGTCATACACCTCTGCCCTCCACTTGGCCAAACAATCCTTCTCATCTCTTATATCTACGCTGTCCTCCAACCCTAAACGGCTCTGGTCCACCTTCAACACCCTCCTCTACCCACCTGCACCTCCCCCCTCAGCTGCCTTCAGCGCTCAAGACCTGGCAGATTACTTCCTCAGTAAAACTTTAACTATCAGAAGCAACATCCCAACACAAGATAGCTATCTGCCACCTCCACTCCCACAGGTCCCCTCTGCCACCCTCTGCCGCTTCCTCCCAGCCACTGAGGAGGAAGTCAATTCCTTATTGTCCTCCTCACATCTCACCACGTGCCCGCTCGACCCCATTCCCTCACATCTAATTCCTCCCCTCTCCTCCTCCCTCACCCCTGCTCTCACACACATCTTCAACCTACCTCTCTCCACTGGCTCCTTTCCATCCGCCTTCAAACACGCGCTAGTTACCCCTTTACTAAAGAAACCATCCCTAGATCCCAACTCTCCATCCAACTACCGCCCTGTATCCCTGCTTCCGTTCACATCAAAGCTCTTAGAAAAACTAGTCTTCAACCGCCTCTCCCTCTTCCTGTCCTCCAATTCCCTACTTGACTCCCTGCAATCTGGCTTCCGTCCCCTACACTCAACTGAAACTGCCCTCACCAAAGTCACCAACGACCTCCTAACTGCTAAAAAACATGGCCACTATTCTATTCTCATCCTGCTTGACCTCTCGGCTGCTTTTGACACTGTTGACCACCCCCTCCTTCTACAGACCCTCAACTCTCTGGGTCTCGGTGACACTGCACTTGCTTGGGTTGACTCCTATTTATCCAACAGGTCCTTCTGTGTGTCCTTTGCTGGTAACTCCTCCTCCTCATTGCCTCTATCTGTTGGTGTACCTCAAGGCTCTGTCCTTGGTCCTCTGCTCTTTTCCATCTACACCTCCTCCCTGGGCAAAATCATCAACAGCTTTGGCTTTAATTACCACCTCTACGCTGATGACACTCAGATCTACCTCTCTACCCCTGATCTCTCTCCCCCTGTCCTCTCAAAAGTCAGTGACTGTTTATCTGGCATCTCCTCCTGGATGGCCTCCCACCACCTAAAGATCAACATGTCAAAGACTGAACTCCTACTTATTCCTCCCTCCAATGCCTCCCCACCTCCTGACTTCTCTATCACGGTGGAGGGTATCACCATCTCCCCATCAAACCAAGTTCGCTGTCTTGGAGTTACACTTGACTCTGCTCTTTCCTTCATCCCCCACATCAAGTCTCTTTCCTCCTCCTGCCGATACCAACTGCGTAATATTTCCTGAATTCGGCCATTTCTTACCGCTGTCACCACAAAACAACTCATACACGCCCTGGTAATCTCCCGACTCGACTATTGCAATAATCTCTTATCTGGCCTCCCTCTGTCCCGCCTCTCCCCCCTACAATCCATCCTGAACGCCTCCGCCAGGCTAATTCACCTCACCCGCCGCTCTGTCTCTGCCGCTCCCCTCTGCGAGTCCCTTCACTGGCTCCCCATCCACTGCAGAATTAAGTTCAAAATCCTTAGCCTTACCTACAAAACCCTCACTAACTCAGCTCCCCACTACCTGTCCTCACTAATCACCAAATACAACCCAGCCCGCTCCCTAAGGTCAAACAGTGACCTGCGTCTAGCTTCTCCCTGCATCACCTCTTCCCATGATAGACTGCAGGATTTCTCACGCGCAGCCCCCACTCTCTGGAACGCTCTCCCTCGTACTGTCAGACTTTCCCCTAACTTCTCTTCCTTCAAACGCTCCCTGAAAACATTCCTATTTATGGAAGCCTACCACCCAACTCACTGACGCAACCATCAATCACTCTCACCTTACAGTCCTCTCCTCCTGTTTCCAACCCCAACCCTCCCAGATTGTGAGTTCCTATGGGAATAGGGCCCTCATCTCCTCCTGTACTGTTTGTCAAATGTTGTTCAATGTATTGTAACCCTGTCTATACTGTGCTTATTGTACAGCGCTGCGGAATATGCTGGCGCTTTATAAATAAAGAATAATAATAATAATAATAATGATGGCTTGCTTCACAGATAGTGACAGCTGTTTGGATCTCATCTTGAGAGTTGACAGCACCAGATTCCAAATGCAAATAGCACACTTGAAATTAACTCTGGGCCTTTTATCTGCACATTGTAATTGAGGTAATGAGGGAATATATAAAATTAAATACAATACTGTATTCAGGGAGCGCAAATGATGATATTAGGTTCACAATTAGACAATGGAAGAATGAATGGTCGAAGGTTGCTTGTATCTGCAGTACAGGAACAAAAAACAAAACCAATTGCGCAATATCACACAGTAAGGAATTGAAATGATGGGAAAAAAAAGGTTTTCACTCACAAGTGAGGAGCCTAATTAGACTCGTCGATAATACGTGTGGACCTCTATGGGGGCCCCTCCCAATTTCACGATATAATGTTGATAGAAAGGGAAGATGATCCCGCTTGACAGCAATAAACCTCAAAGAGAGAAATATATATGGCACAGAACTGTATAAAACTAAGAAGGTAAAGGTAGGGATGAGTATCCCACTTACATGCTTCTGAGCCTCCCTATCAGAGTGGCTGGGTATAAACACAGAGGACCTCTTATCCTTACAAAGGGGGTCCCACCCTTCAATCGATTGGAATGAAGCCTTAAGTCCGGACACTTCAAAGGATGATCTTCAGCACTCCACAATGAAGGGGAGGACTCAGAATTCGGGTTTAAAAAAGGAATTTAATGGATTAAAATATATAAAACAAATAAATCAAGTTGTGGACCCGAAACGCCTTTCCCCTGCTCTCTGCAGGCTTCATCAGTCAGAATACCACAAACATTTAGTAACGACGATTAAATAGAGTCCCTAATTGCTTAATTAAAAACCATGTAGTTCATTGCGAGCGAATACATCCGTATTGCGTTCCACTTGGCTCCCAGAAGTGCACGATGGGCGCAAGCTTGCGTTCCATTAGTGTTCATCCCCGGATTTTACTAAATGATGCGTTCCAACAGCGTCAGTAACATCTGACCTTTCCATTTAGTAACATCCAAAGATACAGTGGTCTAACTAATTGTAAATTGTTGGAAAAAAAACCCTTTTTTTTTACAGAGCAAGGTGACCTCTTGTTGCAAGCGCCTGTATGCACATGTCTACTCTGCCTAGGTATAAATCCGGCTCTCGGTGTGAATAATCCTTACGTGACCCCCATAGGGTGGGTGGAGATCACTCATTGTGACTAATTTACACTGAATGGTCACGGTGTCTAAAGTGTCCTTTTACTATTTGAGGGGGTTTAAAGGGATTTAAACACCTTTTTAACCCATTCACTGCAGATGGCATGTGGGAGACATCTTCAGGTTTCCCCATCTCGTGTGGAGGATGTCCCCCACATGCCATGGCTTGCCCGTAATGACGCAAGCAAATGCGGCCAATCCGGATAATGTTCCACGGCGATCTGGCTTCCTGGAACTCAGCTCTTGCCACAGGATCTTACGCGCACTAACATCAGAAACAAGGGACTGCCAGAACTGCTGGCATAAATGCCGTAAGAGAAGAGTGGGGGGCCCTTTCTATCTCATAGTTACATAGGCTGAAAAAAAGACATACGTCCATCGACTTCAGCCTTTTCCACATCACCTACTGCTGTTGATCAAAAGAAGGCAAAATAAAAAAGTCTGAATCGCTCACCTATACGTAACGCTACACACTGGGAAAAAATTCCTTCTTGACCCCAGAATAGAGGTCAGATTTCTCCTTGGATCAAGCAGCTTTTAGCCACATATAAAATATTATAACCATTAATATTTTGTTTTTGCAGGAAGTCATCCAGCTGTTGTTTAAAGGTCTTTACAGACTCTGACCCAACCACCTCAGCAGGCAGAGAATACCACAGCTTTATTGTTCTCACTGTAAAATAACCCTTCCTATGTTTTAGGCTGAATTTTCATTCACCCAGTCTAAATGGGTAGCCTCGTGTCCTATATATAGACCTATTAATGAATAGGTTTCCAGACAATGGTTTATAATGTACCTGTATATAATTATAAAGTTATCAGATCCCCTCTAATGTGTCATTTCTCTAACCTAAACAGGTTTAAGCTTGTTATCGTTTAACTTTAAATCTTCCATTCCCCTTACTAATTTAGCTGCATGTCTCTGCACTTTTTCTAGTGCCATAATATCTTTTTGGAATACGGGTGCCCAAAATTGCACAGCATATTCAAGGTGCGGTCTTACCATGGATTTATAAAGAGGCAAAATTATGTTTTTGTCCAAAGAGTGAATTTCCCTTTTAATGCATGTCAATACCTTGCTGGCCTTGGCAACTGCTGTTTGACATTGGACATTGTTGCTGAGTTTGGAGTCTATGATTATTCACAAATCCTTCTCCTGCTTTGATTTCCCTAACTCAGTACCATTTAGGGTATAAGTTGCTTGTGTGTTCTTCACTCCAAAGTGCATAACCTTGAATTTATCTTAAAACTTCATCTGCCATGTAAGTGCCCATTTCCCCAATCTATCTAAATCCCTCTGCAATGAAGTAATATCCTGCTCACATTGTATTACTTTTCCTAGTTTTGCGTCATCTACAAACACTGACTTGTGGCTTTCAACGCCTATTTCAAAGTAATTTATAAATTAATTGAATAGAATTGGTCCTATAAGAGACCTCCGAGGGACATCACTTACCATTGGTTTCCATCTTGAAAATTTACCATTTATGACCACTCTCTGTACGCTATCATTTAGCTAGTGTTCTAGCCAAGAACAAGAATTTTCATCTAGACCAATTTTTTCTTAATTTAAATAGCAGTAACCTCTTGTGCGGAACTGTGTCAAAAGCTTTGGGAAAATCCAAGTATATCATATTGACTGCGACCCCTTGATACTTCTTTATAGAATGCAATAAGGTTAGTATGACATGATCTGTGTTTCATAAAAGCACGCTGATTTTTGTTAATTACATTATACCTCCAAATGAATTGCTAAATTGTCCCTTAGTAACCCCTGAAATGCTTTCCCAGCCACCAATGTCAAGCTCACAGGTCTATAATTCCCAGGCGGACATTTTGAACCTTTTTCGAATATATGAGCAACATCAGCTTTTCTCCAATCCTCTAATATGATTCCTGAAAGAAAAGAATCTTCAAAAATTAAAAACAGAGGTTTATATTTCAACACATAGCTCCCTCAGTACTCGCAGGTTGTCGAGATTTATATTCAATAAGAAACTTATACGAGATACAAATATCAATCGTTTATATTTTATAGAAATTCTCCTAAATTCTTTTAATTGTCTTTGTTTTGCTTTGAAGAATACACTAATCAATAATCGGATAAAAACAAATATATATTTATTACGTATACAAAAAAGTTTCAAATCTCAAATCATAAATAAAGATTTATAAACTACATATCCATCCATCAGCACATAGACACTAGCTTCCCAATATATGTATCTCCTGTTAGTAACTGCATATATGATTAATATCATTTACTTTATCAGTTAGTTACCATCAGTTAGTTACCATGGTTAATAAACATTTCTGCTTAACGAAAACAATTAACCTATATTTCCCAGCAAACCAATGTTTAACAAGTTAGATCTCGTAGAGATATAAGTCTCTCGCTATGCTACATGGATCAACAAAAGATGAGCTATCACTTATTCTATTTCTAGAATAAGTAATAAAAACTTATTTAGTGAATCCTCCCCTAATATCGAGGATTAAGCTTCTAATCTTCTGCTTTTTATATTGTAGTTATATAATTCCTTGCTTATTAATTTCAATCACAGTAATTTCCAAATTCAATATATATATATATCTTTGTATTTCATTTTGCAACAATTTCTTTAGGATAAAATCCTTATATCCAATTCTTCTTCATATCTCTATCTGCAGATTTAGAAATATTTTGAAGACTCTGGATCTAACAGTAATCTGAGATATCTCAGTCTATCTGTTGCAAGAAATACTCCTGATATATATAATTACATTAATTTTCATTTGCTTTCATACATTACCTCTCCAATCTGGATTCATGTTACAGCAGCAATATTCTTTGATTGTTTTGGAATATGTGAAAATTATCAATGTCAGATATTCAATGCATGTGAGTTAGAGATGTGGTTCTAATTAAGTGATATGTAATATCTTGAATGCATTGGGTGTTGGAATGATCTACAATCTGAATCAATGCATTTCGTGTCCTGGGATGATCTGAATGCCCAATGCATTATCGTGTCCTGGGATGATCTGAATGCCTTGCAACGAACAGTACAGGTCCAGTTATAGTCAATTTGACGTCACTGACAATCTACCCCTTTCATTTAAATATTATTCTTTCTATATTAATATAATATTTACTATACCTCAAGAGAGCAGTGTTGCTCTTCAAATTAATTCCACAATTTAATTTTAATATATCTTATCTCAGGTCAAAGATCAATCTGTCTTAACAAAGACCCTGTATTCAATCCTAGACTTTGGGTCTCTCCTGTCAAAATTAATATCTCTACTCCTCTCAAAATTTTTACTGGGTACTCCTTATCAACTAAATTCCTTTCTAGTTAAAATCAACAAAAATTCTATTCTTCAGTAATTATACCGTTTACCAGTTATACTCTACAAATATTTGGAGCATCTATTTCCTACTATAAATATAATAAAATATATATTGATTATAAGAATATATTTCGTGAATATAATTATACACTTGCAAAAGAATTTTAAATTTGTTCCTATACCCAAAAAGAAAAATATCTTTAATTCAAAGACTTGTTAAAACAAACCAATAAATTTAAATATGACATGTCTGGCACTTAGCTCAGCATTATGTCAAATAAAGACATTTTATCATCTATAACATCATATCTGGCATTTATAGAAAAAAAAAACATAACTCTTAAGGTTCACCTAGCCGAGAACTATTTAAAAAAAATCTCTGTCCATTTCTAAAACTAGGCAAAAATTGAAAAAGAAAGACTTTACATTAAAACAAGATGGCTACAGGCATTCATTTTAATTTTTCCATTATAATATACCCGACAGGGTGATTTCCATCTGGCCATGTGGCCTCGTTCACATTCACTTTTTTGATTGCTGCAACACCCGCCATCACGACTATAGAGATTGAGTCCCAATGCAAAATGAGCCCAACGCTCTAAAAACCCAAAGCCTTCCTTCCTTGCACCAAGACTTTATCCACACCTAGACCACCCTGATCTCTCACTGCCTTTTCACTGTAGTGTGTGGCACAGGTAGTATCTCAGAAAATACTACCTTGGAGGACCTCTTCTTCAGTTTATTTCCTAGTACTCTGAACTCATTCTTAAGGTCCTTCCATCTTCTGCTTACTTGGACAATGGTACCAATATGGACCGTGACAGCTGGGTCTTCTCCAGCCCCTCCCAATAATCAGTCCACCCTGTCAGCCACATGCCTAACCCAGGCACCAGGCAGACAGCAACCTAATAATAGAGTCCCCTTCAACCACAACCTGCCTAGGCTTACTTACTTTATTTATCCCCTTCCTTACTTGGAGGACTGTTCCCCCGGCTGTAAGAGGGAGCAGCATCCCCCAGTGCAGCTACACCCGAGTTGATGCACCCAACATCTTTGCTCAATCTCAATCTACGGGCAAATCTGCTTGTGTGCACAAAGTCAGTACTAGCTAGCCCTTTCTTCTTACCTCCCCTGCTACCATTTGTCACTGACACCCAGCTACCAACCTGCTCCCCAGTTCACTCCGCTCCTCCCACACCACTAGATTCCCCAGCTATACTCTGCTTCGTGAGAAGAAGGCTCCTCTCAAGGTTGTCAATCTGCCTCAGTGTTGCGATTTGCCCTTCCAGATCTCCAGTATAGGCTTCCAGAAGAGCTACATGCTCACGCTTGCCACAGAGATATAGACCATGGAAGGATTCTTCCAGACATGCATACATGTAGCATGATGTGCACTGGGTGAAACCTTCAACCTTGCTCTAGCTCTATCATTTACATACCCCACAACATGATAACATATATGTTACGGTTAAAGACCGAAGTGAGGTTAATCCTAACATTACCTGGGTAATCCTGACATTACCCAAAACGGCTGCGTAAAGCTGCAAAAAAAATGAAAAATTCAGACTTTATCCGGGTAATTTTAGGATTAACCAACTTCCCTTGGGTAACAGTCTGGACCAGTTGAAAAAATTGCACTTTACCCGGATGATCTGCAGACTATCCAACCTTGTGCAGTTAAAACCAAATTTTGTTATCGTTCAGATAAAAGTCTGTAGCTTCACCCGGGTAATCTGAGGACTATCCACAGCTTCACTTGGGTAATCTGCAGAGCATCCAACCCTGCTTGGGTAAAAGTGAAATGTGCTATTATCTATGGATATTATGAACGAATATGGCAAAACACAAACATTAAAATGTATTAAGGATATAATGAATATACAGAGTAACAGGATATGGTTCTTTATATGAATGTTAAAGAGTTACATGATCTTTATTATGTGTCATATGTGTTTATATATCATTTATACAACATAATAACCATCAGGTTACTCTTTATGTAATATATTTATCTTCATAAATTAATTTTCAGACAATTAATGCATAGAGTTACATGACAGTTATTTAGTGTGGTATGTGACTGTGGATACAATTTGTTTGAAAATAACAAAAAACACAATTTTGTTATCAGTCAGATAACAGTTTGCAGCTTTACCCGGGTAATCCTCTGATTTCAGTCAACTGTAACCTGCTGAAAACCCAAGAAAAGCAAAGTACCCAGAGCCATTTGGATACATTGCAGTTGACTCGGATAAAGTCCGATGTTTCATTGCACATCGCACTTTATCCACCAACACTAGGGTAAGGTGAGTTTTACTCGCGTGAAACACAGCAGAGAAGCAGAGTATTCAGAGGCCTCTGGTTACTTTGCAGATTACCTGGATAAAGTCCGAAATTTAATTTCACTTCCGACTTTTGCTAATGACTCTTGAGTAATGTCAGTATTACCCGGGTAATCTTAAGATTAACCGTACTTCGGGCTTTAACCGTAACATATATATAGAAAACAATTGATACCTGTTAGCTGAACTCCTGGTTTTCAACTCCTTTTTTCTAAAATGGCCTACTTAGGGTACTATCACCAAGTGTGAGCTAACCCTAGCGTCAGCATGTTTTTGCGTTAGCGCCAGGCAAATTCAGTCTAGTGCCTGATCAACAGATAGTTGGCCTCTCGGTACAAATGGAGAAAACCACTTACCGCGTGGCAATTTGCAATTCGTAGCATGAGTTTACTGGACTTACCGCGTCCTGTACTGAACATGGGGAGTGCTAGAGATCACTTGCGTTATTGTAAACAACAGATCGTTTGGTCCTGGTGCTAATTTCTACACATACACTAATCGAAAATATTTACCTACTGCTCAACCCTGATGTTAACTAACAGGAAAAAAAAAGGCCCATGCACCAAATTAACAGTAAATTAACAGGCAATTGAAAGGAATACAGCACCGGTGTCCCCATACACCTTAGTAATAGATCTGGTCAGCAATGTCATTGCTGTTGCAGTAGGCTATGTTATAAATGTATCCTTTATTGACATTTATCCTAAATCTAATATATTGGCTAATTCTAAACATTTTATACTGGGGTTATTCATAGTATGTATGTGGTTGAGTATTAGGGTTAGGGCAATGTTTAAAGGGACGCATGGATAAGTCTTGCCCTGGAACATGTATTATTTATATGTTGCAGCAGGGAAATTATTGTTGCTCACCTGGCCTTCCTTTTGGATCTATTAAATGCATTGCAAAGCCAACCAGCCACCGAACAGGTAAAAAAAAAAAAAAAATAACAACTTTTTAAAGGTGTTTAAAAAAAAATACTTCATGAAAAAGTACATGCATATTACATATGAAGTCCTTTGAATAATAATAAAAAGGTCTGCTACAGAAAAAAGCATCATTTACAGAAAAATCTGAAAACAATATTTTGCCGAAAAAAATCCCAAAAAATGCCTATAAAATAAGTAAAGAAACAGACCTTTTTGCTGCAAATGAAAAGAATAAACAGATGAATAAATATTTAAGAAAAACTGGATTTTTGTTTACATTGAAGTCTATGGAATTAGTCCGATAAACCCACCAAATGAAACCACTGAAAATCAGGGCATTTTACTGACATTTCGGTGAAGTTCAGTTTCTCTGAATAGATTAACCATTGCTTCTCTATGAGGATTTCAATGCCACCGAACAGCACTGTATTTTGCTGGCAATTCGCCAATATTTGGCAAACTGCCTGCTTTTTGAATAGTCGAATGGCCACGAAATTGCACCGTATGGGTAGATTCAGTGTTCGGTGTAATTTTGTGGTCAATTTGGTGCTCTTTGAATAACCCTTAAAGAGCACTGAATGGAAATGTACAAGGACACTGCAGCTTTCCAAATTTTTTTAAAAAAAACATGACTTCAAATCAGGTTTACACATGATGAGCACAAAATGGTAAAAATGAGCTCAGCACACAGGTGTGAAATGGCTCAGCAGTGAAGAGGTTAATGTAATGCTTTCTTACGCAGTTGAAAAAATCTTCACTATTAAAGATCCAGGTTCTTATCGTAATAAACAGGTCACTGAGATTCTTTTTTGTTTTTGCCCTGATTTTCTTTGAAAATATTTTTGTTTTTGTCCTGAACATAATCATGTAAGCCATTTAAACTGCCTTGATGTCTCTTCTCTAAAATATACAATAATTTTCGAGACTTTCTGTATATAATAACTGAAATAATCCATTTCTCTTACGAATATTGTAGTGCCAGCACTTTAGTGCATTGTTATCCTACCAATACAAGGTAGGTTATTATCAGTTCTTAATGCAAAGCCAAAGGCTATGCTTATGACACAAATTAATTCAACCTATAAAATAACATTAGAATTATGACAAGTGCATTAATCTTACCAATCTGCCACCAAATAGTTCATATGGAATCAGTGCAAATCTTGTGCCAAATACAATCCTATATAACCATAAAACAATTTAGGACCGTTTATTTGATCATTTACTGTACATAGTGTGGATGCATTTATGACAGAAAATATGTAGTTTAGTACTATTTCATACCACTCTGTGAAGTATAAAAAAGATAATTTTGGGGGCGTGGCCGGCCGTGAAGGAGTGAGGACGCATTTAACTGCAGCTCCGTCTGTTGTTTGCTATGAGGGGCCTTTGAGGTGACTTTTTCCTGCTGCCTGATTGCTACGAGTTCCCAGACCGGCTGGCCATCGGATGAGCAGACTCCGGAGCCCGGTTTGTCCCCCCTCCAGAGCCAAGAAGAGAGTTCAGACGGCTCGTTGTCTGCAGCAACACGAGGCCGGCGGCCATTTTGAGGCCTTTACTGGCCTTGCCGGATCCCAGTCGCGGGGCTCTCTTGTTTCCCCAGACGAGGCTGCTGTCGGGCGGGCACCTGCTGTGCGCCGTTGAGACAGAGGGCCCCTGTCTCATGGCAGCTCTGGATGTCAGCGCGACTGCTTGGGCTCGACCCCGTGGTGTTCCCCCTCCCCACCCAGATGTGAGGCTGAATGTGATTTCAGGCCTAGATGCCTGTTTGGAGATATTGGAGGAGGAGGACGCTGGTCCGCTTACGAGGGGCACTTGGCGCCGGATGATAGCCGCTCTGCGGCGCTGCAGGGGAGCAGGGGCTGCCGCGGGGGGAGAACCTGCAGTGGACTTACTTACCCTTCTCGGTCCCGTGGAGGAAGATGGGGATCTGCGGGAGCACGTGGCTGTGGCGGTCCTGGTCCCAAATTTCATGGAGGACCTGGAGCTTCCCGGAGTCCAAGAGGGGGGCCGTTCTGGAGAGCTTGCTTCAGCTGTGCCTCAGAAGCTGTGTCCCGGGACCTTGGGTCCGGAGACCGGTAATTTGTTTACTGCGGTGGGATGCTGGGCTGTGGATGGGCCTGTCAGGTTGGCCAAGCTGGATCCCCCTTCGCTGAGAATGGAGCTAGCCGTGTCAACGAGGTGGTCGAGTGCCTGTCAGGCGAAGCATGTTTTTTCGTCCGATGTGCTAGGGGCTTTGTTTTCCCCCCAACTATGGGACACTGGCTGAGACTGTCCGGTCTGGCATTTGTCCGTGGCCCTCATTTGCATATGATGACCCCCCTCTGATGACCCCCCCCCCTCTGACGACTCCCCCCGATGATACCCCACACTTTATTCTGGGCACTTTGCTGTTGTTTTTTTTTGAGGACTCTTGTATCTGTGTGCCTATCCCCTTGCGGCAGGATCCTTTCCTGCGGCCCTGCAAATGGACTACAGTACATTCAGAGACATTTTTTGGAAAACTCATGCTGAATTACACACACCCCCCAGCCCCTCCCTGTCCTGGACACCTGTCTGTTTTGTGGACTTCCTTTAACATGCCATGGAGGTGGTTTTATATATTGATTCAGGCATCTGGCCTCCCTCCCCCTCTTGTTTATTTATTTAGTTAATTTTTTTATTTTTTTATTTCTGGGAGGTGTGTGGGATGATGGGTCGACCTGGGTGCGCCATTGGAGCAGGTTCCATGGCACTGACCGTTTCCTCTGGCCCCAGGACACCCGGCCCTGTGGCCTCTTCCATGGCCTCCAGTCCCTTGCGGGGATACTGGAGAGAGCCGAGAATGCCACTACTTTCCGGGCGGTCCCCAACTTCCCCCTTTTTTTTTTTCTCTCCCCCCTCCCCTTCTTTCTGTCCAGGTACTTCCCCTGCTGCTTACCTACTGGCTCAACCACCTCCCTGGTACCGTTCTCCTGTATTTGTTTGAGTGTCCATCCCCCTTATATTCCTGTCACCGTTTATGACCATTGCTGGCTATTTTCATTTCATGTCTGTTGTTCTGCTGACTTGTTTTCACAATAAAAAATCTTGAATTATAAAAAAAAAAAGATAATTTCAAGATGTAAGCTTTAAAACATGTTCTCTGTTGCTTCAGAAGTATTAGATGTGGGAGAAGGAATCCCCCTGTTCACAAAGCTGACGAGTGGGTTTCATACCTGTATGTGCATGGGAAAAATGGTAAACATGTATTTTGGGTATCCTTTTTGATAATATTAATATTTTGGTCAAATATTTGCCAAGACCCTTCATTACAATGCATTTTGTAAATTAATTTTTAAAAGCATCTCAAATAATATATTTAAAACCAATATATTACTATAACACCAGCCACTTTAGAACAATTGTGCCACAAAGACAAATAAGTATAAGTCTGGCAGAGGAGCCAGAAATCTGCATTTCCAAAGATTTCAATTGATAATCGCTTCATTCCAATGTAATTGTAGTGGCATGGGAATGCCAAAAATCACTGAGACTAAGTCCAGTGTCAGACGAGCGCACTAGGTATCCCCATACTGACTTGGCTTCCGGTGTCCGTCGCAGTGTTGCAACGCTGCGATGGGTCTGGCCAGATGCTGTTGCGTACGCACAAATTGCATGTGCAACAGCGGCTGTGCTGCGCCCGTGCAGCAGGCCTCTCCGTCAAAGCACTAGGATGCGTGATCCTCCATCAAAGCATTAGGTGTGCTCAGCGAGGCGGCCAGTCGGGCATCAGACGGGCGTCAGATGGCGTTGCGTGGAGGGAATGTCCATTCTCGCGGACGTTCCTTCCGCTCTTCAAAACGCTCGTCTGACACTGGTCTAAAGGGTTATTCAGTAAGAACTGTTGCTTTATTGAATTAAAGGTGGATTTACTTTGGCAAACTGTGGTGGAGCAACTACGACAAAACTACAGTGAACTCTCTAATTATAAAACATCAGCATACGTACAAGGCAGCGCTTCTCCACACTCTAAGGGAAAAGGTAAACGGGAAATAGGAATAAAGTGCACAGAGATGCAGTGTGTAATTTGTTGTGCAGTAGTCAGTGAGATTTCCCTTGTTTTTGCCAATATAGTTCTTGTTGAAGTTGTTGCCTTCACCGTTATTTCAGAGGAAGTTGTCCAGCATTAGTTTTAACGCACACTAATCTGGTTTCGATCATATGTATTTAATCTTGTGCCCATCTCTGACAGTGCTTCTGTCCTCCTTCCAGTCATGTGCAGTGTACCCCAAGGCTCAATACCCAGCCCTCTGCTATTCACGATATTCATAAATGATCTGCCTAACGTCTGCAAAGCCTCAAGTGTCCATGTGTACGCAGATGACACTGTAATCTATACCAGTGCTGCAAGAACAATTCACAGAGGTAGAAAGTGGATCACAGATAACAAACTTTTTTTAAAAATAATGACAAAACTGTCACAATGCTCTTTGGAACAACACTTAAGCTACATAAATTACAACAGTCCAATCTATGCGTCAGGACAAAATCAAATGGCACGCTGGCCACAGTCAGTTCTCCCAAATATCTAGGTATGTGGTTAGACCCAAATCTATCTTTTGGCCCCTACATCAAAAAACGTCATCTAAACTTTACCCCGAACTAGGTGCCCTGTACAGAAACAAAACCTGTCTGAGCCCAGCGGTAAGAAAGCAGATTGTACAACAAATGCTTATGCCGGTCATTGTATACGGGGATGTAGTGTATGCAGCTGCCCCGCAAACGCACCTTCATTAACTTACTACATAGTAAAAGTCATTCTGCTGCTTTGTGCTGCAATGTAACTACATGACCCACCATTGAGACATTGTGACATGTTAAAAGAGCTAGGGCCCAATTACAATCTTCGCGTTAAAACGCTCGCGCAACGTGTGAATTTGTGCGCCAGGCGTTAAACATTAACACGCGTAAATCAACGCTGGAATTACAATCTTCGCGCATTTTTTCATCCGTCGAGCAATAACGCGCGTGAAACGGACACGCACAAATGTGCGCGCAGCAACGTTGAGCAGAAATCAGTGTGCGGACTGTTTTTTTCACGCGATTCAGTCAATCAGAATTAAGAACCACAATTATCTCACGTTGAGTTTTTGTGCCTGCCAAAGTCAATCTGAGTATATATGCTGCAACAATAATAAATGCACACACAACTTCTCCATTTTATTGGTTTGGTATGAGTAGAATGAGTAACTATACTTTGCAGAATTTTTTTTTTGGGCTGGTGTATTTTGGGTTCAGCCAGGTCGTTCAGATTTGCCATTAACACCAGCTTTTAGGAGTTGTTAAAATTATGCGCGCAAAGACTATACCATCCGCGTACCAGCGTTCATTCACGTTTGCGCTCACAATGTTATGTATAGGACGCGTGCAGTACAGTATGCTCGCAAAGGATTCACGCAGGTTCACCCGCGGTAGATGAATATGCGCGTTTGTTGTGCTGACATTGTAATACCACGTTCAACGCAAAGGGTTTTACCCCTCGCGTTAATGCGTTTTTGCGCCGGCGCAAATGTTTGCGCAAAGATTGTAATAGGGCCCCTTAACTGGCCATTGCTGGAATCCAGATGCACCCTTCACCTTTACAACCTGGTGTCTTAGGCTCGTGTCAGACGAACGTAGTGATCACGTACGTGTTGCCGCACATTTTAACGTCTGTCATAGCATAAAATTATGATGAATAGAGACCCA
This sequence comes from Leptobrachium leishanense, assembly GCA_009667805.1. Taxonomy (NCBI): domain Eukaryota; kingdom Metazoa; phylum Chordata; class Amphibia; order Anura; family Megophryidae; genus Leptobrachium; species Leptobrachium leishanense. The sequence goes on from CM019065.1 coordinate 278,262,195, forward strand.
CACATGAAGTGCGTCCGCACAGAAGTGCAGACGCACAACGTGCGTGGCACCGGACGCAATTTAGACAAGAACGTCAAACCACTAGGACAGATGCACAGAGTGCGTCGTGTCCACTTAGCTTTGTATGTGAGTGATGGAACGTAGTCAGATGGACTGCATTTTTGACGTCCAGCATTTTTGATGGACAAAAGGATTTTTCATATCATGTATCAATTTTTTTCATTTTACATATTAATTTTATTTCCCATCTACATCAGTCAAAAAAAACATCAGTCAAAAAAAAACGGACCGTGTGGTGTCTACAGTATCATCAGTCAGAAAGTACGTCAGTTGTGCACGGACGCACAGTGTGCTCAGAATGCGTTCATCTGACATTAGCCTAAGAGCACCGCAGTTATGGAATAACCTCCCAGACGTCATCAAATCTTCCCCAGTCTAAAGTCACTTAAGAGATCTCTATTAATATACCTCGACAAAGAATGCTGTAAACACCTGTAAACTTGTAAAATAGTGAGTATATTTCCTACATATTTATTTTCTGTGTTAATCTGTATATTTGTGTTTTGTTTTTTAATATCTTGCATTTATTATGTTGTATTTCTGTACTGTACGGTAAAATTCAATGTTCTTGAAACCAGGACATTCTTGAAATTGAGAGAAATCTCAAGTATCCTTCCTGGTAAAATACTTTATAAATAAATATATAAACAATGTTTTCACCATTGTTTCAACAGGAAAGAAAGAACGAGAAGGAGAAGAAGGAGAAACACCAAAGTTGACACCTTCTACAGAAGAATAACGGTGGTACTGTTGTTCAGCACTGTTCAGTCTTATATGAGGCACCCTCATTGAGTTTGTTTCTATAAATAGCCAACTGCAGTTGCAAAAACAGTGATTTTTATCATTGTTTGCAACTGCGGTGAAATTCAGTGACATCATCATGCTTAGTGAACAACCCCTTTAATGACCCATTGAACATGTAAATATCTATCTCTGCCCCTATAATTGTTTTGATATACTGGGCGATCATTGTCACACATTCAACAGTAAAGAATTCATAAGATCTGTGTTGGAATTAATCAAGCATTTAAATTACATATACTGATAACAATAACACATTTTGCAAGAAGAAAACTATTGTAAATAGAATATAAAATGCTCTCACAAATCAATAACTTGAAATCAATTGTATTTTTTTAAATACAATGAATTTGTAGTCCCCTTGCACACATTACAATATTGTTGAAGCAATTTATCTGCCTCACACTACTGTTTTCTGTTGTCTTTATAGTGTGTAAGTTACTTACCTACAATTTTATTTTTTGTTGGTTTTGTGGTAATGTGGAAATCTGAAATATCACACAATTCATTTACAACATTTAAGCAAGTGTCTTAAAATCATTGCTGAATTACTGATCATTAGCTGTTTGATTGTGTTTGTAAGAGCAAGCTAAATATATTTACAATTTTATATATGAACTAGTATGAATGTTGACATGTTTAAGCCATGTACAGACAAGTATTATGATTATGATATGATATACCACTAGTACCACTTTTTCTATAATGTGAAAAGTATATAGAGGCCACACTTTTGGCCTATGTTGCCTAAATGATGTGGCTGGGCATTAATTGTGAGGGTGAACTAAAGTGAGTTCATCCGTACTGACTGCACCTGTTGCACATATGCTGAAAGTATGGTCAATAATTCCAATGTGCGAAGGGAGCGGGCTTGGGTGAAACCAGAAGTGCTTTTATTTAAAATCTTCCTGCAACACATACAAAGCATGGCTTTAGCTCTGGTAGGAAGTGAACTCTGATATTTGCTTCTACATTAATACACATTTAGATATATACAGTAACATTCACCTATGTGGTAATAACGTCCTTATAGAAAATAATAAACAATTAAACATATATATATATATATATAATTACTCAATCTGCATTATAGTAGGCTAATGATGCAATACAATCAATACAGTATAACATTAGATCCTATAGCAATCACATTCCCTGTATGATGCTGGTGAGCCATGACACCTCAGCACAACACACTGACATCTGTATACTGTCTAATCTAATTATTCAGCAGCCTTTTCTCACAGGGATGTGAATTAAATCACTTTTGCCCTGTTTATAACCTTGGATATGTTCCCTCTTACCTGCAACACATACAATGCATGGCTTTAGCTCTGGTAGGAAGTGTACTCTGATATTGGCTTCCTCCAGAGCAGAAGCCCTGCTTCTTTTGTTCCTTCCTGTTGAGGGAAGCCTTTTAGATGAACACAACACGTGCTCATCATTCAGGCTTTTCACACTGCTGACATCTACTGGTGGTTTAATAGAAATGCCATTAGTTTACTTTATCATGATTTTGACATACCTTACATACCAAACCTGTAGTGATTAGTGACATTTTTAGATTGCAGGGCAGTGAAGTCTCCACTGACTCATTTTTAAAACTTAGATCCAAACTCTTTCTCTGTATGATGACTTCTTGATCTTATTTCACTTGGTAGAAGTGCCAACTAGAAAAGGTAATTGTCTGGATCTCCTACTCACGAAAGCTTCTTATCTTTTTTTTTTGGAAAATAATTACCGTACCATTGTGGCCTTTCAACGCAACAGAGAAAACAGCCTGTAGTGACCGTAACCAAAAAACGCGACCACAAAAAGCCTCAGAAGGCTTTTGTCATCTTTGCAAACCATTAATTGAGATCATTTTATTGCAGAAAAAATATGATAAATGGAATATGTTTGAATGTAATCCCGTTCAATTTATTATAAATATATTTTGAAAAATATGTTGATAGGGAATACATCTATAAAAATAACCAACCTGAAACCAATGAGACTGAATAAAATGAATGGTCAAGAGCTGTGAAAAAATTAAATTGTCTTTCAAGATTTATAATTCAGATGGGTTATCTGCATAATATTTAAAATGCAGATATTCAAATTAAGCAAAAGGGTCATTATGCTGGCAAAGCAAGACAATGAAACAATGTCAGTTACATCTGGAAAGATTTTTTAACATGTATCAATTCCAAGAAATATAAGAATGACAAGTATGGCACAATGAAGTCAGAAATAGATGTGTTAGTTAACGAGGATCAGAAGATGGTAAAGCAGATGTGGTACTCATGTTAAAAAATAAGAATGTGAAGAAGAGCCTTGAATTTACATGCTTATAAATGTAACATCTGAAGTGGGGAAATAATTTGAGGGATTATTAAAGGATGTAATTCAGGAATACATTTTGAATAATAATATCAAAGGTGGGAGATCAACATGGTTTTTATATAGTTTAAAAGCAAAAACAAGATGTTGCATACTCAACTTCAATTCCTCTGGGGGGGGCAACACAACACTAGCATTCGGCCCTCAGTTCTTACAGAGAAAAAAACATATTATCATCTTATATGCTCAAAATCCTTTTTATAGCCAAATAATGAGATTTTTGGTTACTTTTAATGGCCATTAGAAGTATAAGTCCACCAGCCAGCAACAAGGTAAATCTCCTCAGAAGGTCCTAAAATAGCACACTAAAAAAATAAGTGAAAAAATACATATGTAAAGCAAATATATGTGGAAAAATATACATGGAGAAAAATAGAATAAAGTATCATACTAAGACAACCACCTTTTGAAATGAATGTCTAGAAAGGGCCAATATTTTTCATGGCCTAGTGTTGTGTTGCCCCTGGCTAGAGAAATAGGAGTTGACCACGCAACATCTTGTTTTCGCTGTATGACTTTGCTAACAGTTAGCTAGTGTAAGCTGGGGGGGATAATTGTAGACTAGTGTAGGTTGGGGTATAACCTTGCGTGCCCCTATGGACCATTAACCCCAGGGAATTTCATGTTAGCCCACCCTACCCCCATAGTCTAAAATTAAAGTGAACCTCATAAATATAAATTAAATAACCCCCATTTAACCATATTCTAACTGAGGTCCTAAGCCCCCAAAATTAACCCTATCCTAAATAAGGTCCTATCCCCTTCACTATTAACGATAACGTAACTAAGGTGCTTCCCCTACTATTAACCCTAGCCTAAGTAAGGTCCTCAACCCATACCCATATTAACCCTATCCCAAAATAGGCCATAGCAGCCCTATTATTATCCTATCCAACTAAGGTCCTAAATACACATTAACCCTATCCTAACTAAGGTCCTAACCCCCCAGTCTATACTATCTGTAGAACCCCATAAATTGGCATAATTTTAAGTTTTAAAAGAATTCCCTTTAAAGTTCATACTTACCCTTGCTATTGGTGACGCCAAGGAGGTACTTCCATGCCAGAGTCTTCATCATCAAAAAAGCTGATAGAGCCTGGGCTATTTAACAAGGAATGCTGTCCAATAGCATTCCTTTTTTAGGAGTTTGAATTCAGCCAATGAGGAGTCTTTAGACATAAGGAGCCCACTTGTTGACTACAGTATTTTGCACATAAGTACAGAGTTGCAGGCTGTACAATCCGTATTTGCACATCACACATAGTGCATGATGCGAACTGTACAATCCATGGGCACTATCGCATTGCCTTTGCTAAAACCAGGACGCTAAGGGGAAAAATTGGCATTCGCTAATTTCCCCTTTGCATCACAGCTTCCCCAGCAGATCGCAGGGCAGGTGCCAAGTCCGGCAGCCTGCCCCATAGTGATCGCTAGGCTCGCGGATGCTGGGGGCAGCACTAAAGTGCTGTCCCCAGCATCCCCTCCATGGTGTCCATAGGACTGCATGGACGATCGTGCTGCCGGGTCACATGACCGGCAGGATCTCGCCTCTCTCGAGATCCTGCTGGTCGGCAGAGTGATTGCAGAGGAAGACAGGGGACTTTCTTCCCCCAGTCTCCTTCTGCTCCCAGCAGCCAGAAGCAGCGGATCGGGCCGCCGTTCTCGCCGCGGGATGAGAGGTGAGTATGTGATTTTTGGGGGGGGTTGAGCTGCAGGTAATAGCTTCTCTGAGCTGGTGGTAACTTTTTTGTTAGCATTAGCGCCAGTTATTAGTAACTAGCGTTAGGACCAAGTGATCCTAATGCTAGTTAATCTGCATTTGCACTTTGCGCTCCCCATGTTAGGTATAGGAAGCGCAAAGTACAGTAAACTCGAGCTACGAATCGCAAATTAATGAGCGCTTATGGGTTTTTTAACTCATTAATGATTCAAAGGTGATCTGGCTGCAGCGCTATGACCTCCTTCAAGCTAGCGCTAACATTGACGCTATTGTTAGCTTGAAGGAGGTGACAGAGCCTCACATGTTTACATTAAACAAAGTGCAAGTTGTGGACTGCACAAGCCACGATTTTACATTACGCAAAGTGCAAGTTGCAAACTGTACAATCCGTGATTTTATATGAAGGAAAGATATGGACTATACTATATACAGTATGGGTTTTAACATTGTGGAATCATGCGTTGTAGACTGACTATACATACAGTACAGCTTTTACATTACGGAATTACAAGTTACGAACTAATAGTACAGTATGGGTTCTTATGTTAAGCAAAGTGCAGATTGCGAATAACTGTACAATCAGTGTTTTTTCATTAAGTGCTAATTTAGGGGGAACACATATTTAAATCCATAAAATAAACTTTTACTTGAAAACATCCTTTTATATTAAATTCATCATTTTTATATTACAAATATTTATATATAATATACACTTTTTTTAATGAAATTTTTTTATTATGTCGCAGAACATAGCAATGGGATACATAAAGAAAAAAGAGTGGGACATTGGGGAGACAAATAATGTAAGCAATGTCAATAGTGTATGACAGGAAATAAATCATGAGCGAACAGCATTACAGAAAAAATATGATGGCAGAAACAGTGCGGTTCAATCTGATGGAGGGGCCACTAGGCCACACCATGGCACATCGATCCCTTGGAACCATAAGTCAAAGTGGATGAGAGCGAGTGACCGCAGCATGTACACTAGAGAAGCAGAGACAAAGCTCCGTACCATAGAAGGTTGCAGAAAGAGGAAAGGGGAAGAGATCAAAAGTAGGGAAGTAGAGACAGGAAAGTACGAAGGGGCAGCAGAGGGTAAGAGGTGAGGGAGGGGGATAGAGAGAGGGAGAAGAGAAAGGAGAAAGAAAAGAAAAGGGGATGGGGAGGGGAGAGTTATAGCAGAGGAGCAAAGGGGAGGAACACTTTCCTTTTTTGCCTAAAAAATTTATTCACAAAATCCATTAGTAAAAACTGCATTTGTATGTTATAACACTAAAGTCACATTTCTACCACAGTAAAATACACCAATGTACAGCAAACCCTAAATCCGTACTTTGAATTATCTTAAATACACTAATGTAAAGGACACCCTAAACTTGAACTTTATGTAACATAAAATTGTGGATTGCACAATCATTCCATTATCTGCACATTGCTTAATGTAAAAGTCTGTACTGTGTAGTCAGTCCCCAGCTCGTAATTCCCTAATGTCAAATCATGTATTGTTTAGTCCAGTCATTTCGCAACTCATACTTTCCTTAATGTAGAATGTTGTATTGTATAGTCAGTCCACACCTCGTACTTTGCTTAATGTAAAGTCTCATATTGTAAAACAGTCCGGACCCTGCCTTTTGCTTAATGTGAAAGCCGCTCCCTTAAGAGGTGACATGTATGCACGGCTTTTTTACTAGATGCACGTCTGTCTTTTTTTTCTACTAATTTGTATTTTGCAGGGTATGTGCACAAGATCGCATTGTACTTGCAGGTCCAGCAGTGCGTGTACCGGGGGAATTCCTGGGGAACGTCTCAGCCTGTTTGTAGGAAAGGATTTTCACACAGTTGAGGCTCCCAACCTTCAAGTTGAAGAGCTACCCCTATATCTCAGAAACTACTGCTCGTTCTGTTATTTCACTGTACTGTGTGTGCTGACAAAGGAGTTTGGGGACCACTGGTATATGTTGTATAATTTTTACACATTTACTTTTAATAACATAAGCGATTTTCTTGCAGCGCCATCTTGGAAGCTCACAAGACTGCTAGGAAAGTCTGGATTTGCACCCTCCTATAATTATAATGGTGGGTTTCTCGCAAGTCCAGTGGGCCAGCTTAAATGTTGGACTTGCAAACTGCAAGACCCATGAGTTTCCTGAAGCCCATGCGATCCGAGTAATTTTGTGGCATAGTACATCCCAACCTTGCCCTAAGGTTATGACAAATGTTGTGTCATGGGAAAAATCCATAACATGGAAGCTGTCAAACCTGGCAAGACAGAGAGTCCTGAGGACAGGATTGGGAAACACTGCTTAAAACCCTTAATTCCCAAAGTTGCGTTAACTTGATTTGCATTGCACTACATTGAAAACCAAAGATTAGCATATTATTATTATTATTGTCATCATTTATATAGCGCCAACAGTTTCCGCAGCGCTTTGCAATAACCAAAGGGAACGAAATACATATATACGGACATAGGATGGAAACAAGAGGTGTAGAGGGCCCTGCTTACAGCCCTACAGTCTAGAGGGATTGGGGTTGAGGAAGACAAGAGGAATTGTACTAGATAGCAGGATCATTAGTGCCAGTGGTTTGGGAATGGTGGGGCAAGAGAAGTGGCTTCAATCAAGTGTGAGTAGGTGTGCTGAGGGATGAGTTGCATCAGTGATCTGGTATGCTAATCTGAAGAGATGGGTTTTGAGAGATTTCTTGAAGGCCTGAAGGTCAGTGGAGAGTTTGATAGGGCGAGGCAAGTCATTCCAAAGGACTGGTGCTGCCCTTGAGAAGTTTTGGAGGCAAGAGTTGGCCATGCGTGTGTAGACCGATGACAGATAGAGATCACCTGCTGAACGGAGTTGTCTAGATGGGACGTGCTTGCGGAGTAACGAAGACATGTAGGAAGGGGTTGAGTTATTGAGTGATTTGAACGTGAGCATCAGTATTTTAAACTGTATCCTGAAACGTACAGGAAGCCAATGGAGGGACTGGCATATCAAATCCCATTAGCATATCTTCTTATGGCAAGATCAGTGCCCCCCCCCCAGCTGGAGAAACTAAATTCACTGTGACAAATTAATTCCTGTCCTTCTGTAAACTTGTTAAACAAGCTGCAAAGAGCAGTCCCAAACCTCACTGTATCAAAAAGTTCATACTCAATGCTGTTGTTGCAATACAATAACTAGGGAGACGGCAGAACACAGGGTGAGCTATTGGGCTACTAACTACTGTACAGGGTTAAGATTCAGGGGTTATAATAAATTCTGGACAGTACAGATACAAGGTCATACAGTAATTTCCATAAAAGGGATTATGCCAGACACAAATATTATTTTTGTATTCTGTTGGTATTTTTCTAAGCTTCAACTATCCTATAAAACAATAAGGGCTGACGTGTCCGTCGCCAAAACCCTACTGCGCATGCACGCGCAACCTGCGGCGGTTGGCTGCGCGTGCATCCAACGGCCGTGGCATGCGCACAGCCGGCGTGCGAGAGGGACAAAACAAATCCGATCCATTGGAGAGGCGCACAGCACAGCGCCTCTCCAATGGATCGGATTTGTTTTCTGCATCTCCTCCTTGCCGGCCTCCATCTCCTCCTTGCCGGCCTCCATCTCCTCCGTGCCCGGCCTCCATCTCCTCCGCGCCCGGTCTGCCATATTACCAGTCTGCCATGCCTGCCATGCACAATACCAGTCTGCCATGCAAAATACCAGTCTGCCATGCACAATACCAGTCTGCCATGCAAAATACCAGTCTGCCATGCACAATACCAGTCTGCCATGCAAAATACCAGTCTGCCATGCACAATACCAGTCTGCCATGCAAAATACCAGTCTGCCGTGCACAATACCAGTCTGCCATGCAAAATACCAGTCTGCCATGCACAATACCAGTCTGCCATGCATATTACCAGTCTGCCATGCACAATACCAGTCTGCCATGCACAATACCAGTTCCCAGCCATATTACCAGTCTGCCATGCACAATACCAGTCTGCCATGCATATTACCAGTCTGCCATGCACAATACCAGTCTGCCATGCACATTACCAGTCTGCCATGCATATTACCAGTCTCCCATGCACAATACCAGTCTGCCATGCACAATACCAGTTCCCAGCCATATTACCAGTCTGCCATGCATATTACCAGTCTACCATGCACAATAGCAGTCTTCCATGCACAATACAAGTCTGCCATGCATATTACCAGTCTGCCATGCAGAATACCAGTCTGCCATGCATATTACCAGTCTGCCATGCACAATACCAGTCTGCCATGCATATTACCAGTCTGTCATGCACAATACCAGTCTGCCATGCACAATACCAGTCTGCCATGCACATTACCAGTCTGTCATGCACAATACCAGTTCCCAGACATATTACCAGTCTGCCATGCACAAAACCAGTCTGCCAGCCATAAAACCAGTCTGCCAGCCATATTACCAGTCTGCCAGCCATATTACCAGTCCTGCAGCCATATTACCAGTCCGGCAGCCATATTACCAGTCTGCCATGCACAATACCAGTTCGCCAGCCATATTACCAGTCTGCCATGCACAATACCAGTCTGCCAGACATATTACCAGTCTGCCAGCCATATTACCAGTTGGCCAGCCATATTACCAGTTTGCCAGCCATATAACCAGTTCGCCAGCCATATTACCAGTCTGCCATGCACAATACCAGTCTGCCAGCCATATTACCAGTTCGCCAGCCATATTACCAGTCTGCCAGCCATATTACCAGTCTGCCATGCACAATGCCAGTCTGCCATGGACAGTGCCAGTCTGCCAGCCATAATGCCAGTCTGCCAGCCATAATACCAGTGTCTCATAATACCAGTGTGCCTAAATACCATCCTGCCATGCCATGCATACCACGTGCCATTAAATATACGCATAATGTATACGCTACAAAAAAATGCCTGCCCAAGCCCAACACAATCTAAGGGGTCCCATGAGCTTACAATCTAAGGGGCCACATGAGCTTACAATCTAAGGGGCCACATGATTTTACAATCTAAGGGGTCCCACAAGTTTACAATCTGAGGGTCCGGTTCCCATGAGCTTACAATCTAAGAGGGTAGAGGAACCTACTCTAATATATAAATTCCTTTGTAATGCGCTGTCAGCTGTGTGCGCACCCATCACAGCTGCTCAGTCGGCCCTCCTGTTGCGAATGGGATGGCGATGGACGCGTTACAAACATATTTATATAGAGAGATACTCTTGGATAGGACATTGGAAAGAAACTATGTGGACTTGAATTCTGACCTGGCGACGACAACAATAGACTGCCCTCTGGGCAGGCTTTCCACCTAGTTATTAATAATCACATTATGATTACTACAAATCCCCATAAGCAGGAGATCTGATCATTTTTATTGTGGTATGGTGTGAAAGTTATGGTATACTGTAGTATTGAGGTGGTATGATAGTGACAGGGTTAAATGACTCTCACATCAGTAGCCAAAATACTATTCTTGCATGAAAATCTAAGACTGAATTTGCACTTCAACTATATTTTTGCAGATAGCTGCAATAACCACATTTTCAAAGGTGCCTTAATTTCACTACTTCACAATCATGTTGTATCAAAGGAAATCATTTATTTGACTGAAACCATAATGACATTCTATCTTCCATTTAAAGGCAAAAATTAGACTTTGACAAGCTTATAAGATGCTCTCTTTGCACTGTTTTGCACTGTTGCATTTCTAACTAGAGGGCAATGTTCAACCTAGGGCCAGCCCATCCACTGTGCCGGTTGGGCCATGGCTCCACGTGGCCCTTTGCCAGTGGGCGGAATTTTGCCTCACTGTCAAAGGCCGTGGCATGGAGTGGCCAGGGGGGCCGCGTCCAGGCTGGGTGGCCGCATGGGCCTCATCTAGCCCTGTTCGGGTGTTGTGTGGGTAAGTATGTGGTTGTGTGACTGTGTGTGTTTGTGTATGTGTGACTGTGTGTGTAGATGTGTGACTGCGTGTGTGTGTGTGGATGTGTGGGTAAGTATGTGACTGTGTGTGTGTTTGTGGATGTGTGACTGTGTTGATGTGTGACTGTGTGTGTTTCAATGTGTGACTGTGTTTGGGGATATGTGACCGCATTTGTGGATGTGTGGGTATATGGCTGTGTGTCTGTGTGGGAGGATATGTGGAGCTCTGTGATACTCATATACACCGCACAATACTGTGAGGTTTATTGCTGTGGTGCTCTGTGATGCACTGATACACCCTGCACATTTCTGTGAGTTTTATTCCTGTGGTGTTCTGTGATATGGTCATACACTGCACATTGCTGTATCACATACAGTCAGGTCCAGAAATATTGGGACATCGACACAATTCTAACATCTTTGGCTCTATACACCACCACAATGGAGTTGGAATGAAACAAACACAATGTGCTTTAACTGCAGACTGTCAGCTTTAATTTGAAGGTATGTACATCCAACTCAGGTGAACGGTGTAGGACTTACAGCAGTTTGCAGATGTGCCTCCCACTTGTTAAGGGACCAAAAGTAATAGGACAATTGGCTTCTCAGTTGTTCCATGGCCAGGTGTGTGATATTCCCTCATTACCCCAATTACAATGTGCAGATAAAAGGCCCAGAGCTCATTTCAAGTGTGCTATTTGCATTTGGAATCTGTTGCTGTCAACTCTCAAGATGAGATCCAAAGAGCTGTCACTATCAGTGAAGCAAGCCATCATTAGGCTGAAGAAACAAAACAAACCCATCAGAGAGATAGCAAGAACATTAGGCGTGGCCAAAACAACTGTTTGGAACATTCTCAAAAAGAAGGAACGCACTGGTGAGCTCAGCAACACCAAAAGACCCGGGAGACCATGGAAAACAACTGTGGTGGATGAATGAAGAATTCTTTCCCTGGTTAAGAAAACACCCTTCACAACAGTTGGCAAGATCAAGAACACTCTCCAGGAGGTAGGTGTATGTGTGTCAAGAGTCAACAATCAAGAGAAGACTTCACCAGAGTGAATACAGAGGGTTCACCACAAGATGTAAACCATTGGTGAGCCTCAAAAACAGGAAGGCCAGATTAGAGTTTGCCAAACAACACCTAACAAAGCCTTCACAGTTCTGGAACAAGATCCTATGGACAGATGAGACCAAGATCAACTTGTACCAGAGTGATGGGAAGAGAAGAGTATGGAGAAGGAAAGGAACTGCTCATGATCCTAAGCATACCACCTCATCAGTGAAGCATGGTGGTGGTAGTGTCATGGCGTGGGCATGTATGGCTGCCAATGGAACTGGTTCTCTTGTATTTATTGATGAAGTGACTGCTGACAAAAGCAGCAGGATGAATTCTGAAGTGTTTTGGCCAATATTATTTGCTCACATTCAGCCAAATGCTGCAGAACTCATTGGACGGCGCTTCACAGTGCAGATGGACAATGACCCAAAGCATACTGCAAAAGCAACCAAAGAGTTTTTGAAGGGACAGAAGTGGAATGTTATGCAAGGGCCAAGTCAATCACATGACCTGAATCCCATTGAGCATGCATTTCACTTGCTGAAGACAAAACTGGAGGGAAAATGCCCCAAGAACAAGCAGGAACTGAAGACAGTTGCAGTAGAAGCCTGGCAGAGCATCACCAGGGATGAAACCCATCGTCTGGTGATGTCTTTTTTTTTATTGTAACAAAATTTTTATTGAAAATGAAAGGGTGCCATAGACAAGGATTAAACATCAATGATACAATATAAGATGCATGCATCTGTATTCTTTCAGCATTTTTCACAACATATAGGTGCGGTCAGTTGGCATGTTTGAGAACCTTCAGGTAAATACAGAACAACTATCTGATGGAGTAGGAAGCGGAGGTGGAAAAGGGGGGGTGTAAGGGAGGTTGGGGGGATTAAAAAGGGGAGGAGGATTTCCCAGGAGTCATGGTGGGCGAGGTATCCACGTCCCTTGGAGTCGCGAGGTTCATTCCATTAAGCTGCAATCCTCAAATACTAGTGTACAGCTTTGTATCTCTTGCATACCACCACTACTACTCAAGTCCCGCAGTCTCAGGTAGTGAGAGGGCCACCCATGGGAGGGCAGGCTGCTGCCCAGTAAAAGTCTGGTGATGTCTATGTGTTCCAGACTTCAGGCTGTGATTGACTGCAAAGGATTTGGAACCAAGTATTAAGAAGGGAAAGTTTGATTTATGATTATTATTCTGTCCCATTACTTTTGGTCCCTTAATAAGTGGGAAGCACATCTGCAAACTGCTGTAAGTCCTACACCGTTGACCTGAGTTGGATGTACATACCCTCAAATTAAAGCTGACAGTCTGCAGTTAAAGCACATTGTGTTTGTTTCATTCCAACTCCATTGTGGTGGTGTATAGAGCCAAAAATGTTAGAATTGTGTCGCTGTCCCAATATTTCTGGACCTGACTGTAGCTCCACAGCAATAAAACTGAAGGTAACGTGCAGTGTGTATGAGTTTGAGTTTTATTGCAGTGGAGCTCTGTGATACATTCACACACATTGCACATTACTTTGAGTTTTATTGCTGTGGAGCTGTGTGATATTCTCAAACACGGCATATATTTTTTTTTGGGAGGGCAGCATTTCATCAATGGACCCAGGCAGCCCATAGTGTTAACATTATTAAGAGAGTTTCTAAGTTGTTATGGCTAATGACTGCCTTAAGCATATGTGTACTTCCTATACTTAGTACATAAAGTGTTATTGCGGAAGCAGCCATAGAATAACAACCAATTCCATGGTCACTCTTTATTCTCCCTTGCAGGTGGGGAAAAATTACTAGCAGCAAGAAACAGGTGTAAATGATTTTACACAAAACACACAAAAGATACGCTCTTAACAATTACACAATCATCTCTAGTTCCTCTGTGTAGCGGAATGCACAATATGCTTTATTTATTTATAAAGGATTTTACCAGGAAGGATACATTGAGATTTCTCTCGTTTTCAAGTATGTCCTGGGTTCAAGAACATTGAATCGTTACAGTTGTTACAGAAATACAAAGCAATAAAATGCAAGATATTAAAAAAACAGCACAAATATACATATTAACAGAAAATAAATATATTCACTATGTTACATGTTTACAGGTGCATTCTGTATCAAGGTATGTTAATAGGGAGCTCTTAAGTGACTTTAGGCTGGGGGAAGATTTGATGGCGTCTGGGAGGTTATTCCATATTTGCGGTGCTCTGTAGGAAAATGAGGATCGAGACACTTTCTTTTTGTATTGTGGTATTGCAAGTAAGGTGCTGGACCTGGATCAGAGGTTATAGGAAACTGCTGGGGGAAGCAGTCTATTCAGGTAGGGTGGTAGCTTCCCAGAAAAGCTCTTAAACACCAGGTTGGAAAGGTTAAGAGTGCGTCTAGATTCCAGCGATGGCCAGGTTAGTTCTTTTAACATGTCACAATGGTGGGTCTTGTAGTTACATTGTAGCACAAAGCGGCAGAATGAGTTATACAATGTAGTAAGTTTCTGGAGGTGTGTTTGCAGGGCAGCTGCATACACTACATCTCCGTATTCAATAGCTGTCACAAGCATCTGTTGTACAATATGCTTTCTTATCACAGTGCTCAGGCAGGATTTTGTTTCTGTACAGGGCACCTAGTTTGGGGTAGAGTTTAGATGAGAGTTTTTCGATGTGGGGGCCAAAGGATAGATTTGCGTCTAACCACATACCTAGATATTTGAAAGAAGTGACTGTGGTCAGCGTGTCATTTGATTTTGTCCTGACATGTAGATGGGGAGTTTGTAATTTATGTAGTTTAGGTGTTGTTCCAAAGAGCATTGTAACCGTTTTGTCAGTATTTAGAAACTGTTATCTGCAATCCACTTTTCGACCTCTGTGAATTGTTCTTGCAGCACTGCCTCCAGCTACGGGATATTTGCTTTGCTGTTATAGATTACAATGTCGTCTGCGTACATGTGTACAGTTGAGGCTTTGCAGACATTGGGCACAAGGCCGGATTTATAATTAGGCAGAGTAGGCATGTGCCTACAGGCGCCTGCCACAAGGGGGCGCCTTGCTCTGTGTGTAAAATAAATTTTGTTTTTTTTTACAATTGGCAATAATTTAGACCACTGTATCTCTGAAGCCCTAAGGGCTAGAGGAACATATGAGGTATCATTCGAAAGGTCAGCTTATAGCCTTCCAGTGATATCAAATATAACCACGTTAGATTTATGTAAAAATAAAATATCTATTAAAATAATATTTTTCTCTTTTTTTCTAACACGGCACTATTATTCAGTTTACAATCATAAAGTGAACAGTGATGCTGCACTAACTCAACTCATTTACCATACTGCCAGCAAGTGTGTATCTGGTGAAGCAATTCATTGTTTAATTCACAACCTAGATCGAGGCGCTGCAGTGAGGACAAACAGTGGGACTTTGGAACCTGCATCCCTGAATTGTACACCGCACAAGGTTAAGTGAGTGTCATTGTAAAGGTCAGAGTCTAGTCTTTACAATGATACCAAACATGACCATGTAATGTGTAAAAATAAAAAAATTTAAACCAGTAAATACTAAATATTTTTTTTCTGTTCTACAGCAGAGGCAATATATGCTTTTACATATAAAACAAACAATGCTGCTGCATTCACTGCCCTCCTCCTTTAACCATTTTACCCCACTGACTCCCTCACTCCTTGCCCCCTCTTCTAAACAGGGCTATTCAGAAAGAGGTGAAAACTTTGAGAATGACTGGAGAATTGAAAATTCTAGATCAAAATAGTCAAACCAGAAAAATTCTCCAATTTATCCCACTTTCCAAATTGGCTATTTGGTCTAGATTGTTCATTCTCCTTGCAATTCTCAAGGTTTTCACCTCTCTCTGAATAGCCCTGATAGTCTTCCTTTTCGTCGGTCTCAGAGGAGGAGGAGGTCTCAAAACATCTCATGTCCTCCTGCCCGACCACCTGTCCACTTGATCCCATCCCCTCACACCTTATTCGGCCTGTCCTACCAGTTACTGTCCCTGCTCTGACTCATATTTTTAACCTCGCCTTCTCCTCTGGAATCTTCCCCTCTAACGTGCTTTGATCACCCCCATTCTAAAAAAGCCATCTCTTGATCCTACCTCCCTCTCAAACTACTGTCCCATCTCTCTGCTCCGCTTTGCCTCCAAAATCCTAGAACATTTGGTCTATAAATAGCTCACCAGTTTTCTTGCTGCTAACTTTCTACCGATACGCACCAGTGTAGCTTTCGGTCCCAACAATCAACTGAGACTGCTCTGACCAAGGTGACTAATGATTTGCTTGCCACTGAAACCAAAGGTCACTTCTCCCTCCTTATTCTTCTTGACCTTTCTGCTGCATTCGACACTGTTGATCACCCTCTCCTGCTCCTAACGCTGCATCAACTTGGCCTCAGTGACACTGCTCTCTCCTGGTGCTCTTCCTCTCTCTCTGTTTGCTCCTTCAGTGTCTCCTTCGCTGGTGTCTCCTCACCACCAGTTCCTCTTTCAGTTGGGGTACCTCAAGGCTCTGTTCTGGGTCCCCTACTCTTCTCGATTTATACCGCCTCTTTAGACAACCTCATATCTTCCTATGGATTCCAATATCACCTCTGTGCTGATGACACCCAAATCTACCTTTCCTCTCTCGATCCCTCTCCTCCTGTTTTGGGCCGTGTTACAGCCTGCCTATCGGCTGTCTCCAACTGGATGACTTCCAATTTCCTAAATCGCAACCTCTCGAAAACTGAACTTCTCATCTTCCCTCCCTCTAAAACCTCCATTCCTGCGCCCATTTCTCTTCAGATGAATGGTGCCACCATTACTTCTACCTCTCAGACTCGTTGCCTCAGGGTCCTCTTGGACTCCGATCTATCCTTTACTGCTCGCATTCAATCACTCACCAAATCTTGCTACTTCCAAGTATCTGTCCCTTTCTTAATCCAGACTCTACTAAAATGCTCATCCAAGCTCTTATTATCTCCTGCCTCTACTACTGTAACCTCCTTCTCTCTCGCCATAAGAGGTCCCAGATTCTGCCTCTGCAGTCTGTAATGAACACCTGTGCCAGACACATACACCTCACCTCCTGCACCTCTCACACCTCACCTTTCTGTCAATCTCTACACTGGCTCCTGTTTCCTTTAGAATCCAATTCATTATACTGGTGCTGCTCATGTACAAAACTCTTTGTAACGGCATCCCCTACCTACATCTCCCTTATTAGCAGGTACATCCCATCATGACCTCTTCGCTCTGCCAATGATCTGATGCTATCAGTTCCTCGTACACACACCCCCAACTTTCGCCTT
This sequence comes from Leptobrachium leishanense, assembly GCA_009667805.1. NCBI lineage: Eukaryota > Metazoa > Chordata > Amphibia > Anura > Megophryidae > Leptobrachium > Leptobrachium leishanense. Next base: position 278,279,435 of record CM019065.1, read on the forward strand.
CAGGACTTCCCTCGAGCTGCCCCCTTTCTATGGAACGCCCTCCCCTGCAACATCAAACTCTCCCTGTCTCTCCAGTCCTTCAAGAAGTCTCTTGAAAAACGCATTTTTTCGAGAACGTCAAACCGCTACTACTGACGTACAGAGTGCGCTGCGGCCGCATAGCGGCGTGTGTGTGTGATTAGGAGACGTCAGACGCTGCTAATGTCCGGCTAACATAACGTCCAGACACAAAAAGTGTTTTATTGACGATCCGTACAAAATCACGGACGAAAAGGCGTATCGTATGACCGCTATCGCGTATTCCGGGGAAAAATACGTACGTTCGTTCGAACGCACTTTTTCACGGACAACGTGAAAAATGCGTTCGTCTGACCCTAGCCTTAGCGTGGAGACTGAGAGGCAGGCCTTCTCGTCCAACATCAGTGTGTGACCTCATAAATGCGCTTCTGGAAGAATGGTCAAAAATTCTCATAAACACACTCTTAAATCTTGTGGACAGCCTTCCCAGAAGAGTTGAAGCTGTTATAGCTGCAAAGAGTGGACCGACGTCATATTGAACCCTATGGATTAGGAATGGGATGTCACTTATGTTCATATGCGAGTCAAGGCAGGTGAGCGAATACTTTTGGCAATATAGTGTATTACTGTATTTGTTATTCTGTTTCTCCCATTGTACAGCGCTAAGGAATTTGTTGGCGCCTTATTAATATTTGTAACTAACTAATTCAACTAAGGAAACAGATTCTGCCTCTTCTTTTGATTTGAGCACGAAGAAAAAAAGTTTTTCAGTTTTTCTAAAACGTATTTTTCTTTTAGCTTTCTTAGCCTCAAAACGAAAATTTAAATAGTAATTTTGGCATGTTTCTTTTTTTGTTTGGGTGGGGTGGGGCGCTCCACATTTCTGTGCCTACAGGCTCCGGAGGTGCAAATCCGGCCCTGATTGGGCAGATCATTTATGAATATTGTGAATAGCAGGGGGCCGAGTATCAAGCCTTGGGGTACACGCATGTGACTGGGAGGGTGGGAAGCGCTGTCAGAAATGGACACATATTGCAACCGATCAGATAAATATGATTGAAACCAGGTTAGTGTGCAATCACCAATACAGGAGTTTTTAAGTTTTTGTAATAGGATGCCATGGTCTACTGTGTCAAAGGCCTTGACAAAATCAAGGAAGAAGGCTCCAGTTAGGTTTCCTTGTTCCATGCCCGCTTGGATATCATTACAAACTTTTAAAAGGGCAGTTGTAGTTGAATGATTTGGACGAAAGCCTGATTGATCTGGGGTTAAATAGTTCCAATACTGATAATAATCACGTAATTGAGTGTAGACACATTTTTCCAGAATTTTTGACATTATAGGTAGCAATGATATCGGACGGTAGTTGGATACCAGAGTATTGTCTCCATAGTCTTCCAGAGTTTGGGTATGTATCCAGTCGCCAGTGATTCATTGATTAGGGTTGCGACAGCATTTGCAATTTGCGGTGCACTGATTTTCAGCAGCATTGCTGGGATTTGATCAGGTCGTGACTGGTATTTCATTTTTAGAATACAGAGAAGTTTAGTAACGACACTGACAGGCACTGGTCTAAAACTGATTTTCTCTCTGATACAGGGTCTTTGCACAGTTGGAGGGGCCTGACCTGCGTGCGGCCTTTCTGATTGCGTGTCATTTGCTAGCTTAGCAATCAGGGTGGTGGCGCATCCAACATAAAAATCATTAAAGGCATCTGCTATATCTAGGGGTGTTGCAGGGTTTGGTTGTTTAATTTGACAGCAGCCGGTTGGTTGGGAGTGGATGGGGGGGGTTGTCCTCTCACCACAAAAAGAAGGACAGAGGCAAAATAGTTCCTCAGTGTCCTCCCTTTGACATTGTGAAATCCCACAAGTCATGCATGTACAAACTTGCATAGGGTATGCACAACTCTACATGGAGTCCTGTCGACTCCAAGAGAGGATACCAGTAGCAATGCACAGCACAACTGCTGGAATATATTGGTGACTCCTAATTACTATTTGATTTTATGATTGTAGCTCACGGAAGAAAATTTGATGAGCCATTCTCACAAGGATCCTCTTCACAGATATGTATATTTCTGTATATATTTTGTTTCAGTGTGTGACCTCTTTTTATTGTCCTGATTACAGCCTGAAATAGGGAATTGCAAATGCTCAACATCTGGCACCAACTTTCTGCATCTACAGCTCCCTGTTATCAGCTTGGAATAGCTTTGTGCTATTTTTGCACTTACGTTATACTCACATATGGAATATTTGACATTTAAAGAGGATTATTCATAAACTTCCATTCTTCAATAGCAACAGTAAAAATCACTGTTGTTACAACTATGGTGAACAATGGTAAACTTCAGCTATTAGAGAAGGAAAGTCCAAAAACAAACATTGATCAAACACTGGGCAATTATTATTACTATTATTATTATTATTATTATTATTGTCATCATTTATATAGCACCGACAGTTTCCACAGCGCTTTACAATAACCAAACGCGATACAGATAAATGGACATAGGATGGAAACAGTAACAGGATTATTCAGAGGAGGGTGAAACTCTGGAGGACTTTTGGAGAAGTGAAAATTCTAGGTCAAAATAGCCAAACCAGAAAGATTCTCTCATTTATCTCACTTTCCAAATCAGCTATTTGGTCTAGATTGGTCTCGTCTCCTGAGTTTCACTAATTCATTAGATAACTTCAGCAAAAAATATGGTCGGAAAACAGAGAAAAGTGGGGATAACTACAATGGCACTACCCTAAATTGAGAAATCACCGTAGTTTCACCTTCCTTGATCCCCCATATTGAACAACTATTCTTTCAATGAACTAAGGGTGCAGATCGTAAATAAATAACCCCTTCTAAAAATGGTAAACACATCTTATACATTGTAATACCACTTTCCTGAATGACAAATAAAGTATATATAAAAATCTAATTGCAAAGTTAAAATTTAGAAGTCACTATGTATTAATATGATATTACTTATGTCAAAATTGGAAAGAAGGGATAATTTGTGCTGTTACTTTTTTTTATCTTTCAAAGTTAGTTTAATTAGTCCTCCTTATTAGATATATTTAGACACAGTTATTGTACACAATGCAACATGTAAAAATCCATGATCTACTTTAGTTGGGAAAATCAATTTCTTAACAGCATGTCACTAACAAATCAAATAGAAGAGAAATGCATGTGCCTAAGGGCCTGCAAATATGCTTATGATAGAATGAAAATTAATTTTTTTGTATCTCATTACTGAAAATATTAAGTTACTATAGATATTAATGCAAATAACATCTCTAATACAAAGCAAAACTTTCTTTATAAGGAACTGTTTGATATAGATATCTCTATATATAGATATGTCTTACATGTTAATATAAATCTATGTGTATAAATACATGCAGATGATTTATCACTAGGAGAGAAAGAGGGAGAAAGGATTAAAGAATAAAAAGCAGAAAGATTTTAGTCCTTTTTCTCGATGGTGAACTTGTCACAATCTACAAATAATAATAATAATAAATTGCATATGATGAACACATTAACATTCTGATCGTTTTGAAATATGTTACTGAGTAGTGCTATTTTTTACCTGTACTAACTCGTATTTTTAACCTTATAAAGACAAACAGTTGAACTGATGCCTGAAAAAATGAAGATGAACCCGAGAGCTTTAGACAGGGAACAAGGATGCAGCTGGGGCACCAACCACTGAAGCTCCCAAACTCACTTATCATTGATTGACTAACTGAATGGTTCATAAAATTATATATATATATATATATATATATATATATGTGTGTGTGTGTGCTTATTATTGCAGAAGCCACTTGCACATCACAGAATTGATGTGATGTGATGTGCAAGTGGCTTCTGCAATAATAAACACACTTATTATAGTGTGGAGGCTTTTTATCTCACTTTTTGTCCTCCACCACATATATATATATAAAATAATACATTGATGTATAGCTTATAACTGTGGGGAAAACCGGTGACTTAATTTAACAAAAACAAAATCCTCAATTACATGAATGTACTTTTTCTGTTTAGTTTAATTAATATAACTGTCACCACTTGTTACATTTTAAAACAATATTATTGCATGTTATTGTTTCATTGTTTACATTTTCACGGTACAGATAATGTGGTGATTGATTGAATAAACATTTTATCTTGTTTATTAATACAAAATGCATTAAGCAAGTGATTATAACCCTGTGTGACTGTGAACTTCATTGCCCATGATGCACAGGTATCCTATAGGAAAGGGCACTGAGGAATAAGTATAGGGTGATAGTATTAGTGTAGGTGTCACAGGTTGCAAGTAATTCTTGAGGAGTGTGAAGTTAACGCTGGTCTGCTTTAAACAGTCCCTTCTGGTTCAGCCTTTATGCAGCTGAAATGAAGATATGCAAAGTGAAGCTCGTTTATAAAAACTAAGCATGGTGATATTATAATTAATAATATATGCAAGTCCATTTATCCTGAAATCCATTGAAATACACAATAGTCTTAAATATCTACTACTGTGCAGTTTTGATGTCTGCATTTAATTCCAGCATAATTATACGACGATAACATATTAAATTCAAAGTCTTAAAACACCCTAAATATTTAATAAGGCAACAAACAATAACAAAAGCGTCACTAGCTTATACATACTAAAAGCTTAAAGTTGTTTGGTAAATAAAAAATAATCACCGTAATATTAAAAAACTAAACAAAAAGAAGATTGGAGTAGTATCAAAGGCTTTGTGATATATTATCCATTTTGAAAATAATATAGATATCTTTTAAATATTGTAATAAAAACATACTAGCGCCTTTTAAATACACTATTACTTACCAGCCCTTTTCATATTGTACTATCACATACACTTTGGAATTGGTTTAAAAGCACATCATTCATTATTCAAGGCTCATCTTTGCATATTATTCCAGTTCAAGTCTGCCAGGCTCCCTGTGATATTGTTCACAAAATTGATAACAGCAGACACACATGCAATAAAGAGATAGCCTTGGGCATCCACAGCCCCCATTATGCAGATCAAGCTGCAATTTTCTCTAACAAAGCCTTCTTGATTCAGAACTCAATGTAATGTTATTTTTTTTCTCCCTACAACTCACTAAAAATCAAGTTGTGGTCTGGACTTGAGGCATTAGAAAATGATGCCTTTGGGCAACGCTAGGAGTATTTCACCTACCCCCCTCCTCTTCACCCCATCCATTCTGTTTTTATTGCCCCCCTTTCACTGTCCAGAGCTGGGATGCTCCTTACTGAAAACTGGCACACCAGCTTGCTGGTATCCTGTAAATCCAATTAGCTCCACTCTATAGAAACTCAAACTAATGATCAGTCAGCTTAGACACGCAAGTGCAAGTGGAAAAATCAAATTATGGCTTTTTGAGCCTCCCAGGCTGCTCTCAGAGCATCTTTGTATAATAGACCCATAATTTCACATGGACTTTGTCATAGGATAGCCTGAAACATAGATGTCCCAAACATATCTATCATTCCGTTTCTGAAATTGTTTTCTAAAATAACAAATCTGATATTTCAATTCTCTGCAGTCACTGTTATTGTGATGTCTGGTTCACCTCAAAAAATACGAAAGCATTTATTATTAATACCTAGGATACATTTTAAAGCAAATAAATTAGACTTATTTTAGAGAGAAAGAAAGAGAGAGAGAGAGAGAGAGAGAGAGAGAGAGAGAGAGAAAGAAAGAAAGAAAGAAAGAAAGAAAGAAGAAAGAAAGAAAGAAAGAAAGAAAGAAAAAAGAAAGAAAAAGAAAGAAAGAAAGAGAAAAAGAAAGATAGAAAAAGAAAGAAAGACTGAGAAAAAGAAAGAAAGAGAAAAAGAAAGAAAGAAAGAGAAAAAGAAAGAGAAAAAGAAAGAAAGTAAGAGAAAAAGAAAGAGAAAAAGAAAGAGAAAAAGAAAGACAGAAAAAGAAAGAAAGAATGAGAAAAAGAAAGAAAGAGAAAAAGAAAGAAAGAGAAAAAGAAAGAGAAAAAGAAAGATAGAAAAAGAAAGAAAGAATGAGAAAACGAATGAAAGAGAAAAAGAAAGAAAGAAAGAAAAAGAAAGAAAGAAAAAGAAAGAAAGAAAGAGAGAGAGAGAGAAAGAAAGAAAGAAAGAAAGAGAAAAAGAAAGATAGAAAAAGAAAGAAAGACTGAGAAAAAGAAAGAAAGAGAAAAAGAAAGAAAGAAAGAGAAAAAGAAAGAGAAAAAGAAAGAAAGTAGAGAAAAAAGAAAGAGAAAGAAAGAGAGAAAAAAGAAAGACAGAAAAAGAAAGAAAGAATGAGAAAAAGAAAGAAAGAGAAAAAGAAAGAAAGAGAAAAAGAAGAGAAAAAGAAAGATAGAAAAAGAAAGAAAGAATGAGAAAACGAATGAAAGAGAAAAAGAAAGAAAGAAAGAAAGAAAGAAAGAAAGAAAGAAGAAAGAAAGAAATTGAAAAAGAAAGAAAGAATGAGAAAAAGAAAGAAAGAAAGAGAAAAAGAAAGAAAGACAGAGAAAAGAAAAATGAACAGATAGATACATAGATGATTACATGGATAGGCAAGTAGATAGATAGATAGATAGATAGATAGATAGATAGATAGATAGATAGATAGATAGATAGATAGATAGATAGATAGATAGATATTTTATCCATATATATATATATATGAGAAAACCCATAAGAAAACAGCCTTAAACATACATAAACTACAATAAAAGTCACCTCTTCTGACCTAGGAAGAAATATTAACATCAAACTTAATGTAAAATGTAATGAGCCAAACGAGCAGATACTGAAGAAAAAGTTAAATTCAGCACTTTGGTTGATAAGGAATTGTTGATTTGTTATTAACCCCTCATCCACCTATTACCCAAATGTCATTTCTCCATCGATAAATAAAAAGTAACAACACTCAGATATTCCTCACTGTTCAAGTCATGATACATTATCAGGAATCCACAAAGGGTTAGAGCATTTTGTAAGACATGGATAAAATCATGTCTTACCCTTGTAATGTGTCCTTTGGAACCTAAAGTTTAAAAACATTGTCTTGTTCTTAGTGTTTTACGATATGTTTTGTGACCAGTGTCTTTATGTTACTTGTGTGCATGTTTTCTGTTTTCTTTTTTTTCCTTTTTGTCATTGTATACATATAGTGCTTGTAATATAGTATGCACCGGCCATGTTTTATTCCAGATGCAAGCAGCATAAATTATAAAATGTTTGCATTGGAACCAATTATGGTAAAACGAGTGTTGTTCTGGCTCTGCAAAAGACATCCCAAAGGGGTTCATCTTGACCGCCCTTAGGATGTATAACTCGTAATGATACCTCGCTGTAATTGATAAGTACTTTAAATGTCAAAAGAAAATGTTTTGCAATTGACTGATCCTTTTTCTTTTCTTTTCTTTTTTTTTTGCAGTGACAATTTTCTTTGCCTAACCCCCATAATTGAGCTTTTTAACGTTACAGCTAATGGCCTTTTAAAATATTAAATACTTTTAAGCATACCCACATTAGGAAATTTAGCAGGAGATCAAACGTGACAAGCTGCTTACAGAAGTAATGCTTTTATTGCAGATATTATATTACTTGTAAATTCGTTTTAAATGCAGATACTGTTACTAAAATGGTTTTTAATTATGTGTGTCTAAGTAAGTCACCTGCAGCAATCGCTGACTATAGTTTCGGAAGCCTGGAAAAAAAAAGGTGTATGTTTGTGATCAATCTAATATAATCCAATCAAAACTAATTGCCTTCTTTTTTTTTAAACCAGTTGGGCATTTCTGTTAAGTAATACTTCATGTCACTTTCCCTATTAGCGAGGAGCTAACACACAGTCATAAGTGATTTCACAGATCTGTTGGGTTTAAAGGTGTTTATTATATATTTTTTCCTTTATCTTTTTTCTTACTGTTAGCAATAAACTGAATCTTTTGTCATCCAGAATGTCACGGCTTGTCTGTACTTTTTATTACTGTTATATTTTTCTGGACTATTGCAGGACTGTTGAAGTATTTTCGGTAGAAAGAGAAGCTTGTAGGGTATATAAGTATGTTTATGTGGTATTTTACTGTCTGTATGTGTTTGTTTTTGCCTCAATCTTTTCCTCTTTTTTTAAATATGTGTGTGTGTACATATTCCTGGATGTATAGTCAAGTTAAAATGTGTGTGTGCTTGGTATATGCATGTATGAGTGACTGTTTGTATCCCTCTACATTATGGGGGTTATTCAGAGAGAGGTGAGAACCAGGAGAATTGGCAGGAGAATAGAACAATATAGACCAAATAGCCGATCTGGAACGTGAGATAAATGGGAGAATTTTTCTGGTTTGGCTATTTTGACCTAGATTTTTCACTTCTCCAGTCATTCTCCTGGTTTTCACCTCTCTCTGAATAACCCTGTATGTGTTCTTGTGCCTAAGACGTTGTTTTTCATTTCTACTGTAAACAGAGTTTTGCTACAAGAACAGAAAAAACTGTAACCTAAGTACAATGCCAAAGGCTTATATACGCTTATGAACACACACACATTTTCCTTAAATGTACCTGCCATAGCATAGAGAGAAAGGTGGAATCTGTGTAGTAGCTATGGCATATATCTTGCTATATAGTTATATAGTTAGATATGCGATTTATGTAAAAAATATGGTATATCCTATTTATGTACTGTGTGTATATATACATATATGTGTATATACACACACATGTACACATATCTGCATCTCTCTCACACACTATATATCCATTTTGTTCTTTTTTCCTTTTTTTCTATCATTATTATCATCATCTTATAAGTATAGTAACTAAGGTCATGTGCCAAAAAATAAATAAAAGTGGGATGGAAACCCCAATGTAAAGTGAATTACTATTTTTGCCTTTACTTTAAAATGCTGTTAACTGTGGTGACATAGAATTGGAATTACAGAAGTTAGGATAAATTAACCTCTTTGGATAGAAAATATTATCAGACAGCAAAATGTTCATTTCACCTCTATGACTATAGTAATGGCAGCTTCTGGTGGCCACAATCTTGGAAATAAATAGTAAATTAATACTTGTTAATGATAATAATAATAGTAATGATAAGAGTTAAGATGTAGAGAAGGCAAGAGAATATTAATCTGTGTTGGTGATTGTACACTTAAATACTTTGCATGGGACTGATGGCAAAACATATAGGTGCAGGTATTAAATATTTCATAAAATAATTCAGGTGGTTTGGAAAATAACTATATCACATAGTTATGTCAAATTATTTGAAATGGAATAAAAGTTTTAATTTTGGCTTGACTCAGCTATCCAGATCAGATCCAAAGTGACTGAAACCATTGGTACTGCAGATGCTAAGATACACCTGTCCCTTAAATTTGTGGACCAATATCTCACACTTTTCCCCTTCCTATTACCACCACTAAGATCTTCTGCACTGAAGTAAAGAATGGATACACATAATTAAGTTTATGTTTGTTGTAATTGAAAAACACTGCTAGAATATTTTTCTAATTAATGAATACACTTTAAGGTACAAACCAGTATTTTTTTTTTTCCAAGACTGACACCACTCTATGATTATATATATATAGTGTTGACAAATAAAGTCAATACTTATATATACATACATATATATAATATACATACACAACCCTTATATATATATATATATATATATATATCTTACAAGTGTGTGTGTGTTAACAGATGAGCCCCAATGACAGTTCGTTTATTTGTCAATACTTTTCTTTACATATGCAATATTTAATTGAAAATATTGGCACCAGTTCATGTTACTGGTGGATCGAGTAAGTTACATATATTTTAATTGTATTCATATGTCTTTATAGGTTACTGCAGTTTATACTGACCCAGGGGTTAAACACGCTTTATTTAAATAGAAAAGCAAGCCAGAATAATACATCATAAAAGCTTACATGATTCACGTGCATTAAATAAATAATGTCCTATCATTGTAAGAGCCATATAGATGATTAAAATGGCTTTACCTGAAATATCAGTTTAATTCTTGCACATAACATATGAGTTTGCTTCTTTAAGAGAACACAATAAGTAGGATTAACACAAATACAAACTGAAACACCACGAAGGGCACACACAGCCAGGTCATTTACACTGGAGTAAAGAATATGGAAGACAGAACAATTATCACACACAAAGACAGCTGACAGAAGAAGCAATTGAACCCCATGTAGCACTAAAAATCGGTTGTCCTAGTGTAGGATACAACTCTCATCACACATACAGAATAATACACTCACAAGCATAAACAAACACCGAGACAGAACACTCACAGAGCACGAAACACATACAAATACAGCACACACAGAGCACAAAACACACACATACATCGAACACTTGTATGTTACACTGCAGAATGTATAGGAACAAAGGGAAGCTTTTTTTAATGTTTCTCTTCCCGAAGGCTATTTGTTTCAAACGTCACCAGTCAATATGGATGAACGTGTTTGAGTCGACAATGACAATATAAATTATTTTAATTGAAATAGGAAAAAATCAGCAAGGGAGTAACATATTAACCTGGACACCAAATTAGAGTGTCAGGGTGTGTGTGTGTGTGTGTGTCTGTGTGAGAGAGAGAGAGACCTCTCTTTTTCCGTGTCTGATTCTGCATGCTGTTTTATTGCCACATTTACCAATTTTAAGTAACATCTAATGTATTCCAATATATTCTGCATGAGGACTTCCCAAAAGTACTGCATGCACTATGTATCCAGTGATCTTATGTAAGTCGTAAATGAAGTACTATTATATATATATAGTGTGTTTATTATTGCAGAAGCCACTTGCACATCACAGCAATTCGATGAATTGCATCCCAGAGCTCCTGTGAAACATTCCCCACATGCAGCAAGGAATTCTGGGTAGAATATGCAAATGCATCTGTCTCAATTTTTTGCATCCTGGATCTGTTATTACACAGAACCCTAAAATCAATGCTATGCCACACTGTGGCTTTCTAGCATAAGTTTATGCAACTGGTCAAAGCCACTCCTAGGACTGTTTCGGGTTTGTTGGACCTTCATCAGCTAGGTGCTAGGCATCATTACCAATTGCAGAGGATGCTTGGGACCCGTAGGTATATAGTACAGTTGGAGTATATATATACATATATATATATATATATATATATGCAGTTGGAGTATATATATATATATATATTATATATATATATATACACACACCCAGGATGCAATAAAGTGAGACAGATGTCATTTGCATATCCTACACAGAATTCCTTGCTACATATGGGAAATGTGGCACAGGAGCTCTGGGATGCAATTCACTGAATTGCTGTGATGTGCAAGTGGCTTCTGCAATAATAAACATTACTAAATATAGCGTGGAGGCCTTTTATCTCACTTTTTGTCCTCCACCACAACCCTTTGTGTGTGTGTGTGTGTGTATATATATATATATATATATATATATACATATATATATACATACATATAAATACATACATACATATGTATATATATGTATGTATGTATATACATATATATATATATATATATATACACACACACAAGGGTTGTGGTGGAGGACTAAAAGTGAGATAAAAAGTCTCCACGCTATATTTAGTAATGTTTATTATTGCAGAAGCCACCTGCACATCACAGCAATTCAGTGAATATATATACTCCAACTGCACTGACCCTCAGTCACAATAAAAGTTTGTTATCTGTCTCCTGGTGCTCGATCCAAAAAGAATGTCTATAGAAAAACATGAGACGGCGCATACTGGGTCTTGATTAAAATGCTTTCTTCCAACCTTTATTGATTCATTTATTCACATCCCCGACGTTTCGGCTGAGCCAAGGCTTCATCAAGATAATAAAGACGATAAAGGTTGTGCTGAGCCAAAATCTCAATGATGGGATAAATTGCATTAATAATGGAGAAACGAATTTCACTCAAGAGCCAGAGTGACTTTATTGTGTAAGTGTCTGTATATAATAGAAATATGCATTATATGCATTTATACTTATGTAGTTGACACACAAAGGATATATATATCTCCTTTGAGAGTCACTTCGCAATATGTGTTTTGCAATTATTATATTCATAGTGTATGCTCTGACAGTTGGGTGAGCTTTGGGTGCTCCAGTTCCCTCTGTTTCTTTATCTGTTTCTCTTCTGCTTGTTCTCTTTATATTATGGAATATAAAGCCTGTGGGTCAGCCCTTTCACTTTCTAGAAACTCAAACCTATATTAGTGTTTTATTGTGTTGTGTTTGGGTTGCTAATCTGTGAGTGTGTGTATTCTTGTAACTTCCTTTTTGTGCTCTGTTCTGTTTGTTTTTTCCTCTTTTTTCATATAATTCTTTATTTTGATGTTTGTTCTTTTCTGTTTGCAGAGTATCTTCATCCTTTGAGTCTTGTGATGAGTGAGCTCTGTGCTGAACGTAAATTCCACTTCCATTGTGAGTCTTCCTGCACATTCTCCTATTTACTGAAGATTCTGTTCATTGCCCAGCAGACACTAAAACAGCTCCCTGTTCATATTTAGTGGCAGTGCTATAGGCAGGCACTGAACCTGAAAATATATTAAGATCATCTTCCTGAATATAAGATTTCCCAGTAAAATAAACAACAAACAAACAATATAATGCACCATATCACTAATGTACTTCTGGGAGGAGATCAGAAGTAGTGTAGGTCAGTGGTCTAGATGCAATTAATGAGCACATATCACTTACTGCTTTTATACATGAATATAATGTGAATATATTTGTATTCAGAAAACGTCTCCCTCTATTAACTACTATTAAGAAAAGAAAACACAAAAAAAACTCCTATTCTAATTTAAGATTGACATGGAAATCAGAAAATAAAGCATGCATGTTTAATAATTCCCTGCAAAATAAATCGAGCTGATGTTAATTTTCCAGGTCTATGTTGTCACATATTGTTTTATTAAACGACCTGACCTGTGCAGACGTCTTTAAATATTCTTCTCGTTCATTAGAACGTCCTGATTCGCCACGAATCTCTTTTTAATGCATATTACTTTGATTTTATCTTGCAACATTGTGTCTCCTGCAGCTCCTCAGATCCATTTTCCGCTTTGCAGAAGGAACACGATGAGTGGCTGTAATCTGACCCTGTGCTGTTGTTGGTTTTTTTCTATTATTTGTATGGATGTAACAAGCAGAAAAAAAACACCCATAACATCAAATCCTATACTTACAATAGAGTACTAGAGGGAAATCTCAACCCTCCATTTTTTTCACCCTGAAACCTGTTTATAAACAGTGAATGGACTGAAAAATATCCAACATATTGAATATCTGATTAATATTTCACCACAAGGGAAAATTGGGCCTCATATCCTATCAAAACATCTTCTGTGCTTTGTGAAAAATAAAAAAAAACTGTAGTTTACCTGGATCTAAAACATTCACCACAATAAGAAGACAGCACAAGCAACCCAAGAGTAAACTCTACTGAAATAATATAACATTAGACACATTTAGGTGTATGTAGGTAAGAAGAAAAATGGTTTAAATAATTTATTTGACTTCAATATATTGTATCTCAAAGAAAAAGGACATAGTCTTAGATTAGAGGGGCAAAGGTTTAAAAGTAACATCAGGAAGCATTATTTTACTGAGAGGGTGGTGGATACATGGAACAGCCTTCCAGTTGAAGTGGTAAAGGCCAAAACAGTAATTGAATTTAAGCAGGCATGGGATAGGCATAAGGCTATCCTAAACAAAAGATAAATCCAGGTCAAGTATCCATGTAATTGGGCTGACTAGATGGGCCGAAAGGTTCTTATCTGTCGACATCTTCTATGTTTCTATGTAAAAAGAACACACACGTATAGACAGACACACAAACACACTAAGCACCCAAAGAGCTGTTATTCCTTTTAGCCAGTCGTTAGAATTTAAAAAGAAAACAACCAGAAAAAAAGCAGCAGCAAGAAAAGGTGTTAACTACTGCACCTACTTTCCAATTCCTGGTGACCCTGGCTGCAAAGTGAATGAGTATTCATTTGTATAGTTAAAAGGATCCATAATTAAAACACATGTAACAGTTTCTTGTTGGATGTGAAGTGAGACCAGTAACTGGGGTGTAGGCAATGTTAAAAAAAAAAACATTAAAAATACTGAAATTCTCATTATTTTGTGCTGAAAAAGCCCTTTTTAATTATCTCTATTGAATATTTTGCTGTAGAATAAACATTTAGGGGTTTTTTTTATGTTTTTTTTTTCCTAACGTGTTAGTGCAATATCCAGCACCTATTATCCTAGCTAATAAATTTGACCTATTGTTCGTTTGTTAAAATGATGTCACATTGGAACAGTCCCTAAGCTACGATTTCAATGAATTAACCTCATATTGCAGATATCAGCCAATCGCAGACGAGATACAAGGTACCCTCCTCCAATCAGAGCTGCGGGACGGAAATTAGCAGCAGAAACTCAAGGTTTGCTATACAAGAAAAAAAAAATGATGACACAGAGCCTGTCAGGCTGCGCGGCGCTTGGCAAAGTTTCAGTCTGATATACATCGGGACCTCGATGGATCTACAGTGAGGGCGGACACGCGTTTTTACCAGGGAATACGTCCACTTTTAGCCAATAATTCCACTTAGAGATGATGGATCAGCCAACAAACACACAGACCCAGCAGCAGCACGAACCCATCAGCTTTGGGATTGATCAGATTTTAAACAATTCGGATCAGGAGAACTCATCGCACTCAGTTCCCAGGGCCAGCGGCAGCAGCCCGTACCTGGGAAGTCCGGTGAGTCGACCGAGTGCCCCGTACTCCTCCCTGCCAGCTTCCTTTCCTGGCTTAGGGGCCGCATTCGAAGACTCTGGATGTTACAGTGTTAACCTGAGCTTGGCTCCGGGTGGGGTGATCAGGGTGCCAGCTCACCGACCCATCCCTGGTGCTGTGCCACCTCCCATCTCCAGTGCCATCCCAGCCATGCCAGGTATGCATGGCCTTGGCAGCCTCAACTTTCCTTGGATGGAGAGCAGTAGAAGGTTTGTTAAAGAAAGATTTACAGGTAAATGAGAAGAATTAGCTGAATGTTATGTAACTAGAAACATGTATGCTATGATATACATATATATAGGGGGCATGTGTGTATATATATATAGATACACAGGAAGACAGAGGGAGAGAGAGAAAGTGGAAATATATACACATATTATAATCAGTATAGCAGTAGGTAGTGATACCTTTCTTTATTGGAGTAACGTTACATTTAAATGACAAGCTTTCGAGAGTAACTCTCTATTTCAGATCTGAAAGCTGGAAGAGAGTTACATTTAACATATAACCTTTCCATAGTGTAACAGTCCAATAAAATGGTATCACCACTTACTGTTATATACACTCTACTGATTTTGGCATCAGGAGGACTAACACGGTTTAACCAATCTATATATACAGTATACATTTTATACAGTACCACTCATATATAATACATCACCATAAAAAATGCATCCCTACGTACTGCTATACTAGTGATATATATATATATATATATAAAATGCATCCCTACGTACTGCTATACTAGTGATATATATATATATATATATAAAATGCATCCCTACGTACTGCTATACTAGTGATATATATATATATATAAAATGCATCCCTACGTACTGCTATACTAGTGATATATATATATATATATATATAAAATGCATCCCTACGTACTGCTATACTAGTGATATATATATATATATGTATATATATAAAATGCATCACTACGTACTGCTATACTAGTGATATATATATATATATAAAATGCATCCCTACGTACTGCTATACTAGTGATATATATATATATATATATGTATATATATATAAAATGCATCACTACGTACTGCTATACTAGTGATATATATATATGTATATATAAAATGCATCACTACGTACTGCTATACTGGTGATATATATATTTATCTAAATGTATATAAATATGTGTGTATATATATATCACTAGTATAGCAGTAAGTAGTGATGCATTTTTTATATATACACATATATATATACATATATATATATACATATATAAAAAGCAGACAGGTTTGCATGTTGCACTCAAACAAGCACCAAGCATACGGGTAGAGAGAACAGTATTACTGATTGCTTGTTAAGGATTAGATCAAATTGCAACCCTTTCAGCTGATTATACATATATATATATATCCAAAGTATGCTGAGGAGGAATTCGGGGACTTAGAAAACTATTATGGATGTACATTTTATTAAACAATATACATTTTATTAAACCAAAATAGAAAACATCCCCGACGTTTCGGCCCCTGGAGGTCTTTAACACTGGTAGGTGTTTGTATATATATATATATATATATATATATAGGTAGGTGCTTTAAGACTACATATAAATATCCCTATATCTGTATACATGTTGAGAAAATGATAGACAGAGGAAGTATATTGAGAAAGAAAGAAAGAAAATAATAATGAACCATTCTAGACAGAGGTATTTTTCACACAATGTATATGTAAGGTTAATTAGGCTGATAGTGGGCGTCAGTCCAGTTCTCCCTTTACTGTAGGCTTAATGCTTCATATTGCAATGTTTTTATTTACAGGACCTTTACTCTTCAATGTAGTAAACCATCCAGGATTATTCACCATGCTTCAGAAAGCACGTCAGAAACGAATGGGGCTAATAGATTAAATATTTGCATCCAACATGTGTCTTGTTTTATTCCCCTTTTATATCAGGCAAATAACAAATACAATGTTTTAGTCTATTAAATTTTAAAAAAAATGTTAATTCATGTCCAAATTCTTTATGATGATGATTGTAATTATTACTCCTTGTACTAATAATAACAATAATAAAACCAATTTAATTATTATTACAGCTGCTACCAGCGCCACTATCACTACTGCTGCTACTACAAATAATGTATATATATATATATATATATATATATATATAATAATGTGTTATTAACGAATAAACGGTATTCTGGAATTGGAATTCTTCCTGTCTTTAGCTTGTTTTGATGCCCTTAAGTCTTGTTTCCTTATGTTTTGATGCCCTTAAGTCTTGTTTCCTTATGTTTTGATCCTCGGTCCTTCTCACCTGCTTGTGTCAAAGAGTAGATTTCTCGCCCAGCTCTGTAACCCATTTGGGTTTATGTACATGATTTATTCTTGTTTCCAGATCCCATTTTCTTTTCCTTTACAGTCAGTCATATTATCTTCCCCTTTAATCGTTAGTTATATTATTTTTCTTTGAGTATTCGGGCGGTTTCACTTTTTCGCATAATGACAGCTTCAGTATATGCGTTATGACGTCTAACGCTTACGTCACCGTTTGCTCTTTTTTTTCCCCTAGCTGCCGCTGCGCTCACCCCTTTCACTGTGACCCGCAGGATCGGGCACCCCTATCAGAACCGGACACCCCCTAAACGCAAAAAGCCCCGCACATCTTTCTCCAGGGTACAGATTTGCGAACTGGAGAAACGTTTCCACCGCCAGAAATACCTGGCCTCTGCGGAAAGGGCTGCCCTGGCCAAATCCCTGAAGATGACAGATGCCCAAGTCAAAACGTGGTTTCAAAACCGAAGGACAAAGTGGAGGTAAGTGAAGAGGGTCTCTGAATCCAGAGGGTGGGACCCCGGACACCAGCAGCACCTGCTTTAACCCGACACAAGCCTATTCATGGACTGCCTGGCAGGCCCCTCCGGCAATATGTGCAATTTAATTTGTTTCAGAATAATTTCCAGTTAAGTCTTGTAAGTGTTGTTCAATCATATTGTTTTCCCCTGATGTCTGAGATAACGCGCAGGAAATATATGCTGCTATGTTGTGTTTCTTATTTATTTTGTGGTGTTATGTGGCTAGTGACTGCATCAAAAAACAAAACGCACAAACGCTCACTCTGACGTCATATGTGCAAGGGTTTAAACACACTAAACTCAAACAGACTTGAAATAAAAATATAATAAAATAACGGTGACCTTTTTCTTCTTTGGAGACATGCTTGGCTTTTTTTCATCACATATTAGCATTACTTTCCTGTTGGAACATTTCCTTTGGGTGTTTCTGATTCTACAAGTAGTGGGGATGTTTCTCCTTCTACATAGTCACAATCTGGATCAACAGCAGCATTATCTACGGTCCTGCAAATTGTCCTAAAGTGGCTCCATTGCATTGTTTTTTTGGGAAAAAAATGTTTACACATATACATACATATATATATATTACTGTTACTGAATCAGTTTGCTTAATTGTTGAATATATATATATTCAACAATTAAGTGATTCAGTATACAATTTTTAATAGATATATCTATGATTTTTTCGTGTTTTGTATGATATATATATATATATATACACACACACAATATACAATGCACTCTGCTTGTATTATACACGTTAAAGTTTGACTATAAGAAAAGGTGTGAGTGACAATAAATTACATATATATTCAATTATATACACACATTTAGATATCTACAGTACATATTTTTCTAACATCACACACGATGATAGAAAAATATAAACTGTATATTATATATATAACATTTCCCGGGAAACAGAGAGAGATATTTTATGCCAATTTTCAAGATGGTAGATTTTTTGCTCATTGTCCATATTATGGCAAAACAACGCTGATACACGAGAATTAAGCTAATATATACATTATTATACATATATATATATATATACATTATTGTTATTATTGCAGAAGACATTTGCACGTCACAGCAATTCAAAGAATTGCATCATAGAGCACCCAAATCAGTACTATATATATATATATTATATCCCCAAATATGATAAATAAGATAAATAATATATACTATGTATAGATATGTATGAAAGATATGTATAGATGTATGTAGAGAGAACATATTTCTCCTAAATGTTATTATGCCACAGTATGCATAATCATCAGAAATATGTACTATCTTGAAACCTGTCATTGTTTCTGCTTGCTTGTTGAAGCATATATATATATACATTTATATTGTGGTGATAGGCAAAAAAACGAGATTAAAAGCCTCCGCACAGCAAATAATAAAGTTTATAGTTGCAGAGTATTTGCCCGGGTGTGTTAATGTACTCTGCAACTATAAACTTTATTATATTTATTTATTTATAAAGGATTTTACCAGGAAGGATACATTGAGATTTCTCTCCTTTTCAAGTATGTCCTGGGTTCAAGAACATTGCATTACAAAAATGTTTATGTAGCTGATTATCTCGAAATAACATCGCATGGCAAAATTAACCCCTCCGCTCTGACAATATGGGTGGAGTATAGGTAACATCGCTGCTCTGCGTGGAGAGAGGCTGTGGAGACACGGGTTCGATCCCAGCAAGAGCACCTCTCCAGTAAGTGTCCTTGGGCAAGACACCTAACGGTACATACTCGCCACCCAGACATACTTGAAAACGAGAGAAATCTCAATGTATCCTTCGTTGTAAAATACTTTCTAGAAAAAATAATATATATATGAATAATGTATTTGAGGAGTGGAATGATCATGCTGTGAGGATGAATAAGGTGTGGAGGTACCAGTGTGTGCAGCTAAGTAAAAGGGAAATTAGTAGGTCTTGAGTTGAACTAAAACTAACCAAAGCATAAAATAAGCAAGATGTCACCTGTCACACTAACCCAGGAGTTACTGTGACTCACAACAAAAGCACACACGTTTATTTGTTTATTTATAAAAGATTTTACCAGGAAGGATACATTGAGATTTCTCTCCTTTTCAAGTATGTCCTGGGTTCAAGAACATTGAATGGTCACAGAAATACAAAATAGTAAAATGCAAGATATTAACACAAAAACAAATATACAGATTAACAGAAAAATAAATATGTAGGAAATAAAGTCATTATGTTACATGTTTACAAATAAACACACAGATATACTCACTGTATACACAGTAACTCTTTGTCTATTCCGTCACATCCCCGCCTGCTTTACTGGCCGAAATGGCTTAAATCTACCTTCAACTAGCCCACGGTTTCTTTTATTTATTGAATTTTCAAATGGTCCATGATGGCTTTAAGGAGAAGCAATGCAATCACAAATGCGATGTGCCAACAAACAAATGCGAGCCAACAAAGACATTGAGAAATATCATCAGTGGCAACTGGCAAGTCATTTGGGTAGCTTTATGGAAATTAAAATAAATGTGTGGTGAATAGTTCCCTCTATATTTTGAAACTCATCTTTAAATCAAGCAAGTGAAGGAAGTCGTGGTTTCATTTGACTTCAACTTGAGACTATGTTTTATTTCAGCAGCAACTGTACAGTCATAAAGACACAATAGTCAAGTGCAAACAGAAAATAACAGTGTTTTATAACTTACTCTTGGAAAGATACATATATAAAGATTAGATGACATTTAGACAGGTGGTAGAGTCATTGATAGATAACTATATGAAAGATAGGCAATCACATGAAAAATAGTTTTGGATACCAATGGATACATAGATATATATGATGGATAAACAAATATGAAAGAAAGAAAAATATAGACACAGAGAGGGATAAATATGTGAAATACAGATATGGATATCGATAGGTAACGTGTGAAAGACAGACATAGATATATATTTAAAGATAATTAGACACATATCAAAGATATAAGAAAAATATATAAAATATAGTTATATGAAGGATCTGGATTGATAGAGAAAAAGATATATGAAATATAGTTATATGAAGGATCTGGATTGATAGAGATAAAGATATATGAAATATAGTTATATGAAGGATCTGGATTGATAGAGAAAAAGATATATGAAATATAGTTATATGAAGGATCTGGATTGATAGAGATAAAGATATATGAAATATAGTTATATGAAGGATCTGGATTGATAGAGAAAAAGATATATGAAATATAGTTATATGAAGGATCTGGATTGATATAGATAAATATATATGAAATATAGTTATATGAAGGATCTGGATTGATAGAGATAAAGATATATGAAATATAGTTATATGAAGGATCTGGATTGATAGAGAAAAAGATATATGAAATATAGTTATATGAAGGATCTGGATTGATAGAGTTAAAGATATATGAAATATAGATAGGTAGATAAATGAACAATAGAGAGGGCTAAACATATGAAAGATAGATATAGATGGAGATAGATGAATCATTGATATATGACAGGAAATGAAACAGACATAGAGACAGAGATAAATATATTAAAGATACAGATAGATAGACAGACAGATAGATAGGTATTTGAAAGGTAGAGATCGATAGAGAAAAAAAATCTGAAATACAGATATAGCTAGATAGATGAATAGATAGCTAGACTGATACATATATGAAATATAGAGATTGATACGTAGGCACACACATGGATAAAATAATCAAAGAGACAGACAGACAGACAGACAGATAGACAGACAGATAGATAGATAGATAGATAGATAGACAGACAGATAGATAGACAGATAGATAGACAGACAGACAGACAGATAGATAGATAGATAGATAGATAGAATTCAAAACAATCCCATTGCGGGTAAATTCGTGAAACTGTTATATTTTGCCCCCAATTGTTATCCACTTGGAAAGATAATGTATTTTTTTCTGACAGATGGGAAATGATAAATGCATCAAATAAGCTGTTCCACTAGACCCAATTAACACGCCAGCCATATCCTGTAAGTGAAGGACATGAGGTTAATGTGTGTAAACAATACAACTAATTGACATCCTTGCTTTAGTGATAATGTTTCTTAATGAGTCATTGTGATATTGGGCTGCTTGTAGTCCATGCATATTTCATGCATCCGGGTTAGCTCTGTCTCTTATCCACTTATCGCGTCCATGTCCTAGGACAATTTATGCCCCCCTCTTTTTATTTTATTATTTTTTTTTTACAATAAATGATGTCACGTAAAACAATTATAGCTCAGATGTTTCAGGAATAAATAGCGTTTTTATTATTTTACACAGTATTTTCAGAACCCATATTGACAAAAGAAGAGCAATCCTTGTAACATACAGCACAACCAAGAATAAACACCTCTCAGGAAATTATAGGACTATTTAATTAGAAAAAAATGCAATAGGATAATCTCAGTTAATCCAGTTTCGGCTATCTCAGGCTAAAATAACACACAAAAAATAGAATTTGAAGTGTTTTTTAATGTTTACTAGAATTGACTTTTTTCTCCATATCTGCTGGTTACTATTATCTCGCTGGACTTTAATAATCTGTCATAGTACATAACAGCGAGAAGCATAGAAAAGCACCAAAATCATTTTATTTTTTTGTTCTTATTAAAAAAAAAGTCAGCCCACTGAAATTATCATATCAATTATTAAATACAGCAATGTATACACTGTCATTAAAACTTTATTATTGGGACTTCGCATAATACAAATATATTAGGATGGATCATCCAGTAGTATATACAAATAATTAAAATAATAATACGTATAAACATACGAAACATCACCTTAAAAAGAGTCGCCGTTTTCCTTATGATGTGTATTATATTTATATAAGAATTAGTTAAGCTTAGATTTTTTTATATGGAAATAATTTAGAATTCATGATGTTCTATTTTATATCATTCAGCTTTTGAATCACGTCTGCATTGTGAAAGCTTGCACTCCATTCATTATAGTATTTCATGTCCCACTTGTTTGCACTTAAAACCTATCTTTCTAATCTTAAATAGTATATCATTTGAGAGGTCTACATTTTAATTATTAGGTATTAACACATTTTAAACTTTTAAAACTTTATAATTATCAGTAGCAGACCATTATGATTCTTTATTTATTACTGTTTTATGATGATATTCTGTATATCTCTATGTACAATATTACATATATATATATAAAAAATTTAGTTCCTGCAACATTATATGTGTGTGTTTTCTATATGCATTTTCAATGTCCAGACCCGATTTTTGCAATCTTTGATTTAACCCTGTGAGGGAGAGTGCAGATTTATTTTATGTATAAAAACATTTATCTATATAGGACATGAAATACAAAAAATAGTGGTATATTCTTGAGAAAAGTCGGGGGGGGGAATGAAACGTCGATATATCCAATCAAATTCATAATTCTTATGTATTTTCATTGAAGACTTCCTGTGCATCTGGCTTCTTTATATATATACTTTTTGTATACATCTTATATATGTTGGATAAATATTATTTTAAATATATTGAAATGCACATCCCTCCTTAGTAGCTCTTTTACTTCTTTTAAACGCCTGTAACCAGGACAGGGAGAGACTAAATTATTGCACCATATAAGGCACACCTTTCACTCTGAATGGAATTGAAATAGTTGATGAATAGCATGGGACGTTTTGATTGCCTATTCATATGCTCCTACATTTTATTTTCCTGTTGATCTTAAATTTAATTTGTTTTATTTTAGGAGACAGACAGCTGAAGAAAGAGAAGCAGAAAGGCAACAGGCCAACAGATTAATGCTTCAATTGCAGCATGACGCCTTCCAGAAATCACTGAGTGATTCTATCCAACCAGACCCTTTATGTTTACACAATTCTTCATTGTATGCACTTCAAAATTTGCAGCCTTGGGAGGAAGAAGCTTCCAAAATACCTCCTGTTACCTCTTTGGTGTGATTCTCCTTGGAGATCTGGGTGAAAACTCTGGACATTTTGTTGATCTGAGACAGATCTGCATGGACCTACTCTGAGAAACACACATTCAGAAACAATGCCTAAAATAATTCTGAATATATAGAGCATAAAAGGTATTCAGGCTAGTGCTGCCCTCAGCCAAGGTCTAGCAACTGGACACTTTTATTCATAAATGTTGCTAGTGGTGTAGATGACAATATTGGAGAAATGACTTATTAAAAGTTTATTTTCTACCATATTTCGTAAATACAATTAACTACATGCAGGGGTTACTTTTTTCACAGCGCTCTATAAAAGTATAATGTTTACCAAATATGAGAAAAAAAAGATCATAGACACTGGTGTATGGTCAGATTGATATTGTATTAGGATATTTTTGCATTATGAGTGATTGTGCAGATTTTGTTTGCCCAAAACTAACCTCAAATGCTCTATTTGGTTTAAACTACAAATAGCATTGCATTTATAATATGTATAAAGAAAATAGAAATTTTTAATTAAAAAAGGCGAGATTTGTAAAGTAATGTATATAGTTCTCAAGCCCTCCAGCTGTTCCTCCAATTGAAAAGCTGTGGGAAGATTAAAACATACTGGGAGCATTTAATGCAGTGTATGTTCAATAAATATATTGTTATGGAGGCAGCGACACAATGTAATTGCTGCTATTATCAAGGTTTTCTAAAAAAAGTAAATAAAAAAACCCTTTAATTTATGCATTTATGATTCAGCAATCGTAATATAAATTATATAAATATATTGATTAGTATTTATGTTCATGTGTAATTGCGTGTATTGTTTTGAAAAATGATATAAAGGTTAGAAATTAATGAGGAAACCCAAGGAAATTGGTTATTTGGCCGCAACACATTATTTAATATAATGAACCATACCGGAAAAGTATCTGAAAATCTCTTCTTTTATCACCAACATTGTCTTTCAAATTATTATTTTTTTCTAAAATTTAGTTGTACTAAAACATATGAACTTCTTCAAAAGGTCTTCATAATTAAAACAGGTATACAGAATAAAGGCCTTTCTATTTCTTACTAAGTAAGCACTTTATTTCATAGCAAAAAAACTGGAAAACAAATATTACAGTTTGTACTTACTGTAATGTGTAAATAAACATTTTTCGTTAAACATAAGGGAATTATACATATGTGTTTGATATGCATTTGATTGACCAAGTATTGGTTTATATGCGTGACACTGTGTAAGATGAAATCTGCCATTCTGTTTATTTTTTGCATATCTCAGCTGTCAAATTTATGTTTGTTTGACCATACCTTATATTTTTACTACTTTTTTGTAGCACAGACCGATATAAAATGTAAAATTTAAGCAGCAAATATGACAAATTTACAATGGTGGAAATTTAAGGTTTAGAAGGCCCTGTCCAATCCAGATGAAGTGTAATGTAGAAGCACATGAAGAATAACAACTTGTTAGAGGCAAGGAGAGATGATCTGATATGGTATTTGGGTTTAGAAAAAAAAAACATTTGAGTGTTGGAAAATTTGTGACGGATGATGTATGGTGCTATTATGAGAGTGAATCAGGCTTTGGAAACTCTAGCTATGGGAGCAGGAAAGAGATAATGAGGTCCATGAAGGTATTTATGCTGTAAAGTATGAGATGTCAACATATATTTTAAGGATAGTCTGTTCAAATCATAAAATAAAGAAAAAACAATTGCAAAATTTCCTATCTTTTTAAATATTGTTATAACGGAATATTTATTCTTATTGTCTTTGTAACATAAATATTTGTTCCTGTTTTCTTATTATAAAGTACAAACCAAGAGTATACTTTCAGCATTACATATTTAAGTGAACCTACGGGAATGTTCAATTATATGAGATAGACATGAAAGAAGAGAGAAAACTAGTGTAGAAAACCATGTTACTAAAAAAAATGCGGATACTCAAAATAACTCCTATCTGAAGGTAAATATCTGAGAGCTGGGGTTGCCTGATTGGCTATATTTTCCCGGACACATATAATTTGTGCATGAAGAAATGCAACTCTGCAGTATGAAGAATTACTATAATGCAGGTAAATCTAAAAGGAATTCTATGTGACCAATCCTGATTAGGAAATTGGTTCTCCTCCTGAAGCATGTACATTATACATATAAGATCCATAAATAAGTGCAGCTCTTGTGTTGACAGTCTACCAACAATGTAAGAAAAATAGCTGACATATACCCCAGGTTGAACATAACCCACTGGTTCAGCAACTGGATTCTCGGGAGGGCACAGAAGGGGCAAAAAGAACCATACAAAACATAGCGTAATTCTGTGAAAAACCATACAGTATTTAGAGACAATATGAAAAAAACACTCACATATTCATGAGCAGAATATGCTCAGAATTGATCGTATGTGGATACTTCATTGGGCGTATCTATCTCCTATTACTCCAGCAGTATATACTGGTATCCCTCCAGAGCCTATGGACCAGTCTGGCTATATAACTTTTATTGATTGCAATCTGTAGTTACTTACTATATACATATATTTTTTTGTAAATATAATTTTATTGAATTTTCAAAAGGAGCAACAAGAGACAGGTGAACACACAGGTCCAAATAATGAGAATCAGATATCGACTTGTAAAGTGAGTGCACAATAACATAGCAATATACAGTAACAAAAAAAGAAAAAGACTAAACAATAGAAGGAAATCAATAACCTGGATCGGCGCAAATACTGCTCTCTGGGATCCCGGAATCTCGCAATATATATATATAATAGAAGAAGAACAATAATAGTGCAACACTGTTTTGTAAAATATACTATGAATGTAAGTGATGAACACCCCACTTACAAGTGTAGAGCCGTGCACTGGCTCTAAGTGGGTCCAGACATGTGGGTAATTGTCTTCAGTTTCTTAGGTGACCCCCACCTTACAGCAAGATTTTTTCTTTTTCTTTGTCCGAGGTTTAGACAATGGAAAGGAGAACAGGAAGAAAAATCCTTGTGTAGGTCCACAAATTAAAGGTCACAATTTTATGTACAGTTGGAATTGTACTCACATTTTGTGGAGCTCCACAAAATGTGAGTACAATTCCAACTGTACATAAAATTGTGACCTTTAATTTGTGGACCTACACAAGGATTTTTCTTCCTGTTCTCCTTTCCATTGTCTAAACCTCGGACAAAGAAAAAGAAAAAATCTTGCTGTAAGGTGGGGGTCACCTAAGAAACTGAAGACAATTACCCACATGTCTGGACCCACTTAGAGCCAGTGCACGGCTCTACACTTGTAAGTGGGGTGTTCATCACTTACATTCATAGTATATTTTACAAAACAGTGTTGCACTATTATTGTTCTTCTTCTATATATATATATATGCGAGATTCCGGGATCCCAGAGAGCAGTATTTGCGCCGATCCAGGTTATTGATTTCATTATTGTGTGCAATGGTATAGGGGAAACCACTATATCCTGAGATTGGCTATCTGGGCACCCTGGTGGTGGATGCATGTTGTGTGGCGCTGCACCATTTGCTGTTTATAAACAATAGAAGGACCCGCAAGTCCAACAAACATAACCGGATCGCACATTTCCCTGACCATCCTGAAATAGGGGGGCAAGGGTAGGGAATCTATTCAAGAGGGGTAATGGGGGGGGTCTATCAAGGGCGGGACAGGACCTAGGCGAGTGAGGAAGGCAGAAGATGTTTTACTATATATTTTATCTACTATATTTATTATGTTTTTAAATATAATAAACAACCCGTTTTACTTATATACACTGCTACTGGTCTCCCTAAGAGAGAAAGTAAAGGAATCTTAATGGGCTTTTAAGAAGGTTTGGCCTATCTAACAAACTGATGGTACCAATACTTTGAGCCAGGTCCATAGGCTCTGGAGGGATACCAGTATATAATGTTGAAGTAGTGGCAGATGGATACGCCCAATGAAGTATCCACATACGATCAATTATGAGCATATTCTGCTCATAATTATGTGAGTGTTTTTTTCATATTGTCTCTCAATACTGTATGGTTTTTCACAGAATTACACTATGTTTTGTATGGTTCTTTTTGCCCCTTCTATGTCCTCCTGAGAATCCAGTTGCTGAACCAGTGGGTTATATTCAACCTGGGGTATATGCAAGCTATTTTTCTTACATTGATGGAAGACTGTCAACACAAGAGCTGCACTTGTTTATGATTTTATACAATATATAGTGGTGTTGGGAACACCTACTCTAAAGTGAATTGTTTAGCGAGCTGTGTTGTTTTAATCGGATCTCTAAGTGCCACAAATGCTTTTTTTCCTTTTTATGTACGTTATACATGTTGCAAGGCAGCTTCTTCCCTTAGCCCATCTGCTTTAAATAATAATATGCGTCCAAAACATGGCTGAATGTCGCAACCCTAGCTTCTGTTAGTATTACTGAAGAATCCTTGCAAACATTTGTTAGGATTAGGTAACGTAGTATGGCAACACATATTCTATGCTACATATCTTTACATGGCTTAGGCTAGGGGTCACCTTGGCCTTCCAGATGTTTTATAGATATCTATATCTCCGAAGATGTTCAGTCACTCTTTAGGCTTGCCAAGCCTCATGGAAAATGTAGTTCCAGAACAACTGGAGGGCATAGGTTGATGACCCTGCTTTAGGCAATTCACTTACGCACTATGTCCTGGTGAATGCCAATGCTAGCATTTGGATATGTAAACGTTATCGCCAGGAAAAGTGACTTTAACGCATGTGCCCCACTTACCGATGCTAAACCTGTAATCCAGCTAGCTTCCGTGAGCTTACTGTACTTTCGCATTCTATATTTCACATGGGGAGCACATTAATTAGTGTTAAGATAAGTAAGGTATTACAAAGTGCTCATGCTAATTCCCGCAGGGACGAGCAAGGCAAAATTCTAGCTACTCCTAAAAGTTGGTGCCAAATGATTCCGCATTTGCAAAATCATTTAGCACCCACTAAACCCCCACTATAAATTCGATACTCACCTCTTAGGCCCGTGTCAGACGAACGCTGTGATCACGTCCGTGTTGCCACACAGTTTAACGTCTGTCGTAGCATAGAATCATGATCAATAGAGACCCACACACCAAGTACGTGCGCACCGAACTGCACACACACAACGCACGTGGCAAACGGACGCAAGTTAGGCAAGAATGTAAAACCGCTACTACGGACGCGCAGAGTGCGCCACGTCCACGTAGCGTTCTGTGTGAGTGATGAGGAGATGTCAGACGAAGCGCATTTGCGACGTCCAGCACCTTGACGCACAAAATGGCTTTTAATATCCTTTTCAAATTTTTATCATTTTTCATATTAATTTTGTTTCCCATAATTCCCTTTATTTTCTACGTCCTTCAAGAAAAACGGATCGTGTAGTGTCTACAGTATCTTCCGTCAGTACGTCTGTCCGTTATGCACGCACGCAGAGTGCGCTTTGACTGCGTTCGTCTGACTCTAGCCTTATTCAGCGGCGAGAACGAAGGCCCAATCCTCCTCTTCTCGTTGCCAGGAGCAGTGAGACTGGGAACAAATAGTTTCCCAGACTCCCTCCATGATCGCTCCGCGGCGCTGCATGATCTCACGAGAGTGAGATTTCGCAGGGCTTGCGGCCCAAAAGCACAAACCTCCATGGAGTACTATGGACTCCAAGAGGTGATATTCTCGGTGGCGTAGTAGCACTACTATGAGTATCCCAGGAGTTAGTGCTGCATTCCAGAGAGAGGTGCTGAGACA
Organism: Leptobrachium leishanense; assembly: GCA_009667805.1. Classification (NCBI taxonomy): domain Eukaryota; kingdom Metazoa; phylum Chordata; class Amphibia; order Anura; family Megophryidae; genus Leptobrachium; species Leptobrachium leishanense. Next base: position 278,308,862 of record CM019065.1, read on the forward strand.
GCACTTGCCCGGAATATTGCGGTAAAATGGGAACACTACGATGAAAGTAGTAGCTGGGGGAAAATTTTCATCGTTAGCATTCCTATTTTAGCATTTACCAGAGAAGAGGGCCCTTAGTATGGTAGCACATGTAGGGGATTAATGCCGGCGAGGCATACTGGTAACCTTGCCGCCATGTGCTGTCGCGGCCACTGATTTGGCCTGCCCACGCAGCCGATGCGCAACGTGCATCATTAGCTGCAGGGGGTGGTCTGAATTCATGTCGCCACTCCGCAGCCAACAGCACGTGCTGGTTGCGAGGAGGGGCCGAGGCAGCACATTAAAGTCAGCAGGGAGTACCTGTACATCCTGCGTCTTCAAGGCCCACCCACCACGCGGACATCATAGTACAAAATTGGTGCTTTGTTTACATTTGCTATAATTAGTGAAGGTGCCACCTTATCCCTGGTTAGCCAATAACATACAGCTTGCTCTGTAACACTACATTCCTCATACCATAATTTCTTAATAATAAAAATAATTATAGGTTGGAAATGTTACCATATCATTTCCTTTGTCATGTTATCTAGCCTACTTAAACAGCGCATAGTCATTTAAATATATCGTCCAATTGAGGTTTTCATCCGATCATGTTTCTGTAATGCCATAAATATCATGATGTTTATTATGTCAATAGCTCAAGCTGGGTGCACTAATGATCATTTGTAAGGCTAGGGTCAGACTAACGCATTTTTCGCAGCGACCGTCAAAAAGTGCGTCCGAACGCATTGCCGTATTTTTTCACGGAATGCACGAAAACGGTCATACGATGTGCATTTTTGTGAGTGATTTTTTTACGGATCCAAACCAGGAAACTTTGGGTGTCTGGACGTTATGTTGGCTGGACATGAGCTGCGTCTGACGTCTCCTAATCACGCACACATGCCGCTAGCGGACGCAGCGCACTCTGTACGTCAGTACTAGCGGTTCTGCGTTCTCGAAAAAATGCGTTCATTTTCCACTTGCGTTGTGCGGCCGGACTTTCGTGCGGCCGTACTTCGTATATTGGCCGTCATTGCGTGTCATTTGCTGCTACTGCGGCCGTGATTAAGTGCGCCTAAACGCATGTTAAAAGTGCGCTAGTCTGACCCCAGCCTAAGAGCTGTCATTCTTTGTTAGCCATTTCCAAATATAGTACCAAATGTCTTACACTCAATGCTAGTGCCACCACTTCCCCAATCTCCAGATCACTGATTTTGCAATCAGTTCCTTCTTCAGGCTGCATTGTCAAAGATATGCTTCCTTTTACGTTGCATCTACCTGATCCCTAGTATAAATACCTCTGAATAATAGCCTTTCTTCTGCATAGCACTTTTGACCCTGTCATGCAATGGTGAACTAAGGGGGCGAGGGGATTGAGCCCAGGATGCAGTGACCAGGGCTGGACTGGGACAAAAAAACAGCCCGAGACTTCATCCAGACCGGCCCACTCCGATATGCAAACACGCAGGGCCGGATTAATATATTGATATGGACTGGAGCCGGGCCAGCACCAGACATTGTGCTGCCTGGATCCAAGGATGAAATGCTGACAAAACATGTTGATGCGTATCACAGAGTGCCACAACAATAAAACTCACAGTAATGTGCAGTGTGTAAGAGCGTATCACAGAGCTCCACAGCAATAAAACCCACAGTAATGTACGGTGTGTATGAGCGTATCACAGAGCTTCACAGCAATAGAATTAAAAAATAATTATGGATTATTAAAATAAATTGTATTTTAATATGAATTATATATTCATGTAAATGTAATTTGAACAATTAAAATAAATATGCATTAAAATATACATAATTTAAATTAGAATATTGATTAAATTATTTTATAAAAAATAAATCATATGATAAATATTAAAATATACTTTAATAAAATGTAATTCGGGTACACTTCTAAGAAGGGGCTCAGAACTGCAACATACAGGTTTATTCAGAGAGAGGTGAAAACCTTGAGAATTGCCAGGAGAATGAACAATCTAGATCAAATAGCCAATTTGGTAAGTGAGATAAATGGGAGAATTTTTCTGGTTTGCCTATTTTGACCTAGAATTTGGACATGTTTCCCTGCTACATGGCTATGGCTGATTAGCAAATACTTTCCTGAGCTCTGCAGACTCCTGTCATAATTAACCCCTTGAGTGCTCCTATAGAGAAAGCACAGCACTGCCACACTGAGCTCCGGCTTAATAGGCTATAGAAAGGGAGCAATGGAGAGGGACTGTCAGATCAGAGGATCTGTCAGATTTACGGCTCCCTGCATGCCTGGCTGTGAGGCTGGTCACTATACTGCTCTCGGGAGAGGCATCAGTACCGAGGTATAAGACATAAGGGTGGGATTCACCCTCACTTGGCATGTTTAGTCAATACCTTACGTATGTAGCGCTGGTTTTAAATCCCCTGCCGTGTAGTACTTGCTTTTGGCCACCGGAGGGAGACAAGTGCGATGTGAGACACTGAACATTGGGACTACATTTCCCGGGATGCTTTGGGAGCGGACACAGGAAGTGGGTGGGACACACAGACGCTGACATCCTGAGCCTCGTGGAGAGAGCTGGCAGAGTGCGCCAGGGAGTGAGAGAAGCAAGACACAGTGCTGCAGAACGTGACAGTGACCAGGCCGGAGCGCAGCTGGGGCCTGACAGAGATAAAGACCGGGTTATTCAGCCTTACAAGAGGAAGACCCAATGATTCACCAGAATAACCCACGCTGATACCAAGTGAACGGGAGAACCCCGAGTTAGGAGCACCGCAGATCGATCTGACAGGGAGTGCAGGCGGTGAGCTGGACATCTTGCGGCAGCTACAGAAAAGCAAGACAGCGGATCTGGTGGCCCAGAAAATCCCAGTCAAAATCGAGCGGAGAGACGTCCTGGGTCGAGCGGAGCACCAAGTATCTGGCGGATGGGTGAGAGGCCTTCCAGGCCGTTGTGAAAATAGAAAGCACGCTGCTGTTTGTTTCAAAACCCACAGGGCCCCAACTTGACTAGTCGAAGATACCTCATAAATAATTCACTGGCCAGTTGAATATTGTACCCGGGTACCATCACACACACACACCTATATTTTTTGGGACATAACCTGTACGGGACTCACTCCCCAACCACAAAGGGGGTTAAAGATATATTTTTCCCTTTTCCGCTGCGCGTTTCTCGAATTACGAAGCATTGTATTTCTTTTCCACTGCGCGTTTCCCGCATTATGAAGTACTGTAAATATATATACGTATACCGTGTTATTCATTATATGCCATTTATTCTAGTAAACTATATCATTTATAAAATCCACGACGGTGCTGGAGTATATTTATTCCCTAGTGCGGGGAGACTGACCCAAGGTTCAATTTCAGCGGCTCCTCCGGGAGTGAGCGCTACACGTGGGGGCTCGTCCGGGATCCAGTCTCTGGAAAAAACACATTTAAAGGGTTAAATATGGATCCAGACACTGCTGCCAAATGGTGTGAAGAGCACAGTAGTCAGATAGAATTATGTATAGTTATGGATATTCCTGCAGACACTTGGGCCGAAGATCAGATTCGCCAGGCCGTGGCCGCGCTGACACCAGATAATCGGGGGTTAATCCTGGACATTAAAGCGAACCCAGATACCCCTCACACGTATGTTCTTTTTGAGTGGAGAAAGGGTGTTCCAGTGTATTTTCAGGGCGCGAGTGTGAAGCTGACCGACGATGTGGAAGTTCGACTGGTCCAGCCAAGTACGCCACCAGGTGATCACGCGAATGTTCCCGATGTTACCCCAACTACAGGGTTCCCTCCTGCTACATTTTTCACCACTATGGGGAAACTGGTGGAAACACTAGCCAAAACAAAAACTCTGCTGCGTCTCCAAATTACGGATATCGCAAGTTACGGTTTTATTCTGGTAAGGTCCCTGTGCCAACTGGAGAAGAGGACTTTGAGACTTGGATAGATCAGGCAGTGCAAGCAGTGGAAGAATGGGAAGTTGCTGACACCATGAAGAGACAAAGGTTGATCGAGAGCCTAAGAGGTCCTGCTTCAGATGTCATTCGAAATCTAAAAAGGGACAAGCCCGGCTGCACTGCTGTGGAGTATCTAGAAGCTTTACAGGAAAATTTCGGGGGAGTGGAGGATTGTGCCGAGCTTATCCACAAGTTCTCTCACACCTATCAAAAGGAAGGAGAAGAATTGTCCACATATGTCTGGCGGCTGATAAAATCATCCATCAGGTCATTCTTAAAGGGGGCATGGAACCGAGTCATGCAAGCAAAGCTTTGATGGATCAAATTTTCAAAGGAGCACTCCCACTGGATCCCATAATGTTGAAATTTCAGACTAGATACCAGAGCACGAGACTGACCTATTCCACACTGATCAAAGCTATCCGAGAAGAAGAGGCCTTGATTAAGGCTAAAAAGGTTGCAAATGCTTCGCACACAGCTTTCATCGCAGAAGTAGGAACTCTCTGTGTGGCAGACATACAGTTGTGTTCAAAATTATTCAACCCCCACTGAAATTGAGTGTTTTGGCCAGTTTGACATTGATTTTGATCATTCAGTCATCTTGCTTACAATTAAATCAAAGAGGCACGTGTAGGTCAGACAAATATAACATAACATTTATAATGAAATAACCACAAATGTCTTTTCTGCGCTCACATCATTATCAGTTTTATTCAACCCCCAAGTGACATTCAATCTTAGTACTTAGTACAACATCCTTTTACAGTTATAACAGCTTTTAAACGTGAAGCATAGCTTGACACAAGTGTCTTGCAGCGATCTACGGGTATCTTCGCCCATTCGTCATGGGCAAAAGCCTCCAGTTCAGTCACATTCTTAGGCTTGCGCACTGCAACTGCTTTCTTTAAGTCCCACCAGAGGTTCTCAATCGGATTTAAGTCAGGTGACTGCGATGGCCACTCCAAAATGTTCCAGCCTTTAATCTGCAACCATGCTCTAGTGGACTTGGAGGTATGCTTGGGATCATTGTCCTGTTGAAAGGTCCAACGTCTCCCAAGCCTCAGGTTTGTGACGGACTGCATCACATTGTCATCCAATATCTCCTGGTACTGAAGAGAATTCATGGTACCTTGCACACGCTGAAGCTTCCCTGTACCTGCAGAAGCAAAACAGCCCCAAAGCATGATTGACCCCCCGCCATGCTTCACAGTAGGCAAGGTGTTCTTTTCTTCATAGGCCTTGTTCTTCCTCCTCCAAACATAGCGTTGATCCATGGGCCCAAACAGTTCTAATTTTGTTTCATCAGTCCACAGAACACTATCCCAAAACTTCTGTGGTTTGTTCACATGACTTTTGGCATACTGCAGTCGACTCTTCTTATTCTTTGGAGACAGCAAGGGGGTGCGCCTGGGAGTTCTGGCATGGAGGCCTTCATTACGCAGTGTGTGCCGTATTGTCTGAGCTGAAACTTCAGTACCCACATCTGACAAATCTTTTCTCAGTTCCTCAGCAGTCACACGGGGACTTTTCTCCACTCTACGCTTCAGGTAGCGCACAGCAGTCGAAGTCAGCATCTTCTTTCTGCCACGACCAGGTAGTGTTTCAACAGTGCCCTTTGCCTTGAATTTGCGAATGATGCTTCCTATGGTCTCTCTTGGTATGTTTAACATCTTTGCAATCTTCTTATAGCCATTGCCCTTCCTGTGAAGAGTAATCACCTCTCCTCTTGTCTTCCTGGACCATTCTCTTGACTTGACCATGTTTGTAACCACACCAGTAAATGTCTAGAAGGAGCTGAGTATCACAGTCATTTTAAAGCTGCCTAATTGGTGCTTATTATGCTTTATTGCTGCTCCGTGACATCCACAGGTGTTTTTAATACCTGATTGAAAACACTTGAATGAACCTCTGTTCTTCAGAGTGGTAGTCTTTAAGGGGTTGAATAATTGTGTCAATGAAGAATTCACAAAAGAAACATTTACTACTGTATTACAAAACCAATTGATGTAATTTTAGTTGCATATGGTTCTTTAAAAAGTCCTTGTAGGATTTCATTCTGAATACAATTACAAATGTACACTAAATTCCCTAAAACCCTTTACAGCATTGGGGGTTGAATAATTTTGAACACAACTGTACAGACTGAAGTGCTGGCTTTAAAAACTCAGATGTTGCAAATGATGGAGTTAATGACGTTGCTGTCGGCTAAGGACACCAGAACTGAAGGGGTTGCTGTAGCCTCGAACAGGGGGTCTCCAAGTGAAACGCAAGAAGGAAATATGCTCACACTCCCGAGAAAGAAATGTTTTGGCTGCGGGGAAATCGGCCATTTCAGGGCTCAATGCCCATAAGGGAGGGCTGAAAAGAAACCGGTCGAAGAGCTCCTAAAAGCTGTAGAGAAACTGTTGTCCGCCCTGCAGGCGGGAAACTCCAGAGGGTCCTGGTAAGGGAGCAAACCAGGTGCCCGAAGGTTGAAACCCGATCCAAAAATCAAGCCAGGACTAAGAGGGCGAGAAGGCCCAAAGTCTGGCCAACTGCCGAGCCTGCCAGGACTGAAAGAGTCACTCCCTTAGCATCCGGACCTACGTCATGGGGAAGCAATGCACACCAAAAACCTACACGGGCCAAGAAGAAGGCCAGGGTACAACAAACTGGGTCTAAACTTCCTGTTACCACAACCAAGTTTCCTGACCAGCTGATAGGTCCTTCCCCTATTGTGCCAATCCAAGTGGAGGGAGTCTACACTAAAGCTCTGTTGGACTCAGGGGCTCAAGTGACATTGATTTACAGAGATTTCTATGAGAAACACTTGAAGCACATACCTTTACAGAAATTGAAGGATCTGGAAATCTGGGGTATCGGAACTGAGAAACTCCCCTATGACGGCTATCTACAGGTGAAGTTGGAGATCGGATCCGAAGTCATCGGGCAGTCTGGAGGTTGTGATGCATTGGCCATTGTGTGTCCTCGGCCTCCAGGGGCAAACAGGAGTTCCATGATAGTGGGGACGAATACTGACTTGGTGCGACGTCTCCTGATACCTATCGTGCTGGAAGAAGGTTCTACTAAAGGAGTACACCCAATGTTACGTTCAATCTATCAGAGAATGGTCGAAGAACAGAAGGCGCCTGCTGAAGTGGGGCGCCTGTGGAGATTGGAAGGAACAGATAAGGTTCTGCAAGCAGGAGAAGTAACGAGTTTCCGGGCTTCAGTCAAGTTGAACGGATCACAACCAGGTCCCTATGTGGTACTGGAAACCGATTTTAATCATGGGAGTGAAGCCGGAGTAGAAGTAATCCCTGAAATAATCTCCACTAAAGCTTTGAAAAGAACACGAGGAAGAGTCTCAGTCAGCGTGTGCAATGTGTCTGATTCTCCAGTAGTCCTTAAAGCACGAATGCCTATCGGGCAAGTAGCGTCCGCTACGCCCCTCTCTACCGATTTAGGAGGGGGAGTGGATAAAGAGATTCCAGATGAAAGATTCTACCCCAAGGACGCTCCCATTTCACCTGAATGGAAGAAACGTCTTCAGTCCCAAGTTCTAAAGTGGAGAGACTTGTTCTCGAAAGATGAGTTTGACGTGGGCCTACCTAAAAGTACTGAGCACCGCATTCGTTTACAAGAGGACAAGCCGTTTCGTGAAAGGTCAAGACGAATTCCGCTGGGAGACTTGGATGATCTACGAGAACAGCTGAATGAACTGCAAAGAACTCAGGTGATCCAAGAGTCCAGGAGCCCATATGCATCTCCAATAGTAATGGTCCGGAAGAAGAATGGTTCTGTCTGCCTATGCATAGACTATCGTACGCTGAATCGGAGAACCATCCCAGATCAATATGCTACTCCTCGGATAGAAGATGCCTTACAGTGTTTGTCTGGAGCAAAGTGGTTTAGTGTACTAGACCTGCGAAGTGGGTATCACCAGATACCAATGCATCCTGAAGACAAAGAGAAGACTGCGTTCACCTGTCCATTGGGGTTCTTTGAATTCAACAGAATGCCTCAAGGCCTTACGGGGGCTCCAGCCACGTTCCAACGGTTAATGGAGAAGACAGTCGGGGACATGAATCTGATCGAAGTATTAGTGTACCTGGATGACATAGTTGTGTTCGGGAAGACTCTGGAAGAACATGAGCAACGTTTGGAGAAGGTCTTGGAGAGGCTCCATGAAGAGGGATTGAAACTGTCTCTGGAGAAATGTCAATTCTGTTTACCGTCTGTTACGTATCTGGGACATGTGGTCTCAGCAGAAGGCGTTTCGACAGATCCTCGGAAGTTGGAGGCCGTAGCTTCTTGGCCTAGATCCCGAAACGTCACTGAACTTAGATCTTTCTTGGGTTCTGTTCCTATTATCGAAGATTTGTAGGAGGATTCGCAAAAATAGCTCAACCACTGAACAAACTCCTACAGAAGAAAAGTACAGAAGAAGGCTGCAAGGTCTCCGACCGAAATCCGTCAGCACCAGGGCCAATGAAAGCTCGAGAGTCCATCCAGGGAGAATGGACCAGTCAATGCGAGGGTGCTTTTACGAAGCTGAAAGAGAGTTTAACTCAAGCTCCTGTCTTGGCCTACACGGACCCTCACAAGCCGTATGAGTTACATGTGGATGCCAGCAGAAAAGGTCTAGGAGGAGTCCTGTATCAAGAGTATGGTGGATTGCTGAGGCCTGTAGCATATGTGAGCCGGAGCCTTACGCCTTCAGAGAAGAATTATCCTACCCACAAGTTGGAGTTCCTAGCCTTAAAGTGGGCAGCGGTAGACAAGCTAAAGGACTATCTGTATGGAGACGAGTTTGTGATAAAGACGGATAACAATCCTCTTACTTACATCCTTACTACTGCGAAACTGGACGCAACGGGACATCGGTGGTTGGCAGCTCTGGCAGGGTTTCGGTTCAGCCTGAAGTATCGCCCTGGGGTGAATAATCGAGATGCTGATGCTTTGTCGAGAAGACCCTACACTACAGAATGGACTCGGTTAACTCCAGACGGGGTCCAAGCTTTGTGTCAAGGAGCAGAGCGTCGGGTCAAGGGAGGGGTTGAAGCGGAGGCCTTAGGAGTCATGGCTGCGGCTGTTCCGGAGTTCTACTGCAACCCTACGCAGTTGAGGGATGAAAGTCTGCCTACCTTTTCAAAACAGGACCTGAAAGCTGATCAGGCTAGAGACCCCTTGATTGCGTTACCATAAAGGCCCTAACTGCGAACCAGCGGGAAATTCTGCTGACCAATTCCCCAGATGGAGCCAGATTGGTTTATAAAGAGTGTGAACGGTTGAAGATGTTGGATGGGGTGGTCTACCGAAGGGGCCCCTCAACCAATGCTGAAGAGACCCAACAGTTGTTCCTTCCCACTAAACATAGGGAGAGTGTACTGCGATCGCTACATGATGAGCATGGACATTTGGGCGCAGAAAGGACTTTTAAGCTGGTGCGAGACAGGTTCTATTGGCCTTGCATGAGAGCTGAAGTGGAAAGTTACTGCCATTCATGTCTGAGGTGTATTCAAAGGAAGACCCTACCGACCCGAACTGCTCCAATGAGCCATCTGCAAAGTCAGGGACCCATGGATTTGGTGTGCATTGACTTCCTGTGCTTAGAGCCGGATGCTAGTGGGCAGGGAAATATTCTAATAGTGACTGATCACTTCACACGTTACGCCCAAGCCTTTTCTACGAAAGACCTACGCGCTCCGACAGTGGCAAAGGTTCTGATGGAAAAGTTATTTGTTCACTACGGCCTACCAAGGAGAATACACTCTAATCAGGGTAGAGACTTTGAAAGCCGACTTGTTGGGCAATTGCTGGAACTGTTGGGAATCCAAAAGACCCGAACTACACCATATCACCCTCAAGGTGATGCTCAGCCTGAAAGGTTCAATCGCACGCTTCTAAATATGCTGGGGACGTTGTCAAACACAGAAAAGCAGAGCTGGAGTCGTCACATAGCTACGATAGTACATGCATATAACAGTTCGGAGAGTGACGCCACTGGATACTCACCGTACCGTCTTATGTTCGGAAGAGAAGCTCGACTGCCGGTTGATTTGGCGTTTGGGCTATCTCTGGACCAGACGTCGGTAGCTTCCCATAGAAATTATGTGGATAGACTTCGAAAGAATCTGGCCTCTGCGTTTGAACAGGCTCGTTTGACCTCAGGAAACAGAGAGCAAAGGAACAAACGGAACTATGACTTGAAAGTTCGGATACAGGATCTACAACCCGGTGATAGGGTTTTGTTGAAGAACTTGGGTGCTGCTGCGAGGCACAAGTTGGCGGATAGATGGAGCTCTCAAGTCTACATTGTCTGCAAGCAACTGCCGGGTCTGCCGGTGTATCAAATCCAGCCGGATGGAAAGGCTGGGCCTCTTAAGAACTGGCACCGGAATCATTTGTTACCTTTGAGAGAGGCAGTGAGGATACCAGTTGAGGACGAACTTTCTCTGCCGAATCCGCCTGCTCCACGTTTGCCTCTCGTTACTCGGTCTCAGCAGACCCGGGCTGTCGAAGAGAGCGAAAGGGACAGTGAGGAAGAAAGTTTTTGTCTGGACTGGATGCGCCCACCGGAGCCTGAAGAGGTTATTTCGGTTCCTGATCGGTGGGAAAGTAATTTGAGGCCTGAGGCTCCTGAATTTCAGTTAGAAGTCCCCGAGACTATTGAAATCCCTGTAGCTCCTGAAGTCGAATCTTATGACTACAGTTCTATGCCTTCACTGGAAGGATCATACTCCGAAGAGATGTCTGCTCCAGTGGTAGAAAGAAGGACTGAACCAGCGCCTATAGTACTTCCACCTGAAGAGGAACTGATTGAGCCAGAACCAAAACGCTCTGTTCGACCGCCCCAGCGACTCACCTATGACTCACCAGGACATAGCACTGTAGAGGCCGTCACCACAGTGCGAAGGTTGCCCGAAGTGTCTGCTATGTTAGCTGAGGTAGTCCAAAGCATGAGTCAACTTGAGGAAGTGTATTTAACCCATTGTATGCTTGCTGCTGAGCCTGTATATGTTGCCTAATATGTGTTGAAATGTAATGCAACTGTTGTACCTCCTTGGAGAGACCCAAGAGTTCTAGGAAGGGGAGAGTGTAGCGCTGGTTTTAAATCCCCTGCAGTGTAGTACTTGCTTTTGGCCACCGGAGGGAGACAAGTGCGATGTGAGACACTGAACATTGGGACTACATTTCCCGGGATGCTTTGGGAGCGGACACAGGAAGTGGGTGGGACACACAGACGCTGACATCCTGAGCCTCGTGGAGAGAGCTGGCAGAGCGCGCCAGGGAGTGAGAGAAGCAAGACAAAGTGCTGCAGAACGTGACAGTGACCAGGCCGGAGCACAGCTGGGGCCTGACAGAGATAAAGACCGGGTTATTCAGCCTTACAAGAGGAAGACCCAGTGATTCACCAGAATAACCTACTCTGATACCAAGTGAGCGGGAAGACCCTGAGCTAGGAGCACCGCAGATCGATCTGACAGGGAGTGCAGGCGGTGAGCTGGACATCTTGCGGCAGCTACAGAAAAGCAAGACAGCGGATCCGGTGGCCCAGAAAATCCCAGTCAAAATCGAGCGGAGAGACGTCCTGGGTCGAGCGGAGCACAAAGTATCTGGCGGATGGGTGAGAGGCCTTCCAGGCCGTTGTGAAAATAGAAAGCACGCTGCTGTTTGTTTCAAAACCCACAGGGCCCCAACTTGACTAGTCGAAGATACCTCATAAATAATTCACTGGCCAGTTGAATATTGTACCTGGGTACCATCACACACACACACCTATATTTTTGGGACATAACCTGTACGGGACTCACTCCCCAACCACAAAGGGGGTTAAAGATATATTTTTCCCTTTTCCGCTGCGCGTTTCTCAAATTACGAAGCATTGTATTTCTTTTCCGCTGCGCGTTTCCCGCATTACGAAGTACTGTAAATATATATACGTATACCGTGTTATTCATTATATGCCATTTATTCTAGTAAACTATATAATTTATAAAATCCACGACGGTGCTGGAGTATATTTATTCCCTAGTGCGGGGAGACTGACCCGAGGTTCAATTTCAGCGGCTCCTCCGGGAGTGAGCGCTACACGTATTTTCACGTTTTGGGGATGGCTCCTGGCAGTGGTGTATTTAGGTTTTGTGCTGCCCTAGGCCTGACTAAACTCGTGCACCCCCTAATTTAAATTTGAGGCACCCGTTCCTGTCAAGGACACACCTCTTCCTGGTTAATCTCCACCCTTCCTCTTTAAACTCCACCTTTTCCTCTTAGAGCTCTGCCTTTTCCTCTCTTTATTTTAAAGGTGGATACCAAGTGCCTACTTGCATATTTTGTATACCATTTCAAATGTATCTATTGAGATAAATAAAACTATGAAATGTTTAAATTCAAGCATTTTTACAAAGAACAGCCACGCATGTCAAGTATACTGGATCACAGCTGCTCTAATTGGTTGAACAATAAAATCCACAGAAACGTGCACTGCATATGAGCGTATCACAGAGCTGCACAGCAATAAAACCCACAGAAATGTGCACTGTGTATGAGCATATCACAGAACTGCACAGCAATAAAACTCACAGTAATGTGCAGTGTGTATGAGCGTATCCCAGAGCTCCAGGGCAATAAAACTCACAGTACTATGCAGTGTGTATCACAGAATCCACAGCAATAAAAGTCCCAGCAATGCAATGTTTGGTGTTTGTCAGCGTTTCAGAATCCACAGCAATAAAAATTACAGCAATGCAATGTGCAGTGTGTATGAGTGTATCAGAATCCACAGCAATAAAACTCCCAGTAATGCAATGTGCGGGTCAGCGTATCAGAAGAATCCACAGCAATAAAACTCCCAGCAATGCAATGTGTGGTGTGTGTCAGCGTATCAGAATCCACAGCAATAAAACTCCCAGCAATGCAATGTGCGGTGTGTATGAGTGCATCAGAATCCACTGCAATAAAACTCCCAGCAAACCGAGTGTATATGAGCACACAGCAATTATTTATTCTACATTTACCGGCCTCCGTCCGCGGTAGGGCTGTGCAGAGTCAGCAGGGACTGTGTACAGACTCAGCAGGAGGTCCCTCCAGGCCACGTTAGGATCACGGCTGTGCCTGTGCGTGGAGCAATCTTGTCAGCAGTGGGGTGCCACTGCCAGAGGGTGCACCGTGGCTTTGATTCCCTTCCCGGTGGGTGTTCAGTCCAGAATAGAGTGACAGTCCATGTTAACGAAAGGGCGGGCAGCTGCATGCGTGCGTGTCAAGTGGTTCAGCCAGTCAGGTGGTACTGAGACTCAGTACCACCTGACTGGCCGGACCGAGTGTGATATCTAATAAACCATTTATTATTTTAATCTGCAGTAAAAAGTCTTTATTTATTTATCAATTTTTTTTGTACCTTTTAGTAATTTTTCAGAATTTTTTTGGCAAAATCCCCCCCTTTTTTTTTAATAGCGGTTCTTTTTTCTGTAACAGAACTTTTTATTATCAATCATAGGATCTTATATGTAAATTCCAGACATTTTTGTTCAGTAGTTCTTTTGAAAACAGCAGGCCATGGGTTTGCGGTGGCAGCATACAGCGGCCGACTCCATGCACTTTGGGGACCCTGCGGTGAATGGTGATTTCACTTCAGGGTGGGGAAATTTTATTCCCCGAAGTGCAGGGAACTACAGAACACCAAAATGTTGGCGTCATTTTGGTGCTCTGTGAGTAACCCATTTAGTGGTGAGGTTTTTTGTCGCCCCCTGGAAAGTGAAAGCCTAGGCCTTGCCTACCCAGGACATACTTGAAAATTAGTGACATCTCAATGTATCCTTCCTGGTAAAATAATTTGGAAAGTGCCGCCCTAGGCCTAGGCCTTGTTGGCCTAGGCCAAAATACACCAGTGGCTCCTGGACACAGCACACAGCACAGGCATTAGAGGTTTGTAGCAACATGTGGTGCTCTGGCTGCAGCTGACTTCAAGCTCTGAAGCCACCAGTCACTGGAAGGAGAAGCTGTAAGTAAAATGTGGAGCGGAATCCTCGCAGTCTCTGTGGATTCCGCTCCTTTACACACAATAAAGCCATAGCCAGTTCCAGAATCCATGTTTGGGTGTCCAAGGAAGCCCCCCTAACCCACCTCTGCAATGCAGAAATCCTTCAGATCTTTGAAACAAGTGCTGACATTCCACATTAGTGTTATCCAGTCCTGGTTATACTAAGTGCTGGGCTAAAAACTTTAAAAAAAAAGCACTGCCAGGCTCAGCCGGCTCACTGACCCATCGGCCCCTCTGGATTCTCCTGGTGCTCCAGATGGCCAGTACATGCCTGGCAGTGACACACAGGAAAACCGCATATATGACCTCATGCAACAAGGGTTTATTTGTATGAAATCCAAATAAGGCAGCAGACAGGTAGCAGGATAATAAATTTGTAAGGGCTGAGTAATGGAGAAGAACAGGACAGGAAAAGGGCTGACAACACAAGGCAAGGAGGAATGACAGAGGTGAGGAATTACAATAGGACAGGGTGTAACAGCAACTGGGTGCACTGGTCTCCAGCTTGTGGTCCAGACCCAAAGCTGCTACAGCGTTCGTCCCTTCTCTTCAGCCAAGCGGATCCGCAGCAGCTTCTCACAACCCTCAGCCAGAACTTGAGGGAGTGCAATGTATCTCTCCCCAAAACACCAGACACACCGTTAGTGCATGGCAAAAATGAATGAATTCTTTAATGAAAATGAGAGCAGTTTTATGGACAGCGGGGGGGGGGGGGTGACATGACACAATCAACAGAATACATTATCTACAGGAGTTGCAATCCTAGACAAATCACTGAAGCCTAATTAGTTACACAATAGATGGGATTAACAAACACGAGATTAAACTAAGAACAAACAGATAGAGAACAGAAACATCTACATTGTATCTCTAGCACAAACTAACTCTTGAAATACAGCTTCAAGATTAAATGTATTTGTAAATCATTAACCATTAGGTGACCCTTATGCCCATTGTCCTTGAGAACTGGCTTTGCCAACTTGGTCCACGATCTCTTGGCAAGAGGCCAGCATTTACACCACTCCAACAGGCACAGAGGCCAAGTAAAGTCTGGGCAAGGATGCAAAGGAGGGTGAGGGCACAAAGGTAGAGGGAGCTTTGGTTACTCAGGGTAACATTACCGAGACACAGAGGGCAACACACAAGGAGACTTACAGAACACAGGACTAAGGCAGAGGCAAGGCCAAGGCAGGGGGGCTAGAGTAGCAGTGGGTTGCAAGGCTGGCTGGATACACAGCGGTTTAGCAAGGCTAGATCGCGGTGAGTTAGCAAGGCTGGATCACAGTGAGTTAGCAAAGCTGGATCATGGAGGATTAGCAAGGCTAGGCTGGATCACGGTGGGTTAGCAAGGCTGGGAAACGGGATCCCAGGTAACAGGCTTCTTGCTACCAGCTATCAGGAGTGCTTGGCAATGCAGAAGCACAGCCTGATGGGAGCTCCACCCTTAAGTAGGGAAGCACAGGCAGTGAATTGGGAGCACCTGAATCTTCTGCAGTGCTCGCAGGAGTGGTCAGGACCTTGCAGGAAATGTGCTGCCATGGTTTATTTTGGCCTTCCTGACGGCGGCGGCGGGAGCCATGACCCACTCTTTTTCATTCAGGTGCAATCTGTCACAACAATAAAGAATGTGCCAGGTCAAGATGAGTCTAGTGGTTCTTAACTCTTTCATTACCAAAGATGAGCTAACTCGAATTTACATTGTAATTAAGAGAAAAGCAATCATTAGCATATCAAAACACCATTTGCACATTTTTAAAGACAGGATTGACAAGATTGACAAGACAGAGAAATGAAATCCAATGTGAAATTTCACTAATAACCAGGAGGAGGGCAGAATACAGGGAGAGATCTGGGGTCACTCATTACTTTACAGAGGTAAGATTCAGGGGGTTGTAATTTGCTGCAAGTCCCTGTACAGTACAGATACAGGTATTACTGTAATTTCTTCACAGAGGAATTATGCCAGATACAGATAGTATTTTTTACAGGTATTTTTTCTCAGAACAATTTCAGCGCAAAATTTCTATTTTACTTTATATTTGTTAACTTCACATCCCACGTTTGAAATAAATGTTTTGATACTATTTTTTTAACAAAAAGCACTTGGTAGTGAAGGGGTTAAATACCAATATCATGTATCACCAATCTGTATCACCAATATCATGTATCATCAATTCTGTATCACCTTTTGTCTTTTCACTCTAACAAATGGCATACATGTATATCATAAACTGCTATTACGTTGATGATGTTCATTTAGGTTCGCTTTCAGTCAGGACAGACACACAATGAGGATGACAAAGATGGTGCAAAGGCATAAGAGGAATAGGGCAGGAGCACACCAGCACTGTATGTGCATCTATTTACCATGTCAGTCCTCTTTATAACATTACTTATTTTATTTTAGGGTTCGGTTTGATAGTTGTGTTAATTTTATGGATAGGGTGAGCGTGACAGGATGGCCGCCACTTTGTTTATTTTATGCCTATTTTGTATTTATTCATTGTGCAATAATGCTCATTTGTTTCCCCAATTTGTATATATGTAGTCCCAATGTTTAAATTGTCCCCAAATACACCCTGCTTTGCCCAAAATTGTGTTTTTTCCTGGCCCCTGTGCAAGAACTTGTCAGGCCCGGTTGCGTGCCGTGTCGGATGTGGCAGCATCCCTGCCCAGCCGGTGCTCCGGCCAGGGTTGTGGGAATGTGGCTGGGCCAACAGCCAGTCAGGTTCCCGGCGTATGGGCAGCATGGCTCACCTCCTCAGCGTGGCTTTGGTCCCCGGGGTGGTCAGATGACGGCTCCTCTGCCGCCGGCCTTTGGTGGTCGTCGGGAGCTCCAGGCTGCTGGGCCTGGCTGAGCCGCAGACCAGACGTGCACCTGATGGGCTCTGTCAATATGGCGCACGTCAATGACGTCATTGGCGGCCCGACATGCAGGAGGAGCTACCAGGTATAAAAGCTAGTTGGCCCACTTGCTCCAGTTTTGAAGCAGTTCCCAGCTCTTTCTACTCCCTTAATATTGATGCGTTATTGTGGATCTCTGTGCACCGACCTGGCATGTGACCTCTCTACCTTGTGTACCTCTCCTGCCCCAACCTTGGCTCGTTGATTGTCCATTCCAGAAACATCAATCCTGTGCCTTATAGCTTTGCTCCTGGGTTCCTTCCAGTGCTTTTTTTCTGGAAAAGTAGGTGGGGGTACTCTCACGTCCGATGACAAACTGATTATTATGACTATTTTCATGTCCTAATAAACAATAGTTGTAGCTCACTTATGGGAGGACACTATAAAAGGGAACCATGCTTTTTAATACTGTTTTCCTTTAAATGAACTACAACTATTGTTTTAACCCTATGGGGGTTATCCACTAAGTGCCTATGTTGCAAAAAAAATCTGTATTGCAGTGCAGTTAGCTGTTTTTTTTGCAACACTGGCACTGAGTGGATAATTCCCTAGCATTTGTGAACACCACAACAATGAAACACCCAGTTTTGCTGAGTATGTATGAGCTCCACAGCAATGAAACTCACAGTAATGCGCAGAGTGTATGAGCTCCACAGCAATGAAACAGTAATACGCAGAGTGTATGAGCTTCACAGCAATGAAACTCACAGTAATGCACAGTGTGTATGAGCTCCACAGCAATGAAACAGTAATGTGCAGTGTATGAGCTTCACAGCAATGAAACTCACAGTAATGCGCAGTGTATGAGCTCCACAGCAATGAAATTCACAGTAATGCGCAGTATATATGAGCACCACAACAATGAAACTCACAGTAATTTGCAGTGTGTATGAGCTCCACAGCAATGAAACTCACAGTAATGTGCAGTGTGTATGAGCTTCACATCAATGAACCTCACAGTAATGCGCAGTGTGTATGAGCTCCACAGCAATAAAATTCCACTATCCACCAACTGTTTGAATAATATTGGGGTACTCCAATGAGAGGGTGTTTGACCTTGAGAACACCCCCACATGGTGGTAACAGCAGGACCCAGGTGAAGATACCTGTGTTGCCAGAGCTGATATTTTTAAAAGCTGGTTCGTAGTGTATTTACTTATTTATTTATTTATAAAGTATTTTACCAGGAAGGATACATTGAGATTTCTCTTGTTTTCAAGTAGGAAGCAGCAGCATTTTTTTTCTTTGCTCTGAGGCCTGCCTGTCACTGAGTGCCTGCAGTGCAATGCAGCCAGGACTTAAATTTCCACCTTCTCACCTTCCAGGGTGCACCACACACTGTCTGGAACCGCTGGGGAGGCTGGGGGTAAGGCGGCAGTGTAGACGTCTTTTGGCACGCCCTCCTCTTGACATCATCAGATGTCCCCCCCTTTTCCTTTGTTTTCACATGCTTCCATTACCCATCCCCCCTCCCCCCAGCAACGAGCTTAAACCGGATTGCTGTGCCACTTCTAACCCTTTGTTTCAATGCTGTGCGTGTTTCCATTGTTTCTGTACCTTCCCCTGTGTGTGTTTTAACCAGTTGTAAAATGTAAATAAACCAAGTCTCAGATTGGTTTTCAACCTGTAAGGATCTCCTGTGTTTGACTTGGTTTTGGGCCAGAATCAGAAGTTCTGTGAGATACTGACAGCAAGGGAAGAATTCTGCAAGTGGACAGGAATCCCACACGTCACATGTGATGTCTTAGATCCTCCACTCCCAGGGGCGGACTGACAAGTCGGTCCGATCGGACCTCGGCCGAGGGCCCAGGCCTAGCTGAGGGCCCGGGCCCAGGGGCGGACTGAGCCATCGGGCCACTCCCCGAGGGCCCCGATGGGAAGGGGGCCCGGATTGGCCCTGTGGTCCAGGCAGGAACCTGGTCTCCCATTTGATTGGGCAGCGTGTGGGATCAATCTCCCACAAGCTGCCGGAAGTAAAGGCCCTGCGGAGGGGGGGGGTGGAGGAGGAGGGAGAAGAGGCTGCCTGACCAGCAGCTCACATGGGGAGATGCTGGCTCCGCCCATTCCCCTTCCACTGCCGCTTGATGCAGAGCCTCCCCTGCTGTGCTGGATGTGTCCAGCATGTGCAGGGAGGGGGAGTCAACGGAGACAAGCCAGGAGACAGACCATGATTCTAACCTGTGATTATAACAAGCAGGTGTTTGTGTGTGTGTTTGAGCAGTGTGTGTGTTTGAGCAGTGTGTGTGTTTGAGCAGTGTGTGTGTGAGCAGACTGTTTGAGCAGTGTGTGTGTTTGAGCAGAGTGTGTGTGTGTGAGCAGAGTGTGTGTGTGTGGGCAGAGTGTGTGTGTATGAGCAGTGTGTGTGTGAGCAGTGTGTGCGTGTGTGAGTGCAGAGTGTGTGTGTGAGCAGTGTGTGTGAGCGCAGAGTGTGCGTGTGTGAGCAGTGTGTGAGCGCAGAGTGTGTGTGTGAGCAGTGTGTGAGCTGTGTGTGTGAGCTCAGAGTGTGTGTGAGTGTAGTGTGTGTGTGTGTTTGAGCATAGTATGTGTGTGACGGTTATGCGTGTATTTCTTTTTTTGGGGTTAACATTTTATGGGCATGGCACAGGGGGCCCCAGGATCTCTTATTGCTCGGGGGCCTCATTAGTTGTCAGTCCACCCCTGTCCACTCCCATGACTGGGGGTTGTCACGTTTTCCCAGCGCAGCCAGGCCCCCTGGTGCTGAGAGCTCTTCTCAGCCTTCATGGTTTTCGGGGTTAATCTGTTTTGGCTCCCCGCCCCTGGAGTCTTAGTGTCTAATTAGAACTTTGGTCACATGACCTGCACTGCCCTTTATATATGGCCAGCAGTGCACTAGTTCTTTGGTCCAGTATAGATCTTCTCTGCTGTGTGCCTGCATTCTGTATTTTGATTTTGATTATTCTGGTATCTGACTCCTGGCTTTGTATCCTGACATTTCTTGCAAATAACCCCTGGTACTGTATATTTATATATTGGTTCATGACTCCTGACTTTGTATCCTGACGTTTCTTGCAAATAACCCCTGGTACTGTATATTGATATCCTGGTTCCTGACTCCTGGCTTTGTATCCTGACGTTTCTTGCAATTAACCCCTGGTGCTTTATATTGATATCTTGGTTCATGACTCCTGGCTTTGTATCCTGACATTATACTGAACCCACTCAAGCCTGCTGGTATGTGTTCTTTGTTAATTATATGCTGCACATGGTGTTTAATATGCTTATAGAACTGCATAAGGCAATGGAGTCTCTGGGCTTATCACCTACAGTGGTTAACCAATTAGCACCACCCAGCAGCACATGTACTCCCATGTCAGAGAAAGAGAGGCGCAGGCTTTATAATCTTTGTTTCTATTGTGCCAGTTTGTTGCACTCCATAAATGACTGCCTGCTAAAGCAAGTGCGCCCTGAGACTGGCAAGGTGCCAGTGCGCAGAGACTGGCAAGGTGCCATTGCAACCTGAGTCTGGCAAGGTGCCAGTGCGCCCTTAGTCTGGCAAAGTGTCCATTGTGCCAACATCTCGCAGTCAGGCCACAAAAGCCAGACCTTGTATTGGGTCAGATGGTGCCAGGCCCCGTTATGGGTCAGATGGCACCAGGCCCCGCTACGAATCTAATGCTGTCAGACCCCCTGTACCGTCCAGGTCTAGGAGAACCCTTTCTAGGCCTGTGGACCAGGCCTGTGGAGGGGGCAACTGACGCTCCAGACCCAGCCAGGCTTCCTGCTTATAGGTCAGATGGTGCCAGGCCCCGTTATGGGTCAGATGGCACCAGGTGCCTTTATGAATCTACTGTCGATAGACCCTCAGTACCGTCCAGGTCTAGGAGAACCCTTCCTAGGGTAACCAGGCCTGTGGAGGGGGCAACTGACGCTCCAGACCCAGCCGAGCTTTCTGTTTCTGATTTCGAGGAACAAATGGAGTATGACTCCTTCTCGGCCATAGGGTCAGAGGAGGATGAAGAAATGGAGATTGCTCCCATAATGGCTTCTTGTATGTGGCCTCTCCAAACGGCCAGACACCCAAATGGTGGTCCAGGGCGTCGTATAGTTACAGGTTGTATTACCTGCGGTGCTGTTCGCCTATCCATATCACCCACCGTACTCCTAGTGCCAAGTGGCGAGGCCACAATCTTGGAGTCTGGCAGCGAGGCAGCAATCATGGAGTCTGGCAGTATACTTGTAATCCTGGAATCCTGTGGCGAGGCCGTAATCGTTATGTCAAGTAAAAGGTCCACTGTGCCTTCATCGCACGGTGAAGCTGCACAGTCTGGTCCTGGCGATATGCCAGTGATGTCTGGTTTTGGCAATGTGCCACCCATGATGCCCGATGCTGGCAGTGTGCCACCCATGATGCCCGATGCTGGCAATGTGCCACCCATGATGCCCGATGCTGGCAATGTGCCACCCGTGATGCCCAATGCTGGCAATGTGCCACCCGTGATGCCCAATGCTGGCAATGTGCCACCCGTGATGCCCGATGCTGGCACGGTGTCCGAGTCAAGCTGTGTGCCAGCGATGCCCAATCCTGGCATGGTGTCGGAGTCAAGCTATGTGTCAGTGGTTACAGCGATGCCCAATCCTGGCATGGTGTCCAAGTCAAGCTGTGTGTCAGCAATGCCCAAACCTGGCGTGGTGCCAGTCATGTCCGTTCATGGCAGGAAGCCAGCCATGTTTTCTACTCGCGGGATGCCAGTGTTGTCTGGTTCAAGTAAAGAGAGGCCATTATTACCCGATCCTGTCAAGGTGCTTTCCATGTCGAGCTGCGAGGCAGCTGTAACCCCTGTGTTGAGTCACAAGACCACTGTGTCCATGTCCCACAGTGGGTCCACTGATGTCCAACCCAGTAGTAAGGCACATATGGAAACGTCTGGTAGTGCCTCCACCAGTGCCATGAATGGTCATTTCTACCATGTCTCGGTCAAAGAGGAGAAGTAAAAGTATGACCAGCTCTAGTCCAGTTGGGTCTAAGGATGCCACGCTCCACTTTGGGTCCGCAGATGCCACGCTCCGCTCTGGGTCCGAGGATGTCACGCTCTGCTTTGGGTCTGATGAGGCCCTACATCGTTCCTGTTTTGAGGAGATCCAGTTATCCGGTAGTCTGACCGGTACCAAGATCCCCATATGGAGCCATGTGCCCAAGGGTTATGTCAGAACACCTTCTGGGGTTTTGGTTCGTGAGGTTCAGTTGGCGGAGACATCCAGTGTAGGGAGTTGGATCAAGGGGGATTCTGACTCCGAGTGAGCGTGTGACAATTCTGATGGGGGCTTGTTTTTTGCTGTTGCTGTGGGTGCCCAGGGGTCACCTTTTGGCGGGAGGATACTGTCACGTTTTCCCAGCGCCGCCAGGCCCCCTGGTGCTGAGAGCTCTTCTCAGCCCTCATGGTTTTCAGGGTTAATCTGTTTTGGCTCCCTGCCCCTGGAGTCTCAGTGTCTGATTAGACCTGTGGTCACATGCCCTGCACTGCCCTTTATATATGGCCAGCAGTGCACTAGTTCTTTGATCCAGATTAGATCTTCTCTGCTGTGTGCCTACATTCTGTATTTTGATTTTGATTATTCTGGTATCTGACTCCTGGCTTTGTATCATGAAGTATATTGATATCCTGGTTCCTGACTCCTGGCTTTGTATCCTGACATTTCTTGCAATTAATCCCTGGTACTGTATATTGATATCTTGGTTCATGACTCCTGACTTTGTATCCTGACGTTTCTTGCAATTAATCCCTGGTACTGTATATCGATTTTCTGGTTCCTGTTTCTTGTTCTGCATTTGCTGTATTTGAGTGTATCTAGTGTAGCAGCTTATTGATTTGGATTATCCTCAAGGATCTCTTTCTAGTTAGAACCGTTGTTGCTAGATATCCCTTTGTCATTTCTGGTTAACCCCTGTTATTCATTGTGTGTACTTCCCACCCTGTACTCTGTATAGACAGAAGGCCATACAAGGACCTTACCCAGTGCAGGGCTTTCATCTTGTGTTTGTATCCTGTCCTGTTTCCTCTGGTTCTATTGTATCTTGTGTCCAGGGTTCTGCATGATGCAGAAAGACACATACCTGCCTAAATGACTTCCTAAAAGACACAGCACAAATGGCCCCCCTTTGGCACCCGAGGGGGGAAAATGTGACAGAGGGGCTATGATCCAGAGGAGCATTCCTGGGAGCCCGCATCCCATGGCTATGCCTCGACCCATGTTCATGACTTCTACCGGGCTCACCTGGGCCACCCAGGCTATTTGCGTGTCCAGAGGCTCCACCTCCTGGGGGGATTCTGTCAGGCCCATTGGCCCACCGGCGTTGGATGCAGCCACTTCCTTGCCCAGCCGGTGCTCTGACCCGGGGTGCTGGGATGCGACTGGGTCAACAGCAGGTTGGGTTTCCGGCGCATGGGCAGCCTGGCTCACTTCCTCAGCGTGGCTTTGGTCCCTGGGGTGGTCAAATGATGGCTCCTCTGCTGTCAGCCATTGGTGTCTGCTGGAGCTCCAGGCTGCTGGGCCTGACTAGGCAGCAGACCAAACGTGCAACCGCTGAGCTCTACCAATATGGCGGCCAAGCCTGCGGTGCACGTCAATGGCGTCATTGGTGGCATGGCATGCAGCAGGAATTACCAGGTATAAAAGCTGATTGGCCTATGTGCTCCTTTCCCCAGTGTTGAAACAGTTCCCAGCTCTTCCTACTCCCTTAATATTAATACGTTATTGTGGATCTTTGTATACCGACCCGGCCTGTGATTTCTACCTTGCGTACCTCTCTTGCCCCGACCTAGGCTTGTTGAATGACCATTCCAGAACCATCAATCCTGTGCCTTATAGCTTCGCTCCCTGGGTTCCTTCCCTTTCCTCACCTGGGATACCTGACAGCACTGAACCAGCCACCAGCCGAGAATTGCCCGCCAGACTTTAACCCCGAGCGCTCCAGCCTCCATTCACCCCACCATGGTGCTTTTTAAGTGTTGTGTCCCTAAAGAGTGCAGCCTGCTTTGGGTTGATTCCTGAGGGGGACCTCCAATGGGTACACCAACATCTGAGCTCCCTGCTACAGCAGAGAGCGTGTCACTCAATGGACCTACTGCCCAGGTACACTTCACCAACTGCTGGACTTCTGCACCGCTTGGTCCCCCATCTGTGAATCAGGGTCGCTCCACTGGGAACACCCCTAAATAACTGTGCAAGGTAAAGTTGGGACATCGGACTGCTCAGGACACATAATCGGTGCATCGGTCCGCACAAGCGGCCAAATGGGCTTGTGCTCGGGGCAGTGGAAATTCCACAAATTGGGCTTGAACCAGAGGTGGTGACAATCCATTGTATGTTAATCTACTGGGCTTGCACTAGAGGCAGTGGTAACTCATTCAATGAATAGAAATTGGGCTTGGGCTTGGCATGGTGTTGCCCCGGGATATTTGAGGGCAGGCAGGAGTGGGGACAGTTTCATATAAATATAACCTGATGTTCTGCTGAATACCTATACGTACTTGATTTACCCCTACATTGACTTTCAGACAGTGCTTGGGGGAATATTCTATAAACTTTATTTATTTCTCTGATGGATTTCTACAGATGCTGATTGATTTCTTGATTCTCTGGAGCAAGGGAGACTTTTACGGCTCATCTACTCTTTCAGATAGCATTAGGGTTACTTTTAGTCCCAACTAATTTTGCGCAATTTTTCATTGCAATCTTTACTACAGTTCTATCATGCGTGCTTTATTTTTAGACAATGGATACTAACCATAACCCTATAACTAACACTAGTGTTCTTTTTGCTCCACAGTATGATGTTAATATGTACAGAAATATTGACACGTGGTGTCATTTATAGATGAGCAACTACTTTTTTAGTCGGCAGAGTTGGCTCTAGAGTATTGTATCACTTTTTATTTTATCTGTAGCCACAAGAGGTCAATTTGGTGATATTAAACCAAATCTACTTGAAAATGCTTCTGTGAAACCAATATCTCTGCAAATTAAGAGGTACTAGGCTGTCCACAAGAGGGCTTTTTATAAAAAGCCAAGCATTTGCTAATTGCTATCATATAATAAATGAATATGTGTTTTTTAGCCTGTATTGCTACCACTGAAGCACTCCTCCTTTAGGCAAAATGTAGATGAACAATTGCATTATCACACATTAATTTTCTTTCTTTTGGGTGATCAACCAGAACTGAGTTACTATACCACTGAGAAATATTTTCTCAATTTACACATGTTGCTGTACTGTTGAACTAGTGAGGTGCATTTGTAAAATAAAATAATTTTCTTAATTTACACATGTTGCTGTACTGTTGAACTAGTGAGGTGCATTTGTAAAATAAAATAATTTTCTCAATTTACACATGTTGCTGTACTGTTGAACTAGTGAGGTCTGTATTGAAATGTAAAAATAAAAAATTTAGAAAAATAATTAAATTTTGCTTAGACATAAAGAAATAAAGCAGTAAGCAAAGGCCGTGCAGGGCCTCCATAAGACTGTCATAACAGCACTAAAACAAAAGAAAAATGAAAAACACCAAGATAACTTGGTGAAAAATCATAAATGTCCTCAGTAAGTGGCACAAAAAATGAGGGAGAGTATCAGAAAATAAAGGCACCGCTTGCAGGGGAAGGAAACGGGGGCGGGGGGAGTCCCACCGAAGGCTAGAATGCAAAATAGGGTCCGCAGAGTCACAGAAGATGAGGTAGAATGTCACCCCAACAAAAATGCAGCTCGAAAAGCACAAGGGGAGAAGTGATTTGGTGAAGCTTCTGATGGATCCGAGTAGAGTCCCGCTCCAGAAAGCTCAGACCAGGCCTCAACCGGGTCAGAGATAACAAGGGGCACCTTCCTGTGAGTCACCACAAGGGAACCAGACAGTACCCAACAGTATCCTTAGCGACCTCAACGACATCTCTCTGAGCACTCGGGGGGGGGGGGCATCACGGCTTTGCGGATCTGGAACACCGTGCTGAACACCTCCGATGCATCAGGAGACGATCCTGACACATAGTGTGTCAGGCGGATCACATAGGGGAGTAGGTCTGCCATGGTTACCGATTCCAGGACACCTGGGACTCGAATATTGCGCCTGCGGTGTCTAGATTTGAAGGTCTCCATGGAGAGGGTCAGGAGATCAACCTGAGACCTTAAGGCGCTTACCTGAGACAAGAGGACAGCCTGCTCCGCAACAACGTCAGCGGTTTGTGCCTGGACTTCCATCACCTGGGAACATACCACCTCCACTTCAGAACGTACCCCGGACATCTCAGCCAACCACAGAATTTTAATTTCGGCAATAAAACTGCGGTAGTCCCCCATCGTGCTGAGGCACGTGCAGGGCGGACTGACCACTAATGGGGCCCCCGGGCAATAGGAGATCATGGGGCCCCCTTGTGCCACTCCCACAGAAGGCCACACTCCTACATCGCAACACCCTCATATACATTGTTGTGTAAAGAAATATATTCTTAAAATAATTATTTTAATGAGTTAAGAAAATCCACTCAGGCCCCAAGTAAATTGGGGAATCCATTGCGCCCCCTCCAGACTTACAGATGGCTACTGCTTTGCAGCAGCAGTCATCACCCACTCATTGCAACCAAAGCTGCATCGCGGCACAGAATGTCCCTGTGGCAAACATGGAAAGCTGCAAAGGTTTATAAAACACTGTACATTACTGATACACTTGTACACACTGCACATTACAGAGCTCCACAACAATAAAACTCACAGCAATGTGCGGTATGTATGAGGGTATCACAGAGCTCCACAGCAATAAAACTCACAGCAATGTATGGTGTGTTTGAGCGTATCACAGAGCTCCACAGCAATAAAGCAATAAAACTCACGGTAACATGTAATGTGTATGAGCTTATCACAGAGTGCCACAGCAATAAACCTCAGTGGTGTGCGGCATGTATGAGCGTATCACAGAGCTCCACAGCAATAAAACTCACAGTAATGTACGGTGTGTATGATCTTATCACAGAGCTGCACAGCAATAAAACTCACAGTAACATGCAATGTGTATGAGCGTATCACAGAGCTGCATAGCAATAAAACTCACAGTAATGTACAGTGTGTATGAGCGCATCACAGAGCAATACAGCAATAGAGCTCTCACGGTAAAGGCAGTGAGTCTGAGCGTAGACAGGATACACAACAACAGACCTAACAGTAGAGGCAGTGAGTATGAACGTGCAAAGGATCCACAGCAATAGTCCTCTAATGGTAAAGGCAAGGAGTATGAGCGTATACAGTAACTAAATTAAAATGTACACACAAAACCGTTTTATTTTCACAAAGCACATGTTATATAGGCAAAAAAAGTTTCTACTAAATAAAATACATCAAAAACTACTGTTAACCACTTCGCTGCGGAGGACGCGCTCAGCGCGTCCTGCGGCAGGAAGGGTTGGCTGTGGAAGACGCGCTGAGCGCGTCCTCCCGAAGCAGCCTGCGATCGGCCAGATTCCAGCCGATCGCTGTGCCCCCCGGTGCAGGCTGACATCCAAGATGTCAGCCCGTCAATCCGGGACCGCCGCGGGCACAATAGATGTCATCGCGGCGGCGCGATGACATCTATTTCAGGCGTCCCCCCCGCGTGTGCGGAGGAGGCGCCTGAAAGGGAGGGGGGGAGGTCCTTCGGACCTCTCTCCCTCCCGATCGCCGGGGTCCTGAGCTTAATGCCAGGCACCGTTTGGAAGGGCACAGCCTGCCCTTCCAAATGGTACCTGGCATTAACCCCATGGGGGCCGGATCACGAATCGGCGCCGAAAAGCGCCGGTTTGTGATCCTTTCCCGGAGCTGGCCGACATCTTGGATGTCGGCCAAGCCTCCGGGAACTCCCCCTGAGGACTGGCGTCATCGTGCATAGAACGATGACGCTAGTCCTGGAGTTAACCCCTAGCTGCCACCAATGGTGGAGATAGGGGGTTCCAATGAACCCCTATCTCCTGATCTGTGGCAGCTAGTGGTTAATGTTTGATATCGTTGGATCGGCCAGAGCATGGCCTTTCCAACGATATCAAACATGACTGTGAAATTGTTTTTAATAAAAAAATAATAATAATAAAAAAATAAACAAGTTTTTTATTTTTTATTTGTTTTGTTAATGCAGCAATATTGTTCCCATTTAATTTATAATGTGAACAATGATGCTGCACTAACGATTTTTGTATGGGGTGCGTTTGTTAAAAATAGCGAAATTTTCCCCAAAAAAAATGTAACGAGACCCCATTTCTAATTTTTTTAACAAGCGCACCCCATACAAAATATAATCGCAAACGATCGCATGTTAAAATGTGAAAAAAAACACTTTACACGTTGTAAATTTTTGAAAATTCAAATTTTATTGCATATTTTGTTATAATATACAGACAGGACATAACGTATACATATAATAATGACATATTATGAATCTTCCGAGTCTGCCGGAAAGAACGATATATAATATGTCTGGGTCATATAAAAAATAAGGCTTCAAAACGTGGTTAAACATGATGAGCGAAACCGGTAAAAATGACCTCAGCACACAGGCGGGAAATGCCTCAGCAGCGAAAGGGTTAATTTAATAGGAATAGTATAAAAATATAAAAAAAAGGTAACCCCATATCATATATATTATAGGAACACGGAGCACTGTGTATAGAGTAGGGATGCATTGATACCACACACAGACATATACATATATATCAACACGCAGACCTAAATATACATATATATCAACACGCAGATATATATATATATACACTCACCCACAGACCTCAGACCATATATACACATACGCACATGGGGGGTGGCATGTGGACAATCTCAACTAAATGCGCCCCCCATTTGGCTGATCCCTCCAGAAGAAATGTTGAACCAGACAGAGCAGAGAATATATATACTATTCTCTGCTCTATCGGGTTCAACATTTCTTCTGAAGGGATCAGCCAAATGGGGGGGGAAATTAGTTGCCAAAATGTGTGTGTAATACAAGTCTGGATATATATATTTATAAGAATATAGATATATATCTTATCTATATATATATCATACCTGCCCTTACCTTCCCCTATAAATTTGCTAAAAATATACACGCAAAAAAACAAACCACTGCCTGAGACCCCGCACAGCCCACATGTCACCCCCTCTACCTGGCTGAATGTATCTAGTATATATAATTAAATACATTCAGCAAGGTAGAGAAAGAAAAAAAAAGTTTTATTTTATGTTCCCGGGGACATTTAATAATGCCCTCGGATTTTATTTTTTTTAGAAATGTGTCGCCTTACCTTAGCCTGGTGGTCAGTGGGGGCTCCCTGGATCCTGGTTGTGGGAGGTCTACAGTGGCCGCAAGTGCAGTGGCTCCCTCCCTGCACCGCCTGTCTCTGCCACATGTACCCGGGCGGCTAGCTCTGTCATCCGGCGGCCGCATGCTCCTCAAGGGGATACTTGGGAGGCCCCGGCAGGCTGCCCTCTACAGTGCCTGATTAGAGGGCCGTGTCTGCCTGATGTTTTAGTAACAAGAATGTTTTATCCCATAGGCTTCAATCTTAAAAATATTCCCGTTTTAATTCAATATCTAATAAACCATTGCTTATAATATTCTGCAGTAAAGAGTATCTTTATTTCAAATTTTTTTTGTATTTTTTAAGCATTTTTTATACTTTTTTCAATTTGTTTTTCGAACTTTTAGTGAAAGTCCCAAAAAAGTTCGAAGTTCTCGAACTTTCAAACAGCCGATGTTCGATTCGAACTCTGAACAGATCCGAACCGAACGCTCATCCCTAATCCACAGCAATAGACCTCTAACAGCAAAGGCAGTGAGTATGAACGTACACACAGGATCCACAGCTGTTCTTTTGAAGTTTTTATATATATATATATTTATTATTACTAACACTATTATTTTCATATAGTGTGCATAGGTATTAGCTACAACTAAATATTGCAATATTTCCTACCACAATTTTATTTAAACACATCGTCCGTCACTGGGGTTTGGGTCGAAATCCCTACAACCAGGTTCCCTAATGCCAAAATCCCGACGGTCAACTTCCCTACACATTCAACTCACTGACGGCCAACTTCCCTACACGGCCAACTTCCCTACACAGACAACTCCCTGACGGCCAACTTCCAGACATCCAAAATCCCAGCGGCTAACACTAACCCTACTCCCTAACCCCCTAAACCTAACGCCCTAAACCTAGCCCTATCCCCCTACCCTAACCCCCCTAATCGGAGCCCTAACCCTAACCCCCTAAACCTAACCCCCTAAACCGAACCCTAACCTCTAAACCTAGCCATAACCCTAACCCCCTAAACCTAGCCATAACCCCCCTAAACCTAGCCCTAACTCTAACCCCCTAAACCTAGCCCTAACCCTAACCCTCCAAACCTAGCCCTAACCCAAACCCCCCTAAATCTAGCCCTAACCCTAACCCCCTAAACCTAGCCCCTAAACCTAGTGTAGCGCTGGTTTTAAATCCCCTGCCATTGTAGTACTTGTTTTTGGCCACCGGAGGGAGACAAGTGCGATGTGAGACACTGAACATTGGGACTACATTTCCTGGCATGCTTTGGGAGCGGACACAGGAAGTGGGTGGGACACAGACGCTGACATCCTGAGCCTCGTGGAGAGAGCTGGCAGAGCGCGCCAGGGAGTGAGAGAAGCAAGACACAGTGCTGCAGAGCATGACAGTGACCAGGCCGGAGCACAGCTGGGGCCTGACAGAGATAAAGACCGGGTTATTCAGCCTTACAAGAGGAAGACCCAGTGATTCACCAGAATACCCACGCTGATATCGAGTGAGCTGGAGGACCCCGAGTTAGGAGCACCGCAGATCGATCTGACAGGGAGTGCAGGCAGTGAGCTGGACATCTTGCGGCAGCTAAAGGAAAGCAAGACAGCGGATCCGGTAACCCATAGAATCCCAGTCAAAATCGAGCGGAGAGACGTCCTGGGTCGAGCGGAGCACCAAGTATCTGGCGGATGGGTGAGAGGCCTTCCAAGCCGTTGTGAAAATAGAAAGCACGCGGCTGTTTGTTTAAAAAACCCACAGGGCCCCAACTTGACTAGTCGAAGATACCTCATAAATAATTCACTGGCCAGTTGAATATTGTACCCGGGTACCATCACACACACACACCTACATTCTTTGGGACAAAACCTGTACGGGACTCACTCCCCAACCACAAAGGGGGTTAAAGATATATTTTTCTCTTTTCCGCTGCGCGTTTCTCGAATTACGAAGCATTGTATTTCTTTTCCGCTGCGCGTTTCTCGAATTACGAAGCATTGTATTTCTTTTCCGCTGCGCGTTTCCCGCATTACGAAGTACTGTAAATATATATACGTATACCATGTTATTCATTATATGCCATTTATTCTAGTAAACTATATAATTTATAAAATCCACGACGGTGCTGGAGTATATTTATTCCCTAGTGCGGGGAGACTGACCCGAGGTTCAATTTCAGCGGCTCCTCCGGGAGTGAGCGCTACACGTGGGGGCTCGTTTCCGGGATCCAGTCTCTGGAAAAACTGCATTTAAAGGATTAAATATGGATCCAGACACTGCTGCTGAGTGGTGTGAGGAGCACAGTAGTCAGTTAGAATTGTGTATAGTCATGGATATTCCTGCAGACACTTGGGCCGAAGATCAGATTCGCCAGGCCGTGGCCGCGCTGACGCCAGATCATCGGGGGTTAATCCTGGACATTAAAGAGAACCCAGATACCTCTCACACGTATGTTCTTTTTGAGTGGAGAAAGGTGTTTTCAGGGCGCGAGCGTGAAGCTGACCGATGAGGTAGAAGTCCAACTGATTCAGCCAAGTGCGCCACGTGGCGAATCCGCGAGTGTTCCCGCGCCCAGTCCGTTGGCCATGATCGGGCCTGAATTTATAGTGGTTATTGGAGATTTGCTGGCTAAGTGTCAGAGAACAAGCCATCCGCACACTAACTTCGGTTATCGACGGTTGAGAAATTTTACAGGAAACGTACCAACTCCGGTGGGAGAAGAAACCTTCGAAGAATGGGTGGAACAGGCGATGCAGGCTCTGGATGAGTGGGACGTCCCTGAAGCACAGAAAAAGCAAAGGATCACCGAAAGCTTAAAGGGACCTGCATCAGAGGCTGTAAGAAACCTAAAATTGAGTAAGAAAGACTGCACTGCTTTAGATTATTTAAATGTTCTGGAGGAAGTTTTTGGGCGAACGGAAAAGGCTGCAGAGCTCGTATATCAGTATGAACACACCTACCAGCGGAAAGGTGAGAGAATGACCGAATATATGAGGCGCCTAGATAAGATTCTGCACCAGATACTCCTCAAGAAAGGGGCCGAACCGGCTGAAGTGGATAAGATCCGAATAAAACAGATCCTGAAGGGCGCTCAACCTCTAGATCCAGTGATGCTGCAGCTGAGAAGCAGAGAAGGTAATCAAGAACTGAAGTACCTGGAACTGATCCAAGCTGTCAGAGAGGAGGAGGCTTTACTGGAAGAAAAATCCTTCAGGAGAGGAGAAAGAGCTTACGCGCAACCTGTGCGGCATAATGAATGTTTGCAGCCTGAAAGTGACTCGTTGGATACATATGGATCCGACGTGGATGAACAAGAGCATCTGATCGCTTTTAAATCCACAGAGAGGGCTGTCAAAGAATTAAACCTCTCTGAACATGGTGAGTTGCACAAAACTGTTAAGAAAGTACAAGAAGCTCAAGCTGAATTGCAACAGGCGCACGCGGAACTGTGCCGAGTATTGTTGAAGGTGAGAGAGATGCAGACAGAGATGCAGAAGTTCCTTACAGGCATGCAGACAACCGGAGTTGCTGTGGCGTCTAGCCAGGGTCTTTCAACCGAATCACAGCAGGCGACTGCGTCTCCGCTTTCTAAGAAGAGATGTTTCAGTTGTGGAGAAATGGGCCACTTCTGCGCACAATGCAAAGGCCAAAAGCCT
Organism: Leptobrachium leishanense; assembly: GCA_009667805.1. Classification (NCBI taxonomy): domain Eukaryota; kingdom Metazoa; phylum Chordata; class Amphibia; order Anura; family Megophryidae; genus Leptobrachium; species Leptobrachium leishanense. The sequence goes on from CM019065.1 coordinate 278,341,697, forward strand.
GAAGGAAATAGAGTTGAGGAGCTTTTGAAAGCCTTGGAAGGACTGTTATCCACCTCACCGGCGGGAAACGCCAGAGGGCACAAGTGAAGGAGCAACCTAGGTGCCCGGAGGTCGAAACCCGCTCCAAAAATCAAGCCAGGGCTAAGAGGGCGAGAGGGCCCAAAGTCTGGCCAACTGCTGAGCCTGCCAGGACTGAAAGAGTCACTCCCTTAGCATCCGGACCTACGTCATGGGGAAGCAATGCACACCCAAAACCTACACGGGCCAAAAAGAAGGCCATTGTACAACAAACTGGGTCTAAGTGTCCTGGTGCCACCACCAAGTTTCCTGACCAGCTGATAGGTCCTTCTCCTATTGTGCCAATCCAAGTGGAGGGAGTCTAGACTAAAGCCCTGTTGGATTCAGGGGCTCAAGTGACATTGATCTATCGAGACTTCTAAGAGAAACACTTGAAGCACATTTCTCTACAGAAATTGAAGGATCTGGAAATCTGGGGTATCGGGACGGAGAAACTCCCTTATGACGGGTATCTACAGGTGAAGTTGGAGATCGGATCCAAAGTCATCGGACAGTCTGGAGGTTGTGATGCATTGGCCATTGTGTGTCCTCGGCCTTCAGGGGCAAACAGGAGTTCCATGATAGTGGGGACGAATACTAATTTGGTGCAACGTCTCCTGACACCTATCGTATTGGAAGAAGGTTCTACTAAAGGAGTACACACAATGTTACGTCCAGTCTACCAGAGAATGGTCGAACAACAGAAGGCACCTGCTGAAGTGGGGCGCCTGTGGAGATTGGAAGGAACAGAGAAGGTTCTGCAAGCGGGAGAAGAAGCGAGTTTCCGGGCTTCAGTCAAGTTGAACGGATCGCAACCAGGTCCCTATGTGGTACTGGAAACCGATTTTAATCATGGGAATGAAGCCGGAGTAGAAGTAATCCCTGAAATAATCTCCACTAAAGCTTTGAAAAGAACACGAGGAAGAGTCTCAGTCAGCGTGTGCAATGTGTCTGATTCTCCAGTAGTCCTTAAAGCACGAATGCCTATCGGGCAAGTAGCGTCCGCTACGCCCCTCTCTCCTACCGATTTAGGAGGGGGAGTGGATAAAGAGATTCCAGATGAAAGATTCTACCCCAAGGACACTCCCATTTCACCTGAATGGAAGAAACGTCTTCAGTCTCAAGTTCTAAAGTGGAGAGAATTGTTCTCGAAAGATGAGTTCGACGTAGGCCTAGCTAAGAGTACTGAGCACCGCATTCGATTACAAGACAAGCCGTTTCGTGAAAGGTCAAGACGAGTTCCGCTGGGAGACTTGGATGATCTACGAGAACAGCTGAATGAACTGCAAAGAACCAAGGTGATCCAAGAGTCCAGGAGCCCATATGCATCTCCAATATTAATGGTCTGGAAGAAGAATGGTTCTGTCCGCCTATGCATAGACTATCGCACGCTGAATCGGAGAACCATCCCAGATCAATATGCTACTCCTCGGTTAGAAGATGCCTTACAGTGTTTGTCTGGAGCAAAATGGTTTAGTGTACTAGACCTGCGAAGTGGGTATCACCAGATACCAATGCATCCTGAAGACAAAGAGAAGACTGCGTTCATCTGCCCATTGGGGTTCTTCGAATTCAACAGAATGCCTCAAGGCCTTACGGGGGCTCCAGCCACGTTCCAACGGTTAATGGAGAAGACAGTGGGGGACATGAATCTGATCGAAGTATTAGTGTACCTAGATGACATAATTGTGTTTGGGAAGACTCTGGAAGAACATGAGCAACGTTTGGAGAAGGTCTTGAAGAGGCTCCATGAAGAGGGATTGAAACTGTCTCTGGAGAAATGTCAATTCTGTTTACCATCTGTTACGTATCTGGGACATGTGGTCTCGGCAGAAGGCGTTTCGACAGATCCTCGGAAGTTGGAGGCCGTAGCTTCTTGGCCTAGACCCTGCAACGTCACTGAACTTAGATCTTTCTTGGGGTTCTGTTCCTATTATCGAAGATTTGTAGGAGGATTCGCAAAAATAGCTCAACCACTGAACAAGCTCCTACAGAAGGAAAGTACAGAAAAAGGTCACAAGGTCTCCGACCGAAATCCGTCAGCTCCAGGGCCAAGGAAAGCTCGAGAGTCCATCCAGGGAGAGTGGACCAGTCAGTGTGAAGGTGCTTTTACGAAGCTGAAAGAGAGTTTAACTCGAGCTCCTGTCTTGGCCTATGCGGACCCTCACAAGCCGTACGAGTTACATGTGGATGCCAGCAGAGAAGGTCTAGGAGGAGTCCTGTATCAAGAGTATGATGGATTGCTGAGGCCTGTAGCGTATGTGAGCCGGAGCCTTACGCCTTCTGAAAAGAACTATCCTACCCACAAGTTGGAGTTCCTAGCCTTAAAGTGGGCAGTGGTAGACAAGCTAAAGGACTATCTGTATGGGGCCGAGTTTGTGATAAAGACGGATAACAATCCTCTTACCTACATCCTTACTACTGCGAAACTGGACGCAACGGGACATCGGTGGTTGGCCGCTCTGTCAGGGTTTCGGTTCAGCCTGAAGTATCGCCCTGGGGTGAATAATCGAGATGCTGATGCTTTGTCGAGAAGACCCTACACTACAGAATGGACTCAGTTAACTCCAGACGGGGTCCAAGCTTTGTGTCAAGGAGCAGAGCGCCGGGTCAAGGGAGGGATTGAAGCGGAGGCCATAGGAGTCATGGCTGCGGCTGTTCCAGAGTTCTACTGCAACCGTACGCAATTGAGGGATGAAAGTCTACCTTTTCAAAACAGGATCTGAAAGCTGATCAGGCCAGAGACCCTTTAATTGCGTTAACCATAAAGGCCCTAACTGCAAACCAGTGGGAAATTCTGCTGACCAATTCCCCAGATGGAGCCAGATTGGTCTACAAAGAGTGGGAACGGTTGAAGCTGTTGGATGGGGTGGTCTACCGAAGGGGCCCCTCAACCAATGCTGAAGAGACCCAACAGTTATTCCTTCCCACTAAACATAGGGAGAGTGTGCTGCGATCGCTACATGATGAGCATGGACATTTGGGCGCTGAAAGGACTTTTAAGCTGGTGCGAGACAGGTTCTATTGGCCTTGCATGAGAGCTGAAGTGGAAAGTTACTGCCATTCATGTCTGAGGTGTATTCAAAGGAAGACCCTACCGACCCAAACCGCTCCAATGAGCCATCTGCAAAGTCAAGGACCCATGGATTTGGTGTGCATTGACTTCCTGTGCTTAGAGCCGGATGCTAGTGGGCAGGGAAATATTCTTATAGTGACTGATCACTTCACACGTTACACCCAAGCCTTTTCCACGAAAGATCAGCACGCTCCGACAGTGGCGAAGGTCCTGATGGAAACGTTCTTTGTTCACTACGGTCTACCAAGGAGAATACACTCTGATCAGGGTAGAGACTTTGAAAGCCGGCTTGTCGGGCAACTACTGGAACTGTTGGGAATCCAAAAGACCCGAACTACACCATATCACCCTCAAGGTGATGCTCAGCCTGAAAGGTTCAATCACACGTTGCTAAATATGCTGGGGACACTGTCAAACACAGAAAAGCAGAGATGGAGTCATCACATGGCTACACTAGTACATGCATATAACAGTACGGAAAGTGATGCCACTGGATACTCACCGTACCGTCTTATGTTTGGAAGAGAAGCTCGACTGCCGGTTGATTTGGCGTTTGGGCTATCTCTGGACCAGACGTCGGTAGCTTCCCATAGAAATTATGTGGATAGACTTCGAAAGAATCTGGCCTCTGCGTTTGACCAGGCCCGTTTGACCTCAGGAAACGGAACAGAGGAATAAACGGAACTATGACTTGAAAGTTCGGATACAGGATCTACAACCTGGTGATAGGGTTTTGTTGAAGAACTTGGGTGCTGCTGCGAGGCACAAGTTAGCGGATAGATGGAGTTCTCAAGTCTACATTGTCTGCAAGCAACTGCTGGTGTATCAAATCCGGCCGGATGGAAAGGCTGGGCCTCTTAAGAACTGGCACCGGAATCATTTATTACCTTTGAGAGAGGCTGTGAGGATACCAGTTGGGGACGAACTTTCTCTGCCAAACCCGCCTGCTCCACGTTTGCCTCCCGTTACTCGGTCTCAGCAGACCCGGGCTGTCAAAGAGAGCGAAAGGGACAGTGAGGAAGAGAGTTTTTGTCTGGACTGGATGCGCTCACCGGAACCTGAAGAGGTTATCTCGGTTCCTGAATGGTGGGAAAGTAATTTGAGGCCTGAAGCTCCTGAATTTCAGTTAGAAGTCCCTGAGACTGTTGCAATCCCTGTGGTTCCTGAAGTCGAATCTTATGACTACAGTTCTATGCCTTCACTGGAGGGGTCATACTCCAAAGAGATGTCTGCTCCAGTGGTAGAAAGAAGAACTGAACCCACACCTGTAGTACTTCCACCTGAAGAGGAACTGATTGAGCCAGAACCAAAACGCTCTGTTCGAATGCCCCAGAGACTCACCTATGACTCACCAGGACATAGCACTGAAGAGGCCGTCACCACAGTGCGAAGGTTGCCCGAAGTGTCTGCTATGTTAGCTGAGGTAGTCCAAAGCATGAGTCAACTTGAGGAAGTGTATATAACCCATTGTATGCTTGCTGCTGAGCCTGTATATGTTGCCTAAAATGTGTTGAAATGTAATGCAACTGTTGTACCTCCTTGGAGAGACCCAAGAGTTCTAGGAGGGGGAGAGTGTAGCGCTGGTTTTAAATTCCCTGCCGTTGTAGTACTTGTTTTTGGCCACCGGAGGGAGACAAGTGCGATGTGAGACACTGAACATTGGGACTACATTTCCCGGCATGCTTTGGGAGCGGACACAGGAAGTGGGTGGGACACAGACGCTGACATCCTGAGCCTCGTGGAGAGAGCTGGCAGAGCGCGCCAGGGAGTGAGAGAAGCAAGACACAGTGCTGCAGAGCGTGACAGTGACCAGGCCGGAGCGCAGCTGGGGCCTGACAGAGATAAAGACCGGGTTATTCAGCCTTACAAGAGGAAGACCCAGTGATTCACTAGAATACCCACTCTGATATCGAGTGAGCTGGAGGACCCCGAGTTAGGAGCACCGACCGCAGATCGATCTGATAGGGAGTGCAGGCGGTGAGCTGGACATCTTGCGGCAGCTAAAGGAAAGCAAGACAGCGGATCCGGTAACCCATAGAATCCCAGTCAAAATCGAGCGGAGAGACGTCCTGGGTCGAGCGGAGCACCAAGTATCTGGCGGATGGGTGAAAGGCCTTCCAGGCTGTTGTGAAAATAGAAAGCACGCGGCTGTTTGTTTAAAAAACCCACAGGGCCCCAACTTGACTAGTCGAAGATACCTCATAAATAATTCACTGGCCAGTTGAATATTGTACCCGGGTACCATCACACACACACACCTACATTCTTTGGGACATAACCTGTACGGGACTCACTCCCCAACCACAAAGGGGGTTAAAGATATATTTTTCTCTTTTCCGCTGCGCGTTTCTCGAATTACGAAGCATTGTATTTCTTTTCCGCTGCGCGTTTCTCGAATTACGAAGCTTTGTATTTCTTTTCCGCTGCGCGTTTCCCGCATTACGAAGTACTGTAAATATATATACGTATACCGTGTTATTCATTATATGCCATTTATTCTAGTAAACTATATAATTTATAAAATCCACGACGGTGCTGGAGTATATTTATTCCCTAGTGCGGGGAGACTGACCCGAGGTTCAATTTCAGCGGCTCCTCCGGGAGTGAGCGCTACACTAGCCCTAACCCCCCAAACCTAGCCCTAACCCAAACCCCCCTAAATCTAGCCCTAACCCTAACCCCCTAAACCTAGCCCTAACCCATACCCCCTAAATCTAGCCCTAACCCCCTAAACCTAGCCCTAGCCCCTAAACCTAGCCCTAACCCCCAAACCTAGCCCTAACCCAAACCCCCCCTAAATCTAGCCCTAACCCTAACCCACTAAACCTAGCCCTAACCCATACCCCCTAAGCCTAGCCATATCCCCCCTAAACCTGGCCCTAACCCCCTTAAACCTAGGGTTAGGTGTTAGTATTAGGGTAAACCGCTGGGATTATGGATGTCTGGAAGTTGGCCGTGTAGGGAAGTTGGGTTGTCCGGCACTTGTTCTGTCTGGAAGTTGGCCATTGGAATGTTGGCATTAGGGAACCTGGCTGTAGGGATTTTGTCCGGCACCCCCGTCACTGCAATCTTCCGTGCGTTAGGAAGGATGGGGCCTGGGCAGTGTGAGACCATCCCACTCTGTCTCCTGTGATGGGGCATTCAGCTCCCTGGGCCTGCTTGGATCTCTTGCGCGCTGCTGGGGCAGGCTCTGTCTTGGCCGACTCACGTTATCTTAGGGAGGGGTGGCCAAGATCGAGAGCCACGCAGGCACATAGAGAGTGACGCACGGGGGCGTAGAGAGTGATGCATCCACCTCCCAGGAGATGCCAGACGCAGCCTTTCAATGCTCAGTGGCGGATCATTACGATCCACATCCGAGCCGAGGCTGAGGGGGCACATTTTGTTAAACGACCGAAGCCGAACATCACTACTTGATGCCCTCATCTGCTGGCTGGACCGCCTGTAGTAGCCCCTAGCAGCAGGTGTACCCGAATCCGGGCCCCCCTCCCGCAGGCCCTCAGGCACTGCCCCAGTGCACGATGGGTCAGTCTGCCCCTGGGCACGCTTCGACCGTCACTGATTCAGGAGTGTCAGTGGTTCCAGGGCGTGAGAAAGGTGATCCAGCACCCGAGGATCCGTTGCTTCAGGGTCTCTTGGGGCAGACACAACTGGGAGTGCGGCGTCAGGTCTCCTTTGTCAGAAAGCAGCAGGTCATCTTTGGAGCAACCTTGCAAAAGGTTAGAGGCGTCCACCAGGGCCCCCTGAGACATCTCCATCTGAGCCCACCGTTTCTTTAAGGTCCTCTTCGCAGCAGCAGGGCCCACCGCTATCTGCCCACCGCTATCTGACCCCTCGCGCGGGGTGCCGGGGCAAGCCAGTCCACTCTAGTCCCACTCTCCAGGGGCCAGGCATAATCATGCTCCTCCGAGGAGCCGAAGCCTGGGGGGGATGGAGGAGGGGGGCCACATTCAACGCAGAAATCCACAGCAGGATGAGAGAATCACAGGAAAACAGCGATAAAATTAGGACACCGACAGTGTATTATTATTTGCTTGTTTCTGTTTCACGTACAGTTAGGCACATATATATTTGGACACAGGCACAATTTTCATACTTTTGGCTCTCTATGCCACCAGAATAAAATTAAAACAAAACAAATTGAAGTGCAGACTTTCAGCTTTAATTCAAGGGGTTGAACATAACTATTGAGGACAAATTTTAGAGTTATCACATGAATCCGCACATTGCTGGGCAGCGCCTCTCTGAGTTATAATTCAGCATATGAATCTGCACACTGCTGGGCAACACCTCTTTGCTGTATAATTAATGCAGCAAATGAATCCGCACACTGCCGGGCAGTGCCTCTCTGCAGTATACTTAATGCAGCATATGAATCCACACACTGCCGGGAAGTCATAAAAAACGAAAAACTACCTGATCAAAAAATGAATCGATCCGAATCAAGCAATAAAAAAATGAAATAACTCATTAAAAAACAAAAAACCAACTGATCCGAATCACTAAAATGATCCGAATCGCCAAAATGTTCCGAATCACCAAAATGATCAGAATCACCGAATCGAAATGATCTGAATCGAAACAAAAACTGTCTGAAGTGATCCAAAATGAAAAAAAACACCCGAAAAAAACGAAATGAAAAAAAGTCATGCACATCCCTAATGGACAGCTCCTTTAAACGTATGATGCAGGTTCACAGCAATAGATCCCAAATGCAAATACCACACTTAGAATCAACTCCAGACCTTTTACCTGCTTAACTGATGAAGAAATAACGAAGGAGTAGCCCACGCCTATCCCAGACAGCTTTTGATTCAAATGTCCAATTACTTTTGGTCCCTTGAAAAAGCGGTTGGCTACTCTTAAGAGCTGTAATTTCTAAACCCTTCCTCCAATTTGGATGTGCATACACTCAAATTAAATCTGAGAGTGGACACTTTCAGTTCATATCCATTATATAACTATAGCTTGAGCATGTGTTGGTAAATACTGAAAAAACTACAATTTTGCCGGTGTACAAATATATATGGACCTAACTGTATGTATTTTAAGTCTCTCTTGTATACATTTGTTCAGATGTTAACCATACTGTTTTTTCACGAGTAGGGCCTAAGTATATTATGCATTCCCACATTTTTTCAGGGGCAGTTGGAAGGTATGTATAAGGCATATAAAATGAGACATAGGTGAAATTCAGAAGAACAATATGGAGAGAATATTGTAGCGCTCAAACCCGAAGGAGCCGCTGAATAACCCGGAATTTGTCTCACCGCACTAACGAATCACTGGACGCCAGCACACCTTTATGGATTTTTTCAGAATTATATGTTTTACTAAAGAAATAAATGGCACTGAATATACATAGACTTTAGGCATGAAATCAATCAGGCAAGAATGAATGTCGAAATTTCGTAATGCAGATGCACGCGGCGGAGAAAACCCCCCCGTCAATAACCCTCAGTTTGTGGGCTTAAGTCCCACTCAAAAACATACTCATCAGTGTGTGTCCCTAGGTACCCAGGTACTAAGTCCACTGGCCAGTGAATGGATGAAAATCTTTGACTAGTCAGCGTTGGGGCCCCTTAATGTAGCAAACAAATTAAGTGTGCACTGTTAATAGCGTCATAGGCCTCAGGCCTTGTCACCCAACCAGCGAAACAGCTTGTCCCGGACAGATGAAACGCTGGAGAAAGGTCCCTCTCAAGAAGATCCGTCCTCTCTACCGCCTGGAACCCGGTGCTGTCTTAGTCTGCACTCCCGATCCGGTTCTCCTCAGGTCAGAACCCGGGTGCCGCCAGCGCTGTGCTCCGTCTGCAGAGTCCTTACTTGAGGTCCTTCTTCTCCAGAATGCGCTTGAAACAGGAACTGTCCAACATGACAAACACACAGCCGATCGATCCACACTCTCCCCAATCCTCCAGCACTGGATGCCGCCTATTCTCCACGCTCCAACTTGCAAAGATCCCAGAGAGTGTTATACATGCGACTGCTCCCTCTCTCTCCTCACTCTGTTCTCCCCACGCTGCACATGAGGTCCTCCACTTCCTGGCGCCAGCTCCTCCTTCCCTCCTCCTGTTCCCAGGGTTTCTGGGGATGTAGTGTATAAATCCATTACAGTCTTGCTTATACGTTATGCTCTGGTGGTAGCAACAGTTCAGCACATGGAGCCAAAACGAATACAGCGCTACACTCTCCCCCCTAAACTCTTGGGTCCCTCCAAGGGCGTGTAACGGATACATAACCTTGCAAGATGTACATTAACCAATACATTCAGGCTCAGCAGCAAGCATATAATGGGTCAGATATGCATCCTCAATATGACTCAAGTCCCTATCTACTTGAACCAGCATAACAGACACTTCAGGCAGCCTTCGCACAGTTGTAACCGCTTCTTCTGTGCTATGTCCCGGTGAATCATATGTAAGTCTCTGAGGGGGCCGTATCGAACGCTTGGGCTTTGATTCTGTGTAGGGTTACAATATAGTTCAAGAACACCCGCAGTCATGACTCACTCCCACAGCCTCTGCTCCAATCACTCCTTTGGTTCTCTTTCAGTTAAACTAGGTCTCCCAATGGAACGCGTCGTGACCTTTCTCAAAAAGGCTTGTCATCCTGGAGACAAGTGCGGCGCTCAGTGCTCTTAGCGCACCCCAGATCAGACTCATACTTGGAGAACAAATTTTCCGACTTGAGTATCAGAGACTGAAATCGCTTCTTCCGTTCTAACGAGATGTGGGCATCTTTAGGGTAGAACCGTTTAACTTGAACCTCTTTATTGACTCCCCCCTAAATTGGTAGGGGAGAGAGACATAACAGAAGCCACTTTTTCCGATTGGTATCCGTGCTTTCAGAATATCTGGAGAGTCAGACACGTTACATACAGTGACGGATACTCTTCCTCGTGTCCGTTTCAAAGTTTGTGTGGAGCTTATTTCAGGGACTTCTCTGGACTGTATGACCTTCTCTGTCCCTCCCATTCTCCTCAGCCACCTCACATCTGCAGGGGCTCTCTGTTCTTTGACCATCCGTTGACAGACCAGCCTTAACATCGAGTGCGCTTTCTTGGGAGCAGGACTCTCCTCCTTCACCAGTGGGGTTAGGAGTCGTCTCACTAAGTCGGTGTGCATCCCCACTATCATAGAACTTTGATTAGCTCCCGAGGCACGAGGACACACAATGGCCAACGTGTCACATACTCTCGGTTGTCCAACGGTTACTGAACTGAATTCCAGCTTCACCTGTAGATATCCATCATAGGGAAACCTCTCAGTCCCCATACCCCAGATTTCGAGATCCTTTAGCTTCTTTAGAGGTATGTGCTTCAAATGTTTTTGATAGAAGTCTCAGTAGATCAGAGTTACTTGAGCGCCTGAATCTAGAAGAGCCTTGGTGTAGATCCCTTCTACTTGAACCGGAATGACGGGCGAAGGACCTATCAACTTGTCAGGGAACTTCCCCATAGTAGCAGGAGGCATAGACCCAGTTTGCTGTATTCTATAAATGTCACAGCAAAAATCAAGGGGGAGCAAAAACGTCCATAAATGGGTGGGGGTCTCGTCAAAACAGGAAAGCACTGCATAAGGAGGGATGAGAAATCCAGCCAGGCGGCAGAGATAAATCAAATAAAAATAATAAGGGGGAGGGAGAGGCAACGAAAAATCAAAATTCTCAGCAGGTATGTGAAAACAAAACAACATATTTTTAAATAAGAAGAAAAAGAGCGAAAGAAAGACAAAGTCAACCAGTGTCCAGCAGGGGAAGCTGGGCTTTCTCAGGCAGGGCTAAGTACTGTCGTCCTGGTCCCTCTGATCCCTTGGGTGAGCCGGTGTGGTAGAGAATCTGCAGGAGAGCCAAAGCCGGGACAGGGTCCCCTCTCGCCCCGACCAGGTTCCGAAGGACAGTAGGCAGTACCGCACGTGCGACTCCCTCTCGAAGGGGCCACCACACATGTAAGCAACAGGGTGACTCAAGAGCGGTCGGAATCGCTTTGCAGAACGCCGCTACTCCAACTGCAGGCACATCAGACGGCGAGACCCCTCCACCGCTTGACCTCAGGTCCACTTCTGGAGATGGAGGGTGAAACAGCAGCACAGCCGACGGACCACCAGTGATCCCACTATCCCCAGCCTCCACATCTTCCTCACAGCGGTGAGGTAGGGCTTCCTCCAATCCATGCTGGTGGGAATCCTGAGCTCCCCGGCACTCCCGTAGCACTGAGAGCAGCCGGCGTCATATCCCCCGCGTGAGTGGTTTCTCGTCATCCCCCTTCAATAACGCCAGGCAGGCATCAAAGCCAGCAATCGCATCCATCTTCATTACAGCAGAGGGAGGGGGGATATCTCGATGCCGGGTCTAGTAAGCCTCATCCATCAACTCAGTCCATGCAGCGACAGGGAGACGGGGGCCCTCCGACTCCACCATCCTCAGCCCAGATACAGCTTAAAACGAGATCCTCAAAGAATCCCCACGAGGAGATACTTCCACAAAATGGCCGTCAGCAGCTTCCCTGTGCAGGAAAACGGCCTGCAAATACATGTCTCTGGTCCGGTGGGGGGACAGAGCAGGCACCGGACAGCTCTCACCTGATGCCCGGCCACCTGGGGACCCCTGGGGTAGAATTTCAGCAAAATAGGACCACAAAAAACCTCAATGTTAGGCAGCTTAAAGCGGAGCTTTAGTTAGATGCATCTTTCCCCATCAGCAGCCTGGGCAGGGACATGGGCTCTGGAAGACTGAGGGCATGGCAGGAAGGTCGCTGGGAACTGTGCAGGAGGGTCTCTGGGAACACTGCAGGAAGGTCTCTGGGAGCACAGAAAGGAAGATCACTGGGAACAAGACAGGAGGCTCACTGGGAACACAGCAGGAGGGTCACTGGGAGCATGTCTTCTCAAGGAGCAACACACCACAATTATTGGCAATGCTGAAGCACAGGTAGAAAGGTGTTTCTTCCTTTTACAGGCAAGCACAAATATAAATTAAGGTTAGGTTTTGGTTACTAAACCTAACCCTAATTTCTAACCCTAGCTTTGGAAAATAATGCTCCATCCATTTAAGCCCGGAGCAACTAAAACTTTACACACTACATGGTCATGTTTGTTATCATTGGAAAGGTTATGTAACGAACTGTATAGCGCTCACACTGAAGTAGCGTTGTTTGGAGAGCAGATTTTTCTGACAATTAGAGACAGTGAAAACAAAGCTATTCTCCCAAGCCAGGGAGTAGACATGCAGTCTAGAATCACACTTAAGCTCGAAAGGTTTCGTGACCAAAGGACAATTTAGTGCTGTAACATAATCATAATCGATCTGTGAATTAAACACGGTGAATGAAATCGTAACAGTAGTATTTTTCTGTTTGTTCGTATATAAAGGTTTACCACGGCATATGAGTTGTGCAGACTGCAGGGCAGTAACCTTAGAGAAAAACCTTATTTTCGAGAGTCTTTCGGATCGTGCAGATTTCGGAACGTAAGTAGTATATGCAGAGCTCACAGCATGATAGTCAAACCCACAGTAAGGTGCCTTGTGATTAGGTCTTCTATCGGTACGGGCAGCTATCAGAGGCCAGAAGCATGGGTAAGATTGTACAAGGAGACGGGCAGGTCTCATACATGCATACACAAAACATAGCATCAAATCTAACGAACACACATAAAGGGGATAAACCAGAGAATCGTCAAAGTAGCAAGCTGAGTCGAAATACGTTGTGCTGTTACAGTTATATTTATTTAGATGGGAAATTATACTGTATAGATAGTCCTTATGCTGCCTTATGCTGCCACCTAGTGGTCTTTCTGTATTGTACATGCTTTCTCTTTTTCCCTCGCTTTAGGATGATGCACTTCCTGTGTGTGTGAAGTTCCACCCTTATTTCTGAGTAAGAGCTGTAGCATGGTGCAGTTAACTAGCAACACGTGTCTATTCATCTGCATGTTAAGGACAGCATCATCTTTTGACCGCATAAAACATATCATTCCATCATCTGCTGTATCCTGTGATCTGCTGTAACCTGATGTACGGAATAAAGCAAGTCGTGGAAAGAAACAGTGTTTTGGTGAGTTCAGCTATCTGATAAGGATTGTCCTCGGTGATTGCATCTACTTATACAGGCCAGGCATAGAGGTCTCTGCAAGGGATAAATCGCTATACAAGGATCGGAGTCAGAATAGTCAAAAGATGTGTAGAATCCTACAGCCTGCTACTATATATGTGTGTGCTTAATCGGCAATCAAGCTCAGTGTCATCGGCCATCTTGGGAAGCACATGGTCGCACAAGCTTACTGCATCTCACTTATACTGCATCTGACTGAATATTGAAACGGTTTCTCTGCATTTAACCCTTTCGCTGCTGAGGCTTTTCCCGCCCCTGTGCTGAGGTCATTTTTACCGGTTTTGCTCATCATGTTTAAACGTGTTTTGAAGGCTTATTTTAGTATATGACCCAGACATATTATATATCGTTCTTTCCGTCAGACTCGGTAGATTCATAATATGTCATTATTATATGTATACGTTATGTCATGTCTGTATATTATAACAAAAAATGCAATAAAATATGTATTTTCAATAATTTACAATGTGTACAGTGTTTTTTTTCACATTTTAACATGCGAGCAATTGCGGTTATATTTTGTATGGGGTGCGCTTGTTAAAAAAATTAGAGATGGGGTCTCGTTACATTTTTTTTGGGGGAAAATTACACTATTTTTAACAAACGCACCGCATACAAAAATCGTTAGTGCAGCATCATTGTTCACATTATAATTGAAATGGGAACAATATTGCTGCATTAACAAACCAAAAAAAAAGAAAAAAAAAGTGTTTAATTTTTTTAAATTTTTCTTTTTAATTTTTTCTTTTTTTTCCAAATTTATTTACTTTCATGTTTGGTATCGTTGGAACGGCCATGCTCTGGCCGATCCAACCATACCAAAATTTAACCCCTAGCTGCCACGGATCGGGAGATAGGGAGTTCCAATGAACTCCCTATCTCCACAGTTGGTGGCAGTTAAGGGTTAAGTCCAGGACTGGCGTCATCGTGCTACGCACGATGACGCCAGTCCTCAGGGGGAGTTCCCGGAGGCTTGGCCGACATCCAAGATGTCGGCCAGCTCCGGGAAAGGATCGCAAACCGGCGCTTTTCAGCGCCGATTCGCGATCCAGCTCCCCAGGGGTTAATGCCAGGCATCATTTGGAAGGGCAGGCTGTGCCCTTCCAAATGATGCCTGGGTTAACCCCTGCAGAGCCGCCGATCGGGAGGGAGAGAGGTCCGAAGGACCTCCCCCCCCTCCCTTTCAGGCGCCTCCTCCGCACATGCGGGGGGGGGGCCTGAATTTGGTGTCATCGCGCTGCCGCGATGACACCAAATTCCGGCGGCTGCTGTTCCAGATGCCGGGCTGACATCCTGGATGTCAGCCCGCACCGGAGGGGCCAGCGATCGGCCGGAACCCGGCCGAACGCTGACCCCAATGGGAGGACGCGCTCAGCGCGTCCTCCGCATACCAGTGGGAATGCTGAGGACGCGCTGAGCGCGTCCTCAGCATCGAAGTGGTTAACTGTGTTACCTGCCTGTCTAAGCTGCCGTTCATCTTCTTAAAGAGACAGTACTATTTTTGCAAAAACGTATAAAATGTCCAGACAAGGTTCTGTGCACTCTATTATGACTGAACCGACGCAGATTCATCATGTCCCTGAACCCGCAGACGTACACGGAGCTGATTCCACAGAGATTGCCGAACAGAGTGTAAAACCCAAACGCACAATAAAACCGACACAGAAACTCAGAGAAAACTATGAATACACTAGAGATGAGCTCTCCAGCAATCTGTCTGACCAGTGGGACAGAACTTCACAATGCATGTCAGTTTTACCACACTTTAACGATCACCCAGCTGAATTAAGAGACTCTATAGATCGTCTATCTGCTGCATATCAACGTTACCAGAGGCTGTCTGCAAAATACACAGACTTCTTGCAGGACTCTAATATGAAAGACTTTTCAGCAGAATTGACCAAGACTGATGCACTAAACCAACAAAGAGACCTCCTAGTGCAAGTTGCCAAAGAAAGGGCAGAACTCCGCATTGCTGAACTCCAAGAGACCAGATCGCACAGATCCACATGAACCAAGCACACTGCACATTCTTCCAGATCCTCTCGCTCCAGACATTCAACGATAAGCGACAAGCTAATAGAGGCCCGCGCTGATGCAAAGTCAAAGAAAGTGCAAGGCTCCTTTGCTAAAAAACAAGCAGAGTTAGAGGCCCGCCAAGCAAAGTTAGAAGCTCACTGAAAGGAATTTTGAAATATGGTAGCTAATTCGCTGTATACATATTTCTATATTCTAGTAATATTTGATAGCTATATAAATATATAGGGCCTGATTGACTGCTCAGAAAATACCTAATGTGTTCATGAGGTAATGCTGAGTCTGGTCTTTCTCTTGGCTTCCTGTTTTTTATTAAGGAGTGCAAATTTTCTATTCAACTCCACTTCCTCTTGAAACTAGAGAGGCTGGCTGGCCGAGAGGAAGGGAGGGATACACATGGTTATTGTTCATATATCCTATGGAACATTCTTATTTTAAGAACAGGATATAGCTGTGACGTCAATTTAGTCGTGCCTACTAGGCAAGGACAGGAAATGTTTGTGTAAGTCTAGGTACTGCCCAAAGTAGAAAAAACATGTTTCCTATATTACTGACGTATTGATTCTTTATTGGTTTGTAATCCATGAATTTGTGATACTCCTATTTTTGACAAAACTACTGAATGTATGAAATTTGCCAGAGTAATAAGAAACACCCAAGACAGCATTTGTGTCCTGGTCTTTTATTCTCACTCGAGTTGTTTTCTGTATGGTCACTGGGTCTGGTGACAAAGCAGCTATCTCTATCATCACTGGACCGTTGTAACGGTTAGCCCCTGCTTGGGCCATCGTGGTGGCTTGGAACATGAGATGAAGCCCTTAAGGCAGGTGAGTAACTGACTGGACACAAGGACAGATGGATTTCTCCAAAACCAAGGAGCATCAAAAAACAGAACAGAATTGCCACTAAGCTCCGAAGGCTTCAAGACCGACAGACAACTTAGGACACTCAGAAACACAAAGATACACTTGACAATCCGTGAAGGGAGCAGGCTGCAGGACAGTAAACAAAACAGACAGACTATACTAAAAGAGGTCCTTATAAGCGGCCTCTGAATATAATACTAAACTAAGACAGACAAGGTACATAAAACATGAAACATACAAGAATCGTCAATCAGGCAGAGGTTGGCAACAGATCAGAAATATACGGTACCAGGGGGGAGTAGAAGGGATAGTCAAAAATAAAGCCGAGGTCAGAACCAGAAAACACTTGAACAGGAATGCTTTGCAGCAACTCAGGAAACACGAACCAGACAGAACCACCAAACTCCACAAACAGTCAATGAGGCTCTGTGCTGCTGGGAATATATAGGGAGTGGGTCTATGTGATTGGGCCATGTGACCCCAGACCAGGAAATCACAACAGAACCCCAGATCAGCCCTAAACAGCACAGCCAGACACACCATAGGGGAAAAACAAACATGAAGACCCTTCACCACCAGGGGGCAAGGCCGAGACGTGACAACTGTGGCCATTCCTGTGATGCTTGCAGAATACATTTCAATTTGGTATCAGAAGTGTGGATTTGAACTAATCAACTTGTCTTGGTGAGTATGGGTTACATATTTATTTTATTAATATTTATTGAACCTAATATTCATCATAGGCAACTTGCTTGTTCAAATTTTCGAACTCGCATTATTTGATTTGATAGTGCAAGAGTTTCTTTTGAGTGATTTGATTGTTTAAGTGATGGTGAATGAAAAAATAGGATTTTTTACAATCGTCTGGGTAAAGAATAGTGATCCTTTCTGTTTGTTTCCTTGATCAATTGTTGGATGTCCCCGCTGTTAGTGACTCACATTTGAATTGAATTCGTCATTTCTTATAGACTGTGGTTTCTTATAGAATTCATTATTTTTTATATATATATTTTATGTTTCCATCTTTCCTCCATGGTCTATATATCGTCATGCCCATGTTACAACTTTTTTAAGTCATATGTTCTTATATTGCTCTCCTTCTGATTTGTTTTTCTTATCATGTTTTTATTATATTTTATCACTTTTTATTTTATTTCATTTTCAGTACATTATTGCTTATTTGTTCAGGTATTATTTATATCCTGTCATAGTTTATTGTCTATGGAGTATGTTTTTATTGCTTTATATGTAATTATGTGTGTTTTTTCACATGTCTCCTTTTTATGTATGGAATATACCACTTGATGGAGATGCATACGCTACTACGAAATATGTTCCCGAATTGCGCATTCAGAGCGCGGATTCTATCTTACTGCGCATGTGTTCTTTGGTGGATTCACTGTTTAGGATAAGGGTGTTTCTTTCCCCCAAGAAGTGGTGTGTATGAGCCCAGAGGGAGGAGAATCGGATATTGCGTGTTCGGTAGGAGGAAGATCGGCGAATGGACATTCTGGCGCATGCGCCCGCCCGCACTTTGGAGGATCAGTCATGTGATACCGGAAAAGGAACCCCGGAAGTGCTGGGGACCAAGCTGGAACGCAGCGGAGGGCGGATATGGCGTTCTCTATGCAATACACCTGTATATGTGATTACTATGGCTATTTATGTGCATTTGTGAAGTCGGTACAAGTTACTTTTTATTTTTTATTCGTTCTGATACCAACTGAGGAAGCTGCGGCAGCAGTGAAACGCGTTTTGGTTTTATTCTATTATATTTGGTCTTATTCATTTGACCTGTATATTAAATATGTTTTTACTTTATGGTGGAGGTCGTGCCAGTTCTTTTTATCCATTCAAGGGGGACTGGTGTATCCTCAATTGCACCCAGGCGCACATACAGAGCCAGTGTATCTACACAGGCTCAGGACCACGTAAGTGTTACGACCATCTGACCTATACACTTATGGTTTGCTATGCTGTACTATGGCCTGTTTCTGCTTTACCCTATATATGGTCCACGCAAGTAAACTAAGGAACTACATGAGGAGGGGACGGGGTCATCCCTGAAGGGACCCACTGCGTTCATATTGAGCCTTTATTGCATAGGCTCCATCATATGTGAGTTCTTTTCCCCTCGTGTTTTTTACCTGTAATATTTGTACAGACATACTGTGCCATATACATATTTTTTATCTTTCAAGTTCTGTGATCATCATCTACCCTACTGGATATAAGATCATACGGGGTAATTTGTCCCATTTTTTTCTGTCTTTTTTCACCTGCGACCTCCATTTGGGTGTCTTTTTTTAGGTGACCCTTACCTCCCACGGTTGGGGGACACTGTATAGGCGCTGTTTCCATTTCCTTTGTGTATATGTACTTCTTTTTGGGTTTTTGGGAAGACCCACGGGGAACATAGCTGCCGTACCGCTCCACCACTGTGTTACTATTCCCTCCACCACTTGCCGTTTCAGCGCCCCCAGATTTCTGTTGTTTCTAGTGTTCTTTTCCCTAAGTGGGGGCAGCAGGAATGGCTGTGCAATTTTGTAGGGATAAGTTTGGACATCATATGGAGGAACTCCTTATGGTGGAGGTGTGTTTAGAGGAGGCGGTCCAGGGGACCCAATATATATTAACAACAGATAAAGATACTGTCAAGATCCATTTAGATAGGCTGCTACAAAAGGAATTAAAAATTAAATGGGAGATTTCCACTATGGAAAAATACATTAAAGAGAAGATTACCCCTAGGGGGTTGAGGTTTGATAAAGAACCTACCTTTGATAAGCATGTTGAGCCCTTTATGGAAAGGTGGAATAATTTACTGGAGGATTTCTCGTTTAGACTCATGGGACTCATTGTAGAGAGACGGAAGGAGTACCTTAAGGAGCTGAATGTGGAGATTGGTTCACTACAGCAACAGATAGAGGAGTGTCTCAATAATGAAGAATTAAAAGTGTTCTCAGAAGTCCTAACTAAATCTTTGGAAAAAGTTGAAAAGGAGACAGTGGCCATTAAGGTTAGGAAGTATAGGAGGGATGTACAGGATTATGCATCTGGAAATGTGAGAAGGAAGAAAACTCCTGGGGTTAAGAAGGGAGATCCCCAGGCTAAGGAAGTTAGAACACCCTATAAGAGAGGACCCTGGCGAGGGTACTCTGGACCTACATTTAGGGGTCGGGGATATGCTCCAGGGTCCCCTACGGTATGGAATAGATGTTGGCAGAAAGACCATTATGGGAATAACCAGGTGTATAGAAATGATCCCACCTATGGTAGCTACAAGAGAGATTGGGATCAACCCCTGCCACAAAGAGTTAGGAATCGAAGTAGGATATGGTCAGCTAGAAATGAATCAACTTCACGCCCTAGTTGGGAAGTTGTGCGTAGTGGAAGGGGGGGAGGAACATGGGGGGAACCGATTTAGGGAGAACAGGACAACATGTGTACCAACAACAACCCCCCACTATTCCAGTAAATAACAGATTCGAACCCTTGGCTAACCTCCATAAGGAGGTTTTTCACCCAGGATCCCCGAGTGTAAAACAAAAAAGACAAGATCTCAATTGGGGGGAGGGACATCGAATGGAGGGAAAAGGAAAAAGAAGGTTATCCGTAGACGGGGAGGAAGAGCAGGAAAGCTGGTACAGAGAAAAAAGGGAACGAAAATAAGTACGGAAGGGATCTTCAATTTGAGCACTAAGGTCCTCACAAAACATCATATCACATTGCTCCAGAAGGGTCTGAAATATGCACCAACTAAAAAACTTAATAGATTTGATATGTATGTGGACTTGCAAAAGTTCAAGCGGAAATTAGCTTTAAAAAAATATTTCCATAAAACAGCAGTGAGAAAAGAGGAGGATGGAAATGTGGATTATGTGCATACTACATTAAAGAATAAGTCCACTTTCTACCCTAGGCACATGTTATCTAGAGAGATAGCTACTTTTGAGGTTATGGTTTTAAATGATCTGGACAAGTTGGAAAAGAAATGTAATCGTATGGGAGGTAACCTGTCAAGATTGGAAAAGGAGGCCCTAAAAGATCTACGGGAAGATGAGCAGATAGTTGTAAAGCCAGCGGATAAAGGGGGGGAGGGTCGTCATACTTTCTAAACAACAATATATAATAGAAGCCGACAGAATTTTAAATGATCAGGGAACATATGAATTATTGAAAGGTGACCCTACAGAAAAAATAGTTAATATATTTGAGAGATTTTTCATTAAAGGGAAGGATGAGGGCATTCTCAATGAGCGGGAATTTGAATATCTAAAGGTTCCCCACCCACGTATCCCGGTCTTCTACTGGCTTCCCAAGCTACATAAAAATGTTACCTGCCCACCGGGGAGACCCATCATAGCAGGTATTGATGTAGTATCTAGTAGAACGTCTGAATATCTCGATCGTTTATTACAACCTATAGTAGCTACAGGTCCATCCCACCTTAGAGACAGCATTAGTGTTCTTCAAGAATTGGAACAAGTAGATTGGCAGTCTGGATATTGGCTGGTTACAGGAGACGTTGAGTCTCTGTATACTATAATTCCCCATCAGAAGGGGTGTGAGGCAGTAGCCCACTTCCTTGGAGAATCAGGCAATTTTTCCCAAAAACAAATTGATTACACAGTGGAGGGTATACTGATGGTTCTTGAAAATAATTATTTTTCCTTTAATGAAAAGTTTTTTCTACAGAAGAGAGGCATCGCTATGGGGGCGGGGTTCGCGCCCAGCTATGCGAACCTGTTTATGGCCCATTGGGAATCCCGATGGGTTTATGGCTCGCATGGCTGGGCGCGTAGCCTCGTCCTCTATAGGAGGTACATTGACGATGTTCTCCTTTTGTGGAAGGGTACCGAGGATAGTCTTAAAGAGTTTATGGAACATCTAAATACTAATGATTGGGGTATTAAGCTATCGTTCACCTGGAGTACCGTCAGTGTGAATTTCCTAGATCTAGAGATATATGTTAATGATGGGAAATTACAAACACGTACATATTTCAAAGCCACAGATGTTAATAGTTTTATTGATCTCAATAGTGGACATCTTTCTTGTTGGCTTGATGGAATTCCGCGTGGGCAAATGCTTAGGATGAAACGTAACTGTACGGAGTCTGGAGAATACCTATTGCAGGCAGATAGACTCACTAGTGCCTTTGTAGATAAGGGTTATGATAGGGATTCTGTTAGGAATATTGTGGAAGAAGTTAGGAATGTTGACAGACGTACTCTTATTGAGTACCAACCACGTAGCGACCCTACCCCTCTAGACTCCTCTGGAGTTCCTTTTATTTTTGATTATAGTATAGGTAATAGGGGTATTAGGGGTATAGTCCGTCATTATTGGGAGATCCTTAGACAGGACCCTATATTGCGAGAAATTATTCCCGAAAGACCCCGTTTCATTTGCAGGGGGGCTAGAAACATCAAGGATATTGTTGTAAATAGTGATTTTGGGGGGAATAAGAATAAGGGAGTACACATGTTAGGAGTCCGGAATGGATTTTATAAATGTGGGAAGTGTTTGGGCTGTAAAAACAATTATGCAGTAAAAAGAACACATGATGTGACGATAGGAGGCAGGATGATACGTATTGGGGGTGTCTATAATTGTGCCACCAAGTATGTTGTATACTGCCTCACATGTCCATGTGGATTAAATTACATTGGGAGGACTTCTAGATCTTTGTCCGTTAGATTAGGGGAGCATTTACGTAACATTAGAAAGGGGTATGAGCTACATAGCTTATCTTTGCACTTTAAGGAGGTACATTCACAAGATCCAAAGGGATTAGAGTTCTGTATTATTAAGAAAGTTAGGAGAAGTTGGAGGGGGGGTGACCTGGACCTCACCTTGGCTAAGGAGGAGATGAGGTTCATTTTTGAATGTGGCACCCTTGTTCCTGCTGGCCTCAATAGTGAATTTGAAATTCGTCATTTCTTATAGACTGTGGTTTCTTATAGAATTCATTATTTTTATATATATATTTTATGTTTCCATCTTTCCTCCATGGTCTATATATCGTCATGCCCATGTTACAACTTTTTTAAGTCATATGTTCTTATATTGCTCTCCTTCTGATTTGTTTTTCTTATCATGTTTTTATTATATTTTATCACTTTTTATTTTATTTCATTTTCAGTACATTATTGCTTATTTGTTCAGGTATTATTTATATCCTGTCATAGTTTATTGTCTATGGAGTATGTTTTTATTGCTTTATATGTAATTATGTGTGTTTTTTCACATGTCTCCTTTTTATGTATGGAATATACCACTTGATGGAGATGCATACGCTACTACGAAATATGTTCCCGAATTGCGCATTCAGAGCGCGGATTCTATCATACTGCGCATGTGTTCTTTGGTGGATTCACTGTTTAGGATAAGGGTGTTTCTTTCCCCCAAGAAGTGGTGTGTATGAGGCCAGAGGGAGGAGAATCGGATATTGCGTGTTCGGTAGGAGGAGGATCGGCGAATGGACATTCTGGCGCATGCGCCCGCCCGCACTTTGGAGGATCAGTCATGTGATACCGGAAAAGGAACACCGGAAGTGCTGGGGAGCAAGCTGGAACGCAGCGGAGGGCGGATATGGCGTTCTCTATGCAATACACCTGTATATGTGATTACTATGGCTATTTATGTGCATTTGTGAAGTCTGTACAAGTTACTTTTTATTTTTTATTCGTTCTGATACCAACTGAGGAAGCTGCGGCAGCAGTGAAACGCGTTTTGGTTTTATTCTATTATATTTGGTCTTATTCATTTGACCTGTATATTAAATACTTTTTTACTTTATGGTGGAGGTCGTGCCAGTTCTTTTTATCCATTCAAGGGGGACTGGTGTATCCTCAATTGCACCCAGGCGCACATACAGAGCCAGTGTATCTACACAGGCTCAGGACCACGTAAGTGTTACGACCATCTGACCTATACACTTATGGTTTGCTATGCTGTACTATGGTCTGTTTTTGCTTTACCCTATATATGGTCCACGCAAGTAAACTAAGGAACTACATGAGGAGGGGACGGGGTCATCCCTGAAGGGACCCACTGCGTTCATATTGAGCCTTTATTGCATAGGCTCCATGATATGTGAGTTCTTTTCCCCTCGTGTTTTTTACCTGTAATATTTGTACAGACATACTGTGCCATATACATATTTTTTATCTTTCAAGTTCTGTGATCATCATCTACCCTACTGGATATAAGATCATACGGGGTAATTTGTCCCATTTTTTTCTGTCTTTTTTCACCTGCGACCTCCATTTGGGTGTCTTTTTTTAGGTGACCTTTACCTCCCACGGTTGGGGGACACTGTATAGGCGCTGTTTCCATTTCCTTTGTGTATATGTGTTGTAAAGAGTATAATATTTTAAAAGATTAATACCTTTAAGTTTCCCGCCCCGAGAATTGGGTCCCTATTTACCTGACTACTTGTTATTTCCTATTTGTGCGTGTTCTCCCTGATAGTGTAGTTAAAAAGATTTTAAATAGAATGGAGATTGCTGTTTTGTGATTTGGCTCAGTGAGAATAGAGGAAACTGCGCATTTTTGCGACCCTTTCCCTCTCAACCTTTTAATTGCGCTGGCCCGTCTCCTTCCCCCCTCCACCGCGCCTTTTTTTTGCGATATGGGTGCCAAAAAATCCTCCCATATAGATCCAAAAACAACGGGCAAATTAGATAAGCACTTCAATAAGAAGTTAATGCCCCAAAATGGCCCTGCTGAAACGCCCGCCGATTATGTACAATGTGTTGCTGGCGGATATTTCACCACGCCCTTTATAGATTGTCTTGCTGGATGGACTACAGCCATGCATTCTTTTGATCCATTCCCAAATTCAGGAAGCTTCTCTTCCTATAATATGTCCATGATAAAAGGCTTATGTCTTGGCGACCAGAAAGCTTTCCCATATTTCCAACCTGACTCAAATTGGGATAGAAAATATATGAAGGAATGTGGTAAAGTGTGGATTCACTTGTCCTCTTCATATAACCCCATTTCTAAAACTCCTAAAGATGTATCATGGTCCATAGGTAATCCCCCACTTTACAATTCCTCTCCTCCTGCCCTTTCACAACCTAATCCCAAACCCTCTTCCCTTTATCCCAGTCTTGACCCTAAGACTTTGGCAGCTGTGATTACAACTATTGAAACCACTACTAATCCTTTGCCTTCCCCCGAAGCCCTAACACAAAATATAGGTGTTTTAGGTGCTATCGTAGGAATACCCCATGTTGAAACAGAATCTGACACAGAACAAGATGAAACTAGCACATATGATTGGCAAAATAAAACCCCTATGTCTAAATTCAGTACATCTTCATTTGTATCCACTTCCAAACCCAACCGTGTAGGATACTCTCCCCAAATGCAATCTTTTATTGACCAATTTTAACCCCAACTTCAGAACATAATAACTAGGACCCAATCTGGCAAAACTATCAACCCCCCTGCTAGATATCAGATGTCCTATTTAATTGCAGGAAATAATGTCGTTATTATGCCCCCTGATATAGGAACCTTAAATTCTATAATTAAGGGTTCTCCTAGTCCCTGAATTTCCCCGACCGCGACAACACAACATCTTAAACGGGCGACACGAGGATTGCAATTAACTCAGGAAGATTACAAGTTGATCATTAACGGTGTCATGGGATATGCTGATGACACTGGTTTTGATTGGACTCGTGTTCTCTCACTTCAACCCCCCATGCTCCTCTAATGGGTGTCCCTATTACACCCCAAAATTTGCCTTTACAAACATCGGTCCAGATTGATGATATGTGGACAGAAGTTTGTGATGAATGGACTCGTAATTATGGAGCTCGACGTTCTATGGTCGCAGCCATTGCATGCAAACAAAATGCTAAAGAATCTGTCACCGAATTTGTCCACCGGTTTCATAAGAACTGGAAGGAGGATGCCGGCATGACATTAGATGGAGATATGGGTAATCTCAGAGATGATACCCAGAGAATTGCTAAACAGGTGATTGATAACTGGCCAACAGTGGTACCTATTGATCTTAATAATAGGCTCCTTGTTAAAGATTCTGCTGGTTGCTTTGACCTGCAGCATTCTAAATATATGTTAGCTGTTTTTAACAGTCCTTCAGGTCCCCCAGGTAATAATGGTCCTCGCCCTAAACGGACTTATTATCATCCTCAACACCCCACACGTACCCCAGGTACTTGTTTCATTTGTGGTGATCCAAATCACTGGCGTAATGAATGCCCTCATAATCCCAGGAACATTGGCAATACTGCTATGAACCCCCAGCCAAGATCTCCAACAAGCAATGCGGTTACCTCTCCTAACAATGCCTGTGATCCACCTCGTCATAAGATTGATTGGCAAAACCAATCAAATGCATGATGTGGCCCAGAGGCATGCTCCATCTCATGTGTTCAGGTTTCAGAAACAGTTGACCATTTGCCCCTAGTGATCCTTAATTTGGAGGATCATAAAACCCCATTCCTTGTGGATACGGGTGCTACAAATTCGACGCTTACAATAGAGTGGTGTTTGTGGTACTATTATTATTTAATACTAGTATTAAACCTGCTGAGATGCCATCTTTGGGGATTAATGGAGTCCTAACAGAAACGTTTGTCACCCTACCCATTGCTATTTCTTCAAATTCTTCTCCTGCCTCTGTGTTTCATTCTTTTCATGTTCTCCCTACCTGTCCTGTTAATTTGTTAGGCAGAGATTTGCTTTCTTTGCTTGCTGTGTCTATTATCTGCATGCCATCTGGATCTTTACATGTGGATTCTCCATTCTTTTCTATTGAAGCTGCTCCCAGCACATTTCATCCCCAACAGCCCCTCCCTGCTCTCCCCTTCGCTCTTCCTCCCATTCCTTCTCTCCTCTTCACTGTGCTTTCCTTTCAGCACCTGATCTCGAATTGTGTGTACATCCGGATGTATGGGCAATTGACGAATATGATGTGGGTTCAATCTCATGCACCCCATATTCGGCAAAATTAAAAGAATCTGCAACTCTTGTCTATCACAAGCAATATAATCTGTCGTGTATACTTGGATTGGACCCAATAACCAATCGGGGCCAAAAAAGGAAGAGCCTCGATTACCAGCGTTAGATAGGATTAAACCTTAGTTGAGAGAATAGAAAATACAAGAAACAAGAAAATGTGGCTATTTTTATCTTGCCTAAATGGCTAATTAAACTAATGCCACTAAGTGCCGGTAACCGTTAAATTAATGGTTGATTAAATTGATAGTACTTAGAATAATTCTTTATTAGTTAACATATACAACACAAATAAAGTATAAAATGAAGTGAACATAAAATAAACTACGTGGTAGGTGCTAGCGAATGACTTATGATCTATGGATAATGGCAGGGCAGACTTGTAAGTTTGCCCTGTAGCTAATGTGTATTACAACCTCAACGCAATTGGCCTTGGTCTCAATATGGACATTGGCTATATGGTTGGTCTGTTGTGATGATAGCAAGTAGAGGCTATTAGAACAATTGTAAGGTTTATATATACTGCCACTTCGTAATTGCATTAATGCATATAGTGGCAATATATATAGCTAAATAATTCGTAGGCAGTTGTTAATAGCTCAAAATGTATACCCGCTCTTAATAGAGTAATACGACATTATAATGTGTATAGATCATTTAAGGGTGCATAGAGTATGCCACTAGGAGTTGATAATTCTCAGTTAGGAGACACTTGACCTTGATTAGGTGAGTTGAAGTGGACACCCTGCTAAATAAATCTTCCAAGCGATCACGCGCTTTGGCTGATAGCATTTATACTGAGAATGTTCAGTTCAGCCATTAGAGATACTGCTTAACATAGCCGATAGAATCCCCAAAACTTATAAACCTATTAGAAATCTACCAAATTGCTTCTAAACAAATACACAGTTCGTATAAGGACTTGTATATCTCTCCCTATAACACCAGATATGGTTGTAGATAGTTTCGTAATTAATAGGCAGATATATAGGATGTAACTCCAGGGTAACCTATAAGACGAAATTGTTCACAGGTGCCCAATTGCTCAACAAAAAAGGGGGGGGGGTAAATCGTCCTTACAATAAGATTATTGCGTATATGTTGTCACGAAGTTTTGTTGGTCCCTAAACAAAGAACACCAATTGGCAAATTTGTTGAATAGCCCCCAAATGGGTACACATATCATATAGATCCCAGGAGCATCTATTGTTGGGGCACCAATTGAAATAATGAAAAGTGGTGTGTAGGGTAGGTAGATATAGCGAATACAGCTATAATGCAATCTGCACATTAAAGCATATATCTTACAGACAAAGACAATGTCTAGTTTGCCGAGATTTCAACACATAAAGGTTATGCGAATAGAAAAAACATTTCCCCATAGTCGGCACACCAACAAGCTGAGATAACACAATGGATTGCGGGTAACTACTGTATATTGCTAGTAATTCCCTAAATTATTATTGGTCCCTAAACAGAGAACACCACTTAGCAATGCACTAAGTCGCCCCCAAATGGGTAATGAATATAGCGAGTACAGCTGCAATGCGTCCCGCACAAAAAACGTGTGTATTACACAGGCAAAAGCAATATCAAGTTTGCCGAGAGTTAGTTGATCAATATCAACACATTAGGGTTATGTGACTGGAAAAGACGTTTCCCCATAGTCGGCTCACCAACTAGCTGGAATAACACAATTAGATTGCGGATACTTGCTGTATATTGCTAATTGTTCCCTAAGTATATCCATTAAATTATTCCTATGCTATCCCTAAATGCATCAATATGCTACGTTATATGATATATGCATACTGCCTGACTCCATATCATTAAGTCATTCGAGTCGCCACAGGAAAGAAAGTGCACCCCGTGCTAAATAGTTAAAAACAATCATAAGGCCATTGCCAAAAAAGGTACGCTAACGCGCGTTTCGCCGCATAACCGGCTTCGTCCAGAGCGTGAAATTGTCTGAACCTATAGATCCTATTTATAGTGTCCCCCCTTCATTAGCTGGGCTCGTTAGATCGCTGTAAAAAGTTATTTGCATATCCTAGTTTCCGCAATTGTCGGCAGTCATGTGACTCTCTCTCAACCAATGAACTTATGTTGGTGGTTCAAGGATTAAAGAGAAATAATTCTCTATGTTTATATCCCACACGAATGCGTTCCAGGTTGGTTGAGAGTTCGATATATCGTCAGTTGATTATTTCAGACTACCTTGAACTGTCTGCAAGACTTAAAAGCATTCAGTTTAACAGGTAAATTCCGACCTGAGGATTGTATGATTTAGTTAATATATCAAAATCTAGTTTACCTCCTTATGAGTATCTAAGGAGCATCATGCCAAAAGATAGAGATAGTAATAATTGCTCTACACGTACTCACAAAGAAGGTGTCTATCTTATCAACCTCTCACCGTATGTTTATTATCTGAATAACTATAGATGGTCATTTATTGTTAGCTGCAGAGTTTAGTGTACATGCAACAAACGAGCCAAAAATATACAAATAATTTGTATATTCTTATATATCGAGCTAAGGGAACTAATGGGTCATAGGTGTATATTATAGCCTTTGCAATAAGACATGGTGAAAAAACATCCAATGATGCCTATTGTGACAAAAAAGTGCAAATACCACTTATACCAAATATCAAAATTAAATACATATGTGTGTATATTTACATTCCTCGTACAAAAAATACATAATATTAGATTATACTGCTTAAACTATAAAGACTGTCTTAAGCGTTCTCAGCAGAGAAGATGAAATCAAATAAATTAATAGAGATTTGTGGAAAACCAAATGGAGTTTATATAAAGGGACTGAAGGTAAATCCTTCATTAAGGCCTTCTGGTGCCAGCGTATGTAGGGTATATGTCCAAAAACATTCCCTACGTCTCAAACGGAGGTCGTAATTACCCCCCCTAGGATGGTGTTTAACTAGTTCTACTCCACAGAATTTTAGGTTACTGGTGTTGCCTCTCTGGCACTGCCTAACATGCCTTGCTACGGGTGTATCTATATGTCCACCAACTGATCTAATGTGCTCTCTGATCCTGTACTTAAAGGGGCAGAAGGTTTTACCTATATACTTTTTTCCGCACCCACACATGATCATATAGACTAGACCTGATGTATTACAGTTAAAGAAATTCTGAATAGCGAAAGATTTCTCTTGTCTAGTATCCTGAATCACTTTAGAGTCTCTCAAGATATTAGGACAACTTTTGCATCGCCCACAACTGTAGGTTCCTTTTAGATTGTTACATAGCCAACTCGTTGTTGGTAATGTTGTTTTTTCATAGTGGCTATGGACAAGCAGATCTTTCAAGTTTCTGCATCTTCTATTTGTGATGGTCGCATGAGGCCCTATTGATTCCTTTAGATGTGGGTCTAGAGTAAGTAGCGGCCAATATCTGTCCATAATATCTTTGACTAAGTTGTTCCCTGTGTCATAATTACCAATACACCGTATCTGGTTTGAGTTTGTTTTGGATGGATCTTGTAGAAGAGTCTCTCTCGAGTGATATGCTGCCTTTTGGTATGCCTGCTTGAGGACTCTATTAGGATACCCTTTCTCTTTGAAGTTTTTTTGAAGGGTTTTTGCCTGTTTTTCATACTCAATTTCAGATGAGCATATTCGCTTTAGTCTTAGATATTGTCCGTAGGGTATTCCTAATCTCAGTGATTTCGGATGGAAGCTCGACCAGTTAAGTAGATTATTCGTAGCTGTCTCTTTTCGATATAAAGTGGTGCTAACCAGTTCTTCATTGCGTGTTAATGTTACATCCAGAAAATTTAAAGAGTCACGATGAATTTCATGTGTGAAGCGAAGGTTTAAAGTATTTCTATTCAGGTAATTTGTTAGATCTACAAATTCTTCCTGAGTACCACCCCATATCAAGATGATATCATCGATGTACCTTTTCCAGAATAGAATTTTAGAGCGGTATGGATTACAGTCTGAAAAGATTTGTTGTTTCTCCCAAACGCCTAGGTATAGGTTGGCATAGGCTGGCGCACAGGTAGTGCCCATTGCAGTGCCCTGTATCTGATGGTAAAACTTCCGATCAAATATGAAGTAATTATGTTTTAGGACAAAGGCCAAAAGTTCCCCAATGAAATTAATAAATTCCTCTGTGAAATCACCCGATTCATACAGGGCCAGCCTAGTGTGTAATAAGCCCTCAGGGTGGGGGATAGAGCTATACAAAGCCTCCACATCAAGGCTGCACATCCAAGCCTCTTTTGGGAGTTTGAGATTGTTCATAATCTGTAAGAGTTGTTTTGTATCCCGAAGGTACGAAGGTAAAGTTTTAACTAGGTCTTGTAGGATCTGGTCTATATATTGACTACAATTCTGCGTTAAATTCCCAATTCCGGACACTATAGGTCTACCAGGTGGTTTTTCAAGATTTTTGTGCACTTTAGGTAGCGCATAGAATGTTGCAATGGTAGGTTTGTCAGTTTTTAAGAACTTATATTCTTCCTCTGAAATATGACCTTTCTCGTACCCACGGATCAAAATTTCACCCAACTGATCCATAAATCTTTTAGTCGGGTCCTGTGGTAGTCTTACATAGACTTTATTATCCTCTAAAAGGGTTTTTACCATGAGTTCATACTGATCCTTAGACATAATGGTTATATTCCCCCCCTTATCGGAGGGTTTTATAATGAGGTCTGTATTCATGGTTAGTTCTTTGAGTGCTCTTCTCTCCTTTATCGTGAGGTTATCTTCAGTTGATTCGATTTTTGGATTACCGCTCAGTTTCTCTATATCTTGGCAGACCAATTTCCTGAATAGCTCCAGGTTATCGTATTCTTTTATTGAAGGGGTAAAGGTGGTCTTAGATTTTAAATTGGAATATGGTGGGCCCTTCTCAGGGGCTTCATTCTCATTTAGAAGTTGAATTAAGGTTTCCAAACATTCCAGTTCTTTCACCTCTAAACCTTTCATTTTCGCTTGTTTTTCTCTTTTTAACACATGAAATTTCTTCAGGGCCAATTTTCGCGCAAACAAATTGATATCCTTAATCCAGTTAAATGAATTAAATTTTGGCTTTGGTACGAAAGATAGGCCCTTCTTTAAAACCATCTCCTGTTCCATTGAGATGGGAGTACCAGACATATTAATGATACGTAGTTGTGGTTCTAATAGTCGTCCCTTCTCCTTCGCCCTCGTCTCCCTCCCCTGCCCCGCCCTCGTTGTCGTCTCGGGGGCTCCATGTCCTCTAAAAAAGGAGAGGCAAAAGTAATTCCCCGTTTCAGAATACTTCTAGGGAGGGTTGGGTTTTCATCTAAGGTCTCATTTTCAGTTTCTGAGGATTCGTACTCACTAGTAGATCCATTAGTACTGGTTGTTCGCATCTGTCTTTTTGGTCTTCTGAAGACTGTGCCCTCTTTATAATCTTTTAGATCCCGAAGAAATTTTTTATGCTTTCTAGTTTTTATTTCTGTTTCATTTCTCTCTAGTTTCAATTTCATTTTCGCTTCTAGTTGTAAGTAAATGGGATCTTTCTTTGATGTTTGTACCTTATCCACAAGATCTTGGATCTTTTTATTAACATCACTTAAGAAGATCTGTTCGTATTTCTGGATGATATTCATAAATTTATTTGAGCATTCTATTGCCGCTTGCTCCCATTCCTGTATAAAAGTCTCATGTGTTATATGAGAGGCAGGAATATTAGGTACTCTTAGACCTCTGGGAATCATCTCCTTTTTACAATAATTTTCCAATGATGAAATTTCCCACAGTGATCTCATCTGCTGATGGAGTAATTTTGTTAGGCTATTAAACTGTCCCATGAGGGATTCGTCCTTGGGGGTCTCTTCTAGGAATGCTTCAGAGAATACAGAATCTGCATCCTTTCCCCATATGGGTTTATCCCTCATGGATGCCACAAAACCCAACATTTTTACTCCTAATCTGTCCCAGTAAATTAGTACAAGCAGAATGTTATATAAATCGTTAATGCTTAAAAGTAAGCTCCTTGTTGGTATTAAAACCTCTTACAAAACTTAGTGTATACTTGGATTGGACCCAATAACCAATCGGGGCCAAAAAAGGAAGAGCCTCGATTACCAGCGTTAGATAGGATTAAACCTTAGTTGAGAGAATAGAAAATACAAGAAACAAGAAAATGTGGCTATTTTTATCTTGCCTAAATGGCTAATTAAACTAATGCCACTAAGTGCCGGTAACCGTTAAATTAATGGTTGATTAAATTGATAGTACTTAGAATAATTCTTTATTAGTTAACATATACAACACAAATAAAGTATAAAATGAAGTGAACATAAAATAAACTACGTGGTAGGTGCTAGCGAATCACTTATGATCTATGGATAATGGCAGGGCAGACTTGTAAGTTTGCCCTGTAGCTAATGTGTATTACAACCTCAACGCAATTGGCCTTGGTCTCAATATGGACATTGGCTATATGGTTGGTCTGTTGTGATGATAGCAAGTAGAGGCTATTAGAACAATTGTAAGGTTTATATATACTGCCACTTCGTAATTGCATTAATGCATATAGTGGCAATATATATAGCTAAATAATTCGTAGGCAGTTGTTAATAGCTCAAAATGTATACCCGCTCTTAATAGAGTAATACGACATTATAATGTGTATAGATCATTTAAGGGTGCATAGAGTATGCCACTAGGAGTTGATAATTCTCAGTTAGGAGACACTTGACCTTGATTAGGTGAGTTGAAGTGGACACCCTGCTAAATAAATCTTCCAAGCGATCACGCGCTTTGGCTGATAGCATTTATACTGAGAATGTTCAGTTCAGCCATTAGAGATACTGCTTAACATGAAAGTATCAGTATTAGATGAAAACCCAACCCTCCCTAGAAGTATTCTGAAACGGGGAATTACTTTTGCCTCTCCTTTTTTAGAGGACATGGAGCCCCCGAGACGACAACGAGGGCGGGGCAGGGGAGGGAGACGAGGGCGAAGGAGAAGGGACGACTATTAGAACCACAACTACGTATCATTAATATGTCTGGTACTCCCATCTCAATGGAACAGGAGATGGTTTTAAAGAAGGGCCTATCTTTCGTACCAAAGCCAAAATTTTATTCATTTAACTGGATTAAGGATATCAATTTGTTTGCGCGAAAATTGGCCCTGAAGAAATTTCATGTGTTAAAAAGAGAAAAACAAGCGAAAATGAAAGGTTTAGAGGTGAAAGAACTGGAATGTTTGGAAACCTTAATTCAACTTCTAAATGAGAATGAAGCCCCTGAGAAGGCCCACCATATTCCAATTTAAAATCTAAGACCACCTTTACCCCTTCAATAAAAGAATACGATAACCTGGAGCTATTCAGGAAATTGGTCTGCCAAGATATAGAGAAACTGAGCGGTAATCCAAAAATCGAATCAACTGAAGATAACCTCACGATAAAGGAGAGAAGAGCACTCAAAGAACTAACCATGAATACAGACCTCATTATAAAACCCTCCGATAAGGGGGAATATAACCATTATGTCTAAGGATCAGTATGAACTCATGGTAAAAACCTTTTAGAGGATAATAAAGTCTATGTAAGACTACCACAGGACCCGACTAAAAGATTTATGGATCAGTTGGGTGAAATTTTGATCCGTGGGTACGAGAAAGGTCATATTTCAGAGGAAGAATATAAGTTCTTAAAAACTGACAAACCTACCATTGCAACATTCTATGCGCTACCTAAAGTGCACAAAAATCTTGAAAAAACCACCTGGTAGACCTATAGTGTCTGGAATTGGGAATTTAACGCAGAATTGTAGTCAATATATAGACCAGATCCTACAAGACCTAGTTAAAACTTTACCTTCGTACCTTCGGGATACAAAACAACTCTTACAGATTATGAACAATCTCAAACTCCCAAAAGAGGCTTGGATGTGCAGCCTTGATGTGGAGGCTTTGTATAGCTCTATCCCCCACCCTGAGGGCTTATTACACACTAGGCTGGCCCTGTATGAATCGGGTGATTTCACAGAGGAATTTATTAATTTCATTGGGGAACTTTTGGCCTTTGTCCTAAAACATAATTACTTCATATTTGATCGGAAGTTTTACCATCAGATACAGGGCACTGCAATGGGCACTACCTGTGCGCCAGCCTATGCCAACCTATACCTAGGCGTTTGGAGAAACAACAAATCTTTTCAGACTGTAATCCATACCGCTCTAAAATTCTATTCTGGAAAAGGTACATCGATGATATCATCTTGATATGGGGTGGTACTCAGGAAGAATTTGTAGATCTAACAAATTACCTGAATAGAAATACTTTAAACCTTCGCTTCACACATGAAATTCATCGTGACTCTTTTAATTTTCTGGATGTAACATTAACACGCAATGAAGAACTGGTTAGCACCACTTTATATCGAAAAGAGACAGCTACGAATAATCTACTTAACTGGTCGAGCTTCCATCCGAAATCACTGAGATTAGGAATACCCTACGGACAATATCTAAGACTAAAGCGAATATGCTCATCTGAAATTGAGTATGAAAAACAGGCAAAAACCCTTCAAAAAAACTTCAAAGAGAAGGGGTATCCTAATAGAGTCCTCAAGCAGGCATACCAAAAGGCAGCATATCACTCGAGAGAGACTCTTCTACAAGATCCATCCAAAACAAACTCAAACCAGATACGGTGTATTGGTAATTATGACACAGGGAACAACTTAGTCAAAGATATTATGGACAGATATTGGCCGCTACTTACTCTAGACCCACATCTAAAAGAATCAATAGGGCCTCATGCGACCATCACAAATAGAAGATGCAGAAACTTGAAAGATCTGCTTGTCCATAGCCACTATGAAAAAACAACATTACCAACAACGAGTTGGCTATGTAACAATCTAAAAGGAACCTACAGTTGTGGGCGATGCAAAAGTTGTCCTAATATCTTGAGAGACTCTAAAGTGATTCAGGATACTAGACAAGAGAAATCTTTCGCTATTCAGAATTTCTTTAACTGTAATACATCAGGTCTAGTCTATATGATCATGTGTGGGTGCGGAAAAAAGTATATAGGTAAAACCTTCCGCCCCTTTAAGTACAGGATCAGAGAGCACATTAGATCAGTTGGTGGACATATAGATACACCCGTAGCAAGGCATGTTAGGCAGTGCCAGAGAGGCAACACCAGTAACCTAAAATTCTGTGGAGTAGAACTAGTTAAACACCATCCTAGGGGGGTAATTACGACCTCCGTTTGAGACGTAGGGAATGTTTTTGGACATATACCCTACATACGCTGGCACCAGAAGGCCTTAATGAAGGATTTACCTTCAGTCCCTTTATATAAACTCCATTTGGTTTTCCACAAATCTCTATTAATTTATTTGATTTCATCTTCTCTGCTGAGAACGCTTAAGACAGTCTTTATAGTTTAAGCAGTATAATCTAATATTATGTATTTTTTGTACGAGGAATGTAAATATACACACATATGTATTTAATTTTGATATTTGGTATAAGTGGTATTTGCACTTTTTTGTCACAATAGGCATCATTGGATGTTTTTTCACCATGTCTTATTGCAAAGGCTATAATATACACCTATGACCCATTAGTTCCCTTAGCTCGATATATAAGAATATACAAATTATTTGTATATTTTTGGCTCGTTTGTTGCATGTACACTAAACTCTGCAGCTAACAATAAATGACCATCTATAGTTATTCAGATAATAAACATACGGTGAGAGGTTGATAAGATAGACACCTTCTTTGTGAGTACGTGTAGAGCAATTATTACTATCTCTATCTTTTGGCATGATGCTCCTTAGATACTCATAAGGAGGTAAACTAGATTTTGATATATTAACTAAATCATACAATCCTCAGGTCGGAATTTACCTGTTAAACTGAATGCTTTTAAGTCTTGCAGACAGTTCAAGGTAGTCTGAAATAATCAACTGACGATATATCGAACTCTCAACCAACCTGGAACGCATTCGTGTGTGGGATATAAACATAGAGAATTATTTCTCTTTAATCCTTGAACCACCAACATAAGTTCATTGGTTGAGAGAGAGTCACATGACTGCCGACAATTGCGGAAACTAGGATATGCAAATAACTTTTTACAGCGATCTAACGAGCCCAGCTAATGAAGGGGGGACACTATAAATAGGATCTATAGGTTCAGACAATTTCACGCTCTGGACGAAGCCGGTTATGCGGCGAAACGCGCGTTAGCGTACCTTTTTTGGCAATGGCCTTATGATTGTTTTTAACTATTTAGCACGGGGTGCACTTTCTTTCCTGTGGCGACTCGAATGACTTAATGATATGGAGTCAGGCAGTATGCATATATTATAACGTAGCATATTGATGCATTTAGGGATAGCATAGGAATAATTTAATGGATATACTTAGGGAACAATTAGCAATATACAGCAAGTATCCGCAATCTAATTGTGTTATTCCAGCTAGTTGGTGAGCCGACTATGGGGAAACGTCTTTTCCAGTCACATAACCCTAATGTGTTGATATTGATCAACTAACTCTCGGCAAACTTGATATTGCTTTTGCCTGTGTAATACACACGTTTTTTGTGCGGGACGCATTGCAGCTGTACTCGCTATATTCATTACCCATTTGGGGGCGACTTAGTGCATTGCTAAGTGGTGTTCTCTGTTTAGGGACCAATAATAATTTAGGGAATTACTAGCAATATACAGTAGTTACCCGCAATCCATTGTGTTATCTCAGCTTGTTGGTGTGCCGACTATGGGGAAATGTTTTTTCTATTCGCATAACCTTTATGTGTTGAAATCTCGGCAAACTAGACATTGTCTTTGTCTGTAAGATATATGCTTTAATGTGCAGATTGCATTATAGCTGTATTCGCTATATCTACCTACCCTACACACCACTTTTCATTATTTCAATTGGTGCCCCAACAATAGATGCTCCTGGGATCTATATGATATGTGTACCCATTTGGGGGCTATTCAACGAATTTGCCAATTGGTGTTCTTTGTTTAGGGACCAACAAAACTAGACATGTGCACAGCACAAAATTTCGTTTTGAACTAATGGATTAGTCCTAAAATGCAATTTATTTAGTTGCTAAAGAAATTCGTTTTCAGTTCTTTAGTATGAAAACTAATTTCGTTCATCCGAAAACCAGTGGATACAATTACTATTGTAGTGGTGGCTCCTCAGAGGGCTGAGATCGCTGCTTGTTACACAATGTGGGCCATATTACATAGTTGGCGCTAACTTAACCAGAGCTGTTGTAACCTTCCCAGAGCCATTATAGCCTATGGAGGTTTTCAGTTTACAACAGCTCTGGTTAAGTTAGCACCAACATTGTAATACTGCCCCGTGTCAGGCAAAGCTGTTACAGTAACTGACTGCTGCTCATCACAGCGCTCAGAGTTTCTGTAAAACTAGTAAATAATATTTTTATATATAAGAGGTTAGAACAATATTATTTCCTTGTTGTACTGAAACTCTGAGCGCTGTTACAGTCAGTTACTGTAACAACTGAGCCTGATACATTGTACTGAGAGATAATGTAACAAGCAGCCGATCTCAGCGCTCACAGCTACTGGATTTAAAGGGCTAAAAGAAAAAAAAAAAAGGTTCATCTCTGTATAATGTTTAGAACATCCTCCTGCATTAATTAATACCCCTCTTTGTATAATGTAGATAACATCCTCCTGCATTAATGTCCCTCTCTGTATAGAACATTCTCCTCAATTTATACCTTTCTCTGTATAATGTATATAACATCCTCCTGCATTAATACCCCTCTCTGTATAATGTATAGAACATACTCCTGCATTAATTAATGCCACTCTCTGTATAGAACATCCTACTGCATTGGCATGTGGAGGGTGCAGAACTTCGGATGTTGCGATGTTGCGATCTTCATTGCTGGTCTCCTTCACTCAATGTAATATCACAAAAAGGACTGAAACTAAAATGTAGTGCATTTTGTTTTAGTTTCTTTCGTTTTTTGTACTGAGCAGTTTCGTTTCTCTTGAGTCATCCGAAAACTAAATTATCCCAAAATTCGGACTAAATCGTTTTAGTACTAAAACGAATGCACATGTCTAAACAAAACTTCGTGACAACATATACGCAATAATCTTATTGTAAGGACGATTTACCCCCCCCTTTTTTGTTGAGCAATTGGGCACCTGTGAACAATTTCGTCTTATAGGTTACCCTGGAGTTACATCCTATATATCTGCCTATTAATTACGAAACTATCTACAACCATATCTGGTGTTATAGGGAGAGATATACAAGTCCTTATACGAACTGTGTATTTGTTTAGAAGCAATTTGGTAGATTTCTAATAGGTTTATAAGTTTTGGGGATTCTATCGGCTATGTTAAGCAGTATCTCTAATGGCTGAACTGAACATTCTCAGTATAAATGCTATCAGCCAAAGCGCGTGATCGCTTGGAAGATTTATTTAGCAGGGTGTCCACTTCAACTCACCTAATCAAGGTCAAGTGTCTCCTAACTGAGAATTATCAACTCCTAGTGGCATACTCTATGCACCCTTAAATGATCTATACACATTATAATGTCGTATTACTCTATTAAGAGCGGGTATACATTTTGAGCTATTAACAACTGCCTACGAATTATTTAGCTATATATATTGCCACTATATGCATTAATGCAATTACGAAGTGGCAGTATATATAAACCTTACAATTGTTCTAATAGCCTCTACTTGCTATCATCACAACAGACCAACCATATAGCCAATGTCCATATTGAGACCAAGGCCAATTGCGTTGAGGTTGTAATACACATTAGCTACAGGGCAAACTTACAAGTCTGCCCTGCCATTATCCATAGATCATAAGTCATTCGCTAGCACCTACCCCGTAGTTTATTTTATGTTCACTTCATTTTATACTTTATTTGTGTTGTATATGTTAACTAATAAAGAATTATTCTAAGTACTATCAATTTAATCAACCATTAATTTAACGGTTACCGGCACTTAGTGGCATTAGTTTAATTAGCCATTTAGGCAAGATAAAAATAGCCACATTTTCTTGTTTCTTGTATTTTCCAATATAATCTGTCACCTGCTAAAGTTGAAGGAATACGGGAATTCATTCACCGCTTCCTTGCTACTGGCATTCTGCGTCCCATTGTAAGTTCGTACAACACTCCTGTAA
The DNA here is from genome assembly GCA_009667805.1 of Leptobrachium leishanense. Taxonomy (NCBI): domain Eukaryota; kingdom Metazoa; phylum Chordata; class Amphibia; order Anura; family Megophryidae; genus Leptobrachium; species Leptobrachium leishanense. The sequence goes on from CM019065.1 coordinate 278,381,038, forward strand.
ATCCTGTGCCTAAAGGAGATGGATATCGCTTTACTCAGGATTTCAGATCTCTCAATGAAATCATAATTCCTATTTCTCCAATTGTACCTGACCTCCCAACCCTTCTCACCTCCATACCCCCAGACTCCACACATTTTACAGTCATAGACCTAAAAAATGCCTTTTTTTCTGTCCCAGTACATCCGGATACACAACACATTTTGGCCTTTACATTTGAAGGTAGTCAGTTTTGTTGGTCAGTATTACCTATGGGATTTATTGACAGTCCCGCTACCTTTGCACGTGCACTGCGTGAGACTGTTGAGTTACAGTCCGCCGAAAGGCTCCACCTTACTACAGTATGTGGATGACCTCCTCCTTTGTAGCCCCAGCCAAGCTGCATGTCACACTGACTCTGTTGCTCTCCTCAACCATCTACACTCAGAAGGCCACAAGGTGTCCAGAAAAAAGATGCAATTTTGCTCCACCTCTGTTGAATATTTGGGTTTCGTTCTCACTCAGGGATCTCATGTCCTCTCACCGTCCCGCATTCAGAGCCTGCTCCAGCTCAAGCGTCCTGCCTCCAAAACAGACATGTTGTCCTTTCTAGGGATGGTGAATTTTTGTCGTCACTGGATACCAGACTGTTCCTATTATGACTCTGTTCTTCGTGCGTCTGCTGCGTGCACAGCTCCGGACCAAATTGTTTGGTCTCCGGACATGGTGTCTGCCTTTGATACGTTAAAGGAACTGTTGGCTACTGCACCAGCACTGGGGCTACCGAACTATAAACTGCCTTTCCACCTCTACTGTAGGGAGGATGGGCACACAATGGCGGCTGTTCTTGCACAGGTCCACGGGGGGGTGCTGCGTCCAACTGCATTTTTGTCAAAAGTCATGCCACCTTTTGTTCAGGGAATGCCAAATTGTCTCCGCTCCTTGGCTGCCTGTGCCATGGCTGTGGAAACAGTTCAGTCCTTAACCCTAGGTACTGACACGATTCTCCATACACAACACAATGTCTTGCATGTACTTTGTAACCTTTCTACCCAGCACATTTCTTCCCAATGTTTGTCTGGTTATGAAACTGTACTAACTTCTACCTCCAATTTGTCTGTCAAATACTCTTCTGTCACTTCTGGTCCTTCTGCTGTTCTAAACGCTCTTCTGCATCTACGCGAAGACCATGAGGAGCCTCGTGAATTACATGATTGTCTTCCGCTCATTCAACTAACGACCTCTCCTAGATCTGATCTTTCTGACACTCCTCTAGAAGGTCCTGATATTCGTCATATCTTTGTTGATGGCTCCTGTTCTCGTCCTTCTGATTCACAGTATCTGACTGGTTATGCTGTGGTTGAATTGCCTGACATTGTGCATGAATCTGCTTCCATTCCTTCAAATTCTTCGCAAGCTGCGGAACTCTTTGCTTTAACAGCTGCATGTAAACTTTTTAAAGATCTGCCTGTCACCATTTATACTGACTCTTGCTATGCATTTGGTGTTGTGCATGATTTTGGTGCACTATGGCATCGCCTTCGTTTTACTACGGCTGATGGACGTCCTATTTCTCATTCTGATCTGATTTCTGATCTCCTGTCTGCTATTCTATTGCCTTCTCGTCTTGCTGTTGTTAAATGCAAGGGTCATGATCCTGTTGACTCTTTTGTTTCTCGTGGCAATCACTTTGCTGACGCTAAGTCTAAAGCTGCTGCTCTTTCATCTCCTACCATTTCTCTTGTTCCTCACCCTCCAATTGTCACCTGCTACCTTTCTCCTTTTCTGCTGCCCCAGAAATGGATGCTTAAAGAACTCCAGGCAGGTGCTACTGAAGCTGATGTTTATCATTGGGCCTCAGAAGGCCTTGTGAAGTCTCAAGAAATTCCGCCTGATGTTAGAATTTATGAGAAAGGAGGGAGAGTGGGCCTACCTGCTGCAGCAGCGCCAATCTTTATTTTTTCTTTTCACGGTCCTGGCCACATATCTCTCAAACTCACATACAGCGAAATGGCTAAGCATTTTTCTGTTTGTAATCTTAAGGCTATGATTAATTCCCAACTTTCTCGTTGCCTTATATGTGCCAGAAATAATACACAGGGCCCAAAAATTAAAACTCAACACCTACCGCCAGCTAATGGTCCATTCCAGGAACTCCAAATTGATTTTACACACATGCCCACTGCAAAAGGTAACCTGAAATACCTTCTAGTAATAGTTGACAAGTTTTCTAGATGGCCTGAAGCCTTCCCTACTGCAAGAGAAAATGCCAGAACTGTTGCCAAAATTCTTTGTAAAGAATTAATACCCAGATATGGATGTCCCATATCTATTGATTCAGATAATGGTCCTGCCTTTACCTCCAAGATCACACAGGAATTGGTAAAATTAATGGCTATTCAATGGAAGTTTCATTGCCCATACCATGCGGAAAGTTCCGGAATCGTGGAACGGCAAAATAGAAATATCAAAAATAAACTTAGAAAAGCTACTGAGGGTACCTTCAAGAACTGTCCGGATTACCTTCCAGCCATTCTTGCAGAAATGAGAATGACCACCCATTCTGTCACTGGTCTCTCCCCCTTTGAAGTTCTCATGGGCAGACCCTTTCCTACCCCATGGATTCCTAAGAAAGGTCCCCTGGTAATGTTACCAGGTGATCTGGATGAATTTAGAGAAGCATATGTTACTCAATTGCTTAAAACATTGCATGATTACCATAGAACGGTCTCCTGCTCTTTTCTGCCTCTCTCCACAGATCCTACTCACCGTTTTGTTCCAGGAGATCGAGTGCTCGTGAAGGCCCTGCATCGTCTCAAAACCATTGATCCACCATATGGAGAGCCTACTACCGTCCTTGCTGTGACCAGAACCGCCGTACTGACTGATGAATCACCTTCCTGGATCCATGCATCAAGGATAAAGAAAGCGCCATTCATCCCTGATGACTTCATTCCTGATCCACCTGTGACCTCAACCCCAGACGTGGAATCGCTGACCCCTGCTTCTAGATGACCTCCTCCTGTGACGTATCCCGCTGATGAATCTGGAGTGTGGGCCACAGCAGTTGTAAGCCCTGCTAACCTGTTGGCTGGTTTCCCAGCTGAAGAATCGTTTTCCCCCCAATTTATTTTTTATGCCTATTAACTGTCCTATTCAACCTGAAGAGTAGTACCTTTTTTCCTCATTTACACGAACTGTTTATTTTTTGATGAACTTTCCTTTTTCACAAAGTAATACATATTGTATTAACTCTGATTTTACACTTGCAGTGTCTATTGCTAGAACTACTACCGAGATGTTTTGCTCTTTTTCCAAGAACTGTTTTATTTTTGTTGGTTCGCTTTTAATCATTATGATTTATTTCATCATACTTACTGGTAGTTCATGGTACTATCACAGATGTTTTTGGAAAGATATTGTAGGTCCCCACAATATCTCCTTTGCTCATCCCCCAGTTCTTAATATGCATTTGAAAAGAGACTTGCATCGACCTAATAACTATGCATATGCTGCTCAGACTATATATGAACTTTCAGGTTTCAACAAGTCCTGCTGGATATGTATGGCCAAACCGACTAGTTCTAAATATGGTATACCGTATGAAGGAGTTGCTTTGAATCTAAGTCTTTTTGACGATGATTTGTTTACACTGCCTACTTTCTCTAAAACTACTAACAATCCAGGTGCCACTTTTATACGTGCTCCCCTCTTACAGGAACATCGTGGTACTGCAGTGATACGAATGAGATTTAACATTACTGGTAGAATGCCTTCACCAGAACCTAACAGAAAGGAACCTCCTTGCCAGGTTCTAATGGATCAAATGTATGTCCCTAATAATTCTGAGATGAATCTACAAGCCACTTTTCGTGTTTCCTTTCTTTACGGTAATAGTTCTTCTTCCTGGTTCAGCACCCCTTGGCATTCTAAGTTAGTGTCCTCCCCCTTTGTTCTAACCCAGGTATACCAGATAAATGTGTAAGTTTATGGCAATGGATGGATAAAACTTTCCCTGTAAGTGTTGGCAACGCCAACTCTGCTGATTTCATGTTTGGATGTATTAACGCATCCCAAATTAATGCTACCCATGTTTTGTTTAAAAATACTGTGTGGAATGTAGCATCTTTTGGGAAACTTAACTTACATGATTCCAACAGTCCAAAAGATTGGACCTTGCAAGTGGAAGATGGCACATACTCTAGTATGATAATGGTTGCAACATATTATATTGATGCTTATGCTACCTTGCCCCTTAACCCCCCTTTTTACTGGTTATGTGGTAAATGGGCATATTTGGTAATACCTAGAACTTATGTTGGTGAATGTGTTTTGGGTCTTATTGGTCCATCTCATACTATTCACCCTTATGTTCCGTCTGGTATGCGCATTGACCTACATAACACTGTACATCGCTCTCATCGCTCCTCCATATCTGTCAAAACCTCTGAGGCAGAGCGATTTGGTGGAATCTTGCTACCCGCATATGGTGTTGCTCGTTTGTATTCTAAAATGAACCTTTTTGTAGACTTAGTTGATGACATGTTTAATCACACTACACATGCGCTAGCAGTTCTTTCTGCTGAGCAACGTCAGATTAGAGATGCAGTAATTCAGAATCGTATGGCCCTTGATCATTTGTTAATGAAGGAGGGTGGTGTATGTGGTCTTCTTAATTTGACCCATTGTTGTTTTCACATTGATGACATTTCAGGTGAAGTTTCTCAAGATATACATGATATTGAGGAAATTCAAACCCAACTCAGGAAAGTATCAAGTCCCTTAGATGGATTTGATTGGACTTTTGGCTTTAGTTCTATTTTTGGTAGCCTAGGTTCAACTATTTTACATGGTTTAATGTATCTTGTTATGATTATTCTTGTTATTGCCATTTTATACAAATTGTTGATGTTGTGCCTTGAGAAATGTTGCGTTTCTAACTCACCTATGATGCCAGCCTATCCTATACTTCCACCCCCACCTACTTTGATTCCTCTTCAACGTTCCACTCTTATGAGTAATTACTAACCTCTCTTTTTCTTTTTTTTATTTCTACGTATTGGAATGATTTATATGTATAATATGATGACAATGTAACCCCACTTGTAATAGGTTCACTAGTTTAGTTTAGTTTAGTTTTCTTTTTTAATTAATGATCACATGATTCGTGATCAAAAGACGGATTGAAAGGAATTTTGAAATATGGTAGCTAATTCACTGTATACATATTTCTATATTCTAGTAATATTTGATAGCTATATAAATATATAGGGCCTGATTGACTGCTCAGAAAATACCTAATGTGTTCATGAGGTAATGCTGAGTCTGGTCTTTCTCTTGGCTTCCTGTTTTTTATTAAGGAGTGCAAATTTTCTATTCAACTCCACTTCCTCTTGAAACTAGAGAGGCTGGCTGGCCGAGAGGAAGGGAGGGATACACATGGTTATTGTTCATATATCCTATGGAACATTCTTATTTTAAGAACAGGATATAGCTGTGACGTCAATTTAGTTGTGCCTACTAGGCAAGGACAGGAAATGTTTGTGTAAGTCTAGGTACTGCCCAAAGTAGAAAAAACATGTTTCCTATATTACTAACGTATTGATTCTTTATTGGTTTGTAATCCATGAATTTGTGATACTCCTATTTTTGACAAAACTACTGAATGTATGAAATTTGCCAGAGTAATAAGAAACACCCAAGACAGCATTTGTGTCCTGGTCTTTTATTCTCACTCGAGTTGTTTTCTGTATGGTCACTGGGTCTGGTGACAAAGCAGCTATCTCTATCATCACTGGACCGTGGCCATTCCTGTGATGCTTGCAGAATACATATCACTCACAGCAAAGCCCACCAAGCAGAGACGGAATCCCAAATCAAGATTCTGTAAATGGAAAAGGAGGAAGCAGCTGCCGTAGCGAGGCTGAAGGTCCTCGAAGAAGCAATGGGACAAAGTACTAATGCAGACTGCCCTATCCCAGCAGAACTGGAAGACCCAGTCGAACGCTCTAGTGAATACGTATTAAAGCATAACATTTGCAACAATACACAGTCATCTCCTGTACCTCCTCCCAACACTGTTCTGACTCTCAATGCAGAGACCTCTCAGCTCCAAATGCCTGAGCCTCTTCCAGTCCACAACACAAGAACATCTTCGCAGCAAATCACATCAACTCATTCTGCCAGCAAGGTGAATCCCAGTGACAAGCCGCAGCTCAAGCCACAGCCAGCAGAAGCCTTAGAGACTACACCAAAGTTAAACGCTCTTGCAATGTCATTTTATCCTGGTAAACCTCACCCTTCATCGCCAGAGAACTTTAACACCCAAGCGGTTCCTCAAGTTACTTTGGCACCAAAGAGTGAGAGATCAGACTTGACTGACTTCGCAAGATATATGATACGCCGAGAGCTCATTAACACAAGCCTCTCAAGGTTCGACGACTGTCCAGAGAGCTACAGGGCCTGGAGATCAACCTTCAAGGCTGCTATTGCTGATCTGAACCTTACTACCAAGGAGGAACTTGATTTGCTCATAAAGTGGCTGGGGCCAGAATCCACAGATCGCGTTAAAAGACTGAGAACAGTACATGTTTACCACCCGGATGCAGGTCTCGTTGCTGCGTGGGCAAGACTTGAGCAAGCTTATGGCAGCGCTGAAGCCATAGAAGGCGCTCTGTTCAAGAGACTGCAAAACTTCCCAAAAATAGGTAACAAAGACTATCGCAAGCTCCAAGAACTGAGTGATCTCCTCATGGAGCTAGAGTTGGCAAAGACAGACCCACGTCTACCTGGACTAAGCTTCCTGGACACTGCTCATGGTGTCAATCCAGTGGTGTCTAAACTGCCATATGGCCTGCAAGAGAAATGGGCGCAATACGGCTCAATATACAAAAGAGACTATAATGTATCCTTCCCTCCATTCTCATATTTTTGCAGGTTCATCAGCAAACAAGCCTGGACAAGAAACGATCCCAGCTTCACCTTCAGCGAAACCAACTTGCCAGCTTCTTCATCATCACCAGCATCCGCATCAAGGTATGATAACACAGCGGCTACACGTAGAGACTTTAATAGAGCAATATCTGTTAAAAGGACAGACATCTCACCACCCGTGTCCTCTCGTGCAAACCAGAGGGATTCGGGTGATAGCGATAAAGACCCTAATCGTCAGTGCCCTATTCACAAGAAGCCTCACCCTTTAAAGAAATGTCGTGGCCTTAGGGCAAAGACTTTACAAGAGCGCAGGGAGATTCTTCAAAAATTTGGGGTATGCTACAGGTGCTGTGCCTCTTATGGACATTTTGCTAAAGACTGTAACGTTGTCATCAAGTGCACAGAATGCAGCAGCGACAGACATGTTACAGTTATGCACCCCACTCCACTTCCAGACAACCCACAGCAGCTACCTACCTCTACTCCTGTCTCAAATCATGGCGGGGAGCAACAAGGTAATGCTCCAGCTATAGGGAATGTTTCTTCTTCATGCACGGAAGTCTGCGGAGAAGGCTTAGATTACAAATGCTGTGCCAAGGTATGCCTAGTCAAGATATACCCAGAGGGTCAACCTGAGAAAGCCACGAAGATGTATGCCATATTAGATGAATATAGCAACAAATCGCTTGTTAAGCCTAAATTCTTTGAGATCTTCGGCATAAAGCGACATGCAACACCGTATACTCTCAGAACCTGTTTTGGTCGCGTAGAGACTTTCGGCAGAATGACCAACGTGTTTATGGTCTCTCACGTCAAGGGGAGAGAGGGAATAGTCCTACCAACATTAGTTGAATGTGACCAGATACCAGACGAAAGGGAAGAGATTCCTTCTCCAGAGGCTGCATGTCACCATCCGCACTTAAGGCATCTTGTAGATGAGATTCCAGTAATGGACATGAATGCTGAAATCTTGGTCCTGCTAGGAAGAGACATTCTCAGAGTACACAAAGTACGCGAACAGTGCGACGGACCAGACGATGCCCCTTATGCACAAAGACTTGGCCTGGGCTGGGTAATAGTGGGCAATGTATGCTTGGATAAAATGCACACGTCATCTGAGATCCACTCCTTCAAAACTCACGTGTTAGGAAACGGACGTGTATCCCACTTCAAACCGTGTCCTCGACATTATGACGTAAAGGAGAAGCCTCTTGACATTATCTGCGTGTCCGACGTCACTCCTATCCTCTGTGATGACAACCTAGGTACCACAGTGTTTGTACTACAGGTGATGACAACAAAACAGCCTTATCAGTTGAAGACAAAGAATTCTACAACCAGTGGAAGCGAGTACAACACCTTGGCAACTGCTTCTGGAATCGTTGGAAGATGGAGTATCTTTCCACTCTGCAAAGGACGCAGGAAATGGCAACGCCTGAACCCGAACGTTCAAGTTGGAGATCTCGTTCTCCTCAAGGACCAGCAAGCCGAAAGGATAGAGTGGCCTATGGGACTTATTAAAAAGAGCATCTCTAGCGATGATGGTAAGGTACGTAAGGTGGAGGTGAAGGTCGCAAGACAAGGAACTGTAAAGACTTTTATCAGACCTATCACGGAACTTATTTTGCTCTTACCGCTTGGAGACTGAACTTACTTAGGTCTTCAAGACATCTAGAAAATTACACTGTCGTTATTTGCGCTTGCATAACTACCGTTATGATGTTTATATATAGTGACATTTTCAATGCCAGACGGGGAGTGTGCTGTTACAGTTATATTCATTTAGATGGGGATTTATATTGCATAGATAGTCCTTATGCTGCCACCTAGTGGTCTTTCTGTATTGTACATGCTTTCTCTTTTTCCCTCGCTTTATGATGATGCACTTCCTGTGTGTATGAAGTTCCACCCTTCTTTCTGAGTAAGAGCTGTAGCATGGTGCAGTTAACTAGCAACACATGTCTATTCATCTGCATGTTAAGGACAGCATCATCTTTTGACCGCATAAAACATATCATTCCATCATCTGCTGTATCCTGTGATCTGCTGTAACCTGATGTACGGAATAAAGCAAGTCGTGGAAAGAAACAGTGTTTTGGTGAGTTCAGCTATCTGATAAGGATTGTCCTCGGTGATTGCATCTACTTATACAGGCCAGGCATAGAGGTCTCTGCAAGGGATAAATCGCTATACAACGATCGGAGTCAGAATATACGTAATCAAGGTCCTCAGACAGAAATGGGTCGGCAATAAATCAATAAGTTTCAATAGCAAACAGGCGATGCGGGAAATAAACTCCATGTCAGGGCGATAAGTCAACTCCTCGCGCCCTGCTTTAAACCCAGCAGCTCCTCGTGACCACACCAGGCCCCGCCCCCTCAGACGCTGATCGGCCATTATGGAATGCAGGCACTTGACCAGCCAGTGGCTGTCAGGCTCAGCGCTGGTGGGGTACCAGTCTGGGTTGTTTTGAGCCCAGTATGCAGTGAGTTCAGGGTTATTGGCAGACAGTACCTTGCTGTATAGCGTGGTGTCAAGGGACAAACAGAAATCGTAGTCAGGAGATGGTCTGAGGTTCAGGGGCTGGCAGAGAGGAGGTAGAGTTGGTGGGCAAAGCAGAGGCATGGTACACAAAGGGAGTAATCAATAAGAGGTCTATCCAGATCGAGGTATAAGTGATAATGTTGAAGTCCAGAGGGAGGGTGTCATATCCTCAGCCTCTGCTGCGCTGCCTGGGGGGTCTGGGCAAGGTCCTGCACTAAGAGCTGGCCGGCTGCCAGCACTGGGGAATGGCCGAGCGGCGTCCGAGGGGGCAGGGCCTAGCATGGTCACGAGGAGCCGCCGCGTTTAAAACAGGGCGCGATGAGTTGCCTCGTCGCCCTGTCGTGGAGTCTGTTTCCCACATCGCTAACCATTCGTTTTTATTGATTCTCTGTTGCCAACCTATTTTCTGGATACGATCCCTGCTCCTGCTTTTTGACCCGGCTTGTTTCTGACTTTTCTCCTGCTGCTCGATTACGATCGCCTGTGTGGGGCTTTGGTGGTTTAACCCCATGCTTGCCGCTGGGGTGTTAACACATTACTGGGGAAGTGTCCCTTTTAAGCTGTGGGTATTGTTTGTGGCCTCATTAGGTTCCTATACCCAACCCAGGGCTCATGTTCTCCAGCCACACATGTTGATAAGAACTGTGATCGAAAGATATTGCCTATTTGCGGCTCATGTTCAGTGTGCTCTCACCATCAACAATACTCGTTACTCTACTTATGACAGACCCCGAGGTGTATGTGTTGTCAATGACTATCTTAAGGTACCGCTGATCTGCTCCCGATTATCAGAAAACGTTAAAGCAGCTTATTTCCTGACTGTCCTGTAGTCCGCGCAATTCACCAACTGTCTGACATATCTGTGTATTTCTGAATGTGTCTATCGGTCTCGAAACCTTAAGTGCTTAGTAGCAACTCAGTGTTTTGTTCTTCCTCGCTGCCTCAAGTGTATAATTCTGTATATGCCAATCAGTGTGTAAACGGCAAAAAGATTTATCAGTCCTTAAGGATCTCAACTCCGCTACTCTCTAGTTGGCGCTACTCCCCCGTTACAGAGGGGCAGAGAGAACTTTTATTCAGACACAGGGGTGTGGTGTGTGTGTGTTCTGTGATTAACTGTGAAGTTGCTGGCTTGTGCTGAACCTGAGGGAAGCACTTTTCCTGGATGTGCTTCAAGCACGGATTAACCAGCGAACAGCATTCATGGATCCTGACATATCGCCCCCCCCGTAAGGTGCGCCCTCTGGATGCGAACAGGCTTGCTTGATGACCTGTACAAAATCAATAAAAGTTCATATACGTGCACTGGATGCAATAGGGTTCATCATCGGAAGCGGCAGAGAGAACTTTTATTCAGACACAGGGGAGTGGTGTGTATGTGTTCTGTGATTAACTGTGAAGTTGCTGGTTTGTGCTGAATGTGAGGGCAGCACCTTTCCTGAATGTGCGGCAAGCATGGATTAAGCAGCGAACAGCATTCATGGATCCTGACAGTGGCACAGAAACATGCCCCAACCTTCCAGGGAGCGCATCAGGGGCTGAGGACGTAACAGAACCCCCCGTATACGGTCGGACTCAGAACGACCCCCAGGCGCCGAAGGATGAGCCGCATGAAATTGGCGAACCAGACGAGGCGCATGGATCTCACTGGCTGGAAGCCAAGAACGATCCTCAGGACCATACCCCTCCCAATCTACCAGGTATTGGAGGACACCCCGAACCACACGGGACCTCAAGATGGCAAGGACCTTGTACTCCTCCTCACCCTGGGACTGGATAGGTGGAGGAGGAGAAGTGACTCTGGTGTACCTATTACAGGTAAGGGGTTTCAGGAGACTAACATGAAAAACGTTATGTATATGTAAATATGGGGGTAACTCCAAAGCAAAAGAGACAGGATTTATCCTCCGTAAAACCTTGTAAGGACCAATAAACCTGGGAGCCATTTTCATAGACGGTACTAATAACTTTATGTTCCTAGTAGACAGCCAAACCTTGTCTCAACCATATACACAGGTGCAGGACCTCTCCATCTATCTGCCTTTATTTTATGCTTTTGGACATTAGCCTCCATAATTTCTTTCACCTTCTCCCATGTCCCTTTTCAGGATGTCAGATGTTCGTCCAAAGCTGGCAATGCAGTACCTTGGAATACAGAGGGAAGTATGGGAGGAACATAACCGTATACTATACTGTATGAAAGGGTGAGTGACCTGTGGTTTCGCTGACCGAGTTGTTTAACGCGACTTCAGCCCATGGCAACAGATCTGACCACTCACTCTGTTTTTCAGACACGAAGCATCTGAGGTATTGCTCAACACTTTGGTTGGCTCTCTCTGCAGCCCCATTTGTCTGAGGGTGGTAAGCAGAAGAGAAGCTCAACTCGATACCCAAGTTAGCACAAAATCCTCTCCAAAACTTGGAGACAAATTGGGTTCCTCTGTCGGATTCTATTCCCAGAGGAACCCCATGGAGCCTGACAACATTCTGCATAAAGATGGGCACCAGCTCACTGGCTGAAGGAGGCTTTACTACAGGTACAAAGTGCACCATCTTTGAGAACCTGTCTACCACAGTGAGAATCACAGTATGACCCTGTGATGTTGGCAGATCCGTGATAAAGTCCATTGAAAGGTGGGACCATGGCCTCTCAGGCACCGGCAATGGTTGCAACAGACCAATAGGTAAGGACCTGGGATTTTTGCTTCTACAACACACATTGCAGGTGGCTATGTAGTCCTTTATATCCCTTTGCATACCTGCCCACCAGAACTGTTTTTCAATCGTGGCTAGGGTTTTCGTTATTCCCATATGCCCATAGGGTTTGGAATCATGATAAACATCATTATTTGTGTTCTCTCCTCCTCAGGCACGAAGATTCTACCAGGAGGTTTTTCAAGTGGAGCAACACCTTGAACGGCCTGGATTCTCTCCAATAAACGAGAAGACACAGCAATACTTGTGGTCCCCAAAATCCTCTCTTGAGGGATGATGGGACTCTGTGGGGGTCTGTGAGGCGGTAAGATCTCAGACTTACCCTTATCAAATACCTCTTTCAAGTCATCATACCACTTGGGTACTTCAGTAGAGAGTGGAGGAGCAGTGGCTACATTCAAGCTACCCACTGTAGCAGTCATGCCCAGACACTTGGACCAACATTTTGATCCCCAAGATTCCAACTCCCCTTTTCCCCAGTTCACCACAGGGTTATGCTTAGCCAATCATGGATAACCCAATATGATAGGAACAGGTGGGTGATTCTATGATTTGTAACTGAATCTTTTCTTTATGCAGAACACCAGTGCTGAAAGATACAGGAACAGTTTGATGCGTGACAAGGGGTCTTGTCAACTTCCTACTATCAATACTCTCAATGAGAAGTGGCACTGCTCTCTCAACCAGAGGTACTTGGTGGATGGCAGCAAACCCAGAGTCCAGAAAATTGCCTGCAGGCAGTAACGAACACTTCATTCGGCCACTGCAATTCAGCAGCCACAGTTTTAAACTCAATTGCATAATCAGCAACATGGCGGTTGCCCTGGGATATGTGCCACAAACCTCTGGTTGTGCCAGTAGCTCGTCTGGCAGGGTCGAATGTACGCCTCAAGTCATTCATAAATGTAGGATAATTAGACACCACGGGTGTCTTAAGTTCCCATAAAGGGGTTGCCCACAGCAGAGCTTTCTCAGTCAGATGGTTAATCGCATAACCCACCTTGGCTCTGTCTGTGGGACACATTCCTGGATTTAATTCGAACATAATATCCATCTGGGCTGTAAACCCTCTGCATGAACCAGAATTACCATTGAAACTTGTGGGTGTCTTTAGACTCAAGTGAGATACTTCAGATGACACCATAGAAACAGATACTGCTTGTGAGTGTAAACTAACAGCAGGAGAGGGAGGCGGAGACACCAAGCCTAGCAGTTTAACCTGGGTGGAAAGTAGGCCCAAAGCATGAGCAAATTGATCCATGAGGTGATCTTGCTCCTCCTGTTTGGAAATCAAAGTACATAGTCTAGACATAAGGGCAGAAAAATCTGTCTGATCCATATTTGGCCCTGACGTAATGGAACGAACTGTACAGCGCTCACACTGAAGTAGCGTTGTTTGGATTATAGAGAGCAGATTTTTCTGACAATTAGAGACAGTGAAAACAAAGCTATTCTCCCAAGCCAGGGAGTAGACACGCAGTCTAGAATCACACTTAAGCTCGATCGGTTTCGTGACCAAAGGACAATTTAGTGCTGTAACATAATCATAATCGATCTGTGAATTAAACACGGTGAATGAAATCGTAACAGTAGTATTTTTCTGTTTGTTCGTATATAAAGGTTTACCACGGCATATGAGTTGTGCAGAGCTCACAGCATGATAGTCAAACCCACAGTAAGGTGCCTTGTGATTGGGTCTTCTATCGGTGCGGGCAGCTATCAGAGGCCAGAAGCGTGAGTAAGATTGTACAAGGAGACGGGCAGGTCTCATACATGCATATATAAAGCGTAGCATCGAATCTAACGAACAAACATAAAGGGGATAAACCAGAGAATCGTCAAAGTAGCAAGCCGGGTCAACGTACGTAATCAAGGTCCTCAGATAGAAATGGGTCGGCAACAAATCAATAAGTCTCAATAGCAAACAGGTGATGCAGGAAATAAACTCCATGCCAGGGCGACGAGGCAACTCCTCGCACCCTGCTTTAAATCCGGCAGCTCCTCGTGATCCCACTAGGCCCAGCCCCCTCAGACGCCGATCGGCCATCATGGAATGCATGCACTTGACCAGCCAGTGGCACAGAAACATGCCCCAACCTCCCAGGGAGCGCAGCAGGGGCTGAGGACGTAACACAAAACCGTTATTTCTGCATACAAGTATATTTTCTTGAATCCCCAGCCAGGTCATTATTGCTACTGCCCCTTTTAATGTTTTCTTTTTAATCCCAAAGTGGAATTGTTCCTGGTGAGGGTATAAATATAACCCTTCAGTTTACCTCTTAGCTGATAAGCAGCACACCATAGCCCTACTTAAATTTCAAGTCATTGAAATGGTAGCATCATTTGGGAGATGCAGCAATATGCTCATAGAGTGTTGAGTGAGTTATTTTTGATAAAGGAACTTGACACATTACATCTGAAAGGCATGCAATAAGATTTTGATAATTTTTTGATGTAAATTTATTTAACTTATGTTTATTTTTAATGTAATTCTTATAATACTTTCTTCTTATAGGCACATAAATTCAGCACTTGAACAGTGGAACTCTGGAACTCTTTGGACTATAACTATTGGCAGCACAATATCATGTTGGTCACATTGTCTGTTTTTACATTATACTACTGAATACAGACAGTATCTATATAGTGTAATATACAACTACACCAGCACTAGACTTCTGGATTTCTTTATCACACTTTGCGCAAGGTCATTGGTACCACCACATTGCATTGGTCACCATTTTATTTGGATAATGCACTATTTATCTTGCATTATGGCTATGATTTCATTGCTGTAATGTAAGATCTACTTATCATTGTCATTTAAATTCATTTTTTTTTTAAACATATTTTTTATTCGTTTTGGGTCAGTACAAGAAATCCAGATGAGGCAAGAATAATGACAAATGTCAAATACAAACAGATAGCGTAAAACAAAGCGAATAAAATATACTTTAAAGAAACAAAACATAGTGAGATGAAGAGATCCCCAACCCATGTGTGGTGTATGGCATTCTGTGACCGCAAGTGCGTGAATGACAGCGATGGAAGGGGGGGGGAGAAGAACGTCTGAGCACTAATGTGTCTAGAGGGTTAACTAAGCCTGGTGAGAATAGCGAGCGCAATTGGGTGAAAATAAATTATTTAAACTGCAAGTAATACATTAGGTGCAGATCCAGAGGGGCAGTACGGTCCCTTGAAGTTGTGTAGGAATAAAATAAGCCAGTAATGCCGACAATATAATAGGGAGGAAGGGTGAATCCTCGGCGTGCTAATGTATGGAAAATGGGAGTAGGAGAAGCATTTTGAAAGCGCAAGTTGTAGAGAATGGGGGACCATAAAGATGTCAGCCAAGGCAGCCGAAGTCGCTTGCGAACATTAACCCAAGCTAATGTTGTAGTGGAGAACAATGGGTTAGAGAGTGGGGCGAGAGGAATAGCAGGGGAGTGGTGAGGAAGGAACGCCAAAAAGGAGGATAAAGGGAGCAATGCGTGTGCCACCCGACGGTATAGTTGCGCGAAACTGAACCAAAACATTTTAAATATAAGCTAGAGCATTTGCCCTGAAAAAAAAATTGGGTTAGCCGCTGTTCAGAAAGGAGAAACCAAGAAACACAAAATAAACAGGAGACCAAAAAACTAAATATAATATCAAACCAACTTGTCGTCCCGCATGGTCGAGAAAGGAATAGTTCCACAGCCAGTTCCTGGAGTGATGGAGCCATCTGTAAAACATAGTCAAAAACAGAAACAACAACAAGAAAGTAGAGAAAAATGTAGAGACACATAAGTAAGCTTTGGTGAAGATGTCAATCCAGTCGTGGATCCCCAACCGACTTCACGGAGGTGGTGTTGAGTGGTAATGCCGCGAAAGTTCAGAGTCTACCCCCAAAAGTAACAGGACATCTGCATAGAATGTAACTGGACCATTGAGATGAACAAGAAGACGCGTTGCATATTGAAGAGTGAATCCAATGTTGGCAGCTGCCAACTTCGTGCATACCGGAGCGAATGCTTTGCGGCGGGCTGTCAAGGACACTGAAAAGTCTTGAAAGAGGTGGAAAGTAGTCCCTTGATAGTCCAGAGAGCCAGCCTTTCTATACGTCTGTAGAAGGTAGGTGGTATCCGTTTGAGTAACATGAATAGAACAGTGCGAGGGTGTTTCAACGATGGGGAGAGATCAGGCCCCAAGCTGTGGACCCGTTCAACTATCAATGGTGTATTGTCTGAGATGCCCAAGGCCATAGGGAGCCAGACGGTAACAAAGTGTTGAAGTTGCAAGCCATTCACAATCTCAGGGAGACCCGCTATACGCAGGCAGTTTCTGCGGCTCCTGTGCTCCAAACCATCAAAATTATCCAGTGAAGTTGAGAGAAGGGAATCGTAAGATTCGACGGTCAGTTGAAGGGGAGTGAGTCAATCCTCTAGTGCCGATACTCTCTCTTTCACATCTGGAAAATGTTGGGCTTGAGAAGCAAGTTGGGAAAGTGTCAGATCAATGGATGCCGACAGACGGCCCAGTTTTACGTCCAGTAAAGAAGAAAGCATGGCTGTGAAGTTGGCCATCTGAGCGTTTGTATTAGACAGGGTGCAACAGCTAGGTAGGGGCTGGGCGAAACGCTGCCTGGATCTGAAAGCGATCGAGTAGAGGATTGGAGGGTTTAGGCGGTTGGAGGGTTTAGACGATGATGTGAGAAATTCGTCCACGGAAAATAGTGTCATAGGACGGTCGAGACATCAGAAAGGCCAGAGAAGAGTGCCAAACAATATATCTTGGTTAAAAGTTGTGTCCAGAAAAATTATAATATGCAGTCAGTGCAAAGTGTCCAGAAAAATTATAGTATGCAGGCAGTGCAGAGTGTCCAGAAAAATTATAGTATGCAGGCAGTGCAGAGTGTCCAGAAAAATTATAATAAGCAGGCAGTGCAGAGTGTCCAGAAAAATTATAATATTCAGGCAGTGCAGTGTCCAGAAAAATTATAATATGCAGGCAGTGCAGAGTGTCCAGAAAAATTATAGTATGCAGGCAGTGCAGAGTGTCCAGAAAAATTATAATAAGCAGGCAGTGCAGAATGGCCAGAAAAATTATAATATTCGGGCAGTGCAGTGTCCAGAAAAATTATAATATGCAAGCAGTGCAGAGTGTCCAGAAAAATTATAGTATGCAGGCAGTGCAGAGTGTCCAGAAAAATTATAATATGCAGGCAGTGCAGAATGTCCAGAAAAATCATAATATGTAGACAGTGCAGAGTGTCCAGATAAATTATAATAAGCAGGCAGTGCAGAGTGTCCAGAAAAATTATAGTATGCAGGCAGTGCAGAGTGTCCAGAAAAATTATAATAAGCAGGCAGTGCAGAGTGTCCAGAAAAATGATAATATTCAGGCAGTGCAGTGTCCAGAAGAATTATAATATTCGGGCAGTGCAGTGTCCAGAAAAATTATAATATGCAAGCAGTGCAGAGTGTCCAGAAAAATTATAGTATGCAGGCAGTGCAGAGTGTCCAGAAAAATTATAATATGCTGGCAGTGCAGAATGTCCAGAAAAATTATAATATGTAGACAGTGCGGAGTGTCCAGAAAAATTATAATATGCAGTCAGTGCACGTCGCAGAGACCACCGGAAAAATTAGTTATGACACGGGAGAGTGAAAAAGGTATAATGCATAGATAGTGGACTCACTGGAGTCCACGGGAAAAATTGCGGTATGAAAAAAAAATTGAGGGTTTTCAGGTCCACAGATCTGCAGGTGGGCCAAGAAAAAGAGTAGTGCGTTTCGTAGAGACCACCAAAAAACCGTGTTAGGGAATCAAGTACACTCTTGAAAAGCAAAAGTTAATGATTGCGTGCAGTGGGCCCCGTAGGCTCCACCAGGAAACATTCCGGAGCTAGGTCCTAGCGTAGGACCAGTGACTAAGTGCACACTGTCTCCCGATCACAGCAGGGGCCTAGGGCAGACACCGGAGCTGTAGGCCGGATAAAGAGAGCAGGAGACGATGACGAGCAGCAAGTTAGAAAATGCTCGGCTTGGACGGGTCTTCGGCGGAGCAGAACTTCCAGTCAGTGCGCAGCAGCCCTTATGCCCCTCCAAGAAGGAGATCGTCTGTGGAAGGGAGCACCCAGGTACACCAGCGCGGTCTCCCCGAGCTTTTCCGGGAAGGCCGTAACACGTGGTGCCGAGCACGCACCGACCGCAGTCCGGATTAAACAGCGGGGAGCGCCGGCAGACGGTGACCACTCGGACAGCAAAGGAGCAGGATCACGTCCCACCGTCCCAGCAAAGCAGATGGCGGTCGCCGACACAAGCAGGCTCTGGTCCGGGCAGGGCTGGACTGGGACAAAAAAACAGCCCGTGACTTCATCCAGACCGGCCCACTCCTATATGCAAACACGCAGGGCCGGTTTAATATATTGATATGGACTGGAGCAGGGCCAGCACAAGACATTGTGCTGTCTGGATCCAAGGATGAAATACTGACCCCCCCCCATGCCCACCAAAACATGTTGATGCGTATCACAGAGTGGCACAACAATAAAACTCACAGTAATGTGCAGTGTGTAAGAGTGTATCACAGAGCTCCACAGCAATAAAACCCACAGTAATGTATAGAGTGTATGAGCGTATCACAGAGCTCCACAGCAATAGAATTAAAAAATAATTATAGATTATTAAAATAAATTGTATTTTAATAGGATTTATATATTCATGTAAATGTAATTTGAACAATTAAAATAAATATGCATTAAAATATACATAATTTAAATTAGAATATTGATTAAATTATTTTATAAAAAATAAATCATATGATAAATATTAAAATATACTTTAATAAAATGTAATTTGGGTACACTTCTAAGAAGGGGCTCAGAACTGTGACATACAGGGTTATTCAGAGAGAGGTGAAAACCTTGAGAATTGCCAGGAGAATGAACAATCTAGACCAAATAGCCAATTTGGAAAGTGAGCTAAATGGGAGAATTTTTCTGGTTTGCCTATTTTTTGTATTTAAATTTTTTTATTTTGTAAATAAGTCCACTTACAGATACATATCAAAGTGAGGGTCACTCAAAACTGTCATCATAGGTACAGCGTAAGGAAAATAATAAACGTCCCCAGATAGGGGGGGTCTCAGCGGAACACAGCAATCAAAGGGGGAAGGGGAGAAAAATAATAAACGTCCCCAGATAGGGGGTTCTCAGCGGAACATAGCAATCAAAGGGGGAAGGGGGGAAAAATAATAAATGTCCCCAAATAGGGGGTTCTCAGCGGAACATAGCAATCAAAGGGGGAAGGGGAGAAAAATAATAAACTTCCCCAGATAGGGGGGTCTCAGCGAAACATAGCAATCAAAGGGGGAACGGCAGGGGTGGGAGGTGGAGAACAACGCTCAGTCTTCAGCAAAAACCGTCAAAAAAGATCTGTAACAATCAGAAAAAGTCCAGAGAACTCGAACATTAAGCAGAAAAATGCGGTGGAAGGGGAATGATAGTCCTCAATGCGGTTGCAACTCCAGCTGATCCGGCGACAGTCCCGCTGCCGCAAGATCAGTCCAGGCCATCGAGGGATCTGTGATCGTGCAGGATAAGTTGGCATGCGTCACTACCAGTGAGCCCGCCAAGCCCCATCTGTAGCGAATCCCTTTGCGACGAAGGGTAGTTGTCACGTCCTGAAATCGTCGGCGAGCCAGTAGGGTCTGGAACGGGAGGTCATGATACAGTGCCAGCGTAGAGCCCTCAAAATGCACGGGGTCTCGTGCGCCAGGAGTATTCATAAGCTTCACTTTAAAGGCAACATCTCGGAACGCCACTACCACATCTCCAGGCGTCCCCGTGGGGGTCGCCGCTGGTCGTCGTACCCGGAATATCGACCCAACCACACCAGGAGTATCAGGAGGGAGTCCAGAAACCTGTAGGGGCATGCGGGCAACATAAGGCGACAACTCTGCTGTCGAGACCGAAGCTGGGATTCCTCTGACCCTGATATTACGGCGACGATGTCGTGTTTCTAGTATCTCCATGGAGCGGGTCAGGACCTCAACCTGGGAGCTAAGGGCTGCAACTCGTTCGGTCAGGTGAGTTTGCTCCATCTGTACTTCAATGGTCTTCGCCTGTACCTCCGTCACCTGCGCACGCACCACGTCAACCTCTGCTCGGACCGCTGCCACTTCAGGTCTCCATATCTCCCGTATTTCCCGCAGCTCATCCAGGATCTTACGAAGGTCGCCTTTTGTGGAGGGGAGGGGTTCATCCTCTTCTCGGATCCGTCTCCCAACAGAGACAGTGCATGGGTCGACAGTCCCAACTCCTTCCACTAGCGCTCGGGGCTCCAGTCTCCAACCTGGCTGTCGGTCTGAGGCTAGGCTACTATCAGCAGAGAGCCGGCAATCCTCAGCCGAATCTCCGTCTGAAATTTCCGGCGCAGCCAGCGAGGCTCCCGAGGGTGCTGCCAGCGCTGCTTTTTATTATTATTATTATTCTTTATTTATAAAGCGCCAGCATATTCCGCAGCGCTGCTTTGCGTTTTTTCTGCGCTCGTTTTTTCGCAGCTACTGAGAGGGGTCGCGTGTCCAGTGCCTGGGACTCCGGTGTAATCCATGTCATCCCAACAGTACCCCCACGAGGCCAGGAGGAGCCGTCATCGTCCCCAGATGAATCATAACCAGGAGGAAGGGAGAGGGAGAGTGCCGCATGCCTGGAAGCAGACCCACCTGGCATAGAGTCCCGGATGTCCCGCTGGCGTGATCCCCCCTTCTGTGTCCGGCTGCTAGGCATGGCTGGGTATGGGCTGGCTCAGAGATGCAAGGCCCCAGCGAAACAGTCATAGGCCGCACGCAGGCTTCTCTGGTTTGCCTATTTTGACCTAGAATTTGGACATGTCTCCCTGCTACTTGGCTATGGCTGATTAGCAAATACTTTCCTGAGCTCTGCAGACTCCTGTGATAATTAACCCCATGAGTGCTCCTATAGAGAAAGCACAGCACTGCCACACTGAGCTCCGTCTTAATAGGCTATAGAAAGGGAGCAGGGGAGAGGGACTGTCAGATCAGAGGGTCTGTCAGATTTACAGCTCCCTGCATGCATGGCTGTGAGAGGCATCAGTGCCAAGGTATAAGACATAAGGGTGGGATTCATCCTCACTTCGCATGTTTAGTCAATACCTTACGTATTTTCACATTTTGGGGATGGCTCCTGGTCACACCAAAGGCATTTGAGGTTTGTAGCAACATGTGGTGCTCCAGCTGCCGCTGACTTCAAACTCTGAAGCCACTAGTCACTAGAAGGAGAAGCTGTAAGTAAAATGTGGAGCGGAATCCTCACAGTCTCTGTGGATTCTGCTCCTTTACACACAATAAAGCCATAGCCAGCTCCAGAATCCATGTTTGGGTGTCCAAGGAAGCCCCCCTAACCCACCCCTGCAATGCAGAAATCCTTTAGACCTTTGAAACAAGTGCTGACATTCCACACTAGTGTTATCCAGTCCTTGTTATACTAAGTGCTGGACTAAGTTTAAAAAAAAAATGCACTCTCAGGCTCAACCGGCCTACTGACCTATCGGCCACTCTGGATTCTCCCGGTGCTCCCGATGGCCAGTACATGCCTGGGTCTGGGTCACAGGGAGAACTTCGCACCCGCAAACAATGTTGGTATGGAAGCGGCCGAACGTCGGCCTGGGGACCTCCGGGGTTAAAGGGGGGTGAAAGTCCATAGTCCCGGGTGGTAGGGAAGGTCAGATCACCCCAAATGTGGACGTGTAGGTGAATAAAGAGGCAAATAAATATCAAATTGCAGTCCCTGTCCACAGAGCTTCAGTAAAATGCGTCCATCTTGTAGGTCCGCCTCCCAGAAGTCTCTAAATTCTTTTTTTATCATGCCATGGTGTCTCCTGATTATTTATTGTTTAATGTCACATGATTCCATCACTTGCTAATCCTTTTTTTCCCTTTATTGCTACAATGTAACACTTATTAATTGTGCACTGTTTTTTAAACCATTCACTGCTGAGCCATTTCACGTCTGTGTGCTGAGCTAATTCTTACCACTTTTGCTCATCATGGTAAACGCGATTTGAAGCCACGTTTTTTATATGACCCAGACATATTATATATCGTTCTTTCCGGCAGACTACGCAGATTCATAATATATCATTATTATATGTATACATCATGTCTTGACTGTATATTATAACAAAAAATGCAATAAAATTTGAATTTTTAACCATCTACAGCGTGTAAAGTGTTTTTTTCACATTTTATCACACGAGCCTTTGTGATTATATTTTCCGTGGAGTGCGCGTGTTAAAAAAATTTGAAATGGGGACTCGATACATTTTTTGGGGAGAATTACATGATTTTTAGCAAATGCACCCCATAGAAAAAAATCATTAGTGCAGCATCATTGTTCACATTATAATTGAAATGTGAACAATATTGCAGCATTAATAAAAAACACACACAAAAAACACGTTTTTTATTTTTATTTTTTATATACTTTTTTATTTTTATTAATTTTCTGTTACTTGTAACATGGTAATGTTTGGTATCATTTAAAAGGACATGCTCTGGCCTTTCAAATGACACCATGTATGACCCTCTACCTGCCACTGTTCTGGAGATATGGAGTTGAAAGGAACCCCATATCTCTCCACCAGGGGATTTCCTTGCAGTATAATTAGCGCAGCATTTGAATCCGCACACTGCGGCACAGCACCTCTCTGCAATATAATTAATGCAACATAGGAATCCGCACACTGCTGGGAACTTCCCAGCAGTGCGTGGATTCATATGCTGCATTAATTATCTATATATATAAACGCGAAATGACTGACTGACTGACTCATCAACGCCCAGCTGAAACCGTTTAACCTAGGAACGTGAAATTTTGAAGGTGCACTGTTCTTATGATGTAGGCACCCACAAAGGAAGGATTTTTGGAAATTCCGCCCCTAAGGGGTGAAAAAGGGCGTTGAATATTTTAAATATTTTAAACAGGATACCTATATCTTAAAAACAGAAGATGTTACAGACGTGAAAATCGGTATTTAGGTTCTTCTTAAAAAATAAAAAAACACGTATTTTACCATTTTCTGAAAATTCCTTGGGGGGAAAAAAGGGGGGTTGAATACTTTTACCATAAATGCGAAAGTCCTGACTGACTGACTCATCAACGCTCAGCTGAAACCGTTTAACCTAGGAGCGTGAAATTTTGAAGGTGCACTGTTTTTATGATGTGGGCCCCCACTAAGGTAGGATTTTTGGAAATTCCACCCATAAGGGGGTGAAAAAGGGGGTTGAATATTTTAAGCAGGATACCTATAGCTCAAAAACAGAAGATGCTACAGATGTGGAAATTGGTATTTAGATTCGTCTTGAAAATAAAACAACATGTATTTTTCCATTTTCCAAAAATCCAGTGGGGGGACAAAAAGGGGGATGAATACCTTTATCACTATACCTATATTTCAAAGACCAATGATGTTACAAGTGTGAAATTCGATATTTACAATCTTCGTGCGAAAAAAACCATATTTTACCATTTTCCGAAAATCCAGTTAAGGGGGTGGTGGAAAGGGATGTGAATACTTTTATCAGTATACCTATATTTCAAAAACCAAAGATGTTACAGGTGTGAAATTTGGCACTAACATTCTTCTTGGAAAATAAAAAAACACGTGTTTTACAGTTTTCCAAAAATCCCAAGTGGGGGGGAAAGGGGGATTCTACCAATAAAACCTCAAGTCTATTTTAAAAAACAATTTTAACAAATCCTAAAATCCACGCAAGCAAAGCCGCGGGCAAAAGCTAGTAACTCATAAAAAACAAAAAACTAACTGACCCAAAAAATAAATCGATCCGAATCACTGAATCGATCTGCAGAGAGGTGCTGCCCTGCAGTTTGCAGATTTATATGCTGCATTAATTATACTGCAGAGAGGCGCTTACCAGCAGTGTGTGGATTCATATGATGCATTAATTATACTGCAGAGAGGCGCTTCCCAGCAGTGTGTGGATTCATATGCTGCATTGAAACCTGTGGGTTAAAAAGCCTTGCTTCTTTAAAAAAGGTTAGGAAACCTAAAATGAAATTTCACACAAAAAATGGCTAAAAAACCCTAAAAAAATAAATAAATAAACTTTCATTCCATTGGTACTAGTAATCTATATCCCATTCTTAAATAAGCAATAAAAAACAGAAAAACAACTGATCCGAATCGATCCGAATCACCGAACCGAAACAAAAAACTGTGTGAAATTACCCGAAATGAAGAAGAAAGACCCAAAAAAATCCCGGGACGAAACAAAAAGTCATGCGCATCCCTAATGACTTTGACATAGAAGATGGCTGGGGTACAATATAAATTGTCAGACCCACCAAGACCTTGTATCGATTCCAGTCCTGAACTCTATATATATATATATATATGAGCTAATCTGGGCTGGTTCTTCCTCTGTCCCTGCCTTTCCTAGTATCTCCATCTGATTCAGGACTTCCACCTGTCTCAAAAAACTCTAACCAACTCCCTATTTAAGGACATGATTTCCAATAGGATGGGCTCTGTTCTTGAATCACCTGCGTTTGTTGGCTCTTCTGCTCCAAACCACTGTTGATTTTGCTGACCTTGCTCACCTTCTACTATCTCTCCAGTGAGAGCATAGCTGGTCTGTTCCATCCAGTGTTGTACCATTTCACGGCCTGCTTTACTCCTGTGTTCCAAGTTCGCTGTGCTGCTGTGTTCCAAGTCTGCTGTGTTCTAAGTCTGCTGCGCTTCTGTTTTCCAAGCCCATCAGCAGTTATTGTGAAGTATTGCCCAGCAGAGTGTGCAGAGTCCACACCACTGGATTCCTGCTAAATAATAAAACATTTATTCATTCCTGTTCCTGTGTGCCCTTGCCTGAGGGTTTTATTGTGTCCTGCTCTGCAGTCCCACCATGGCTCATGCCAGGTGCCAACATGAACGACCTGCATTGCAACAGTTCCCAAAAGCACCCCAAAGTCCCTAGTACCGGAAATTAGGTACTGAATTATTTCATTCAATCTATTGATTTTATTTCCTGTCTAAATTATTGCTTATTATACACATTTGAATTTATCATATGTCACGTGGGGATCAGTGCCTGGGTTTCCACGTGCAGAAAGGCTCCGCATGCTGTCAGTATCCCAAAGGAGTATTAATTCTGGCTCAAACTCACCCAGTCAATAGCCAGAGCTCCTTGTAGAATGAAAATAAAATTTGAATAGCTTTATACGCAGTTTACAATTTCAAACACAGACACAGGGACTTATCGCCTGGTGTGAGCTATCCCTAGCGTCAGCATGTTTTTGCGTTGTTATCGCCAGGTAAATTCAGTCTAGCGCCGGACCAACAGATCGTTTGTCTCTTGAACAAATGGTGAAAATCACTTAGCATGCTGTTATTTGCAATTCGTAGCGCAAGCTTACTGTACTTACTGCGTCCTATACTTAACATGGAGAGTGCTAAAGAGCACTTGCGCTATTGTAAACAACAGATCATTTGGTCCCGGCGCTAATTTCTACACAGACGCTAATCGAGAAATTTACGTACTGCTCAACCCAGACGAAAATGGGAATAAAAAGGGGAAAAGAAAAATGAAAGGTCGTTGCCCAAAATTAACAGGCAATTAACAGGAAATTGAAAAGAATGCAGCACAGGCGTTCTCTTCGCTCCATACACCATAGCAATGGATCAGATCAGCAACGTCGCTGCTGTTGCAGTAGGCTATATTATGATATACAGTGGAAAGAAAAAGTATGTGAACCCTTTGGGATTAAGTGGAGTTTTGCATGAATTGGTCATAAAATGTGCTCTGATCTTCATCTAAGTCACAACAATTTGAAAAACACAGTCTGCTTTAAGTAATACAACACAAACATTATATGTTTTCATGTGTTTATTGAACAGAACATGTAAACATTCACAGTGCAGGGTGGAAAAAGTATGTGAACCTTTGGACTTAATAACTGGTTGACCCTCCTTTGGCAGCAATAACCTCAAACAAACGTTTCCTGTAGTTGCAGATCAGACCTGCACAACGATCTGGAGTAATTTTGGACCACTCCTCTTCACAAAACTGTTTCAGTGTAGCAATATTCTTGGGATGTCTGGTGTGAATCGCTCTCTTAAGGTCATGCCACAGCATTTCAATCGGGTTGAGGTCAGGACTCTGACTGGGCCACTCCAGAAGGCGTATTTTGTTTTGTTGAAGCCATTCTTTTGTTGAATTACTTGTATGCTTTGGGTCATTGTCAAGTTGCATCACCCATCCTCTGCAGAGCTTCAGTTGGCGGACAGATGGTCTTATGTTTTCCTGCAAAATGTCTTGATAAACTCTGGAATTCATTTTTCCATCAATGACATCAATCCATCCAGGCCCTGAGGCAGCAAAGCAGCCCCAAACCATGATGCTCCCTCCGCCATGTTTTACAGTGGGGATGAGGTTTTGATGTTGGTGTGCTGTGCCTTTTTTTCTCCACACATAGCGTTGTGTGTTTTTTCCAAACAACTCAATTTTGGTTTCATCTGTCCACAGAATATTTTGCCAGTAGTGCTGTGGAACATCCAGGTGCTCTTTTGCAAACTTCAAACGTGCTGCAATATTCTTTTTGGACAGCAATGGCTTCCTCCGTGGTGTCCTTCCATGTACTCCATTCTTGTTTAATGTTTTTCCTTATTGTAGATGTGTCAACAAAAATGTTAGCATGTGCCAGAGATTTCTGTAAGTCTTTAGCTGACACTCTAGGATTCTTCTTTACCTCATTAAGCATTCTGCGCTGTGCTCTTGCAGTCATCTTTACAGGACGACCACGTCTAGGAAGAGTAGCAACAGTGCTGAACTTTCTCCATTTGTAGACAGTCTGTCTTACCGTGGACACATGAACATCAAGGCTTTTGGCGATAATTTTGTAACCCTTTCCAGCTGCATGCAAGTCAACAATTCTTGATCGTAGGTCTTCTGAGAGCTCTTTTCTGCGCGGCATGATTCACATCAGGCAGTGCTTCTTGAAACCAGTAAACTCAAAACTGGTGTGTGTTTTTAAAGGGCAGGACAGCTTTCAGGAACACATCCAATAATATCACACTGATTTGACTCAAGGTTGGCTCACTCCTCGCTCCAATTAGCTCTTGGAGAAGTCATTAGGCTAGGGGTTCACATACTTTTTCCACCCTGCACTGTGAATGTTTACATATTCTGTTCAATAAACACATGAAAACATATATTGTTTGTGTTGTATTATTTTAAGCAGACTGTGTTTTTCAAATTGTTGTGACTTAGATGAAGATCAGAGCATATTTTATGACCAATTCATGCAAAACTCCACATAATCCCAAATGGTTCACATACTTTTTCTTGCCACTGTATATATCCTTTATTGACATATATCCTCTAATTCGAATATATTGGCTAATTTTTTATCATTTTATGCTGGGGGTTATTCATAGTATGTAAGCGGTTGATTATTAGGGTTAGGATCATGTTTAACCACTTCAATGCTAAGGACGCGCTCAGCGCGTCCTCAGCATTGCCGCTGGTATGCGGAGGACGCGCTGAGCGCGTCCTCGCATTGGGGTCAGCGTTCGGCCGGGTTCCGGCCGATCGCTGGCCCCTCCGGTGCGGGCTGACATCCTGGATGTCAGCCCGGCATCCGGAGCAGTGGCCGCCATTATTATGTGTCATCGCGCCCCCGCGATGACACATAATTCAGGCGCCCCCCCCGCATGTGCGGAGGAGGCGCCTGAAAGGGAGGGGGGAGGTCCTTCGGACCTCTCTCCCTCCCGATCGGCGGCTCACAGGGGCTTAACCCAGGCATCATTTGGAAGGGCACAGCCTGCCCTTCCAAATGATGCCTGGCATTAACCCCTGGGGAGCTGGATCGCAAATCGGCGCTGAAAAGCGCCGATTTGCGATCCTTCCCGGGAGCTGGCCGACATCTTGGATGTCGGCCAAGCTTCCGGGAACTCCCCCAGAGGACTGGCGTTATCGTGCGTAGCACGATGACGCCAGTCCTAGCATTAACCCCTAACTGCCACGAACTGTGGAGATAGGGAGTTCCAATGAACTCCCTATCTCCCGATCCGTGGCAGTTAGGGGTTAAATTTTGATATCGTTGGATCGGCCAGAGCATGGCCGTTCCAACGATACCAAACATGAAAGTAAAAAAATTGTAAAAAAAAAAAAAAATAAAAATAAAAATAAAAAAAAATTAAAAAAAAAAATTAAAAAAAAAAAAGAAACACTTTTTTTTTTTTTTTTTGTTTTGTTAATGCAGCAATATTGTTCCCATTTCAATTATAATGTGAACAATGATGCTGCATTAACGATTTTTGTATGCGGTGCGTTTGTTAAAAATGGTGTCATTTTCCCCAAAAAAAAAATGTAACGAGACCCCATCTCTAATTTTTTTAACAAGCGCACCCCATACAAAATATAACCGCAATTGCTCGCATGTTAAAATGTGGAAAAAAACACTTTACACGCTGTAAATTATTGAAAATACATATTTTATTGCATTTTTTGTTATAATATACAAACATGACATAACGTATACATATAATAATGACATATTATGAATCTACCGAGTCTGACGGAAAGAACGATATATAATATGTCGATGTCATATACTAAAATAAGCCTTCAAAACAGGTTTAAACATGATGCGCAAAACAGGTAAAAAATGACCTCAGCACAGGGGCGGGAAAAGCCTCAGCAGCGAAAGGGTTAAAGGGACACATGGATAAGTATTGCCCTGAAACATGTATTATTTATATGCTGCAGCAATGTAATTGTTGTCGCTCACCTAGCCTTCCTTTTGGATCTATTAAATGCAGTGTAATGATTCTATAAGCTGTTGGGTGGCATTTATCATGCAATGCCCATCAGCCTTAATTAATATATGTGTGCATATAAACATGGATGATATGACCACCTTTGAGGATTATAAAAATGCAGGGCTGTGAGGGCTCTTCGCTGGATGTGTTTATATATTCCAGTCTGTGAGGGCAGAGGATAGGTATGGTCAGGCACTCTGCACTGGAAAAAACAGTTCTATCCTGTAGACAACTGAATTAGCGCTGTGTCTCAGCCCAGGTCTTAAAGATTCATTAGCGCATGCTAGGAATACGCTAACACTGACAACCGCGAACAAGGCCATCTTTTGGTGGGTCAAGAGGTGCTACATTTTAGCGGCTCGCACTACATTTTTCATGTAGCATTGGAGTTTTAGCTCACACCAGGTGATAGGGCCCACAGACGGGGGATGGGTAGAATACAATGGTAAAACATGCCCTGGCAGTACCATACTGAATAGCCTCTCAATAGCCTCCTCCCCCCTGCCACACACACACACACACACACACACAAAGGCTGGGGAAGGGAAAAGAGATCTGGTTTAAGCCAGGAATCTGGAGAGTGGATGGAAGCATGTGGATACAAAGGAATCAACTACTTACAGTGAACACAACATGACACTACATGTACCCCAAGTCTCACGTGACTACAGTCACATCATATACTGTATGCATTGATTCAATCAGTGTTGGTTGTGATGTATATAATGATTTTTTTCTTATATAGGAACCAGCTCCCATGCCCTTTTTATCCCAGTAGCACCCCTTTTGCTAGCCATGCGGTACATTTAAAAGTTGGATGTCATTTCACTGTACATTGCAGCTGCATTTTAAATTAATGCCTCATCAGCCATGGACACAATGCCGGTTCACTGTTTTCCCTCTAGCAGACTAAAGAACGGAGATGTTAAACAGTTCCAATCGTTTCTTCAAGTCTTTAGCCATTACTCCAGGGTTCTTTTTTTAACTCATTGAGAATTGTGTGGTGTGCAATTTGAATCATATTGGATGGCAGGACTCACTAACAGTACTAAATTGCCTCCTTTTATAGACCGTTATTAATCAATTTGTCATTGTTAGACAAAGTTCTTTGAGATAAGCTTTACTATATTGGTTCATGTCATAGATTCATGCACATGCAAACAGATTCACACAGGCAAGTGCACATTTTCGTCCAGCGTCACCAGCCCCTTGTCCGTAAGTAGCCCTCTTTGATGATGGTCTTTGCCTCCTACCCCAACCTGCTGTGCGAAGGTGGAGAGTAAGTATTGTTATGTAAAGGAGGGAGCAATCTGCAGCTCCTGGAGAATTACAGCTGCCTCCATATTTCTCCTCCCAAAAGAAGGTAGTCAGGGTAGAAGCTACACACCTGGTGCACTTTAAGCTGCTTTTGATTTAGTCTAGTCGCTCTTTGTTACGACTCTGACTGCAGTGAATATGGGCTCTAGTGAACTGAAATCACAAGGAGGGTGTCTGAGTAGAGATTGATAAATACCTGTGATAAAAAAGAGAAGCAGACTCAGATTCTCCGTAAGAAATCGTGAAATGCACAATTCTGCTTCGAGGAATCACATATGAGTTAGCATTCAGTTGATGGGGATCTAAAGTGCTGGTGTATGCATATAGTTTGCCTAAAAAGAAAAAAGATTGTCATTGCACTCAAACCCAACACAATCAGGGCCCTATTACAATCTTTGCGCAAAAACGCTTGCGCAGCACGTTAATTTGTGCGCAAAGCATTAAACGTTAACGAGCGTAAATTAACACTGGTATTACAATCCGTGCACATTTTTTCATCCAGCGATAAATTGCGCGCTTTAAATGGACGCGCATTAACGTTGCGAGCAGAAACCGGTGTGCGGACTGTTTTTTCACGCAATTCAGCCAATCAGAATTAAGAACCACAATTGTCTCCCGTTAAGTTTTTGCGCCTGTCAAAATCAATTTGAGTATATACTATATGCTGCATCAATAATAACAACACGCACACTAGACATGTGCACAGCACAAAATTTCATTTTGAACTAATGGATTAGTCCTAAAATGCAATTTATTTAGTTGCTAAAGAAATTCGTTTTCAGTTCTTTAGTATGAAAACTAATTTCATTCATCCGAAAACCAGTGGATACAATTACTATTGTAGTGGCTCCTCAGAGAGCTGAGATCACTGCTTGTTACAGTATCGCTCACTCTCAGCACAATGTGTCAGGCAAAGCTGTTACAGTAACTGACTGCTGCTCATCACAGTGCTCAGAGTTTCAGTAAAACTAGTAAATAATATATTTATATATAAGAGGTTAGAACAATATTATTTCCTTATTTTACTGAAACTCTGAGCGTTGTTACAGTCAGTTACTGTAACATTTGAGCCTGATACATTGTACTGAGAGATAATATAACAAGCAGCCGATCTCAGCGCTCACAGCCACTGCATTTAAAGGGCTAAAAAAAAAAGGCTGGTCTCTGTATAATGTATAGAACTTCCTCCTGCATTAATTAATACCCCTCTCTGTATAATGTATACAACATCCACCTGCATTAATTAATGCCCCTCTCTGTATAGAACATCCTACTGCATTGGCATGTGGAGGGTGCAGAACTTTGGAATACAATGCTTATCCAGCACAGGAGAGGGAACTTTTACTTAAACTTTGTATCTCTGTGGGGGAGACACAGGAATATAAAAGCAGGGGAGAGGGAAAATATTAACGTAAATCGGTCTGAAAGCTCAGAGAAGAGATGACTGGTGCAAATTTATTTTTATAATAAAATAAAACACTTCAAATCTAGGGAAAACATTCAAATAAATCACACTGAAGGCTCATAATGACATAGTAACTTTGAGAGCTGGATACTAACAGGGTTATCCAAAGAGATCCGAATTGCTTGAGAAAGGTAACCGAACGCTGAAAATCAGTGTTCGGTTACCTTTCCTGGCCATTCGGCGTCGCACACCTTCTCCATTTTATTGGTTTGGGTATGCGTAGAATGTGTAACTATATTTTGCTGTATTTTTATTTTTGGGCTGGTGTATTTGGTTTCAGCTAGGTTGATAGAATTTGCCATTACCACCAGCTTTTAGGAGTCGTTAAAATTATGTGCGCAAAGGCTGTGCGTTAAATCCTGCGCATAGATTGTAATACCATCCGCATACCAGCGCACAAACGCATTTGCGCTCAGAATGTTAAGTATAGGACGCGCGCAGTACAGTGTGCTCACAAAGGGTTTGCGCAGGTCCACCCGCGTTAGATGAATGCGCGTGTTTGTTGCGCCGTCTTTGTAATACGGCGATCAGCGCAAAGCGTTTTGCCCCTCACGTTAATGCGTTTTTTGCGAAAGGCGTTAACGTTTGCGTGAAGAATGTAATAGAGCCCTCAGTGTTTACTTGAATAGCCATTAAAGTGTAAGCTCACCAGCCATGTCCCGGCACCTCTGGTCAGGTGAGTCCTATTTAATGAAACAAAGAGCTGTTTTCTAAGCAACCACATATGCTCATGCTGCTTTTCAGTCAAGCCAGAGATTGGTGGGTTTTCATTTATACCTTCACCAGAAACAATTCCAGACTAGGATTAAAAAGAAAAACACGGAAAGAGGCAGCTGCAATAATGACCTGGCTGGGGAAACAACAAATTATACTGTACATATGTGCAGAAAAAACTGCTTCACTCCTATTCCCTAACACGACGGCTGCGTGGACCAGAAGTATCCAGTCTTCCTGCATGTACTGTATAAAAAATAACAAGAAAAAATGTAATTTGCACTCACCCCTGTAGCGCCATATAGTTTGCACAAAGCATGATATGGGTGGGCCAAAATGACTGATGGCTAAAGCTAGGGTCAAAATAACGCATTATTTGCAGCGACCGTCAAAAAGTGCGTCCGAACGCATTGACGTATTTTTTCACGACGAAAACAGTCATACGATGCGCATTTTCGTGCGTGATTTGTTACGGATCCAAACCAGGAAACTTTGGGTGTCTGGACGTTATGTTGGCCGGTCATGAGCAGCGTCTGTCATCTCCTAATCACGCACACACGCCGCTATGCCGCCGCAGCGCACTCTGTACATCAGTACTAGCGGTTCTCGAAAAATGCGTTCATTTTCCACTTGCGTTGCGTGGCCGGACTTTCGTGCGGCCGTACTTCATATATTGGCCATCATTGTGCGTCATTTGCTGCTACTGCGGCCGTGATTAAGTGACCTAAACGCACGTTAAAAATGCGCTAGTCTGACCCCAGCCTAATCCAGGCATGACAGCAATGAAAAATTAAAGAGCGTTAACCAGCATTAGCCATAAGAAAAGCATTTTAAATATAGCATAACTTCTTTTGATACAAAAGGATTTTTATTTAAATATTTCAGAAATAAATATTACATACCTATGAACTATAAAATCCTGTGTTAAGAATGAATAGTATACTATTGGTTTTGTAAATATCACAGAGGTGTGATTTTTAGATGAAAAAAAAATATTTATTGCTATCATTAGTATAACACACAAACCTATTTGTACCATATAAGGGAAGTAACAAAGGGTAATCAGCAGCTGCATAATTAGCACACTCAAATCCTTTGTGAATAATTAAATCACACTGTAGCAATTATTATACATTCCCAGAGCTAAAAGAATAAATAGATGTTTTGCAATATAGCTCTATATGCCAAACATTCCTGCAATAGATCAGTTTAACCCAATTGCCGTGTTGTTAAATAATACACAGTGACAACTATTTATTTTTGTATTAACAATTTCAAAAATTATACTTAATTATTAGCTAAGTAAAAATGTATATTATCAGACCATTTTATGCTGAAATTATGCTCTCCATAAAAGTGTTAGGATATATGCTGTATGAATTTATAACAGAGGTGTAATAATTGACCGAGCAGAAAAGAGGTCCTCCCTTTATTTATCTGCCTAGTCACATGTTGCCATTATGCTCCTGATGACACCGATAGGGCGAAACGCGTAGAGCAAAAAACTGGCATGATACTAGAACATACGTTTTAATTTTTTTACTCTGACCCAGTATTTCGAAGCCCTCACTATCCACATGAGTAATTAACTTGCAGCTGTTACTACAGAATAGCAGCATTACTATTCTCTTCTCATTGAACCAAAGGTTGCTTGTGTCAACTCCCAACATGGACCTGAATGTCTATCTGTCCACCTGAGCATAACCGGGAGAGGGATAGCAATTGAGGACCATTTCAAGGATCCTAAGGGACAGTACTATTCACGAGGTATACTCACACAGAATTACGCTTTCCCTTCTCACTGAACATAAGCTTGCTTCTGTAGACCTCCCACAGGGATTTGTCTGCATTCCTGTCCATTAGAGCATACCTGTGTTAGGTATAGCCTTTGAGGACCATTTCAAGGATCCTAAGGGACAGTACTATTCATGAGGTATACTCACACAGAATTACGCTTTCCCTTCTCACTGAACATAAGCTTGCTTTTGTAGACCTCCCACAGGGATTTGTCTGCATTCCTGTCCATTAGAGCATACCCGTGTTAGGTATAGCCTTTGAGGACCATTTCAAGGATCCTAAGGGACAGCACCTCAAACAGGACATACAGAGTTCCTCTTCAATTTTAACCTATCTGTTTGGGATGTATATGTCACGTACCCCCGTTCCGGCGGCGCCTGGCAGCAGCGTCCTCGCTGCTCGCTGGCCAGGCGCCGAGTAAATAGAGCCGGTCGCTTCCGCACACGTGGGACGCCGGGAGGCGGGGCCTCGCGTGATGACGCGGACCCGCCGGGTTTAAAACCCAGCTTCTCCACTATGCCAGTGCCCTGACGTGGTAGTTACTTCCCGCAGAGCTCTTGTGCGTTTCTGGCTAGAATTATTCTGTGTATCGACCCCTGGCATTGGCATAACGACTATTCTGTGTATCGACCCCTGGCATTGGCAAAACGACTATTCTGTGTATCGACCCCTGGCATTGGCAAAACGACTATTCTGTGTATCGACCCCTGGCATTGGCAAAACGACTATTCTGTGTATCGACCCCTGGCATTGGCAAGCGACCATTCTGTGTCTAGACCCCTGGCATTTGTATCACTCCTCTATTCTGGTACGGAGGTCAGTCTGTGTGGCACCCTAGGCACATCAGACCACCCCTTGTATTTTGTATGTGCTCTGTACTGCCATCCTAGCAATCTGTCTAGACGTGCCGACCACTCTAAGGATCGGAAGGGTAGAGAGTGTCCTGTCTCAAGGGACTACTAGTCAGAGAGTAGAGGGATTCGTGACGTCTCTTTTTGTATGTGCTCTGTACTGCCATCCTAGTAGTCTGTCTAGACGTACCGACCACTCTAAGGATCGGAAGGTTAGAGAGAGACCTGCGTATAGGGACCAACAATATAGTAATCAGGGGGATCCGTGACATTACGTCAGGGACAATGGATCCCGCAGACCTCTCTTCTCAGTTAACAAGAATTGCAGCCCGACAAGAAGAGCAGGACCACAGGATGGACCAGATTGCTCTTGCTCTGCAAACCCTGTTGAATCGATCCACTGCTGGTACTGCAAGTCCTCCAGAACCAGTATTGCCTAGGGCCAGTTCGGCCTCACCCGAGGGGTGTAGGCTCAGTATGAAGGCACCCGTACGCTATGATGGTACGCCTAACTTGTGTCGGGGTTTTTTGACCCAACTGGAGATTCTATTCGAGAACAATCCGGGGTCCTGTGTATCCGATAAAGCCAAAGTAGGCTACCTAATCAACCATTTAACTGATAAAGCGTTACTATGGGCCACACCATTGTGGGAAAACAAAAAGCCCATCATATATGACTATGAGGGCTTTACCTCTGAACTAAAACGTACGTTTGACCCTTCTAGAAGGGCCACCAATGCAGGCAGGTCCTTATTCCACATTAAGCAAGGTAATAGGAGAGTCTCTGACTATGCCATAGAATTTAAGACCTTGACATCTGAGGTACACTGGCCTAACGACGTTTTAACCTTGGCGTTTACCGAAGGCCTGAACGAGGCTTTGATGTTTGAGCTGGCTCCCTTGAAGTTGCCCGAACATCTGGACCATTTGGTTGATTTCTGTATTGCCATGGACGACCAAATTAGGGACAGGAGGCATTCTAGAGACAGACCCAGAAGGGTTTTGCCTCCTTTACCCTTATTACCCAGACACACCAGTACGTCAGGTACTCCAGAGCCAGAAAGAACCGATCTGCCGGTCGTGGAACCCATGCAGATAGGTAGAACAGGTATTTCGGAGGCTGAGAGAGCTCACAGAAGGGAAAGGGGGCTCTGTTTTTACTGTGCCGGGGCAGGGCATTTTCGTCTTCAATGTCCTCAAAGACCCAGGGGTGGCAGGGGTGACGCTGGCAAGCCGGGCCAGAGAACACCTACTAGCCAGATAATCGGTTCACTCTATGCCTCCTTTGTTGATAACGAAAAAAAAAAAACCCGGATTCTGGTGCCCATCTCCTTAACCTGGGGGGGGTGCACCTCGAGACTGAGGCGTTCCTAGACTCTGGAGCCTCAGGTAACTTTATGGATAGAGTGTTTGCCTCCAAGAACCTCATGCCTCTAGTTCTCAAAGAAAGACCTCTAATGGTGGAGGCCATAGACGGGAAACCCTTGTCATGTCCCCATATCACCCACGACACTATAGAGGTATGCATGAAAACAGGAGTTTTGCACCGAGAAACCATACGATTCCAGATCATTGACTCTCCCTCATGCCCCGTCGTCCTAGGGTTTCCATGGTTGACTGAGCATAACCCGGTGATTGATTGGGTCCAGAGAGACATAAAATGTTGGGGTCCCAGTTGTCAGTCAAAATGTATGGGCAGGGTCACTGTTATTGGTAGCCTTAATATCGCCACAGCACCTCCTTTATCCACAGTAGTCCCTGACTGTTATCAGGCATTAAAAGAGGTTTTTTCGAAGGCCAGGACTGAGGTTTTACCACCACATCGCCCGTATGACTGTGCCATAGAGTTACTCCCCGGTACTATGCCTCCCAGAGGACATGTATACCCCTTGTCGCAAAAGGAGAACGATATTATGGAGGAGTATATAAAAGAGAATCTTGAGCGTGGATTCATTAGACGGTCCTCCTCCCCAGCAGGAGCTGGTTTCTTTTTCGTCTCCAAGAAAGAGGGAGACTTGCGACCATGCATAGATTATAGAGGTTTAAACAGAATAACCATAAGAAATGCATATCCCATACCCCTTATAACAGAGTTGTTCGACCGACTGAAAGGGGCCCGTATATACACGAAGCTCGATTTGCGCGGAGCCTACAATCTGATAAGGGTAAAAAAGGGGCACGAGTGGATGACGGCTTTTAATACGCGTAGCGGGCATTACGAATACCTGGTAATGCCCTTTGGGTTATGTAACGCGCCAGCTGTGTTTCAGGATCTCATAAACGACACCTTAAGGGATTTTCTGCAAACATTCGTCATAGTGTACCTCGATGACATCCTGATATACTCTCCAGATAAGGAGACCCATCACGCCCATGTGCAACAAGTGTTAAGGAAACTATTGAAGGCCGGGTTATACTGCAAATTAGAAAAGTGCCTATTTGATATAGAGATGGTGCACTTCCTTGGGTATATCATAACCCCTGAGGGGTTTCAGATGGATCCGGGTAAATTGTCAGCAATCCTCGACTGGCCCCTACCCCAAGGGCTTAAAGCCATCCAGAGGTTTCTAGGTTTTACCAACTATTATCGAAGGTTCATTAAAGACTTCTCGGCCTTGGTAGCTCCTCTCACGGCCATGACTAAGAAAGGGGTGGGAAATCAGAAGTGGACACCCCAGGCCAGGCAAGCCTTCGAGGCCCTCAAACAGGCATTCACGACTGCCCCTGTTCTCCGACATCCTGATCCAGCTCTGCCCTTCCAACTCGAGGTTGACGCCTCCGAACTCGGTCTTGGAGCAGTCTTGTCCCAAAGGCGGGCACCCGATAAACCTTTACATCCATGCGGTTTCTATTCCCGGAAGTTGTCTCCGGCCGAGAGAAACTATGATATCGGGAATAGAGAGTTGTTAGCAGTTATTGCAGCTTTGGCAGAGTGGAGATACTTATTAGAGGGATCTACAGACCCAATCGTTATCATAACCGATCATAAGAATCTCACGTACATTGGAGACGCGAAACGATTGAACGCCAGACAAGCGAGATGGTCTTTGTTTCTTTCAAGTTTTAATTTCGTCCTCACGTATAGACCTGGGTCAAGAAACATTAAAGCAGATGCGTTATCTAGACAGTATGAATCCTATGAACATAACATTCAGGATCAACATCCCATTGTACCTCAGGAGAGGATTATAGCCTCTACCACGATTAGTGTCTCGTCCCCTCTGATGATCCGATTGCAGACTGTGCAAGATAAGGCTCCGGGGGGGAGGCCTCCCGCGAAGCTCTTTGTACCTGAGAAGGAAAGAGAAGAAGTCCTTAGGATTTACCATGACAATAAAACCTCTGGGCACATGGGGATCACCAAAACAGTGGCTAGCATCCGAAAACTGCTATGGTGGCCCACGATGCGCCGGGATATTAAAGATTACGTAGCCGTGTGCGAGGTATGCACAAGAAATAAGAGTCCTAAGACAGCGCCCATTGGTTTACTCCAGCCCCTGCCTATCCCCGAACGACCATGGTCGCAGATAGCCATGGATTTTATAGTAGAGTTACCCGAGTCCAAAGGAAATACTGTCATACTCACGATTATAGATCGCTTTTCCAAAATGGGTCACTATGTTCCTCTTAGGAAACTACCGTCAGCAGCCGAGCTGGTGCCCATTTTCATCGCCAATGTGGTCCGCATACACGGTATCCCTCTTGGGATTGTTTCTGATAGGGGGACCCAGTTTGTCTCCAGATTCTGGAGGGGGTTCTGCAAGAATGTGGGAATAAACCTGTCCTTCTCCTCGGCCTATCACCCCCAAACGAACGGAGCAGCAGAAAGGGCCAATCAAAACGTTGAGAAGTATCTCAGGTGTTTCATATCTGAACGACAGGATAATTGGTCAGACCTGCTACCTTGGGCCGAGTATGCCCTTAACAGTGCCGTGAGTGAAGCCAGTGGTCATTCCCCTTTCTTCACGGTTTACGGATTTGATCCTCCCGTGCTTCCCACTGCATTTCCTGATACCGCGATTCCTGCTCTGGATGAGCACTTGGCGTCATTGACTGAGACCTGGGGGAGGGTTAAACAGGCACTGGAGAGGAGCAGTATTGTCCAGAAAACGAAGGCCGATAGACGTAGGGGACCAGCACCTGTGTATCAAGTCGGGGACAGGGTTTGGCTTTCTTCGCGGAACGTTAAGCTCCTAGTACCATCGATGAAACTAGCCCCCAGATACATAGGCCCTTACAAAATACTGCGGCGACTCAGCCCGGTTTCCTATGCCTTGGCGCTGCCCTCCCATATCAGAATACACAACGTTTTCCACGTGAGTCTGTTGAAGCCACTGTTGTGTAATCGTTACTCCAGGGTCCGTGCTCCTCCGCCTCCTGTCTCTGTGGAGGGCGAAGAGGAGTTTGAGGTGCAGGCCATTCTGGACGCCAGGAGGTCTAGGGGGGGCCTGCACTACTTGGTTGACTGGGTGGGCTACGGTCCTGAGGATCGCTCCTGGCTTCCGGCTGCCGAGGTTCATGCCCCTCGGTTGGTGAAGGCCTTCTATTTGGCTCATCCCCATGCCCCTGGGGGTCGTCCAGTGGCCGCCCGTTGAGGGGGGGGTTCTGTCACGTACCCCCGTTCCGGCGGCGCCTGGCAGCAGCGTCCTCGCTGCTCGCTGGCCAGGCGCCGAGTAAATAGAGCCGGTCGCTTCCGCACACGTGGGACGCCGGGAGGCGGGGCCTCGCGTGATAACGCGGACCCGCCGGGTTTAAAACCCAGCTTCTCCACTATGCCAGTGCCCTGACGTGGTAGTTACTTCCCGCAGAGCTCTTGTGCGTTTCTGGCTAGAATTATTCTGTGTATCGACCCGGCATTGGCATAACGACTATTCTGTGTATCGACCCCTGGCATTGGCAAAACGACTATTCTGTGTATCGACCCCTGGCATTGGCAAAACGACTATTCTGTGTATCGACCCCTGGCATTGGCAAAACGACTATTCTGTGTATCGACCCCTGGCATTGGCAAGCGACCATTCTGTGTCTAGACCCCTGGCATTTGTATCACTCCTCTATTCTGGTACGGAGGTCAGTCTGTGTGGCACCCTAGGCACATCAGACCACCCCTTGTATTTTGTATGTGCTCTGTACTGCCATCCTAGCAATCTGTCTAGACGTGCCGACCACTCTAAGGATCGGAAGGGTAGAGAGTGTCCTGTCTCAAGGGACTACTAGTCAGAGAGTAGAGGGATTCGTGACGTCTCTTTTTGTATGTGCTCTGTACTGCCATCCTAGTAGTCTGTCTAGACGTACCGACCACTCTAAGGATCGGAAGGTTAGAGAGAGACCTGCGTATAGGGACCAACAATATAGTAATCAGGGGGATCCGTGACAGTATAGAACTGTCCTGTTTCTGTGACCTGTTTCACCTTTTTTAAGCAAATTAGTAAAAGTTATGTTTTAATATTTTGACAGTCTATGACAGCAAGAACACACTGTTTCTCCCTAAGAAATTACCATTAATTTCGGGTTACCACCTCTCTGCCTTTGAAGACACACAGGGTTATTCAAAGAGAATTGAAAAGTCACCGCACGTTCGGTGACTTTTCGTTCTCTTCAATTAGGTGCGATTTAGCGATCCCATTTCGGCGACCCTGCGGTGTATTCAGCAAACACCACAGGGCCATTGTAGTGCAGGGAAAAGCTGCCGCAAACCCGCCGTACACTCACCGCAAAACCCGGCGAATGTACACCGAAACCCACAAAAACATCTGGTTTAACCCCGCCGAACATGCCGGAGAAACCTGAGCAGCCGCCGATCACATCGCAGAGCAGCCGCCGGAAAAAGCCAACAGCGCAGATGAATGGAGTAAACAAAAAAAAAAGTACGCTTGAATGTTTGAAAAGTGAAACGCTGTTTGCAAAGAAACTACAGAACGAAAATGTCTGAAATTTACATATAAGATCCAATGAATGATATTAAAAAGGGCTGTTACAGAAAAAACGGTTAAAAAAATTAACGGAAATTTTTTTAGCAAAAAAATCCTGAAAAATGCCTAAAAGATACTAAAAAAATCTATAAATAAAGAGACTTTTTACTGCAGAATATTATAATCAACGGTTTATTAGATATTGAATTAAAACGGGAACATTTTTAACATTGAATGGGATTCTTCTGAATAAATCTGCCGCATGAAACCACCGAACAGCAGGGCAATTCGGCAACTTTTCACTGCTGGTTTTTGGTCTCTGAATAGAGGAAGCTTTGCTTCTCTATGGGGAATTCACTGCCCTTGAACAGGCAACGAACAGGCACCGTATGTGCAGGCAATTCGCCAACATTTGGCGAACGGCCTGCTCTCTGGATAGTCAAATTACCAGGGAAGGTAACCGTACGCTGAATTTCACTGTTCGGTTACCTTTTGGCCACAATTCGGATCTCTTTGAATAACCCTGACAGTGTCAACAATATAGTGAGACACAATACGGCTGATTCTTCATCATTCATATGCTTAGATTATGGATGATCTCTAATTTTATGCACATATACATGTGCTTTATGTTTGTGAGTTTGTTTTTGTCTTTTTTAACAATTGTATTCTGTATTAAAAATTACTACACTATCAGGGTTATTCAGAGAGCGTGAAAAGCAGGAGAATGACTAGAGAATAACCGGAGAATGAAAAATTCTAGGTCAAAATAGCCGATTTGGAAAGTGAGACGAAAGGGAGAATTTTTCTGGTTTGGCTATTTTGACCTAGAATTTTTCATTCTCCAGTCATTCTCCTGCTTTTCACGCTCTCTGAATAACCCTGTATGTTCCTCTATGTCCTGCTTTGAATTTCGGACGGACTGACTTGAAAACGAGAGAAATCTCAATGTATCCTTCCTGGTAAAATACTTTGCAAATAAATAA
The DNA here is from genome assembly GCA_009667805.1 of Leptobrachium leishanense. NCBI lineage: Eukaryota > Metazoa > Chordata > Amphibia > Anura > Megophryidae > Leptobrachium > Leptobrachium leishanense. The sequence continues at coordinate 278,423,089 of CM019065.1, forward strand.
ATAAATTAGTGCAATTCCCAGAGGGGCAAAACTAGACTGTGTCCTGGGAACCCGGTGGTATCAGTTATTCACACTGAATCAGGCCAGTGTTGGTGTGTTGTGTTACTAGAAATTTGGGGGAATTGGGTTGCTCTTTATCCTTGGCTGCTGTGGGAAGGCAAGACACATTTGTTTTTTTGACTTCCCATTGGGACCCAGACGAATGATTACTCTAGGCAATTTATGTGAAGGTGAGATTCTAGTATGGACCCTAGTGGAGACCTTCCTGCAGCAGCCACCACAACTATAATAGCTCATGTATGAAGCTACGACATCATCTGAGGACACTTTTTTAAGTATGGAGAATGTAGTGTTTCCAGTGTACAAATATAACAGGAACAATCACCAGTTTATAGCAGGTTCATGGCGCAGCTCTTTATTCAGCTTGAGTGTAATCAACAATTAACTGTTAGCAACTGAAACAGGAACTAGACTGGCTGCTGACCATAAAGTTCTCAGATAGCAAAGCCAGAGTGTCTTAAAGTAACAGTACACCACAGAGAAAACGGTCTTCACTGTATGTGAATCTATACATGATTTGCTTTGAGGAAACTTACGTATTATTATACTACTTTTAATGAGTCTGTGCTGTTATAGTACAGATTCATTATTGACATCTTTCTCTGGAAAGGTACAGAGGATGACTTGTTTCATTATAAAATCAACTGGAAGGATCTGTCCCCACAATATTTTTGAGCAAAACAAATGGGATGTGAAAAACAAGGAGTAAAAATTTAAAGGACCTCAGCTCTTCCCTGGGTGTCTTGACACAGCATGCAAAATAGAAATAATGGGAATCTGTTGAGATAATAACATGAACACACATTGGTGTACTATGTCACAACTAATATCATAATAAGTCCCTTTGAATCACACTCACAGGATATTGAGACTTTGCAGCATATCGATAACAACAATCTCAGTTGTTACCCCACATCTGCATGATCCTGGAAGCTCAGCCTGGTACTCTTGCCGCCACATGAACCACCAAGGAGGCTCTTTGGTATTTAAAGCAGGTTTTAATGGGTAAAAACAGGACAATTAAAACAAAAAAAATTATCCAGCGCGTTTCGTCTACATACTGTAAAAGACCTTTTATTTTCATGTTTTTATCCCTGATGAAGTCTATTATGTAGGGGAAACGCTGTCAGGTATCCGACCTAGAGGCCACTCACCTCCACGCCACGACGGCGTACAGCAGCGCCATGGACGTGTGGGTCGCGGCACCATACAATGCTGCACTCCCTTCAGCGAAGGGGGCTTCTCCCCTCGGGACCCGCGGGAAGCGCGGGGCATCTACAGCCTGACACACGGAGCCGAACACCAGCATACTCCCTCTGTCTACCATGCTTCCTGCATCTCTAAGGGCGAGCACGCCGCACCACACCCCCTTTTACCTCCTGTCTCTTCCTGGCACTCAGTGATGACATCATCGGTCAGCTCAATGGGAGTAGGGGTGGAGCCATATCCCAACACTATTTAAACCCAGCTCTCACTAAGCACAAACGCTCTGGTATAGAGTTCCCTACCCCTTGCTAACACATACCTTACTCCAATACCTTCTGATAGAATCCACGTGTACCGAACCTTTTTGCCTGTCTCCTCGTTTATGCACCGAAGCTGCCTGCCCTCAGACTATATTGCCGCTCCAGACTATCTACCTACATCTAACCAATCGGTTCCTGCATCCTGAGGTCTCCACCCTTCCTGAAGACATTCCTGACAATATACCAGAGCCAGAAATGGACCTCGCAGGACTGGCCGACGCCATCAATGCCGTGTCAAGGCAAGTCTCAGTACTGACTCAGTCAGTCCAGGATATACAAGCCAATCAAAACCAAGGCCTACCTGATCCACCACTAGAGGGTGCTCATTTGCCGGAACCTAGGCTTCCTATGCCTGATAAATTCTCTGGCAGAAGAGAGAGCTTCCGTACTTTTGTCACATCTTGTGAACTAATGTTCACCATTCAACCACATACGTACTATTCAGATTATGTAAAGGTACATACGGTCATAACCCTACTAACAGGCGAGGCCCAATTATGGGCCCATAACCTTGTACGGTCCAGACATCAAGCCTTGGCGACCTGGCCCACATTCCTGACCCTCATGGAAGAAATGTATGACGACCCATTCCGCGAAAATACCGCCCAAACTGCCCTTAGATCCCTACGACAGGGGAGAAGGGCCGCGGAGGAATACGTCACAGAATTCCATAGATGGGCATCGGAGACGACCTGGAATGATTCAGCATTGGTAGACCAATTCCGTTTTGGTCTCAACGATACCCTAAAGGATGAATTCGCCAGAATTGGTCTCCCTTCCACTCTGGATCAATTAATCCATCAATCCATCCAAATAGATAGAAGAGCCAGAGAGAGGCAAAGAGAAAGAGCTTCACACCAAAGTGAAATGCCGAGAGTGGCCATGCGTCCTCTACGCGCACTCCCCCCGATACTGACTCAATTGGCTCTCCCAGCACCACCAGAAGAACCCATGCAATTGGGGGCCAGCAGAAGACTGCATCCTGAAGAGCTCCAACGCCGTCGCGAAAACCTTCTCTGCCTATACTGTGGAAGACCGGGACATCAATGTCGCGCCTGTCCCATAAAACCGGTCGGCGGAAGAGGTAAACATGCATCTCACTGTATATACAAACTGACTCCTGATCCCTTCCATACACCTATATCTCACCTCTCCCTCTCTGTTTGTCTACAGTGGGGAGAGAAGACAGTGGAGCTACTGGCCATGGTGGACTCCGGGGCGAGTAATTGCTTTATGGACTTCCAAGTCGCAATAAATCATGGTGTTCCCCTTATTGAAAAAATAAATCCTATAAGCATACATGTAGTTGATGGCTCTTTCTTAAAATCCGGTCCAGTCACACAAGAGACCGCCGTATTGTCCATGTCGGTGGGCACATTACACATTGAACAGATACAATTCGATCTGGTACCTACCCCAATGTTCCCCCTTATCCTGGGGTTACCATGGCTTCGCCTTCATAATCCCACCATCGATTGGGAGACCGGAAAATTTATATTCTCGTCTACAACTTGTCGTGAGACCTGTCTACAACCCTCTACAGGAGTGTTGTTCTCCATCCTTGACAAAAACATGATAACCATGAACAACACCTCTCTACCGGCAGTATACCAACAATATGCCGATGTATTCAACGAGAAAGAAGCAGAAAAGCTACCGCCACATAGGCCTTATGATTGCCCCATCGAATTGCTAACCGGAGCGCCCATCCCCTACGGACACATATATCCGCTATCTGAACCAGAGTTACGAGTACTCCAGGAATATATCCAAGAGAATCTCAAAAAAGGATTCATGCAACCATCCACCTCTCCAGCAGGAGCTGGAATCTTCTTTATAGAAAAAAAGGATGGAGGATTACGTCCTTGTGTGGACTACAGGGAACTTAATCGGGTCACAGTGAAAAACAGGTATCCTTTACCTCTCATCCCCGAACTCATGGAACGCATGCAAACCGCAACAATATTTACAAAGTTGGATTTGAAAGGGGCATACAATTTAATCAGAATTCGGAAGGACGACGAATGGAAAACGGCCTTTCGTACGAGATATGGCCATTATGAATATCGTGTGATGCCATATGGGTTGTGCAACGCTCCCGCTACTTTCCAGTGCTTCATAAATGACATATTCAAAGATCTATTAGACAAATATGTAGTCGTCTACCTGGACGATATCCTGGTATATTCCCCCTCATTAAAGGAACACCGCCTCCACGTACAAACAGTTCTCTCCCGCCTTCGTCAACATCACTTATACGCAAAATTGGAGAAATGTGTCTTCGAGTCTACATGTATAGAATTCCTGGGCCACATCCTCACTCCGGGCCATATAGGGATGGACAAAAAAAAGGTAGAAGCCGTCGCCAAACGGGCCTGTACCCAAATCAGTTAAAGAAGTACAACGATTCCTTGGATTTGCGAATTATTATAGAAAATTCATAAGAGACTTTTCACAAACCGTCGCTCCATTAACTGACCTAACAAAACATCACAACATCTTTACATGGACCGCAGTTACGGAAAGAGCATTTCAGGAGATCAAGCATAAATTCTGTTCTGCCCCAATTCTCAGTATCCCAGACCCCAAGAAATCCTTTGTACTTGAAGTAGACTCATCTAACACAGCCACCGGGGCCATCTTATCCCAAAGACAGGAGGAGGACGACCGACTACATCCCGTATCATTCCTCTCACGCAAACTACAAGCGGCCGAGAGGAATTACGACGTGGGTGAGAGGGAACTTCTAGCAATCAAACATGCCCTAGATGAATGGCGGCACTTACTGGAAGGAACCCTATATCCCATCACGATTTACACTGATCACAAAAACCTTGAATATTTATGCACAGCTAAAAGACTCAAACCTCGTCAGGCTCGATGGGCCCTTTTTTTTGTTGATTTAATTTTCATGTAACCTACAGACCCGGAAAAAAGAATACGAAAGCAGACGCCCTTTCACGACTACACGAACCCCTACAATCTCTTGACTCCTCTGGTACCATTCTACAAGACAAACATTTTCTAGCTGTAACCTCTACGCTCTTAGATCGCATACGTCTTCTTACTCCTTCCTCATTACCCAGATCCCCAGATGGCTATCACAGGCATTATAATCGCCTGTTTGTTCCAGAAAATCTACGCCTGGAGGTAATGAAGCAGGTTCACGACTCCCCACTGGCAGGACACCCTGGTATTCGAAAAACCAACAGACTCCTGTCACGTAACTATTGGTGGCCCTCTTGGTCCACAGATGTCAAAACATATGTATCTTCCTGTGATGTATGTCTACGAAACAAAAACAGCACCAGCAAACCAGTAGGATTGCTCCACCCACTCCCAACTCCAGAGAGCCCCTGGTCCCAAGTGTCAGTCGATTTCGTGGTCGGGCTACCCCCATCAAGAGGATATGATACCATCATGGTCGTAGTAGATCACCTCACCAAGATAGCACATTTCATCCCTAACAAGGGCCTCCCGTCAGCTGCTCAAACAGCCGATCTGTTCGTAAAGGAGGTGTTCCGCCTCCATGGCATACCCCAAAACATTTTATCGGATCGAGGATCCCAATTCATTTCACGTTTCTGGAAGGCCTTCTGCAGCGCTCTCAAGATAAAGGTCGACCTGTCCACAGCCTACCACCCACAGACAAACGGTCAAACAGAACGCACAAATCAGACATTAGAGAAATATTTACCTTTCCCACCTACAGGATGACTGGATCGATATCCTGAGCCAAGCCGAATATGCTTACAATTCCCAGACGCATGACGCCACGCAAGAGACCCTGTTCTTCCTAAACTACGGTTATCATCCATCAGATCTTCCTGACCTTCCCTCCATGATCCCTTGCCAAGCGACGGAGATTCGTCTCAAAGAGTTACGTAATCGTTTACTACAAGCTAGACAAGTACTCCAACACACTCAAACCATGAACAAACACCATGCAGATGGACATCGATTACCCGTGGCCGTATACTCGGTGGGGCAAAAGGTTTGGCTGTCGACTAAATATCTCAACCTCCAGATTCCATCTAAGAAATGGGGTCCACGATTTGTGGGACCATTCCCTGTCGCCGCATTGGTGGGTCCTGCCGCTATTCGACTTACGTTACCCCCTACTTACCGATGTCACCCTGTATTCCACGTCTCACTTCTAAAACCATGTCCCCCGGATCCTTTTTCCAGACTTCGTCATCCTCCTCCTCCTCCTCCTATCGCGGTCAACGGAGACCTGGAATATGAGGTCCACCGCATTATAGCCTCCCGTCGGCATCGGGGCCGCCTGGAGTACCTGGTCCATTGGAAAGGCTACAGTCCTGAGGAGAGGACATGGGAACTTGCATCTGGCATCCATGCCCCCAGATTACTTACGGCATTTCACCTTCGTTATCCTCATCTACCCGGTCCGGGTCGCTCCCGGAGGGCGCTCCTTCCGGGGGGGGTACTGTCAGGTATCCGACCTAGAGGCCACTCACCTCCACGCCACGACGGCGTACAGCAGCGCCATGGACGTGTGGGTCGCGGCACCATACAATGCTGCACTCCCTTCAGCGAAGGGGGCTTCTCCCCTCGGGACCCGCGGGAAGCGCGGGGCATCTATAGCCTGACACACGGAGCCGAACACCAGCATACTCCCTCTGTCTACCATGCTTCCTGCATCTCTAAGGGCGAGCACGCCGCACCACACCCCCTTTTACCTCCTGTCTCTTCCTGGCACTCAGTGATGACATCATCGGTCAGCTCAATGGGAGTAGGGGTGGAGCCATATCCCAACACTATTTAAACCCAGCTCTCACTAAGCACATACGCTCTGGTATAGAGTTCCCTACCCCTTGCTAACACATACCTTACTCCAATACCTTCTGATAGAATCCACGTGTACCGAACCTTTTTGCCTGTCTCCTCGTTTATGCACCGAAGCTGCCTGCCCTCAGACTATATTGCCGCTCCAGACTATCTACCTACATCTAACCAATCGGTTCCTGCATCCTGAGGTCTCCACCCTTCCTGAAGACATTCCTGACAAACGCGTTGGATAATTGTTTTTTGTTGTAATTAACACTAGGGATGGGCTGGCGGTTCGATCCGAACATGAGTTTGATTCGAACATTGCCCATTCGGCGAACATCGAACATTTCCGCGTGTTCACCGCGTGTTCACCCACAATGCACCACAATGGACCACAATGCACTTTTCCACTGGCCTGAAGCTTGTAATCGGCTACAGCCTTGCACCTGACCACAGCTCAGGTGCAAGACTATGCCAATCAGGGCTCAGAGTTCTGATTGGGCAAATTTTGCCCAATCATGGGCTCACAGAGCTAAGTCCCACAGCACACTATATAAGGCTTCCCCGCAGCCCCAGCACGTGCTTTTTTGCAGGAGTGAGAGGAGATTGTTCTTTCAGTGTGTCTCACAGACGTCTAGCAGATTTCTGTGAATTGTAATCTGTGTCTTCTCACTGCCAGCTATTGGGTCTTACAGACTTCTAGCAGATATCTGGGAATTGCAATCTGTGTCTTCTCACTGCCAGCTATTGGGGTCTCACAGACTTCTAGCAGATATCTGGGAATTGTAATCTGTGTCTTCTCACTGCCAGCTATCAGCGGGTCCCACATACTTCTAGCAGATATCTGGGAATTGTAATCTGTGTCTTCTCACTGCCAGCTATCGGGGTCTCACAGACTTCTAGCAGATATCTGTGAATTGGAATCTCTCTTCTCACTGCCAGCTATCAGGGGGTCCCACATACTTCTAGCAGATATCTGGATAGCATTGTTCTGGAAAATCTGTATATCTTTAATATATATATATCACTCACCATGTCAGAAAGACCAAAAAGGACAGGCAGATGCTCCCAGACACAGATAAGAGGGCAAGCAGCCTCTGTGTCGGAAGGCTGTGCCCCTGGTCGTCGTGGACATGGTGCATCCTCTGCAGGGACACGCTTGTCCTTTCTAACTGGTGCTGGCCGTCTTAAGCAGCAGCAACATACAGAGGATTTGCAGGATTGGCTAACAAAGCCACCCTCACCCTCTGAGTCCTCTGCCAGCCAGGCTTGTAGTGGTTTACAGTCCACTTCAGCTGCCAAAACATCTAATTCAGCCTCCATGTCCACAGCTACTCCTGCCATAGCCTCGCTATCATACATGGAGGAGTCAGCTGAATTGTTTGACTATAGTGACAGTGACATGCTGCTTGAGGATGTGCAGCAACTCCAGTGCTCTGATTCAAACTCTGAGGTTGAGGAAGGGAGTATAATCAGCCTAGAGGGAGGGGGTGCCAGTGACACACAAAGAACTGGCACTCATGTTCCCCAGCAGCTGCAGCACACTGCCAAGTTGGCTCCAGTGACGAGGAGATAGGGGGTGATGACAATGATGATGTCACTGACTCCACCTGGGTGCCTGATCGAACAGAGGAGTCAAGGGAGGAGGCACAACAAAAACGAGGCAGAACATCCTCTATGAGCAACCGTAGCCAGTCCAAGGCATCAGATGTCAGAGCTGCTCAGGTGCAGAGCGCTGTTGTCTTGCAGCACATGTCCAGGATCTCTGCTGTCTGGGAGTTCCTCACGACATGTGCAGCAGACTGCAGTGTTGCTATTTGTAAGCTATGTCGGAAGAGGATCAAGCGTGGGAAAGACATCAGACACTTGGGTACCACGTGCTTGAGGCGACATATGACCACCTGCCACGCATCCCGTTGGCACAACACTTTGCATAGGTCCTCCTCCTCATCTGTCTCTACCCCCACTATATGTCCTGCCATGTCATTGCCTACAACCTCCACTGACAGGGATGATACTACAGTAATGGGTGTACCACGTCCTTCCTCTGAATATGCCAGCATCCCATCAGCTGCAGATTTATGCAGTCAGATTTTGTTACTCCAGCTGCTGCAGCGGAAGAAAAAATATTGTTCCAACCATCCACATGCACAATGTCTAAATGCCAGCTTGGCAAAATTACTCGCATTACAGCTGGTGGACTCTGCTTCCTTCCGTGAATTTTCCGAATGTGCTGACAGGTTCCAAAAAGCCATTTCTTTTCATGGATGGCCATTCCAGCACTATACCAGCACGTGGAAGACAATGTTATGGAGTCATTGGGTAAGGCAGTCAGCAGCAAGGTGCACATTACTTTAGACACGTGGTCCAGCAAGCAGGGACAGGGACGTTACATTTCCTTCACGGCACACTGGGTAACTCTGCTTGCAGCTGGGAGGGATCCAGGACGGGGCTCTGTGCTGGAGCTTGCTCATCCACCATGCCTCCAGAAAGCTGCTTATATGAGGTCTGTCTGCTCCACCACCTCTTCCTCTTCCTCCTCCTCCTCCTTTAATGTTTGTGGCGAAGTGGCAGTTAAACCGACGCGTGACGGGGCTATGCAATGGCTCAAGCAAAAAGATGCCATGCTGTGCTTGAGCTGGTTTGTTTAGGGGACAGGAGCCACACCGGGCCAGAAATTCTGTCAGTTCTGCAGGGGCAGGTGCAGAGATGGTGAACACCATGCCAGCTTGAGCTGGGAATGGTCTGTGATAATGGCAGCAACCTTCTCTCCACCGTACACCTGGGTAAGTTGACGCATGTACCATGCATAGCACACGTCCTAAATCTGGTGGTACAGCATTTCCTAACCAGGTACCCAGGGCTGGCAGAGCTTCTCAGCCAGACCAGAAAAGTCTGCAGCCACTAGACGGTCATTCCCAGCAAGTGTTCAAAGAGAATTCCACCTTTCCACAAACCGCCTGATCTGTGACATGCCCACCAGGTGGAACTCGACATTGACAATGCTGCAGCGCCTGCACAAGCAGCAGAGGGCCATCAATGAGTACCTGTGTGAGTATGGCACAAGGACAGGTTCAGGTCAACTTGTTTTTTCCCCCCCGCAGTGGCTGATGATCAAGGATGCATGCACTGTACTGTCACCATTTGAGGAGGCAACGAGGATGGTGAGCAGGGACAGTGCATGCATCAGTGACACAATTCCTTTAGTGTTCCTGCTGGAGCGTACTCTGCGGGGAATTATGGATGTGGCACTAGAGGCAGAGCAACGTGAGGCAGAGGAGGACTTCCCTAGCTCTCAAGGCCCCAGTGTTTATGAAGACAGCATTCCTGCGGGTCCTCAGATCAGACAGGAGGATGAGGATGAGGAGGAATATTTAAGTTGTGGGGGCATTGAAGGTGGGGATTCCTCAAGGGAGGGTTTTGTGTCCCCAGAAAACCAAGGACTAGTACGTGGCTGGGAGGAGGTAGTGCACGATATGGTCATCCTCAGTGACCAGGAACACTCAGAAGCTAATGCCACCTACAACCTATGCTGCATGGGCTCCCTTATCCTGCAAAGCCTGCTAAAGGACCCCAGGATTTGTGCTATCAAGGAGAGGGTTCATTACTGGTTGGCAACCCTTCTTGATCCACGATACAAGGGTAAGGTTGCAGAGCTCATCCTGCCCTCATAGAGGGAGCACAGCATGAAACATCTTGAGAACGCGCTAAACGACACTTGTGTCGACACTGGTAGGTTACCAACTGATGACACAGGTGCTTCTGAGGCTGCTGTTTATCAGAGGAAGAGCAGTGAAGGGGGCCGCTTGACTGATGCCTTTTCCAATTTTTTTAGTCCACGACGCCCAGGGACGTCAAATGTAGGCACCTATTGCCAGCGTCTTCACCATACGGTGCAGGACAATCTACGGGCAAGGGCAGACCTGGATACCTTTAAAGAAGATGATCCACTGGCTTACTGGGTGTTGAGATTGGATAACTGGCCAGAACGTAACCAATATGCTATGGAGCTACAAGGTTGCCCTTCATCCAGCGTGCTTTCTGAAAGGACGTTCAGTGCCACTGGAGGTTTTGTCACAGACAAAAGAGTGCATCTGTCCACTGACTCTGTAGACCGGCTGACATTTATAAAAATGAATCAGTCCTAGATCAGCAGCTATCACTCCTCTGATGCTGATGTAACTGAATAGATCGGGGATCTCTTCTGCATTTCCAAAACCTCTACCACTGCACTCTTCCACAATACCTCAGAGGGGTTACGGTGTGAAGGCACTAGCTGGCACCAAAGGCCCAATATTTGGGTGCATGACACTGACGCGTGTACCAGATTCCAATCATTTTAATATTTGAATGCAGAGTTCACCCATGCACTCTTCCACAATACCTCAGAGGGGTTACGGTGTGAAGGCACTAGCTGGCACCAAAGGCCCAATATTTGGGTGCACTGACACTGACACTGGTGTATGAGGGTCCAGGTAGTGCCCTGGGGACCAAAAACAAGGAAAAAAGTTTAAAACAAGAAGTTTTTAAAGGAACAGTGATTTTTCCATGAAATAAAGGTTAAGAATAAAAAACGAAAAATTCCTTCAAATATCGTGCCTAGGAGGTCCCCATAACCTGCCCGTGAAGTGGCGGATTTGTAGGATGTATAGAAACATTTAAAAACAAAAAAATGACATTTCAAATGACGGTAAATATTTTTCCTTTAATCTATTCATAAACAACTGCTTGGGACGGCAGTCTGTATGAAAAGAGGAGACATTTTAGGACACGCAGAACAAGTTTAGTGATTTTTTGGCTAAATTATGGTGAAACTTATGCAGGCTTTGGATGAAAGTAACAACAGGTGCATTAAAATTGGACCTTTAGTGTCGGCAACAGTGCCTTCACATCATAACCCCTCTGTGGTATTGTGGAAGAGTGCAGGGTTGGACACTGAGGTCAAATATTAAAATAATATGAATCTGGTACAGGCATCAGTGCACCCAAATATTTTGCCTTTGGTGGCAGCAAGTGCCTTCACACTGTAACCCCTCTGTGGTATTGTGGAAGAGTGCAGTGGTGGACCCTGCGGTCCAATATTAAAATGATATAAATCTGTTATAGGCGTCAGTGGCAGTGCCCCCAAATATTGTGCCTTTGGTGGCAGCAAGTGCCTTCACACCATAACCCCTCTGTGGTATTGTGGAAGAGTGCAGTGGTGGACCCTGCGGTCCAATACTAAAATGATATGAATCTGGTATAGGCGTCAGTGCTCCCAAATATTTTGCCTTTGGTGGCAGCAAGCGCCTTCACACCGTAACCCTCTGAGGTATTGTGGAAGAGTGCAGTGGTGGAGGTTTTGGCAATGCAGAAGGGATCCCCAATCTATTAAGTTACATCAGCAGCTATAACAAAACCGGGTCAGCAATGTTTAGGCACTTGTACTGCGCTACTGTATATGGTGAGAATCGGCGCACACCAGTAGCAACAGGAAGCAAACAGAACAGGCAGGGAATACACAGAGAGAATAGTCAAATGGCAGGCAAAGTCGGCAACAGATCGGGTCCTCAGAACAAGCAGGGTCAGTAACAAGTATACAAACTGATTCGGTAAGCTAGCGATGCGGGAATAAAAGCAGAGACACACTGAGCATTTAGCGATGCACAGCGTAGCGAAGCGAAGAGAAGCAAACATTTTGCAGGCTTGACTTCACTCCGCTCCGCCTCTCAGCGTGTCTACACTGCATTATGTTTGCTTCTCACCGCACTGGACAGGAATCCACTTACTAAATTAAAATGTACACACAAAACTGTTTTATTTTCACAAAGCACATGTTATATAGGCAAAAAAAGTTTCTACTGAATAAAATACATCAAAAATTACTGTTAATTTAATAGGAGTAGTACAAAAATATAAAAGAAGGTAACCCCTGATCATATATATTATAGGGACACGGAGCGCTGTGTATAGAGTAGGGATGCATTAATACCACACACAGACATATACTTATATATCAACACGCAGACCTATATATACGTATATATCAACACGCAGATATATATATACAACCACCCACCGACCTCAGACCATATATACACATACGCACATGGGGGTGGCATGTGGACAATCTCAACTAAATGCGCCCCCCCATTTGGCTGATCCCTCCAGAAGAAATGTTGAACCCGACAGAGCAGAGAATATATATATTATTCTCTGCTCTATCGGGTTCAACATTTCTTCTGGAGGGATCAGCCAAATGAGGGGGGGGGGTGGCAATTAGTTGCCAAAATGTGTGTGTAATACAAGTCTGGATATATATATTTATAAGAATATAGATATATATCTTATCTATATATATATATCATACCTGCCCTTACCTTCCCCTATAAATTTGCTAAAGATATACACAAAAAAAAAAAAAACACTGCCCGAGACCCTGCGCAGCCCACATGCCACCCCCCTCTACCTGGCTGAATGTATCTAATATATATAATTAAATACATTCAGCCAGGTAGAGAAAGAAAAAAAAAGTTTTATTTTACGTTCCCGGGGACATTTAAAAATGTCCTCGGATTTTTTTTTTTTAGAAATGTGTCGCCTTACCTTAGCCTGGTGGTCAGTGGGGGCTCCCTGGATCCTGGTTGTGGGAGGGGGTCTGCCGTGGCCACAGGTGCAGTGGCTCCCTCCCTGCGCCGCCTGTCTCTGCCACATGCACCCGGGCGGCTAGCCCACACAGTCGCAGCTCTGTCATCCGGCGGCCGCATCCTCCTCAAGGGGATCCTTGGGAGGCCCCAGCAGGCTACCCTCTACAGTGCCTGATTAGAGGGCCGTGCCTGCCTCATGTTTTAGTTACAAGAATGTTTGATCCCATAGGCTTCAATGTTAAAAATATTCCCGTTTTAATTCAATATCTAATAAACCGTTCCTTATAATATTCTGCAGTAAAGAGTCTCTTTATTTCTAGATTTTTTAGTATTTTTAAAACATTTTATTTACTTTCTTCAAAAAATTTTTTTTAGAACTTAATGGGGAAAGTCCCAAAAAGTCTAAAGTTCGCGAACTTTCGAACAGCCGATGTTCGATTCGAAACTCCAAACAGATCTGAACCGAACGCTCATCCCTAATCACCAATCCCTGAATTTTTAAGTTTTTGCAAAAGGATGCCAACTGTGTCAAAGGTCTTGACAAAATCAAGGAAGATGGCTCCAGTTAGGTTTCCTTGTTCCATGCCAGCTTGGATATCATTGCAAACTTTTAAAAGGGCAGTTGTAGTTGAATTATTTGGACAAAAGCTTAATCGACCTTGAGGTTAAATAGTTTGAATAATGATAATAATCACATAAAAGCGTGTAGACACATTTTTCCAAAAATTTTGACATAACAGGGAGCAATGATATCAGACGGTAGTTGGATACAAAGTATTGTCACCACTTTTATGGATAGTTATCACCCTCGCAGTCTTCCAGAGTTTGGGTATGTATCCAGTCGCAAAAGATTCATTGATTAGGGTTGCGATAGGTTTTGCAATTGCCGGAGCACTGATTTTCAGCAGCATTGCTAGGATTTGATCAGGTCCAGACTGGTATTTCATTTTTAGATTACTGAGAAGCTTAGTAGCAACACTGACAGGCACTCGTCTAAATTTAATTTCTCTGCGATACAGGGTCAGTTGGCGGGTCTGACCTGCGTATGGCCTTTCTGAATGCATGTCATTCATTAACTTAACAATCAGAGTGGTGGCAAATGCAACAAAATAATTATTAAAGCCATTTACTACAAATAGGGGGTGTTGCAGGGTTTGGCTGTTTACTTTTTACAGCAGCTGGTTGGGAGTGGATGGGGTAATGGTATGTTACTTATGATTTTCCAAAAATTTCTTGGGTTTGATATGTTATTGTTTAGATTTTCATTGAAGTATTGGGCTTTAGCCATTTTTTGTTTTGTGCATGCATTTCGCCAATTTCGGTACGCACAGTGATTGTTCATGGAACCACTGCACTTGAACTTTGACCACAGTGAATCTCTAAACTGGTACATTTTGCTTGAGGTCAGCTGTAACCCAAGATAGATGTGCCCCTTTTACTTGCACTATACGCAGTGGGGCATGGGAATTACAGACTTGTACGAACTCAGAATAAAAGTATTAAATTACACAGTCCAGTTCTGTGATTAGGTTTAGTTATACCATGGGAGCTGTTTACATAGCGTAACATGTATGAGAAGCTTAAAAAATGCTCGAGAAGAAAAATATCACACTCACATACTGGAGAGCCCCTATTGGCTCTATAAATCATGCTTGTGGGTATTTCTGTTACAGGGTTCCCATGCGCCCCCTCAATTTCAAGTAACTTCTTCTCTTCCTAACATCGCCTTCACAGCACCTCCAAAATATGAAATGCAGATGGAACACAAAAAGTGTTTCCTAGTGTGGTACCTTACAAATATCAAATATATTTAAAAAAGTCAGCAAATCACGCTTTGTAGAGCCTCCTCGGGCTGCATATATTGTGCCATAAGGATTTTTTGGGACAAATCCTCTTTACCACCATCCAGATGGCAGTAGACATACAAGAAAAGTGTTCTTCCAAAACTCTTGTTTATTCAGAGTAAATAATAAAAAATATAAATGATCAGCTATAGCTTAATTAAAAACAATAATAAAACTGTACTGGAATGCGTTTTGTCCTGTGAAGGACTTCCTCAGCCAGTAAAATTATGTTGTCATTCCAGCCCTGGGAGCAACTAGTGGGGCCCCTGGGCAATAGAAGATCATGAGGCCCTTGCACCCTGCCCACTGAAGGTCATGCCCACATAAACTCCACCCACATAATGCAACACGTGTACACTTCTTAATATGAATGCACAGCAGCACAGAAGGTCCTGGCAGCAAACTAGGTTAACTGCCAATCACTTTTCAGGTTTTAAAAAACATGATTACTGATACAGTGATGTGCAGTGTGTAGGAGCATATGACAGAGCTCCACAGCAATAAAACAAACAAAAATGTGGGGTGTGTATAAGCGTATCACAGAGCTCCACAGCAAAAAAACTCACTCTCATACACATTGCACATTACTGTGAGTTTTTTTGCTTTGGAGCTCTGTGATGTGCTCATATACCCTGCACATCACTGTGAGTGTTATTACTGAGGATTTTGTGACACCATCATACACATTGCACATTACTGTGGGCGTATCACAGAGCTCCACAGCAATAAAACTCACAGTAATGTGAAGTATGTATGAGCATGAGTTTTATTGCTGTCGAGCTCTGTTATACGCTCATACACACTACACATCCCAGAACTCCACAGCAAGAAAACTCACGCTCATACACTCTGCACATTACTGTGAGATTTATTGCTGTGGAGCTCTGTGATACACTCATACACACTGCATATTACTGTATCACGGAACTCCACAGCAATAAAACTCACAGTGATGTGCAGTGTGTATGAGCGGGAATTTTATTGCGGTGGAGATTATTATTATTATTATTGTCATCCTTTATATAGCGCCAATAGTTTCCAAAGCGCTTACAATAACCAAAGGGGATGAGATAGAGATAAACAGACATATGATGGAAACAAGAGGTGTAGAGGGCCCTGCTCATAGGAATTTACAGTCTAGATGGATTGGGGTCGAGGAAGACAAGAGGAATTTTACTAGATAGCAGGATCATTGGTTTGGGAATGGTGGGGCCATAGAAGCAGCTTCAATCGTGTGTGAATAGGTGAGCAGAGGGAGGAGTTACATCAGTGATGTGGTACGCTAATCTGAAGAGATGGGTTTTGAGGGATTTCTTGAAGGCCTGAAGATCAGAGGAGAGCTTGATAGAGCGAGGCAAATCATTCCACGGGACCGGTGCTGCCTTTGAAAACTCTTGGAGGCGAGAGTTGGCCATGCGCGTGTAGACCGATGAAAGGTGAAGATCACCTGCTGACCAGAGTTGTCTAGATGAGTCGTGCTTGCAGAGTAACGAAGACATGTAGGGAGGAGTTGAGTTATTGAGTGATTTGAACGTGAACATCAGTATTTAAAATTGTATCCTGGAATGTACAGGGAGCCAATGGAGGAACTGGCAGAGCGGGGTGGTACGTGAGGTGCATTTGGTATGTGATGTGCGGTGTGTATGAGCGTATCACAGATCTCCACAGTAATAAAACACACGCTCATACACACCCCACATACCTGTGAGTTTTATTACTGGGGATTCTGTGATATGCTCATACACACCGCACATTATTGTATCACAGAGCTCCACAGGATTAAAATTCCCAGTAATGTGGGTTATGTATGAACGTATCACAGAGCTCCATAGGAATAAAACTCACAGTAAATCAGATTAGGGGTACATATTAGGAGTAGAAACTGAGGTTAGAAATTTGGGTTAGAAGCTAGGGCTAGAAGGTATTAGGGGTACAGATTAGGGTTAGAAAGTAGAGAGTGACAAAGGAGAGGGGAAAGAGAAAAAGTAAAATGGAGAAGGAGGACATTAATGAGGGGAAATAGAGAAAGAAAATTAGAGAAATGGAAAAATTATAAGGACAGATGGCAAAACAGACAGATAAAAATATTCAGAAAGACAGACACATAATCATGGAGAAAGACAGATGAATGGATACACAGAAGGACAGACAGATAGGTGGACAAACCTCTTCCCCCCTCCATACTCACCTGCCTCTTGCTTTCAGATCTCAGCTGCTCCTCGGGCTGTCTCATGGTATTATCAGGGTCCTATGGTCAAATGACCAGTAACTGCTCAGAGTCAGAGACAGCACAGGGGTTACTGGACCACTGTGCTGCTACAGAAGGTAAATCCCTATAGTTCAGGCAGCATGATGTGCTGCCTGTCACAGGGATATACAGGGCCAGTTCCCTGCTTCTGCCGACATAAATGGCAGTTCAAAGGAATCAGGGCCCCTCCCCACCCCATGGGCCCTCGGTTGGTGCCGAAATGCCGGAACTGTCAGTCTGCCCCTGTTTGCTCCAACCTTACAGTATTATACACTCACAGGCCACTTTATAAGGTACACTTGCTAGTACCGGAAACATTCAGAGATTTTGGTCCATATTGACATGATAGCATTATACAGTTGTTGCAGATTTGTCGGCTGCACATTCATGATGCCAATCTCCCATTCCACCACATCCCAAAGGTGCTCTATTGTTTTGAGATCTGGTGACTGTGGAGGCCATTGGAGTACTGTGAACTCATTGTCGTGTTCAAGAAACAAGTTTGAGATGATTTGAACTTTGTGACATGGTGCATTATCCTTCTGGAAGTAGCCATCAGAAGATGGGTACACTGTTGTCATAAAGAGATGGACATGGTCAGCAACAATACTCAGGTAGACCGTGGCATTTAAACAATGCTCAATTGGTACTAAGGGGCCCAAGGTGTGCCAAGAAAATATCCACCACACCAATACAATCCACCACCAGCCTGAACCGTTGATACAAGGCTGGATGGATCCATGCTTTCATGTTGTTTATGCCAATTTCTGACCTTACCATCTGAATGTTGCAGCAGAAATCAAGACTCTTCAGACCAGATAATGTATTTCCAATCTTCTGTCGTCCAATTTTGTGAGCCTTTGAGAATTGTAGCATACAGGGTTATCCAAAGAGATCCAAATTGCTTGAGAAAGGTAACTTAACGCTGAAAATCAGCGTTCGTTTACCTTTCCTGGCCATTCGGCTATCCAGAGAGCAGGCAATTCGCCAAATCCTGGCGAATTGCCTGAACATACGGTGCCTGTTCGAGGGCAGTGAAATCCGTATGAAAAAGCACTGCTTCAGCTATTCAGAGAACACAAACCAGCAGTGAAAGGTTCCCGAAATGCCCTGCCATTCGGTGGTTTAATTCGGCAAGTTTATTCAGGAGAATCCCATAGGCTTCAATGTTAAAAATATTCCCGTTTTAATTCAATATCTAATAAACCGTTCATTATAAAATTCTGCAGCAAAAAGTCTCTTTAGTTATAGATTTTTTAGGATACTTTAAGCATTTTTCTGTTTTTTTTTTTTTAAAAGTCCTATTTTTTTTTACTTTTTTTTCAGTTTACTTATTTTTTTTGTAACAGCCCTCTTTATTATCATTCCCTGGACCTCCTGTGAAAATTTCAGACATTTTCGCTCAGTAGTTTCTTTGCAAACAGCGTTTCATTTTCCCAGATTCATACAGATGGTTTTGCTAATTTATTCACTGCCTCCTCTATGTCACAGCTGCTTCGGCTCTGTGTGATTCGGCTCCTGTTCGGCTCCTGTTCGGGTTTTTCGAAGGTTGATCCAGATGTTTTTGCTTGTTTTCAGCGTGCATTCGGTTAGTTTTCGTCAGGTTTGCGGCAGCTTTTCCCTGCAATTCGGGGACCCTGTGGTGCTTGCTGAATACACCGCAGGGTCACCGAAATGCAATTGGCAAAAGGAACCGAATTGAAGAGAACGAAAAGTCACCGAACGTGCGGTGACTTTTCGAATCTCTTTGGATAACCCTGTTAGTGGGCCTTCAGCACGATTAGATGTTACAACTACCCAAGCCAAGCACTCCTGCAGCAACAGAAGACACCGTGACCCCCCCAACACATTAGAAAATGCAGCAGACCCACCTCCCATACCAGGAACCACAGCAGGAGCGAAGGAGCCAGGCGCAAGAAGGGACAAAAAGTACAGAAACAGAATCAAAACCTCCAGTCGCAGCAGGTGCAGAAAAGGAAAATGTAGCCGAAGAGAGAGGAGAAAATCCCGAAGAAACAGGAGGAAAAAAGAGACAGAAAAAGACGCAGGAGCAGGGGGAGCACAGTGGCAGCAGATGGGACAGCACAGGAACATGGACAGCAGGAACCGGGTACTCACAGATGGAAGCACTCAACCATGGGTCCAAGCTCCGTACAGCCTTCGCAGCATCGTCCGTGGAGGCATCCAGCTCTCTCTGCAAAGGCGTCCTGGAACAAGCCAGCGGGTGAGGAAACCCCCCGGAGTTGATTTCCAACTGCATCCTCAGCCGGATCCTCGCCCCGCACATGCAAGGGACGAGAGTTCCGGGTCCGTCGTGCAGGGCCCGAATCAGGTGGTAGGCAACGATCAGCTGGTGCACCACCAGAGATATGTCGAAATGATGTCACTTTCAGTGCACCAAACTGCAGCAGGGGAAGAAGATGACGGGAACTTCCAGCTGCCATTTTGTTGGTGGGAGCCAGCCAAGTGGGTGCCATCTTGTGCGACCCGGGCCTTCCTGAGAATTTCTGACAGCAGCAGCCTCCACAGGAGCAGCACTTCGCTCCACCTTCACTGCAGCCGCAGTGCCCCTCCTGGATGGACACCCATCTTAACTAGCGGGGGTAGCCAGACCAGTACACTGGGGCTGAGCCACTCAGGGGGCCTCGTACGATGCAGGGTCCTACCGGATCATCCAGCCACTTACACAGCATCCCGTCAGCCGCAACCGCAGATGTCCCAGGATCCTGCACATCAGCCTTTAGCTGCTGCAATGCCTACGGCCATGCTCCCATGCAAACCTCTCAGCTTGCACCAGCAGAAGCACTGAGCCCTCACCCTCCGCTGTAAGAGACATGACAGTAAGGTAATACAGCCATACACAAGAAAAAACAGCCTGGAGAACAGGGACTCAGGGGATGTTCTCCAGGGACTGTTCACCGCTGCACTTACATATGGGCGACGGGACTGACTGTCAGTCATCACCCATCTTCTTAGGCAGGACGACTGAGCTCCCTTTCTTTCTCACTCTGATGCTTAGTTTGAACTTCAGCACGTCTAGATGCCTAAATGAATTGAGTTGCTGCCATGTGATTGGCTGATTAGCAATTTGTGTCAACAAGCAATTGAACAGGTGTATCTAATAAAGTGGAGAGTGAGTGAATAGCATATGGTAATTAGAGAATACATTTCAACTGTGAAATCTGCAATTAGGATCTCCCATTATGTTCCCAACGTGCCTTTCACGTCTCTTTCTCTTAACAAGGACCATATAGAGTCTCCTCATAAGTTTCTGGCCAGCGTTCCACGCCCTGCTTCACTTCCCATTGCCGAATTACGCCAAACGCCCTTCTTCCGTGAGTGCGCACTGCATCTCCCCTACTTCCTGGTTCCCGAACCATCATCATTGCATCGAATCGCACCAGAATGACGCGCATTCCTGCATGAACCGCAACGCTCTTCCTGGTATCCTTGTGGTGCTTGTAAGGATATATGAATATATAAAGTCCCATATTTCGCTGTCATTTATCGATTGTTTAAAATACAAACAAGAAGCAGAATTATTCCATGAGAAACCCTAAACATATATATAATACTCACAAAGGGCATAAACAGATAGCCTCCACTTACATAGATACTGCCCACAGCCATTAACCTTTTCGTCCCAGAGGTGAGGGACACCCAGAAGCCTCAATACTAATCTTATAAAAAATATATCCCTAAAAGAAAAACTTATATTACTACCTATTTCTAATATATAAATATTACTCTGAGTGAAAAATAAATCTGTCAATTATATAATTCCTAGTTACAAATAAATCAAGTGAAGTTTTTATAATTTGAAAATATGTGTACATAAAAGCTTACTAAAAATGTACTTACTATATACTCTAGAATATAAATCTTCTTACGTAATAAATTACCTCTTATATATACCCATATACTATGTAAAATTTATATACACTGAAATGATAAATACTATAAAAATGTAAAAACTGCCTATTAATAATAAAAAATAGAAATAAATAATCTATATGTAAGGGGCATAAATACATAATCTCCGTTTATATAAATACTACCCATAGCCATATATACTATTTACACCACCTGCTATTTATTAAGTATCTATTATTTATAATCTATACTCTGGATGAAAAATAAATATTGCCATTTACTAAAATACGCTTACTTAAAGGGACACTCTAAGCAAACCCCCCCCCCCCGTTATTTTACATTAAAATATACCTAGTCACTCAATAACTAGGTAGGGATTATTTTTTTTTTACACTGTAATACTTACCCTAAAATCCACTTGTTTCCAACGGAGTCTTTTTTTTTTTTATATACTCACCTCCCTCCTCTTCCGCTCCCGTCCTTCTAAATCTGTAACTTGGCTAATGGTTTACATGAGAAGCGC
The DNA here is from genome assembly GCA_009667805.1 of Leptobrachium leishanense. Classification (NCBI taxonomy): domain Eukaryota; kingdom Metazoa; phylum Chordata; class Amphibia; order Anura; family Megophryidae; genus Leptobrachium; species Leptobrachium leishanense. The sequence continues at coordinate 278,444,580 of CM019065.1, forward strand.
GCATGCGCGCCTCTCACGTAAGCCAGCCAATCAGCAGGCTTCCTCTTCTTCTTGGATTAGTGTTACGCGCAAGAGGATGCGCGCAACACTAATCCCAGCCGCAGACTATGCTGGCGGCTCGCTCCCACGGCGAGTTGGAGACGTCATCGCGCTGAAAGCGCGATGACGTCTCCTACTCGGCAATAGTCAGCAGAAGTGGGAAATATGAAGCCCGCTCTGTTGACTGACAGCTGGGAGGGCGGAATAAAGTCCTCCACGTCTCAGCTGTTTAAGCCGATCGGCTGAGCGGAGGGAGGGGGGAAAGGCGATGGCATACTCAGGGCATCATGATGACCACCTAAAAAAGCTTAGGTGGTCATGTTGCCTAGAGTATCCCTTTGAGGCTAGGGTCAGACGAGCGTGATTTCTACGGACTGTACGTCCATGCAGTACGGACATCGTCAGTACGATGACGCAGTAGTGGTCACACAGTCCGTTTTTTCACTGAAATTATTTTTGACAGATGTAGGAGGGAAAAATAAATTACAATGAAAAAACATTCTGTCCGTCAAAAATGCTGGACGTATAAATGCAGTCCGTCTGACCATGCTCCATCACTCACACACAAAGCTATGCAGACGTTGTGGACATGGCGCACTCCGCGCGTCCGTTCTAGCAGTATTACGTTCTTGCCTAACCTGCGTCCGTTTGCAGCGTCCGTCATGCGTCCGCAGTTCAGTGCGGACGTACTTCATGTGTCAGGCTCCAATGGAGTTTCTTTCATGCTATCACGGACGTACTTTTAGGCGCAATCACGGACGTGAACACTACGCTCGTCTGACAGCAGCCTAATACTCTATCAGGGTTATCCAAAGAGATTCGAAAAGTCACCGCACGTTCGGTGACTTTTCGTTCTCTTCAATTCGGTTCCTTTTGCCAATTGCATTTCGGTGACCCTGCGGTGTATTCAGCAAACAGCACAGGGTCCCCGAATTGCAGGGAAAAGCTGCCAAAAACCTGACGAAAACTAACCGTATGCATGCTGAAAACAAGCAAAAACATCTGGATTAACCTTCGAAGAAGCCGAACAGGAGCCGAACAGGAGCCGAACAGGAGCCGAATCACACAGAGCCGAAGCAGCTGTGACGTAGAGGAGGCAGTGAATAAATTAGCAAAACCATTTGTATGAATCTGGGAAAATGAAACGCTGTTTGCAAAGAAACTACTGAGCGAAAATGTCTGAAATTTTCACAGGAGGTCCAGGGAATGATAATAAAGAGGGCTGTTACAGAAAAAATAAGTAAACTGAAAAAAAATCAAAAAAAAAATCGGACTTTTAAAAAAAAAAAATAAAAAAAAAAATGCTTAACGTATCCTAAAAAATCTATAAATTTAGAGACTTTTTGCTGCAGAATTTTATAAAGAACGGTTTATTAGATATTGAATTAAAACGGGAATATTTTTAACATTGAAGCCTATGGGATTCTCCTGAATAAACTTGCCGAATTAAACCACCGAATGGCAGGGCATTAGGGGAACCTTTCACTGCTGGTTTGTGTTCTCTGAATAGCCGAAGCAGTGCTTTTTCATGGGGATTTCACTGCCCTCGAACAGGGACCGAACAGGCACCGTATGTTCAGGCAATTCGCCAGGATTTGGCGAATTGCCTGCTCTCTGGATAGCCGAATGGTCAGGAAAGGTAACCGAACACTGATTTTCAGCGTTCGGTTACCTTTCTCAAGCAATTCGGATCTCTTTGGATAACCCTGTGTACTTCAAATCTAATACCCTACCCATATATAAATAAATTCCTCATAAATATACCTATAACCATATTTAGAACTGGAGTGATAAATACTATAGAAAATGTGAGGACATAATAATCTATTATTATCTGTTTATAAAAGTATATAAGAATATAAATTTAAATATATACTCTACCTGTATAAATTAATAAAAATATACACTCAAATCCTAAATCTAAAAAAAGAGTTCAAAATCACTATTTAGACCTCTGGGTATCATAGTATCCAACATAAAATAGTTTTAATTTCTTCTTTACTCATCTTTTTATTTCTATCCTCCCTTCCTCCGTCAAAAACAATTTGTTTTATGGCCATAAATTTTAATCCCATAGGTGAACAATTATGCTGCATTTTAAAATGTGTGGGGACCGAATGGGTTTCCAGACCTTTTTTAATTTTCCTTACATGTTCTGAGATGTGAACATTCAAGCTATTATTGTTTTTAATTAAGCTATAGCTGATCATTTATATTTTTATTATTTTCCTTGAACAAACAAGAATTTTTGGAGAACACTTTTCTTGTATGTCCTGCTGCTTTCTAGATGGTCGTTTAGACTGCGAGGATTTGTCCCAAAAAACCCTAATGGAGCATTATATGGAGCCAGGGGAGGCTCTACAAAGCATGAGTTGCTGACTTTTTAAACACATTTATGGTATTTGTAAGGTATCACACTAGGAAACACTTTTTTGTGTTCCATCTGCAGTTCATATTTTGGAGGTGCTGCAAAAGCAAAATTAGGAAGAGAAGAAGTTGATTGAGGGGATGCATGGGAACCCTGTTTTAGAAATACCCTGTATTAGAAATACCCACAAGCGTGATTGATAGAGCTAAAAGGGGCTCTCCAGCATTTGAGAGTGGTATTTTCTACTCGAGCATTTTTTAAGCGTTCTTATACATGTTATTCATCATACACCTGCATCGTATACACGCATGCTTCTCCTATTTATTTATTTGCAAAGTATTTTACCAGGAAGGATACATTGAGATTTCTCTCGTTTTCAAGAATGTCCTTGGTTCAAGAACATTGACATTTTACAGTCGTTACAGAAATACAAAGTAATAAATGCAAGATATTAAAAACAAAACACAAATATACAGATTAACACAGAAAATAAATATGTAGGAAATATTCTCTATGTTACATTATTACAGGTGCATTCTGTATTGAGGTATGTTAATATTTATTTATTTATTTATAAAGGGCCCTATTACATTCTTCGCGCACAATTCTGCGCGCACGCAAAAACGCAATAACGCGAGGGGCAACACCCTTTGCGCTGAACGTCGTATTACGACGATCGTGCACAAAATGCGCGTTAACGTCTAACGCGAGTGACCCTGCGCGAACCCTTTCTGAGCGCAATTAAGTGCGTGCATCCTATACTTAACATTGTGAGCGCAAATGCGTTTGTGCGCTGGTGCGCGCATGGTATTACAATCTTAGTACAAAATTTAACGGACAACGTTTGTGCGCATAATTTTAACGTCTTTGAAAAGCTGGTGGTAACGGCAAATTGTAACAACCTGACCGAACCAAACTGCGGATTCACAACGAAGAACGTTGATGTGCACGTTTTTTTTTTTACTAGATCCGTCAAAAATGACGGCCACTACCTTGTCTTGCGTCAGACTCGCGTTAAAAAAATTACATAGTGCTCACTAGATCCGTAAAAAATGAAAGCCACTACCTTGTCTTCCGTCAGAATGTACGTCTGTTGTGCGGAGTCCGCACAAACTGACGGACTCGCGTTAAAAATTACATTGTGCTCACTGGTTTCTGCGCGCAACGGTACTTTGCGCGCATTTTTGCGCATCGGTTTTATGAGCGCTTTTTCCCGACGGCTGAAAAAATGCACGAGGAATGTAATTCTAGTGGTGATTTTCGTGCGTTAACGTTTAACACTTCGCGCAAAAAAACACACGTTTAACATGTGTTTTTGCATTAAGAATGTAATAGGGCCCAAAGTATTTTACCAGGAAGGATACATTGAAATTTCTCTAATTTTCAACTATGTCCTGGGTTCAAGAACATTGAAATGTTACAGTCGCTACAGAAATACAAAGTAATAAAATGCAAGATATTAAAAACACAAATATACAGATTAACAGAAAATAAATATGTAGGAAATAGTCATTATGTTACATGTTTACAGGTGCATTCCGTATAGAGGTATGGTAATAGGGAGCTCTTGAGTGACTTAAGACTAGGGATGTGCACCGATTTTTTTTTCGATTCGATTCGATTCGATTTTTCGATTTTTCAAACTTTTCGATTCGGCTCGTTTCGACTGCGTTCTGTTTCGATTCGGTTCGGTTCGATTCGGTTTTCGGGTACATTTATTTTTCGGAATTTCGACCATTTTTCGTATTTTCGGGTAACTTCACTAGGTTTCTGTATCGACTTTTCGTTATTTCGGAAAATTTTCGTTTTTCGGAATTGTACATGGCTTTCGGCATATCGCCAATTTTTCGTTTTTCGGAACTTTTCGTATTTCTGAACTTTTCGTTTTTTCGGAATTGTACATGTTTCGGCATATCGCCAATTTTTCGTTTTTCGGAACGTCTGTTCTCGTTTCAAAGCTGTCTAACTCTATTCGTTTTGATGAAAACTACTATGGTTTACTTTTTTAATACTACTTTATATATTTTTTATAATACATTTTTGGTTTGTTTTTCGGATCCAATAATTCATTATGTCGATACGATAATTCTGGCGATTCTATCGTGTTTTTTAATTAACCCTTTCGCTGCTGAGGCTTTTCCCGCCCCTGTGCTGAGGTCATTTTTAGCGGTTTTGCTCATCATGTTTAAATGCGTTTTGAAGGCTTATTTTAGTATATGACCCAGACATATTATATATCGTTCTTTCCGGCAGACTCAGTAGATTCATAATATGTCATTATTATATGTATACGTCATGACCTGTCTGTATATTATAACAAAAAATGCAATAAAATATGAATTTTTCAATAATTTACAATGTGTAAAGTGTTTTTTTTTCACATTTTAACATGCGAGCAATTGCGGTTATATTTTGTATGGGGTGCGCTTGTTAAAAAAATTAGAGATGGGGTCTCGTTACATTTTCTTTTGGGGAAAATTACGCGATTTTTAACAAACGCACCGCATACAAAAATCGTTAGTGCAGCATCATTGTTCACATTATAATTGAAATGGGAACAATATTGCTGCATTAACAAACCAAAAAAAGAGAAAAAAAAATTGTTTATTATTTTTTTATAAATGTTTTTAAATATTTTTTTTAATTTTTTTACAAACGTTTTTCACATTCGTGTTTGGTATCGTTGGAATAGCCATGCTCTGGCTGATCCAACAATACCAAACTTTAACCCCTAGCTGCCATGGATCGGGAGATAGGGGGTTCATTTTGGAACCCCCTATCTCCACCATTGGTGGCAGCTTGGGGTTAACTCCAGGACTGGCGTCATCGTGCTATGCACGATGACGCCAGTCCTCAGGGGGAGTTACCGGAAGCTTGGCCGACATCCGACATCCTCATGGATATGCCCCAGCTCCTCATGGATATTGCCCCAGCTCCTCGTGGACATGCCCCAGCTCCTCATGGATATTGCCCCAGCTCCTCGTGGACATGCCCCAGCTCCTCGTGGACATGCCCCAGCTCCTCGTGGACATGCCCCAGCTCCTCGTGGACATGCCCCAGCTCCTCGTGGATATGCCCCAGCTCACACATGGATTTGCCCCAGCTCCTCGTGGATATGCCCCAGCTCCTCGTGGATATCCCCAGCACATGGAATGCCCCAGCTCCTCATGGATATGCCCCAGCACATGGAATGCCCCAGCTCCTCATGGATATGCCCCAGCTCCTCATGGATTTGCCCCAGCACATGGAATGCCCCAGCACCTCATGAAAATGGCCCCAGCTCACCTCCGCTGCCTTTTCGCTCCCTCAGAGCGTCCGGCGGCGCAGAGCTTGGGCGCTCGCCAGGGGGAGCCACGTGACCAGCTGCGATTGGCTGGTGACGTGTTTCCTCCAGGCGAGCGTCGAAGCTGCATGCTTCGGACGCTCGCAGGGAGTGAAAAACGCGGCGGAGGGTGAGACACCCGCCCTTAGGGTGACGGTGTCACCCTAAAGGCGGGTGTCACCTGGTGCGGGCCGCACCCCCGCCCCCATGTTACGACGCCACTGGTATATACATTTAACGGCCGCACGCCCACGGACTTACTCTATCCAACAAAGTTCAGAATGATGTGAAACATTGGGACTTTTTGGATAGATTTCGATTTTCGACTATCCAGAAGTTAAAACAATAAAAATGGTCGAAATCTAATGCAAAAGTCCTGATGTTTCACATCGGGATGTCAGATATTAATAGGCTTGTGCACTGATTTTTTTTTCGGTTCGATTAGATTTGTTCTGATGTTTAAAATTTTTGATTCGGCTCGTTTCAACCGATTTCTGTTTCGATTCGGTTTGGTTTGGCTCGTTTATCGTGTAAATTTTTTTTTTGAATATCGACCATTTTTCGTATTTTCGGGTCAGTTTGCTGGTTTTTTGTATCAACTTTTCGTGATTTCGGAATTTTTCATTTTTTTCGGAACGTCTGTTCTCCTCGTTTCAAAGCTGTCTAACTCTATTCGTTTTGACGCGTAAACTACTATGGTTTACTTTTTTATACTTTATATATTTTTTATAATAAATTTTTGGTTTGTTTTTCGGATCGATAATTCATTCTGTCGATACGATAATTCTGGCGATTCTATCGTGTTTTTTTTTATTAAATAAAGATCCTTTTTTTCTTATGAATATACATTTCACAACTTTATTTATTTAATCACATTAAAAAATGGTATGAAAGCCAAGGAACAAAAAAAAAAGAACAAAACTATTTAAAAAACGGTAAACTGACCCGAATGGTCTGACTTTAAAGATAAAAACCAGAACAAAAAGTTTTTAAAACGGAAAAAGTTGATCAAAATGATCTGAAATTAAAAAAAAATAAAATGATTTAAAGGTTTCAGACAAAAAAAAAATTAACCGTTTCGCTGCTGAGGCATTTCACGGCTTCCCTTCACGCCTGTGTGCGGCACTGCGGTCTGCTGCTGAGCTAATTTTTAACAGTTTCGCTCCTCTTGTTTAAACGCGTTTTGAAGCCTTCTTTTATAATATGACCCAGACATGTTATATATCGTTCTTTCCGGCAGACTCGGCAGATGATTCATAATATATCATTATCATATGTATGCGTCATGTCCTGTCTGTTATATTATAAAAAAAAAATGCAATAAAATTAGAATTTTCAATGTTTGTTTTACAAGGTGTAAAGTGTTTTTTTCACATTTTATCATGCGAGTGTTTGCGTTATATTTTATGAGTTGCGTTTGTTAAAAAAAATTGAAAAGGGGACTTGTTATATTTTTTTGGGTGAAAATTACACAGTCACATTCATGGCCACAAATATGTTGACAAATTTATGACAAAGGTCCATAGAAATGTCAATAAATTTATGTACATATGATTTTAACAGTGTGGACTGGAAACCAAGCAATACATAATTAACTTATTAACGTAAAGCAACGCACACAACAGGAAAATATATAAAAAAATAGAAAATTTATTTACATGGGGAAGGATGGCAAACTGCCCACGGGGGCACAAACAACACAAACAAACATACAAACAAACATCTTCCAGTCTAAGCCAGGCGATAATAATTACTGGCATTTGAGGAGATGTTGGAGCTGGTCCGCATCTTCGATAACAAGGAATATGACTGCAGTAAGGGCCCTTACGCAGGAAGAGTAATTTGAGAAAGGATCGGAACAGAGAAGTTACGCGCACCACCATCCTAGAGTGTTTGGGAAGGACGGTACGAAGGACCAGATCAGAAAACGCTGGTCCGACCCAAAGCAGGCGAGCAGGAGCAGCTGAGGCAGTTGTTGCTCTTCTTACTGCCGCTCAAGCATGTCCGCGGTGTTGACTAGCTGCTCACGGAGGACCTGCATCAGTTCCTGGATGTTGTCAATAGACATGTGCACAGCACAAAATTTCGTTTTGAACTAATGAATTAGTCCTAAAATGCAATTTATTTAGTTGCTAAAGAATTTCGTTTTCAGTATTTTTCGTTTTCAGTATTTTTCGTTTTCAGTAGTTTTCGTTTTTAGTATGAAAACTAATTTCATTCATCCAAAAAACAGTGGATACAATTACTATTGTAGTGGCTCCTCAGAGGGCTGAGATCGCTGCTTGTTACAGTATCTCTCACTCTCAGCACAATGTGTCAGTCAAAGCTGTTACAGTAACTGACTGCTGCTCATCACAGCGCTCAGAGTTTCAGTAAAACTAGTAAATAATATTTTTATAGATAAGAGGTTAGAACAATATTATTTCCTTGTTTTACTGAAACTCTGAGTGCTGTTAGTCAGTTACTGTAACAGCTGAGCCTGATGCATTGTCTGAGAGATAATATAACAAGCAGCAGATCGCTCACAGCCACTGGATTTAAAGGGCTATAAAAAAGAGGCTCCTCTCTGTATAATGTATAGAACATCCTCCTGCATTAATTAATACCCCTCTCTGTATACTGTATACAACATCCACCTGCATTATTTAATACCCGTCTCTGTATAATGTATAGAACATCCTCCTGAATTAATTAATGCCCCTCTCTGTATAGAACATCCTCCTCAATTTATACCTTTCTCTGTATAATATATATAACATCCTCCTGCATTAATACCCCTCTCTGTATAATGTATAGAACATCCTCCTGCATTTATTAATGCCCTCTCTGTATAGAACATCCTACTGCTTTGGCATGTGGAGGGTGCAGAACTTCGGAATGCAATGCTTATCCAGCACAGGAGAGGGAACTTTTTCTTAAACTTTCTATCTCTGTGGGGGAGACACAGGATTATAAAAGCCGGGGAGAGGGAAAATATTAACGTAAATCGGTCTGAAAGCTCAGAGAAGAGATGACTGGTGCAAATTTATTTTTATATAATAAAATAAAGCAGGGAAAGCATTCAAATAAATCACACTGAAGGTTCATAATGACAGAGTAACTGTAAGAGCTGGATACTAAATGTATCAGATGTAAAAAAAAACTTTATAACAAGCAGCACTGGGAGAGGAGAGGGACTTTATATAAAATGTGTATTATAGATGAGGAAAGGGGATAGTGCTCCTGGATAATATAAAATGTATCAGACCTAAGCCCCTATTATGCAGAGCGGGAGGGGATATAACACACATTTTATAAAGTCCCTCTCTTCTTCCAGCGCTGCTTGTTATAAAGGGTTTTTTACTATCCAGCCCTCCTCTGTCATTAGCTTTCAGTGTGATTTATTTGAATGTTTTCCATCTCCAGCTGCTTTTATCATCTTGTCTGCCTCATAGACATACAAGGCTTAAGTAAAGGTGTCCTCTCCTGTGCTGGCTGTCTGTGCTGCGAGTGATTATTCTGGAGCTTTATCACTGTCAGATTTTCGGGTAGGGGTCAGGAAGGATTACACATACAAACCTTTTCTGTAGCTTTGCGATGTTGCGCTCTTCATTTCTGGTCTCCTTCACTCATCAATGTAATATCATAAAAAGGATTGAAACTAAAATGTAGTGCATTTTATTTTAGTTTCTTTCGTTTTCTGTACTGAGCAGTTTCATATCTCTTGAGTCATACTAAAACTAAATTTTCCCAAAATTCGGACTAAATCGTTTTAGTACTAAAACTAATGCACATGTCTAGTTGTCAAGTGTCCGGACTGCCAGGCGTAGCTGCTGACCAATTGCCTCCGAGTCCCGAGGTCTGGCTTCTCCTTCTATATATCCAATAAATGAAAGAAGGAAAATACAGTAAGTAAAGCAGGTTTCTATTTTTGACTGAAAGTCTTGAAAAAATATAACAGTAGTATATACCAGTGCTGGCAGCTTCCTGAGGCTCCTCCTCCTCCTCCGACTGATCCCCCACGACCACCGTCAGCATATCCAGGGCTATATGTAAGAAATTAAAGAAATAAAAAATACAGTAAACAACAAAACTGATTTATTTTTGAACAAAAGTCGATGCAAAATACAACAGTAAAAAAAAACAAACCTGGACTGGCGGCCTCTGGCTCCCTCTCTTCCTCTTCCTCCTCCTCCTCCTCTTCCTCCTCCTGCACCTCTTGTGCTATACATAAAAAAATTTAATTAAAATACAGTAAACAAAAAATGTTTCTGTTTTTGACCAAAAGTCGTTTGCAAAATAAAACAGTATATACCAGCGCTGGTGGACGCCCGTGGTTCCTCCTCCTCCTCCGGGGCACTGGTGCCCGCCGGGGCAGATTCGGCGGCCTTCTTCCTGTCTTCTGCCAAATTCAAAAAATAACACGTAAATAATGCAGACTGGAAAAAATGGTATATCTATACACTATATTGCCGAAAGTATTGCGACACCCCCTCCACTACCCCACTACCAGAGGCCTGTTCAGTACCTCAGCAGCTGCTGAATTGCTGCAGCAGTGTCGTTGAACCTTTGGATGCGAATTTTGAATCCAAAATGGCCGATGATTTCTTAATGAAAAATTCAGATTGTTTTTTCGGATCACTCGGACAAAATTAATAAAGAGAAGCAGTCAGCACAATTCCGTTTTGTAGGCACACACCACAAATGATAGTTTTTAATGAATAAACGTTATGTTTACTTCTGAAACAATAATATATAATTTGAACTGTAATATATGTCTATGTACAGGGGGAAATAATAAATAAATATTTTGTGCTTTGGTTAACAGAAACCGCAAAATTAACATTGCTGTACGGAATTATTACTTGCTTCGAGGCGGCGGCCATCTTGCTGTACGGCATTGTTACTGCTTCATGGCGGCGGCCATCTTTAAAACGTCACACTCAGCATCTCCTCGGGTCGCTGCAAGTGCTAGGTTAGCATGCTGAGCGGTTGAACGGCGTTCAATGGCAAGTTGCTAACTTAGCACTTGCAGCGGCTGAGGTATTGAACAGGCCTCAGCTTGACCCCCCCCACTACTCCCATCTCATACATATATTGCACACAGACATATATTACCGTTCATTTATATATTTTTTTTCAGAAGTAAACATTACGTTTTTATTCAATAAAAACTATTATTTGTGTTGTGTGCGTACAAAACGCATTGTGCGACTGCTTTTAGTTATTTTATAGAAGGCCTCAGCCTCCGTTTCACTTTCAGTTTCTGCTAATAAAACTGGATATTGCAGAAACAACAGAAATCCACCATTTTGTTTTGAAATTTGCATCTAAAGCATTCAGTGTCACTGCTGCAGCAGCTGCATTGAACGCAGCTCTGTTATGCACTTTCAGAAGAACTACATGTCCCATCCTTGTTGTGCTACACTACCACTTAGCAGAGACGCAGAGATTTTTATTGATGCGCAGGTGGGAGCCAATATTGGGCAAGCTGCGGGTCTTCTCGTATGCATCACTCAATCACAACAACCCCCCCCCCCCAGCACACTACAGACTATACACACAGTGCCAAAAGAAATCCAGCATTGTAACTTCATCTACATACATCAAATGTCACAATTTTCACGAATACGTAAAATCACAAAAAGGAAGAGCTATGGCAAAAGGTATGACGAGTCGTGAAAACGCAAAGCTATACACAATCACATTGCATGAAAAAAAGGACTAGATAAATCAACGTATTTCTGTGCACATTAGCACATGCAAGCACATTATTATTATTATACAGGATTTATATAGCGCCAACAGTTTGCGCAGCGCTTTACAATATAACGTGACACTTACGTTTCGCTATGACGCGGCGGAGGTGCCTCAGCTGCTTCTGTTCCCGCACCTTCAAATCGGACCAGCGTTTCCTCAGCTGATCCTTCGAGCGTTCCTTCCCAAAATTCACCAAAATTGTGGTGCGTAGCTTCTCCAAGATCAATCCTTCCTCGCGTTACTCTTCCTGCGGTACGGGCCCCTACTACAATCATAATCCTTGCCATCAAAGATGCGGACAAGCTCCAACATCTCCTCAAATGACATATTTGTGGCTCGCTTCACTTTCTTCCTGGGTACTGGTACTTCTGGTGATGACGAGGTAGTATTACTGTGTGCAGCGGCCATTTTGTTGAATAATAACACAACAATATTTTGTTCAAAAGTTGTCAATAAAAAGTGCTCAATAAAGTTACGATATTCGTGCGCGCATGCGCGACCCGCGGTCGAATCGAATCTGCCTAAATACGAACATTCCTATCGGATCATGGAAAAATTAAACTTTACAGAATCAGCGATATAACCGATAATAGTTAAATAATACGATGTCCAGACTTACCGAAATGGAACCGAAATCCCGAATGGAACTGAAATCATGAATAGACTATATAGAGGGAAAGTAAATTTCGATTTGACACATTTCAAAGTCCATTCGAAAATTCCGAAAATTTTTCGACTTGGCTCGGAAAACTTTTCGGATTTCGGAACAATTTTTCGTTTTTTGGAAAGTCTGTTCTCGTTTCAATTCAAAGCAATAGATTTCGATTTGACACATTTCAAGTTCATTCGAAATTCCGAAAAAATTTCGTTTCGACTCGGAAAACCTTTTCGATTCGGACATTTTCGGGTCTAAATATTTTCGGAATTTCGATCGAATCGAAAGACCCGAATCGGGAAATTTCGTGAAAATTCCGAAATTCCGAAACCCGAAACGCACATCCCTACTTAAGACTGGTGGAAGATTTGATGGCGTCTGGAAGGTTATTCCATAACTGCGGTGCTCTGTAGGAAAATGAGGACTGAGCCACTGTCTTTTTGTATTGTGGTATTGCAAGTAAGGTGCAGGTCCTGGATCGGAGGTTATAGGATGAGGGAACTGCTAGGGGAAGCAGCCTATTAAGGTAGGATGGCAGCTTCCCAGAAAAGCTCTTAAACACCAGGGGTCATATTACATAGTTGGTGCTAACTTAACCAGAGCTGTTGTAAACTTACCAGAGCCATTATAGCCTATGGAGGTTTTAAGTTTACAATAGCTCTGGTTAAGATAGCACGAACATTGTAATATGGCCCCAGGTTGGAAAGGTGAAGAGTGCGTCTATGTTCCAGCGACGGCCAGTTTAGCTCTTTTAACATGTCACAATGGTGGGTCATGTAGTTACACTGTAGCAGAAAGCGGCAGAATGAGTTATACAATGTAGTAAATTTCTGAAGGTGCATTTGCGGGGCCGCTGCATACACTACATCTCCGTAATCAATATCCAACATAAGGATTTGTTGTACAATCTGCTTTCTTACCAAGTAAGGGGTATTGTTATCTGAAGATCAGGATAAGGCAGAAATTTTGAATGATTATTGTTCTTCAGTACTTATCAAAGAAAAACCTATAACAGGAGACATGCAATTCATTAATAAAAACTTACTAATACAAAGTGACTGGTTGACTCAGGATAGGGTTTTGCAGCAATTAAACAAAGTGAATGTGAATAAAGCCCCAGGGAAGGATGGAATTCACTCGCGAGTACTGAGGGAGCTATGTGTTGAAATATGTAAACCTCTGTTCTTAATCTTTCAAGATTCTTTTCTTTCAGGAATTGTACGAGAATTGAAGAAAAGCTGACGTGGTACCTATATTTAAGAAAGGTTTAAAATTAGTTCCTGGGAATTATAGACCTGTGAGCTTAACATCTGAGGCTGGGATAGTATTTGAGGGGTTACTAAGGGATAATATTCAGGAATTTATTGGGAGGTATAATGTAATTGGCAAAAATCAGCATGGTTTTATGAAGCACAGATCATGTCAGACTAACCTAATTACGTTCTATGAGGAAGTAAGTAGAAGTATGGATCAGGGGGTCGCAGTGGATGTGATTTACTTGGATTTCGGCAAGCTTTCGACACAGTTCCACACAAAAGGTTACTATTTAAATTAAGAAAAATTGGTCTAGATGAAAATATTTGTTCTTGGATAGGAAACTGGCTATCAGATAGGGTACAGAGAGTGGTCATAAATGGTCCATTTTCAAGATGGACATCAGTGGTAAGTGGTGTCCCTCAGGGGTCTGTTATAGGACCAATTCTATTCAATTTATTTAGAAATGACCTTGAGATAGGCATTGAAAGTCATGTATCAGTGTTTGCAGATGAAACAAAACTAGGAAAAGTAATACAATGTGAGCAGGATGTTACTTGCTGCAGAGGGATTTAGATAAATTGGGGGACTGGTCACTTAAATGGCAGATGAAATTTAATCTAGATAAATGCAAAGTTATGCACTTTGGAGTGAAGAACACACAAGCAACTCATGCCCTAAATGGTACGGAGCTAGGGAAATCCAAGCAGGAGAAGGAGTTCGGAATAATCATAGATTTCAAACTAAGTAACAATGTGCAATGTCAAACAGCAGCTGCCAAGGCCAGCAAGGTATTGGCATGCATTAAAAGGGGAGTTCACTCTCGGGATGAAAACATAATTTTGCCTCTGTATAAATCAATGGTAAGACCGCACCTTGAATATGCTGTGCAATTTTGGGCACCTGTCTTAAGAAAGGATATTATAGCGCTAGAAAAAGTGCGGAGATGGGCGACTAAATTAATAAGGGGAAAGGAAGATTTAAGTTATGAGGAAAGACATGAACAAGCTTAATCCTGTTTAGTTTAGAGAAACAGTGCCTTAGAGGGGATCTTATAACCTTATATAAGTATATACGGGCCATTATAAACCATTGTCTGGAAACCTATTCATTAACAGGACCATACACAGGACACGAGGTCACCCATCTAGACTAGATGAAAGGAAATTCAGCCTAAAGCATAGGAGGGGCTATTTTACGGTGAGAACAATAAAGCTGTGGAATTCTCTGCCTGTTGAGGTGGTTGGGTCAGAGACTGTACAAACTTTTAAAAAACGACCGGATATTTTCCTGCAGACACAGAATATTAAGGGTTATAATATTTAATATGTGGGTAAGCTTCTTGACCCAAGGAGAAATCTGACTGCCATTCTGGGGTCAAGAAGGAATTTTCCCCCAATTTGTTGCATATTGGCTAGCATTTCAGACTGGGTTTTTTGCCTTCTTTTGGATCAACAGCAGTAGGTGTTGTGTGAGAGGCTGAACCCGATGGACGCATGTCTTTTTTCAGCCTATGAAACTATGTAACAAGCAATTAACAGGTAATTGAATGGAATGCAGCACTGGTGTTCTCTTGGCTCCATACACCATAGTAATGGATAAGGTCAGCAATGTTGTTGCTGTTGCAGTAGGCTATATTATTATGCAAATACATTATAATATATATGTATCCTTTAGCAACATATATCCTAATTCTACATAGTACAGGAGGCGTGGGGTCACGCCCACTCCCCGACGGGGTGGCCGCAACCACCAGATGCATCCAGCCCACCAACATGTATAAAACATAAGAAAAAATATATCATCTGCGCTTATTCCCATTATACCATGTGAAACAAAACACAATTAGAGGCCTTGGTTTCTATCAATGGCCATTAAGAGAGTAAGCTCACCCGCCAACATCAAGGCACCTCTAGTGAGGG
Organism: Leptobrachium leishanense; assembly: GCA_009667805.1. Taxonomy (NCBI): domain Eukaryota; kingdom Metazoa; phylum Chordata; class Amphibia; order Anura; family Megophryidae; genus Leptobrachium; species Leptobrachium leishanense. The sequence continues at coordinate 278,459,879 of CM019065.1, forward strand.
TGAGTCCTATCCAAAAATGAAGCCACAGGCTGCTGTGTAGCGAACCATCACTGCTCACGCTGCTTTTCAGTCATGAGGTAAACTGGTGGGCTCCGATTTATGCCCTCCCAGAAACAAATCCACCTTGGGATCAAAAAACAAAGTCATGGAGCGGAACATGCTGCAATGATGACCTGGCTGGAAGTACAATAAAACATATATACTGGCAAAACCCTTGTTGGCAATCACAGAGGTCAGACCTTTCTTGTAGTTGATATTAGAAACAATATTAGTGTAGCGCTCCCATACCCCACAGATGATATATGCACAAATCTCAAATATCTCACAAATAGTCTTAATTGATTTTTTTGAAAATAGTCTTAAGGGATTTTTTTCTTTTTTTCGGAAGGATTTTTTTCTTTCCTTCCAAATCTTTATATGTGGAGTGCAGCACGCCAAAATATCATTTGAAGTTCCTCTGTTTTTCAGACGTTGAGGATCTTCACCTTCCCATCAAATGCTCAAATCGACTCCATACTTAAAGACATTAAAAGGTTTTATTCATCAGCCAAACCTTTTCAAAAAAGCTCTCAAGGATTCCAATAAAGTAAGGAATAAAATTTATTTAAAATAAAATTATTAAAACAATCAGACGCGTTTCGCCCTATAGAATAACGGGCTTCATCAGTAGAAAATAACATTCATATATTTTAAATAAATTTTATTCCTTACTTTATTGGAATCCTTGAGAGCTTTTTTGAAAAGGTTTGGCTGACGAATAAAACCTTAGAGCTTGATTACCCAGAGCCTGGTCGAAGGCTCCAACTGGGTGAGTGCAACCTGTTTTATCACGGTTTTAAAAAACAGTCTGCACCATTATATTTTTTAATGTCTTTAAGTATGGAGTCGATTTGAACATTTGATGGGAAGGTGAAGATCCTCAACGTCTGAAAAACAGAGGAACCTCAGATGATATTTTGGCGTGCTGCACTCCACATATAAAGATTTGGAAGGAAAGAAAAAAATCCTTCCGAAAAAAATCCGTTAAGACTATTTTCAAAATAATCAATTAAGACTATTTGTGAGATATTTGATAATTGTGCATATACCATCTGTGGGGTATGGGAGTGCTACACTAATATTGTTTCTAATTTCATGTTATACAGTGTCCTTGGGGATATACACTATAGTGTATTAGCGATCCGCCCCACATGCCATTAACCTTTTGAGCGCCACTGAAACCTCTTTCTTTCTTGTAGTTGGCCACCAGGTTTGCACACATCACAGAAGGGATTTTGTCCCACTCCTCTTTGCAGATCCTCTCCAAGGCATTAAGGTTTTGAGGCTGATGTTTGTCAACTCGAACCTTCTGCTCCCTCCACAGATTTTCTATGAGATTAAGGTCTGGAGACTGGCTAGGCCACTTCAGGACCTTAACCCCCTGACAGTATTCCTGAGTGTGTCTCGGTGTTAACTTTCAGTGCTGAAAGCGGTAACCCCGAGCCACACTCGGGCTGCATACATTACCTGTCCCTGCACTCCCTCGCTGACGACTGCAGTCTCCTCTGGCGATCGCGACCTCATACTTCCTGATTCCCTTCTCGCGAGAAGGAAACCAGGATTATGAGAGTCGCGATCACCAGAGGAGACTGCGGGGACAGCGAGGGACGCAGGGACAGGTGATGTATCCAGCGGCATCCTGAGTGTTGCTCGGGGTTACCGCTTCCAGCATAGGCATTTAACCCCGAGCCACACTCGGGAATACCACTAGGGGGCCATAAAGAAAAATGGAAAGTAACTGACATCTAAAAGATGTCAGAATCGTAACGCATGGGAGGTTAATGTACTTATTCAGCCATTCCTTTGTTGCCTTGGCCGTGTGTTTTGGGTCATTGTCATGCTTGAATACCTATCCATGACCCATTTTCAATGCCCTGGCGGTGGGAAGGGGGTTCCCGTCCAAAATATGACGGTATATGGCCCCGTCCTTTTGTCCCTTGGATATGGTGAAATTGTCCCGTCACCCTTAGCAGAAAAACACCCCCAAAGCATAATGTTTTCACCTCCATGTTTGACAGTGGGGATGGTGTTCTTGGGTTCATAGACAGCATTCCTCCTCCAAATGCGGCAAGTTGAGTTGTTGTCACAGAGCTCAGATTTTGTTCTCGTATAACCACAACACTTTCACCCAGTTCTCGTCTGAATCATTCAGATGTTCATTGGCAAACTTCAGACAGGCCTGTACATGTGCTTTCTCGAACAGGGGGACCTTGTGGGCGTTGTATTATTTCAATCCTTCACAACGTAGTGTGTTACTAATTTTTTTTGGTGACTATGGTCCCAGCTGCCTTGAGATCATTGACAAGATCTTCCGAGTAGTTCTGGGCTGATTACTCACCGTTCTCATGATCACTGAAACACCACGAGGTGAGATCGTGCATTGAGCCGCAGACGGAGGGAGATTGACATTATTTTATTTTGTGTTTCTTCCATTTGCGAATAATAATACCAACTTTTGTCACCTTCTCACCAAACTGCTTGGCTACGGTCTTGTAGTCCATTCCAGTCTTGTGTTGGACTACAATCTTGCCCCTGACATCCTTGAACAGCTCTCTGGTCTTGGCTATGGTGGAGAGTTTGGAATCTGCTTGATTGTATCTGTGGACAAGTGTCTTTTTTACAGGTAACAAACTGAGATTAGGAGCACTCCCTTTAAGAGAGGGCCCCTAATCTCAGTTTGTTATCTGAATAAAAGACACCTGGGAGCCAGAAATCTTGCTGATTGATAGGGTATCAAATACTTATGTAGCGCTCACCCCCGGAGGAGCCGCTGAATTAACCTCGGGTTAGTCTCACCGCACTAGGGAATAAATATACACCAGCACTGTTGTGGATTTTATAGATTATATACTTTACTGATCCCAATAAAGCGGCATATATAATGTAGATACGGTATATGAATGACAGGATTTCGTAATGCGGGAAAAACACACGGCGGTAAAAGAAAAGTTTAACCCCTTCAGTTCTGGAGTGTAAGTCCCGTGAAAGTAATGTCTCAAAAAGGCATGTGTGTGTGTGTGATCTCGGGTACCCGGGTACTGTATTCAACTGGCCAGTGAATGAAATGAGCAAATCTTCGACTAGTCACGTTGGGGCCCTGTAGATTTGGACAATAATGCAGCGTGCTTTGTTATACTTGGAATTTGCGGCCTGGAAGGCCTCTCACCCATCCGTTAGACAATCTGTCCCACTGCCCGATCAAGGATGTCTCTCCGCTTTACCATTGGGACTCTGTGCCACCGGATCAGCTCTCTTGCTTGTCCGATCTCCACAATGCAAAACTACGGCCTACCGCCTGCAATCCCAATGGATTATCGCGGTCTCCTTACTCAGGGTCCAACCGGAACTAAATTTCTGTGCAAACGTCTCGGCGGTGCGTAGGTAGGTCTCTGCAAAATCACTGTCCCGATATCCAGCACCCGCAAGGCAGCGCCTACTCTCCGGCCTGGTCACGATCCTTGGCAGTCTCACGTGCGTCTTACACCATTCGCCGCTAGGCTCACTCTGCCTCTCCTCCGAGCGAGGCTGCGGATGTCCTTCCTCTCTCTCCCACCCACTTCCTGTCTCCACCGTAAAGCACGATGGAAATTGTAGCTCCATTTGTGTCCAGCATAGTCCATATTGCCCTTGTCTCCCTCTGGTGGCCACAACAAGTAAATGCAGCAAACACAATCCTTAAACAGCGCTACACTTATTTCACTCATTAAAATGCAAATCAATTTATAACTTTTTTGAAATGCATTTTTCTTTATTTTTTGTTGTTATTCCGGCATTCACTGTTAGAATAAACCTAGCATTAAAATTATAGACCGATCATTTCTTTGTCAGTGGGCAAACGTACAAAATCAGCAGGGGATCAAATACTTTTCCCCCCTTACTCAATTACCTAACTTTAAACATTTTATGCAGCGGGTTATTCATACTATGTAAGCGGTTGATTATTAGGTTGACTGTTTGGACCATGTTTAAAGCGACACATGGATAAGTCTTGCCCTGAAACATGTATTATTTATATGCTGCAGCAGGGAATTATTGTCACTCACCTGGACTTCCTTTTGGATCTCTCAAATGTATTGTAATGATTCTACATGATTTTGGTTGGCATTTATCACGCAATGCCCATCAGCCTTAATTAATATATATGTGCATATAAACATGGATGATATGGTCACTTTTAAGGATTTTAAAAATGCAGGGGTGCGAGGGCTCTTCACTGGATGGATTCATACTTATACAAGCTTGTGAGGCAGAGGATAGGTATGGCCAGGCACTATGCACTGGAAAAAACTGTATTATCCTGTACACAACCGCATTAGCAGTGGGTCTCAGTTGGGCCCTAGCGTTTCCCTAGCGTGTGCTAAACGACCTTCAGGGTTATTCAAAGAGCTCCGAATTGCTGGAGAAAGGTAACTGAACGCTGAAATTCAGCGTACGGTTACCTATCCTTGCCATTCGGCTATCCAGAGAGCAGGCAATTCACCAAATCCTGGCGAATTGCCTGCACATACGGTGCCTGTTCGAAGGCAGTGAATCCCCATAAAAAAGCAATGCTTCGGCAATTCAGAGAGCACAAACCAGCAGTGAAAGGTTCCCGAAATGCCCTTCCATTCGGTGGTTTAATACGGCAGGTGCATTCAGGCGAATCCCATAGGCTTCAATGTTAAAAATATTCCCGTTTTAATTCAATATCTAATAAACCGTTCATTATAATATTATGCAGTAAAAAAGTCTCTTGATTTGTAGATTTTTTAGGACCTTTTAGGCATTTTTGCAGGCTCTTTTTGCAAACATTTTTTTCCTTTTTTTTAAATTGTCTTTTCTTTTTTCTTTTCTTTTTATTATCGTTCATTATTATTCATTATGTAAATTTCAGACATTTTCGCTCAGTAGTTTCTTTGCAAACAGCGTTTCACTTTTCAAAAATTCAAGCATAGTGTTTGTTTTTTTTCTTCACCTCCTTCGTCTACGGTGTCGGCTTTTTCCGGCGGCTGCGCTGCGTGTGATCGACTCCTGCTCGGGTTTTTACGGCATTTTCGGCGGGTTAATCCAGATGTTTTTGTGGGTTTCGGTGTGCGTTCCCGTTTTGCGGTGAGTTTTCGGTGGGTTTGCGGCGACTTTTTCCTGCATTACGGCAGCCCTGTGGTGCTTGCTGAATACACCGCAGGGTCGCAGAAATGGGACGTCTTCCTATGAGGCCGATGTGGTGGGAACTGTAGAAATGCTACTAAAATTCTAGTCGGACGTTTTACCATCTCCACATCCGCAAAAGCCCAGACCGGAAGTGAGTGAGTGGCCCTTGGAACGCACTGAAACGCGGAAGTCGTTTGGCGCATGCGCAAATTGGCGGCGCCTTCATTGGATACACTGGCTGTATACGAAAAAAACTGAAGAACGATTTGGACAGGACATGTGTGGAGCATTAATTAATTTGTGGACAATATATAAATATCTACCATTGCTGTATGTCTGTACTAGCTGAATTTCTGCGTGGCGAAGCGCGTTATGGTTTTTATTATGTTTTAAATACATTTTATATTTTATTTTCCACATTCTGTCCATCCGCGTCATCCTTGGATCCTTAGTGGTTTCACTTGGGTTTCCCAGCACCAATAACCCATGGGCGTTTTCTCTAGAGCTATGTGGCTCCTTCAAATGTAAGTACAAGATCTCCTTAAGCTTACATGCAAGTTATATCTGATCTGCGCAAGGAGTGTCCTTCTCTCTTCTGCTTTACATTACATACCAACATATAAAGAAAAAATTCCGCTAAGGTGGGGGTCATCTGAGAAGTCTGAAGGCACATAACCCACAGGCGTGGACCCACTCTGAGACAGTGTTTGGGTTCTACCTTTGTGAGTGAACAGCTATTCCAATATTCATCAATTCTCTAACCATCTACACTGTACTGCACCACTATTCTGTACTGTTATATTTTTCATGCATTTTTGGGATCCATGGACCCCTAAAAGCAATATCTGCGCCGTACCAGGTTATATATTTTTATATTGTGTGTTCTGGTTTAGGGGAAACCTCTAGTTTCTGGTACTTGCCACCTGGGGTGTCTTGGTGGTGGATGCATGTTGTGTGGCGCTTCACCCTCCTCTGCGTATAAAAGAACAAACAGTTTATTAGATATTAAATGAAAATGGGAATATTTTTAACATTGAAGCCTCTGGGATTCGCCTGAATAAACCTGACGAATGAAACCACCGAACAGCAGGGCATTTCGGCAACTTTTCACTGCTGTTCGGTGTTCTCTGAATAGATTAACCATTGCTTCTCTATGGGAAATTTCACTGCCTTCAACCAGGCACAGTATTTGCGGGCAGTTCACCCAAATTTTGTGAACTGCCTCCTCTCTGAATAGCCAAATGCCCCCGAAATGTCACCGTAAGTGGAAATTCCCGGTTCGGTGCCATTTCGGGGCCAGATCGGCTCTCTCTGAATAACCCCTTAGTTCCCATTGCAATACATTTGCTGACTTTGAATGAATTTCGGGGCTGGAGAAATCACTGCAGGGATTGAAAGTTCAATTTGTGGATACCGAACAAATGCTTTCAACGGGCACAAATTTATTACCAGTAGTTGCTACTCATCCATTTTCTGGACCAAAACTAGAAACGTAACCAAAGACTGCCAGATGGAACCTGTTTCACCACTGTTTTCTGCAAGGTAAGAGCTGTGACCCCTTCTAGATGTATGAGAATGCCAGGGTAGAACCTTGATGGGAATAAAGGCATTGATGATTTTCCAGAGCGTAATAGGAAGTCACTTTTATAGGGCAAGATTAAAAGGTATCTATGGGGGGGCGTGGCCAGCTGGGGAAGAGAGCAGGCATGCTTTGGCTGAGCTTCTCTCGCTTTTGATGACTACGGGGGGATTCTTGGCTAGATCCTCCTCACAATTTACCCTTATTTGAGTACCTGACTGGCTGGCCATTGAGTGGTGCGCTCTGGAGCTCGTTTTAACCCCCTCTCCGGAGCTGTGCGCTGAATCAGAAGAGCTATTGTAGTCTCCCGGTGGGAGGATTGCTGTTGGCCATTTTGGGGCTGCTATCTGTCTCCTTTCTATGCTCCACTTATTGTGCCTCCTCCTGCAGTGATTCCTCGCTTGTGTGGCTGTCTTATTTGTTCAGAGTGGATGGAGGGCCCCCATCTACTGACCATGGATGATGCCCCTGCGACGAACACAGCGGAGGAGGGAGTGGGAAGGCGGCTGCCGGTAACCCATACCCCCCTCGGAGGCCTGGAGGCTGCACTCACGCTCATGATGGATTTCTTGTAGCAGCTTCCGGGGGAAGAGGGGAGCCCAATCTTGAGTGGCACCTGGAGTGGGCTGATGGTGGCGCTAAGAAGTGATGGAGACGTAGGGTCCCTGAGTGGACCGGACCCGGGAGCTGACTCACCTGGTGAGGGTGCGGACGGATCTCCTGCCACGGCTGATGGTGCGACGTGGGTGGCTGACCCTGGTGGCTCCGGGCTGGTGCCTTACGAGAGTTCCCCAACTTTGAAGACGTCTTCCCAGCTGTGTGGAGAACCCAGGAGGCACGCGAGTGAGAAGGTAGCTGAGCCGGTGATCGTGGAGGTGACTGCCGCGGGGCTTTCTCCTGGGACCGATCTGGTGGCGCTGAGCGGGACTGATGGGCCCTGCACTGAGGGGAGATGGTGTGGGCCTTGGCCCCGGGGCACGGCTAGAGCATCCGCTGGAGCAGCATGGCGACTGAGTGCTTATGGTGTCCTAGATGGGACCAGTACTCTTGGAACTGTATGCAAACCCGTCATGTGGCAGGACACTGGCTGAACCGAGTTGCTGCACCTTTATGCCCCAGTCCTCGGCCCATCTTGCTATGCTGAGACCCCACTAATATGTTTTGTTACCCTCGTGGTTGTGTTATTTCTCCCCCCACATTCTGTGACGATTTGAACAATATCTGAGAACATTTAGTTTTTTTCTTTTTGCTGTGCTTACCCCCTACAGAGGACTTAGTTTAAGTGGAAAGATTTTTGATGACACACTTTCTTTTCAGCTGAGTCCCCTTTGCAATAACTTTTGATTTTTCTGAATTATTCTTGGAGACTTTAATTTTTTATTTTTTATTTTGTTATTCTCCCACCCCATTTTCAGATATTTTGAGGCTTTCCAATATGTTTTTTCAGCATTTTAGGCTTTTTTTTTCATGACCCCTCCTCCTTTATGTTCTGTATAATTACTACGAGAGTATATTGTTTGGCCCTGCAAGGCCAAGTTTGCATTTCGGTTTGTGACCATTTATTCTGCAAAATAAAAATCTTAAATATAAAAAAAAAGGTAACTATGGGGATGGCCTGCTTGGCAAAATAAGATATATGAGTGAATGAACCTACCTTGGTACACATGTAGGGAGACTGTCAAGCTCATCTTAATGCAAAGCCTATATTTTAGGGGCTCATGCTTGAAATTGATGACACCCAAAAGCAGAAACAATTTATTGCACTATGGATTCCATCAACTGTTCTTTAGTAGCTGCTAGACCATCAGAGTATAAGTAGCATCTTCACTCAAACCTCGACCAATTGAAAAAGGATATGAAAATATGGGGTGGTGGCCCCACAACTATTAATTGTTGCAAAATTGAAGGAAACACTTGTCATTATTGTGACCCAGTGTAATTGAGCAATTGAAATCTGTGATAGCATTTCCTTGATGAAAAAATTGACTGTAACAATGCTTTACAAAATAAAAAGAAGCATGGAATAAACCTAGGATACATAGAGAGCATGTTTAAAAGGTGAGATTCAAATGAAAAGTAATATTCCTGCAATCCTTCAGTAAGCCTGGTGACCATCATGACAGCAACTTTTTTTTTAACCTTTTTTAAACTGTTGGAGCACAAGTTGTTATTTACAGCTAATAGCTGTTTTTCCACATTTAAAATCATTTTAAAGCACCTAAAACAATTGCACTAACTAGATCTTTTATTTTATAATTCTGATGTCTATTAAAATATTTTCTTTCAGAAGTCTATGTAGAAATGTATGTTGATTCAATGTATATTATATCCTTTTGACAATGTATCCTTTTAGGAAAAGAGACAATTTTATCATCAAGAGTATTATTTTACAGTTTACATCTGTGCAACACTACCAGAAGAGTAGTAAAACCATAAGTGGGTTTTTAAATGGGTGTCTTTTTCTGTCGTATCCTGTCTTGGGTTGTGCAAATGGCGTGATTGTTCTAATGATAAAAAAAAAAATAGCTAACAAAATTGACTACAATAAAATTGCTTTTGCAATTCCGATGAACAGCAAAGTGGTACTTATACTCATTGATGTTAAAAGCTATTTCTGAATTACAGTGCCATTTATTACCTACAGTGTTAAAGTAAGTTTAAATGATGCTTATAATTCATGTTTTACCAAATTTCCTTTCCCCTGAGCTTGCATTTGATCAACTTATACCCATTTAAGCTCCTTTGAAAAATTCTTATTTTCTATGCATTATGCACTCAAAACTCTTAAAAAAAACAAGAATAGAAAAAATGATATTAAAGATATGCTAAAGTTGGTTCAATCGATACTTGCAAGCCATTTTTTGTTGATATTTAGATGTACCAGCTAATATGCTTTTAAAATCTGCAAGAATATAACAATGATATAGCCAATTTAATATAAGATTAAATGTCTAAGATGCCATTTTAAAATCAAAATGTCTTTGAATGTCTTACTCAAGGGCTTGTGGATCGGAACACATTGCAAAAGGTGCACAGTTTTGTAGGACTCAGATGAAAAAGGGTTTCATATTAATGTTTACTCTAATATACCCTACTTTATGAATCAAGATTAACCTCCTTCACTACTAAGTGCTTTTTGTTGAAAAAAATAGCATAACACTTATTTGAAACATAGAATCTGTAGTTGTGAGTTAAACCCTTCGAGTGCCAACTGTCAGGGACTTACCAGGAATTGGAGCCCAGGATGCAGGATATTGGGCACACCCTTGCAGAACCTCACTACACAGAGTAACCAGGAGGGTGCTGACCTCTGCGTAGTGGGAGTAGGCACAGGGGCAAATCCAGGTATGCGGTACAGAGCAGGGGTAATCCAGAGACATAAAGGGTTATTCAAAGAGAATCGATAAATTACCGCATATTCGGGGACTTTTCGTTCTCTTCAATTCGGTGCGATTTGGCGATCCCATTTCGGCGACCCTGCGGTGTATTCAGCAAGCACCAGAGGGCTGTCGTAGTGCAGGGAAAAGCTGCCGCAAACCCGACGAACACTCACCGCAAAACCGGCGAACGCACACCGAAACCTGCAAAAACATCTCGATTAACTATGCCAAACACGCCGGAGCAATCTGAGCAGCCGCCGATCACAGCGCAGAGCAGCCGGCAGAAAAAGCCGACACGCAGACGAATGAAGTGTAAAAAAAAAACAGTACGCTTGAATGTTTGAAAAGTGAAACGCTGTTTGCAAAGAAACTACAGAACGAAAATGTCTGAAATTTACATATAAGATCCGATGAATGATAATAAAAAGGGCTGTTACAGAAAAAAGAAAAAACGATTTTAAAAAACCACCGAAATGTTTTTCGTAAAAAATACCGAAAAATGCCCAAAAGATCCTAAAAAATCGAGACATAAAGAGACTTTTTACTGCAGAATATTATAATCAACGGTTTATTAGATATTGAGTTAAAACAGAAATATTTTTAACATTGAAGCCTATGGGATTCGCCTGAATAAACTTGTCAAATGAAACCACCGAACAGCAGGGCAATTCGGCAACTTTTCACTGCTGGTTTTTGTTCTCTGAATAGACGAAGCATTGCTTCTCTATGGGGATTTCACTGACCTCGAACAGGCACCAAACAGGCACCGTATGTGCAGGCAATTCGCCAACATTTGGCAAACTGCCTGCTCTCTGGATAGTCGAATGGCCAGAAAAGGTAACCGTACGCTGAATTCCACTGATCGGTTACCTTTCGGCCACAATTTGGATCTCTGTGAATAACCCTGATAGTCAGTCATGCAGAGGTCGGGCTGGCAGAACAGGATTATACACGGTTAACCAGGCAGAGGTGAAGTCCAGAAGAGCTATTGCAGGCAGGTAAGTCACCACACTACTCAGAGTACACAGGCAACAGAGTGAAGAGATCTGGGAGAGGCTGGATGAACACTTAGTGGCCACTTTATTAGGTACACTTTGCTAGTCCTGGATTGGACCCCCGTTTGCCATCAGAACTGCCTTAATTCATCATGGCATAGATTTAAAAAAGTGTTGTAAATATTCCTCAGAGCTTTTGGCCCATATTGACATGATAACATCTGCAGATTTGCCAGTTGCACATCCATGATGCGAATCTCACATTCCACCATATCCCAAAGGTGCTCTTTTGGATTGAGATCTGATGACTGGAGGCCATTGGAATACAGTGAACTCACAGTCAAGTTCAAAAAACCTGTTTAAGATGATTTGAGTTTTGTGACATGGTACATTATCCTGCTGGAAGTAGCTATCAGAAGATGGGTTCTTCTGTGGTCATAAAGATATGGACATGGTCAGCAACAATAAGTCAGGTAGGGCATGGCATTTAAATGATGCTCAATTGGTACTAAGGGGCCCAAAGTGTTCCCAGAAAACATTCCCCATTCCATTACACCACCACCAGCCTGAACCATTGATACAAGGCAGGATGGATAGATCCATGCTTTCATGTTGTTTTACCAAATTCTGACCCTACCATCTGAATGTCGCAGCTATGGGTGGCATGCGTTAAAGTCCCTTAAACTGGCCTTATCGCTTACTCAACAGAACGCTACAGTTATCGTTCGCTAGGGAATAGAGCCCTATGATTCTCAAAACATTTTTGATGTTTCTTAAATGTTCCTGTACCCGTTTATTCAGTGGTCTTGTACCACTCAGAAATTTTAATCCACATGGGCAAATAAGTAAATATACTACTTCTTTAGGGAAACAAGTCAAGGTTTCTATGATTTTATAGGTATTAGTATCTGATGAGAATTTCCTAATTACTTAGTTACTTTTCATAGTTCAACAATTAAGACATTTTCCACAGTAGTGGAAACCAAAGGATTACCTAGTGTCTCCCATGCTTTGATAGCTACTTATTACCAATTCAGATCTCAAATTTCTAGTTCCACAACAAATAATTCTATGTTTGGTTGGTAAAACCTCTCGTAATGCATAATCTTTATGGAGGATTGGCCAATACTTTCAAATTATTATCTGGAAAAAACAAAGGATTCAGCGTCCATATATGTATTTTCATTTTTTGATTTGTATTGTAGAAGGCTACTTTGTTCTAATTTACATGTTCTTACGTCCTCTAATCTCTTTTTCAAGTAGCAATATCTCCTGGCCCGCCAAAAAGGTAGGGGGGCCCTCTGTTGGCAGTGTCCTTCCCTGTCTATTGACCTCCAATATTGAACTCTGAGTCCGATTCCAGAACTTCTAGTTGGCCCATGGCACAAACTAGGGCCTAGCTAGCTATATCTTATTTGGACAGCTGCCAGCCTCTTCAGACCTCCTTCTGGTGGTCATGGTGGGAGGCAATGCGGTCTGGCTTCTGTCAAACATAGGCCGCATTTCAATCTCAACTGCTGGACTCCGGCGCTCAGTCAGTGACTGAGAGTCAGAGCTCCGTCCTTCTGCTGACACATCAATAGAACGTCGCTGCCGCACTTGCTGAGCGCCGGAGGACTGTGCAGGTGGTGATCAGAGGTCTGTGCTATCTAGGCGTCGCTACAGGGGAAAAAGGGGGCGAATGCCTCCTTGCCGACATCCAGCTTCCCCCACTGATCCCCCCTTCAGCTGCAGGCATCCCACAGAGAGGCAGAAAGACGTGGATGCTCTCTGCTTCCTCCTGCCCCCAAAAGCTCCCTTTGCCCCCCCCAACAGCTGTACCCTGCCAGCCCCAGTGATAGGAGACACTGGATCAGCATCCTGTCATAGAGGCAGGGAGAGAGGCGCTGTGCTTCCTGTTTCAATGCAGCCAGGAGGCACAGGGGTCTTTCGGATCTCCGTCCCCGTGCATCACACATGGTCGGTCGAAGTGTTATTGGAAGTCTGGCCTTTGCAATGATTCGCAACATGACCATTTTCAGTGTAATTTTTTTTTAAAAATCATAAATAATTAAACAAAAACATAACTTGTCCTTTTTTTCTTTTCACAGTGTTGAAATGGCTCAGCAGTGAATGATTAGGCTGTATATCACATTGTGTATTACTTTAGTTTTTCCTTTGGTATGGTGTTTTATTTTTTCCTTGATTAATGGCATTGTAGGGGTTAATAGGTAGGCTACATGCCACATTGTTAATTATTTTTATTGCATTTCCCTGGTTTTATGGCATTTTAGGGGTTATAATGAAAGTTAGAAACTAAAGGGTCAATTCACCTTTAGACCCTTTGCTTTTCACCACATTTTGGAGGAAACAATAGCTCTGAAAATATGGTGAAATCCCTATTTAGCGAATGGTCATCGTCATTTGCGAAAACTTGGAGTCGCCAAAGCAGTTATCAGACGTGAGGAAAAACCACCGAACTGCTGCTAATAAAAAAGCAAAAAATACCAAATATGGATAAAATTGTGGTCTGCACAAAATATATTAGGGTATTTCTTATAAACCACGTGGAGAATCGCATGTGATCAGATAATATTTCATATATTAGTGAATATCATATCGTATACATGTGTATATATATATATATATATATCACTCACACAATGTGGTATTCCATATCGGTTTTAGATGACGTCCTTCCTTTATGATTCAGTTTCTGTCTGGCTATGGGGAAAAGGGGGGAAGGGCTCCCAGAAAAAACAAATCGTCTGCTCCAATTTCTGCAATAAAAATTTATATTTATTAAAGTGATATACAAGGTTAACCTTTAGTAAACCAATGCATAAAACCTTCATAAAAGCATATAATGAAAAACAACGGGGGGCTACACATTTGACTGGATGCTATGCCAGCTTCCTCAGTCCAAAAAAACTGTGCAAAATATCGTGAATTCCCTATTTAGCATATGGTCACCGTAATTTGCAAAAATTGGAGTTACCGAAGCAGTTATCAGACGTAAGGGAAAACCATATTGAATTACAGTATCAGATTAGTACAACAAAAAGCTACCATTGCACCACATTATTCTGGTATTTTGGGATCTTATTTATATATACTTATTTAGTTTTCTTTTCAAATTAATATTTATTAAAGGTTTTAAAACTTTTTACTGTTTCTGTTCACAAAAAGAAATATTCACAACAAAAGCAGTCAACTAAGTGGGGATACAGAAAGAAAAAGAAAAACAGGGAAAGTGAGGGAGGGTGGGGGAAGAATTCCATCTATGTCATAAAATGTTTACAATATAATATTCAATCAGTACAACGATGAGTACAAATAAGTAAACAGTGGCATTAAACATTGTAGTTATTTCCATAACTACACAAATAAACCAAAAAGGTCAAATCAAACCCGTAAAGTGCGGCAATTAACATTACCTACAGTATTATCTTCCCATATGTTCCAAAAATATTTCAACTTCGTGGTAAACGGAGATGGTTGTCTTAATGCCAACTCATAATCCTTATTTTCAAGTATCATTTGGATGACTTCATCACATGAGGGCCCTATTACATTCATCAAGCAAAAACGCACGCGCAACGCGTGAATTTTTGCACCAAGCGTCAAACGTTAACGCGCGGAAATCAACGCTGGAATTACAATCCTCGCACATTTTTTCATCCGTCAAGCAATAACGCGCGTAAAAAGGACACGCACAAACGCGCGCGCAGCAACGTTGCGCGCAGAAATCAGTGTGCGGACTGTTTTTTTCACGCGATTCAGCCAAACAGAATTAAGAACCTTAATTGTCTCACGTTAAGTTTTTGCGCCTGTCAAAGTCAGTCTGAGTATATATGCTGCAGCAATAAAAAATGCACGCACATCTTCTCAATTTTATTGGTTTGGTATGTGTAGAATGTGTAACTACACTGTGCTGTATTTTTTTTTTTGGCTGGTGTATTTGGGTTCGGCCAGGCCCGTCAGATTTGCCTTTAAATTTGCCATTAACACCAGCTTTCAGGAGTTGCTAAAATTATGTGCGCCATGGCTGTGCATTACAAACTGCGCATAGGTTGTAATACCATCCGCATACCAGCGAACAAACGCATTTGCGCTCACAATGATAAGTATAGGACACACGACGTACAGTAAGCTCACGCAGCGTTCGCACAGGTTCACCCGCGGTAGACGTATACGCGCATTTGTTGTGCTGACATTGTAATACGACGTTCAGCGCAAAGGGTTTTGCCCCTTGTGTTAATGCGTTTTTGCGCGGGCGCAAACGTATGCACGAAGATTGTAATAGGGCCAGAAGGGTTTAGTTTTCTTCAATGGCAAAAATTATTAGTGCGCCCCCCAATTTTGACGCTGTTATCTTATGTGCCCCCTCTATATATTGTTCCTAGAGTTGCCACTGGTGCTGTGGGATGCAGGACAGGGGAACACCAGCCCAGCTGAAGGGGGTTTTATTTAGCATTACTGAGCCTCCCTCTGCCACTGGACCACTAGAGATTCAGACTTCCCCTGGAAATTTATTTTATTTATTTATTTATAAAGTATTTTACCAGGAAGGATACATTGAGATTTCTCTCATTTTCAAGTATGTCCTGGGTTCAAGAGCATTGAAATGTTACAGTCGTTACAGAAATACAAAGTAATAAATGCAAGATATTAAGGACAAAACACAAATATACAGATTAACATGGAAAATAAATATGTAAGTAATATAGTTACTATGTTACATGTTTACAGATGCATTCTGTACCGAGGTATGCTAGTAAGGAGCTCTTGAGTGACTTAAGACTTGGGGAAGATTTGATGGCGTCTGGGAGGTTATTCCATAACTGCGGTGCACTGTAGGAAAATGAGGATCGAGACACTTTCTTTTTGTATTGTGGTATTGCAAGTAAGGTGCAGGTCCTGGATCGGAGGTTATAGGATGAGGGAAATTAAATAAGGTAAGCAGGGGAGGGGGGAACATTATATATATATATATATATATATATATTAAATGGACAATAAAAATATATAAAGTATGTATTTAATAGTTAAACAAATAGCACACTTATATTTTAAAAATATAAAAGTGGTCAGGATAAAAATAGCACATCTATATTTTAAAAATATAAAAGTGGTCAGGAGTGTTCCATTAATGTCTCCTTTACCTTGTACAGGTGGGATTAATT
Source organism: Leptobrachium leishanense (assembly GCA_009667805.1). Taxonomy (NCBI): domain Eukaryota; kingdom Metazoa; phylum Chordata; class Amphibia; order Anura; family Megophryidae; genus Leptobrachium; species Leptobrachium leishanense. The sequence continues at coordinate 278,476,167 of CM019065.1, forward strand.
TGCAACTGGGATTAGAAAAACAAATTACTCCATGGTAATTTGTTCTTCTAATCTGGAGCCAGTATTTTTGAAAGAACTACTGATGCCGAGGACCTGTTGTATGGTGATTCTGCAGAAGCAATATCACTCAAACACACTCTTAAAAATACATTAAAGGCTCTTTTACTCACCTCTCATCCCACAGTGGAGAGGGTGGCTCAATCCAATGTTTCCTTTCAGGTGCAGTAGTGGAAGACTAGGAACAAATACTTTCAAGTGTCCCTCCACAGCTTCATCCCCCAGCTGTTGCTCATGCAGAGCTCGTGGCAAGGATACACTGGGGTCTAGGGAGTCCTGTGGACTCCAGGAGAAGACACCTGCGGCAACGCTACTGCTGGTTTTAGGCTGCACCCCCTTTTCACTCCAAGGCTACCCACTTTGTCAGAATAGCTACAGTAAAAGGGGGACAGTAGGACTTGCATTTATTATTTTTTTCTCTCACAGCCTCCCTTTTACCGTTGATAGCAGAATAGGATTCTACATTTTTCCCTGGTATTTTGGCATTTTGCTATTTTGTCGGGAGAGTGTGGGGACCCCATCCCGAGGTTCAGTAAGGAGCCCCAGGATTTCTGATGCCTGCCCTGATGGTACGACTCACTTCTTTGACTTTCCAATAGAAACAAGTTATGCCCTACTGACAGAGGCTTTACCGGACAAAGGGCCTCCACTGCTGCCCCAATGTACCCCAACAAGCAGGTTCCATTAAGAAAGAACAGAGATTTCCGGACACAAGGCTCCTAGTAGTCACTTTTCTACAGCAAGACGATGAGGACTGTTGGTATTGTTCTTTAATTACTTAGCATGCCCTTTCTGTTGTTGCTGGCATGCTATTTGAGACTTGAAGCATCCTATCTTGAGCTGCCACTAAAGTTTTGCTATTTTCTCCGTTTAAATTGTATTCCTTCCACAGTGTATTCCTACCAATTTTTGGCAGCATATCTTTCTTTGGTTAACATTACTGTTTATTGTTATAGGATGTTATCTAACTTTGTTTTGGTTCCGTAGAAAAAATATAAGAAAAATGGATTCAGGTCGCTTAGAAAACTGGATTCAGGTCGACTATATTGGTCACGGCCCCTTTCGCAAAGGAGTCAGGTTGCTGCTGGGACTTCACTCTCTCTTACAAGGAAGGTAAATCTCATTCTGATGCTTTGGATGCTGGGGTGTCAAACTCCCATCCCTAAACTTTCACTATGACGACGCAAACACCTATCACAATGGTATCATTTAGACTAGTTTCCAGGAACGAGGGTTGAACTCGTCTATTATAAAGAAAAAAAAGTGTTATCTCATTTACATAAATTGAAACTTGTCTAGTTTTCCTTCAAGACACCCATTGTCCCTCCTAATCCAACCACTTAAGTGTTCCCTGGGTTGGCTGCCAGACTTCTGCTTCTTTTGGGAATAAACAAAAATGGCACCGCTATCTTGATAAACAAATCCCTCCCTTACACTATTTTGGATGAGGTTATTGATCCCCTGGGCAAGTTCTCGATTATGCAGGAGGGGTGGGGTCGCGCCTATTCCCCGAAGGGTTGGCTGCAACCACCAAATGCATCCAGCCCAACAACATGTGTAGAACATAACAAAGAAAAAAATGTCATCTGCGCTTACTCCAATTATACCGTGTGAAACTAAACACAATTAGAGGTTTGGTTTCTTATTAATGGCCATTATAAGACTAGCTCACCCGCCAACGTCACGGCACCTCTATAAGGGCGAGTCCTAACCAAAATGAAACCACAGTCTGCTACATAGCAAACCATACCTGCTCATGCTGCTTGTCAAACTTGTCAAACACAATTAGAGGTTTGGTTTCTTATTAATGGCTTAATAAGACTAGTTTCACACTAGTGAAGCTGCCGCTTTACCAGGATGGGTATTATTCAGATCCTCTGGAATGGTTATTGATAATGTGAGTTGAACCGTGTTTTTTTTTTTATTCTATTTAATTTTTTTTATACTTACAAAAATAAAAAAAAATGTTTATCTGGAGTGGTGGGAGAGTGCGAATAGACATGCACAAACGTCAAATCTCCTACAGCCTATGTGGTGTGAATGTGTCAGACAAACAGTCCTATAACATAGCTCCCATTTATCGCCTTGTTTCGGATTGGCTCACTGAGACCTCCAGATTGACGGTTTGTGCCTTAGATCAGCCAGAATAGATTGGTGACCCCTGTCTTCAGAGCCTTGGCGGGGAAGAGCCTGACACAAATCCTCTTGGAATCTCCATCCTTACAGGGATCGTTGTTGAGTCATAGCCCCCTTGTATTTTCACCCAGTTTATTATATGCAGTTGCCTACGTTTGTGTCAGCACATTTGAGATGTTTAACGGCGTTAGATTTTTATAACCCACTGGATAAGATAACGGGCATTTATTTGTCCACTGTAACCTTCCAGTAGAGATGTGCACGCATTTTTTTTTCGTTTCGTTTCAGCTCGTTCGTTTTTTTAAAATTTTTGTTTCGTCCGATTTTCATTTCGGCTTGTTTCGTTTCAGCTCGTTGTTTCGTATCGACTTTCATTTCGTGATATCAGAAATTTTCGGTCTTTCGGATCGTCTGTTCTCGTCGTTTCAAAGGGTCTATTTCGTTTGGACTTAGACGAATGGTATTTCGAATGCTCCGATATTTCAGTCTATACGGTAATTCTGCCGATTCGATCCTTCGGACGTATCATTTTTTATGAAAGATCCTTTTTTCCTTATGAATATCCATTGCACAACTTTATTTAACCATATTAAAATGGTATGAAAGGAAAAAAAATGAACAAAACGATTTACCTCTACAGAGTAATGCAGCATATGACTCCGCACAATGCCGGGCAGCACCTCTATAGTATAATTACTGCAGCATATGATTCCACACACTGCCGGGCAGCACCTCTACAGTATAATTAATGCAGCATATGAATCCACAAACCGCCGGGCAGCACCTCTACAGTATAATTAATGCAGCATATGAATCCGCACACTGCCGGGCAGCACCTCTACAGTATAATAATGCAGCATATGGATTCGCACACTGCCGGGCAGAACCTCTACAGTATAATAATGCAGCATATGAATCCGCACACTGCCGGGCAGCAGCTCTACAGTATAGTTCATGCAGCATATGAATCCGCAAACTGCGGGGCAGCACCTCTACAGTATAATTGAGCATATGATTCCACACACTGCCGGGCAGCACCTCTACAGTATAATAATGCAGCATAAAACGAAAAATCAACTGAACCGAATGACCCGAAATGGTCCGAATCACCGAAATGATCCAAACTGCGAAAGGACCCGAATCGACCCGAAATTTCGAATCATCCAAAATTTTGAATCGATCCGAAAATTTCGTGTGGTCGACATTTCGGATTTGGGATGCCCTCGGAAGCACAAAATGGTAAATTTCGTACGAAAATCGATTCGGTACGAAACAAATTGCACATCCCTACCTTGCAGTCACTTATTAGACCACAATATGATTGGTCCTCTACAAACATACGTACATCTCCCTAAACAATCGCCCTTCACCTTAATTACGGCCACAGATAAATCGCACAAATTCCTTCTGCTCAATAACAAGAAATGTTTTTCAAGTTATTGCATGGAGCATATGTGGCCCTGGCCAGGCTAGCCCTTATTTCCCAGTTCTGGCCAGTGTTTGAACAATAATGTGGGTCTCTTTCATTGCCTATGGTCATGTCCTTTTACTACCTTATTCTTGAATGAGGTTTGGAGATTTGTTTCCCACATTTGGAAACTACGGGTGCCTGACACCATGGATTGGGCATTATTTCATATTCTTTCAGACCAGGAAGCCCACCACCTGTTTCAGAAAAAATCATTTTAGGTATTCTCTCAGCGACTGCTAAAAAAACAAACATTTTAGGGCACTGGATTTCCTCTTCCCCTCGCACGTTCTCCATGCTTTATTCTCAGTTATATTCTATTTTCCAACACTTTTGGGCAGAGACCACTCTTAATAAGAAAACAAACTTTGGTATTTGAGACACTCCCTGTCGGGTTCTCCTTTATTGACGCGCACCTGGACTTTCTCGGCTCTCATGATTTTTGGAGAGTAACTCTGGTTGATAATATGGACTTATGCACTACTGTCGTTGTACAATTCTCCACTCTCCTTATGTGACTGTTTTCTTTTGTAGTTGGAGGGAAGTCGGTTCTGTCTTTGCACCAATATTTGAATTACCGCATTGTTGACCTGAATCTATAAATAAAGATTAGAAAAAAAATCTGTTAGCACATCGTTGATTGTGCTATTTTGCGCTAGCTTACTGTACTTTGCACATCCTATGCTTAACATGTGGAGCAAAATTAGTAATAAGTAAGGTTTTACAGAGTCCTAGCACTAATTACCGCACCGATGCACTAACCATAAATTTAGCTACACCTAAAAGCTGGTGCTAACTGATTGCGCTTTTGCAGAATCCTTTAGCATCCCCTAAAAACCAAACAATAAATCCGATAAATCCTCTGTTGACATAATTGCTGTTTAGGTCTACACATTTCACTGTTCGACTGGCTTCTTGGGGAGGAAAAGAAGTGAAAGATAGCTCAAGTCGTTAGCCTGGCTTAAATGCAGAGCTCTGTCCCTTAAGGCTGCCGTCAGAAGAGCGCGTTATGTGCACCTGTACTGATGTGCTTACCGCCGTCCATCGCAGCGTTGTGATACTGCAACGGGCCGGTCACACGCTTGTGCACGCTTATGCGTGCGCAACAAGCATCCATTATTCAAGCTGTGTGGCAAAGCGCTTGAACGTGCGTTGACGGAGCTGCAAAGCGCGATTCTCCATAGGAGGATCCCACTTTGCAGCGCTGAGCGCACTGAGTGCACTCAGCGAGGTGGCCAGACAGGCGTCGAGTAGAAGGAAAAAAGTAAACCTTTACGACAGTGTTTCTCAAACCTGTTCTAGGGACCCTCGACCAGGCCAGATTTTACAGATCACCTTGGGGAAATGAAGACTGAATACTGCAATCACTTAGGAGCAAATTATATCACCTGTGCTGTGCTTAAGATATCTGGGAAACCTGGAATGTCAGCAGGTCCTGAGGACAGGTTTGGGAAGCACTGCTTTACAGATAAGCTGTTTTTTGGGCCGCGAATGCCTCTCCCTAGCTGACACACAACCATTCATGTGTCTGACAGATAGCATGTCACTCCTCAGAGATTGAGGATATGCTTATTCATTGAAGAAAAAAAAAAAACCAAGAGCCCTCTCGCCTGGTGTGAGCTAACCCTAGCGTCAGGATGTTTTTAAGTTAACGCCAGGTAAAATGAGTCCAGCGCCTTACCAATAGGGATGAGCTGTTCGGTTCGATCAGTTCGGAGTTCGACTCGAACATCGGCAGTTCGAAGGTTCGCGAACTTCAAACTTTTTGGTGTGTTTGGTTCGAGTTCAAAATTTTTTTTTTAAAAAAAGTATAAAAAATGCTTAAAAAATACTAAAAAATCTAGAAATAAAGAGACTCTTTACTGCAGAATATTATAAGCAATGGTTTATTAGATATTGAATTAAAAAATAATGTCTACGTGTAAATATTCTCACCTCTAAATGACATGTGCTCTCAAATGCCGTAAACAACAGGTGTTAATTAGTGTTTGGAAATAACATGTGCTTTTAATTAGTCTGGTCTAATGAATTTGATACATTGTCTGTAGACTGAGGGTGTCTGGAGGTGTCTCCTGAACATGTATCAAACAACACCTGTGCTTCTGAGAAGTGTTCATTTCTCTACTAAATGTTCCTCTGATATGCTGTTTAACCCCTTAACCCTGCATTTCACTGCTGTGTGCTCAACTCATTTTTACCGCTTTTGCTCATCATGTTTAAACGCGATTTGAAGCCACATTTTATTAAATGACCCAGACATATTAGATATTGTTCTTTCCGGCAGACTCCGCAGATTCATAATATATCATTTTTATATGTATACGTCATGTCCTGCCTGTATATTATGACAAAAAATGCAATAAAAATTGAATTTTTAATCAACCGCAGTGTGTAAAGTGTTTTTTTTTCACATTTTAGCACATGAGCGTTTGTGGTTATGTTTTCTATGGGGTGCGCTTGTACAAAAATTAGAAATGGGGACTTGTTACATTTTGTAGGGGAAATTATGTGATTTTTAGCAAACGCACCCCATAGAAAAAAATCATTAGTGCAGCATCATTGTTCACATTACAATTGAAATGTGAACAATATTGCTGCATTAATAAAAATAACACACAAAAAAAATACATTTTTTTTTACTTTATACCTGGTCATGTTGGGTATCATTCGAAAGGCCATGCTCAGGCCTTTCGATTGACATCCTCCATGACCCCCTAGCTGCGGTTCTGGAGATATCGGGGTTCAAATGAACCCCCTATCTCCACCAGGGGATTCCGGGCAGCTAGGGGTTCCCCGGCTATCTGACGTCATCACGCTATGCGAAAGATTTGAATCTGATACACTTGTCAATGGCAGTGCACCCAAATATTGGGCCTTTGGTGCCAGCTAGTGCCTTCCCAACGTAACCCCTCTGAGGTATTGTGGAAGAGTGCAGTGGTGGAGGTTTTGGGAATGCAGAAGAGATCCCCAATCTATTCAGTTACATCAGCATCAGGGGAGTGATAGCTGCTGATCCAGGACTGATTCATTTTTATAAATGTCAGCCGGTCTACAGAGTCGGTGGACAGATGCACTCTTTTGTCTGTGACAAAACCTCCAGCGGCACTGAACGTCTTTCAGAAAGCACGCTGGATGAAGGGCAAACTAGTAGCTGCATAGCATATTGGCTAAGTTCTGGCCAGTGATCCAATCTCAAAACCCAGTAAGCCAGTGGATCATCTGCTGTAAAGGTATCCAGGTCTGCCCTTGCCCCTAGGTAGTCCTGCACCATATGGTGAAGACGCTGGCAATGGGTGCCTACATCTGACGTCCCTGGGCGTTGTGGACTAAAAAAATTGGAAAAGGCATCAGTCAAGCGGCCCCCACAAGCACCAGTGCCTGGAAAGGTGTTACACAAGTGTCGCTTTAGAGCGTCCTCAAGATGTTTCATCCTGTCCTACCTCTGTGAGGGCAGGATGAGCTCTGCAACCTTACCCTTGTATCGTGGATCAAGAAGGCTCGCCAACCAGTATTGATCCCTCTCCTTGACAGCACGAATCCTGGGGTCCTTTAGCAGGCTTTGCAGGATAAGGGAGACCATGCAGCGTAGGTTGGAGGTGGCATTAGCTTCCGAGTGTTCCTGGTCTCTGAGGATGACCGTATCGTGCACTACCTCCTCCCAGCCACGTACTAGTCCTTGGGTTTCTGGGGACACAAAACCCTCCCTTGAGGAATCCCCACCTTCAATGCCCCCACTACTTAAATATTCCTCCTCCTCCTGTCTGATCTGAGGACCCGCGGGAATGCTGTCTGAGTAAAGACTGGGGCCTTGAGAGCAAGGGAAGTCCTCCTCTTCCTCCCGCTGCTCTGTCTCTAGTGCCAAATCTATAATTCCCCACAGAGTGCACTCCAGCAGGAACACTAAAGGAATTGTGTCACTGATGCATGCACTGTCCCTGCTCACCATCCTCGTTGCCTCCTCAAATGGTGACAGTACAATGCATGCATCCTTGATCATCAGCCACTGCGGGGGGGAAAACAAGTTGACCTGAACCTGTTCTTGTGCCATACTCACACAGGTACTCATTGATGGCCCTCTGCTGCTTGTGCAGATGCTGCAGCATTGCCAATGTCAAGTTCCACCTGGTGGGCATGTCACAGATCAGACGGTTTGTGGGAAGGTGGAATTCTCTTTTTGAATTGTGGAATTTCTGCCAGGAATTTCTCTTGTGGAATTTCTGCCAGGCGAACACTTGCTGGGAATGACCGTCTGAAGTGGCTGCAGACTTTTCTGATCTGGCTGAGAAGCTCTGCCAGCCCTGGGTACCTGGTTAGGAAACGCTGTACCACCAGATTTAGGACGTGTGCTAGGCATGGTACATGCGTCAACTTACCCTGGCGTAGGACGGAGAGAAGGTTGCTGCCATTATCACAGATGACCATTACCAGCTCAAGCTGGCGTGGTGTTAACCATCTCTGCCTTCCTAGATCAGGGAAACATTCAAATGCATACAAAGTGCAAAACGTGCGTACAAAAAATGCATGTAAAGTGCAATATGCGAATTGTGAACAAAAACACAATGTGAAAGAGTGTACAATTGCAAAGTAAAATAGGGTACAATTGACCAAGTGAACAGTAGATGCCCTGGTGGCTCAAATGTGCGTACAGATGTAAAAAAATATGGGGTTAAATGTACATAGGAAGGTTATTCAAAATATTAAAAAGGGGGGGGGGGAAAGTCTTGTTTCTATTGTCCGTAATGGATAAAGGAAAAGTAGAAAAAATTCGGACCGTATATTGCGGTGAAGGCAAGAGATAGCCCGTTCTGATCTCTATTGGAGGGATCTAGTAGTTCCAGGTGCAGTCCTAAAACGCAGTCTTTGCCGTGGTCCTATATAGGCTCCCAATTTCCCAAAAATGGGAAAAGAAGGAGGGTAAAGAGGAAAGAAAGAGTATATAGTGCAATTATGCTTAATAAATAGTAGGTGCCAAAAGACAAAGGGACACTTACAGTGTCCAGAGCCTCTTCTACCGGCTCTGGTGTGAAATGCCTAGGGCCTGGTCAAGGGTGGCCTCTGCCCTTCTTTACAGGTGCGGGGTGGTCTTCACAGTTGCTATGGGGCAGCCTTCGTCTTTCTTCTGACGATTTAGTTGTTGCCTCCAATACAAAGGAAGACATCTCCATAGCGCAATGAGTTTAATTAATAAGTGAGGTATACAATAGTCAAGGACAAACTCACCAATGCTGGAGCCATAAATCCAGGCTCAACTTGTAGGCCTATGGTACTTCTATGGTGGGTACCTGCACCTCTTTCAACAGCAGCGCAGCTTCCATGCAGGCAGAGAAACAGAGGGGGGGGGGGAAGGGAGAGATCAAGCATAAAAAATGCAAAATAAAATAAAGGATTCCTCAATGGATGTAGATGATTAGAAAAAAGGGTTTATTAATTAAAAGGAGTATCACAGATACGCGTTTCGGCTATTAAATATAGCCTTCATCAGTCTGTGTGGAGAAAACAGTCTCAGAAAATGGGGGACTGAGACTGTTTTCTCCACACAGACTGATGAAGGCTATATTAATAGCCGAAACGCGTATCTGTGATACTCCTTTTAATTAATAAACCCTTTTTTCTAATCATCTACATCCATTGAGGAATCCTTTATTTTATTTTGCATTTTTTATGCTTGATCTCTCCCTTCCCCCCCCCCTCTGTTTCTCTGCCTGCATGGAAGCTGCGCTGCTGTTGAAAGAGGTGCAGGTACCCACCATAGAAGTACCATAGGCCTACAAGTTGAGCCTGGATTTATGGCTCCAGCATTGGTGAGTTTGTCCTTGACTATTATATACCTCACTTATTAATTAAACTCATTGCGCTATGGAGATGTCTTCCCTTTGTATTGGAGGCAACAACTAAATCGTCAGAAGAAAGACGAAGGCTGCCCCATAGCAACTGTGAAGACCACCCCGCACCTGTAAAGAAGGGCAGAGGCCACCCTTGACCAGGCCCTAGGCATTTCACACCAGAGCCGGTAGAAGAGGCTCTGGACACTGTAAGTGTCCCTTTGTCTTTTGGGCACCTACTATTTATTAAGCATAATTGCACTATATACTCTTTCTTTCCTCTTTACCCTCCTTCTTTTCCCATTTTTTGGGAAATTGGGAGCCTATATAGGACCACGGCAAAGACTGCGTTTTAGGACTGCACCTGGAACTACTAGATCCCTCCAACAGAGATCAGAACGGGCTATCTCTTGCCTTCACCGCAATATACGGTACGAATTTTTTCTACTTTTCCTTTATCCATTACGGACAATAGAAACAAGACTTCCCCCCCCTTTTAATATTTTGAATAACCTTCCTATGTACATTTAACCCCATATTTTTTTACATCTGTACGCACATTTGAGCCACCAGGGCATCTACTGTTCACTTGGTCAATTGTACCCTATTTTACTTTGCAATTGTACACTCTTTCACATTGTGTTTTTGTTCACAATTCGCATATTGCACTTTACATGCATTTTTTGTACGCACGTTTTGCACTTTGTATGCATTTGAATGTTTCCCTGATCTAGGAAGGCTGCTATTGTATAACCTGCTCACAGCTTCACAGCTTGTCTGCACCTTGCCTATAGCCCCGCCCTCTAACCAGCACTTTAGAACGGTCATTCAGACCACGCTGCTTCTGAACTAATAGGAATCCTTACTATTCCTCTCAAATTACCCTCAGAAGGGACTGCGCCACTAGGATCCCTCTCCTTTTCTCTGCTCTATCACTGACGCATTTCTGTCGAGGTTTTGTGTTGTAATCCCTGTTGGCCGCATAACATAATATATCCACATTTAATTAGCGCCTCCATTGCATTCTCTCTTAACCATCTCTGCGCCTGCCCCTGCAGAGCTGACAGAATTTCTGGCCAGGTGTGGCTCCTGTCCCCTAAACAAACCAGCTCAAGCACAGTAAGGCATCTTTTTGCTTTAGCCATTGCATAGCCCCTGCCACGCGTCAGTTTAACTGCCACTTTGCCAGAGACAGAGAAGGAGGAGTAGGAAGAGGTGGTAGAGCAGACAGACCTCATATAAGCAGCTTTCTGGATGCGTGGTGGATGAACAAGCTCCAGCACAGAGCCCCATCCTGGATCCCTCCCAGCTGCAAGCAGAGTTACCCAGTGTGCCGTGAAGGAAATTTAACGGCCCTATCCATGCTTGCTGGACCACGTGTCTAAAGTAATGTGCACCTTGCTGCTGACTGCCTTTCCCAATGACTCCATAACATTGTGTTCCACGTGTTGGTATAGTGCTGGAATGGCCTTCCGTGAAAAGAAATGGCATTTTGGAACCTGCCACTGTGGTACAGCACACTCGGCAAATTCACAGAAGGAGGCAGAGTCCACCAGCTTGAAAGGCAGCAGGTAATTTTGCCAAGCTGGCATTTAGACGCTGTGCAAGGGGATGGTTGGGACTATATTTTTTCTTACGCTGCAGCAGCTGGGGCAATGAAATCTGACTGCGTAAATCTGCAGCTGATGGGATGCTATCCCATTACGAGGAAGGACCTGGTACACGCATTACTGTAGCATCATCCCTGTCAGTGGAGATTGTAGGCAATGACATGGCAGGACATATAGTGGGGGTACAGACAGATGAGGATGAGGAGGAGGACCTATGCAAAGTGTTGTGCCAATGGGATGCGTGGCAGGTGGTCATATTTCTTATCAAGCACGTGGTACCCAGGTGTGTAATGTTTTTCCCACGCTTGATCCTCTTCAGACATAGCTTACAAATACCAACGCTGCAGTCTGCTGCACATTTTGTGAAGAACTCCCAGAAAGCAGAGTTCCTGCACGTGTGCTTTGAGACAACAGTGCTCTGCAGCTAAGCAGCGCTGACTTCTGATGCCTTGGACTGGCTACGGTTGGTCATAGAGGACGTTGTGCCTCTTGTTTGTTGTGCCTCCTCACTTGACTCCTCTGTTTGATCAGGCAACCAGGTGGAGTCAGTGACCTCATCATCATTGTCATCACCCCCTATCTCTTCGTCACTGGAGCCAACCTGGCAATATGCTGCAGCTGCTGGGGGAACATGAGTGCCAGTTCTTTGTGTTTCACTGGCACACCCTCCCTCTAGGCTGATTTTACTCCCTTCCTCAACCTCAGAGTTTGAATAAGAGCACTGGAGTTGCTGTGCATCCTCAAGCAGCATGTCACTGTCATTGTAGTCAAACAATTCAGCTGACTCCTCCGTGTATGATGGTGAGGCTACGGCAGGAGTAGCTGTGAACATGGAGGCTGAATTAGAAGTTTTGGCAGCTGAGGTGGACTGTAAACCACTACAAGCCTTGCTGGCAGAGGACTCGGAGGATGAGGATGGCCTGGTTAGCAAATCCTCTGTATGTTGCTGCTGCTTAAGACGGCCAGCACCAGTTAGAAAGGACAAGCGTGCCCCTGCAGAGGATGCACCACGTCCACGACGACCAGGGGCACAGCCTTTCAACATAGAGGCTGCTTGCCCTCCTATCTGTGTCTGGGAGCGTCTGCCTGTCCTTTTTGGTCTTTCTGACATGGTGAGTGATATATAGATTAAAGATACACAGAACTCTGATTCAACTCTGTTATAAATATTGGAGATATGCAGAACTCTGATTCAACTCTGGTATAAAGATTGGAGATATGCAGAACTCTGATTCAACTGTGTTATCTAGGTTAAAGATATTCAGAACTATGCTATAACTCAGTGATACATCCCTTCCCTGATAGCTGGCAGTGCCAAGACACAGATTAAAATTCCCAGAACTCTGGTATAAGTCAGTGATACACCCCGATAGCTGGCAGTAGCTGGCAGTGCCAACACACAGATCAAAATTTCCAGAACTCTGGTATAAGTCAGTGATACACCCTGACAGCCTTTGCAGTGCCAACACACAGATTCAAATTCCCAGAACTCTGGTATAAGTCAGTGCTACACGCTGATAGCCTGGCAGTAGCTGGCAGTGCCAACACACAGATTCAAATTCCCAGAAGTCTGGTATAAGTCAGTGATACACCCTGATAGCCTGGCACCAGCTGGCAGTGCCAACACACAGATTCAAATTCCCAGAACTCTGATATAAGTCAGTGATACACCCTGATAGCCTTTGCAGTGCCAACACACAGATTCAAATTCCCAGAACTATGGTATAAGTCAGTGATACACCTGATAGCCTTTGCAGTGCCAACACACAGATTCAAATTCCCACAACTCTGGTATAAGTCAGTGATACACCCTGATAGCAGTGGTGTATTTAGGTTTTGTGCTGCCCTAGGCCTGACTAAACTCGCGCACACCCTAATTTAAATTTGAGGCACCCCTTCCTGTCAAGGGCACACCTCTTCCTGGGTAATCCCCACCCTTCCTCTTTAAGCTCCACCTTTTCCTCTTAGAGCTCCGCCTTTTCCTCTCTTTATATTAAAAGTGGATACCAAGTACCTACTTGTATATTTTGTATACCATTTCAAATGTATCTATTGAGATAAATAAAATTATGAAATGTTTAAATTCAAGCATTTTTACAAAGAACAGCCACGCATGTCAAGTATACTGGCTCACAGCCACTCTAATTGGTTGAACAATAAAATCCACAGAAACGAGCACTGCATATGAGCGTATCACAGAGCTGCACAGCAATAAAACCCACAGAAATGGGCACTGTGTATGAGCATATCAGAGCTGCACAGCAATAAAACCCACAGAAATGTGCACTGTGTATGAGCATATCACAGAACTGCACAGCAATAAAACTCACAGTAATGTGCGATGTGTATGAGTGTATCCCAGATCTCCAGAGCGATAAAACTCACAGTAATATGCAGTGTGTATCACAGAATCTACCAGCAATGGAATGTTTGGTGTGTGTCACTGTATCAGAATCCACAGCAATAAAACTCCGAGCAATGCAATGTGCAGTGTGTATGACTGTATCAGAATCCACAGCAATAAAACACCCAGCAATGCAATGTGCGGTGTGTATGAGTGCATCAGAATCCACTGCAATAAAACTCCCAGCAATGCAATGTGTGGTGTGTGTCAGCGTATTCAAATTTACAGCAATAAAACTCCCAGCAATGCAATGTGTGGTGTGTGTCAGCGTATCAGAATCCACAGCAATAAAACTCCCAGCAATGCAATGTGCGGTGTGTATGAGTGCATCAGAATCCACTGCAATAAAACTCCCAGCAATGCAATGTGTGGTGTGTGTCAGCGTATCAGAATTCACAGCAATAAAACTCCCAGCAATGCAATGTGTGGTGTGTGTCAGCGTATCAGAATCCACAGCAATAAAACTCCCAGCAATGCAATGTGCGGTGTGTATGAGTGCATCAGAATCCACTGCAATAAAACTCCCAGCAAACCGAGTGAATATGAGCACACAGCAATTATTTATTCTATATTTACTGGCCTCCGTCAGCAGTAGGGATGTGTGCAGAGTCAGCAGGGACTGTGTACGGACTCAGCAGGAGGTCCCTCCAGGCCACGTTAGGATCGCGGCTGTGCCTGTGCGTGGAGCCATCTTGTCAGCAGTGGGGTGCCACTGCCAGAGGGTGCACCGTGGCTTTGATTCCCTTCCCAGTGGGTGTTCAGTCCAGAATAGAGTGAGAGTCCGTGTTAACGAACAGCTGCGTTCGTGCGTGTCATGTGGTTCAGCCAGTCAGGTGGTACTGAGACTCAGTACCACCTGACTGGCCGGACCACGTGACCTGCACGCACGCAGTCTCACCAGGAGCCAGGCAGCTCAATGACAAATTTCTATCACTGCAGTGCTGGTTAAGGAAAGGTCCACTTTAAACAGCAGTAAGCAGACAGGGCTTCATATTCTGCTGATACCCCCCCTTTACCTGCCGTTTACTGTCATCTTCTCTCTCTGCACACAAATCACATCCCCCTCCTCTCTCCTAGAGCTGCTGCGGGGCAGGGTAGGAGCTATGGAGGGAGGAGAGGGGGATTTTTATTCTATTCGATTTTATTCCTTATGCAAACGCCCTGCTCCGCTGCTCGTTGTTTGAGAACACAGCTCAAAGCTGACACAGTAACAGTGGCACCTCCTAGTACCCCCTAATGACACCCCAATAATCACTGGTACCTGGAGCGGCCCACCCCCCGCCACTCCCCTAAGTACACCACTGCTCTGTGATATGCTCACACACAAGTTTGGCGAACTGCCAGCAAGTACTGTGCTGTTTGAAGGCATTGCAAATCCCCATAGAGAAGTAATGGTTAATCTATTCAGAGAACACCAAACAGCAGAGAAATGGCAGTGAAATGCCCTGATGTTCGGTGGTTTCAATCAGCAGGTTTATTCAGGCGAACCCCATAGGTTTCAATGTTAAAAATATTCCAGTTTTTATGCAATATCTAATAAACCATTTATTATTTTAATCTGCAGTAAAAACTCTTTGATTTTTTTTAGTACCTTTTAGTCATTTTTCAGATTTTTTTTGGCAAAATCCCCCCCCCCTTATTTTTAATAGCGTTTTTTCTTTTTTCTGTAACAGAACTTTTTATTATCAATCATAGGATCTTATATGTAAATTCCAGACATTTTCGTTCAGTAGTTCTTTTGAAAACAGCAGGCCACGGGATTGCAGTGGCAGCATTCAGCGGCTGACTCCCTGCACTTTGGGGACCCTGCGGTGAATGGTGAATTCACTGCAGGGTGGGGAAATTTGATTCCCCGAAGTGCAGGGAACTACAGAACACCAACAGGGTTATTCAGAGCACGTGAAAAGCAGGAGAATGACTGGAGAATGAAAAATTCTAGGTCAAAATAGCCAAACCAGAAAAATTCTCCCTTTCATCTCACTTTCCAAATCGGCTATTTTGAGCTAGAATTTTTCATTCTCCAGTCATTCTCCTGCTTTTCACGCTCTCTGAATAACCCTGTAAATGTTGGCATAATTTCGGTGCTCTGTGAGTAACCCATTTAGTGGTGAGGTTTTTTGCTGCCCCCTGGAAAGTGAAAGCCTAGGCCTTGCCTACCCAGGACAAACTTGAAAATTAGTGAAATCTCAATGTATCCTTCCTGGTAAAATACTTTGCAAAAGTAAAAATATATATATTTTTGCCCCCTGGAAAGTGCTGCCCTTGTTGGCCTAGGCCAAAATACACCACTGCCTGATAGCCTTTGCAATGCCAACACACAGATTCCAATTTCCAGAAATCTACTATAACTCAGTGATACAGCCTGTCCCTGATAGCTGTCAATGCCAACACACAGATTACAATTTGGAGAACTCTGGTATAAATCAATGATACAGCCTGACATGCAACAATCTCCTCTCCTCTCTGATTCACTCCTGCAACAAACACACGCTGGGGCTGCAGGGATGCCTTATATAGTGTGCTGCGGGACTTAGCTCTGTGAGCCCATGATTGGGCAAAATTTTCCCAATCAGGACTCTGAGCCCTGATTGGCATAGTCTTGCACCTGACCTGTGGTCAGATGCAAGGCTGTAACCAATTACAAGCTTCAGGCCAGTGGAAAAGTGCATTGTGGTCCATTGTGGTGCATCGTGGGCGAACACGAACCAAACACGCAGAAATGTTCGCTGTTCGACAAACGGTCGAACGGCCAATGTTCGAATCGAACTCATGTTCGAATTGAACCGCCAGCCCACCCCTAATCAGAAACAACGTCAGGGCAATATTCCTTGAAAGATCATAGAGTGAGCATATAATGAGGGCTTTAGCCCAGTTGGTAACAGTGTACTGAAATTATAGAATTGTCAGGAAATACTAAACTGATAGTAATGATAATACACAGAACAGAAAAATAATAAAATGAGCAGGTGGTCTGATAATGGGCAGATAATATGATTGAACATTGAGTCATTGGTAAATTACAGGTGGGAAGACTATTTAAACCAACATCAGTGCATCCAAAATATATGTATATAATATGGAAGATGACTGCTGTCTAACACAAATTGACAGATAACAGTCAGGAATTAAAACAAACTAACTGACTTGGTGCGAGGCAGAGGAACATTGGGTTATCTTTGGGAGTGAGGAAAGGTAAATGAATCATTATTCACAGTCTCGCACAATCTACAGCTACAGGCAAAACCAAAGGGCTACTCTTCAATGTTTGGACACGGCAATAAAACACATGCAATGCATATTGTATCATTCATAACACAACAGCCATCTGCTGTCTGTCATAAGGGGGCAGGCAGTATTACAAAGGAAATGAAGAGTGACTTGTTTCTTTATACCACAGCATGGCTCCATTGTCTGTGCATCAGTCCCTCAGGCGACTCTAACAAATGGTATCCTAGTAGGCCAGCTGGCTTATAAATGTCATGTCTTGCACTAAGTAAGTGCAGCCAAACTAGGGGCAGAACAAAGATTCCTGTAGGGCCCTTGACAGGTTGAAAGGGTTAATTAAGCTTCATACACAGTTCACGCAATCCTTCCCTAATTATAATATCAACACAACAAACTGCAGTTAGTGATTTTTCTTGACCTGTTAACATCACTGAAGCATTTAATCACCATTTCTGTAGTGAAAATAAATTCATGCATGCACAAGAATCTTACAAGAGCAAACAGATTCTGACTTGGAGAAAAAAAAAATATTGCTTTAAATTGCATAAGAAAAAAAGAAAGAGCTATCAAGTGTATACTGAGCTAAATTCCAAAGTATTGTTTAAACACATAAAGGCTGGACATGTGATAAAATGGACATTTCTAAAAAAAAAATTTAAACATATTTTTATTAAGGTTTTTCATGAAACATAGAATTATGCATTTCAAGTATATTGAAGAGAAAGAGAAAGAAAAAAGATGGAAGATGAGAAGAAAGAGGGATGGGGAGTAAGAGGGGGGGGAGAAAATGGGCCTGCAATAATATCAAACTTTTGTACAATCAATCCTGTATTTCTGGGGTATTAAAAACTAATAATCATAATTAACCAGAGGTAGTCGGGTGACCATTATTACATGTCTCGTAGATTTTTTGAATATCCCATAGCTGCCAAGGATCTTTTTTGGCTGGCCGAAAGCCAAATAACGTATTAGCTTTGGAGTCAAAATGGCGGTGTTGGTCTATTAATTGTTTCTGGGTAGGCAAGTTTACAGTTCTCCAATTCCTAGCTCTCAACAAGGCAGTAGTAGAAACCAAGATAAACAGCATCTGTATATGTGGACGTGGGAGATCCGCCATTCCTAACAAAAGTGTTTCGGGGGCACAAGGTATCGTCACCCTAGAACCTCTGTGGCCAGTGTTGAAAGGTCTCTCCAAAGTGTCGCTACTCTGGGGCAATACCACCATATATGTCCCATTGTGCCGACTGCGGAAGCACATCTCCAGCACAGATCGGAGGTTTGGGGCGAGTATCATTTCACCTTGTCCGGTGTGGAGTACCATCGGTACAAGACTTTTCTGTGTGTCTCTATCAAAGTTGCACATTTGGTTGCTCCCGTTGCAAACTTGTACGCCTTAAGCCATTGAGAGGTTGATCACTTCTACATTTTAAGGTGGTTAGAAAAAGTTTGTTGGTTTCACTAAGCAATCTACCGCCGAAGGTCTCCTCCTGGCTCCTAGCTCCCGCAGCTGCATGTCCGGCAGCGTGTCCGGTACCACTGACGGCAAAATTGCCAGCGATGCACTCTCCTCTCCCCGGTCCACCTCGTGCCGAATCCCTAGCGGTAGTTTTCGACGGCGATCTCTCAGGTGGCTCGGACTCAGCCTCCGTGGAGGCTTAGATTGTCTCTCCCTCCTCCACCGTGCTCTTTCCTCCACCGGCCTTGAGGACAGCTCCCCAGCCGGTCTAGGGATCGCACCAATCAGCTCCATGATCGTCGACCCTTGAGCGGCTGCGTGGGCACTTAATTGCGCCAGCAGAGCTTGCACTTCATCTGATACCCCAGCCATGATCTTCCTTGAATTTTCTGCTTGTTCACAGCCAATTGTCTTTGTAGGACGGAGGTTTTCCGGCAAAAAGTCATCAGCAGGAACTCTGGAATTTCTCTAACCTGCGCTGTACCTGAGCAGAAAAAAGGTAAGACCCTCCCTTACAGGGCTTTATATACCTCTTACTTACCCCCCACTGTTTCCCCCACAATCCAATCACTTCTTCGATGACCATCCTGACTGACCGGCCCAGCCCAGCAGTCATGCACCCCTTCCTTACAGGTACAGGGGCTCTCTTTCTATCAGCATAACATGCAAGGAGCTGCCTAATATGAGTATAAATTAAGTTTAAATCAAATAGCATTACATGCCAAGTATACAATTATAGAGGCACAACTTGCCTTTGTCAACTGCAAAAATGTACAGATAAAGCTGTAATAGTTATGCAAACAGAAAAACAACACAGCGCTTTAAATGACCTGAGTCCAAAAAGACAGTGGGGTAGACACTCAATATGTCCGTAAACTGAAATCTTTGTCTTTAGGAGTAGATCTTCTCAAAAAATGCAGATGAAATGTACACTGTAGGGAGGAAACACAAAAACAAGGGACCAAAATTGCGCAGTAGGACAGTATCCAAGATGAGCGTAGTGCATATTGATTATTAACTCACATTCTGTGGAGCCTACGACCGGCTCTTAGGAATCAGGCGAGCAGGGACTTTATATTTAGATGCCCATAAGACCTTCAAGCGACTTCTCCGGAATTCACCAAAATAGGAATACTGTATGGAAATTGACAGAAACCAAAAAGGCACCTCCTAGTGCAATAAATCACAAACCACTTTGTATTTTAAAAGGGGGTAGTCAAATTCAAACTCACACACAGTTGAGCCTCTATTGGCTCCGTCACAATACGCATAGGGAATCATAAGGTGTTCCCCAGACCTTCTTTGCAGGAGTTATGGAGGCAGACAGCAATTAGAGTTTTTAAAAAAATAAAAACATTTATTCACTTTAAAATAGATAGATCATATCTACCAGACCAAAGACCAAGACGCGTTTCGCCAACAAAGGCTTCCTCAGCTGGTTATCATATGTCTATTCTTGCTGCTGCCTTTATATACAATACACATTATGTTAACAATTAAAAAATCAATCACTTAAAAATCATTATACTTGAATTCAGATGTGTTTAAGTGGCACCCGCCATTTTGTGCATATTTAGAGGCTCCACGTATCACCCTGGAACGCGGAAGTAATAGATTAACACGGCAAAAGGAAGGAATTTACTCATTTTTTTATAGACGTTGCGCCCGCCATTTTGCGCATGCGCACGCGCCCCGCGTCTCAAGCTGAAACGCAGAATCTCCAAATTACCGCGCAACTCCAAACATAGCCTCAAGAATAACTATCCCTGATTGAGACAGGGACACAGACCCAACGGCCACCACAACAGAGGGCCCATTAATCTAATAATCGCAGAACCATATATAAGGTTTTGTTACACAAACAACACATCGCTGAAATAAAGGCTTTATATTTATATGGAGAAGGGTCACTGATTACGTGATGCCACAATACTGCAAAGCACATTGTGAAGTATAAATAACTGCTGATATAATTGAGCTACAGGAAAGGTGGGCATTGTAAACATTAAATTAACATATATAACATGACACCTAAAGTGGACTGAGCTAGAAGAGCAATGGTGATGTAACCAAAAATCCGTTATATCCAGAGACAATAAATAGAATGAAATACTATATAATAAAATAATTCTATAATAATTGAATGATATAGTGTATAAATATCATAAGATTTGGTCCATAAAAATATAGCAAGGTGAATGAAAAAACTCCAAGAGGTAGATGTGATCTAACAACTCAGTGAATATTCACATATATTTGATAAATATATAAATATTAATAAATAAATAAATTGTCAATGTGCAGTGACAAATCACTATATACGTGGACAATATATAATATTTGAACTTGATAAAGTGCATAAGATGTATTGGAATAAATATATTATTCTATGGTAAATAAAGTGCAACAATTGTGCTTTAATGATATATAGGTAGTGGTACTAGCCCATCATTTACGTACACCTAAAGTGTGCGTGATTTAAAAATATAGAACCTAGATACCTATAAGAGAATAGTCTCTATACCATCGTATGTGCGGTAGTATATAATAGTGAATATTACATATAATACTTAAAATATGATCAATGAACACTTATAGACCTCTAGGGGCTAATTGCGTATATAACAATTTAATTCATGTGCAAACTAGCTAAAGTGATTATGTGCTTCGCTCCACCAAAACTAATGTTTAATAGAAAGTGCTCACATACACCTAAGGGCTACTAATAATTGTGCATAACTCCTAGTGTCAATAAGGGCTGGAGTATAACCCTATATCTATATAAATGTATAGATATATAATAAAATATATAAAAAGGGGGGACTTAAATCTAAAGGAAATGAACCAATTCTAAATCATTATTTAAGCCTCCCGGCGTCAAGGTCCCGAGATCAAAAATCAGTCTCATCTCCTCTCTCCCCAATGCCGTAGTTTCACTCACTCCCCTATTAGTGCATCTCACTTTTTTTACGGCAGAAAATTTAAGGCCATGGCAATCATTTCCATGTAAAAGAAGGCTACTATGGTTGCGGCCAGTGTCTGGCCTGTAGATCTACAGGGAATAAGAAGCAATATAATGAGAGCTTCATTAATAAAAAAACAGGGAAAACGGTCAAGATCAATAAGATCTTGACCTGTTTTTCTAAAAACGTATTGTATCTTTTGGAGTGCCCTTGTGGACTCCAATATGTGGGCCGTACGAGCCGAGCCCTGAACGTGAGAATTTCAGAGCACGTTAGGAACATTAATAAACAATATGAGAAGCATTCTGTATCTCAACATTTTAAATTATTCCATAATGGATGCCCAAGAGGCCTTAAATTTTCTGCCGTAAAAAAAGTGAGATGCACTAATAGGGGAGTGAGTGAAACTACGGCATTGGGGAGAGAGGAGATGAGACTGATTTTTGATCTCGGGACCTTGACGCCGGGAGGCTTAAATAATGATTTCGAATTGGTTCATTTCCTTTAGATTTAAGTCCCCCCTTTTTATATATTTTTTTATATATCTATACATTTATATAGATATAGGGTTATACTCCAGCCCTTATTGACACTAGGAGTTATGCACAATTATTAGTAGCCCTTAGGTGTATGTGAGCACTTTCTATTAAACATTAGTTTTGGTGGAGCGAAGCACATAATCACTTTAGCTAGTTTGCACATGAATTAAATTGTTATATACGCAATTAGCCCCTAGAGGTCTATAAGTGTTCATTGATCATATTTTAAGTATTATATGTAATATTCACTATTATATACTACCGCACATACGATGGTATAGAGACTATTCTCTTATAGGTATCTAGGTTCTATATTTTTAAGTCACGCACACTTTAGGTGTACGTAAATGATGGGCTAGTACCACTACCTATATATCATTAAAGCACAATTGTTGCACTTTATTTACCATAGAATAATATATTTATTCCAATACATCTTATGCACTTTATCAAGTTCAAATATTATATATTGTCCACGTATATAGTGATTTGTCACTGCACATTGACAATTTATTTATTTATTAATATTTATATATTTATCAAATATATGTGAATATTCACTGAGTTGTTAGATCACATCTACCTCTTGGAGTTTTTTCATTCACCTTGCTATATTTTTATGGACCACATCTTATGATATTTATACACTATATCATTCAATTATTATAGAATTATTTTATTATATAGTATTTCATTCTATTTATTGTCTCTGGATATAACGGATTTTTGGTTACATCACCATTGCTCTTCTAGCTCAGTCCACTTTAGGTGTCATGTTATATATGTTAATTTAATGTTTACAATGCCCACCTTTCCTGTAGCTCAATTATATCAGCAGTTATTTATACTTCACAATGTGCTTTGCAGTATTGTGGCATCACGTAATCAGTGACCCTTCTCCATATAAATATAGAGCCTTTATGTCAGCGATGTGTTGTTTGTGTAACAAAACCTTATATATGGTTCTGCGATTATTAGATTAATGGGCCCTCTGTTGTGGTGGCCGTTGGGTCTGTGTCCCTGTCTCGATCAGGGATAGTTATTCTTGAGGCTATGTTTGGAGTTGCGCGGTAATTTGGAGATTCCGCGTTTCAGCTTGAGACGCGGGGCGAGTGCGCATGCGCAAAATGGCGGGCGCAACGTCTATAATAAAATGAGTAAATTCCTTCCTTTTGCCGTGTTAATCTATTACTTCCGCGTTCCAGGGTGATACGCGGAGCCTCTAAATATGCACAAAATGGCGGGTGCCACTTAAACACATCTGAATTCAAGTATAATGATTTTTAAGTGATTGATTTTTTAATTGTTAACATAATGTGTATTGTATATAAAGGCAGCAGCAAGAATAGACATATGATAACCAGCTGAGGAAGCCTTTGTTGGCGAAACGCGTCCTGGTCTTTGGTCTGGTAGATATGATCTATCTATTTTAAAGTGAATAAATGTTTTTATTTTTTTAAAAAACTCTAATTGCTGTCTGCCTCCATAACTCCTGCAAAGAAGGTCTGGGAAACACCTTATGATTCCCTATGCGTATTGTGACGGAGCCAATAGAGGCTCAACTGTGTGTGAGTTTGAATTTGACTACCCCCTTTTAGAATACAAAGTGGTTTGTGATTTATTGCACTAGGAGGTGCCTTTTTGGTTTCTGTCAATTTCCATACAGTATTCCTATTTTGGTGAATTCCGGAGAAGTCGCTTGAAGGTCTTATGGGCATCTAAATATAAAGTCCCTGCTCGCCTGATTCCTAAGAGCCGGTCGTAGGCTCCACAGAATGTGAGTTAATAATCAATATGCACTACGCTCATCTTGGATACTGTCCTACTGCGCAATTTTGGTCCCTTGTTTTTGTGTTTCTTCCCTACAGTGTACATTTCATCTGCATTTTTTGAGAAGATCTACTCCTA
Source organism: Leptobrachium leishanense (assembly GCA_009667805.1). Taxonomy (NCBI): domain Eukaryota; kingdom Metazoa; phylum Chordata; class Amphibia; order Anura; family Megophryidae; genus Leptobrachium; species Leptobrachium leishanense. The sequence goes on from CM019065.1 coordinate 278,499,755, forward strand.
AAGACAAAGATTTCAGTTTACGGACATATTGAGTGTCTACCCCACTGTCTTTTTGGACTCAGGTCATTTTAAGCGCTGTGTTGTTTTTCTGTTTGCATAAGTGATACTCGGGTATTTAGAGAAACCCCCATACACAGCATTCAGCGAGTGGGATAGACACCATTCCGGTGGGCGCTTCACCCCCTTTCTTTTCTTATTATTCTATTTATGGTAAAAGCTGTAATAGTTACTAATCCTGCCTTAAACACACAATTTAAAGCTGTCACCAAAAACAATGTGGTTTAGCACTTCAAAAAAAATGAGTCTTATTGTTCAGGATTGGGAATATCCCTTCATAAAAAATAAAAGTTCAAAAGAACGCAGAAAAAAATTACATAGTTTAGCTATAACCATCAATATAAAATGGAGAATAAAGTCCCAACCATAGCATATACACATAAAAAGCAGTCTTGCACTCTAATCCCTACATGAGCGACACTATAAACCCTGGGCACAATTTCCTAGTGAAAGCTAATGGTAGTGTTTAGATAAGTGTTAACGCTAGGATTAGTGGTTTCAACTCATGCCCTCCATATTACATTCTGAACACTAAACATGTCAACAAATCCATTAGCGCATCAGTGATTGCTCTAGTTTGCTCGAGTTTACTGTACTTTGCGCATCCTACATGAAGAGTGCAATCATTAATTAGCGTTAAGATAAGTAATGTATTACAAAGTCCTAGTGCTAATTAACGCAGGGATGCGAAAGCCAATATTTTAGCTACACCTAAAAGTTGGTGCTAAATGATTACGCTTTTAATTTTTTTTAGCACCACCTAAACCCCCCCAATAAATCCAATACTCACCTCTTAGTGGCCTAATCTTCCGCTTCTTGTCCCCGGGTGCAGAGGGAGACTGGGAACAAAGAGTTCCCAGTCTCCCTCCTCGATCACCGTGGCACTGAACAATCTCACGGGAACGACGTTGTGCAAGGCTTGTGGCCCGGAAGCGCAACCATCCATGGAGTCCTATGGACTACAGGAGTTGATACTCATGGTGGGCATAACTGAGGTACTACTACGTTCAGGTGAAAAGGCCGAGAGAGCACCTGCCAGAGGCAACCTTAGTGGGGCCTCATGTTTAAGCTTCACCTAACAGCCACAATGAAAAAAATGCACACGCGGGCCTGGTGCTGAGGATTTGGGGGGGCCTTTTGATAGAAATAAAATAAAATAAAAATAACAGGTATCTTACCTTGAAGCAGAACCATTGCTTTTTCACGTATTTCCTACCTTGGCAATAAATTGCTTCCCAGCACAGTCTCCTCTCTGCTGTCTGAACAAAAGGAAGTGCATGTAGACACAATCAATAGAATATGCCATAAATATGTTCCATGTACCACTGATGTAGAGGTGATGGAGCAAAGCATTATTACACATTGATCCATCTAAAACTCAAACTGCTTCACTGCTGCGAGGAGAGTGGAGGTACTTTGGACCATTATATTTCCATTCTTTACACACCACAAAGTCACTTTAAGGATCATTGGACAGGTCAGAGTCTGGCCGTTCTAATGGTAACAAACAGACCATGTAAAATGTCATGAAAAACCCATACAACTAGAAAATCTTTTTATTTTATTTATTTTTGCTACAAAGCAATGGCATTGTCCATTTGTCACGTAAAAAAGTTGTTTTGGGCCCGATTGGTACACTTTAAGGCTAATGTCTGATAAGCCCTGCCGCCGGTTAGTTGACGCCGCTTACTGGACCCGCCGCCCCACCGCTTACCGGACCCGAATTGAACGGGGGGGGATTAATTGAAAAGAGAGGGGGGGCAGAGCCAGCCAGCCTGCCCTGGGAAGAGGAGCCGCTCACGGGAGTTTACAATCTAAGAGAGGGAAGAGGAGACGCTGACAGGAGTTTACAATCTAAGAGAGGGAAGAGGAGACGCTGACGGGAGCTTACAATGTAAGAGAGGGAAGAGCAGACGCTGCCGGGAGTTTACAATCTAAGAGAGGGAAGAGGAGCCTGCTCCCATGAGCTTACAAGCTAAGAGGGAAAAGAGGAGCCCGCTCCCGTGAGCTTACAACCTAAGAGGGAAAGGAGAGCTGGATGTACGCGCAGAGCTTAATGGCTAGTGGGAAATAAAATTAATATGAAAAATTATAAAAATTTGAAAAGGATATGAAAAGCCATTTTGTGCGTCAAGGTGCTGGACATCGCAAATGCACTGTGTCTGACATCTCCTCATCACTCACACAGAATGCTGCGATTCTGAAACTGCGATTCTGACATGATGCTAAATGCTGTAGTTTTGACGTACGTGATCTTCAGAATTTGTGTGACCGTTTGAGAAGTCTTGTAGGGCATTGTCAAATTCACTTAATGAATACAGATACATGTATACCCAGATATCCTCAAGATTATCAGACCCCCCCAAATCAGACCCCCAATATATCGCTTAGCTTACCCAGACATCAGATGAACACGTCTATCCCTCGCAGACCTGGAGCGAGGGATCCGCATGGCAGGTAGGCAGGCATGGTCGGCAGTTGGCCGGTGCGCCCTCTCTAACGTCAGAGGGGGCTGCCGGCCACCCAGCACGCCCTCTCAGACGTCAGAGACGGCCCATCTTAGATGCTCCAGTGGCCGGGCCTAGGTAGGCCACAGTGACTCCGAGTCCTACAGCTTATACAAAACTACAGCTGCAACTGGAGTGGTCGATTAGGCAGTAGGGATGAGCTGTTCGGTTCCATCTGTTCAGAGTTCGCATCGAACATCGGCCGTTCGGCTGTTCGTGAACTCCGAACATTTCTGCGTGTTCGGTTCGAGTTCGCCCACAATGCACCACAATGGACCACAATGCACTTTTCCACTGGCCTGAAGCTTGTAATTGGCTACAGCCTTGCACCTGACCACAGGTCAGGTGCAAGACAGGTGCAAGACTATGCCAATCACGGCTCAGAGTCCTGATTGGGCAAATTTGCCCAATCATGGGCTCACAGAGCTAAGTCCCGCAGCACACTATATAAGACGACCTTCGCAGCCCCAGCACGTGTTTTTTGAGAGGAGATTGTTCTGTTAGTGTGTGTTCTCACTGCAGCAGCTATCTGGGAATTGTTGTAATCTGTGTGTTCTCACTGCCAGCAGCTATTGTGGGGGTCTCACTTCTACAAGATATCTGGAAATTGTTGTAATCTGTGTGTTCTCCCTGCCAGCAGCTATTGGGCGGTCTCACTTCTACAAGATATCTGGGAATTGTTGTAATCTGTGTGTTCTCACTGCCAGTAGCTATTGGGGGGGGGACATCTCACTTCCAGCAGACATCTGGGAATTGTAATCTGTGTCTTGTCACTGCCACCCATCAGGGGGTCTCACTGATTTACTGAGGGGGAACCTCACTGAGGTTCCAGGGAATTGTAATCTGTGTCTTCTCACTGCCAGCTATCAGTGGGTCCCACATACTTCTATCAGATTTCTGTGAATTTTAATCTATGTCTTGTCACTGCCACCCATCAGGGGGTCTCACTGATTTATAGGAGGTTCCTGGGAATTGTAATCTGTGTTTTGTCACTGCCACCCATCAGGGGGTCTCACTGATTTATAGGAGGTTCCTGGGAATTGTAATTTGTGTCTTGTTACTGCCACCCATCAGGGGGTCTCACAGACTTGTAGCAGATATCTGGGAATTGTAATCTGTGTCTTGTCACTGTTGCCAGCTATCAGGGGGTCCTATCAGGGGCTCTCACTGATTTATAGGTTGTTTCTGGGAATTGTAATCTGTGTCTTGTCACTGCCACCCATCAGGGGGTCTCACTGATTTACAGGTGGTTTCTGGGAATTGCAATCTGTGTCTTGTCACTGCCACCCCATCATGGGGTCTCACTGATTTATAGGAGGTTCCTGGGAATTGTAATCTGTGTCTTGTCACTGCCACCCATCAGGGGGTCCCACATACGTCTATCAGATTTCTGTGAATTTTAATCTGTGTCTTGTCACTGCCACCCATCAGGGGGTCTCACTGATTTATAGGAGGTTCCTGGGAATTGTAATTTGTGTCTTGTCACTGCCACCCATCAGGGAGTCTCACAGATTTATGGGAGGTTTCTGGGAATTTTAATCTGTGTCTTGTCACTGGCTGCCAGCTATCAGGGTGTCTCACTGAGTTATACCAGAGTTCTGGAAATCTTTAATCTAGATAACAGAGTTGAATCAGAGTTCTGTATATCTTTCATCTATATGTCACTCGCCATGTCAGAAAGATCAAAAACGACAGGCAGATGCTCCCAGACACAGATAAGAGGGCAAGCAGCCTTTGTAGCGGAAGGCTGTGCCCCTGGTCATCGTGGACGTGGTGCATCCTCTGCAGGGGCACGCTTGTCGTTGTTTCTAACTGGTGCTGGCCATCTTAAGCAGCAGCAACATACAGAGGATTTGCAGGATTGGCTACCCAGGCCATCCTCATCCTCCGAGTCCTCTGCCAGCAAGGCTTGTAGTGGTTTACAGTCACCTCAGCTGCCAAAACATCTAATTCAGGCTCCATGTCCACAGCTACTCTTGCCGTAGCCTCACCATCATACGCAGAGGAGTCAGCTGATTTTTTTTACTACAATGACAGTGACATGCTGCTTGAGGATGCACAGCAACTCCAGGGCTCTGATTCAAACTCTGAGGTTGAGGAAGGGAGTAAAATCAGCCTAGAGGGAGGGGGTGCCAGTGACACACAAAGAACTGGCACTCATGTTCCCCCAGCAGCTTTAGCATATTGCGAGGTTGGCTCCAGTGACGAGTCGAGGAGATAGGGGGTGATGACGATGATGAGGTCACTGACTCCACCTGGGTGCCTGATCGAACAGAGGAGATAAAGGGAGGAGGAGGAGGAGACACAACAAAAACGAGGCAGAATGTCCTCTATGACCAACTGTAGCCAGTCCAAGGCATCAGAAGTCACAGCTGCTCAGGTGCAGAGCGCTGTTGTCTCAAAGCACGTATACAGGAAGTCTGCTGTCTGGGAGTTCTTTAAGAAATGTGCAGCAGACTGCACCATTGCTATTTGTAATCTATGTCAGATGAGGATCAAGTGTGGGAAAGACATCCCACACTTGGGTACCATGTGCTTGAGGCGACATATGACCACCCACATCCTGTTGGAACAACACTTTGCATAGGTCCTCCACCTCCTCATCTGTCTCTACCCCACTATATGTCCTGCCATGTCATTGCCTACAACCTCCACTGACAGGGATGATGCTACAGTAATGGGTGTACCAGGTCCTTCCTCAGAATGTGACAGCATCCTATCAGCTGAAGATTTACGCAGTCAGATTACGTTGCCCCAGCTGCTGCAGGGTAAGAAAAAATATAGTCCTAACCATCCCCAAGCACAGCGTCTAAATGCCAGCTTAGCAAAATTACTCGCATTACAGCTGCTACCTTTCCAGCTGGTGGACTCTGCTTCCTTCCGTGAATTTGCTGAATGTGCTGTACCACAGTGGCAGGTTCCAAAACACCATTTCTTTTGACGGAAGGCCATTACAGCACTATACCAGCACGTGGAACACAATATTATGGAGTCATTGGGAAAGGCAGTCAGCAGCAAGGTGCACATGACTTTAGACATGTGGTCTAGCAAGCATGGACAGGGCCGTTACATTTCCTTAACGGCACACTGGGTAACTCTGCTTGCAGCTGGGAGGGATCCAGGTTAGGGCTCTGTGCTGGAGCTTGTTCATCCACCACGCCTCCAGAAAGCTGCTTGTATGAGGTCTGTCTGCTCCACCACCTCTTCCTCCTCCTCCTTCTCTGTCTCTGGCGAAGTGGCAGTTAAACTGATGCGTGGCAGGGGCTACGCAATGGCTCAAGCAAAAAGATACCATACTGTACTTGAGCTGGTTTGTTTAGGGGACAGGAGCCACACCGGGCCAGAAATTCTGTCAGCTCTGTAGGGGCAGGTGCAGAGATGGTTAACACCATGGCAGCTTCAGCTGGGAATGGTCGTCTGTGATCATGGCAGCAACCTTCTCTCCGCCCTACACCAGGGTAAGTTGACGCATGTACCATGCCTAGCACACGTCCTAAACCTGGTGGTACAGCGTTTCCTAACCAGGTACCAAGGGCTGGCAGAGCTTCTCAGCCAGGCCAGAAAAGTCTGCAGCCACTTCAGACGGTCATTCCCAGCAAGTGTTCGCCTGGCAGAAATTCAATGAGAATTCCACCTTCCCAAAAACATCTAATCTGTGACATGCCCACCAGGTGGAACTCGACATTACCAATGCTGCAGAGTCTGAACAAGCAGCAGAGGGCCATCAATGAGTACCTGTGTGAGTATGGCACAAGGACAGGTTCAGGCCAACTTGGTTTTTTATCCCCCTTGCAGTGGCTGATGATCAAGGATGCATGCACTGTACTGTCACCATTTGAGGAGGCAATGAGGATGGTGAGCAGGCACAGTGCATGCATCAGTGACACAATTCCTTTAGTGTTCCTGCTGGAGCGCACTCTGCGGGGAATTATAGATGTGGCACTAGAGGCAGAACAGCAGGAGGAAGAGGAGGCCTTCCCTAACTCTCAAGGCCCCAGTCTTTACACAGACAGCATTCCTGTGGGTCCTCAGATCAGACAGACAGGAGGAGGAATATTTAAGTAGTGGGGGCATTGAAGGTGGGGATTCCTCAAAGGAGGGTTTTGTGTGCCCAGAAACCCAAGGAATAGTACGTGGCTGGGAGGAGGAAGTGCATGATGGGGTCATCCTCATTGACCAGGAAGACTCGGAAGCTAATGCCACCTCCAACCTACGCTGCATGGGCTCCCTTATCCTGCAAAGCCTGGTAAAGGACCCCAGGATTCGTGCTGGGAGAGGGATCGTTACTGGTTGGCAAGCCTTCTTGATCCATGATACAAGGGTAAAGTTGCAGAGCTCATCCTGCCCGCACAGAGGGAGGACAGGATGAAACAACTTGAGGACGCTCTAAAGCGACACTTGTGTAACACCTTTCCAGGCACTGGTAGGTTACCAAGTGATGACAGAGGTGCTTTTGAGGCTGCGGATGATCAGAGGAAGAGCAGTGAAGGCCAGGGCCGCTTGACTGATGCCTTTTTAATTTTTTTTAGTCCACAATGCCCAGGGACATCAAATGTAGACACCCATTGCCAGCGTCTTCACCATAAGGTGCAGGACTACCTAGGGGCAAGGGCAGACCTGGTTACCTTTACAGCAGATGATCCACTGGCTTACTGGGTGTTGAGATTGGATCACTGCGCAGAATTTAGCCAATATGCTATGCAGCTACAAGGTTGCCCTTAATCCAGCGTACTTTCTGAAAGGACGTTCAGTGCCGCTGGAGGTTTTGTCACAGACAAAAGAGTGCATCTGTCCACCGACTCTGTAGACCGGCTGACATTTATAAAAATGAATCAGTCCTGGATCAGCAGCTATCAATCCCCTGATGCTGACGTAACTGAATAGATTGGGGATCTCTTCTGCATTCCCAAAACCTCCAACACTGCACTCTTCCACAATACCACAAAGGGGTTACAGTGTGAAGGCACTTGCTGCCACCAAAGGCACAATATTTGGGTGCACTAACACCTGTACCAGATTCATATCATTTTAATATTGGGCCGCAGAGTCCAACCCTGCACTCTTCCACAATACCACAGAGGGGTTACTTACTGTGTGAAGGCACTTGCTGCCACCAAAGGCACAATATTTGGGTGCACTGCCACTGACGCCTATACCAGATTCATATCATTTTAATGTTGGATCGCAGGGTCCAACCCTGCACTCTTCCACAATACCACAGAGGGGTTACGGTGTGACGGCACAGTTGACGACACTAAAGGCCCAATTTTAAAGCACCTATTGTTACTTTCATCCACAGCCTGCATAAGTTTCACTATAATTTAGCCAAAAAATCACTAAACTTGTTCTGCTTCTCCTAAAATGTCTCCTCTTTTCATACAGGCTGCCACCCCAAGCAGTTGTTTATGAAATTATTAAAGGAAAACCATTTACCGTCATTTGAAATGTAATTTTTTTGTTTTTAAATGTTTCTTTACATCCTACAAATCCACCACTTCACGAGCAGATTATGGGGACCTCCTAGGCACGATATTTGAAGGAATTTTTCGTTTTTATTCTTAACCTTTATTTCATGGAAAACTCACTGTTCCTTTAAAAACTTTTTTTAACACTTTTTGTCCTTGTTTCCTGTCCCCCAGGGCACTAGAACCGAGCATCACCAAGTCCTGTCCTCATTATGCTGTCCCAGAGTTTGGGCGAAAGAGGAGTCTCTCCCTGCGTATCACTATGCCGACCAGCCGGATCTCGCGAGTCGAGATCCGGCTGGTCACCCGACCGGCAGGGAGGAACTCAATGGAGTCCTACGGACTCCATCGAGTGGATGCTCGCGGCTAGGACTGTGGCTCTGTCCGCCTCCTCCTGCCAGCGGGAGCAGGGAAAGACTGGGGAAAAAGTCCCCCCAGTCTCTCCCTGCGTATCACTACGCCGACCGGCTAGATCTCGCGAGGTGAGATCCGGCTGGTCACGTGACCGGCAGGGAGGAACTCAATGGAGTCCTATGGACTTCATCGAGTGGATCCTCGCGGCTCTCAGCGCTGCCGCGAGCATCCCGGAATTTTAGGCTCGGAAACAATGCAAGCAGCATTTTTTGCACCTGCATTGTAATCCAGCGATAAAACGCGGGCGCAAGGGGGAAAACTGCAGGTGCAGTTTTTCCTCCCTTGCGCCTGCGTTTTAACGCAACGAGTGTAATAGAGCCCTTGGGGTTTGAAGCGTGGAGCGCTATGGTAGTTCCATGACAGATCCAAATCACAGAAATGATCTGAATCACCGAATCGAAACAATCCGAAACGAAAGAAAAACTGTCCAAAATGAAAAAACACAAGAAAAAAAAAAAACGAAAGGGCATAAAAAGTCACGCACATCCCTACTATCGAGAGCATCCCAGCGGTTAGTGCTGCGTTCCAGGGCAAGGCGCTGAGGCAGTGCCTGCCCTGGAATATCACGCTGAAATGGGGACGCAACAGGGAAACCTCCAGGTGCAGGTTTTCCTAATTAGCATCCCCCATTTTAGAGCACAGAACCGAATAGAGTCCCCCGTGTCCAACCTTACTTTGGGCTCTATTCCCTGCTGTGCGCTAAAATAGGGACACTACCAGGGAAAACGTGCACCTGCTGAGACAGCACCTGCCCCAGAATGTTGCACTGAAATGGGGACGTCACGTTACCGGGAAACCTCCAGCCACAGTTTTTCCCCGTTAATGTCCCCATTGTAGTACACAGCATGGAATGCCCAAACCCACTTCGGGCCTTTCTCCGTGCTGTGTGCTAAAATGGTTATGCTAATGGGGAAAAACCTGCGCCTCCAGGTGTCATGCCCCAGCCGTCCTGACCCCTGGCACCCCTTCAAAACCTGCATATATGCCACATCCTGCGTACAATATGCAGGTTCCAGGACTTTCTGCCTGATGTTCTGCACTTTCGTCCTGGAGCCTCACCTGAACTCCGCCCTGATCAATTAGACCTGCTCAAAAGGAAGTGATGCCCTGAAGACTTTGCTTCCACATTGAAGTCTGGACAACTGCCCAAAAAAATCCCATTTGCCATCTGCTGGACTTTGCCACCACTACCCACTGGTAACCTCCTTTGCTCTCTGTGCCCCCCTATCTAGGATTCTTTGTCTACCAGACCCCTTGCTTGGACCTTGATTATTGTTGCCAGTCTACTGCCTAGACCCCTGCTACGTATATCTGACTATTCTACTTGCCTGATCCTTAATTTTTCCGTTGCCTAGAATATCTGTGTTTATTGTATTATTGTTTATGCAGTGTCTGCCTTTCCTATTAGTTTCCCTCTGTCTACAGCTTCTCTCGCCTTTCTAATATTTCAGTCTCCTCTTGCTAATCCTTGTATATGCTTCAATATTCAGTTCTCACACTCACACTATTCTCAGCCATCCTCCTTTTGCCTCAGCCCCTTTTTCTGCATCTCCTCTTTGCTCTAGCCTGTTTCTATCTTTGCTCAGCCTCCTCCATTGTTTGGTTTAGATCAGTGTTTCTCAAGTTGTGGGTCGTGACCCAAACGTGGGTCGTGACAAGGGGCAGACTGGGTCGTGGGGCAAGTGCCCCCTGGCCTCTCTAATGCCTGGGACCCGCTGATGCATCTTACCTGCAGCAGCTGGTCCCAGGCGGTGCGGCCACCTCTGAATGTTCACAGGTGCCACCTGGGGCCCGCTGTATCAAGTAAAATACTCTGTAATTGCAAGATGGGGGGGGAGATAATCTGTAATGGGAAGGTGTGGGGATGGGAGTCAGTGACTGGCAGCAGCTCTGTACTTCCAACAACATGAACCTTTGTGCACAATGCACATCTCAGTGAAGCAAAAGGCTGTTGGGTAAGGGGGGACTCCCTATGTATATATGATTGTGTTTTTCTCTGTCCTTTTGTTAATCTGTCCTTTTACCTATTTATGCAGCCTTCTTTCTGAATATCTGGTATTCTTTCTGTTCATCTATACCTGTGTGTCCTTCTGTGTATTTTTCCATCTGTCCTTGTATCTATGTCTTACTCTCCATTTCTCCTCATCTCTCTCCTTTCTCCCTCTATCACTCTCTCCCTTTTACTCTATAAATCTCTCCTCTTCATTTCCTGCCTTCCTCCTGATGTGATAATCCCTGCAGAAAACTAGAATGTACACTGAGAATTCTCAGCAGAATCACACTCTGCTTCCTGATCCCAGCCTCCGTGCATACCAGGGACGTGCGGTGAGGTCAGTGGCTGGTGAGGCACTGGCTAGTATCAGAGCCAGATATACACAGGTTACATAGGTTCAGTACTCCCAGGATCTGGCTGCTCTCAGTGCTCCCCAGGATCTGGCAGCTCTCAGTGCTCCCCGGGTACTGGCTGCTCTCAGTGCTCCCCGGGTCATGGCTGCTCTCAGTGCTCCCCGGGTACTGGCTGCTCTCAGTGCTCCCCGGGTACTGGCTGCACTCAGTGCTCCCCGGGTACTGGCTGCTCTCTGTGCCCCATACACCTTTTATGGCAAATATCTTGCATATATGCCCTCTTAAATGGCACTCTAAAAATCGACTTGCATTGACTCCCGTTAGCAAGGATTGGTTAAAGAAATCTGTTAACGGTTTTGCTATTACATCACTGAGCTCTTTTAATAATTTAGGGTGGATCCCATCAGGCCCCATTGACTTATTTGTCTTTACTTTAGACAGCTGCTGTAGAACCTCCTCCTCTGTAAACTGATATGTAAATGTCTCGTTAGTGTTTCCTCCTAACTGAGGTCCCTTTCCTTCCTTTTCTTCTGCAAAGACTGAACAAAAATATTCAGTGAGGCAGTAAGCGAGACTTTTATCCTCTTCTACATACCTTCCTTCCTTTGTTTTTAATCTAACTAATCCTTGTTTTACTTTTCTTTTCTCGTTTATGTATCTAAAAAATGTTTTGTCCCCCTTTTTTACTGACTGAGCTATTTTCTCTTCTGCGTGTACTTTGGAAGCTCTTATAAATTGCTTTGCCTCTTTCTGCCTAATCTTATAGGTTTTCCTATCTTCTTCACTCTGAGTTGTTTTATAATTATTGAATGCTGTCTTTTTGTTCTTCACTATTTTGGCCACTTCTGCAGAGTACCACAGTGGTTTCTTCCCTTTTTTGTTTTTGCTAACAAGTCGAATGCAATTGCCTGTGGCCTTCAATAATGCTTCCTTTAAATAATCCCATTTCTCCTGGACTCCCTTTAAACTCCTCCAGTCTGATAATGACTCCTTCACACAAAGTCTCATTTTAGAAAAATCTGTTTTTTTAAAGTCTAAAACTTTTGTTTTTGTGTGGTGCGGCTCCATCCCTGTTCTTATATTAAACCATACTGACTGGTGATCACTAGATCCCAAATTTTCCCCTACAACAACGTCTGATACCAAACCTCCATTTGTGAGTATTAAATCCAATATGGCCTCTTTACGGGTCGGCTCCTCAACTACTTGTGTTAGAGATAATCCCAGTAGGGAGTTTAGAATATTTGTACTCCTGGTGCACCCAGCTGTTTTGGTTTTCCAGTTCACATCAGGAAGATTAAAGTCCCCCGTGATAATAACTTCCCCCTTCATTGCAGTTTTGGCTATTTCCTCAAACAGCAGATTATCTAGCTCTTCTACTTGTCCAGGGGGTCTATAGATCACACCTACACAAGCTACTGTATGATTGCCAAATGTTAGCGTAACCCAAACTGACTCTATGTTCACCTCGCTCACTTTTATTTGGTTTGTTTTTATGTTGTTTTTCACATACAGGGCCACTCCTCCTCCTTTCCTACCTTCTTTGTCTTTTCTATATAAAGAGTACCCCGATATTGTTATGTCCCAGTTATTTTTCTCACTGAACCATGTCTCAGTAACCGCCACTAAATCTACTTTTTCAGCTGCCATCATTGCCTCCAGTTCATTCATTTTATTGACTAAACTGTGAGCATTTATAGACACGACTCTGAGCTTGTCATTTTTTCCCCACATGTTGCTTGCACCCTCCGATTTAGTTTTGGGGGACAATCAGGCAGATTGTTTTTTACCCTTTTGTCCCCCCCTCCTAGTTTAAATCCTCTGTATGTTGCTGCTGCTTAAGATGGCCAGCACCAGTTAGAAAGGACAAGCGTGCCCCTGCAGAGGATGCACCATGTCCACGACGACCAGAAGCACAGCCTCCCGATACAGAGGCTGCTTACCCTCTTATCTGTGTCTGGGAGCGTCTGCCTGTCCTTTTTGACATGGTGAGTGATATATAGATTACAGATATACACAACTCTGATTCAACTCTGATTCAACTCTGATTCAGGTGTAGCAGTACTGGAGGAGGCTGCTCCCTCTAACAGCAGGGGGATCAGCCCACCAAGTAAGGGAGGGATAAAGAGGGCATGTAAGCCTAGACAGGTTGTGGTGGTAGGGGACTCTATTATTAAGAGAGTAGATAGGGTAATCTGTCGCGCTGATCGCCTTAACCGGACAGTTTGCTGTCTGCCGGGTGCCCGTGTTAGGCATGTGGTTGACAGAGTTGATAGATTATTGGGAGGGGCTGGAGATGACCCAGCTGTCATGGTCCATATTGGTACCAATGACAAAGTAAGAGGAAGATGGAAGGACCTGAAGAATGATTTCAGGGAATTAGGAAGTAAACTGAAGAAGAGGTCCTCCAAGGTAGTATTTTCTGAGATCCTACCTGTGCCACGTGCTACAGTGGAAAGGCAGCGGGAGATTAGGGAGGTCAATGCGTGGCTTAAAGCTTGGTGCAGGAAGGAGGGCTTTGGGTTTTTAGAGCACTGGGCTCATTTTGCACTGGGGTACAATCTGTATAGTTGTGATAGATTGCACCTGAATGGAAGAGGGTCTGCTGTGCTAGGGGAGAGGATGGTTAAAAGGTTGGAGGAGACTTTAAACTAGTGGAAGGGGGGAGGGATACAGTATCTTACAAAATGGAGACAGAGTAGATAGCGCAAGGGTTTCAGCTCAGGCTAAGGGGGGTGGAGCCAGGGGGGATGGGTAATGTCAGAACAGTGGAGGCATGTAATGTAAAGTCGCATTCAGCATGTGTGGGTAGAGACAACATTAAATGCATGCTTGCTAATGCAAGAAGCCTTAATAACAAGATGGGGGAACTAGAGGTAATAGCATACACTAAGCAATACGACATTATAGGAATAACAGAAACGTGGAGGGACGAAACGCATGACTGGGCTGTAAACTTAAACGGTTATACATTGTTTAGAAAGGATAGGAAACATAAGAAAGGGGGTGGAGTGTGTTTATATGTAAATCAGGATTTAAAGCCTATTATTACACAACTGGAAAGCGATGAGGGAAGTGTGGAATCCTTATGGGTAAATATTTCATTGGGGAATAAACAGGGAAGTCAACTATTGGTTGGCATATGCTATAAACCACCTAATATAGATAATGATGAGGAAGAACAACTGTTAGAGCAAATTAGGAAGGCTGCAGATCATGGTAGCACTTTAATTATTGGAGATTTTAATTACCCGGACATTAATTGGGATAGTGGGACTAGTAATTCAGCAAAGGGAATCCGGTTTCTGAACATTTTAAATGATACCTTCATGTCACAACTGGTAGAAACACCAACTAGAGAGGATAACTGTCTGGACCTGGTTATAACAAATAATGTGGATCTTTTCTCAAATATTAATGTAAAGGAACAGTTGGGAAACAGTGACCATAATATGGTGACTTTTGAAATCAACTCAAAAAAACACATTCATAAGGGGCATGCTAAAACATATAATTTTAAAAAGGCCAACTTTATTAAAATAAAGGAAGCTCTCAATGTCATTGACTGGCAGAAACTCTTTCACGGGAAAAACACTGAGGATAAGTGGAATATCTTTAAACTAACACTAGAAAAGTACACGTCTCAATATATTCCACTGGTTAATAAATATAAAAGAAACAGACTGAAACCAATGTGGGTTAGTAGGAAGGTAATTAAGGAAATGAAAAATAAAAAGAAAGCATTTAAAGCTTTTAAATCTGATAAATCTGAGGCATCCTATAAAGCAGCCAATAAAGCATGCCAATAAAGCATGTAAAAATGCGATTAGATGGGCTAAACTAGAAAATGAAAAAGAAATAGCCAAAGAGAGCAAGACCAACCCTAAAAGATTCTTTAGGTACATAAATTCCAAAAAACCTAAGAGTGAAAATGTAGGTTCACTAAAATCTGAGTCAGGGTTATTATTAACGGAAGATCAGGATAAGGCAGAAATTTTAAATGATTATTTTTCTTCAGTATTTATCAAAGAGAAACCTATAACAGGAGACATGCAATTCATTAATAAAAACTTACTAATACAAAGTGATTGGTTGACTCAGGACAAGGTTTTGCAGAAATTAAACAATGTGAATGTGAATAAAGCCCCAGGGCCAGATGGAATTCACCCGCGAGTACTGAGAGAGCTATGTGTTGAAATATGTAAACCTCTGTTCTTAATCTTTCAAGATTCTTTTCTTTCAGGAATAGTACCAGAGGATTGGAGAAAAGCTGACATCGTCCCTATATTTAAGAAAGGTTTAAAATTTGTGCCTGGGAATTATAGACCTGTGAGCTTAACATCTGTGGCTGGGAAAGTATTCGAGGGGTTACTAAGGGATAATATTCAGGAATTTATTGGGAGGTATAATGTTATTGGCAAAAATCAGCATGGTTTCATGAAACACAGATCATGTCAGACTAACCTAATTACGTTCTATGAGGAAGTAAGTAGAAGTATAGATCAGGGGGTCGCAGTGGATGTGACTTACTTAGATTTTGCCAAAGCTTTCGACACAGTTCCACACAAAAGGTTACTATTTAAATTAACAAAAATTGGTCTAGATGAAAATACTTGTTCTTGGATAGAAAACTGGCTAAAAGATAGGGTACAGAGAGTGGTCATAAATGGTACATTTTCAAGATGGACACCAGTGGTAAGCGGTGTCCCTCAGGGGTCTGTTATAGGACCAAAACTATTCAATTTATTTATAAATGACCTTGAGATAGGCATTGAAAGTCATGTATCAGTGTTTGCAGATGACACAAAACTAGGAAAAGTAATACAATGTGAGCAGGATGTTACTTCGCTGCAGAGGGATTTAGATAGATTGGGGGACTGGGCACTTAAATGGCAGATGAAATTTAATGTAGATAAATGCAAAGTTATGCACTTTGGAGTGAAGAACACACAAGTAATTTATACCCTAAATGGTACGGAGTTAGGGAAATCCAAGCAGGAGAAGGATTTGGGAATAATCATAGACTTCAAACTAAGTAACAATGTGCAATGTCAAACAGCAGCCGCCAAGGCAAGCAAAGTATTGGCATGCATTAAAAGGGGAGTTCACTCACGGGATGAAAACATAATTTTGCCTCTGTATAAATCAATGGTCAGGCCGCACCTTGAATATGCCGTGCAATTTTGGGCACCGGTCTTAAAAAAAGATATTATAGCGTTAGAAAAAGTGCAGAGACGGGCAACTAAATTAATAAGGGGAATGGAAGGGTTAAGTTATGAGGCAAGATTAACAAGCTTAAACCTGTTTAGTTTAGAGAAACGGCGCCTTAGAGGGGATCTGATAACCTTATATAAATATATACGGGGCCATTATCAACCATTGTCTGATAACCTATTCATTAACAGGACTATACATAGGACAAGGGGTCATCCATTTAGACTGGAAGAAAGAAAATTTAGCTTAAAGCATAGGAGGGGCTATTTTACGGTGAGAACAATAAAGCTGTGGAATTCTCTGCCTGTTGAGGTGGTTGGGTCAGAGTCTGTACAGACTTTTAAAAAACAACTGGATGACTTCCTGCAGACACAGAATATTAAGGGTTACAATATTTAATATGTGGGTAAAAGCTTCTTGATCCAAGGAGAAATCTGACTGCCATTCTGGGGTCAAGAAGGAATTTTTTCCCAGTATGTTGCATATTGGCAAGCATTTCAGACTGGGTTTTTTGCCTTCTTTTGGATCAACAGCAGTAGGTTATGTGGGAGAGGCTGAACCCGATGGACGCATGTCTTTTTTCAGCCTATGTAACTATGTAACTAGGTAACTCTGTTATAAAAAATTGGAGATATGCAGAACTCTGATTCAACTGTTATCTAGATTAAAGATTTCCAGAACTCTGGTATAACTCAGTGAGACACCCTGATAGCTGGCAGCCAGTGACAAGACACAGATTACAATTCCCAGAAACCACATATAAATCAGTGAGACCCCCTGATAGGACCCCCTGATAGCTGGCAACAGTGACAAGACACAGATTACAATTCCCAGATATCTGCTACAAGTCTGTGAGATCCCCTGATGGGTGGCAGTAACAAGACACAAATTACAATTCCCAGGAACCTCCTATAAATCAGTGAGACCCCCTGATGGGTGGCAGTCACAAGACACAGATTGCAATTCCCAGGAACCTCCTATAAATCAGTGAGACCCCCTGATGGGTGGCAGTGACAAGACACAGATTACAATTCCCAGAAACCACCTATAAATCAGTGAGACCCCCTGATAGGACACCCTGATAGCTGGCAACAGTGACAAGACACAGATTACAATTTCCAGATATCTGCTACAAGTCTGTGAGACCCCCTGATGGGTGGCAGTGACATGACACAGATTACAATTCCCAGGAACCTCCTATAAATCAGTGAGACCCCATGATGGGTGGCAGTTACAAGACACAGATTGCAATTCCCAGGAATCTCCTATAAATCAGTGAGACCCCCTGAGGGGTGCAGTGACAACACACAGATTACAATTCCCAGAAACCACCTATAAGTCAGTGAGACACCCTGATAGGACCCCCTGATAGCTGGAAACAGTGACAAGACACAGATTACAATTCCCAGCTATCTGCTACAAGTCTGTGAGACCCACTGATGTGTGGCAGTGACGACACAGGTTATAATTCCCAGATATCTGCTACAAGTCTGTGAGACCCCCCTGATGGGTGGCAGTGACAAGACACAGATTACAATTCCCAGGAACCTCCTATAAATCAGTGAGACCCCCTGATGGGTGGCAGTGACAAGACACAGATTACAATTCCCAGGAACCTCCTATAAATCAGTGAGACCCCCTGATGGGGTGGCAGTGACAAGACACAGATTGCAATTCCCAGAAACCACCTGTAAATCAGTGAGACCCCCTGATGGGTGGCAGTGACAAGACACAGATTACAATTCCCAGATATCTGCTACAAGTCTGTGAGACCCCCTGATGGGTGGCAGTTACAAGACACAGATTGCAATTCCCAGGAATCTCCTATAAATCAGTGAGACCCCCTGAGGGGTGCAGTGACAAGACACAGATTAAAATTCCCAGAAACCACCTATAAATCAGTGAGACCCCCTGATGGGTGGCAGTGACAAGACACAGATTACAATTCCCAGAAACCACCTATAAATCAGTGAGACCCCTGATAGGACCCCCTGATAGCTAGCAACAGTGACAAGACACAGATTACAATTCCCAGATATCTGCTACAAGTCTGTGAGAGCCCCTGATGGGTGGCAGTGACAAGACACAGATTACAATTCCCAGGAACCTCCTATAAATCAGTGAGACCCCCTGATGGGTGGAAGTGACAAGACACAGATTGCAAATCCCAGGAACCTCCTATAAATCAGTGAGACACCCTGATGGGTGGCAGTGACAAGACACAGATTAAAATTCCCAGAAACCACCTATAAATCAGTGAGACACCCTGATAGGACCTCCTGATAGCTGGAAACAGTGACAAGACACAGATTACAATTCCCAGCTGTCTGCTACAAGTCTGTGAGACCCCCTGATGGCAGTGACACAGGTTATAATTCCCAGCTATCTGCTACAAGTCTGTGAGACCCCCTGATGGTGGCAGTGACGACACAGGTTATAATTCCCAGATATCTGCTACAAGTCTGTGAGACCCCTGATGGTGGCAGTGATGACACAGGTTATAATTCCCAGATATCTGCTACAAGTCTGTGAGATCCCCTGATGGGTGGCAGTTACAAGACACAGATTGCAATTCCCAGGAATCTCCTATAAATCTGTGAGACCCCCTGAGGGGTGCAGTGACAAGACACAGATTACAATTCCCAGAAACCACCTATAAATCAGTGAGACACCCTGATAGGACCCCCTGATAGCTGGAAACAGTGACAAGACCCAGATTACAATTCCCAGATATCTGCTACAAGTCTGTGAGACCCCCTGATGTGTGGCAGTGACAACACAGGTTATAATTCCCAGATATCTGCTACAAATCTGTGAGATCCCCTGATGGGTGGCAGTAACAAGACACAAATTACAATTCCCAATTACAATTCCCAGGAACCTCCTATAAATCAGTGAGACCCCCTGATGGGTGGCAGTGACAAGACACAGATTACAATTCCCAGGAACCTCCTATAAATCAGTGAGACCCCCTGATGGGGTGGCAGTGACAAGACACAGATTGCAATTCCCAGAAACCACCTGTAAATCAGTGAGACCCCCTGATGGGTGGCAGTGACAATACACAGATTACAATTCCCAGCTGTCTGCTACAAGTCTGTGAGACCCCTTGATGGGTGGCAGTAACAAAACTCAAATTACAATTCCCAGGAACCTCCTATAAATCAGTGAGATCCCTGATGGGTGGCAGTGACAAGACACAGATTACAATTCCCAGGAACTCCTATAAATCAGTGAGACACCCCTGATGGGTGGCAGTGACAAGACACAAATTGCAATTCCCAGAAACCATCTGTAAGTCAGTGAGACCCCTGATGGGTGGCAGTGACAAGACACAGATTACAATTCCCAGATACCTATAAATCAGTGAGACCCCCTGATAGGACCCCCTGATAGCTAGCAACAGTGACAAGACACAGATTAGAATTCCCAGATATCTGCTACAAGTCTGTGAGACCCCCTGATGTGTGGCAGTGACAAGACACAGATTACAATTCCCAGGAACCTCCTATAAATCAGTGAGACCTCCTGATTGGTGGCAGTGACAAGACACAGATTGCAATTCCCAGGAACCTCCTATAAATCAGTGAGACCCCCTGATGGGTGGCAGTGACAAGACACAGATTACAATTCCCAGAAACCACCTATAAATCAGTGAGACTCCTGATAGGACCCCCTGATAGCTAGCAACAGTGACAAGACACAGATTACAATTCCCAGATATCTGCTACAAGTCTGTGAGACCCCCTTGATGGGTGGCAGTGACAAGACACAGATTACAATTCCCAGGAACCTCCTATAAATCAGTGAGACCCCCTGATGGGTGGCAGTGACAAGACACAGATTGCAATTCCCAGGAACCTCCTATAAATCAGTGAGACCCCTGATGGTGGCAGTGACAAGACACAGATTACAATTCCAGAAAAACCACCTATAAGTCAGTGAGACCCCCTGATAGGACCCCCTGATAGCTGGCAACAGTGACAAGACACAGATTTACCAATCCCAGATATCTGCTACAAGTCTGTGAGACCCCCTGATGTGTGGCAGTGACAACACAGGTTATAATTCCCAGATATCTGCTACAAATCTGTGAGATCCCCTGATGGGTGGCAGTAACAAGACACAAATTACAATTCCCAATTACAATTCCAGGAACCTCCTATAAATCAGTGAGACCCCCTGATGGGTGGCAGTGACAAGACACAGATTACATTCCCAGGAACCTCCTATAAATCAGTGAGACCCCCTGATGGGGTGGCAGTGACAAGACACAGATTGCAATTCCCAGAAACCACCTGTAAATCAGTGAGACCCCCTGATGGGTGGCAGTGACAATACACAGATTACAATTCCCAGCTGTCTGCTACAAGTCTGTGAGACCCCTTGATGGGTGGCAGTAACAAAACTCAAATTACAATTCCCAGGAACCTCCTATAAATCAGTGAGATCCCCGATGGGTGGCAGTGACAAGACACAGATTACAATTCCCAGGAACCTCCTATAAATCAGTGAGACACCCCTGATGGGGTGGCAGTGACAAGACACAAATTGCAATTCCCAGAAACCATCTGTAAGTCAGTGAGACCCCCTGATGGGTGGCAGTGACAAGACACAGATTACAATTCCCAGAAACCACCTATAAATCAGTGAGACCCCCTGATAGGACCCCCTGATAGCTAGCAACAGTGACAAGACACAGATTAGAATTCCCAGATATCTGCTACAAGTCTGTGAGACCCCCTGATGTGTGGCAGTGACAAGACACAGATTACAATTCCCAGGAACCTCCTATAAATCAGTGAGACCTCCTGATTGGTGGCAGTGACAAGACACAGATTGCAATTCCCAGGAACCTCCTATAAATCAGTGAGACCCCCTGATGGGTGGCAGTGACAAGACACAGATTACAATTCCCAGAAACCACCTATAAATCAGTGAGACTCCTGATAGGACCTGATAGCTAGCAACAGTGACAAGACACAGATTACAATTCCCAGATATCTGCTACAAGTCTGTGAGAACCCTTGATGGGTGGCAGTGACAAGACACAGATTACAATTCCCAGGAACCTCCTATAAATCAGTGAGACCCCCTGATGGGTGGCAGTGACAAGACACAGATTGCAATTCCCAGGAACCTCCTATAAATCAGTGAGACCCCCTGATGGGTGGCAGTGACAAGACACAGATTACAATTCCCAGAAACCACCAATAAGTCAGTGAGACCCCCTGATAGGACCCCCTGATAGCTGGCAACAGTGACAAGACACAGATTACAATTCCCAGATATCTGCTACAAGTCTGTGAGACCCCCTGATGGGTGGCAGTGACATGACACAGATTGCAATTCCCAAGGAATCTCCTATAAATCAGTGAGACCCCCTGAGGGGTGCAGTGACAAGACACAGATTAAAATTCCCAGAAACCACCTATAAATCAGTGAGACACCCTGATAGGACCTCCTGATAGCTGGAAACAGTGACAAGACACAGATTACAATTCCCAGCTGTCTGCTACAAGTCTGTGAGACCCCCTGATGGGTGGCAGTGACGACACAGGTTATAATTCCCAGCTATCTGCTACAAGTCTGTGAGACCCCCTGATGGGTGGCAGTGACGACACAGGTTATAATTCCCAGATATCTGCTACAAGTCTGTGAGACCCCTGATGGGTAGCAGTGATGACACAGGTTATAATTCCCAGATATCTGCTACAAGTCTGTGAGATCCCCTGATGGGTGGCAGTAACAAGACACAAATTACAATTCCCAGGAACCTCCTATAAATCAGTGAGACCCCCTGATGGGTGGCAGTGACAAGACACAGATTACAATTCCCAGGAACCTCCTATAAATCAGTGAGACCCCATGATGGGGTGGCAGTGACAAGACACAGATTGCAATTCCCAGAAACCACCTGTAAATCAGTGAGACCCCCTGATGGGTGGCAGTGACAAGACACAGATTACAATTCCCAGATATCTTCTAGAAGTGAGAACCCCCAATAGCTGCTGACTGTGAGAACACAAAGATTACAACAATTCCCAGATATTTTGTAGAAATGAGACCCCCACAATAGCTGCTGGCAGTGAGAACACACAGATTACAACAATTCCCAGATATCTTGTAGAAGTGAGACTCCCACAATAGCTGCTGGCAGTGAGAACACACACTAACAGAACAATCTCCTCTCAAAAAACACACACTGGGGCTGAGTGAAGCCTTATATAGTGTGCTGCGGGACTTAGCTCTGTGAGTCATGATTGGGCAAAATTTGCCCAATCAGGACTCTGAGCCGTGATTGGCATAGTCTTGCACCTGTCTTGCACCTGACCTGTGGTTAGGTGCAAGGCTGTAGCCAATTTCAAGCTTCAGGCCAGTGGAAAAGTGCATTGTGGTCCATTGTGGTGCATTGTGGGCGAACACGCGGCGAACACGCCGAAATGTTTGGAGGTCGACGAACAGCCGAATGGGCGATGTTCGAATCGAACTCCGAACAGATCGAACCGAACAGCCCATCCCTACTTGAGAGCAAGAGATGTTCAGGCAGAGAGTCCAGGAACCTGCATATTACATGCTGACTATAACATACATGCAGGACTTAAAGGGGCTGCCAGGGGTAGGAGCGTACAGATCCTGACAGTATCTCACAGAAGTGAGATACTAGTATCGGTATCACTGCATCCCTAGGTGTGACTATAAAATGCAAGCCCCTTTGACTAGCTGCTGTGTGTATATGCCACTGGGCCACCTGGGCCGGATCCAGACACAAGTTCCAGGAGGAGCATTCTACCAATTTTGGCTAAGAGGGGGGGTTCGGTTTGCAGTAACAGGGACAGGCAAAGCGGGCACCAGATCACAGGCTTCCCTCACAAACTCACTCTCTCCAGAACATTGTTGCACAGGGTCTGTCCTCCTGCTGCTTAGATGGCACCTAACAGACTCAATATTCTGTAGTCTGCATTATGGCACATGCAGCGGCATAGCGTGGCCTGTCAGCGCCCGGGGCAAGGCAAGAATTGTGTCCCCCCCCAACCTGTGGACATGGTAACACACCCTGATCCCTTTTTACCAGTAGAAGTATTGACCCTCTTACCCCACAAGCACATGTTCTGTATATTAACAAAATACTGATATAATAAAAAATTAAACACATATTCCCCCTCCACGCTACACCACTACTACCAGTCACTCTGTCCCAGTATACTCTAGTATAGGTCCACTCTCACACTATACCCAGTCACTCGATCCCAGTACCCCCTATCACTCTCTCCAACTACCCCAGTCACTCTCTCCCAGTACCCCCAGACACTCTCTGTCCCAGTACCCCCACTTTTTCCAGTACCCCAGTCACTCTCTCCCAGTACCCCCACTCAGTGGTGTAGCGTGGGTTGTGGGCGCTCGGGGCAAGGCAAGAATTGTGCGCGCCTCCAACCTGTGGACACGGTAACACACCCTGATTCCCTTCCACCAGTAGAGTATTGACCCCCGCTACCACACAAGCACATGTATTGTATAGACAAAATACTGATATAATAAAAAAAATGAAACACACATGCCCCCCACAATGTGCCACTGCTACCAGTCACCCTGTCCCAGTATACCCTAGTATAGTTCCACTCTCCGAGTACCCCCAGTCACACTCTCCCAGTACCCCCAGTCACACTCTCTCCCAGTACCCACCTTCTCACAGTAACCTCACCTTCTCCCAGTACCCCCACGTTCTCCCAGTACCCTAGTCCAGTACCCCCTTTCTCCCAGTACCCCAGTCGCTCTCTCTATCCAAGTACCCCCAGTCACTCTCTCCCCGAACCTCCAATAACCCTCTCCCTGTACCCCCAGTACCTCCTCTGTGTGTGTGTGTGTGTGTGTGTGTTGGTCACACTGCTCTGGTGTCACAGTTTTGCCTACCTTCATGGAGTTGCTGGTGGCCCAGGGGGAGCTGTCCAGGTGGCTTAGTGGGGACAGGATTTAAAATGTGCTGCAGGGGTGCAGGTGCCTCCCTCCCTCCTTCCTGTTCAGCAGCTGCAGGGCTGCCAGTGGCGGGGGACTGGCACAGGGCTTCAAGGGGGCCGACAAACGTGGTACAGGGTGTTCAGTCAAATAATGCTGCACTGCTTCATGTGACTCATGTCAGCGTTAAGGATGAGTCAGGACAGGACCAGAATTTTCTGTCCTGGTCCTCCCTTCCGGACGCTGAGTGCTAAGTCACTGCCGGCACTGCAAAACTGGCAGCTACCCATGCAAGGGCCTCTCGCGGACACCTTGCTGATCCCTGCTGGAAAATATTAGTGGTTCAAACTTCTTTTGAAATTTTGCGCCCCTAAGAAAATTGCGCCCCTAAGAAAATTGCGCCTGGCGCGACCGTCCCGAGGCCCCCCACGGTACGCCACTGGGCACATGCTCTGCCTCTCACTGAAAATAGGGGCACCACCAGAAATAAAAGGCCCAGACACCCACTGATACCCATGCGTAACAATATAACACAAAGATACAAACACATACATAGCTACTGTATATACAAATACACACTTACCATTTAGAGAAGTCGCTTTTTAGTCAGCATCACAGCTTCGGACCAGTTATGTCAATTAAAAATGTCATTTAGAACAAAAACAAAGTATTTTTATTAATAAACAGCAATTTCTAACAACATTTATTATAGTTTAGAGACACTTTGCTGGGACTTTTATTGTTTTGCACCTGATATACACCTGCACTCCCTGAATATATGGAGGAGCTCCTAAAAGAGGGACATCAGGAAAAAAGAGAGGCAGGGGGATATGGGACCAAAATAGGACAATTTGGAGATATGCACCCAGATACACACTCCTATACATACACAGCTGTATACGTTACCCAGACAAGCACGCACATACACACAAAAGGACAAATACATAGCTATGTACACACCCATATAAACACCAGATAAACACACTTACACAGATATACACACAGGCTTGGACATACAGTATACACACTATAGAGGTTTATAGATTTTGAGTTTATCCAACAAATAGCATTGCCAAGTCAACGCTAGAGGTTAGTTAAATGGACGCTAACCCCTTATCTTCTGAGCTATTTCATCCCCTTGTGCTTAGATAGTTTTGACCATTTTTTTTACTTATTATATTTTAAACCATATTCATATAAATTATGTTTTATAGTAGGACCCAGATTAATCATATACCATTATTTTTCAGGGAAATCAGCAGTTTTAAAATATGTCTCTCATTTGAAAGAAAGCAAAATGCTGTATGGCGACATTAAAGGCTTGATCTAACACGGCCTGATAGACAAAATCTGCACTTTGTTTCGAAGCCATTCCACATATTTTTTGGTTCAGGAGACTAATATTCAGGCTAACCACAACCAGCATTTTGATTCCCAAAACCACAGAGGGGTTACTTATGGTGTGAAGGCACTTGCTGCCACCAAAGGCACAATATTTTGGTGCACTGCCACTGACGCCTATACCAGATTCATATCATTTTAATATTGGACCACAGCCCTGCACTCTTCCACAATACCACAAAGGGGTTACGGTGTGAAGGCACTTGCTGCCACCAAAGGCACAATATTTGGGTGCACTGACGCCTCTATCAGATTCATATCATTTTAATATTGGACGGCAGGGTCCAACCCTGCACTCTTCCACAATACCACAGAGGGGTTACGGTGTGACGGCACTGTTGCCGACACTAAAGGCCCAATTTTAAAGCACCTATTGTTACTTTCATCTAAAGCTTGCATACGTTTCACAATAATTTAGCCAAAAAATCACTAAACTTGTTCTGCGTGTCCGAAAATGTCTCCTCTTTTCATACAGACTGCCGCCCCAAGCAGTTGTTTATGAATAGATTAAAGGAAAACCATTTACCGTCATTTGAAATGTCATTTTTTTGCTTTTAAATGTTTCTATACATCCTACAAATCCGCCACTTCACGGGCAGGTTATGGGGTCCTCCTAGGCACGATATTTGAAGGAATTTTTCGTTTTTATTCTTAACCTTTATTTCATGGAAAACTCACTGTTCCTATAAAAATGATTTTTTTTAAAACTTTTTGTCCTTGTTTCCTGTCCCCCAGGGCACTACCCGGATCCCCATACACCTTTTATGGCAAGATGGCCCTCTTGGAGGGCACTCTAAAAATCGAACTTTCGAGTCCCATTGACTTGCATTGAGTTCGGTTCGTGTTCGCGTTCAAACTCAAACTGTTGAAATTGTTCGAGTTCGAATGCGAACCGAAGACGGGGGTGTTCGGCTCATCACTACTCTCAAGACCTGGAGCCTCAGCTGTACTCCACCCTGTTTAATGAGGCCTGCATAAGAAGAAGCTACACCCTCAAGTCCATGCTTTCTCGTTGAAGACCTGCCTCCTGAATACCTGCTTCCATATGACTTTCCACTGTACCTTCACCATTGATCTATCTGGACGTTTCTAGCCTCAACCTACCGGTACCTTTATTTGCCCCTATGTGCCCCACTATCTTGAATCCCCCGTGTAGGCGTGTACCAGACCCCTTTGCTTGGTCTTTGACCACTCTGATTGACAACCGCCTAACTAGACCACCTGCTCTGGATTACAGACCACTCTATTGCCTGTTGTTTGCCTGATACTGTTGCCATATATATTATCTGTATTATTGTTAATACATAGGAAGGGCAGACACTGTATAGTTAATTATCCCCTGTGTCTTATTGCCTCTCTCGCCCCTTCTAGTATTATATTCTCCTCCTACTATTCCTTGTTTCTCCTGTCTCCTAACTACTCCTATATTCGGTTCTCCCTAACCCCAATTCCCACTACTTTCAGCCCTTCTTCTATTGCCTCTTTTCCTGCATCTCTTCTCTGCTCTAGTCTATTCCTTACTCGCCTAGCATCCTCCCATTGTTTGGTTCATATATCTCCTATCTATGTTCCTGTTTTACTCAAACCCTGTTGTTGCCCTGTAACTTGTCTGACTTTCAGTTCACTGCATCCTGGGCTCACACCAAACCCCGATGCAAACATGTCACAGCCAGACACGTGACTGTGTGTGTGCGTGTCATGAGCACCTCACCAGGTAGATGCCAAGTGGGGCCCTTTATAGAATACGTCTTTAAGGACTTTAGACAGGTCTGTGGTTTGCTGCATTATGCAGAACTTAGCACACACTATACATAGAAACAGAACAGGAATACAGATACAATAGGAGGCCCTGCACTGGGTAAAAGATCCTTACGCGGTCTTATGGATCTATACAGATTACGGGGTAGGGGGTGGACACCAGAATAGGACAGGAGTGTGCAAGAGACCACAATACAAGAATATCCAGCAACAAACACAGAATCCTGAACAACAAGGAGGTCTTTATTAACTGGCCCCTTATACAAAGTAAACTATGATGCTGGGAAAAAACATAGAGTCAGAATCAGGACTGTTAAATAGACAGACAAGGTCAGCAACAAGGGTAGTTCCTAGACAGGCCGGATCAGTAACAGGGCATCAGAAATACAGGTTTCAGGGAGCAGTCAAGGAGCATAAGCAAAAGTCATACACGTGTTATCATATACAGGGTACAGGGAGCAGACAAGATAGTAATCCAGAAACAAAAGCCAAAGTCATACACAGGTTGCCCTTCCAAGCGGTGGCTGCCTTTAACCCCTTAGGGGCTGGATTGCGATTCAGTGCCAACAGGAATACTTTTATTAGTATACCTGTATTTCAAAAAACCAAAGAAGTTACAGGTGTGAATATTGGTATTTATAATCTTTTTGAAAAAATAAAAAAACACGGGCCATATTACATACTTGGTGCTAACTTAACCAGAGCTGTTGTAAACTTCCCAGAGCCATTATAGCCTATGGAGGTTTTAAGTTTACAACAGCCCTGGTTAAGTTAGCACCAAATATGTAACATGGCCCCACATGCTTTAACATTTTCCAAAGAACGAAAGTGGGGGTGGGGGGGTTAAATATTTTACACGGGATACCTATATCTCAAAACGTCTGAAGATGTTACAGGTGTGAAAATAGTTATTTACAACCTTTTTGAAAAATAAAAAACACTTATTTTACCATTTTCCAAAATTTGAAAGGTGGGTGGGTGAATAAAAAGGGGGGGGTGTGTGTGTGTGTGAATATTTTAAACAGGATACCTATATGTCAAAAACAGAAGATGTTACAGATTTAAAAATTGGTATTTAGCTTAAATCTTCTACCCAGTAGATAGTATCGTAACGTCTCCAACGCCCATTTGATTGCCAAACACTGTTTTTTCACCACAGAGCATCTTTGTTCGTGCACATTCAGTTTTCTGCTTAAACACATGACAGGATGTTCTTCACTCCCCTGTATTTGAGACAAGACGGCTCCTAGACCTACATCAGAGGCATCAGTTTGTACCAAAAATTCTCTCGTGAAATCAGGAGTGACCAAGACTGGGTCGTCACACAATGCCAACTTAAACCCATTAAATGCCTGCTTGACCTCAGGGTTTCATTTTATCATTACGTAATTTTTAGACTTAGTTAGCTCTGTTAAAGGATTAGCAACCTAGATATAAACTAGATATGTAAACTAGATATTCAGCTTCTTCCAATCCTAAAAATTACTAAGTACAGTTGGCAGTTAGGCCGGCAGCCTGGATAGAATCTATCACAGCCTGAACATGGGGTAAGTGTGTTTCCCAGTCCACACTATGAATCACCACATCATCAAGGTTGGCTGATGCATATTCCCTAGGAAGCCAAAGGATTATAGCCATCATCCTCTGAAACATAGAAGGGGTACCATGTAACCCAAACAACAAAACCGTATACTGGAATAAGCCCTTTGGTGTAGAAAAAGCTGTTCTTTCCTTGGCCCTTTCCGGCAGGGGGACCTGCCAGTAACCTTTTGTTAAGTCTAAAGTACTTAAATATCTGGAACCTCCTAATCTCTCTATCAATTCATCAACGTGAGGCATGGGGTATGCATCAAATTTAGAAATTTCATTTAATATACGAAAGTCACTGCAGAATCATATTTCACCATTTGCTTTGGGCACTAAAACTGGGATTGTTCCACTCACTGAGTGAAACCTCAATAACCCCCAAGTCTAACATCTTCTTTACTTCTGCATTAACGGCCTCTCTTCTGGCCTGTAAGGCTTCAAGTTAATCTTTTTCCCAGGCTTGGTGATAATTTCATGTTTAATGATATGTGTTTTCCCTGGGACTGGGGAGAAGACATCTGATGAGGCATGAGAGTGTCTGCAATGTGTAACTCAGGTTCAGTCTCAATTAGTCTGTGAATACATTCCCTGTGCATCATCATCACTTCGCTCTTTATCCAAGGCTCCAGTACATTTATATGGTAAATTTGTTTTGGCTTCCTCCTGCCTGGTTGTCTTACTTTGCAATTTACCTCACTGACCTGTTCAATTATTTCATATGGTCCTTGCCAGCTTGCAAGGAACTTACATTTGACCATAGGAATTAGTACTAGAACTCTGTCCCCAAGATGGAAATCTCTTACCTTGGTGTTTCTATTATAAATTACTTCCTGGACTTTCTGGTCTTTTTTCATATTTTCCTTTACAACTGGCATTATGGATTCCATACACTCCTGCATTTTGCACAACATGTTCAATAATACTGCTGAGAGAGGTGGGTTCCTGCTCCAATGTTTCTTTAGCGATAAATAATATACCTCTGGGGTGTCTACCATATAACAAATCAAAGGGTGAGAACCCTGTGGAAGACTGAGGTACTTCTGTAATGGAGAACATAAGATACGGCAATAAACAATCCCAATTTTTCCATCTTTGTCTATCGTTTTTCATAACATGGACCTAAGTGTTTTATTAAACCTTACAACCAAACCCTCAGTCTGGGGGTGGTGAACTGATGTTCTCGGCTGCTTAATTTTCAAGAGTTTACATAATTCCTTCATTATGTGTGACATAAAAGGGGTCTCTTGGTCGGTAAGGATTTCCTTTGGTATGTCCACCATGCTAAACATTATCATTAACTCCTTAGCAATAATTTTGGATGAGGAGTTAAGTAATGGTATTGCTTCAGGGTACCGGGTGGCGTAATCAAGTATAACTAAGATATATTGGTGCCCCCTAGCAGACTTATGTAATAGTCCTACCAAATCCATCGCAATCCGTTCAAAAGGAATCTCTATAACGGGTAACGGAATTAGTGGGTTACGAAAACCTTTACATGGTGCTTTCCTGACATTTTCGGACATAATTTACAGAATCTCTCAATTTCTTGGGGACCAACAACTGCTTCACTTCTTTAATCCCCTTTTTTCCCACCCTATAAAGCAAATTATGTTTCATTTTAAAATATGGAAAACACAAAGGGTTATTAGGATCTGTGATAGTGTCTTCTATCATCTGTACGTTTTATCGTGCAGCTGTTAAACTTGGGTCTTCCCACTGGACAGTATGAAAGTTACCAGGGCTAATCTAGAGATCCCGAAATTGTACATCTGTTACAGGAGCATCAGTGTCTTCAGAGGGTTCCTCCTCATTACCCATACAAATGAGCAGTAACTCTTTTTCACTGACAGTCTTTAAATCAACATTAGAAAAAGGAAAAATGTTATCCCCGTCCAGTACCTCCTGACCTTTTAGTGATCTGTTCCATACTTGAAAAAAATATGGAAAGTCTCTGCCTATTACCATATCATGTGGTAAAACAGGTACTACGTCCACCCGACATTTAACTGTTCCAATATCAGTGATAGAAATGTTAACTTCAGCTGCGGGGTATGAGTGAGTGTCACCATGTACACATTTAATATCAAGCAATTGCATTGTATCCAAAATGTCAGGTGTAAGAACATATAGTCAGATTGGGTTACGCTAACATTTGGCAATCATACAGTAGCTCGTGTAGGTGTGATCTATAGACCCCCTGGACAAGTAGAAGAGCTAGATAATCTGCTGCTTGAGGAAATAGCCAAAATGGCAATGAAGGGGGAAGTTATTATCATGGGGGACTTTAATCTTCCTGATGTGAACTGGAAAACCAAAACAGCTGGATGCACCAGGAGTACAAATATTCTAAACTCCCTACTGGGATTATCTCTAACACAAGTAGTTGAGGAGCCGACCCGTAAAGAGGCCATATTGGATTTAATACTCACAAATGGAGGTTTGGTATCGGACGTTGTTGTAGGGGAAAATTTGGGATCTAGTGATCACCAGTCAGTATGGTTTAATATAAGAACAGGGATGGAGCCGCACCATACAAAAACAAAAGTTTTAGACTTTAAAAAAACAGATTTTTCTAAAATGAGACTTTGTGTGAAGGAGTCATTATCAGACTGGAGGAGTTTAAAGGGAGTCCAGGAGAAATGGGATTATTTAAAGGAAGCATTATTGAAGGCCACAGGCAATTGCATTCGACTTGTTAGCAAAAACAAAAAAGGGAAGAAACCACTGTGGTACTCTGCAGAAGTGGCCAAAATAGTGAAGAACAAAAAGACAGCATTCAATAATTATAAAACAACTCAGAGTGAAGAAGATAGGCAAACCTATAAGATTAGGCAGAAAGAGGCAAAGCAATTTATAAGAGCTTCCAAAGTACACGCAGAAGAGAAAATAGCTCAGTCAGTAAAAAAGGGGGACAAAACATTTTTTAGATACATAAACGAGAAAAGAAAAGTAAAACAAGGATTAGTTAGATTAAAAACAAAGGAAGGAAGGTATGTAGAAGAGGATAAAAGTCTCGCTGACTGCCTCAATGAATATTTTTGTTCAGTCTTTGCAGAAGAAAAGGAAGGAAAGGGACCTCAGTTAGGAGGAAACACTAACGAGACAATTACATATCAGTTTAAAGAGGAGGAGGTTCTACAGCAGCTGTCTAAAGTAAAGACAAATAAGTCAATGGGGCCTGATGGGATCCACCCTAAATTATTAAAAGAGCTCAGTGATGTAATAGCAAAACCGTTAACAGATTTATTTAACCAATCCTTGCTAACGGGAGTCGTCCCAGAAGACTGGAAATTAGCAAATGTTGTGCCCATTCACAAGAAGGGTAGTAGGGAGGAATCTGGGAACTATAGGCCAGTTAGTTTTACGTCAGTAGTGGGGAAATTAATGGAAACCATGTTAAAGGAAAGGATTGTTGACCATCTAAAAACACATAGATTACAGGATCAGAAACAACATGGGTTTACCTCAGGGAGATCATGCCAAACTAATCTTATTGATTTTTTTGATTGGGTAACAAAAATAATAGACACAGGTGGTGCAGTAGACATTGCTTATTTAGATTTCAGTAAGGCTTTTGATACTGTTCCGCATAGAAGGCTTATCAATAAATTTCAATCTTTGAGCTTGGATTCCAATATTGTTGAATGGATTAGGCAGTGGCTGAGTGACAGGCAACAGAGGGTTGTGGTAAATGGAGTTTATTCGGCGCAAGGTCTTGTTACCAGTGGGGTACCTCAGGGGTCAGTACTTGGACCCATTCTCTTTAATATTTTTATTAGTGATATTGCAGAAGGTATTAATGGAAAAGTATGTCTTTTTGCTGATGACACAAAGATTTGCAACAGGGTTGACGTTCCTGGAGGGATCAGCCAAATGACAAATGATTTAGGTAAACTAAAAAAATGGTCGGAACTGTGGCAATTGAGTTTTAATGTGGATAAGTGCAAGATAATGCACCTGGGACGTAAAAACCCAAGGGCTGAATATAGAATATTTGATACAGTCCTAACCTCAACATCTGAGGAAAGGGATTTAGGGGTTATTATTGCAGAGGATCTAAAGGTAAGTAGTCAATGTAATAGAGCAGCAGGAAATGCTAGCAGAATGCTTGGTTGTGTAGGGAGATGTATTAGCAGTAGGAAAAGGGAAGTGCTCATGCCACTGTACAGAGCACTGGTGAGACCTCACTTGGAGTACTGTGTGCAGTACTGGAGACCGTATCTCCAGAAGGATATAGACATCTTAGAGAGAGTTCAGAGAAGGGCTACTAAAATGGTGTACGGCTTGAAGGAGAAAAGTTACCAGGAAAGGCTTAATGATCTTAACATGTACAGCTTGGAAAAAAGACGAGACAGAGGAGATATGATAGAAACATTTAAATACGTAAAGGGAATCCACAAGGTAGAGGAAGGGAGTATATTTAAAAGGAAACAAAGTAGCAAAACAAGAGGACATAGTCTTAGATTAGAGGGGCAAAGGTTTAAAAGTAACATCAGAAAGCATTATTTTACTGAGAGGGTGGTGGATACATGGAACACTCTTCCAGTTGAAGTGGTAGAGGCCAAAACAGTAATTGAATTTAAGCAGGCATGGGATAGGCATACGGCTATCCTAAACAAAAGATAAATCCAGGTAAAGTATCCATGTAATTGGGCAGACTAGATGGGCCGAAAGGTTCTTATCTGCCGACATTTTTCTATGTTTCTATGTTTCTAAGCAAATCACTTTTTACCAACGTAACCTCGCTTCCAGAATCGATGAGAGCTTGTACCTTTGTACCTTCAACCCATACAGTCCTTAAATAATTGTTAAACATAGTCACTCCAGACAACTGGGTGCAGGTCAATACTGTATTTTGTCTGCCCCGGATTCCCATACTGCACTCCCTGGGTTCTTCAATCTGGGGACAGTTACGTGCAAAATGTCCAAGTTTCTGACACTTAACGCAGCTTACTTGTCTTCCATCTTGTCTTGGATTCTGGGGTGAAAATCTGGGAAGCCATTTCTCATCATGCCCCAACCTCTGTACAGGGTTCCGTCCTCCTGCTGGTCCATTTTTCCTGTTAGGATGCCTTGAATTAGGTTGAGGATCAGTGCTGTGCAAGTCTTTAGCAGTCAAATATCTCTCAATCAAACACATACTTTGATCAGGGACTTTAGGGTCTCCTTGGCTGACCTACGGCCGAAGTCCTGATGGCAGACTCCTGAGGTAGTGATGACTATAATCTCCACAACTCTAGCAGCTGAGTTATGCTCAGGCTGTAAACTTTTCTGAGCCAGTCTCAGCAAGTCATACATCTGCATTTGTGGAGCTTTACTCCCCTTAAAAGTCCATTTATGGAACCTTTGGGCCCGAATTGCTGGTGAAACTCCAAGGAGAGTTAAAATTTCATTTTTCAGCTGGTCATAATCCTGGGCCTGGATGTGAGACAAATCCTCATAGGCCTTCTGGGCTTCTCCACACAGACATGGGGCTAGCAGCCTTGCCTATTGTTCCTCTAACCACATCTCTCTAGTAGCAACCCTTTCAAAGGTTGTGAGGTATGCCTCCACATCATCTGTTTCTGTCATCTTGTGCATAATTTTTTTTATCTTAATATGTTGTCCATTATCCTTTGTTTGGGTAACAGCAGGAGGTGACTGTACATGTTGCAGGATATTTGGTAGCGCAGCTCTGTCTTCCCTCTGAGCCTCCAGTGTACTGCCAAATTGAGCAGCCAGCAAGAAGTTAGTCTCCTGTTGGACTGCAGTAGCCTGCACCAAGGCCTTCACTAGATCCTCCATCTTTCATGCAAACTAGAGATGTGCAATTCGTTTCATTCCAAATTGAAAGTCAAGTGAAATTCACCATTTTCGTATTTCGGAAGCATTTTGATAACTAAATATCAGCCATCCGAAAATTTCAGATCGATCCGAAATTTCGGCGTGATTTGGATCGGTGATTTGGATCGGTGATTCGGATCGTTTTGCCACTTCAGATCATTTCGGGTAATTCTGATCAGTTGGTCTTTCATTTTTTGGAGAGGCGCTTCCCAGCAGTGTGTGGATTCATATGCTGCATTGAAACCTATGGGTTAAAAAGCCTTGTTTCTTTAAAAAAAGTTAGGAAACCTAAAATTTCACCCCAAAAATGCCTAAAAAAACCCTAGAAAAATAAATAATAGGGATGTGCGTTTCGGGTTTTGGAATTTCGGAATTTTCACGAAATTTCCCGATTCGTGTCTTCGGATGTGGCCGAATTTCCGAAATTTTTTTGATCCGAAAACGGCAGATCCGAAATGTTTTCCGAGCCGAATCGAAAATTTTTCGGATTTTTCGAATGGACTTGAAATGTGTCAAATCAAAATTTATTTTCCCTCTATTCATGATTTCGGTTCCATTCGGGATTTCGGTTCCATTTCGGTAATTCTGGACATCGTATATTTAACTATTATCGGTTATATCGCTGATTCTGTAAATTTTGTATTTGTAAATGCGTATCACTTTTTTTTTGTTTCCAAAGATAAGAATTTGCGTAATTGGGTCGGATCCGATTCGTCCGCGGGTCGCGCATGCACGCGCGGATGTCGTAACTTTATTGAGCCAGTTTTTTGACAACTTTTTGGACAAAATATTGTTTTTATTATTCCTCATCATGGCCGCTGCAAGAGACGAGTGCCGTTCAGAGGACACCTCCTCATCGTCTTGCAATGAACCACCACCACCTAGAAAG
Source organism: Leptobrachium leishanense (assembly GCA_009667805.1). Classification (NCBI taxonomy): domain Eukaryota; kingdom Metazoa; phylum Chordata; class Amphibia; order Anura; family Megophryidae; genus Leptobrachium; species Leptobrachium leishanense. The sequence goes on from CM019065.1 coordinate 278,535,169, forward strand.
AAGCGGGCCAGCAACATGGCATTTGAGGAGATGCTCGAGCTGGTCCGGATCTTTGATCGTAAGGATTACGATTGCCGTAGGGGCCCTTACGACAGAAAGACTAACGCTAGAAAGGATCGTATCCTAGATAAGCTACGCACCACCATCCTTGAGCTGTTCAGGAAGGACCGGACGAAGGACCAGCTCCGGAAACGCTGGTCTGATCTGAAGGCACGCGAGGAGGAGCAGCTGAGACACATCCGTCGCGTCATAGCGAAACGTAAGTGTCATGTTATATTGTAAAGCGCTGCGCAAACTGTTGGCGCTATATAAATCCTGTATAATAATAATAATGTGCTTGCATGTGCTAATGTGCACAGAAATACGTTGATTTATCTAGTCTTTTTTCATGCAATGTGATTGTGTATAGCTTTGCGTTTTCACGACTCGTCATACATGCATTTTTGCCATAGCTCTTCCTTTTTGTGATTTTACGTATTCGTGAAAATTGTGACATTTGATGTATGTAGATGAAGTTACAATGCTGGATTTCTTTTGGCACTGTGTGTATAGTCTGTAGTGTGCTGGGGGGGAGGATGTTGTGATTGAGTGATGCATACGAGATGACCCGCAGCTTGCCCAATATTGGCTCCCATCTGCGCATCAACAAAAATCTCTGCGTCTTTGCTAAGTGGTAGGATGGGACATGTAGTTCTTCTGAAAGTGCATCCAAACAGAGCCGCGTTCAATACATCCTCAGCAGCTGCTGCAGCAGTGTCATTGAATGCTTTAGATGCAAATTTCAAAACAAAATGGCGGATTTCTGTTGTTTCTGCAATATCCAGTTTTATTCGCAGAAACTGAAAGTGAAACTGAGGCTGAGGCATCTATAAAATAACTAAAAGCAGTCACACAATGCACTTTGTACGCACAGAACACAAATAATATTTTTTATTGAATAAACGTAATGTTTACCTCTGAAAAAAATATATAATTGAACGGTAATATATGTCTATGTGCATGGGAAATAAATAAATATTTTGTGACTTTAGAACTATGAGATGGGAGTAGTGGTGGGTCAAGCTGGTAGTGGGGTAGTGGAGGGGTGTCGCAATACTTTCGGCAATATATTGTATAGATATACCATTTTTTCCAGTCTGCATTATTTACGTGTTATTTTTGGGATTTGGCAGAAGACAGGAAGAAGGCAGCAGCATCTGCCCCGGCGGGCACCAGTGCCCCAGTGGAGGAGGAGGAGGAGCCACGGGCGTCCACCAGCGCTGGTATATACTGTTTGATTTTGCAACGACTTTTGGTCAAAAACAGAAACATTTTTTGTTTACTGTATTTTAATTTAATTTTTTTATGTATAGCACAAGAGGAGCAGGAAGAGGAAGAGGAGGAGCAGGAGGAGGGCCATGATGGAGAGAGGGAGCCGGAGCCGCAGCAGGAGGCCGCCAGTCCAGGTTTTTTTTTTTTACTGTTGTATTTTGCATCGACTTTTGTTCAAAAAAAAATCAGTTTTGTTGTTTACTGTATTTTTTATTTCTTTAATTTCTTAGATATAGCACCGGATATGCTGACGGTGGTGGTGGGGGAGGAGTCAGAGGAGGAGTCGGAGCCTCAGGAGGCCGCCAGCACTGGTATATACTACTGTTATATTTTTTCAAGACTTTCAGTCAAAAATAGAAACCTGCTTTACTTACTGTATTTTCCTTCTTTCATTTATTGGATATATAGAAGGAGAAGCCAGACCAACCAATCGGGAGGCGATTGGCGAGCTACGCCTGGCAGTTTCAACACTTGATGCCATCCAGGAACTGCTCCAGCAATTGCGGGAGCACCTAAAAAATACTGCGGACATCCTGGAGCGGCAGTGAGACATACCAGTGGCAGCCTCCTCCCGAAATCTGCAGGTTCCCTGAAGATGAGGCCGGACCGGACACGAGCAAGGAGTATTGTGATATCACAGATGTGCCTCAGCTGCTCCTGCTCGCCTGCTTTGAGGTCGGACCAGCGTTTTCGGATCTGGTCCTTCGTCCGGTCTTTCCCAAACACCTCCAGGATGGTGGTGCGTAGCTTGTCAACGATACGATCCTTTCTAGAATTATTCTTCCTGCTGTAAGGGCCCTTACGGCAGTCATAATCTTTGTAATCAAAGATGCGGACCAGCTCCAACATCTCCTCAAATGCCAGTAATTCTCAAGTGAACCAATATTCTGAACAAGATGTTCGCCTGGCTTACAATGGCGGCCATCTTCCAGTCTATGTTTGTTTGTGTTGTTTGTGCCCCTGTTGGGCAGTTTGCCATCCTTGGCATGTTCCCTTCCCCATGTTGTAAATAAATTTTCTATTTTTTCTATATTTTCCTGTTTGTGTGCGTTGCTTTTCCTTACTTAATAAGTTAATATGTATTGATTGGTTTCCACACTGTTAAAATTATATGTACATAAATTTATTGACATTTCTATGGACCCTTTGTCATAAATTTGTCAACATATTTGTGGCCATGAATGTGACTGTGCACATTCTACACTGCCTGACTGGCCAAAAAATGTCACACACTAACACAACCTTGTTGTACTGCCTTGAGATTTGATTACCGACGTGGCCTGGTTTTGTTAAGCTTAGGCGATGTCACAACAACACGGATTTTTGTCCACAGTCACATTCATTGCATAACCAAGAATTTATCAAAAAATATTGATGGCAGCACTGCGTGAAGTCTTCTCCAACACAACCCAAAGATCCTTAGTGCGGCTCAGGTCTAGTTTATTTGTCCCTGTTTGCAGCTTCACGCAACACCTCCTCCCAGAAATGAGCTCTCTCCCACCGCTGCCCGCTAAGACGCTGCCCGCCAACATGGTCACGTCTTTGCAGAATCGACAGCGTGGGGGAACGGCAGCTGCCGACAGTCCCAAGACCTCGTCACAATGAAGTCAGTTCTGGAGTTAACCCCTAACTGCGACCAATGGTGGAGATAGGGGGTTCATTGGAACCCCCTATCTCCCGATCCGTGGCAGCTAGGGGTTAAAGTTTGGGATTGTTGGATCGGCCAGAGCATGGCCGTTCCAATGATACCAAACACGAATGTGAAAAAAGTTTGTAAAAAAAAACAAAATTAAAAATAAAAATAAAAAAAATATTTAAAAAAAAGTTATAAAAAAAAAAAATTAACAAGTTTTTTTTTTTTTTGGTTGTTAATGCAGCAATATTGTTCCCATTTCAATTATAATGTGAACAATGATGCTGCACTAACGATTTTTGTATGCGGTGCGTTTGTTAAAAATCATGTAATTTTCCCCAAAAAAAATGTAACGAGACCCCATCTCTAATTTTTTTAACAAGCGCACCCCATACAAAATACAACCGCAATTGTTCGCATTTTAAAATGTGAAAAAAAAACACTTTACACATTGTAAATTATTGAAAAATCATATTTTATTGCATTTTTTGTTATAATATACAGACAGGTCATGACGTATACATATAATAATGACATATTATGAATCTGCCGAGTCTGACGGAAAGAACGATATATAATATGTCTGGGTCATATACTAAAATAAGCTTCAAAACACGTTTAAACAAGATGAGCGAAACAGGTAAAAATGACCTCAGCATCAGCACAGGGGCGGGAAAATCCTCAGCAGCGAAAGGGTTAATTGAAAAAAAAAACACGATAGAATCGCCAGAATTATCGTATCGACAGAATGAATTATCGGATCCGAAAAACAAACCAAAAATTTATTTAAAAAAAATATATAAAGTATAAAAAAGTAAACCATAGTAGTTTACATCAAAACGAATAGAGTTAGACAGCTTTTGAAACGAGGAGAACAGACGTTCTGAAAAAACGAAAATTTCCGAAATCACGAAAAGCCGATACAAAAAACGAGCAAAGTGACAGGAAAATACGAAAAATGGTCGATATTCCGAAAAATAAATGTACCCGAAAAACGAGTCGAGCCGAACCGAATCGAAACAGAAATCGGTCGAAACGAGCCGAATCGAAAATTTTTAAAATCCGAAAAATCGAACCGAATCGAATCGAAAAAAAAATCAGTGCACAAGCCTAATAAATAAGTAAAGAAACTTTCATTCTATTGGTACTAGTATTCTACTTCCCATTCTTAAATAAGCAATAAAAAACGATATAACTCTTAAAAAACGAAAAACCAACTGATCCGAATCACCCAAATCGCCGAAATGATCTGACTCATGAAAACGATAAGAATCACTGAATCACCGATCCGAAACGAACTGAAACAAAAAACTGTCCGAAATGACCCGAAATGAAAAAAAAGACCAGAAAACCCCCCAAAATTAAACAAACTAAAAAGTCATGCACATTCCTAATGCAAACAGCTTCACAGTAAAGTCCTCTATCAGCAGCTTCCAGAGAAAACTTTTAAACCCACAGACCTTTCAGTGTTGTGCCCGCATCCTCCACCATCTTGTAATACAGCAATCACTCGGGATACTTGCCAACGAATGGAGTAAAAAAAGAAACAAAAAACAATACGCCTTATAAGTGTCAAAATTGAAACGCTGTTTGTAAAAAAAACTACTGAATGAAAATGCCTGGAATTTACATATAATGTCCTATTAATGATAATAAAAAGGTATGTTACAAAAAAGAAAACACGCTTTAAAAAAAACCAGAAAAAATATTTTGCTGAAAAAATCCCGAAAAATGCCTAATAGATCTTAAAAAAATTAAATAAATAAAGATACTTCTTGCTGCAGATTAAAATAATAAGGGTTTTTATTAGATATTGAATAAAAACAGGAATATTTTTAACATTTAAGCTTACGGGGTTCACCTGAATAAACCTGCCGAATGAAAACACCGAACAGCAGAGCACTTCGGCAACTTTTCACTGCTGTGCGGTGTTCTCTGAATAGATTAACCATTGCTTCTCTATGAGAGATTTCACTGCCATCGAACAGGCACCGTCGTTGCTGGCAGTTCACCAAAATTTGGAGAACTGCCTGCTCTTTGAATAGTCGAATGGCCCCGAAATGTCACCGTACGGGGAAATTCCCCATTCGGTGACAATTTGGGGCCAGATCAGCTCTCTCTGAATAACCCCTATAGTGCACATTACATTAAAAATGGGATGGACTGAAGTGGTCATAGTGGACCTGGAAAAAAATGAGACACTGATTGTCTGGAGTTGACATTATAGACATTATAGGGTTATTCAAAGAGCACCGAAATTCCACAGGCATTTCAGTGCTCTGTCGTTCCTTGCACTTCGGGGTAATCAAATTCCCAGACTCTGCGGTGAATTCAGCCTTCACTGCAGGGTCCTGGAAGTGCAGGGAAAATTCACTGAAAGCGTCTGAAAAACCACCGCAGAACTGCGTAAAAAAAGCCGAACGCACCCAACGATCTGCCACAAAGAAAGCTGAGCGCCTCCGGACAAAGCCGACGATCTGCCGAACAGAGTGCTGACCAGCTGCTGGAAAAAGCTTTTTTGTCAGCGAAAAAGCTGACAACCCGACGACCGGGGTAAAATAAAATAAAAAAATAAGAAATCTTAAAAAAATAATAATAAAGAGACGTTTTGCTGCAGGTTAAATATTTAATAAATATTCAATAAAAACAGGAATATTTTTTACATTGAAACCTATGGGATTCACCTGATTAAACCTGCCGAATGAAACCACTGAACATCAGGGCATTTCATTGACATTTTAGTGCGGTTTGGTGTTCTCTGAATAGATTAACCATTACTTCTTAATGGGGAATTTTAGAGCCGTCTAACAGCACCGTATTCTGCTGGCAATTTGCTAATATTTGGAAAATTGACAGCTTTTGAATAGCCGAATGGCCACGAAATTGCACTGTACGGGGAAATTTACAGTTCGGTGCAATTTTGGGGCCAGTTCGGCTCTCTTTGAATAACCCTGTATGGATTAAAAGTAAATGTAAACCTTTTGCTACATAATTCTTTAAATAAGTAATAAAAATCATTGCAAGGTGATAATTCTATTTCTTTGCAATATTTTAATTCTGTTACATTTCATTTATATAACCCAGTCAAGGAATAGTTGAAAATAACAATGCAAAGAATAGATGCATAGAAAATGTATTAGACTGTGCCAAATGTGACACCTAGTGGCTAATCTTGTGGACAATAGTCCATAAAAAGAGAAAGTTGTTTCATTTCGTATTGTGCCTGGCTTTTTCTTTACGCCAAGCCCAAACACTCTAGTGCCAGTGTATAAATGCTGTAAAGCAAGAATGCTTTCAAAAATAAAAGTGTTGATAGTTCTTTTTTTTTATCAGTTATCAAAATGGAATGTGAATATACAGAAGAGAAATCCAAATCAAATCAATTTTCAGTGTGACCACCCTTTACCTGCAAAACAGCATCAATTCATAGGGGCACTTGCAAAAAGTTTTTGAAGAACTCAGCAGGTAGCTTGTTCAAAACATCTTGTAGAACTAGCCACAGGTTTTCTGTGGATATAGGCTACCTCAAATCCATCTGTCTCTTCATGTAATTTCAGACAGACTCGATGAAGTTGAGATCAGGGCTCTGTGGGGGCCAAACCATTACTTCCAGGATTCCTTGTTCTCTACGCTGAAGACAGTTCTTAACCCCTTCACTGCCAAGTGATTTAAAAAAAAAACATTGTCAGAAACCATTGTTTTTTGTAAAATCATTTAAAATTAATTATACAGTAAGAAATATTTGGGCATATATTCATGGGGCACTATCACCTGGTGTGAGCTAAAACGCTAAAGCTACATGAAAAATCTAGCGTGAGCCGCTAAAATGTAGCACCTGCCGACCCATCACCAGATCGCCTTCTTTGCGGTTGTCAGTGTTCAAGATTCATCCGTGCACCCTAGGGAAACACTAAGAACCGATATGAGACCCAGGGCTAATGCGGTTGTGTACAGGTTAGAACCCTTTTTTTCCAGTGCAGAGTGCCTGGCCTATGCCCTCACAAGCTTGTTTAAGTATGAACACATCCAGCGAAGAGCCCTTACACCCCTGCATTATTAAAATCCTCCAAGGTGGCTGTATTATTCATGTTTATATGCACACATATATTATATAAGGCTGATGGGCATTGCAAGATAAATGCCACACAACAGCATGAATAATCATTACACTGCATTTAATAGATCCAAAAGGAAGGCCAGGTGAGTGACAATAATGTTCCTGCAGCAGTATATAAATAATACATGTTTCAGGCTTATCCATGAGTCCCTTTAAACATGGTCCTACCCTTAATGCTCAACCACCAGCATAACATGTTTAGAGTTAGTCAATATATTAGATTTAGGATACATGCCAATAAAGGATACATTTATAATATAGCCTACTGCAACAGCAGCAACATTGCTGAACAGATCCATTACAATGGTGTATGGGACCAAGAGAACACCTGTGCTGCATTCCTTTCAAGTGCCTGTTAATTTAGTGAACGGACCTTTTTTCTTTTTTCCCTTTTAGCTCCTTTCCATCTATTAACACCAGGGTTGAGCAGTAGGTAAATTTTACGATTGTTACAATAGCACAAGTGAGCTCTAGCGGTCCCCATGTTAAGTATAGGACGCAGTAAGTACAGTAAGTTTGTGCTACGAATCGCAAATTACAGCGCGCCAAGTGGTTTTCTCCATTTGTAGCAAGAGGCAAACGATCCATTGGTCAGGCGCTAGATTGAATTTACATTCATACATAAAAAGTGGTGTCGCGCTCGAGCCCTACGGGGGTGGCTGCAACTACTAGACATATCCTGCACAGTAACATGTATGAAATATAACAAGAAAAAAAGTGTCATCTGCGGTTATCCCTATAACAACATGTGAAACAAACCACAATTAGAGGTTTTGGTTTACTTGAATGGTCATTGAAGTTTAAGCCCACCTGCCCTGCCAAGGCACCTCTATTAAGGTGAGTCCTACCTAATGAAGCCAAAAGCTGCTTTCTAAGCAAGCCCCATAGGCTCAAGCTACTTCTCAGTCACGGAAAAACTGGTAGGTTTTCTTTTATACCCTCCCCAGAAAAATTCCACTTTGGGATTAAAAACCAAACCATGGAACGGGACAGGTGCAAGAATGACTTGGCTGGAGATACAACAAATTATACTTACATACAGAAAAACCGGTGTCGCACAAAATACACCCGTGCAGAATGCACCCGCGCAGCTCTCATGCAGCATCTGGGCAGCACGCAACAGTGTAGCATCTGGGCAGCAGTCACCCTCACAGCAAACGCACAAAACTCGTCCTCGCAAACATGCACCTACGCAGCACCCACACGACATGAACCCGTTTAAAATCTGTGCAGCATGTACCCGTGCAGCTGCCACGCAAAAGGGTGCCCGCGCAAAAAGCACCCACGCATGAGGCAGGAACGCAGCTCTTGCGCATAAGGCATCCATGCAGCTCTCGGGCATAAGGCACCCACGCAGAAGGTGCCAGTGCAGCAGAACACACCCACGCAGAACACTCGCAGAATGCACCCAAGCAGAACACGCCTAGTGCCTGCGCAGCATCTGAACAACAAGCACCACTGCAGCACGCACAGCACTCATGCAACACGTACCAACGCAGCATCTGGGCAGCATGCACCCATGCAGCACCCGCACAAAACTCGTCCGCTCAAACATGCACCTGCACAGAACCCACGCAACATGAACCCGTTTAAAACCTGTGCAATGCGCACCCATGCAGCTCCCACGCACAAGGCCCTGAATAGTTCCCACGCACAAGGCACCAGAATAGCTCCCACGCACAAGGCACCCGAGCAGCTCCCACGCACAAGGCACCCGAGCAGCTCCCGTGCAGACCTGCACATTAAGAACCTGCGCAGAACGCTCCCATGTGGAAGGCACCCACGCAGAATGTTCCTGAGTAGAACGTTCCTGCCAGAAGGCATCTGCATCGAACACACTCATGTAGCACTCAACCACGCAAAATGTACCCATGCAGAACATGCCTTGCGCCTGCGCAGCATCTGAACAACAAGCACCCATGGAACACGTGCAGCACTCGTGCAGTATCCACACTCGTGCAGTACCTACACTCGCTGCAACAGCGCAGCATGCACCCACGCAGAATGCTGCTATGTAGCACCTGCACAGAACACGCTAGCCTCTATGCAGCATCTGAACAGCAAGCACCCATGCAGCACACGCAGCACTTATGCAGCATCCACCCACGCATCATTGATAGTCGCTACATCAATCCAGCACGACACTCACTGCAACTGCAGCATTTCATGCAGCATCCACGCAGCACGCACCAGTGCAGCACCCGCACAAAACTCGTCCGTGCAAATATGTACCTGCACAGCACCCACGCAACACAACCCCTTTAAAACCTGTGCAGCTTTTGTGCAGAAGGCACCTGCGCAGCTCCCACACAGAAGGCACTTGCGTAGCTCCCGCACAGAAGGCTCCTGCACAGAAGGCACCCACACAGCTCCCTTGCTAAAGGCACCTGTGCAGCTCCAGTGTAGAAGGCACCCACGCAGAAGGCTCCACGTGCAGAACCCCTGCAGAACGCACTACCACAGCTCCAGTGCAGAATGCACCTGCACAGCTTTGACACTCGCTGCAACTTCGGAGAACACTTTAGTGTAGCTCTCATGCAGCATCCACGCAGCATGCACCAGTGCAGCATTCGGGCAGCAGGCACTTGCGCAAAAGCACCCATGCAGCACCCACATAAAACTTGTCCATGAAAACATGCACCTGCGCAGCACCCATGCATCATAACCCCTTTAAAACCTGTGCAACTCTTGCGCAGAAGGCACCCAAGCAGCTCCCGCCCAGAAAGCACTCGCGTAGCTCACACACTGAAGGCTCCTGCACAGAAGGCTCCTACGTAGAAGTCACCCATGCAGCTCCCGCCCAGAAAGCACCTGCGCAGCTCTCTTGCTAAAGGTACCCGCGCAGAATGCACCCACATAGAAGTATCCAGCGCAATAGGCTCAAGCGCAGAAGGCACACGCGCAGATCCCACGCAGAGTGCACAGCACAGCTCCAGCGCAGAAAGCACCAGCACAGCTACAGCACATAAAGCACCCGTGCAGCTCCCGTGGAGAATGCACCATCACAGAATGCATCTGTGCAGCAGCCATGCAGAACGCACCCACCTAGGACACACCTAGCGCCAGCGCCCCATCTGAACAAGAGGTACCCACGTAGCATGCGCAGCACTCATGCAGTATCCACGTAGCATGCACAAGTGTAGCAGCACGCACCTGCGTAGCACCAACACTCACAACCGCACAGCACTCCCACAGCACTCGCTCAAAACTCATCTGCGCAAACATGCACCTGCACAGCACCCATGCAACGTGAACCATTTAAAACCTGTGCAGCATGCACCCGTGCAGCTCTCGCGCACAAAGCACCCGAATAGCTCACATGCACATGGCACCGACGCAGCTCCCATGCAGAAGTCACCTGCGCAGAACGTTCCCACGCAGAATGCACCTGCATAGCTTCTGCGCTCAACACACCTGAGCCGCACACACACCCGCGCTGAACGCACTCGTGCACCATGCACCCACGCAAACGCACCCGCGCAGAACATGCCTAGCGCCTAAGCAGAATCTGAATAACAAGCACCCACGCAGCATGTGCAGCACAGGAGGCTCCAACGCAGAAGGCTCCAGCATAGCAGGCACCAGCACAGCAACAGCATAGCAGGCACCCATGCAGCCAGTGGCGGAAGTACCAGGGTCGCAGCGATCGCAGTTGCGACCGGGTCCTGGCATTCCGCCACTGGAGGGGGGCCCAGCGCCGCCGCCAGATTCTGGCAAAAAGCGCCGGAATCTGGGAGCAGCGCCGCTGGCTGTTCCCCTCCCTGCGAGCGGCCCGCTGGCTTGCAGCTTGGCCGCTCGCGTGGGATGGGAACCAGCTCACCAGTGCACGAGATCTCGCGAGAACTCGGCTGCGCTGGTCAGGTGGTTTCCGGTGAGCAGCCAGGCTGCATGCTTTCAGCGGCCGCTCACCTCAGAGGAACAACGGCGGCAGCAGAGGAGGTGAGTATATACATGAGCTGGGGCAGAGCTGGGGCAGTACAGTTGTGTTCAAAATTATTCAACCCCCAATGCTGTAAAGGGTTTTAGGGAATTTAGTGTACATTTGTAATTGTATTCAGAATGAAATCCTACAAGGACTTTTTAAAGAACCATATGCAACTAAAATGACATCAATTGGTTTTGTAATACAGTAGTAAATGTTTCTTTTGTGAATTCTTCAGTGACACAATTATTCAACCCCTTAAAGACTACCACTCTGAAGAACAGAGGTTCATTCAAGTGTTTTCAATCAGGTATTGAAAACACCTGTGGATGTCACGGAGCAGCAATAAAGCATAATAAGCACCAATTAGGCAGCTTTAAAATGACTGTGATACTCAGCTCCTTCTAGACATTTTACTGGTGTGGTTACAAACATGGTGAAGTCAAGAGAATGGTCCAGGAAGACAAGAGAAGAGGTGATTACTCTTCACAGGAAGGGCAATGGCTATAAGAAGATTGCAAAGATGTTAAACATACCAAGAGAGACCATAGGAAGCATCATTCGCAAATTCAAGGCAAAGGGCACTGTTGAAACGCTACCTGGTCGTGGCAGAAAGAAGATGCTGACTTCGACTGCTGTGCGCTACCTGAAGCGTAGAGTGGAGAAAAGTCCCCGTGTGACTGCTGAGGAACTGAGAAAAGATTTGTCAGATGTGGGTACTGAAGTTTCAGCTCAGACAATACGGCGCACACTGCGTAATGAATGCCTCCATGCCAGAACTCCCAGGCGCACCCCCTTGCTGTCTCCAAAGAATAAGAAGAGTCGACTGCAAACCACAGAAGTTTTGGGATAGTGTTCTGTGGACTGATGAAACAAAATTAGAACTGTTTGGGCCCATGGATCAACGCTATGTTTGGAGGAGGAAGAACAAGGCCTATGAAGAAAAGAACACCTTGCCTACTGTGAAGCATGGCGGGGGGTCAATCATGCTTTGGGGCTGTTTTGCTTCTGCAGGTACAGGGAAGCTTCAGCGTGTGCAAGGTACCCTGAATTCTCCTTCAGTACCAGGAGATATGGATGACAATGTGATGCAGTCCGTCACAAACCTGAGGCTTGGGGACGTTGGACCTTTCAACAGGACAATGAACCCAAGCATACCTCCAAGTCACTAGAGCATGGTTGCAGATTAAAGGCTGGAACATTTGGAGTGGCCATCGCAGTCACCTGACTTAAATCCAATTGAGAACCTCTGGTGGGACTTAAAGAAAGCAGTTGCAGTGTGCAAGCCTAAGAATGTGACTGAACTGGAGGCTTTTGCCCATGACGAATGGGGAAGATACCCGTAGATCGCTGCAAGACACTTGTGTCAAGCTAAGCTTCACGTTTAAAAGCTGTTAGTACTTAGTACAACATCCTTTTTCAGTATAAGATTGAATGTCACTTGGGGTTGAATAAAACTGATAATGATGTGAGCACAGAAAAGACATTTGTGGTTATTTCATTATAAATGTTATGTTATATTTGTCTGACCTACACGTGCCTCTTTGATTTAATTGTAAGCAAGATGACTGAATGATCAAAATCAATGTCAAACTGGCCAAAACACTCAATTTCAGTGGGGGTTGAATAATTTTGAACACAACTGTATATCCATGAGCTGGGGCACTGGCAGTATATCCATGAGCTGGGGCAGAGCTGGGGCAGTATATCCATGAGTTGGGGCAGAGCTGGGGCAGTACCAGTATATCCATGAGCTGGGGCAGAGCTGGGACAGTATATCCATGAGCTGGGGCAGAGCTGGGGCAGTATATCCATGAGCTGGGGCAGTATATCCATGAGCTGGGGCAGTATATCCATGAGCTGGGGCAGAGCTGGGGCAGTATATCCATGAGCTGGGGCAGAGCTGGGGCAGTATATCCATGAGCTGGGGCAGAGCTGGGGTAGTATATCCATGAGCTGGGGCAGTATATCCATGAGCTGGGGCAGTATATCCATGAGCTGGGGCAGAGCTGGGGCAGTATATCCATGAGCTGGGGCAGAGCTGGGGCAGTATATCCATGAGCTGGGGCAGAGCTGGGGCAGTATATCCATGAGCTGGGGCAGAGCAGGGGCAGTATATCCATGAGCTGGGGCAGTATATCCATGTGCTGGGGCAGTATATCCATGTGCTGGGGCAGTATATTCATGTGCTGGGGCAGTATCCATGTGTTGGGGCAGTATATCCATGTGTTGGGGCAGTATATCCATGAGCTGGGGGCAAAAACATCCATGTGTGAGCTGGGGCAATATATCCATGTGTGGTCTGGGGGCAATATATGTCCATGTGAGCTGGGGGCAATATATATGTCCATGTGAGCTGGGGGCAATACTATCTTTCTTATATTGCAGGAAAAAAAAAAGGTAAAAATATGGATCTTTTTTGGGGGGGGGGTTGGGGGCGCCCTTCATGGATTCTTGCACCGGGGCCCTCAGGTTTCTAGTTACGCCACTGCATGCAGCAAATGCGTAGCAGGTAGCGACGCAGTAAATGAGTAGCAGGCAACCACACAGCAAACACGTAGCAGGCAACTGCGCATCTCCCCAATCCGTGGCAGCTAGAGGTTAATATTTGGTATCATTGTAAAGGACAGAGCATGGCCTTTCAAATGATACGAAATATGAGCATGTTAAAATTATATAAAATAATTAACCTCTAGCTTCCACAGGCACCTGTGCATAAGGCGCCCACGCAGAAGGCACCCACGCAGCTTCCGGGCATAAGGCACATGCACAGCTTATGGGCAGAAGGCACCCACACAACTCCTGTGCAGAAGGCACCCATGCATCTTTCATGCAGAAAGCACCCACGCAGCTCCCGCGCATATGCGTAGCAGGCACCCGGGCAGCAAACGCATAGCAGGCACCAATGCAGCAACAGCATAGCAGGCACCAACGCAGCAACTGCGCAGCAACTGCGTAGCAGGCACCCGCTCAGCATCCACCTGGTAGGCAACCGCGCACCTCCCCAATCTGTGGCAGTTAGAGGTTAATATTTGGGATCATTGCAAAGGACGGAGCATGGCCATTCAAATGATACCAAACGTGACCATGTTAAAAGTATATATATTTTTATAAAAAGGCGCTGCGCATAAGGCACCCGTGCAGCTCCCGTGCAGAAGGCATCAGTGCAGCTTCCAAGCAGAAGGCATTTGCGCAGCTCCTGCACAGAAGGCACCCGTGCAGGCCTGTGCCGGACAGTCATGAATGTTTTTGTGAGCTGATTGGTGGGGGTGCAACGATGTTGCACTCGCCAGATATATAGGGCCCTGTGAGTTAGGGACTTACCTTGTGGAGTTAGGCACAGTGAGTGGTGCAGCAGAAGATTCTGTTTATTCCTTGAAAAGCAGAAAATACGTGGTTAGTGGTTGCAGAGTAATGTACACGCAGAAGACTCCAACGCAGACGACACCCACGCAGAAGGCTCATGCACAGAAGGCACCTGCGCCCAAGGCAACAGCGCAAAAGGCAGCAGCACAGCAACCGCACAGAATGCTCCCACGCAGCAACAGCACAGAAGGCACCCACGTAGCAACCATGCAACAAACGTGCAGAATGCTGCTGCGCAGAAGGTTCCTGCGCAGCAAGTGCGCAGAGGGCTTGCATGCAGCAAGCACACAGAAGGCACCTGTACGCTCCCACAAAGAAGGCACCCACGTAGCTCCTGTGCAGAAGACACCCCCGCATAAGTAATCTCCTATACGTATAGGGCAGGGGAACATGACTGCTGGCCTGTGCCAGACAGTCAGGAATGTATTTGTGAACTGATTGATGGGAGTGTAACAATGTTGCACTCGCCAGGTATATAGGGCCCTGTGAAGGAGGGACTTACCTTGTGGAGTCATGCACAGAAAGCGGTGCAGCAGAAGATTCCGTTTACTCCTGAAAAAGCAGAAAATATGCTATGAGTGGTTGCAGAGAATTGTTCGCGCAGAAGACACCCGCGCAGAAGGCTCCCACGCAGAAGACTCCAGCAGAGAAGGCACCTGAGCAGAAGGCACCCACGCAGAAGGCTCAAGTGCAGAAGGCACCAACGCAAACAGCACACCCGCAGCAATGACGCAGAAGACTCACGTGCAGCAACCACGCAGAAGGCACCAACGCAGCAACAGTGCAGAAGGCCCCGGCACAGAAATCACACAGAAGGCACAGCGTAGAAGGTACCCACGCAGAAACCGTGCAGCAGACACCTGCGCAGCAGACACCAGCGCAGCTCCCACGCAGAAGTAAACTGCGCAGCTCCCGAGCATAAGACTTCCGCGCAGAATGCACCCTCGCAAATGGAACACATGCATTAAGCGCCCGCACAGCACCCGCAAGAAGGCACCAACGCAGCAACCGCACAGAAGGATCCCACGCAGCAAACATACAGAAGGGTCCCACGCAGTAGCCGCACAGAAGGCACCTGTGCAGCAAACACAGGCACCCACCACGCAGCAGGCACCCACCGCCCAGGAGGCACCCTCGCAGTAGGCACCCACATAGCTGCCCCCTCCATGCTGCAGGAACCCATGCAGCAGGCACACGCTCAACAAATGTGCAGCAGGCCCTGCAAAGCAACTAGGCAGAAAGGCTCCCGCAGAAGGACCTCCTGGTGCCTGGAATAGATGTCATCACGCCCAGAGCAATGACGATATTCATGCGGCCGGGGCACCAGAGGCTGGGCTGACATCCAAGCTGTCAGCCGGCACCGGGGGACGGCAGCGATCGCCAGAAATACCGGTCATGTCCTTAGCAGTGAAGTGGTTAATAAACAGTGTTGTGAATTTCTACAGGAGATGGTGAGTTCTTGATAGGAAAAATATATGGAAGTGGTAAACTACTATAGGGGACTTGTGAAGAAAGAGATAGGGAAGTGCTGGGATATTGATTAGGAGTGTATAAAGATGCGGATGTATAACATTACTTTGGTGGTTGCTATTATTGAAGGCCACATCGTATGAAAACTCAACCTCTCAAATAAATAAGATTTTAGTTG
Source organism: Leptobrachium leishanense (assembly GCA_009667805.1). Classification (NCBI taxonomy): domain Eukaryota; kingdom Metazoa; phylum Chordata; class Amphibia; order Anura; family Megophryidae; genus Leptobrachium; species Leptobrachium leishanense. The sequence continues at coordinate 278,551,166 of CM019065.1, forward strand.
TTAAGATTAGGGTTATGCATGACTTTTTTTTTGTTTAGTTTAGGTTTTTTTTCAGGTGTTTTTTTTTGCTTCAGATCATTTCGGACAGTCTTTCTTTCGTTTCGGATCATTTGATTCGGTGATTCGAATTGATTCGGCTCATTTCGGCGATCCGTATCAATTTGGCGATCCGAATCATTTTGACGATTCGGCTCATTTCGGGTGATTCGGATCAGTTGGTTTTCCGCTTTTTTATGACTGCCCGGCAGTGTGTGGATTCATAAGCTGAATTATACTGCAGAGAGGCGCTGCCAGGCAGTGTTTGCATTCATATGCTGAATTATTCTGCAGAGAGGCGCTGCCCGGCAGTGTGCGGATTCATATGCTGCATAAAAAGCCTTGTTTCTTAAAAAAAGTTAGGAAACCTAAAATTTCACCCAAAAAATGCCTAAAAAATCCTAAAAGAATAACTAAGTAAAGAAACTTTCATTCTATTGGTAGTAATCTACTTCCCATTCTTAAATAAGCAATAAAAAACAAAATTAGTCATAAAAAAGCAAAAAACCAACTGATTCGAATCACCAGAAATGAGCCAAATTGTCGAAATGATCCATATCGCCGAAATGATCCGAATCATCGAATGATCCGAATCATCGAATGATCCGAATCATCGAATCGATCCAAAATTTCGGATTGATCCGAATTTTCGGGTGGTTGATATTTCGTTTTCGGAAATGCTACCGAACCCCGAAAATGGTGAATTTCGGCCGAATTTCAATTCGGAATGAAAAAAAATGGAACATCTCTACTTAAGATTACTCCAAGACTTGAGTTTAATATCACATATCGATAAAAAGAAAGAAAGTATAAGGTGGTATCTAGAGGTGTATATGTTGAAGTCACTGGATTGAAACTATCTATTGTGGGACTAATGTAGAAGGGGCAACGTCGGATCCCAATTAGTTCTTAAGAGGTCTTCGTGGTCTTTGGTTTGGGATGGTGTAGATTGGCGGTACAGAGGAAATTAAATCGTTCTATATCTTGTTGAGACCTTTGGGTACCAAAGTTTTGGTTTAATTTCTGCTGTTTATTTTCTTTATAAAGTCGAATCCTCTCCAATCTTTGCTGACCTTTTAAGAAAAAAAAAAGATGTCATCTGCGCTCGTTTCTATATAATTCCATGTGCAACAAAACACTGTCAGAGGTTTTAGTTTGCTTAAATGGCCATCGAAGCGAAAGCTCACTCGCCCCATCAAGGCACCTCTCGGTAGAGCGAGTCCTAAACAATGTACCAAAAGCTGCTCCTCTGAGCAGCTGCATGCCCCCTTGCTGCTATTCAGCTAAGGAGAGGCAGAAAAATGGTGGGTTTTATTTATACACGCACCAAGCACTTTCCATTTGGGGTTGAAAACAAAAACATAGAAAAAGGATCAGCAGCAAAAATGACGAACTGGTTTTACAGCATAATATACATACTGTACATACAGAAAAACATGGTGTCGGGCCTGTACTCACCAGAGAGGCTGCAACAGCCAGGATTAACAACCCAGTTCATGTATAAAACATAACAAGAAGAAAAAGAAAAAAGATGTAATCTGCGCTCATTTCTTTATTATTTCTCCTTAGCTGAAAAGTAGCAAGAGGAGCTTTTTGTACATTGGTTAGGACTCACTTTACAGAGAGGTGCCTTGATGGGGAGAGTGAGCTTACGCTTCAATAGCCATTTAAGCAAACTAGAACCTCTGATAGTTTTGTTGCACATGGAAGTGCAACAAATAAAAACGAGCGGTGATTACATCTTTTTTTTTCCGTTATGTTTTATACATGAACTGGGTTGTTACTCCTGGCTGTTGCAGACGCTCTGGTGAGTACAGGCGCGACACCATTTTTATCTGTATGTTTGTTGACCTTTTGTATGGGGAAGAACCTTGTTCCTTTTGGGTCCTTTCCATGGGCTTCCTTATAATGTTGGGGCACAGTATGGTTGTCCATGCCCTTTTTTATGCTGTTAAAGTGTTCCCTAATACGTATGTTAAAGCTTCTAGTGGTTCTACCAATGTAGTATTTGCCACATGGGCAAATTATTAAATATACTAAGTTTTTCGTGAAGCAGGTAAGAGATCCATGTATCTTGAATTGTCTTTTTCCTTCGATATCTTCAAATTCCTTGATAAGTCTCTGGTTAACCTGCTGTTCGACATCCCATACAGTTTCCACACCCAGAGAAACCCTCTTCCAAACCAAATAGTCCTTTTTTTTTCATTTTATTTGGTTCAAAACTGCTTTGACTTGTTTATTTTTTATATTTTTAGTGCCTCTGAATATCACTCTCAGTTGTGTTCCTATTATCTGTTGTAGGTCCGTGTCTTCCCTCAGAATATGCCAATACGTCCGGAGGGTTTTCTTGATGAATCTATGATCTTCATTGTATTCACATATGAAATGTATAGTTGGATTTGTGATGTTATCTACTTTTCTTTTATTTTTAGTGGTAATATTGGTCTCCAAAATTTCCTTCCTTATAATGTACATTCAAGGGTAGTTTTCCTTGAATTGTTCTTTCAATTTATTCGATCGTTCCAGGTCTTTCTTCTCTGTACAATTCCTCCTTTGACTTTGGATGTTTTGCGATCATATAGTTCTGTATCGGCCATTATGAGGACCAGCAGTGCAGGTTGTGATTTGTACTGTGTAATCGGATCAGGGAATTGTAACAACAGCCTGACCTCTTCAATAAGCTAAAGCAGTCAGGGTGCGTGGACTGGAGTGCTCCTTTAAAGTTTACATGATAATAAACAGTGCATGCAGCGTGCAGACTAGGGATGAGCCGAACACCCCCCCGAGTTCGGTTCAGGCCCGAACCCGAACTTCCCATATGTTCGGGTCCGAACCCGAACCCGAACTCGAACTCCATGCAAGTCAATGGGGCTGAAAATTCGGTTTTTAGAGTGCCCTCCAAGAGGGCATATATGCTAGATATTTGCCATAAAAGGTGTATGGGGGTCCGGGTAGTGCCCTGGGGGACAGGAAACAAGGACAAAAAGTTTTCCATGAGTTTTCCATGAAATAAGGGTTAAAAATAAAAAACGATATTTGATATTCCTTCAAATATCGTGCCTAGGAGGTGTCCATAACCTGCCCGTGAAGTGGCGGATTTCTAGGACGTATAGCAACACTTAAAAACCAAAAAATGACGTTTCAAATGACGGTAAATGCTTTTCCTTTAATTTATCCATAAACAACTGCTTGGGGTGGCTGTCTGTATGAAAAGAGGAGACATTTTCGGACATGCAGAAAACGTTTACTGATTTTTTTGGGCTAAATTATTGTGAAACTTATGCAGGCTTTGGATGAAAGTAACAATAGGTGCTTCAAAATTGGTCCTTTAGCATCCCCAACAGTGCCGTCACACCGTAACCCCTCTGAGGATATGAATCTGATACAGGCGTCAGAGGCAGTGCACCCTTATATTGTGCTTTTGGTGCCAGGCCTGCAAGTACTATAATACAGTAACCCCTCTGTGGTATTGTGGAAGAATGCAGGGGTGAACCTTGCGGTCCTATATTAAAAAGATATGCATCTGGTTAAGGCGTCAGTGCACCCAGATATTCTGCCTTTGGTGCAAGACTGCCAGGCCAGCAAGTGTCATCATACAGTAACCCCTCTGTGGTATTGTGGAAGAATGCAGGGGTGAACCTTGCGGTCCTATATTGAAAAGTTTTTTTATCTGGTAATGGGCGTCAGTGCACCCAGATATTGTGCCTTTGGTGCCAGGCCAGCAAGTATCATCATACAGTAACCCCTCTGTAGTATTCTGGAAGAATGCAGGGGTGGACCATGTGGTCCTATATTAAAAAGATATGAATCTGGTGTAGCACTGGTTTAAAACACTGTTGCTGTAGTACTTATTTTTGACCACCAGAGGGAGACAAGCGCAATGTAAGACACTGGACAATGGGACTACATTTTCCAGCATGCTTTGCGGCGGGAACAGGAAGTGGGTGGGGAGGAGAGACTTACATCCACAGCCTCGTGGAGAGAACGAGCAGAGCGCGCTGAGGAGTGAAGAGAGCAAGACGCACGTGAGACAGACAACGATCGTGACCAGGCCGGAGCACAGGTACAGCCGTATATTTATTCCCTAGTGCGGGGAGACTGACCCGAGGTTTAAATTCAGCGGCTCCTCCGGGAGTGAGTGCTACACGTGGGGGCTTGTTTCCGGGATCCAGTCTCTGGAAAAAATGCATTTAAAGGGTTAAATATGGATCCAGACACTGCTGCCAAATGGTGTGAGGAGCACAGTAGTCAGAATTATGTATAGTCATGGATATTCCTGCAGACACTTGGGCCGAAGATCAGATTCGCCAGGCCGTGGCTGCGCTGACACCAGATCATCGGGGGTTAATCCTGGACATTAAAGAGAACCCAGATACCCCTCACACGTATGTTCTTTTTGAGTGGAGAAAGGGTGTTCCAGTGTGTTTTCAGGGCGCGAGCGTGAAGCTGACCGATGAGGTGGAAGTCCAACTGATTCAGCCAAGTGCACCACGTGGCGAATCCGCGAGTGTTCTTGCGCCCAGTCCGCTGGCCATGATCGGGCCTGAATTTATAGTGGCTATTGGAGATTTGCTGGCCAAATGTCAAAGAACAAGCCCTCCGCACACTAACTTTGGTTATCGACGGTTGAGAAATTTTACAGGAAACGTACCAACTCCGGCAGGAGAAGAAACCTTCGAAGAATGAGTAGAACAGGCGATGCAGGCTCTGGATGAGTGGGACATCCCTGAAGCACAGAAGAAGCAAAGGATTACTGAGAGCTTAAAGGGACCTGCATCAGAGGCTGTCAGAAACCTAAAATTGAGTAAGCAAGATTGCACTGCTTTAGATTATCTAAATGTTTTACAGGAAGTCTTTGGGCGAACGGAAAAGGCTGCAGAGCTCGTGTACCAGTATGAACACACCTACCAGCGAAAAGGTGAGAAAATGACTGAATATATGAGGCGCCTAGATAAGATTCTGCACCAGATACTTCTTAAGAAAGGGGCCGAACAGGCCGAAGTAGATAAGATCCGAATACAGCAGATCCTGAGGGGCGCTCAACCTCTAGATCCGGTGATGCTACAGTTGAGAAGCAGGGAAGGTAACCGAGAATTGAAATACCTGGAACTGATCCGAGCTGTCAGAGAGGAAGAGGCTCTACTAGAAGAAAAATCCTTCAGGAGAGGAGAAAGAGCTTACGCACAACCTGTGAGGCATAACGAATGCTTGCAACCTGAAAATGACTCGTTAGACACCTATGGATCCGAAGTGGACGAACAAGAGCATCTGATCGCTTTTAAATCCACAGAGAATGCTGCAAAAGAACTAAACCTCTCTGCACATGGTGAGTTGCACAAAACCGTTAAGAAGGTACAAGAAGCTCAAGCTGAATTGCAACAGGTGCACGCGGAACTGTGCCGAGTACTTTTGAAGGTGACGGAGACACAGACCGATATGCAGAAGTTCCTTACTGATATGCGGACAACTGGAGTTGCTGTGGTGTCTGGCCAGGGTCCTTCAACCGAATCACAGCAAGTAAGTGCGTCTCCGTCTTCAAAGAAGAGATGTTTCAGTTGTGGGGAAATGGGTCATTTCCGTGCACAATGCACAAGCCAGAAGCCTGAAGGAAATAGAGTAGAAGAGTTCCTGAAAACCTTGGAAGGGCTGCTATCTACCTCACCGGCGGGAAATACCAGAGGGCACAAGTGAAGGAGCAAACTAGGTGCCCAAAGGTCAAAACCCGCTCCAAAAATCAAGCCAGAACTGGGAGGCCGAGAGGGCCCAGAGTCTGGCCAACTGCTGAGCCTGCCAGGACTGAAAGAGTCACTCCCTTAGCATCCGGTCCTACGTCATGGGGAAGCAATGCACACCCAAAACCTACACGGGCCAAGAAGAAGGCCAGGGTACAACAAACGGGATCTAAACTTCCTGTTACTACAACAGAGTTTCCTGACCAGCTGATAGGTCCTTCTCCAATTGTGCCAATCCAAGTGGAGGGAGTCTACACCAAAGCTCTGTTGGACTCAGGGGCTCAAGTGACATTGATCTACCGAGACGTCTATGAGAAACTTTGAAGCACATACCTCTACAGAAATTGAAGGATCTGGAAATCTGGGGTATCGGAAATGAGAAACTCCCCTATGACGGGTATCTACAGGTGAAGTTGGAGATCGGATCCGAAGTCATCGGACAGTCCGGAGGTTGTGATGCATTGGCCATTGTGTGTCCTCGGCCTTCAGGGGCAAACAGAAGTTCCATGATAGTGGAGACGAATACTGATCTGGTGCGACGTCTCCTGACCCCTATGGTACTGGAAGAAGGTTCTACCAAGGGAGTACACCCAATGTTACGTCCAGTCTATCAGAGAATGGTCGAAGAACAGAAGGCACCTGCTGAGGTGGGGCGCCTATGGAGATTGGAAGGAACAGAGAAGGTTCTGCAATCAGGAGAAGTAGCGAGTTCCTGGGCTTCAGTCAAGTTGAACGGATCGCAACCAGGCCCCTATGTGGTACTGGAAACCGATTTTAATCATGGGCGTGAAGCCGGAGTAGAAGTAATCCCTGAAATAATCTCCACTAAAGCTTTGAAACGAACACGAGGAAGAGTCGCAGTCAGTGTGTGTAATGTGTCTGATTCTCCAGTAGTCCTCAAAGCACGAATGCCTATTGGGCAAGTAGCATCTGCTACGCCACTCTCTCCTACCGATTTAGGAGGGGGAGTGGATAAAGATATTCCAGATGAAAGGTTCTACCCCAAGGACGCTCCCATCTCACCTGAATGGAAGAAACGCCTTCAGTCCCAGGTCCTAAAGTGTACGGACTTGTTCTCAAAAGATGAGTTTGATGTGGGCCTAGCTAAGAATACTGAGCATCGCATTCGATTACAGGAAGACAAGCCGTTTCGTGAAAGGTCAAGACGAGTTCCGCTGGGAGACTTGGATGATCTACGAGAACAGCTGAATGAACTGCAAAGAACCAAGGTGATTCAAGAGTCCAGGAGCCCATATGCATCTCCAATAGTAATGGTCCGGAAGAAGAATGGTTCTGTCCGTCTATGCATAGACTATCGCACGCTGAATCGGAGAACCATCCCAGATCAATATGCCACTCCTCGGATAGAAGATGCTTTACAGTGTTTGTCTGGAGCAAAATGGTTTAGTGTACTAGACCTGCGAAGTGGGTATCACCAGATACCGATGCATCCTGAAGACAAAGAGAAGACTGCGTTCATCTGCTCACTGGGGTTCTTTGAGTTCAACAGAATGTCTCAAGGCCTTACGGGGGCCCCAGCCACGTTCCAACGGTTAATGGAGAAGACAGTCGGGGACATGAACCTGATCGAAGTATTAGTGTATCTGGATGACATAATTGTGTTCGGAAAGACTTTGGAAGAACATGAGCAACGGTTGGAGAAGGTCTTGAAGAGGCTCCATGAAGAGGGGTTGAAACTGTCTCTGGAGAAATGTCAATTCTGTTTACCTTCTGTTACGTATCTGGGACATGTGATCTCAGCAGAAGGCGTTTCGACAGATCCTCGGAAGTTGGAGGCCGTAGCTTCCTGGCCTAGACCCCGAAACGTTACTGAACTTAGATCTTTCTTGGGGTTCTGCTCCTATTACCGAAGATTTGTAGGAGGATTTGCCAAGATAGCTCAACCACTGAACAAGCTCCTACAGAAGGAAGACACAGAAGAAGGCCACAAGGCCTCTGACCGAAATCCGTCGGCTCCAGGGCCAAGGAAGGCTCGAGAGTCTATCCAGGGAGAATGGACTAGTCAATGCGAAGGTGCTTTCTTGAAGCTGAAAGAGAGTCTAACTCGAGCTCCTGTCTTGGCTTATGCGGATCCTCACAAGCTGTACGAACTACATGTGGATGCCAGCAGAGAAGGTCTAGGGGGAGTCCTGTACCAAGAGTATGGTGGATTGCTGAGGCCTGTAGCGTATGTGAGCCGGAGCCTTACGCCTTCTGAAAAGAACTATCCTAACCACAAGTTGGAGTTCCTAACCTTGAAGTGGGCGGTGGCAGATAAGCTAAAAGACTATCTGTATGGAGCCGAGTTTGTGATAAAGACGGATAACAATCCTCTTACCTACTTCCTTACTACTGCGAAGCTGGACGCAACGGAACATCGGTGGTTGACCGCTCTGTCAGGGTTTCAGTTCAGCCTGAAGTATCGCCCTGGGGTGAATAATCGAGACGCTGATGTTTTGTCGAGAAGACCCTACACTACAGAATGGACTCAGTTAACTCCAGACGGGGTGCAAGCTTTATGTCAAGGAGCAGAGCGCCGGGTCAAGGGAGGGATTGAAGCGGAAGCCATAGGAGTTATGGCTGCGGCTGTTCCAGAGTTCTACTGTAATCCTACGCAGCTGAGGGATGAAAGTCTGCCTACTTTCTCGAAACAGGACCTGAGAGCTGATCAGGCTAGAGACCCTTTGATTACGTTAACCGTAAAGGTCCTAAACGCGAACCAACGGGAAATTCTGCTGACCAATTCCCCACATGGAGCCAGATTGGTATGCAAAGAGTGGGAACGGTTGAAGATGTTGGATGGGGTGGTCTACCGAAGGGGCCCCTCAAACAATGCTGAAGAGACCCAACAGTTGTTCCTTCCCACTAAACACAGAGAGAGTGTACTGCGGTCGTCATACGATGAACATGGACATTTGGGCGCAGAGAGAACTTTTAAGCTGGTGCGAGACAGATTCTATTGGCCTTGCATGAGAGATGAAGTGGAAAGTTACTGCCATTCATGTCTGAGGTGTATCCAAAGGAAGACCCTACCGACCTGAACCGCTCCAATGAGCCACCTACAAAGTCAAGGACCCATGGATTTGGTGTGCATTGATTTCCTGTGCTTAGAGCTGGATGCTAGTGGGCAGGGAAATATTCTAGTAGTGACTGATCATTTCACACGTTACGCCCAAGCTTTTTCTACGAAAGACCAACGTGCTCCTACGGTGGCGAAGGTTCTGATGGAAAAGTTCTTTGTTCACTATGGCCTACCAAGGAGAATACACTCTGATCAGGGTAGAGACTTTGAAAGCCGGCTTGTTGGGCAATTACTGGAACTGCTGGGAATTCAGAAGACCCGAACTACACCATATCACCCTCAAGGTGATGCTCAACCCGAAAGGTTCAATCGCACGCTGCTAAATATGCTGGGGACACTGTCAAACAGAGAGAAGCAGAGCTGGAGTCGTCACATAGCTACGCTAGTACATGCATACAACAGTACGGAGAGTGACGCTACTGGATACTCACCGTACCGTCTTATGTTCGGAAGAGAAGCTCGACTGCCAGTTGATTTGGCGTTTGGGCTATCTCTGGACCAGACGTCGGTAGCTTTTCATAGAAATTATGTGGATAGACTTCGGAAGAATTTGGCCTCTGCGTTTGAACAGGCCCGTTTGACCTCAGGAAACAGGGAACAAAGGAATAAGCGGAACTATGACTTGAAAGTTCAGATACAGGATCTACAACCCGGTGATAGGGTCTTGTTGAAGAACTTGGGTGCTGCTGCAAGGCATAACTTAGCGGATAGATGGAGTTCTCAGGTCTACATTGTCTGCAAGCAACTGCCGGGTCTGCCAGTTTACCAAATCCGACCGGATGGAAAGGCTGGGCCTCTTAAGAACTGGCACCGGAATCATCTATTACCTTTGAGAGAGGCTGTGAGGATACCAGTTGGGGATGAACTTTCTCTGCCAAACCCGCCTGCTCCACGTTTGACTCCCGTTACTCGGTCTCAGCAGACTCGGGTTCTCGAAGAGAGTGAAAGGGACAGTGAGGAAGAAAGCTTTTGTCTGGACTGGATGCGCTCACCAGAGCCTGAGGAGATCATTCCAGTTCCTGAACGATGGGAAAGTAACTTGAGGCTTGAGGCTCCTGAATTCCAATTGGAAGTTCCCGAGACTTGGGAAATCCCTGTAGTTCCTGAAGCCGAGTCTTATGACTACAGTTCTATGCTTTCACTGGAAGGATCATACTCCGAAGAGATGTCTGTTCCAGTTGTGGAAGGAAGAACTGAACCCGCACCTATAGTACTTCCACCTGAAGAGGAACTGATTGAGACAGAACCAAAACGCTCTATTCGACCGCCCCAGAGACTCATCTACGACTCACCAGGACATAGCACTGAAGAGGCCGTCACCACAGTGCGAAGGTTGCCCAAAGTGTCTGCTATGTTAGCTGAGGTAGTCAAAAGCATGAGTCAACTTGAGGAAGTGTATCTGACCCATTGTATGCTTGCTGCTGAGCCTGTACATGTTGCCTAATGTTATGTTGAAATGTAATGCAACTGTTATACCTCCTTGGAGAGACCCAAGAGTTCTAGGAGGGGGAGAGTGTAGCACTGGTTTAAAACACTGTTGCTGTAGTACTTATTTTTGACCACCAGAGGGAGACAAGCACAATGTAAGACACTGGACAATGGGACTACATTTTCCAGCATGCTTTGCGGCGGGAACAGGAAGTGGGTGGGGAGGAGAGACTTACATCTGCAGCCTCGTGGAGAGAACGAGCAGAGCTCGCTGAGGAGTGAAGAGAGCAAGACGCACGTGAGACAGACAACGATCGTGACCAGGCCGGAGCGCAGGTGCGGCCTTGCAGAGCTGGAGATCGGTTCACTTTACTTGCCAAAGACCTAGTGATCCACCGCTGAGAAGTTCACACAGATACAGAGTATGCTGAAGGACCCCGAGTTAGGAGACCGCAGATGATCTAATGGGAGTGCAGGCGGTGAGCTGAGCATCTTGTGGCAGAAACAGACAAGCAAGACAGCGGATCCGGTGACACAGAGTCCCAGTCAAATCGAGCGGAGATACGTCCTGGGTCGAGCAGAGCGCAGAGTATCTGGCGGATGGGTGAGAGGCCTTCCCGACCACAGTAAAAATAATAAAGCACGCTGCAGTTTTTGTCAAAACCTACAGGGCCCCAATGTGACTAGTCAAAGACACATTGAAATCATTCACTGGCCAGTTGAATTTTGTACCTGGGTACCAATACACGCATACACGTACACTTTTTTGGGACACAACCTGTACGGGACTCACACTCCAACCACGAAGGGGTTAAAATTCCTTTTTCTTTTCCGCAAAGTGTTTCTCGCATTACGAACTACTGTAAATATATATATGTATACCGTGTTGCTCTTATATGCCAGTTTATTTAGTAAACTATATAACTTATAAAATCCACAACAGTGCTGGTGTATATTTATTCCCTAGTGCGGGGAGACTGACCCGAGGTTCATATTCAGCGGCTCCTCCGGGAGTGAGCGCTACACGGGTAATGGGCGTCAGTGCATCCAGATATTGTGCCTTTGGTGCCAGGCTAGCAAGTATCATCATACAGTAACCCCTCTGTAGTATTGTGGAAGAATGCAGGGGTGGACCATGTGGTCCTATATTAAAAAGATATGAATCTGGTAATGGGCGTCAGTGCACCCAGATATTGTGCCTTTCATGGCAGCTAGTGACTTCACACCGTAACCCTTTTGTGGTATTGTGGAAGAGTGCAGGGTTGGACCTTGCGGTTCAAAAAATTTAAATGATATAAATCTGGCACAGGCGTCAGTGCAGCCAAATATTGCGCCTTTCATGGCAGCAAGTGCATTCACACCGTAACCCTTTTGTGGTATTGTGGAAGAGTTCAGTGCTGGAGGTTTTGTAAATGCAGAAGACATCCCCGATCTATTCCGTTACGTCAGCATCAGGGGGTTGATAGCTGCTGATCCAGGACTGATTCATTTTTATAAATGTCAGCCGGTCTACAGAGTCGGTGGACAGACGCACTCTTTTGTCTGTGACAAAACCTCCAGCGGTACTGAACGTCCTTTCAGAAAGCACGCTGGATGAAGGGCAACCTAGTAGCTGCATAGCATATTGGCTAAGTTCTGGCCAGTGATCCAATCTCAACACCCAGTATGCCAGTGGATCATCTGCTGGAAAGGTATCCAGGTCTGCCCTTGCCCCTAGGTAGTCCTGCACCATTTGGTGAAGATGCTGGCAATGGGTGCCTACATTTGACGTCCCTGGGCGTCGTGGACTAAAATTTTTAAAAAATGCATCAGTCAAGCGGCCCTGGCCTTCACCACTATTCCTCTGATCATCCGCAGCCTCAGAAGCACTTGTGTCAGCACTTGGTAATCTACCAGTGCCTGGAAAGGTGTTACACAAGTGTCGCTTTAGAGCGTCCTCAAGTTTTTTCATCCTGTGCTCCCTCTATTCGGGCAGGATGAGCTCTGCAACTTTACCCTTGTATCATGGATCAAGAAGGGTTGCCAACCAGTAATGATCCCTCTCCTTCATAGCACAAATCCTGGGGTCCTTTAGCAGGCTTTGCATTAGTAGGGAGCACATGCAGCGTAGGTTGGAGGTGGCATTAACTTCTGAGTCTTCCTGGTCAATGAGGATGACCCCATTGTGCACTTCCTCCTCCCAGCCACGCACTAGCCCTTGTGTTTCTGGGCACACAAAACCCTCCCTTGAGGAATCCCCACCTTCAATGCCCCCACTATTTAAATATTCCTCCTCTTTCTCCTCCTGTCTGATCTGAGTAGGACCCGCTGGAATGCTGTCTGCGGAAAGGCTGGGGCCTTGAGAGCTAGGGAAGTCCTCCTCTTCCTCCTGCTGCTCTGCCTCTAGAGCCACATCTATAATTCCCCGCAGAGTTTGCTCCAGCAGGAACACTAAAGGAATTGTGTCACGATGCATGCACTGTCCCTGTTCACCATCCTCGTTGCCTCCTCAAATGGTGACAGTACAGTGCATGCATCCTTGATCATCAGCCACTGCGGGGGGGAAAAAAAACAAGTTGACCTGAATCTCTCCTTGTGCCATACTCACACAGGTACTCGTTGATGGCCCCCTGCTGCTTGTGCAGACGCTGCAGCATTGCTAATGTCGAGTTCCACCTGGTGGGCATGTCACAGATCAGACAGTTTGTGGGAAGGTGGAATGCTCTTTGAATTTATGCCAGGCGAACGCTTGCTGGGAATGACCGTCTGAAGTGGCTGCAGACTTTTCTGGCCTGACTGAGAAGCTCTGCCAGCCCTGGGTACTTGGTTAGGAAACGCTGTACCACTAGATTTAGGACGTGTGCTAGGTATGGTACTTGCGTCAATTTACCCTTGCGTAGGGCGGAGAGAAGGTTGCTGCCATTATCACAGACGATCCTTCCCAGCTCAAGCTGGCGTGGTGTTAACCATCTCTGCACCTGGCCCTGCAGAGCTGACAGAATTTCTGTCCCGGTGTGGCTCCTTTCCCCTAAACAAACCAGCTCAAGCACAGTATAGAATCTTTTTGCTTGAGCCATTGCGTAGACCCTGTCAGGCGTCGGTTTAACTGCCACTTCGCCAGAGGAGGAGGAGGAAGAGGGAGAGGTGGTGGTGGTGGAGCAGACAGACTTCATACAAGCAGCTTTCTGGAGGCGTGGTGGATGAACAAGCTCCAGCACAGAGCCCCATCTTGGATCCCTCCCAGCTGCAATCGGAGTTACCCAGTGTGCCGTGAAGGAAATGTAATGACCCTGTCCATGCTTGCTGGACCACGTGTCTAAAGTCACATGCACCTTGTTCCTGACTGCCTGTCCCAATGACTGGATAACATTGACTTCCACGTGCTGGTATAGTGCTGGAATGGCCTTGCGTGAAAAGTAATGGCCTTTTGGAACCTGCCACTGTGGTACAGCCCATTCAGCAAATTCACGGAAGGGAGCAGAGTCCACCAGCTGGAAAGGCAGCAGCTGCAATGCCAGTAATTTTGCTAAGCTGGCATTTAGATGCTGTGCTTGGGGATGGTTGAGACTATATTTTTTCTTACGCTGCAGCAGCTGCGGCAACGTAATCTGACTGCGTAAATCTTCAGCTGTTGGGATGATGTCACATTGTGAGGAAGGACCTGGTACATCCATTACTGTAGCATCATCCCTGTCGGTGGAGGTTGTAGGCAATGACATGGTAGGACATACAGTGGGGGTAGAGACAGATGAGGAGGAGGAGGATGTACGCAAAGTTTTGCGCCAACGGGATGTGTGGCAGGTGTTCATGTGTCGCCTCAAGCACGTGGTACCCAAGTGTCCGGTATTTTTCCCACGCTTAAGCCTCATCTGACATAGATTACAAATAGCAATGCTGAGCTCTACTGCACATTTCTTAAAGAACTCCCAGACAGCAGAGTTCCTGCATGTGTTCTTTGAGACAACAGCGCTCTGCACCGGAGCAGCTCTGACATCTGATGCCTTGGACTGGCTAGTGCTACGGTTGGTCACAGAGGATGTTGTGCCTCGTGTTTGCTGTGCTTCTTCCTCCCCCTCTTCCTCACTTAATTCCTCTGTTCGCTCAGGCACCCAGGTGCAGTCAGTGACCTCATCATCGTCATCATCACCCCCTATCTCCTCGTCACTGGAGCCAACTTGGCAGTACGCTGCAGCTGCTGGGGCAACATGAGTGCCAGTTATTTGTGTGTCATCACTGGCACCCCTTCTTCTAGGTTGATTATACTCCCTTCCTCAACCTCAGAGATTGAATCAGAGCACTGTACTTGCTGCGCATCCTCAAGCAGCATGTCACTGTCATTGTAGTCAAACAATTCAGCTGACTCCTCCGTGTGTGATAGCGAGGCTACGGCAGGAGTAGCTGTGGACATGGAGGCTGCATTAGATGTTTTGGCAGCTGAGGTGGACTGTAAAGCACTAGAAGCCTGGCTGGCAGAGGACTCGGAGGATGAGGATGGCATGGTTAGCCAATCCACCAAATCCTCTGTATGTTGCTGCTGCTTAAGACGGCTAGCACCAATTAGAAAGGACAAGCGTGCCCCTGCAGAGGATGCACCACGTCCACCACGACCAGAGGCACAGCCTCCCGACTCTGGGAGCGTCTGCCTGTCCTTTTTGTTCTTTCAGACATGGTGAGTGATATATAGATTAATATATACAGAATCTGATTCAACTCTGGTATAAAGATTTAAAGAACTCTGGTATAACTCAGTGAGACACCCTGATAGCTGGCAGCCAGTGACAAGACACAGATTACAAGTCTCAGACACCGCCTATAAATCAGTGAGACCCCTTGATGGGTGGCAGCCAGTGAGAACACACGGATTATAACAATTCCCAAATATTTTGTAGAAATTAGTGAGCCCCAAAATACTTGCTGGCAGTGACAAGACACAGAAGATTACCTCAATTCCCAAATATTTTGTAGAAATTATAGTGAGCCCCAGAATACTGCGTGGTACTGGCTGTGTGACAAGACACAGATCACCTCAATTCACAAATGTTTTAAAGAAATTAGTGACCCCAAAAAAACTTGCTGGCACAGTGACAAGACACACATCACCTAAATTCCCAGATATTTGTTAGAAATGAGACCCCCCAGTAGCGTGGCAGACCGGCAGTAACAACACACAACAATCTCCTATGAAATCTCCTCTCAAATGTGTGGTGAATCGGCACGTGGAAACGTTATATAGTGTGCTGCGGGACTTAGCTCTGTGAGCCCATGATTGGGCAAAATTTGCCCAATCAGGACTCTGAGCCGTGATTGGCATACTGTCTAACCTGTTGAACCTGTCTTGCACCAGACCTGTTGTCAGGTGCAAGGCTGTAGCCAATTACGAGCTTCAGGCCAGTGGGAAAATGCATTGTGGTCGAACATGCGCCGAACACCCAGAAATGTTCGGAGTTCGTGATCTAACCGAACAGGCTAAGTTCGGCTCGAACTCCGAACTGAACAGCTCATCCCTAGTGCAGACATCCTACTTTATGAAAACAGTTGACAACTATTATCATAAATCGGTTATTATAGTCCTACCCATGTCCCTTTTTAATTTCCAGAAACCACCTCTTGAAGGTGAAGCAGTGGGCGAGTCTAGGGATGGGCTGCCGGTTCGAATCGGTTCGATGTTCGCATCGAACATCGGCTGTTCGTAAGTTCACTAACGTCAAACTTTCAGGCCATTCGCAAAAGGTTCTAAAAAAAATAAAAATTTTTTTTAAAAAAAAATGCTTAAAAAATCTAAACATAAAGTGACGCTTTACTGCAGAATATTATAAGCAACGGTTTATTAGATATTTAATTAAAATGAGAATATTTTTAACATTGAAGCCTATGGGATAAAACAATCTTGTTGCTAAAACATCAGGCAGATGAGGCCCTCTAATCAGGCACTGTAGAGGGCAGCCCGCCGGGGCCTCCCAAGGATCCAAGCATCCCTTGAGGAGCATGCGGCTGCCGGATGACAGAGCTGCGACTGTGCAACCTGGGCAGCCGGGTGCATGTGGCAGAGAGGCGGCGCAGAGAGGGACCCCCCCCCAACCACGATCCAGGAAGCCCCCACTGACATCCAGGCTAAGGTAAGGCGACACATTTCTAAAAAAAGTAAAATCCGAGGACATTTTTAAATGTCTCAGGAACACAAAATAAAACTTTTTTTCTTTCTAATACTCACCTGATTCCTGGATCCACCAACAAGCGCAGCCTCCCGTCTCCCATGCTGTTAGAAGCTGCATACACCAGCGCGCTGTGTGCAGCTTCTGAGAAGATATGCTATTAGTGTAGAGGGAGTGATGCAAAATGCGCAGTTGGCTTCCACACTACACTAATAGCGTATCTTCTCAGAAGCTGCACACAGTGCGCAGGTTAAAACTAGCGTCAGACTGTAGATATGCTGCATTAATTATTCTTCTTACAAATTTGGTTACTTAACCCGTTTGCGTTTGGATTGTAATATTGTGACATCCAGGGCCCCTGGTGTCGATCGGGGGGGGGGGAGCCCGGTCGCATGGTGCCACCAGCTGGCCAAATGCCAAGAGCTCCGGCGGCACTCGGCGCAGCTGTGAGTGATCAGGGGACAGGGCGCAGCGTGATGACGCAGAGCCGCCGGGACCTTTAAATCAGGAGTGCGCTTTGTACACCTTGCCTTGCTGTGGAGTTTCATTCCCGCATCGCTAGTTTACCGAATCAGTTTGTATACTTGTTACTGACCCTGCTTGTTCTGAGGACCCGATCTGTTGCCGACTTTGCCTGCCATTTGACTATTCTGTGTACTCTCTGCCTGTTCTGTTTGCCTTTGTTGCTACTGGTGTGTGCCGATTCACCATATACAGTAGCGCAGTACAAATGCCTAAACATTGCTGACCCGGTTTTGTTATAACTACTCTCACTCTGTGCCCCTGTCTGGTATATTCCGCTGCTGGTTAGTGCGGGTGCACTTCCATCCTGCCATACACTGTAGCGCATTACAAACTTATATTGATCTCAGGCTGGTGTATATTGCTGGTGCTGTCTCTCTGGCCTGTGTGGCTGCTAGAGGTTAGGTTTAATGGTCCCGACCATCCTAAGGATCAGACGTCTGTTACCAGGGGTCCTACCAGGTCTGTCCTGGGGAATCGTTACAAATATGCGGTGAACACCGCAGCAAACGTTAACGCTCATGCAAGTGAGCGTTAACGTTTGCGTTACGATCGTCATTTTTCCCACTCGTTGTTGCTCAAACATTTCCCATGGCTTCAAATCGTGTTTAAACATGAGCAAAAGTGGTAAAAATGAGCTCAGCGCACAGCAGTGAAATGGCTCAAAAGTTTTTTTTTAAAAAAATGTGTTTTTCGTTTCCTGTCCCCCAGGGCAGTACCCTGACCCCCATACACCTTTTATGACCAATATCTTGCATATATGCCCTCTGGAGGGGACCTTAATTTTCAAACTTTTGAGCCCCATTGACTTTCATTGCGTTCGAATTCAAAACTTTTTCAAATATTAGAGTTCGAATGCGAACCGAACACGGGGGTGTTCGGCCCATCCTTAGGCGAGTCCTCTTCTTCAGGTAAAAGCACCCATGTAACTTTTCATGTGTTTTTGCTTTCCAAATGTAACGGACCGGATATGGTGCTCCCGTTTGGAGCCAGAAACCCCCTTCATTTTACACTGAATTTTAATGGATTGCAAACTGTTACCACCCCCTGTCCAGTGTATAGCCCACTTCCCATTAAACAGACGGTGTCCCGGTGACGGGCATCCTTTGCGTTTAGGGTGCAAGCTGCTCTTTTGTGCAGAATGTTTGCGTAATCTGTAATTACACAAGAATGCTATTGTCCGGCCAATATGGATTTTGTAATCTTGCTAAGGATTAACCTGCCAGACTACCCTGGTCTCAAACACTATCATGTATCGGATTCCTGTTACAATGGCTCATAGTTACTGCGTGTGGTCACGGATTGTCAATTTATGTATGAATTCAGGCAGTCTAATATGCAGCCTGTTCCAAGACCTCATCTGCATAAACACAGTGGACATAAGTGAAGCCTGAAGTAGACCTAATTGAAACCAGCATGGACTTGGAATCAGCCAGTGGGAACTGTTTGGGTGTTTGAATGTAGTTGTATAAAACCCGTCATACCAGGTTAAAGCTGTCACGGGCTACAGGTAGTGAAAAAGCCTGACTCCTTGATCAGCGCAAACTGAATTGCTTTCAGGATGCGGATGTCTCATAGGTTATCGGCCCATATTTGGGTGTACATAAGCAGAAAAAACATAATTGCAATTGTATACGATATACTGCACAAGGTTTTTAGATGGTGTACAGTAGGGCTGTGCAATTAATCACAATCGCAAAAAAAATTCACGATTTAAGCACATGCGATTTCTAAACCGCATAAGGCTGCGATTTTATCTACTCCCTGCAAGCTTCTGGCGGCTTGGAGCTTTTGGGCGCTCGCAGGAGGAACCACGTGTACAGCCGCATTCTCGCGGCTCGTCATGTGGTTCCCCCAGGCGAGCACCCAAGCTCCATGCCGCCGGAAGCTCACAGGGAGCCGAACACGCGGCACAAAGAGGTGAGCTGGGGCAGTATCCATGTGCTGGGGCAATATCCATGTGTGAGCTGGGGCAGTATATCCATGTGCTAATCGCAAATAAAAAAAAAAAAAAAAAAAAATCGCAATATTTAATAAAAAAAAAAATCACAATATGATTATTTTGTCCATATTGCACAGCCCTAGTGTACAGTGTTCCACTCACAAATAAAGAGCCCCAGCACTGGCTCTGAGTGGATCTACACATCTGGGTAAATTTATTGCCTCTTTTTCGGGCAACCTACACCTTACTGGAATGGTTTCTCTCCGTCACAGAATAGAACATACAATATGGAAGACAAGAAAAACGGCTCTCGTGTAAAATACAGGAAACTATAAAGAAGATTGGCAAAACAATTTAACGCACTCGTGGTGGAGCTTACATAGCTCGAAGATGGATTTTTTTCATATCAGGCAAAAAAAAACAAAAAAACACACGCCATGGAAACAGGGACGTGGGTCTTTAAAAAGATTTTAATATGTTTTCCATATTTTATCTATGCTGTGGTGGAAACCATTCCAGCAAGGTGTGGGTTGCCTGAAAATAGGCAATAAAATTACTCAGATGCGTAGATCCACTCCCAGTCAGTGCTGGTGTACAGTGTTCCACTCAGAGCCCCATCTAATACATTGCAATTGTATACGATATACTGCACGATTAGGTTTTTCTGCTTCTCTTATGTACACCTAAATGTGGGCTGATAACCGGTGAGAGACATCCGAACCCTGAAAGCAATGCAATTTGCGCTGATCAGCTATGTATACGTCTTTGCAATTATTGGTTTAGAGCAGTGTTTCTCAACTCGTATCCTCAGGACCCACTAACAGGCCTGGTTTGTGGGATATCTGAAGCACAGCACAGGTGATCTAATTAGCTGCTCAGTGATTGCAGCATTCAGTCTGCATTTCCAAGGTGATCTGCAAAATCTGGCCTGTAGTGGGGTCCCGAGACCTGGAGTTGAGAAACCCTGGTTTAGAGGAAACCACGTTTTTTCTGATCTAGCATTGGGGTTCAGGTGGTGGTATGTGTTGGCGCTTACAAAAGAATTATGTAGTGAATAATATGGTAAGTGTAGTTTTCAGACTATGAATGCAACAAGAGTAAAGTATTCATAGAATACAGGCCAACCCACAAATCTAAACCAATTATTTACTAGAGATGTGCATTCATTTCGGAACAATTCAGAATTTGTAACGAAATTTGATAATTCGCAGTACGGAAGTACTGCCACATAACGACTAGATACGAATTTGAAACGAAAAGGTATCTAACGAATTTAGTTTTACACTGTCATCATAAAAGAAAAATTTGAATAATTGATAAACTACCGAATTTGAAATGATCAAATTGATATCAACTATCGAATTGATCTTAACGTAAAATACAAGTAATCGTCAAATTAATTCTGTTGCACTGTTTGACTCAAATACTAAATCTGTGACAGCTTAAAATTTAACCCTAGCTTTTCTTTTAACAGCAAAATTTGATTAATTTGGGTTTTATTTAGTGATCCAAAATTCAAATGGATAAACTGATACGAAATGCGGAAAAAAAAAAAAAATCCAAAATGAAATTAGTTCCGAAATTCCAAAAATGAAATTTAAAAACTTAATGAAAAATTTTTTTTAGCCATGCACATCCCTATTTACTTCTATAGACATATTTAGAGAGCACCAGTTAATGAGTGGCATTTTGAAGTGCCTTGACTACCACGATACAGTTCAGTCACCATCCTCCATAGGAAGAAGAACAGAACAAGAAATTCTGGTTTGCTTTTGTATTTCCTTTGCAGTATAGGGTAGTTAAGACAGATTAAAGCACAATTTTTCATATCACTTGGGCTAAATAGAATATACGTATATCATTTTCCATGAAATTGTTCTAGATTGAAAGTTCTGGAGTAGTGGCCTCCTGCCCTGCATCATCTTTGCCACATGGTTGTTGGAATGTAAATTGAAATACATTATCCTCTTCACTGATCTTGTGCTGCAGAATCTGTTCATCTAATAAACGCCCAGCTGAAACCGTTTAACCTAGGAAAGTGAAATTTTGAAGGTACACTGTTATGACGTAGGCACCCAGTAAGGAAGGATTCAGAAACTCCACCCTTAAGGGGGTATAAAAGGGATTGAATATTTTAAACCGGATACCTAGATCTCCAAAACATGTTGTTACAGATGTGGAAATCTGTATTTAAATTAGTCTTAAAAAACCAAAACATGTGTCTTACCATTTTCCACAAATCCAATTAAGGGTGGTCGGGGAAAGGGGTGAGAGTACTTTTATCAGTATACCTAGATTTCAAAAACCAAAAGATGTTACTGGTGTGAGATTTGGTATTTACAGTCTTGAAAAAGGTGTTTCCCAAAGTTGGGGGGGGTGAATACTTTTAAACCGGATACCTTTATCTCAAAAACAGGTGTTACAGACATGAAAATTGGCGTTTTAATTCTTAAAAAAAAAAAAAAAAAAAAAGAAAAAAAAAAAAAAGGGATAAATACTTTTATCAGTATACCTATGTAGATTTCAAAAACCAAAGATGTTAGAGGCATAAAAATTGGTATTTACAATTTTGATACAAAAAAAATTCATGTTTTACTATTTTCCAAAAACCCAAATGGGGGGGAGAAAATGAAAAAACGGTATTTTCTTACCGTAAATATTCTTTTCCATAGTCGTAGCGGCAGTACCCATGGGTTCATCTTCAATCCCACTTTTGGACAGATTACCAAGCCTAAAAACAAAAAAGGACACACCTAGGGCCAGGTGAACCCTCCCTTCACCTGTGACTCCTCCCCTGTAGCCTATAAGAAGAGCTGAGCCCAGAACCCCCCAGTTAATGACAAGCAGAACCGGAGTAGCAAAAAAAACCACACAACTCCAAAAACCCAACACAACCCAAACAAGAGGGAGGGAAGCGGTACTGCCGCTACAACTATGGAAAAGAATATTTACGGTAAGAAAATACCGTTTTTCCATACGTCGAGCGGCAGTACCCATGGGACATAAAAAGCCCCCAATAGAGGGAGGGAGCAATACATAACCACCGCCGGGAGAACCGCACGCCCAAAGGATGCCGCAGCCAAGGCAAGATCCAGACGACAGGGACGCGCGAAGGTGCGAAAAAAACTGAGGACCAACTGGCAGCCAAGTACACGTGACACGCCCCAGCGGCCGCAAGCAAGGCCCAGGAAGCTGCCACAGCCCCAGCGGAGCTTGCCCACACCCCCATGGGAGAATGCTGCCACCAGCAGACGAACCAAGGGGACAGCCCGACGAATCCACCGAGCAACGGAAGGACGAGAAGTAACAACCCCCTAATGGCGATCCGAGCGATGCCAGGAGAAGGTACGTACCCAACAACCTGCAGGACCCCAACCACAGCAAGGGTGAGCCATCTGCCCAGAGAAGAAAAGGAGGAGACCGAGACGTCAGAGACGGGAGAACGAGTCCCCGACAAACATACCCCCAAAGGGGCAACCCCGAGGACCGTCAGAGGCACAAAGGGAGCACCCCACAGAGCAACCAGGACCCCGCGCAAGACCAAAGGCAGAACCAGGTCCCGGACAACCAGGCGCAGAAGGCCACAGCCCGAAACGTCAGCACCAAAGGAAGCAGAGCCAAGTCCCCCAGAGCGACCGAAGACAAGGCAGCCCCCGGAACCGAGAATCCCAGGCCGCAAACCCCTGCGGAACCGCCTCCACCGGAAACGCAGCAGATCAGGAACGGACACGGAATGGCAAGCCACGCACCTGGCACCAGGAGAGACGCGAGCCAAACCCCGATCATAGAGTCGCCAAGTCGAGGGCTTCGCGCCACGCGAAAACAAGGGAACCAGGTACACCGAGAGATCCAGAGAAGACAGGACAGAGGCAGCCCCAGCCACGCCGCCGGTGCAACCGACCCCAGCATGCCGGCCGGGAGAGCAGGGAAGTCCAGCAGAGAGCCTGACAGCGGGAGGATCCAAGAGCGAGGACGAGACAGCAGCAACACCACCGGAACCCAGACCCAGTGTGGCCAGCAGGGAAGGACCACAATCACCGAAGCCCAGGCCATCCTGACCTTCAGAAGGACCCCCGGGAGCCATGCAAGGGGCGGGAAGAGGGAAGCCAGGCCGAAGGCCCACCGGAACGAGAAAGCGTCCAGCAGCTCCGGACAGGCCACCGACCGGAGGGAAGCGAAGCGAGGAACCGGGAGCCACGATAGCAACAGACAGCCTGCCAACCTCGACACCACCAATGAGAACACTACCCGGGACAGGGACCAGCCCCTGCTTGCCAGAGACGCCAGGCCAGAAAGCCTGCCCGAGGGGCGAGAACACCTGGAATGCGAACTGCAGAAGCACCTACAGAGGAACCGCCACCCAGTCCAGGAAGGCGCCGCACAGAAAGGAAAGCAGGGGATACCAGGTGCCCCCCCCGCCAGGCCAGGCAACACACTGCAGAGAAGACGGCCGATCGGAACAGCACGACCCCGCAGAGGAAAAGCGAAGGCCCGACGAGCCTCCCAGACGGCCCGAAGCTTTAAAAAAAAAAAAAAAAAAAGCCGGACAGAGTGCAAGTTCCAGAATCCCAGCCCCTGAGGGCCCGGATGACCAGAGAACGAGCGCCCCCCCCCGGCCGCCGAAGAGTCCGCGGACACAGCGAACCAGTCCAGGAGCAACAGAGGAATACCGGAGCCGAGAAGGGAATGCGGAGCTACCACAGCAACAGAGCCCTTCGGCCAGGGAGGACAGGTCCCCATCCCACTGGGAAAGGACAGTGTGTCACAGACCGCAGGGGTGTGTCCTTGCCCACAGCACCGGCGGGACGGCAGCCGACAGACAACCCAGAACCTGCGATAGACGCCCGACGGAGCACCAAGCAGCAACGAGCAGACGAGACCTTGAAGCCACACTTCAAATGGAACAGAAAGGAGAAAAAAAATAAAAATTTCCACGGACCTCAGAAAGACAACCTCAGCAAAGGCACCAGTCGTGACAATGCCCAGCGCACCAGCCACCAGAGACAGGACAGGACCTCGATAGAGCGGGCCACCCGAGAGTCCAAGAGAGGCATGGAAGCTGCCTCGAGAAGTAGAGCATCCTGACGGGAGGGCCTGATCCCAGGCCCCCAACGCAAAAATTGCCAGAAGCACAAGCAATACCATCGAACAAGAAAACCCCAGGAGCGGAAGACAGCCCAAAGGGAAGAGCACGAAACTGAAAACGAAAAAGAGCCTGTCCCCAGAACGAACCGCAACCGGAGAAACACCCGGCTCACCTGTGTGACCGGGACATGGAGAGGCATCCAGCACATCCAAGGCGACCCCGAAAGCTCCGGCCTGCAGAAGGAGAGAAGCAGTGCGAACAGCAGCCCTCAGGAGCCGTTCCGCGCATACACCCCGAGCCACAGACCGAAGGGCCAGAATGGGGCAAAAGGAGCCATCGGGGTACCCCACCAGAAAGACGAGAGTAGGGACCGGGGAAGCAGACCGGGGACGGCACAGGGACGATCACCCCCTCCAGCAGCAGGCTAGAAGGACTCCGAACTAACGAAACCCCGGAGCCTGCGGTCTCCGCCCCGGCATACGCCGTCAGAAGGGACGGACGGATGTTGCCGGTACAAAGGACCCCACCCGGGGGAAAGGAAGAGAGATTAAAAAACAAAAACTACCAGGACAGGTATCCGGAGGGTGAACATGCGGAAGAACCGCCTGAGCATCCCCAGGCTGTTGCAGCAAGTCCAGCAACGCCGAGCCGCATACCAGGCCATAAAAGGAGTAAGGATACACCCAGTCAGCCGACCAGGACCGGAGCCAGACCGCTCGACAGCCCACCACTTTGAGGCCTAAGGCCCGCAGCACGGAGGCAATAGCAGCCTAGACAGAAGAAACCGAAGCAGACTGAATAAGGAGGAACAGGCGAGGCACCTTAGGGAAGAGGCCGGACAAGGCCCATCCAGCTCCAGCAAGTAGAGCAGGTGCGCACCGGAACCGAGGCGACCGCCACCAGGGCCCTGCCAGGAAAAACCCAAGGCAGCACCAGGCATGCCGTGAGGCAGGCACAATCCTCCAGACCAACGGACCTTACCAGCGGACAAGCACCCCGAATGAATGCCAGACCAGAGACGGAGTCGCGCCATGGCCCAGATCAGACGGCAACACCGCAAAGGCCACAGAACAAAGGGGAACATGCTCCCGAAACCTGAGGAACAAATGGAAGCCGAATAGGCAAAAAAAAAAAAACCTTCCTAGGACACAAGCAGTGCAGGACAAAGGGTGAAGGAAACCCCGCAGCCTGCAGGGGACCAGACTGCTCAACCGGAGCCCCCATTTATTATGAGAGACAGAGCCTTGCTGTTTCGTTCAGGCTGTGCAACACTCACTATGCACAAGTGCTATCCCACTACTAACCAACACAGGGGATTTTACCAGCTCTGTGTCCAGCCAGGGCCGGTTGTTTTCCTCCTTAGACCAACCCGGCAGCACCATGTTCCCTCAGAGTCTCTATAGCGATGCTGACCTTAGTGTGGACACCAGATCGACATAGCTCAGCGTGGAACAGAACTCCCGGACTCAAGCAAACCTACTGCCTCAACCTCCCAGAAAGCTGAGATTACAGGCACATGCCCCGGGTCACAGGGGCATTCCCAGCTGTCAGGGTCACACTCCCCCCCTGCGTCCGTTGACCAGAAGGGACAACCCCGCAGCGTTAGAAACGAGAGGGGACAGTGCCGCAAAATAAAAATTCAGCAGCAGAAAAACATCCAGGAGCCCGGACCACTGCAGCCAAGCGGGAGACGGCGACTCAGAAATGCACACCCCCTTCCCCAGCGACATAACCACACCAGGGCAAATGTCAAACAGCCAACTGCAGCGGCCGAGCACCAAGGGGTGCAACCGGGAGTGTAGACTGCAAGGGGGCCTTCCCCTTCACCTCACCTGGTACAGCCTCCCCTGGGGAGGACATCCAGAGAAGGGGGAACCACCATAGGGCTTGCGAAGCAGCCACACCAGAAAAAAAACAGCAACCAGCCGATCTGGGGCGAACGGAGGAGATCCAGGACCCGAAGGAAACAGCAACGCTGACCAGCGGGCAACCAGGCAGACGTCTGCACCAGAAAACCGGCGCCAGAGCTCAACTCCATGCGGCAAGAAGGCGCCAACCCCACCCCGGCGCATGCACAACACACGCCGGGGGACCCCGGAAGTCGCGTCAGCAAGACGCGACTCCCGCACGCAGACATCCCGGACAGCGCTGCAAACGCCAGCGCTGGAGCCGGCAGACCCCGAACCCTCCACCGGAGACAACGCAACGGCCACGGAGGGCCAGGTCGGGCCCGGGAACGAGAGGGAGAAATAATGCGTCCGCCCCCGGAACCAACAGATTCCCCCAACGCCACCTCCCAGGCAACCCGTCCGGAGGACAGGAAGGAATGACTGGGGGGGTTCTGGGCTCAGCTCTTCTTATTAGGCTACAGGGGAGGAGTCACAGGTGAGGGAGGGTTCGCCTGGCCCTAGGTGTGTCCTTTTTGTTTTTAGGCTTGGTAATCTGTCCAAAAGTGGGATTGAAGATGAACCCATGGGTACTGCCGCTCGACGTATGGAAAAGGGGATGATTATTTTAAAAGGTATCCTGTTTATCTCAAAAATATGTTAGATGTGAAAATTGGTATCTAGAATCTTGAAAGAAACAAAAAACACGTATGTTGCCATTTTCCAAAAATCCAGTTGATACACTGGATGAGCGGAGCAGAGTAATGCCGTTACTTCATACAGAATGGAGTCTATGCAGACACATACACTCACTGCTCCAGCAGGTCTGCTTCCTTTTCACAGCCAGGCCTATCACACACCCTCAATGCTGCAGCGTGGGAGAACCTGTGATATTGTAGAACCTCAACCCACCTAAGCTCTGTAATGGCACAGATTGCACTGGAGAGAAATGTGATTGAGGCTATGGTGCCATCCGGATCTGGCCCGTGGAGTATGTGTTCATACCACAAACACCTCTTATACCTTCAGAATATCCGTTTCAAGTCAAAAGGCTTCAGTTCACCCTAAAAAAAAAAAGGTTGGTTTTGCAATGACCATCAAACAAGTCTCTGTGGCAGACTTTGAAGGTAGCAGGGATTGACCCAAGAGAAGACTGCTTCACACATGGGCACTTTTACTTTGCCTGTTCCAGAGTGAACTCCCCTCTCTGGTGTTCCGAGCACCTGAAAGAAGAACCACTAATGTAGTTTATAAAAGAAGTACTCAAATAGTTTTATTTTTTATGTTCCAGATGCCAAAAAACAAAATAAATTTTTTGTGTGTCTGTCGGTTTGTATTTACAACCCAAAAATATTCATGGGAGCATATGAAACAACTTTTTGTTTTGCAGCCAATACGCCTTAACTAAACATCTGCAATAAACATTACTTGAAGACAACCTGTAAATTCAATTTTGTACAGTTTAAAAAGAAACTTTTTTTTTTTCCAAACAATTTTAACAAATCCCAAAATCCACAGGCAAAAGCTAGTTCTTTATAAACTTAGAATGAGCATATGTAACAAGGATGTAAAAGCTGGGTGGTTATCCAGAAACACAACTATGGACATCTGTACCTAAAATGTAACACCCCCACTGAATAACAAATGCATAGGATATCAGACTCCTTATGGGTGGTTGCAGAAAACAGATTTGAGTAGAATCGTTGGACAATTGCTGGATAATTTTTTTTTTTTTAATATTGAAATAACAAAAGCAGATGCTCTGAAACAAGTCTAGGTCTCACACACTCTACAATGACCCGGGGGGGGGGGGGGGGTGAAATAGAGATAAAGTAGTATGTTAAATACAGAAAAATAATGAAGGAGAAAAATAAATAAATGAATATCCAGATAGAGTTGGGATGAAACCAAACCTGACAAGGTGCTAAACCCCCACCCACGGGGGAAGGGGAAGACGACGACGGGGGACCACAAGGTGTAAAAATCTGAACATTAAAAATTATATAGTAGCAGACAATCTGTAAGGAACTAATAGTTCAATGTCCCTTTCAGCACCAAAAGCATGTATTGAATTTCTCATAGTACAAACTCGAAAATATATAAAATCATTTTGCAAACCTTTTTGATGCAAGCCAAGTGTTCTCCATGGAAAAACAAAACTCAGCAAGATCTCACACCTTCCATGTATTACTGTAAAGAAGCTACAAGGAGCAGCCTCCTACACTGGTGGGAAAAACCCAAACTTTAGCAGCATTGCAACAGCCAAGGAGAGGCCAGACAACAGATATCAGAGCTAAGATTAAAAGTTGGTTATAATTGCTCAAAAGCCCTATACATGCAGATAAAAAAGGCATTATTGCAATTTCTGTATGCAGACTATTTTATTGACTTTTTTGGATGCTGCATTGCTTATCTCATTAGGATCACTATAAGTACCCATAAGACCATTTATATTCATGACATTTACGGTTTGAGAACAGGCATTTCTGCCTGTATGCCCATACAAATATTCTTTATTCGAGAAAAGGGACACCATCTGGTGTTTAGACACTTAATTTCAGCAATATTCCTGTAAAGGATAAATACATGAAAATATAAA
The DNA here is from genome assembly GCA_009667805.1 of Leptobrachium leishanense. Taxonomy (NCBI): domain Eukaryota; kingdom Metazoa; phylum Chordata; class Amphibia; order Anura; family Megophryidae; genus Leptobrachium; species Leptobrachium leishanense. The sequence goes on from CM019065.1 coordinate 278,579,610, forward strand.
ATATTTATTCAGCCTCTCTCAACTGTATCAGAAAATTAAAACAATTTTGTATAGAAGAAAAAAAAAAAAAAAAGGCCAAGTTTCAAATACTTTTTTCTTCCCAACAAAGTAGTGATAGCGCAGGGGATAGACATAACCAAAAATCATCAACTAAGGATCTCTAGGCACTAAATATTAACCTGTACTATGAATTCAAGTCATGAATATCCAAAGGAATGGTGGTATGATCACAATTGTCTGATGCAAAATAACTGAATGAAGCCCCTGTAGGTAGTTGCTCAGATAAGTCCTGTGTTTGAAACTGAAAGGCAGGTGAAAAAAGTGCTGCAGTAGTAACAACTTTAGTGAGTGTTCCAAACGCAACAATGGGGATCCTCCATGCACTTCTGGTAATGCTGGACCCCATGTATGTGTGTATGCCAATCAACATGTACTAAATTCAATGCAGACATTCACAAAGATAGGGAATCCTCTGCTAGAGCTAGATTAAGGCAGAGAACATAAATGCCAGAACAATGTAGAGTCCAACGGTTCTTCATACTTATTTTGTCATGGCCATAACTGTATTTTTACTGAAAACCACAAAACCGCATATATGGGAAGCATCAATTCAGCAAATTACAATGTGATTATTTTCTCTACAAATAAAAAGAAATGAAGAACGTTTAATGGCTTTAATTAGAACGAAACAAGCCAAAGAGAAAATGTATTAAAAAAAGTTGACATACACTAAACATACATATAATCAGCACAAAAAGAAATTATATAAAGAGTACTGCCAAAACACAGTATAAGATTTACTTCCTTGTTTCTGCTCAGGGCACATGAGTAGAAATTGCTCCCAAGCTACTCAACATTTAGTTAAAATATTGGGGGGCGGACTATTGTTTATCTTCTTTCTGATCTTGTTTCGGTTCACCACTTCCAGAGCCATCACGTTCTGATGCCATCTGTAACGTAAAGAAACAATTTAAGCATCTTTCGCTACATTAAAAGAACGGTTTTAGATCTCCAAATGTTTGGAAAGGGTTTAATACTAAACTCTCCCCCCTTAAATAATTGGGTACAGGCAGCCGACGGCTTCCACACAATTCTTGCTTTCCTTTTTTGGGTGATTTTACTCACCTACTCTGAACTCCCGAACCCAGAAGACCCTGAAGGGTTTCCATTCAATTTGCAGTCCTACGCAACTTGTGTAGTGTAGGAAGCACAAATTGTGCAGTGAATGAGACTTGCACACCTTAAGTACATAAATTCCGTAGCTCTTGCTCAGAACGATGGATCAGAGCACTTTGTTAAAATGATAGTGGAACTGGTCACTTCTACAAACTCTTTTATTCATTTCCTAGAGCGTAGTGAAACCTAGTATATAGGGCTGTGGAACATTATTGGTATTGCCTTCTGAATATGGCAGGTAAAGGCTAGGGTCAAACGAAAGCAATTTTACACGCGAATGTAAAAAAGTGCGTCCGAACGAATTGACGTATTTTTTCACGGAATTCGCGAAAACGGTCATACGATGCGCATTTTCGTGCGTGATTTTTACGGTTCGTCAATAAAACACTTCTTGCGTCTGGACGTTATGTTGGCCGGACATTAGCAGCGACTGACGTCTCCTAATCACGCAAACACGCCGCAGCAGCGCACTCTGTACGTCCGTACTAGCGGTTCGGCGTTCGAAAAAATGCGTTAGTTTTCCACTTGCGTTGCGCGGCCGGACTTTCGTACGACCGTACTTCGTATATTGGCCATCATTGCCTGTCATTTGCTGCTAGTGCGGCCGTAATTATGTGCGCCAGAATGCACGTTAACCCCTTAGTGACTGGGCGGTTTTACACAAATCCGTCTTTTAGTGACCGCTGCTGTTTACGTTTAGGTCAAATTTTCCTCTTACTCGTTTATTCAACCCACACATCATACACCCTTTTTCCCGCCATTAAATGGACTTTCTAGAAATACCATTATTTCCATCATATCGAATAATTTACTATAAAAAAAAATATGAAATATGAGGAAAAAAAAATGGTAAAAAACACACTTTTTTGTAATTTAATCCCCAAAATCTACAACCACCCAAAACGACCCCAGCTAAATAGGTTTAAAATTTTGTCCCGAGACTAGAAATACCCAATTTTTACATGCGTTTGCTTTTTAACCCCTTCACTGCTGAGACAGTTCACCTATGTGCGCTGCGCTCAGACCATTATGTGCTATTTATTTTTAGATGACAGCCTAGGTCCTATTTAATTAAACTCCCCCCAGACAAAAAAAAAAACACAACATTTTTTTATTTTATTTAATTTTTATTTTTTTTTTAAAACCAAACCTGGTCATGTTTGGTATCACTTGAAAGGCCATAATCAAATAAATATGACCATCTAGCTGCCATGGATCGGGAGATAAAGGGATCCTTAGGATCCCCTTATCTCTACATGGCAGCTAGAGGGTTAACTGGCCCACTGACATCCTCACACATATGGTGAGGTTGTCAGTGGGTGGGGGGGGGGACCTGGAGGCTTGGCTGACATCCAAGATGTCAGCCCCCCTCCAGGTTTGAATCGCGTTTTGGCGCCAATTGGCGCCGCAACGTGATCCGGCGGCGAAATGGTTAATGCCATACACCGCTGGAAAGGGGAGGCTCTCCCCTCTCCAGCGGTGCAAACGGCATCTCCCTAGCTTCAATGGTTGGGGAGATAGAGGGCTCCGAAGGAGCCCCCCCCTCCCCTCCATTGAAAAGCATGGGGACACCTGCTGATGATGTCACCACGCAGCGTGGCGACGTCAGCCTCGCCTGCCCATGTAAATCACATGGGCAGGCTTCCTCCCTGCCAGATCGCCGTGGGATCCAGCGAGGGGGGGTATCGGGCGGGAGGGGGATTAGGCGCCGCTGACGTACCCTGTACGTCCGCGGGTCTAAGGGAGACCCGAGTACAGGACGTACAGGGCACGTCAGAGGTCCTTAAGGGGTTAAAAGTGCGCTCGTCTGACCCCAGCCTTAAAGTTTGAATAAACACGAGGTTTGATTTCACAGCTTATTATGGTGGTGACACTATTCTACCTTTACTCCACCCACCACAGGGAGAAGCAGAATAGTTTTGAGTGCGAAGATTCATTATATTTTGTGAGCGTTTACCTACTAGGGGTTTATTACCATGGCAATCCACATGGTCTAGATTCTCATCTTTATAGGACTTTTTATACTTCGATAGACATTTTTATGACACGATCAAGCTATTCAACTTTGCTTTCATGAGGGTACAGCAGCCTTGGCCCAGAGGTTTTGGAATTACAATTTTCATTTAGCTGAACAACCCTAATGACCAAGAATCATGCTAGATGTTCGTTCAAAAACATGGGGGGGGGGCGCAAGGGCAAGGTTTCTGACCCAGGTTTATTTTTTTATAGAAGCAGAATTTTTTTTAAGCGACCCAGACCTTTAGATTTGGTTGCATTATTTTATCTTCTTTCTTACATAAAACGATGCAGGCACCTAGATAAGTTAGGTCAGTAGGTAACATTTGTTGATATCAAACAGATCAATTTAGGCTTTGTAACGGTCTACTACAGGGCTCAAAATTTAAAATTCCCAAGGTACTAACCAGGCCATAACGGTTACTCGCCACCAGTTGCTCCATCTAACTCCTACCCAGTCCTTAAAATTATCTTCTGAAATTACACTGCTAAAAAGGTTTTATTTAGAAGGTTACAAAAATAACATTGATACCCAGTCATCAGACCTCAGTGTGAGCAGAGTGAGGAGGCAGGAAAACTCCTCCACCCATGCCAATGACAGATGAGCTGGGTCAGGTTAGGCAGCTGATCCCTGCCACCGTGCAGACTGGGGAAGGGGGGGGCTGTACGGTGGCACCACTGGAATACACAGCACAAAATAATTTATTGTGCCGCTTGTGTGTGCGTGCATTTCCACTCGCCAAATGCGAGTGGAAATTTTGAGCCTTGGTCTACTACAATGTTACTAGCTAAACATGTTGCGTTAACCATAAATAAAAATCATTTGCATTTACCCAAATATAAAATTGATAGGTTTTTGACATCGGGCAGAGCATTAACAATTTAAATTACTCATAAAATACCTTTCGGTATGCAGTTTCAAATAGTTTCAGTGATGACTGCTGAAGAGCTGATGCAGCTTGTCTGATGCTGTCGCCAGTTTCCGTATCTTTACGAGCCAATAGTTCTTTCACTTTGGCAATTTCTTCCTTAATTTTGTTACACTAAAATGAAAGCCTTCAACAATTAGTAAAAAACCACAAAAACAACATAACACTTTTGTGGGGGTTAACAAGTGATGAAAATTTAAAACAACTTATGTATATTTAATACTGTGAGACCATAAAAAAAACAAAAAAAAAAACAAATCGGGTTTTAATTATGCCCTAGGTAAAGCAACACAAACTCAATCGTTCTTCGTACAGGTTATAGCAGGGTTTAAGAGAAATTCAGAATGTGACTTAAGAAAATGTCAAACCTCTTCAGCAGGAAGCTGATCTTTAAATTCTTCCATTTTTGATTCTGTGTCATGAACAATTCCCTCAGCATTATTTACAGCTTCAACACGTTCCTACAACACAAAAATAAGACAATTTGAAAAGACGAAGACAAACAGCACTTGCTTCTTTAAAACACATCACCATCCTCAAATATTATGCGATCTCTAAAATAAAGTTCATTAACCCTTTTGCTGCGGAGCTCAGGTTTAAACGCATTTTGAAGTCATGTTTTATTAGAAGACCTACGCAAATTATTAGCCTTGTGCACAGCGGGGTTTTTTTTAGTTTCGGAATCTTTTGTCGTCTTTTTTTGTTGTTTCAGGTGATTTCAGGCCATTTTAAAACTTTGTTTAGGGGCGTTTGATATTTCGCCGAGCTTCGTAATATCGGATCGTCAGATATAGTTTTTGGATCCAATTCGTTATTGTAATGATTTAAATAAATACAAAATAAATATTGAATGAAATTTTTTAAAAAGTTGGAAGCCTAAAATTTCACCCAGGGGGAAATAAAAAAAATTGCTGCAAGTGAAAAAAATAGAAATCTGGGAATTTAACATTAAAACCTATAAGTTGCAAAGTTTAAAAAGCGGTTTTTATTACTTTGAAATCATTGTTCCATTTTTATTTCACTTTGTCATTTTCGTTTTGCAACATTTTGTTCCGTTTTGGGTCCTTTTCGTTACATTTATCTTTCGGATCATTTTCCAATTGACATTGAATCGTAATTTTGGCTGATTTGCAATATCGGACGTCCAATATTTTTTGTTTCCAAAAAACGTAATAACGAAAATACAGATCTCAGACAAAAAATGAAATCTGCATGTGTACAAATTATATATCCTCATTATCAACAGACTATCATAATGCTAAAAACAAAAAAATGATATTCAGAATTCAAATCATTTGCAGAGTGTGCAAGCATCCACACCTTTCTGGTTAAATATTCTAAGTGGCTCTTCCCCCCCCCCCAAAAAAAAACACACCCCACAAAACTTAGAAATGGGCACCAGTTACTGCATTTTTCTGAGAAAATACAATTTTAACTAATTTTTTTTTTTTTATTCTTTTAGTCACTTGTATTTTATGAATAATATGTATAAAACAATTACCTTGCTCACAGCATAGGAAATGAGGTGAATAATGGCAGTGGAACTGCTCATTTTTTTATGTGACAAATTGACAATGCCATTGCTTTAGAACAAAATAAAAAAGGGTTGTTTTTTTTTCACATTGGCATCATTAGAAAGGCCAGAATTACCTGCCCCATGACACCCAAAATGACTTTTATGGGGGTGTAAAAATGGATGTACACAGGTCAAAAATCAGCGCCAAGCATGATCTCAGCACTCTAACAGGAAAGAGGACATGCTCACATTATCTGCAGCCAAGTGGTAAAAAAAAAAAAAAAAAAAGTCGCCTGAAAATAACATCGTCGCGCATGCGAGATTATGTCATTTTGCGCGGGGAGGCCCGTAAATTCAGCGTCTGACTTCCAGGAAGTCACAACGCAGAGGGACCCCGGAGAGAAGCGAGTATCTCTCACTGGGCTCCCGGTAGCCGATGATGTGTGGGGAACGTCCTCCGTATATAGCCGGAGTCTGAGGACGTTCCCCTCATATCCTCTGCAGCCAAGGGGTTAAATCGAAGAAGAAAAAAAAAAAAACACGGCAATTTTGTCAGAAGACCATGACTAAGGCAAAATGTAATATTTGCCATCAATATTACCATTGTAAAAATCCCAAACTCCGCTCGTCCCATGGGGGGGGGGGGGGGGGGGGGAAGAGACACATTTGCCTTTGCTCTAGGTGAGGGGAACTAGCAGATTGTGCAGAGGGAGACTGGAAACGATTTGTTCCTAGTCTCCCTCTGTGGTGCTACAGGATCTAACACAGCACCTACTTCTGAACGGGGACGCAAAGAAAGGGAGACCAAGTAAACTCAATAAATCCGTTCCCATGAACTTCTCGTATCCCTTTTTGCAGTGGACTTTGAATAGCATCCTTCGTATGGATTGGCAGGTGAGCACTGCAGGAACACTACTTTGTCTTTAAATGACATTCTACAATACAACATATGCACTTACTTTTCTCCTTCGATCTTCTTCAGCGTATTTTTCTGCATTCTTCACCATATTCTCAATGTCATCCTTACTGAGCCCACCAGAGGACTGTATGACAACTACAAAACACAAGAGTTTGATGTGGCATCAATATTGAGTTAAACTATATAGGAGTAAAGTAAAAAACAAGCAATTTAAAGCACAGCTAAGATGCTGATGTTTACACAGTGAGTACAGATGCACTGTTTCTCTTGAGTAGGGAAGCACTGATAACAGTATTGCTGCAGATCCCAGACATTTGTACTTTTACAAATGCCACCGACACTTACATCTTCCTGCCATACATTCTGTCTTGACCACATTGTTACAGTGTTCAAGATATGTTGAGTGAAATTCAATGAGATTTTTTGGCAAATTTGTAACAAAAGAATTAAATTTTCACAAAGTTTTTCATTTCCAATTCATAAAGACAGATATACAAAACAGAACATAGGTTAATACAACATACTATCCCTCCCACTAAGGTGAGTGGAATTTCCTTCAAGTGACCACTCACATATGTACAAACAAGCGTTCAAATATGAGAGGCCACTTGTTTGATATTCCACTCACATGAACAGGAGGGATAAAAGTATTACCCAATGTTCTGTTTGTATTTGACTTTATTATTTCAGACTATACCTCATTTCAATTTCAAACTCCATATTACAGTTTGAAGAAGCGGTCCAAAAATCATTACGCTTACATGACTTTAAGGGACACTTCTACTTAAATAAGCGGTAACTAGATTATAAAACACATGCTGGTTTCTTGCTCGTTTTTACATGCAATTACTTCAAAGTAAGGTTTTTTTTTTTTATATGTTGCCATTTTGTGGATTTTCCCATGATGCAACATTTACCAAAATCTGTGCAAAGATTTTACCTAAACCATGGCTTTAGTTGAATCCACAGTATTTATTAGTTAACGAGGTGGAGGATAAGGCCTCAGGAGGTCATCCTGCCTCGGCTACCCAAGAGATGGCAGCTGAAGGAGCTAAAAAAGGTCTTATCCACCGTGGTTATGTTCTTTGACTACATCCCACACATTACAATGATTGGGGGGGGGGTGACTGACCCATCCACTCCATCCTATGGACAAAGCCACACAATGAGGAGCAAGTGATGTAAATATACCTGGGGGGGGGGGGGTGTTTACAACCAAAAGTTCAGAAAAAATAAATATGGATGCTCCCAGTGACAGCGAAATTGTCGAAGAAATAAAAAGTACATGCATTATATCATCTACAAATCAAAATAAAAACCGTTTTTGGTGATCGTGGCCCTTTATCTTAATCTGTTACGGAAAGTACAAAAGAATCCGTGCATCCCTAGTCTTTATGTATATCAAAACACGGATCAAGCTTTTTTTTTTTTTAACAATATGTATGCCAAAACAGTATTAGAAAGCTTGAACACTTTTTTTTAAATGAACACAGTGCAGATGGTGATCACCAGTAGGTCCATACAGGTTATAGATTATATAGAATTTTTTTTTTTAAAAAAGTGTATAATAAACTTTACACTACTGCAATAGGATACATGCATTATACAGTCATCTTTGATTTATATGTAACTAGACACATCCGATCCAATTAGCAACCGTTGTAAGATCTGCACAGAACCAAAAGGAAAAATAACCCAACCGCAAAAACAAAATCCAAACAAGAACATACTTTGTTGTTCCCGGCCTGTTCCTTTGTCTTTTGCAGACACATGGACAATTCCGTTGGCATCAATATCGAAGGTGACTTCAATCTGTGGCACCCCACGTGGTGCTGGTGGGATCCCGACCTAGCGAAAACAAGGTTTTACATTTATAAACATGGGGCTCTATTCCATAGCTGGTGCCAATGTTGCATCTTGATACATAGTCTGAAAAAAGACATGCGTCCAATCAGGTTCAGCCTTTCACACAGCACCTATTGCTATGCAGATGTTAAACTTCTAATCCGGATGCTAAACTGGGGTGAAGAAAAATATGTGCTCTGCAGCTCGCGTGCACTTACTGTACTTCAGTGTCTCCTCTACTTAACATGGGGAGTGTCAGATATTTTAGATCTCTCGGTAAAATCAAAAAAACGGAGGATCAATAGCTTTAGATGCCATTTCGTATATTATACAGGCGGTAGAAGTTCAAATATATTGCAGTGTAGCCAAATTAAATGCAATGTATATTTGTTCGTAAATGGCCTTTGAATTCCTTACCCATGACTAGAGAAGAAATCAAACCCTAAAAGCCTATTGTATCTTGAAGAGTGTTAGATACGCTTACAAATAAAATATTTGTAGCGTAGGAGTGCCATCTTGTTATCAAGGTACAGTTGACATGTACTACAGAAATTCATTGCCAACTTTTTTTTTTTTTACCAATTAAAAGTGTGGTCATCGGCGTAACTGCTAAGGGATGCAATAAGAATGAAGAGCAGACAGAGGCCTTGCACACAGATTATACTTGTTTTACACGATATTCACATTCTGTTGCAGAGATGAGCAGACTCCAGTACACTCTTTGCAAGGACATTCCACTATGCAAGCATAGCATCGCTCACTGCTTATTCGCATACAGAAACTTGCTTACGACACAAGGAACAGGGTGCAGCCAGTCCTTTTGGAATACACAGAGATAGATCTCATAGCTGCAACTGCAAAATTGCAAGAGGAGAGGCGAGTATATTGAGAACATGTGTATTGTGTTTTAAGAGATTACAGCATTGTGTAATTCCGTTTCAATTAAAACCAGACTAATTACTCACCGCTTGTGAATGGTTAAAAGGGTGTAGATCAATTAGATGACCAGTAATTCTGCATCTTACTGGACTCCAATTGATTCTGCAAGTATTGTAATTAATGGGATTTAATTCTTGAGATTCAAAACACTTGTCTGCTCTTGTTGTAAATACATAGCTCAGTCATAGAATATATACATGCCTGTTCATGAATTAACTGGAATAAACTGAACTAGGGATCGCATAACGAGATTGGGGGATGTCCCAAGCAAGAGTTGCATCTGAAAGGTGTTCGGATATTGATCCACATTTATTCAAACAAATTAAAAGGATGGCCGGATCGGACACTACTTTCTGGGAGCAGAGGGAGACTAGGAAGGGTTTGTTCCCAGTCTCCCTACACAGCACTGTGCGATCTCGCAAGAGCAAGGTCGGAGCCTGGCAGCGCAAGCCTCCATGGAGTCCTAAGGAGTCCAGGAGCAGATACTCGCGGCGGCACTACTACAAGTGTCAGGGTGGTAGCATTGTGTTAAGGGTGAGGTGCTGAGAGAACGTTTTATAACAGGGAAGGTGCCAACTTGGAGACTGAGGGAAAAATCTGCAAGCGCAGATTTTCCTGCTTACTGTCTCCATGTTAGCATCAACATTGCCCAAGGTTCTTAGTTCTGCATACGCCCACATTAGTTTTTGTTGGATTGTCCTGGACATTAATAAGTCGTGTTTGTCAAAATTAAGCACAGCCCATGTTGTTAAGTCCCTACTCATTGTGACTATAGATAATCTGCCACTTTTCAGGTGAGTTTTATTGCTGAGGAGCCCTCTGATCTCATACGGCGCACATTACTGTATCACAGACCGCCACGCTGCATCATCATTGTGAGAAAGTGCTGCATATGGGGGGGGGGGGGGAAGAAAGAGAATAAAAATTATTTCTATTTACTTTCACAGTACCCCTGGGCATGCTTGGCATCATTGGAAAGGCCAAGATGTCAGCATTCGGCACCAGATGGGAGCTGAGCCACGGAACATCTTCGAGTTGCAGACTAGCGCCTGCCCTGCCAGTAGGTGTCAGAAAGCCCTGGGTTGTCAGTAATTGAGCATTTACGGCATATAAAATAATTTTTCCACATTTTCTCCAAACCTTATATATTTTCTGGTGTCGACGCACCCTTACACAATGATGTCAATGAAGAGTCCTACAGCGTGGGGCGTCATCTGGGCAGCCATCAGAAATGTTTGGGTCCTTAACGGAACCTTAGGATGCCACCCCCCATGCACCCCTTCAACCTTTAAACGCTCACCCCTCCAAAACACAAGACGTGTATGACAGAGCTCCACAGCAATAACCCTCATGTAATGTGCTGGATACGAGTATCAGAGCGCCACAGCAATAAAACCTAAAAAGATAATATTAATGTGAATCTGTTCAGGGAAAAACAAGTTCACTTGAAAGGAGATATTCCCTTACTAGATCAGCATATAGAATTGAGAAAGCTCCCCTTTTTCCAATTAAAAATCAGAAAATTGTGTGTGGGGGGGGGGGGGGGGGCTTATTTTTTTTTTACCTTTAACAGGTTCACTTAAAAATATAAAGTGCAAATGCAAGTAAAAATGTATTTGCATATATAAGTGCATAGAGTGCAATTGAAGGTCTTTCAAAAAGTTATCCTTATAGAGTCTCATTTTCCAAATCACTTGTGAAGGCAAAAAAACAGTCCAACCGACCATATATTCTGTATTGAAGACAAAGGTAGTCTGAGTCTCCACAGGGGCAGTCCAGAGGCTTACGTGAGGTCCTGGTGCACTGTCTTCACCTAAGAGATAGATATATATATATATATATATATATTCCCAAAAAATGGGAGGAAAAGAGGAGAGGGGTAGAAGGGAAACAGAAAAAAAATAGACAAGGGAACACTTACACTTTATAGAGCCTCATGTACCGGCTCTGGTGTGGAACGCCTTGGGCCTAATTGAGGGTAGCCTCTGCCCTTCTTTAGAGCTTTCTTGGGGTGGCCTCTGCCTTTCCTTAATGTTTTCTCGATCGTCTCAGATAAAGAAAAAGATCTTCATAGCGCGATTTGTAGCCAATGGTTAAAATAAGGTAAGTAGAGGTCAAAACCAACTCACCGATGTTGGAGCCTTAGGTTCCAGGCTCAACTTGTGGGCATGTGGTACTGCTTATTCGGTGGGTACCTTCACCTCTTTCATCTGCAGATGGTCTTGTTTTTATGTAGATGGTAGGAGAAAAGGAGAGACGAAGCATATGGGGCATATGCTGTTTATAAATGGCTCTTGGCCGGATGCAGATAATCAATAAACCCCTTTTTTACTATCTGCATCCGCCTAAGAGCCATTTTTAAACAGCATATGCCCCATATGCTCCGTCTCTCCTACCATCTACATAAAAACAAGAAAACCATCTGCAGATGAAAGAGGTGAAGGTACCCACCGAATAAGCAGTACCACATGCCCACAAGTTGAGCCTGGAACCTAAGGCTCCAACATCGGTGAGTTGGTTTTGACCTCTACTTACCTTATTTTAACCATTGGCTACAAATCGCGCAATGAAGATCTTTTTCTTTATCTGAGACGATCGAGAAAACATTAAGGAAAGGCAGAGGCCACCCCAAGAAAACTCTAAAGAAGGGCAGAGTCTACCCTCAATTAGGCCCAAGGCGTTCCACACCAGAGCCGGTACATGAGGCTCTATAAAGTGTAAGTGTTCCCTTGTCTATGGGCACTTAACTCTGTCAGTCAATATTGCACTATTTTTTCTTTTTCTGTTTCCCTTCTACCCCTCTCCTCCCATTTTTTTGGGAATTGGGAGTCTATATAGGACTTAGGTGAAGACCGTGCACTAGGACCTCACGTAAGCCTCTGGACTGCCCCTGTGGAGACTCGGACTACCTTTGTCTTCAATACAGAATATATGGTCGGTTGGACTGTTTTTTTGCCTTCACAAGTGATTTGGAAAACGAAACTCTATAAGGATAACTTTTTGAAAGACCTTCAATTGCACTATATGCACTTTATATGCGATTTTTTTGAATATATCAGGACATCAACTGTCACCTTTTTTGCACAGTAAAACTACTGCACCTAGCTTTATTCATAGCAGCACTTTAGTGGTCTTTTCGACCGTGCACTATTTGGAATAGTGGGAATGCCATACACATTTATTATTTGATTATTAGAATATTAAGGGTTATAATATTTAATATGTGGGTAAAAGCTTCTTGATCCAAGGAGAAATCTGACTGCCATTCTGGGGTCAAGAAGGAATTTTTTCCCAGTATGTTGCATATTGGCAAGCATTCAGACTGGGTTTTTTGCCTTCTTTTGGATCAACAGCAGTAGGTTATGGGAGAGGCTGAACCCGATGGACGCATGTCTTTTTTCAGCCTATATAACTATGTAACTATGTAGTAGATTTTATATAGACCACTCTCAAGAGACTGCGCCACTAGGATCCTCTCTTTTTCCTACTGTACATTTGCACATTTCTGTCGAGGTTTTGTGTTTTAATCCCTGCCGGCTGCACAACATAAACATATCCACCAACATTAGCGCCTTCACTGTACTCCCCTTTCTCACTTAAAAATATGCCCCCTCACCTGCTTACCTTTTTGTGAGGTGGGGGGGGGGGCAATTCGGTGGAGGCCCAGTGGTAGATATCTCTGGTGGGATACTCAATGGATTCCTTCACATGCTGCTTCTTTCACTTCAGAGCAAGGTCCTGCAAGGGCGATACACCCACTGCTACGGTCATCTGAGATTTCCAGCATATAACAGGCAGCAATCCCTGTGAAGTCAACACACCTGCAAAAGTGAGGTGTTAAAAATTCCCAGTGATTTCTGCCTGTTTAACCGTGGAAAAACCATGACAGAAGAACTGCATCATCCTTCCAGGACCTCAGAGTGTAACCTGATCTGACGGATGAAGAGTGGGAGAAATGCTATTCGATCTGCACTTGATGGAAGCAGTGTACATAGCACTCCCACCACGGATGGAGGAGGAAGAGGGGACATCAGCTTTACTGCAGGGCCCTGCCAGCCACATCCTGCAAGGCCAGGTGTGTGCGCAGTGATCAGGGAAGGACCTTATTATTATTTATTTATAAAAGCGCCAGCATATTCCGCAGCGCTGTACAATAAGCACAGTATAGACAGGGTTACAATACATTGAACAACATTTGACAAACCGTACAGGAGGAGATGAGGGCCCTATTCCCCGTAGGAACTCACAATCTGGGAGGGTTGGAAACAGGAGGAAAGGACTGTAAGGTGAGAGTGATTGATGGTTGCGTCAGTGAGTTGGGTGGTAGGCTTCCCTAAATAGGAACGTTTTAAAGGGAGCGTTTGAAGGAAGAGAAGTTAGGGGAAAGTCTGACCGTACGAGGGAGAGCGTTCCAGAGAGTGGGGGCTGCGCGTGAGAAATCCTGCAGTCTATCATGTGAAGAGGTGATGCGGAGAGAAGCTAGGCGCAGGTCACTGTTTGACCTTAGGGAGCGGGCTGGGTTGTATTTGGGGATTAGTGAGGACAGGTAGTGGGGAGCTGAGTTAGTGAGGGTTTTGTAGGTAAGGATAAGGATTTTGAACTTAATTCGGCAGTGGATGGGGAGCCAGTGAAGGGACTCGCAGAGGGGAGCGGCAGAGACAGAGCGGCGGGTGAGGTGAATTAGCCTGGCGGAGGCGTTCAGGATGGATTGTAGGGGGGAGAGGCGGGACAGAGGGAGGCCAGATAAGAGATTATTGCAATAGTCGAGTCGGGAGATTACCAGGGCGTGTATGAGTTGTTTTGTGGCGACAGCGGTAAGAAACGGCCGAATTCTGGAAATATTACGCAGTTGGTATCGGCAGGAGGAGGAAAGAGACTTGATGTGGGGGGATGAAGGAAAGAGCAGAGTCAAGTGTAACTCCAAGACAGCGAACTTGGTTTCATGGGGAGATGGTGATACCCTCCACCGTGATAGAGAAGTCAGGAGGTGGGGAGGCATTGGAGGGAGGAATAAGTAGGAGTTCAGTCTTTGACATGTTGATCTTTAGGTGGTGGGAGGCCATCCAGGAGGAGATGCCAGATAAACAGTCACTGACTTTTGAAAGTACAGGGGGAGAGAGATCAGAGGTAGAGAGGTAGATCTGAGTGTCATCAGCGTAGAGGTGGTAATTAAAGCCAAAGCTGTTGATGATTTTGCCCAGGGAGGAGGTGTAGATGGAAAAGAGCAGAGGACCAAGGACAGAGCCTTGAGGTACACCAACAGATAGAGGCAATGAGGAGGAGTTACCAGCAAAGGACACACAGAAGGACCTGTTGGATAAATAGGAGTCAACCCAAGCAAGTGCAGTGTCACCGAGACCCAGAGAGTTGAGGGTCTGTAGAAGGAGGGGGTGGTCAGTGTCAAAAGCAGCCGAGAGGTCAAGCAGGATGAGAATAGAATAGTGGCCGTGTTTTTTAGCAGTTAGGTAGTTGGTGACTTTGGTGCGGGCAGTTTCAGTTGAGTGTAGGGGACGGAAGCCAGATTGCAGGGGGTCAAGTAGGGAATTTGAGGACAGGAAGAGGGAGAGGCGGTTGAAGACTAATTTTTCTAAGAGCTTTGATGTGAAGGGAAGCAGGGATACAGGGCGGTAGTTGGATGGAGAGTTGGGATCTAGGGATGGTTTCTTTAGTAAAGGGGTAACTAGCGCGTGTTTGAAGGCGGATGGAAAGGAGCCAGTGGAGAGAGATAGGTTGAAGATGTGTGTGAGAGCAGGGGTGAGGGAGGAGAGGGGAGGAATTAGATGTGAGGGAATGGGGTCGAGCGGGCACGTGGTGAGAGGTGAGGAAGACAATAAGGAATTGACTTCCTCCTCAGTGGCTGGGAGGAAGCGGCAGAGGGTGGCAGAGGGGACCTCTGGGAGTGGAGGTGGCAGATAACCATCTTGTGTTGGGATGTTGCTTCTGATAGTTAAGGTTTTACTGAGGAAGTAGTCTGCCAGGTCTTGAGCGCTGAAGGCAGCTGTGGGGGGAGGTGCAGGTGGGTAGAGGAGGGTGTTGAAGGTGGACCAGAGCCGTTTAGGGTTGGAGGACAGCGTAGATATAAAAGATGAGAAGGATTGTTTGGCCAAGTGGAGGGCAGAGGTGTATGATCGGAGAATAAACTTGAAGTGAACGGCAGTGCCCTCCTGAACACTTAATGGGCTGTAATGCTATGATGCCAGCCCTGGCTATCATCTGAGATATGCTATACACTACAACAAAGCAGTGTTTTTGGACATGCCGTCTATAGTTTAAGGTAAAACGCAAGGCGTTACATTGTCCCCAGTGAAGGTGTTAAGCTTAACAGAGCACTGGATAATAATGCCATAGGCTTTGTATTTATGGCAAGCTCATCCTCAGGACCTAGCCCCAGGCTTCAAATCATACTTACCAATGTAAACTGCCCAAGAACTTTGTTGTCGTTGGCCATCTCTCGTTCTCCTTGGCACACCTTAATCTCTACCTGAGTTTGTCCATCAGCTGCTGTGGAGAACACCTTAGAGAAAAGAGTATCAGGGTTGTATTCAATTTTTGCCATATCTCAGGTATAAAATACATTAATACAAATAAGACACCAAGAAGTTTAACAGACGATTAACATTAGCAAAAATACAAGGCATTCAGACCTTCATATTTTTTTTGTTTTGAAGGCTTATACTAAAAGACCCACCTTTCAGCACCATATTAGTCTACACTCAATACACCATAAACAGCAAAGCCAAAACCAGGATGACTAAGAGGTTTCTATTTAAAACAAATAAAAGGTATGTCAATGAGATTTCTGTTAACTTTGTAAGTTTGGAGCACCTATGGCAGCATTACAACACATCTTGAACGAAGTAGCTTTTGCCAGTTATTTCTGCAGATGCCCTCAAGCTGTGGCAGATTCAATGAGGACAGTTGGATGAACATTTTTTAAGTCTTTCCATAGATGTTTGATTGGATTCAAGTCCAATCTTTGGCTGGATCACTCCAGAATATTCAGGGTTGTCACGCAGCAACTCTAGTGGGGTCTTGGCGCTGTGTGTGTGGACCATTGTCCACTCGGTAGGTGACCTATTCTGAGGTAGTGAGTGCTCTGGACCAGGTTAAGGAAATCTTCGTATTTTTCTGAATTCAGCTTTCTCTTAACCCTGACCTGACCCAATCCTGGTCGTTTAAAAACACCAAAGCATTAGGCCAACACCTGCTTCACCATTTGGGTGGTATTGCACAAATGAGCAGTGCCCAGTTCACGTAGACATTTGCCTTTGAAGACTTTTTTGCACCTTTCTTAGGGATTGTGCTCTACATTATAAGCTTGACCTTTAAGGAGGACAAACAATTCAATCTTTGTTTCAGACCACAGAAAAGTTAGTCAGTCCGAAAACCATTAGGTGCTTTTTGTAAATACCAAGCGAGCCTTTACCGGTTTTGCAGTGAGGAAAGACCTCTGTCTGGTGGGATCAGTGTAGAGATGCAGTGACTATTGTACTTCCACAAGTTTCCTTGTATAGCTTTTTAGCGCACAGATTGACAAAATTCTAGGCAATTTTTTATATTGAAGCCTATGGTTAGCTATCGAAAGTCTTTGTTGTTCTAAACTTCCATTCATGAACTATGAAGGTCACTGCTCTTGGGACCCTGCAGAGGAGCACTTTTGATGCCTTCCCCAGACTTTGATCAGAATTGTAATCCGACACGAGTTCTGCAGGCAGATACTTTGCCCGCATTGCGGTCTTTGTTTGGATATACATTTACAGCTGTGAGACCGTACGTAGACAGCTTTGTCAAGTCCAATTCAATTTGCCACAGGTTGCTGCCAATGTATAGAAATGATCCAAACAATGCATCCATGCCTCTGCAATGCACTTGAAAATTTGCTGAGTGCTTATGTCAATGTAAACTTCAGACCCAGAAATGTTGTCAAAAACCTGTTTTTGCTTCGTCATTATGGGGTAATTGAGTATAGACCAGTAAAACAATGTGAGAAGGCTGCAGCATAAACAATACCCTTTAGGTTACAACATTGACCTCTTCACTTAATTTTGTAGACTCGAGAGATCTCTGAATTTGCAAAAGCAAAAATATAAAAAAAGTTTTTGCCCACCAGAAAATGCCCATAAATTTTAGCACCCTAGGCATGATGCCCAAAAGGTGCCAAAACCGTTTTAAAAATTAGGAAGAAGTGTCCAACAGGCCTTTCCCAGCTGATAAAACACTGAGCCAAGAGTTGCAGTTGCAAGTGTAACTCCATTTGGCCAACAGATTGTTACATCTGCCTACCAAATAGGTTATTACAAAAAAAAAAAAAATTGCGGATTCTAAAAAGATTTAAGAAAATCATTACGAGGTCTACTTACCAAAAACCAGATGCCATTTTCTGCCAGAGGCAAGTTCCACCACTGTTCACAGAAACAAATGCAACATTGTATCGCCAGCTCACATGCCATAAGTCCTGGCACAGCAGCTTCTTATATTGAACCAGTCATGTACAGGCAGGGAGCTGCCATTACAACATTGCAATAATTCTGCCAACACCAATGATGGGACAAAAAAGGTTGAACTTCCCGTAGTAAATTCACTTTCGTTCTAAAGCGGAGCAAAGAAAAATCAACCATGACTGAACCTAAATGGGGCTTCATGAATAAATTCCCAAGTTGTTTTTTTTTTGTTTTTTTAAATATGATCTTTAAAGTGCAATATTTTGAAAGGGACACTTTAGTCACATGACCACATATTGTAATTTAAGCATGTGATTGAGCCATTCCCCTTTGTGAACATTTGAGAGTTTTACCCCTTTACCAAGGATTGTGCGTTACTTCAGAGAGCTTCAATTGCTTTTTTCACACAAGTACAGTATGTGTAAAACAAGTTGTGGATTATTTTGTCCAAAGTAGATGCTTTAAAAAAAAGATACAGTACAGTTTTGTAATCATAATTTGACTCTTACAAAAACATAAGGTTTGTTCCATAGGTCTTCTCCTGTATACCCTTGACAGCCAATGTATACTACATAAAGTTTATGTCAAACTTCTGCAATTCCATCCCTGCCTTTACCCTCCCTGGCGGTATTCCCGAGTGTGACTCCGGGTTAAATTTCGCTACCGCGAACGGTAACCAAGCCACACTCTGGCTGCATACTCACCTCATCCTGCGCTCCCTCGCTGTCCCCCGCAGTGTGATCGAGGCGACTTGCTTCCTGGTAACGCTCCCTGCGAGTCACATGGTGCGGGGGGGGAGGGGGGAGGGGGGACCAGCAGCAAATTAGCAAACTAAAAAAAAAAAAAATTTAGCCAACAGCATGAATTGCTCATTAACAGCCACTAGGTGGCACTAACAGACCATACGCATTCTAAGACTTCTATAATTTGAAGATCTTATTTGCACGGATTTCAGTGAGCTATTCCTAATTGTTACAGGCTTATATAAAACACGTTTTCTGTCCGAAAAAAATTGAGATGCTTTTAGACACAAAAGTTTTGATAAAATTAGACTGCCAGGGAGGTTAAGGGTTAGAGGTTTCCCATGCTATGCCCTTACCATTTCAAATGTTGCATGTTTCATACACATACATGCACCAGGGAAATGCTCAAAGTACCTGACTTTTCTTTGTTGGTATAGTTGTGTTTCTGGTGATTAGCTTTGTGAACACTCCACCAAGTGTTTCAATGCCAAGGGACAAAGGAGTGACATCTAGAAGCAAGACATCAGTCACATCACCAGCCAACACTCCTCCTTGAATGGCAGCTCCAATGGCAACAGCTTCATCAGGATTCACAGATTTGCTTGGAGCACGTCCAAATAAGTCTTGTACAGTTTGTTGAACCTAGGGTAATCGAAGAAACAAAATCTTTATTGCATCTTTGAAGACTCTTTAATATACATTTTTCCCATACAGGGGTCTGAGATCATCTAACAGGAAGAGAATTCAGAGTACTCACTCAGCTTTAATAGAGCATTAAAGATTTTAAAACCAAGGGATAAAAAAAAAAGTACAAAATCATACGTTTCATAAGCCTCGCACAACATTGGCTCCAAGGACATCATTGCAGAAATCAACCCTGAACTGCAGAGAGCCCGATGGGGTTGTATGCACCATGTAAATTATAATCTCAAAAAAAAAAACGAATAGGATCTAAAAGAAATGGGTACATGTTGCGAAAATCTTAGGCAATGTATGATAATCTTCCCAAGTCAGTTTTTTTTTAAAAAATATTAAAACTGGAAAAGTGCTTCAAATCTGTTGCAAGTACAAAATGTGCCCTCCCATCAGTTAGGGATGGTTTTAATAAAATTAGAGTTTTACCTTTCATAAGACAGGAGGTGGAAACCGAATCTATGTCTGGAGTTCAAATCCGCGTAATTTTTAAATACTTTCTAATTATATAAAACCAAATAAAAAAGGTCTTTAAACTACCCTCAAACCATTTTAAATTAATCATTTGAAAACTGTAGTAGTTAACCCCTTCCCAGCAGATGACGTGTGGGGGACGTCCTCGGCTCCGAACGTTGCACACAGAGGACGTCCACCACCCGTCATTGGTTCTCATAGGGATAGGTGAGACCCATGACCGCTTGGGATCAAGTCCTGGTGCAGTCTGACTTCCTTGAAGTCAGACTGTCCCAGGGTACTGACGTCATTGTGCGATAAATCAGTGCCAAATCACGGACTGTTGGCCAAGGCTCCGGGATCTTCCCCAGCCACTGCCGTTGTCACACATGTGTGCGATGATGTCAGTTAGGAAATTAACCTAGCTGCCAAGGGGTTTCCAGAAGGTGGAGATAAAGGGGGGGTCCATCTCCCAATCGTTTGCAGCTAGAGGGTCATGTTTGGCATCGTTGGAAAGGCCAGAGCATGCGGAGCCACGTTAAAACCATCACATGCCGGCAGCCGCATATGTGTGTGGGAGGTCTGGAGTGTGTGTGGTCAGAGTGTGTGCAGTGGGTAAATAAGCGTGCCAAGATACCCTTTCATCAAAATCCTAAATTTATTGGAAAGTGGTCACCAGAAGTAAAATTATTGGTACTCCTACTTAAAATGGCATTGGTGCATCCAATTTTAAAGTCTGCCGGCTTAAGGATTTAGTTGCAAAATATAAAATTAGACTGCCAACTTTGGAATATCCAGAACAAAAAAAAGAGCATGACTCCAGGCTGCTATAAAAGGTGCAAATTTAGTCAAGGGAGACATCCATGCATGACTAAGGCCTTTGAGGCCAAAACGTCAATATTCTTCTAGTGGGGTAGCTTTGTCTCCAATAAATTTACACCTTATAGTAGCCTGGAATCCTGCTCTTTTGTTGTGGATAGTCCGGAGTTGTTTCAGTGCACCCAATGGCAGAGACTCAGCACTTTGGTGTGGTGGGCTCCCAGTTCTGCACTTGTGACTGCTAACTTAGGAAGACAAGTTGAGCAAACAGCATGGAATTGATATTGTGGGTTTTACCATGCATTCATATCTTACCTTTGGCATGCGAGTCATTCCTCCAACCAGGAGAACTTCTCCAATGTCACTCTTGCTGACTTCTGCATCTTGCAAAGCTTTTTGGCTTGGCGCAATAGTTCTTTTTATTAGATCAGCTACAATTCCCTCAAATTGAGAGCGTGTCAACTTCATATTTAAATGTTTGGGCCCAGAAGCATCCATTGTAAGGTATGGTAGATTAATGTCAGTCTGAAACAACATGGTAGATAAGATTATGAAGGGGGAAGACCAGACTCCAGTCACTGCTGAATACTTGCAGTTAAACATTTCTTCCATATACCTCTGGCCAATTGGAGTGAACATTTTACACATATTAGGAGATGTTAATGATACACAGCCCTAACAAGTACTTTCAGTTCTCAACTACCTTTTTTGGTGCAGTAATACAGATGATGTGTGTTAAGGTACAAGTATAGAAAAAGCTTCTGAGACCTCCACGGTAACACCAGCAGATCTTTGAAAAGTCACTGCACGGTCGGTGACCGTTTGTTCCCCGCACTTTAGGGCGATCCTAGTTCACCGACCCTGTGGTGTATTCAGCAAGCACCACACAGCCCCCCGTAGTGCAGGGAAAACTCGCCGTAAACCTGCCGAAACAGCTTGATTAACCACGGAGAAACCCAACTAGCCGCCAGAAAAAGCCGACACGCAGATAAACCAGGTGAAGAAGAAAAAAAAGCACGCTTGAAAGTTTGAAAATTGAAATTCTGTTTGCAAAACTACTGAACGAAAATTGCTGGAATTTACATACAAGATCCAATGAATGATAATAAAAAAGGTCTGTTACAGAAAAACACGCGCGGGGAAAAAAGTTTGCAAAAAAAAAAAAAAAAAAAAGCCTAAAAAAAATAATTTTTTTTTATCTATGAATAAAGAGACTTTTTATTTTTACTGCAGAATATAATAAAATGGTTTTAGATACTGAATTAAAACTGGAATATTTTTAACAACGAAGCCTATGGAATTCTCCTGAATAAACCTGCCGAATGAGACCACCGAACAGCAGTTAATTTCGGCAACTTTTCCCTGCTGTTTTGTGTTCTCTGAATAGACAAAGCATTGTTTCTCTATGGGGGGAGTTCACTGCCCTCGAACAGGCATCATACGTGCAGGCAATTCGCCAACATTTGGTGAACTGCCTGCTCTCTGAATAGCCGAATGGCCAGGAAATGTAGCCGTACGCTGAATTTCAGTGTCCGGTTACATGTCGGGGCCAGATCGGCTCTTTGAATAACCCTGTAAGAGTATTTTGATGTGCAATGTAAAGTTGCAATTTTATTAGATTATGTTGTAACATACCTGGACAGATGAGGACAATTCACATTTTGCTTTTTCAGCAGCTTCTCTGACTCTTTGAAGAGCCATGTTGTCTTTGGTCAAATCAACAGCAGTCTTTCACAAAAAAAAAAGTACTAGTTAAGTGTAGTCATTTTAAAAAAAGGAACCAACATACAACGGGAATGGACAATCACAGGACAAAATAACTAACAAGATAATGCTTTATGTTAAGTGGAGACATGTTTTATGTATTTGGCCTACATGAGCCTAGTTTTTAAATGCCTGGTTATTTTCTGGTAGTGCCTTTCTCAGTTTAGCCACCTTATCCAACCTTTTTCTTATGGTACTCTCCGTAAAGAAAATGTATACATTAAGATAACCGGATAAAGGACATTTGATGTACGGCTTTGCTAGAGTAGTCTAAGGCTGGCGTCAGATGAGCGCGCTATGTGCGCCTGTACTGACGTGCTTACCGGCGTCTGTGCAACGTGGCCAGTCACACGCTTGTGCACACGCATGAAAAGTCCCGCGCGACAAGCGTCCGTTATCCAAGCAACACCGGCAAAGCGCTAGGATGCGTGTTGACAGAGCTGTGTGCGCTCAGCGAGGTGGCCGTCGAGTGGAAGGAACGTCCACTCGCAGACGTTCCTTCCGCTCTCCAATGACGCTTGTCTGACATTAGCCTTAAGATCTATGAAAACTTGCATTGTCTAGCACACCTGGAGAATGAAAAATCACTGGAGAAACAATTTCATGTTGCCTTTAAGTCATGGCACCATTATATAGTCAACTTCATGTTGCAAGGTCAGCGTGATAGTGATACTATTAACAAAACTTTAGTACAATCGCAATGCAGAGACTCTGTTTCAAGAGAGTCTGTTACGTTGTTTTACAATGGATTGTATCCAAGAACACCATGCTGGTGTTCTAAATTGCACTTTAGTGTTCTAAGTTTTGAATATCACTTTCTACCTGGCAATAATTCTCTCGTCAACCAATTCAGATTTAAACCCTAAAAACTAAACATTCCATGCAACCACAGAAAAATAAAACACTTTTATTCGGTTCACCAACCTCTCTTTTGAACTGCTTTACAATATGTTGCAGCAAAGCTTGGTCAAAATCTTCACCACCAAGGAAAGTGTCACCATTGGTGGATTTAACTTCAAAGACACCTTTCTGAATTTCCAAGATAGAAATGTCAAATGTTCCGCCACCAAGGTCATACACTGCAATTCTGAGATAAGGGGAGAAAAAAAAAGTTAGCAAAACATTTAGTATGTAAACTAGAGGAAATGCTTGAACATTCAATTATCTGCAATAAACGCAAAACCGTCTGTTCTAGAAGAAGCAAAGCCTGCATCATTAGCAGAATTGCATTGCCAAAACCTGGAAAGTGCTGAAGAGGTGTGCGTTCACAGACTTCTCACTAATAGTTACAGCAGCAATTTAAAAAATGGCTTAAAAGTTCAATTCATGCATTGGCCTTTTATAGCATTGTCAGAACTAGGGATGAACATAGCAGTATCAGTGCCGATAGCGCCATTTGCACGCGTGAAAATGCCCCGATGCAGGAAGCCAGCATCCTAGGGGCTGGGGCTGCTGGCCAACTGCATTAAAAGCAATTAGCCAGCATTCCCTCCAGCCACCTGCGCTAATAAGCTGCTGCCGGGCTGTGACCTCACAGGGGGGGGGGGGGGGTCGCAAGATAGTGTCACAGCCCTGCAGCAGCTCGGAAACGCGGCCAGTCGGTGTGGAGCGCTAGCCGAAAGGTTCAGTGCATTTGGACAGCTTCCCCGGCATCCGCTCGAGAAATATGTATATACAGTAAGGTCCAGAAATATTGGGACAGCGACACAATTCTAACATCTTTGGCTCTATACACCACCACTATGGAGTTGGAATGAAACACAATGTGCTTTAACTGCAGACTGTCAGCTTTAAGACTGTCAGCTTTAATTACTAAATTTTCCTATTTCATAACGGAAAGTTTGAATTTTATTAAGGACACGGAGGCGAATATTTGCAGTCTCTTTCTCGCTTTAATTTAAAACAGCAGCAAGAACATAGACAGAAAAGTATAAAACTTGACAAAAAAAGATAGTATCAACATGGTACATCCTGCAACCAACACCCCTCCCACAGTGCAGTATGGAATGTCCAAAGGCTATATATGTTCCTCCAACGTCCATTAAACCTCTTTCTTGAAAATAGCGAAGACGTCTAGAACTGAAGAAGTCCAACGGGAATTAAAACGGATGAAGGACGAAGATGGATCATCCAGTAAAGCCAGTACTTGAGGACACAAAACACAGAATGTGTGTTAGCATGTGAGTCTTTGACTGCGTGCAATACAAAGAACACGCTGGACTAGCGCTGAAATAATTTCAGTACACGAAAATCGAATAGCTTTATTGCATCATACAGTGTAATATACAGATATATAAATACAGTATGTACATGTTCATAAAAAAAACACAAAGTCAGAATTTTATTGAAGTATTTGACAATCGTACAACTTGACAGGGAGGGAAATATTCGCCTCCGTGTCCTTAACCCCTTAATGACCCCTGACGTACCCTGTACGTCCTGTCCTCGGGTCTCCCTTAGACCCGCGGACGTACAGGGTACGTCAGCAGCGCCAAATCCCCCTCCCGCCCGATACTCACCTCCCTCGTCGGATCCCACGGCGATCTGGCAGGGAGGAAGCCTGCCCATGTGATTTACATGGCGAGGCTGATGACGTCGCCACGCTGCGTGGTGACGTCATCAGAAGGTGCCCCCATGTGTTTCAATGGAGGGGAGGGGGGGGGGGCTCCCTCTATCTCCCCAACCATTGAAGCTAGGGAGATGCCGTTTGCACCGCTGGAGAGGGGAGAGCCTCCCCTTTCCAGCGGTGTATGGCATTAACTGTTTTGCCGCCGGATCACGTTGCGGCGCCAAAACGTGATTCAAACCTGGAGGGGGGCTGACATCTTGGATGTCAGCCAAGCCTCCAGGTCCCCCTCCACCCACTAACAACCTCACCATATGTGTGAGGATGTCAGTGGGCCAGTTAACCCTCTAGCTGCCATGTAGAGATAAGGGGATCCTAAGGATCCCTTTATCTCCCGATCCATGGCAGCTAGATGGTCATATTTGCCATCATTTGAAAAGGCCTGATTATGGCCTTTCAAATGATACCAAACATGACCAGGTTTGGTTTTAAAAAAAAAAAAAAAAAAATGATGTTTTTTTTTCCAAATGTTTTTTTGTCTGGGGGGGGGGGGGGGGAGTTTAAATAGGACCTAGGCTGTCATCTAAAAATAATTAGCACAAAATGGTCAGAATGAGCGCAGCGCACATAGGTGAACTGTCTCAGCAGTGAAGGGGTTAAAAAGCAAACGCATGTAAAAATTGGGTATTTCTATTCTCGGGACAAAATTTTGAACCTATTTAGCCGGGGTCTTTTTGGGTGGTTGTAGATTTTGGGGATTAAATTACGAAAAAGTGTGTTTTTACCATTTTTTTCCTCATATTTCATATTTTTTTTTATAGTAAATTATTCGATATGATGGAAATAATGGTATTTCTAGAAAGTCCATTTAATTGCGGGAAAAAGGCTGTATAATATGTGTGGGTCGAATAAACGAGTAAGAGGAAAATTTGACCTAAACACTAACAGCGCAGAAATGTAAAAACAGCAGCGGTCACTAAAAGACGGATTTGTGTAAAACCGCCCGGTCACTAAGGGGTTAATAAAATTCAAACTTTCCATTAGGACACGGCTCATATTTGCAAGTTCAAAGCTCTCTGAAATCATATCTATATCAAACATCTAACACACTGGAGGACCAGTGTGATACAGGCTTAAAATAAAAGTCTCTAAAAAGTAGATTCTCTAGACCAATCAGCTGAGCGTAATAAATCTTCTAAACGGCAACCGGATGATACGGCCTTAGAAGCAACTGCACTTCGTACAGAATGTGCACCGTATCAGGAAACATCAATTCCTGTTAATTCTAAAAGCCAACGAATCCATCTCGCTAAAGGTTGGTGAGCTGACCGGGAGGAAGGGTGGCTTAAATGAAATAATTTACAGATAACGCCCTTGTTTATGTCGAAGAGGAAGAGTACGTTCCTCATATTCTTGTAAACAATGGACGGGGCATAACCCGGGTTGTAACTGGAAAATGGAAGTTTTTGTGCGTCTGGAAATATCAAAAAATGGACACCCTCAGGGAGGAAGGAGCGGACTCCAAAATCTAGTGCCCTCACATCTCCTACACATTTACAAGACACTAAACAAAAAGGAGCATCAACAACTTGGCTGATAATCATGGTTTATCGCTGCGTAAATTATCAGGCCAGGCGAGTAAAAACCGCAAAACGATATTAACGTCCCATGTCGTAACATATCGTGGTTGTGGGGGAACGAGCAAAACGGGCACCTCGTAGAAGTCAACACACTAGGGGATGACGACCAAGCGAAACACCCTCAAAGCCTATATGTCCTGATGACATAGGACATTCCAGAGTCGAAAACTGAAGACAAAAAAAATCTAGCACAAAATTTAGAGGGGCAGAAAAGGGATCTTGAGCCTGATCGATACACCAGCTAGACCATTTGGACCAGCAGGAACTGTATACTCCTCTGGTTCCTGGGGCCCAAGATTGTTCAAGCAATGCGGCAGTAGAGCTCGATATGCCACCTGAAGTTCTACGGATCCTGACAGCAACCACCCCAAGAGTTGCAGATGGCCTGAAGACATCAGTGGGTGGGGTCGTCCTTCCGGGTCTGGAGTATATTCTGTATGTTCGGGAGTAGACGAGGTGTCTCGATCACCAGGTCCAGTAACGATGGAAACCACGCTTGAGACGGCCAGAATGTAGTCACCAGTACCAGGGTGACACGATGAGTCCTGATGACATTCAACACTCTTTGAATCAGGGCGAATGGTGGAAAAGCATAGTGGCGTCCCTGCGACCATGTCTGGAGGAACGCGTCCGTCGCCACTGCGTCTGGGTCTGGACGCCAGCTGAAGAATTTGGGTAGCTTTGCATTCAGCCGGGATAAGTCCATGTGGAATGGACCCCACCGTAGAGAGAGCGCTGAGAAGGCCGAAGAGTGTAGCGACCAGTGGCCTGCGTCGTGAAAATGTCTCGAATTCCAGTATATTACATTCGAGAGTCCCGGGATGAATTGTGCTGACACGTGAAGATGATGGAAGCAGAAATCCCAAAAGGTAACGTGCCATCAACGTCAGTTGGATTGAACGTAGGCCACCTAGGCCGTTGATATAACAAACGGCTGGAAAATTGTCCAATTTCAGGAGAATAGATTGATGGGTTGTCTCTTTCGTGAAACATTTGAGAGCGAAGGAGGCCGCTAGTAATTCCAGGGCATTGATGTGGAATGATGTTTCGTTTAGGGACAATCGACCTCCCATTTCCAGATCCTCGCATCAAGCACCCCAACCCAGGCGACTGGCATTTGATTCGATCACGAGTGTAGGACCCGGGAAGTGAAGAGGGCTTCCATTCCAAAAGGTGTAGATCTGAAATCCACCAGTGTAGATCCTGCATCACGTCTTCTGTGATCTCCACAATCGTGTAGGAGGGGTCTGACCGGAGAAAACGGTGTCGGGTAGATTACACAAAGGAAAAATTAAAATGGATGTCTGTAGCCATTTTGTTTTTAAAGACAGTTTTTTTTTTCTTTCAATTTCCTCTAAGTTTAGAAATGAACGATTTTTTTTTTTTTTTTTTTTTACAGAGTTCATTACTGGGTGAAGTCTTTTATATTTTTTAATAAGTGCCAGACATGAAGGAACCTAGAATATTTTTGTGTGATAAGGCTAGAGTTAAGTGCTAAGACGTGTCATAATTAAATTTATTGGTCTGTCTTAAGTTTTTAAAACAAAAGATATTGTCTTTTGGGTATAGGAATAAGAGTTAATATTCTGTAATATAGATTTATATTCACAAAATATATGTTTATAATCAAGGTATATTTTATTATATTTACAGTAGGAAATATATACTCCAATAACTATTGTAGAAAGTATATAATTGGTAAATAATAAAAATTACTAAAGAATAGATTCTGTTGAGTTAACCAGAAAAGAATTTAGCTGATAGTAAGTAATTTCAAAAGGGAGTAGGTGATATAAATTAGATGGAGACACAGTGTCTATACACTGGGAGAAGAGAAGGTCTTTGATCTTTTGACCAGAGATAAAAATATTAAAAAGAAATGGAATTAATTAAGAAGTGCAATACTGCCCTCTAGAGGATAGTAAATATTATAATTGATATACCAATAATATTGCCAGTGAGGTCAAATTGGCTATAATAAGCGGCAGTGTTGGTTGCAAGTTGGTCGGAGATTCCAGCATTCAGACTCACACCGCAATGCATTCAGATGTCCAGTACACATAGCAGATCCCAGGACATGAGGCAATCAAGACTCTCACCAAATCTCTAACTCACATGCATTGATTATCTGATCGATAATCTTCACACATTCCAAAAATATTACATCAGGAATTCCAAGGCAGACTTATCAACATCCAAATTGGACAGGTAATGTATGAAATTAAGGAATGTAAATATATATATTTGTAGATATTCTTGCAACGTAGACTGAGACTTCCCAGATATGGTTAGATCCAAATTCTAAGTATTTTCTATTCTGCAGATAGAAATATGAAGAAGTGGATATAAGGATTTATTCCTAAAAAGAAATGCAAGATTGATACCAATATATATATTGAATTTGGAAATTACTGTGATTAAAATAAGTAAGGAATTATATAACTACAAAATAAAAAGCAAAAGATTAGAAGTTTAATTTGAGATTAGGGGAGGATTCACTAAATAAATTTTTATTACTTATTAAATTAGCTCATCTTTTGTTGATCCATGTAGCATAGAGATATATATATATATATATATATATATATATATATATATGAGCTGGCTGGTTAAACATTGTTTGCTGGGAAATGCATGTTGTATTCAGCAGAAATGTTTATTAACCATTTGTGTATTAGTTACTAACTGATAAGGTAAATGATATTAAATCATATAGGCAGTTACTAACCGGGAGATACATATATTGTGAAGCTAGGTTTTTATGTGCTGATGGATTGTGGTTTATAAATTTTTGTTTATGATATGAGATTTGAAACTTTTTTGTATACGTAATAAATATATATTTTTATCCGATTATTGTATTTTTCAACGCAAAACACAGACAAAAGAATTCAGGATAATTTCTAAGAAATATAAACGATTGATTTGTGTCTCGTGTAAGTTTCTTGTGAAATAATAATCCCTGATATATTGGAGGCAACTGCCGAGGTGGGTCCAGTAAGTCCAATATAGACATATTGGAGGCTTGGCTGATAAGTCCAATATATAACGTGTTGTATTCACGTGCAGAGATTATATCCGACAACGGGCCTTCAATCTCTGGAGGGCTCGGAAATGTAGAGGAGCCGGAAACACTGCATGACGTGTTGCTGACATGAGACCTATGATGCGTGCTATCTGCCGCAATGGTGTGGATCGATGACGTAACAAGGTACGGACTTCTTTCTTGATAGAGTTTGAGACGTCGAGTCTAGAATGAAACCCAGGAACTCTAGTCGTTGTGATGGTTGTAGAATCGATTTCTCCATATTGACCAGAAACCGAGTCCTTGAATGGTCCAGTGTAAATGTATTTGCAGAGTGGTGTGTGACTGAGACATTATTAGAATGTCGTCGAGATATATAACTAAGCGAATTCCTCTCGATCTGAGGTGAGCTATCACCGGTTTCACCACCTTGGTGAAGCACCATGGTGCTGATGACAGGCCGAACGGGAGACATGTGAACTTCCACATTCTTCCGTTCCAGGGGAATACGAGAAATTCTCAGAAGTCTTCTCGAATGGGAACTGTCAAATAGGCGTCTTTGAGATCCAATTTGACCAGCCAATCCCCAGGTATCAGTAACTCCTTCATTGTGTGGATTCCTTCCATCTTGAAGTGGCGATATGTCACCCAATTGTTTAATTCCTTCAGATTTATTACGGGGCGATAACCAACTCCTTTTTTGGCAACTGCAAAGAGGTTGCTGACAAAAACTGGGTTGTATGACGGTTCTATTGCTCCTTTTTCTTGGAGGCTCAAGACTTCGGTGTGTACCAGTGTGTGTAAGTGTGATGCCAGAGTCAACGGGCGTGGTGGTGACAACAGATGGAGTGTCGGTGAAGTCTATAGTGAATCCCTGAACCGTGTTTAGAACCCATGAGTCTGTTAGTAATGCCCATTTGTGTGGAAAGTGTCGCAGGCGCCCCGCGACCGGAACTGATAAGTGAGGTATCACTTGCAAAATTACCTGCTGGGCGGCGGAGACAACCTCTGCCTCTGGTTCCTCGGAACCCGCGTGCTTGCCAGGGTCGAGCTCTTGTGGGGAAGAATTGTCCCGTGAAACCAGTGCCTCTAGGTTTTGGGGTGGACAAGGAGGGCATATTTCCTGAGCGGGAAATAGTATTGGAGTATTTGCGCGGCCGGCAGGGCACCCGCTGATTCTGCCGGCCCGTCCAAAAACACATGGAGCGTGAAAAACTTTGATGGTGATGTCCGCCTTATCGATTTTCGCAAAAGAATTTGCGTAGGTCCCCATTTCTTTGACAAATTTATCTCGAAATAAGAGGCCTTGTGCCTCGCCTCCCAGGTCATTAGGGGCCAGTGTAGTAAATTGAGGGTCTACCTTGATTTAAATAAAAAAAAAAATAAAAAAAAAAAGCCTTGCGGCGTTCCGCTGCAACAGCGGCGTTAGCATTTCCAAACAAACAGTGCGTTGGAGCCAGCCTCCCATCTCTTCGGGATCAAGGGGAGTACCCGCAATCTTAGTTTCCTCGATTAACTCAAACGGGATAGGGGACCCGACATGTCAAGGACCTTATCTTGGATCATGCGAAGGGCGTGATCAATTCCCTTTTTAACGTTCCATGCTCTAGAACCCAAAATTTTCTCAAAGTGTTCGTCCACTATCGGGGTGAGGCAAGTCTTGCCTACCGTGGTTGGGCGAGGACATTCTGCTTTTAAAGTCGCTCTAGGAGGGGCGATCTAAAAGGGGCTCTAAAGTTAGCGTCAATCCATTTAGCAACGTGAGGAAGGGTGTACCAATCCGTGGAACGTGGGTGGGAGATGCTTTTGGGGTGGAAAAGGGGATTACCCTGAGGGTCATAAATTATTTCCCTTGGAGCAGTGCCAGGGAAAGTGGTGACAATATCCCCTTCCAGTTGTGCGTCATAGTCAGGGGCATGAACCTCAAATGGTTCTTCATAACCCTTATCCCCCTCCTCAGAATCAGGCTAAGCTGGAAGGAGAGTTTTTTTTGGGTATGCAGACCGTTGTACACGCCTCACGGTCAGAGGCTCTTTTATGGAGGGGGGGGGGGTGTTTGGGAAAGGCAGTTCAACGGGGGTGCCAGCCCCTCTTGCGCTCAGATGGTCAGGTGCGGTCTCTTTCAGGATATGAAAACCTGAGGGTCTATTAAGGGCATGAGAGCCCATGTCAAAGTGAGGAGTATGAGAACTCCTACTTAGAGGAGGGCCATGGGAGCTCACAGAGCGTAGCGGGGTATGGGTGCTTGAGGCTACAGTTGGGCAGGGGTTAACTGAAATAGGAGGCATAAAAAATTGCGGAGCAAAGGATGTGGAGGGAGTATGGGCAGGTACATTACGTTCTGACCAGGCTCTGGAGAAGGAATCAGACATGCAGGTGACCGCAGACTGTATCCTGGAGATGGAAGCTTCCATCCGCAGCTCCGGGTTCTCATGGTGCCTTTGAAAAGGTAGACCCCCGTGCTGCTCTACTAGAGCACCTTGATGGAGCAAACTGCCGCCGGAATCGGAGTCTAAAGGTCAGAACGAGTTGGAGTAGGACATGTTAAACACTTTCTTTCCAAATTTGAAATGGCCGCCGCGCCAGAATGCTGCGCAATAATTATGGGCAGAGCCTAATTGTGAGGCGATCGGCTGACCAAGTGCGCAGGCCGTGGGAGGCAAAAAAAACAGAACTGTACCACTGCGGCACCAGTTCCAAACCCGACGGCCAAACACACCTACAAGTTAATTTAGTTAAAATACAGTAAAATACAGCAATTAAACTCGCCCCAGACTCCCTTTAGCAGCGCAGGGAGTCTGAGAAAAAGGATATACTTAACTGTCGCTGAGCAGCAAGAAATGTCCATTAAACCTTGGGGAGGAACATAGACTTTGGACATTCCATATACTGCACTGTGGGAGGGGTGTTGCAGGATGTACCATGTTGATACTATCTTTTTTTTGTCAAGTTTTATACTTTTCTGTCTATCTTCTTGCTGCTGTTTAAATTAAAGCGAGAAAGACTGCAAATATGAGCCTCCGTGTCCTGCCTTAAAATATGAGGGTATGTACATCCAACTCAGGTGAACGGTGTAGGGCTTACAGCAGTTTGCAGATGTGCCTCCCATTTGTTAAAAGGGACCAAAAGGAATGGGACAGAATAATAATCCTAAATCAAACTTTCCCTTCTTAATACTTGTGATTGACTGCAAAGGATTTGCAACCAATCACAGCCTGAAGTCTGGAACGCATAGACATCAGACGCTGGGTTTCATCCCCGGTGATGCTCTGCCAGGCCTCTACTGCAACGGTCTTCAGTTCCTGCTTGTTCTTGGGGCATTTTGTCTTCAGCAAGTGAAATGCATGCTCAATGGGATTCAGGTCAGGTGATTGACTTGGCCATTGCATAACATTCCACTTCTGTCCCTTCAAAAACTCTTTGGTTGCTTTTGCAGTATGCTTTGGGTCATTGTCCATCTGCACTGTGAAGCACCGTCCAATGAGTTCTGCAGCATTTGGCTGAATGGGAGCAGATAATATTGCCCGAAACACTTCAGAATTCATCCTGCTGCTTTTGTCAGCAGTCACATCATCAATAAATACAAGAGAACCAGTCCCGTTGTCAGCCATACATGCCCACGCCATGACACTACCACCACGCTTCACTGATGAGGTGGTATGCTTAGGATCACGAGCAGTTCCTTTCCTTCTCCATACTCTTCTCTTCCCATCACTCTGGTACAAGTTGATCTTGGTCTCATCTGTCCATAGGATCTTGTTCCAGAACTGTGAAGGCTTTGTTAGGTGTTTGGCAAACTCTAATCTGGCCTTCCTGGTTTTGAGGCTCACCAATGGTTTACATCTTGTGGTGAACACTCTGTATTCACTGGTGAAGTCTTCTCTTGATTGTTGACTTTGACACACACACACACCTCCAGGAGAGTGTTCTTGATCTGGCCAACTGTGGTGAAGGGTGTTTTCTTCACCAGGGAAAGAATTCTTCGGTCATCCACCACAGTTGTTTTCCATGGTCTCCCGGGTCTTTTGGAGTTGCTGAGCTCACCAGTGCGTTCCTTCTGTTTGAGAATGTTCCAAACAGTTGTTTTGGCCACGCCTAATGTTCTTGCTATCTCTCTGATGGGTTTGTTTTGTTTCTTCAGCCTAACGGTTTGCTTCACTGATAGCGACAGCTCTTTGGATCTCATCTTGAGAGCTGACAGCAACAGATTCCAAATAGCACACTTGAAATGAACTCTGGGCCTTTTATCTGCACATTGTAATTGGGGTAATGAGGGAATATCACACCTGGCCATGGAACAGCTGAGAAGCCAATTGTCCCATTACCTTTGGTAGCTTAACAAGTGGGAAGCACATCTGCAAACTGCTGTAAGTCCTACACCGTTCACCTGAGATGGATGTACATACCCTCAAATTAAAGCTGAGTCTGCAGTTAAAGCGCATTGTGTTTGTTTCATTCCAACTCCATTGTGGTGGTGTATAGAGCCAAATATGTTAGAATTGTGTCGATGTCCCAATATTTATGGACCTGACTGTATGAGAGGGTAGCAAGGACATACATTTCAATATTAACATAAACTGGATAGGCTTTCAGTAAAATCCCAAATTATTGGAAACCAGTCACATGACTGAGTATCTGAAAAAGTATCGGTACTTGTACGCAGCCTTAAAAATTTTTTTTAAAAAAATGATATCGGTGTAACCCTAGGTCAGAACGGTATCAGAATAAGATTAAAGACAATTTGAGGGTGAAGAAAAAATAATAAATCTTACATGACGTTTTATGTGCAAGATAGCATTTTGTTGACACAGTATATAAATATTCGTGGTACGAACTTCTGGTCAGCCTGTTTGCAGGTGTGAATATGATACTTACATCTTGTCATCAGATTTATCTAAACCATATGCAAGAGCAGCAGCTGTAGGTTCGTTGATTACTCTCAGGACATTCAGACCAGAAATTTGCCCAGCATCTTTTGTTGCCTGCAATACAAAGCTAGACATATTAATATAAACTGCAAGAAGGATCACAGGTTTCAGAAAAAAAAAAAAAAAAAAAAGTGGACCGGAGATAAACACATACAATTTTGTGCTGGCAATGAAGCCAGCTTCTAAAAAAGGTAGCTATGAGACACATTATGAACTCCAATCCAGCTACAGATGTTGCATTCCAGTGTAACATTGTTTCAACAAGGTTAAAAGCACACCTGCCCTGTATTACGGAGATTTGACATGTATTTTGTTATAGCTTAATTAAACCAGTAAACATTTTCCAACTTCCAATGAGGTTCGGTGAGTTTTTGTGGCTTCTAAAGTTCACTGCTATGCTCATAGTGGTGGCCATGTTTTTTGCTTTGTCTTGTTTGGGTGAGGGATTAAACAGACAAGCTGTGGGACTGATCGCTCAATATGTAATGGCTCAGGAAGGCAATGGGTGTTCAGATAGCAGTGAAGGGGTTAAAGGCATCCTTGCTGAGTTCATGTGTAAATGTGATTTGAGGTTTTATGATTACAAAACCCAGACAAATGATCTCTTTATAAGCAGACGTGTCAGATTCACAAGATCTCATTAGCGTGTGTGCGCGCATCATGTCCCATCAGAACGCTGCAACAAAAAAGTTAATTTCTATTCAGATATTTACAGTAATCCCCCCCCCCCGTACATTTTATCATCCAAACCTTGTTATATATTGTTACTGCATTCATTTGAGAAAATATGCAATTTTAAATTAAAAACTCACATGCATTTTGGAAGATTGTATAAATCACTGAATTGGCTCTTGGCGTGGGAAAGGAGTATTGTCTATATGTGACAAATTGACAATGCACGACTGGGACAAACCCAAAAAAAAAACCACCCAAAGCTAAAATCACTTTATACGGTCATATTTGAGGTCATTAGGAAAGCCAGACAAGGACCTGTCCAACGACTGCTAACTACTTTGTGGGGTGTAAGGAATGGAGCCTAAAGGGGGCTTGCAACAATGAGGTTACTGGTGTTTTAGATGAACCAATGCGTAATAAAACGCATTGTGCCATCACCTCCACCTTTGCTCCTGGCATGGGAATTGAGAAATGGAGTTCGTGCAGCATTGTTTGCTTTGTAAGTAAAGGGCACCGCCTTAAGAAAAAAAGTATTGCATTTAATTTTGTATTTTTACACCTTACATGATCATATTTTGTATTGTTGCAAACCCCCCAGACTGAGCTTTCCAATGACACATCACTTGACCTGGTGTGCTGTAACAATAAAAAATGCAGAGTTCATAAGTGGCCTCAGAACAGCAGTTTTGGTTTTCTTTGAAGCAATGCATAATAGCGCAATGTGTCACCACCTCCACACTTGCTAGCACCATGGGAAATGAGAAGGGGAGTTAGTGCAGCATCACTGTTCATTTTAGAACAGAAAAACGAATAGTGCTGCATTCATTTTTGTACATAAAACCTGGTCATGCTTGACCATGATCTGGCTTTTCCACATGACCCTGTACCGTTATGGTTTGAGAGAATGCCAAAGGACAAAATGAATTCTTCCACAAGGAATCCCCAAGCAGGCAGGAAGCAGTCCCTTTTCTGAGGTCATTGTGCCCATGAGAAATTACATCAGCAGGCAGGGCTGACATCCAAAATGTCAGTCCACAATCAGAGCTGCAGAAATTCGATGTGTTGGATACGTATTCCGCATCCTAACAGGAAAGCTGAGGATGTGCCCTGTCTGCTGCCAAGGGGTTAATAACTATGAAAGGCTGAACACACACGCAGAGGAAATTTTAAGGCAGGCTCGGAGGCTTCATATTTGCAATCCCTTTCTTTATTGCACCCACAGCAGTAAAGAACAGTGACAATAAAGAACAAGAAAAAAAAAACATAAAACAAGCCCCCAACGTGGGGGTATACTCCCAGTCTGTAAGCCCCGCCCCCAAGTCTATAAATGGTCTGGGCTGGAGCAGTCACACCCCCTTTCTTTACTGCTCCTGCTACAGACCAGATGAGTATCTCCCATTTTACCTTCTGGTTATATTTATCCTGTTCATTTCGTCATACTATATTGTATATATTGTTTAATATTCCTTGAGAGAGATATATCTATATCTCTATATCTATCTCTATATCTATAAATAATTCTCAGGGTACCGACTTTCCCCGGCTATAACCGCGGGGGTTGGCTACCCACCCGGCAGGTAAACTCTAGCGGGCTTCTCAGGCCGCTCGGAGTTTCCCATCGGCTGATGGCTTACTTTCTCCCTATTACAGGGTAGGTTGTCCCTTACCGGCGTTGCGGTATCACTGGGGCTGGGCGCACGACTTTAGTTCCACTGAGGCTGGCTGGGTTCCCGCGAGATCGAGCGGAA
Organism: Leptobrachium leishanense; assembly: GCA_009667805.1. NCBI lineage: Eukaryota > Metazoa > Chordata > Amphibia > Anura > Megophryidae > Leptobrachium > Leptobrachium leishanense. Next base: position 278,616,445 of record CM019065.1, read on the forward strand.
TCCCGGCGGCCATTTTGGGGATCACATGACCGCATGCGGCTTGACACTCCACGGCACTCGCTCTTTAAGACGGAACCCGATCGATATACCATGGCCCATTCCGGCCAATCTAGGAGTAGTGGGGCTTCCCCCAATTGAGGAATCTGACTCAGCCTCTGGTTCCCGGCATTCCGATCGCTCGGACGCCTTTGCCTCCCCCCGCTCCTCCTAAGAAGCGATCTAGATCGGCCTCTAGATTCGCGGCATTGGAGACCGCACTCCAGGCCTCCATTTCCCGAGCTCTATCCTCGGCTGTATCTACCTTGTCCTTATCCTTTCGCAGGACTATGGATGAAGCGGTGGCTTCAGTTCAGGGACTCCCCGCTGCCAGGGCAGTTCCGGTTTCCCCTCCAGAACTGGCTGTCCCTTCTGACGCAGGCCCGAGTGGCTCTAAGAGACGTGCTAAGACAAAGCACTTAGATGATCCTCCAAGAGGGGCTGGCATCCCCGACACTCTGCCTATTGAGAATAGCGAGGTGACCTCGCATAAGAGAACCCCTAGCCGCGAGGCGTTGGTGGTTGCTGTGTCTAAAGATAGGCCTCTACCCAAGGGTTCTGGCCGACTCCATGATTTCTGACTCGGGAGGGTGAGGAACCCGAGCAAGGGGAGGATGATGGAGTCATTGAAATATATGCTCCGCATGATATAGGCCTGATGGCCGAGGAGGTTGGTCCCCCGCCACCATTGATGTCTGATAAGGAGGTGGTTTTGCGATCCTCAGGGCCGCCCGATGTTTTCTCCAGCGGGGGTGCTGCACCCAAGATCGACCGCATGGTCCCCTATGCCCCACGTGGAGATGTGGGTTGATGCCCATATGCGTCTCCCTATGGACAAGGAGACACGGGTCAATATGAGGGCTGAATGTCCTCGCCCTACCACCGCAGGCAAGACTTGTCTCACCCCGGTGGTTGACGAAGATTTCGTCAAATTTATGACTGCTAAAGGGTGGTGCCCTAAGAAGGGTATCGATATGGCGTTGAGAGTTTGTGAGGACAAGGTCCTCGATGTGGCCTCCCCATTAATATACCTCCTTGATATGGTGGAGGATGCCCGGTTACACGATACCCCCTTTGATTTAGACGATGCCACGGGTTGGATTCAACGCTCGTTGTGCTTGTTGGGGGGCGCAAATGCAGCATTGGCCGCTGAACGACACAGGTCAATGATTCTGAGGATGGACCCTCAACTTACAGCCATGGCCACTAGAGACAAGGGTGCATCGGCTAAAGGTATGCTTTTTGGTGACGGTTTCATCAAGAATATGGGTACCTACACCAGCGCCTTTACTGCCCTGGATAAGGTTGAAACGGCCATAAAGAAGGTGTTCCCCAGGAAGGTTTTCGACCGGACTGGCAGAGGAAGGGGCCGCTCTGCCAGCCGAATCGGTTCTGTGGGCATTACCAGAGGCTCCTTCCGGGCCTCTGCTACCGCTGATCCGGGTCCCACCGTCTATGGACCTTCTAACCGAGCACAGGCCTGGAGAGGCCGTGGTTTCAGAGGTGGTCGAGGTGCCTTTCGTACCCGGCGTCCAAATGGTAAGTCTTCCATTTCTTATTCCACATTCAACTGTTCAGGTGGGGAGCCGCATCGGTTGTTTTCTCAGGAGTTGGGTCCTCCATACTGTGGGGGGGGATTCGAAATAGAATGCGAGTCTACCCCTCCTTGCGGGGCGAAAACCCCAACCTCTACACCTTTCCGTAGACCAAGAGCTCTTGGTTCAGGAAGAGGTCACGGCTCTGGCGTTGAAAGGAGCTATCGAAGAGGTCGCTTGGGACTCAAGTTCGTGAGCAATTTGTTCCTGGTGGCCAAAAAAGGGGGCCGAATGCGCCCAGTTATAAATCTCAGGAATCTCAATGTGTGGGTGACATATCGTCATTTCCAGATGGAGGGTTTTCATACTCTCAGGGATACGCTCTACGTGAACGATTGGTTGGTCAAGCTGGATTTGAAAGATGCGTACCTTTCGGTCCCCATGGCTCCAGCGTCCAAAGACTTCCTTTGTTTCCCCTGGCGCGACCGTATGTGGCGCTTCACATGCCTACTGTTCGGCCTTTCATACGCTCCGTGGTGCTTCACGAAGCTCATGAAACCGATCGTGGAATCTCTGCGTATACGGGGCGTACGCCTCGTCATTTCCTTAGACGACATTCTATTGATGGCAGATTCCGCGGAAGCTCTTCTCCATTTGTCATGGACAATCTCGCTCTTACAGGATTTGGGTTTCCTGATAAACGAGGAGAAGTCTCTGTTGGTGCCCACTCGGGGCTTAGAGTTTCTAGGTTTTCGGCTGGACTCACACGACATGACACTCAGTGTTCCCCTTCCAAGATCCGTTCCATTCGCAAGGAGGTTCGTTCACTCTTGCGGGACCCCTTACCCACGCTAAAGGGAGCTGGCGAGGGTGATCGGTCTCCTGGCAGCTACTCGACTGGCAGTTCTCCCAGCTCCTCTTCATTACAGGGCCCTCCAGAGATTGAAGGCCCGTTCTCTCCGTTCGGTGACGGATTATTCCCGCAGGGTCCCCCTCTCCGACGATGCGAGGAGGGATCTGGAATGGTGGTTGACGGATTGGTCTCGTTGGAATGCTAGCCCAATCCGGCTTCCTCTACCGACGTTGACCACAGAATCCGACGTGAGCCGTTCGGGTTGGGGGGGGGGGCGCGCTGCGGAGTGGTGGAGACAGGCGGTGGTTGGTCGATCCAGGAACAGGGTCTCCATATCAACGCTCTGGAGTTGCTCGCGGCGTTCTTCGCCCTCAGATGCTTTTCCAGGGGGGACCGATCACCACTGTGTCCTCAAGCTGGACAACCTATCGGCAGTCAGATACATCAATGCTCTGGGGGGCCCTCGCTCGATGGCTCTGACGTCGGTGGCCACCGACCTGTGGAGCTTTTGCCTTCCTCAGGGTCTGTTTGTTGTGGCTCAGTACCTTCCAGGTCTCACCAATACAGTGGCGGACTGGAATTCGCGTCACCTGACGGACTCGGGGATTGGCGCCTGCAACCTTCTGTGTTCACCGCCATCGATGAGTCATGGGGTCCTCTCAGGATGGATCTTTTTGCTTCCAGGCTGAATCGTCAGTTGACGGAGTTTTACAGTTGGCAGCCGGATCCGGAGGCATTAGGCACGGACGCCTTCGTTCAGAGTTGGCCGGAGGGTCGTCTCTTTGCCTTCCCTCCGTTTCAGCTGTTATTGCGAGTTTTGAGGTGTCTCTGCGACACGGGGTCGGAACTAGTGTTGGTGACACCGCTCTGGCGGACCCAACCGTGGTTCCCCCTGCTATTGGAATTATCTCTGGCGCCGCCCAGGTTGATTCCACACTCGCCCTCCCTGCTCCTGGGGCCGGACGGCCTTCCTCACCCGTTGTTACGGGAGGGGCGGTTGTCCCTCGTGGTTTGGTTGATTTCCGGTTCTCTTGGCGGGCCACGGGCATTTCGGCTAGAACTGAGGAATTGCTGCAGCAAGCTTGAGCCCCAGGTACGAAGGGGGCCTATCGCTCTGCCTGGTCAGCTTGGCACAATTGTCTGCGACGGGGTGAGGATTCCACTTCTGCCCCTCTAGGGTCAGTTTTGGATTTCTTGTCATCTCTTTTTGATTCAGGATTGGCGTTCCGGACCATCAACGTTTACCGTTCCGCATTGTCTGCTGGTCACCGGGGTTTCGATAGTTCCCCGCTCGGTCGACATCTGTTGGTGTGTCGCCTCCTTAAAATGGGTGCGTTTATCTCGGCCTCCTGTTCCACGTTATTCCTCGACGTGGGATGTTTCCATTGTTTTGAATTTTCTTCGCACTTGGCCGGGTAATGCTTCTCTTTCCTTACGTCAGTTGTCGGCAAAGTTGCTGGGGTTACTGTGTTTGATCTCCTGTAAACGGGTTGGCGACGTTCGAGCGCTGGACTTTGGGGCACGATCTTTTCTCCCGGAGGGGGTTTGTTTTGATGTGTCCCGGCAGACTAAGACCGCAATACGTACGGTGTTTTTTCCGGCATACCCGGGGGTCCCGGACTTATGTCCTGTACTTTGCCTTAGGGAATATGAGAGTCGCACTTTGGCTTTTCGTTCACTCCCTGTGTCTCCGCTGTTTATTTCTTTTTGTGCTCCGCATAAATCGGTTAGTTCACCTACGCTGGCGAGGTGGGCTCGTTGGTTGTTAGAGCTTGCTGGGGTAGACGTTTCTCTTTTTGGCGCACATTCTATTCGTAGCGCGGCGGCTTATAATGCTTTCCTAGCTGGCTGCCGCCTGGAGGACATTATGAAGTCTGCAGATTAGAAGGTACGAAAAGTAGACTCGTGACCACTTTAAACCGGTCTCGCATTGGTCTCAGGCACTGATGCGTTGAACGTGCAAATATGAAGCCTCCGAGCCTGCCTTAAAATTACCAAATTTTCCTACTTCCTATGACGGAAAGTTTGGATTTTAATAAGGACTCGGAGGCGAGTATTTCCCGCCTCTCCCACCCTGGGGGGTGTGGTTCTCGACCGGCTGGGGTTTTGCTGTGGAGGGGCGCAGCGCATGATTTCGTTTGATTTTGTTCCTCATAGTGGGGATGGGTGATGTTTTCCTGTCCGCCCTTATTAATCCTTGGCTTAGTGTTGTGTGTTTTTTACAGCCATGTGAATTCCTATGGGGTGGACCTTCGTGTGGACTTAACGTGTGCCCTGGACTTGGTTCCTGTTTGTGTCTGGGCATCATTCCGTTAGTCGCATGAAGAAAGAGGGTGTGACTGCTCCAGCCCAGACCATTTATAGACTTGGGGGCGGGGCTTACAGACTGGGAGTATACCCCCACGTTGGGGGCTTGTTTTATGTTTTTTTCTTGTTCTTTATTGTCACTGTTCTTTACTGCTGTGGGTGCAATAAAGGGATTGCAAATACTCGCCTCCGAGTCCTTATTAAAATTCAAACTTTCCGTCATAGGAAGTAGGAAAATTTGGTAATTACAGCACTGCAAATAAAGCAATGCATTTTGAACTCTACAAAGCCTTCTTTCCAGTACATATTTAAGTTTTCTACTTCACAGGTTTTTAAAGTGGCGTTCTGGAAGGGGTATTTCACGCCAACTCCTGTGTTGCACTTATTTCACTCCGATCACATTGGTTCCACACTTTGACGTTCCCATTAGTGACACATGTCCATTCTGCAGCCATCTCCAATGACGCGCACCCTGTTGGCACCAACTTTGATCAGGGCAAAAAAAAAAAAAAAAAAAAAAAAAAAGCAATTTAAGAAAGTGAAAAAATGCAAACTTTAATCACAATGACCTGACAAAAGATCTGGACAGAAGCATCACCGACTCTTGATTTTACTTTTGTGAAAAGCCAGTGGTTCAGATTTGCACAATCAGCGATTTTTACATCTGTTTGCCACACCAGCACTTATTGAATAGCCCTTCCTATTGTCTAACGGATTGCTAGATTCAAGTACTATAAAACCGTTAGTCATCAGGGGTGTGGGAATTGTATCGCCGACGCCTGGGACATGAAGATCCGTGCGCCGGGTGAGAAGTTTTTTTTTTTGAGATGCAGTCCGGCGGGCTAGAAGCCTGCCAGACTGCAGACTAATTCCAGGGACACCCGATACCGGCATCGAGCCGGCATCCGAGGGGCTTGGGCGGCTGTTCGAATGCTCTATCGGCATTCAGACAGCCGCCCCTGGAGCTCTCTGGCATACTTACCTTACCGAGCGACGCCGGGAAAGTTTCCGCACTTCCGCACGTTGAAGGACCCAGCCGCGATCACGTGGGAGTCACACGTGATCGCGGCTGGGGGTCCTTCAAGCGCAGGCGTGAAGACTGTCGGCGCCGCTCGGGAAGGTAAGTATGCCGGAGAGCTCCAGGGGCAGCTGTCCGAAAGCCGATTGGTCTGGGGTCTGAGCTGGGGGGGCAATATCCATGAGAGCGTGGGGGCAGTGTACCATGAGCTGGGGCATATATCCATATATCTCGGGGGGGGGGAATATATACATGTGAGCTGGGGCATTTTTATGAGGTCTGTTCTTATTGGAAAGTGGTCACATGACATAAAAGTAGCGGTACTAAAAAAAAGTGGTATCGGTGCATCCCTAATATATACATACAACAAAATAGTGTTTAAATAAAGGTCTTTATTCATCACATGTATCTGACGCTGCCTCTATAGGCGGTTATGAATAAAGACCTCTATTTAAACACTATTTTGTTGAAATTATCAGGACAAGTTGATCGTCCTGGAGGGACAAGTAGATTGGACTACTAGTCTGTTGGACAAGTAGATTTTTTTTAAATTTCCACACCCCTGGTCATATAGTATGCGATATAGCAGACATGCACGTTTCTGCTAGTTAGGAGAAGCAGACCTTAAAATGAAACCCTTCTACACAAGTGTAAAGTACAAACCTGTCTCTGCGAGTCATTGAAGTAAGCTGGCACAGTGATGACAGCATTCTTGGCAGAATGTCCCAAGTAATTTTCTAAAAAAGGAAAAACAAATGCCATACTAAATCATAAGAATAGATGCAGGCAAACACATCATGGCATCACACCAAAACGTTCCCAGTGTTTTCCAAAACTTTTACACAGAGCACTAACAGGACAGGTTTTCTAGGCATCTGAAGCACAGCATAGGCAGTGCCATTTGCTGCTCAGTAATTGCAGTCTGCACTTCTAAGGTAATCCTTAAAATCTGGTCTGGGGGTGCTCCCTGAGAACAGTTTTGGGAAACACTATGATTACATACAAAAATGTAGCATTTTAATGATCGGCTTTAAAGCACACTAAAGGATGACCCTGAGAAGAATGGATGAGAAGCCAGCTCTAGGATTAAAAAAAAAAAAAAAAAAAAATCTGAATCCATACCTGGCATTCCAAGAACCATTTTAAAAAAATAAAAAAAGTTTTCACACTTTGGTATATGATAATATAGTTAACACAATGGGGTAATTTTATTTATTTATAAAGGATTTTACCAGGAAGGATACATTGGAGATTTCGTTTTCAAGTATGTCCTGGGTTCAAGAACATTGAAGTGTTACAGAAGTACAATGCAAGATATTGAAAAAAAAAAAAAAAGGAAAAAAAAAAAAAACATACAGATTAACAGAAAATATGTAGAAAATAGTCATTATGTTATAGGTTTACAGGTGCATTCTGTATTGAGGTATGTTAGTAAGGAGCTCGAGTGACTTAAGACTGGGGGAAGATTTAATGGTGTCTGGGAGGTTATGCCACAATTGTGGTGCTCTGTAGGAAAAGGAGGACCGAACCACTGTATTTTTGTATTGTGGTATTGCAAGTAAGGTGCTGGTCCTGGATCGGAGGTTATAGGATGAGGGAGCTGCTGGGGAAGCAGTCTATTCAGATAGGGTGGCAGCTTCCCAGAAAAGCTCTTAAACACCAGGTTGGAAAGGTGAAGGGTGCATTTAGACTCCAGCAATGGCCAGTTTAGCTCTTTTAACATGTCACAATGGTGGGTCATGTAGTTAGTTGTAATGCTAAGCGGCATAATGAGTTATACAATGTAGTAAGTTTCTGAAGGTGTGTTTGCGGGGCGGCTGCATACACTACATCTCCGTAATCAATAGCCGGCATAAGCATTTGTTGTACAATCTGCTTTCTTACCGCAGGGCTCAGGCAGGATTGGTTTCTGTACAGGGCACCTAGTTTGGGGTAAAGTTTAGATGAGAGTTTTTCGATGTGGGGGCCAAAGGATAGATTAGATTAGGGTCCAACCACATACCTAGATATTTGAGAGAAGTGACTGGTCAGCGTGCCATTTGATTTTGTCCCAACACATAGATGGGGTGTTTGCAATTTGTGTAGTTTAGGTGCTGTTCCAAAGAGCATCATTACAGTTTTGTCAGTATTTTAAAAAGTGTTTTTGCAGAATTGTTCTTGCAGCACGGCCTCCAGCTGCGGGAGATTTGGTTTGCTGGTATAGATTACAGTGTCTGCGTACATATGTACAGTTGAGGCTTTGCAGACGTTGGGCAGATCATTTATGAATATTGTGAATAGCAGGGGGCCTAGTATTGAGCCTTGGGGTACACCGCAAGTGACTGAGGGGAAGGGAGGAGCTGCCAGAAATTGACACATATTGTGATTGGTCGGATACATAGGATTGAAACCAGGTTAGTGTGCGATCACCAATGCCAGAGTTTAAGTTTTTTTAACAAGATGCCATGGTCTGTGTCAAAGGCCTTGGCAAAAATCAAGGAAGATGGCTCCAGTTAGGTTTCCTTGTTGCATCCCAGCCTGGATATCATTCCAGACTTTTAAAAGGGCGGTTGTAGTTGAGTGATTTGGACGAAAGCCTGATTGATCCGGGGTTAAGTAGTTCCAATATTGATAATAATCACGTAATTGTGTGTAGACGCATTTTTCCAAAATCTTTGACATTACAGGGAGCAACGATATCGGACGGTAGTTGGATACCAAAGTACTGTCACCACTTTTATGGATAGGTACCACTCTCGTAGTCTTCCAGAGTTTGGGTATGTATCCAGTCGCCAGGGATTCATTGATTAGGGTTGCGACAGGATTTGCAATTGGTGGCGCACGGATTTTCAGCAGCATTGCTGGTATTTCATTTTTTGCTTACGAAGAAGTTTAGTAACGACACTGACAGGCACTGGTCTAAAACTGAATTCCTGTCTGATACAGGGACTTTGTGCAGTTGGAGGGGCCTGACCTGCATGAGACCTCTCTGATTGCATGTCATTTCCTAGCTTGGCAATCAAAGTGGTGGCGCATCCGACAAAATAATCATTAAAGGCATTTGCTACATCTAGGGGGTTTTGCAGGGTTTGGTTGTTTACTTTGACAGCAGCTGGCTGGGAGTGGACTGGGGGTGCTTGTATGTTACTTATGGTTCTCCAAAAGTTTCTAGGGTTTGATATGTTATTGTTTAGATTTTCATTGAAGTAATGGGCTTTAGCCATTGTTTGTTGCATTCATTCCGGCATTCGTAGTGATCGTTCATGGAACCAGTACTCTTGAAATTTGACCAGTCAATCTCTAAGCTGGTACATTAGTGCAAGATCAGCTGTAACCCAGGGGAGATGGGTCCCTTTTACTCGTACTTTACGCAGCGGGGCATGGGAATTCCAGACTTACAGGAGCTCAGACTGAATGTATTCAATTGCAAAGTCTAGGTCTGGGATTAGGTTTAGTCTGTACCAGGGGAGCTTTGAGATCATTTTAGGAAGGATTCAAGAATAAAATTTCTTGAAAGACCTGGTGGTTATTACCTTTGGGGGAGATTTCATGGCCTTTATTTTGCGCACGCAGTACACTAGACAATGGTCACTAAAGCTATTAGAATACAGGAGGCAGGCGTGCTTGCTATCAGGAGAGGAGAGAATCCAGTCCAGCAAGGTATGGTTAGGGCTTTTCATATTAATGAAAGGGGGGGGGGAGGAGATTGAGTTAGCTGCAAAGTTTTAAACAGTGAGCAGTGTTTATCGTTTTTAGGATTTAGCCAATCTGTATTAAAATCGCAGAGGACCAGCAGTCCACTTTTTTGGTTTTGGGCAAGTAGGTTAAGGATTTGAGATATGTCAGAGAGGGAGTGCACTGGAGAGCTCGGTGGACGATAGAACCCAGCAACAATGATTGATTTACTGAATGGGATCTCAATTATACCAGAGAGGAAATCAAAGGTGACAGGAGAGCTAGAAGTCTATAAGGGGGTGAACTTTATGGACTCCAACATAAATAACAATTCCCCCTCCTCTCTTTGCTCTGTCTTTTCTAGAACATGAATACCCCTGTATTGATATGGCAGAGTCTGGTACTTTTGGGGTTAACCATGACTGAGCACAATGATTTTGGGTTTGTAATAGCAACACCAAGCCTGAAGCTCATCCAATTAAAGGGAGTAAATTATGGATGTTACAGTGCACAAATGAGAGGCCTTTTTTAGTGGGGAGACTAAAGGTTGTGTCAGCTATAGGACCAGGGTTAGTTTCCACATCGTTTGCCAGGGAAAGTAGCAGGATCAATAGGAATTTGGACAGTTTTCTTTTGGTAATAATGTGGTTGCAGAGTTTTAAATCTGTGTGGGGGTAGGAGGGCTGGATTTTAACACTCCCCACCAGCACTCAGCTGATCGGTTAAAAGAACTGAGCAGGCTGTGGTATATTGGAACTGGTTTTCCATCCTGGGGCAATTGGAAAGGTGTATTAGAAGGAGAGAGTAGTTTTAGAGAGAAGGGATGAGAAAGAAAAGCGAAGCAATAGTGGGATAAACATTATAGTGAAAGGTGTTGGAGGTGAGTAAACAGGAAATAGAGGAGGTACCAGAGTAAATGGTGTAGGTTGCTGCAATATCACATGATCAATTAGTTGGGTATGTATTAAATGAAAACCATGGGGTGGGCGGGAGCAAAGTCCTGCTGGATGAGGATAATTAGCTGCTCTCTGCCAGGGCCAGGTAGGAACACTGACTGAGTTTTGGGTGTGTGCTGAAAGAGAAATTAAGATTGCAAATAGCATCACATTGGGTTGAAATTGTCCAGGAACATTAGTTGTTTTTGCAAGGATAAGCAATTTTTTTTTCCCTCAGAAGAGGTATGAGAAGATTGATGAAGCTTCTCCTGCCACTGTTTTAATTTCCATTTTTGGGAAACGCCAATGGTTATAGTAGTTGCAACAGTAAACTACTGGAAATAACCCCATTGGTTTTAAAAGACTATTTTGAAAAACTGCTGCCTTCAAAGACTCCCCCAAATTAAGATGGTAGAATTACCAGTATCTGACGAAAAAACATTTTCTCATCAATAGAAATAGCTTTCATAATATATATATATATATTTTTTTTTTAAGCTATCTCACAAAATGCTGTGGAATCAGGTGCTAATGTTTGCAAGACAGATGACAGTCTCATAGGACAGCTTTCTGAGGATAGGTGTCCAGTAGGTAGTAAGTACACTATTCCCTTTGGGGTGAAGCGTGTACCCATCCTGTTGTCGAGAACAACCTTCGTTTAAAAATTCCAGGTGACCTGTGTGACAGCCACAGACTGCATAGATGCAGGTCAGATTTAAAACTGATACATTAGGAGGCAGTTGTGATTTTGAAGTGGTCCTGAGATTGAGGCAAGTATGTTTAAGGAAGTTTTGACTGGCATAGCACAGCATTCTGGGTGAAAGGATTAATTGAAGGAAAGCATGAGAGAGTTAACATGTATCCCATAGGAGATACAACCAAACAGTATTTGACAGAATTTTAGGCTATCAAAGTGAAGAAACGGGCCTTCGTGGGGCTGCATAATAGGACAGAGAAGCTGCTAAAGAGGGTTCCCAAATGGAATGAGTGGCATGTAAAATTGCATTCCATTGGAAACTCTATAGCAGCTTCTCTGTCCTAATATGCAGACCCACGAAGGCCCGTTTCTTCACTTGGATAGGAGGTGACAGAATTTAGTCTGTATCCCCTATGAGAGACGTACCTAGGTACACCTAGTACCCTATGTGGCATTTATCACGCTGACTGAACCCAGAGTTTTTATCCCTTCCTTGGTTCGTCGTTATGTTGTTCTGATTTTAGTTTCCAATAAGAAGTAACTGTAAGTTTTACTTATAAGCTCCTATCTCAGTCAATTGATATCCTTTGTCCTATACATGTTCCAGGGTTACCCCCATTTCTGTTGCTGGATATTGACGGTCACGATTCCTGCAGGGGGTTTTCTTTCGTGCTTCTACTTATTTGCCTGCCTTAGTATAGACCATATATTTCCAATTATCCTAAATAGTCCAATAAGGCAAACATGTATGTACAAAATATTTTTTTATTTTTAGATGAGACCAAGATGAAATTTTGCAGAAAGCTTTTAGAAATATACAAATTTTTTTTAAAGTTATATTTTATAATTAAGTTACAAAATTTAAGTCCATCATGTGGCATATCATATTAAAGGCCGTGCAGTTCTGAAGAAAGTGGTATTTTTAGTTTTGAAATATCTCACTTCTGGGCTGAGCTTTACGTTTGTGTAGTCCAGAACGGGTTGAAATTAAAAAAAAAAAATTGCTAAGTTTCAGACCCTCCTAACTCAAAAACCGGATGAAATTTGAAAAAAAAAAAATCCATAAAGTCTTTACAATTTCAAAAATGCATTACAAAGGCAAATGAAGACAGATAAGTGAAAATGATATACGTCTCATTTTGTAATGTGTTTTTTTTGCCTCATTTAATACACCTCTTTATGGGCACCATTAGTTGCACGAAGCACATCAAGACGGTACTTGTTTTCTTGCCATCTTCGCTGTATCAATACCCTCAATGGTGGCAATTTATTTAAAGTATTTTACCAGGAATGGCAGTGATCCTCTGCTTTAGATTAGCGATGTTCCGTGCCTTTGTTTGATACACGGTCTTATTGTTTGTAAAAAAATAAAAGCGCAAAAATATATTTAATAAATGAAGTGGACACGGACATATTTAAAATGTTATTACACTCATGGCATGATGTCAGATTTGTGATGTTTATTTCACAACTTTAAAATTTATGGAATAGAGGCACCAAATATTGGCTATATAGGCCAGAAAAGTTGCCGATAAATCGGTATCGGCCCTGAAAATATGATATTGGTCTATCCCCAATTTACTCTAAACCGCCTTGTACCGCTCATCTCCATGGATGCAGTACACTAACTGCTAATCACCAGTAAAACAACCTAGCAGTTCTACTACAAATAATGCAGTCTAGAAGGACCAGTCCAACCAGTCCCATACATTGAGGAGTGCATTAAATAACAGATGCTTCACTAAAGTGCACCGCTGATAGTATATAAACACCAATTAACTATCCAAGTCACATTAGACCCAATAGGTACAGTTACGTTTTTATAAAGCGCTAACAAGTTCTGTACCGCTGTACAATGGGAGGCAGAATAACAAATGCATAGGGGGTTCAACACACAGAACAGTAGGAGAGTGGACCCTGCTCAAGAGCTTAAAGTGTGACACACTGGGTGAGTGTTAGAGAATATGAAATAGCAGGGCGCATGCGGACTATGTGGAAAGATGCAGTAAGAAATGAACAGAGATGAGTGAGATGTCAGTCTTCTCTAAAGTAATGTTTTCAGAAGATTTCTTGAAGGACTGGAGAGACAGGGAGAGTCTAATGTTGCGGGGGAGTTCCAAAGACAGGAGGCAGCTCGGGGAGAAGCCGACTAGAGAATAGAGAATATATATAATATAATTGGAGATATATATATATATACACATATATATATCTCCAATCTCTAGCTCTATATCCAATCTCCCCAATCAGAGGTTAAACCACCCCTATTTTAGGTACATGATACTCAAGATATCCCAATGATTCCTTTAACATGTAATGCCTTGGGCCAGTCCTCTCAACAAGTAAATATTTTTTCATATTTACCTGCTTTTCTTTGCGATTTCCATGCCCACTTCAGGAAGCACACCGAGCTAACCAATCAGCATTTATTTCATGGAGCTCATACAGCAGAGACAGCAAGATAAAGCAGCGAGAGAGCGGCTAAGAAACAGCGAGAGTGTGCGCACACAAGAAAGAACGTGAGGGAATTTGAAGGAGACAGCGAGTATGTAAAGCATGAAAGAGTCAGAATGTGAGAGTCTTGCTTTCACAGTTGCAGAGATGCTAAGATTCAGTTCCTCAGTTTCCCCAGTCTGAGGTTCTGAGCTGCACAGCTTGTGGTGTTCGTTCATGAAGCTTTGATGGGTGGAGAAGTTGGCAGGGGATATATAGGAGGAAAACTCCACAATAGCATATGACAGTTTAAAGCAAGAAAACATCTCCCCCTTTAGAACTTTTAATGATTTATTCTAGCTTGTCTATTAGTATAAAAAGGTGTTACAATGTCAAAAAATAAAAATTTTTAGACATGCATGTCCCTTTATCCCTTTGTTGCGGTGTGCTGCACTATAATGCCGCCCCTGTGGTGGGTGGGCCTGAACACAGTGGGGCAGCATTGCACACCCTGCTGGCATCTATGGGTGGCAACAGGCCCGTGTCATTTGTTTCCATGGTACTAGTACACCCCGCCGGCAACAAATGGTTTAATATAATGGTGTTATTTACCAAGCAGTGAATTTGTGTAAAATAGGAACGATGCAGGATTTTTTTTTACCCTCTTCCCATTCGATTTTTCTCTAAAAATTCTACCATTCTTCGAGCAATCAGATTAGTCTGAATTTTGCCGTAGAAAATATGTTTTTTGTGAACCATTCCATTAATTTGAACCATCATTCTTTACAGTTGCAAAAACATCAGTTCCCCATGTTAGAGTGCCTTTAAGTTTTAAGGCCATTTAAAAAAAAAAAAATAATATATAAAAATAACAAACCTGCAGTCTCTTTCATCTTAATTAACACAAATGCTCCGATCTGACTTGGAGAATACATTTTTCCATGTGCTTCCAACCAGGCATCACCATTTGAGGCACGTACAATTTTGAATGGAACATTTTTACTGGAGAAGGAAGACAAAAGAGGATATATTCAACTAAGTGGTGCATATGAAGACAAATACTTTTTGCCAAGCCGGAGCCACTTGAGATTTTAGGAACTTTAAAAAACACACCATCAAAAATTATAAAGTCAGCAATGAAGAGATGCCAGAAGTCTTTTAATCCTACATGTAAAGGGTGGGCCATAATGATTGAACCGGAACACTTACCAAGTGGGGGGGGGGGGGGTTATATATTAACTGTCTCTTGCAAATCCTGGCAAAAACTGCTGGTATTGCAATACCAACAGATGTTTGTGTTTCGCTTAAAAATTTGAACCATAAGAAGCTTCACAGTAAATCTCTTTGGTCGTTTGTTTTATTAGTTTTGAGAAACCACAATTGTCAGTACTGCAATACCAGCGTTTAATAACCCCTAATTATTGCATAACCAAGGTACAGGAGCTCACAGCCCTGTTCATGGATTGAATATCACATCTCGTAGATATTCATCACCTCAACAATAACATTCCTAGGCTTGCTCTGTCACCCCAAATTACATGCGCCCACACTGTATAAAGTATGCCATTTGAAAGTAGATTATTGCAGGGCTTCAATGGTTATAAAAAGCATTCACTAAAAATGTAAAAGAATAACCCAAAGTGATAGTGCACATCAGGCAACAGATGTTTAGGAACTACATACCCATGACAGTCAGTCTGATTAAAGTGTCAAAATAACAGCATTAAAAAGGCAATAAGTTAAAGTCACATACAGGTCTTTCTGTACTTCAGGATCATCAAATCTTCGGCCAATTAGACGTTTGGTTGCATAGAGCGTGTTGTTAGGATTAGTGACAGACTGGCGTTTAGCTGGCATCCCAACTAGTCGCTCCCCATCAGCTGAAAATGCTACAACAGATGGTGTGGTACGCGCTCCTTCAGCATTTTCAAGCACCTGCAAAAAGGGGAAGTGAACAAACAAACCATGAGCCATTACATTCTATCCTAAAAGAACATTTGATACTTCACCATTAGGAGGCATTAACAAAGTTGGAAACAGACACCGTATAACAAAAAAAAAAAAAACAAAAAAAAAAAAAACACACAACACACAGATGCACCTACAGAGAGCGATAGCAAACCAAATTGTTAGACAGCAAAATAAATTTTTAATATTCCGACAAACTAGTGGTTCAGATTAACATTTTAGTAATAAAGTGGGAAGTAGGATTAAACATTTATCAGGTACAATACCTTAACCGCACATTTAAGTAGCTTTACTGCATTGGCCCACTAGACATTTAACCAGAAATTAAGAATCTTCTGGGAGCTTTTTTTTTTAAAAAAGGTACATTAAATTTACAAATCCTGTGACAATCATAGATCCTTCATAGGTCTGATATCACATGCATAATTCACACTCATTACTCCAGATTAATAAAACAGATGATGCAACAAAATTAATTAGGGTTGCACCGATACCGATACTAGTATCGGTGCCGATACCGGGTACTGCAGGAGTACTTGGTACTCCTGCAGTACCCGATATTTTTTTCCGATACCGGAAGCCGGCTTGCCGCATCCAAGGGGCTGGGGCAGCTGTCCGAATGCTCTGCCGCAGGGGTCAGGAACCTTGGCTCCCTGATATTTTGAGAACTACATTTCCCATGTGGCTCAATCACCCATTAGGCTGAGCCACATGGGAAATGTAGTCCCCAAAACATCAGGGAGCCAAGGTTCCTGACCCCTGCTCTATCAGCATTCGGACAGGCCCTGCAGCTGCTCTCCTCACTGTTTGTACTTACCTTCTTTTAGCGACGCCGGGAAAGTCTCCGCGCATGCGCTCGTTGGAAGGCCCCCAGCCGCGACCACGTGGGACCATGTGATCGCGGCTGGGGGCCTTCCAACGAGCGCACGCGTGAAAAGTATGAAACCACTGTTTCATACTTTTCACGCGTGCGCTCGTTGGAAGGCCCCCAGCCGCGATCACATGGTCCCACGTGGTCGCGGCTGGGGGCCTTCCAACGAGCGCATGCGCGGAGACTTTCCCGGCGTCGCTAAAAGAAGGCAAGTACAAACAGTGAGGAGAGCAGCTGCAGGGCCTGTCCGAATGCCGATACAGCATTCGGACGGGCACCTGGCACTCTCCGCTCATACTTGCCTTCCTGAGCGACGCCGGGAAAGTTTCTGCGCATGCGCTCGTTGGAAGGACCATGTGATTGCGGCTGGGGACCTTCCAAGGAGCGCGCGCAAAGACTTTCCCGATGTCGCTCAGGAAGGCAAGTATGAGCGGAGAGTGCCAGGTGAGTTGGGGGGGGGGGGGCAAATCCATGAGCTGGGTGGGCATATCCATGAGACCTGAGGGCTTTATAGGAGGTCTGTTCTTATTGGAAAGTGGTCACATGACATAAAGTGGTATCGGTGCATCCCTAAAATTAATAAACAGAGGTATTCTAGACCAGTCACCAAGATAAAGTATCTTACCTTTGCTTGTTTTCCTTCCATAACAGCAACACAGGAGTTTGTGGTTCCCAGATCAATCCCAATAACAGCACCTTTAATCGCTTCAGTACTGGAAAAGAAAGATAATTACATGTAGATCTTAAGTCAGAAAACGAAGAATTTATACATTCAAAAATGACTGAAGTATTTGTCACTGCATGCTCTCAGAATTACATTGAGCCCAGATTTCATATGCAAATATTACGTAATATTTCCAATTCTTTATGAGTGTTAATGTGGCAAATAATGGATTTAAAGATGTAAGAAGCAATAGTGGTATAAATTATCCATGGTTTTCCAAATAAATCACACACGTATAGGATGTAAAAAGTGCTGCCATATGCACAAGCTACACATTAAGCATGTTTGGATTCCAAATAACTGGTGCAAATGTCAATTTTGTAAATCTGTGTGTCAGGTCTGTTTGATAAAATGTATGCAATCATGTGTGGGATTTGAGTTTACATTTTCCATGTTTGTCCTCAGTGTTTCCTTGATAAACAGGAATAGCTGGACCAGAAGATTGGCGATTTTGAAGACAAGTATTCTGTGGATCTCAAACCCTGGCCCCCCAGATGTTTTCCCACAATTCCCAAGACTCTTTGAATGTGAAATATGGCTAGAGAATCACGAGTTGTAGTTTGGAAACATCTGCAGGCCAGAGTTTGAGATTCCTGGATTAGACCTTTCTAGAAAGATTTGTGTGATGGGTAGACAGAAGTCTAGAAGCAGAATACACCAAGTGGATGTTACGTGGACACATGGGGAAACCAGACAGGAAAGGAAGCAAGTGTGTAAGAGGTCAGAAATGTGGGTACAGGAAGACAGATGGGGTAGAAGGGAGAGAGGCATCAAGAAGATATTTTAAGAGTTCAGAAGACACAAAAATAAAAAAATAAAATTGAATAAAATATACATGTGTTTATGTTCACACTTTTATCAGACAGTACATGACTAGGTGGATTAACAGATTTACATGTATGACTGTGCTTTAATAAAAGCATTCATTTTGGGCCTTGTGTCGCAGTATTTGATAGGGTTATTCAAAAAGCTCAGAATTGCTGGTGAAAGGTAACCGAACGCTGAAGTTCAGCATTCGGTTACCTTTACTGGCCATTTGGCTATTCAGAGAGCAGGCAGTTCGCCAAATTGCCTGAACATACGGTGCCTGTTCAAGGGCAGTGAAATCCCCATAGAGAAGCAATGCTTAGTCTAGTCAGAAACAAAAACCAGCAGTGAAAGGTTGCTGAAATGCCCTGCCATTCAGTGGTTTCATGCGACAGGTTTATTCAAAAGAATCCCATAGGCTTCAATGTTAAAAATATTCCCATTTTAATTCAATATCTAATAAACTGTTGATTATAATATTCTGTAGTAAAAAGTCTGATTTTTTTTTTAAATAGTTTTTTTTCCTGTAACAGCCTTTTATTATCATTCATTGGACCTTATGTGTAAATTTCAAACATTTTCGTTCTGTAGTTTCTTTGCAAACAGCGTTTTACTTTTCAAACATTCAAGCGTACGTTTCCCCCCCCCCCACTCCATTTGTCTGCGGTATTGGGGTTTTCCAGCATCTGCTCGGGTTTCTCCGGCAGGGTTAATAGAGGTTTTTGCGTCTTTCGGTGTGCATTCGCCCTGGTTTTGCAGTGAGTTTTTCGGGGACTTTCCCTGAATTACAGCGGACCTGTGGTGCTTGCTGAGTACACTGCAGGGTCGCCAAATTGCACAGAATTGAAGAGAACGAAAAGTCACCGAACGTGCAGTTGCATTTCGATTCTCTTTGAATAACCCTGTATATGTAGGCCGAAGGTGCAGGTGCTCCGCAGGAGGTTTCCGTCCTCCCTGAGCTCGCCTTAGGACACCTGCGTTACGGTTTGACAGGTGTACCACCCCAGTCAAACTCCCCAGGCTCCGGTTCTATTTTACAGTTTGTGTTTTGTAAAATGCAAACGAACACTGGCACAGACATAGACCAACTTCTACAAAAAACATAAGAACCAGACACTCCACAAAACACAGCAAATATTTTTATTTAAGGATTGGCAACATGCCAGCTGATTTAACAGCCACTTCCAAGTCTTTGAAAGAGCGGTTAAAATCATCCAAAACCCAGTTGATAAGAGATTGGTCTTTTGGTCCTGATCTGTTCTTTTTAACATTATACACTGCGCGCACAATTAGGCAAGGGAACGTTTTGACCAAATCATAATATTTATGCATTTTTGCCCAATTTAAAGCTGTAGAATTTGAATGCTTATTGGATTTAAGCATATCAGGTGATTAGTACTTGTTCCTGATAAAGTCCCACTCTGTATTGGAAGGGACAAAACTCGTTGAGAATATTAACAAATATATTATTCCATTTTATTTACATGTTTTATTGAATAAACACATTCAGTTCACACCTAGACTGTCGGAGTGTGATTCCATGCACAAAGGTTCATCTGGCTGGAAACCCTTGGAGAGGAGAAGAGACTGACTGTTCCTGACATTGGAACCTGGCTCCGATAAGCATGTTTTCTTTTATCACTGGTGCGCAGTTCTAAATATCTCTTGCAGGACTGCTTATATGTGCACTATAATTTTCCTTTTATACCATAGGAAGCTTTGTTTATTTGCATTTTGGATGAGTACTTGTGTAATGAGAAAGGGTGTGGCCTTAGAGGAAAACCCTATATCAAGGAGTGCACAACTGCCAGTCCATTAAGTCTGCATTTGTGCGAGAGGCACTCGTTGTCTCACCTATCCCACAACATTGGAGGAGATTCAGCCCTCGTCCATTGCCTCAGATGTCTTCAGACGACTGACTACAACAGATTAGAAATATTTCCCATTTGAATCGGATTTGTCAGACAAAGGAGGAGGATTTGGTACAATTTACATGAAAGAAAAAGATGAATTGTATAGTTAAACCACCGATCAGCAGCAGGAAAATTGTCCCACGGCGAAAGTATTCAGTGCGACAGCCAAATCCCATAGGATTCAAGGTAAAACAATTTAGTTTTTACTCAACTTTTTTTGCTGCAAATGAACACACCACTGAACACTGTTGAAGACCTGGAGGAGACTCTGGCTGCTTGCCCTGGTGCTGAAAGGACTTTAATAAGCACTTTCAGCACCAGCAGCCAGAGTTTCCTTATGTCTTCAATAGCAAGTTTTTTTTCTTTCTTCAGTTCGGCAGTCTTCCCGTCAGTCGTCCATAGTCGCTTGCAGTGGATGTCACAGATGGTCTACTGACAACTTTTTTTTGAACAGCCAGCCTAATGATAAGGCAGCTTCTTTTCCTCAGGCAAAAATGGGCCAAAAAAGGTTTAACAGACTGAAAAAAAAACAAAAAACTGTAAAGTCTTTCAGAGGGATTTTTTTTTTTTTGAGAAAAGGATTTTACCAGGAAGGATACATTGACATTTCAAGTATGTCCTGGGTGGCGAGTGTGTACCGTTAGGTGTCTTGCCCAAGGACACTTACTGGAGAGGTGCTCCTGGGGATCGAACCCATGTCTCCACAGGCTCCATGCAGAGCAGTGATGTTACCTCTACTCCACCCAGCCGGTACATGCCGCACTCTTGAAATTGGTAAGATATTGAAGCATGATCACAGAACGAAATGTTTTGTTGCAAATAGGCAACAGGGCTGCAAGAAACATGCAGAGAAAAAAAAAAACAGGCAAATTAAATGCCAAAGATTTGGGAAGAATCAAAACGTGAAGCTACCAGGAACCCATTATCCTTCACTGTGGTCATATCCCAAAACTGCAACCTACCTGAAGCACCCAGAAGTACAAGGCGTTCCGTGCTCAAACGACATGGCCAAAGTAAGGAAGGCTGAAACCTGAACACCACTGAACAAGTCACAAGTTGAAACATCAAGACAAGGCCAAGAAATATCTGAAGACTGATTTTTCAAAGGTTGTTATGGACAGATGAGAGGGACTCGACATACCAGATTGCTGGGCATGTGGCTGGAACAGTAATGGTCACAGAGCTCCACTTAGACTCAAAAGCCAGCAAGGTGGGTACTCTTATGGGCATTATTAAAGATTAGCTAGTTGGAACTTGTCGGGTTGAAAATTTAAAATAATCCCAAACCTAGCACTAGTTTCTAGAAGACACCTTCAAGCAGTGATACAGGAAAAAGTCTGCATCTTTCAAAAAGACAAAATGATATTTACACATGACAACGCTCCAACCTCATGGCTAGCCAGTAAAGTCCTTAAAAAGATGGAACACTGATGGAAGGCTTATGACAGTTATTGAAAAAGACAGGTGGCTATATTGTCATGGATTTTGTTTTAAAAATGTCAGGAGTGGTTTATTGTCACCTGTTAAAGTAATACCAACCACATGAGATGGGAATTTTCGTTTTTCATTTAGTTGTATAATAACTCTGTACACTAACGGTTTTCCAAAAATTGTGCACACAGATATTATCCTAAGAAAGCCAAAACCTCACCTTTTACCTTCTTAAATATTCAGGTTTATTAACATTTAGAATTGACTGTAGTTCAATAATGAACTACTCAAAAATACAACCTGCCTAATAATTGTGCACACTGTGCAGAGTGGGTGCGCCTAGGAACAGACTCCAACCACTGGTGGTCTTTACCAAGAACAAGGTTATCCATTGCTTTTGCTGAATTTTAAAACCAGGAGATCAAAATGACTTGCACAAATTATCAGTTTTCACATAGCAAAAGAAGACACTCGAGTAAAAGAGTTTACAAGAGTGGCTTTTTATCCAATTAGGTAGACAATGTTACATTAAGTGTGAATGCCACAATATTCAGTGATACAGTTAAAATGAGAATGAACAGTAGGGTAGGAGCAATAGCACCTCAGGCCACAACCTCCCGGAAAGTCTTAGAAGGATCAAAAGCAGCATAAAGTTTACTGGTCTATCAGTCCCTTAGAGTAGTTTTAAATAAATACTCTATCATCCATTATTAATAATGGTTTTCAAAATATTATCGTTAAATGTGTAAACAACATTTCTATGAATATGTGGAACTTTGACATGTCTTTTTCATGCAAAAACATGAAGGGGAAAAAGTTCTTGTGAGCGCAAATTATTTTTAAAGTGACAAGTGTTCAAAAAAATAAACGCTCTTAAAAGCAACAATAAATTAATACTTTAACACCGGTTTCAAGTTTGGTCGCCGTAAAAATATTAAATTTACTGTTGCTTCAAGCGTGGATAAGTACGATTTTTAAGTGTATTGGAACTCTACTTGTCACTTATAATAGTTTGCGCTCACAAGAACCTTTTTACCCTATGTTGCTGCATGCAAATTCAGTGATTGCTTTAAGGATAAATCACACTTGGCTCTTATTTAAAGCTTCAAAAGCACTTTACAGCACTAATCTGTAGATTTAAAAAGGCTTTTTATCTAAAAGTTTGTCTTTTTCAACCTATTCTACGATGTAATCAATAGGATGGAATATGACTAATTTTTTGACATCTAAATGGTCTAGTCATTTACACTTTTACCCAGAGCCAAAACTTGCCAGCAGCTCAATAATTAAAGTAGAAACATTACTGCCATCATTGAATCACTCTTGTGAAAGCATAGCAGAAAATTAGTTCCCAATTTCTTGCCCTTCAATAATAGGGCAGTGGCTGCCAACAGCCTCTGTCCAGTATTATTATTTTCTTCATCCCAAGAGATTTTACTTACTTTTTCCTCCCTTGACAGACACTGCTCTGTTTTTGCTCCAGGACTCCAACCCAGAAGTCCATGAAAACTTTTCTGCGCAACTTGTAGCAGCAATATGACAAATTGCACACTTTATTTATGCAAGTTCCATAGCACCTGTGCAAAACGATGAATCAGAGCTGCTTGCATGTGCAAAGCCAACCCACTGGCTGCCTCAGATTGCTTGCTACAGCGGGTGGTCACCAAGAGGAAGACGCTAGCATGCTCACGTCATTAATGTCAGATCTGGTGATAGGCAGCCGGGAAATTTCAAAATTACAGCTGCTGGTGACGTTGGGTGGGATGAAGGAAACTCCTCCACGTCACCCAGCGATATGTCCAGGTCTACACATCCTTGACACTTTATAAAACAAAGTGCCAGGATAAGTAGAGTGTCCAAAACAGAAAAGGCTTTTTGTTGGCTTTGAAAATTGGGCTTTTTCTTCAGCCTGTACTTTGCTAGGTCTAAGAATGTAACCAGCAAAGACAAAAAAAAAAAAAAAAAAAACTCAAGCTAGGCTTTTCAGAGGTGAGAAAATGTGTATCTTGACAACAACCCACAACTAAACTATTGTGATGTAAATTTTAATACATCGACTCTGAGGCTCCTATTGCTTCTCTTTCTTGCTTTTATTAACATAGTAGCAAGTGGCAACTAGCAAGAACTTTGAAATATGAAGCTTTTTATATTGAATAAAGAGAAAACATAACAGTAAAACAGGTATATGGTATCTTCCAACACCCCTTTCCCCCTTTGGATCTGTCCTCTTTCCTGTCCAGTGGCCATCAAAACCGATCCACGTCCCTCCTACTTCCTCTTTCTTAGCTACTCGGCGACTAGATAAGTATATACATCTATTCTCTCGGCTATATTCCGTTTTTACCTATGGTTTAGATATTTATCTACAAATAGAGATTTATATTGCTAAGCGTTTACTTTAGCGAGCGCCCGACTTTAACCGCGGCGTTCGCATTTTTTCCTCCAAGTTATTTCCCTTTGATCCTCCTGGTGACCGCGGTGTGACCCCGTCTGCCTGCCTCTCCGAGGCGCCGCACGCGCTCGCTGGCTAGGTGGGCGGAGTGTGACCGATAGGTCTGCGCACGCGGGGACAATTCCGGACATTCTCCCGGATTCATACAGCACCATGCCTCGTGGGAAGACCCCACAACGCGCAGCCTCCCCTGCAGAGATTTCAGCGCAATCCTCCGACGAGAGTGTGGGTGAGCAGTCCCAACCTCCCGTACTTGTACAGGCGCAGATGGCTCCTTCCCAGAATCCCACTTTAGACCCTTACATGCAGGCTTCAATTGATTCTGCTGTTTTCAAAGCGGTCTCAGTGCTGTCTGCGGATTTTACCCGCTCTTTAAAAGAAATCATGGCCGAAAATCGCCAACCTGATATCCCCCCGCCACCGGCGGTTTATGACACGGGCAGTACACTCACCGCGGTGAGGCCCCCCGAGCTCCCCCTGCACAACACGGGGAAACAGTCTGTGAAGAAAGCACGCCACATGACTGGAGGGACTGGCATACCCGCAACAATGCCGGGGCACGGGCACCCCTCCCCCACTATGGCACCCCGTAAACGGGCTCCTGCACATACGGCTGTATCTCACTCCAAGAGGTTTAAACTACCATCTGTCTCCAACCCTGACACCGCTATTGTCCCTGTCCCGCTTCAGGATTCTGTCCCTGATTCGGAGGAGGATGACACTAGCGATGTCATAGATGTTTATGCCTCGGATGAGGACTTCACTGAGGACACCGTAGAGGTGGATACGACTGCCCGTCCGGGCATTATCTATGATCCTCTGGGGAACCCCCTTTTCTGCCCAGAAGACCTGTCTCACCCAAGATCAGCAGATTGGTCCCCATTACCCCACGTAGAGCAGTGGGGTCGATGCACAGGTGCGTAAAGCCCTGGATAAAAACACGAGAAACCGCATGAAAGCGGAATGCCCTCGCCCTACCACGAACGGGAAAACATGCCTCACTCCAGAAGTGGATAAGGCGTTCGTGGACTTTGTCACCCCTAAAGGATGGTCGCCCAGCAAGGGCATAGACCATGCCTTTAAGGTGTGCCAAGATAAGCTGCTGGACACCGTGGGCCCTCTGATAAAACTGCTAGATACGGCAGAACAAGCCAAGCTTTCTGGCGAACCCCTGGACCCAGTCCAGATAACAAACTGGACCCAACGGTCCTTAAGTTTTTTGGGCAATGCCAACACGGCCTTAGCGTCAGAAAGACGTAAATGTATCTTATTAAAGATGGATCGCCAACTGGCAGGTGTGGCGGACAACGAATTAGGCGCTGCGGCCAATGGCGCTCTATTTGGAAAATCCTTCCTGAAGGATATGAATGAGTACTCTGGAGCATTCAACACCATGGAACGAGTTTCCAATTCGCTTAAGAAAGTTTTCTCCGGGGTTTTTCCACGGGCCGGTGGATATCGGGGCCGAGCTACCGGCCGTGGAAAACCCTTCACTTCAGGTCCCGCAGGAGGCAACCCCTCCACTGCAACGGCTCCCGCGCCGTCCCCGTTCTTCCCTTCCCGTTCCCGACCATGGAGGGGCAGAGGATTCCGGGGTTCCAGAGGCGGACATTCCTCCTCAACCTTCAGACATACAGGTACCTATACACCTTATTCACCCGTCTACGACCAAAGTAGGAGGTCGTTTAAAATTGTTTCACACAGCATGGTGTCGCATTACGTCGGACCCTTGGGTCCTCAGTACTGTACTAGGGTTTGTTCTGGAGTTCTCTTCTCCCCCGCTCCAACAGCAGATCCCTCTCCCTCTACCCTTTTCAGGGGACGGTCAGGCGTTGGTGGAGCGGGAGATTTTAGAATTATTCCAGAAAGGAGCCATAGAGCGGGCTCCACGGGGACCCCCGGGTTTCCTAAGCAACCTATTCTTGGTCCCCAAGAAGGGGGGAGGTGTTCGTCCAGTTATCAACCTCAAAGAGTTGAATGGCTCAGTGGTCTACCGCCATTTCCAGATGGAAGGTATGCACATGCTCAGGGATTTATTGAAACCCCGCGATTGGTTGGCAAAAGTGGATCTCAAGGATGCTTACCTGACCATCCCGATTGCCAAGGAATCGCGGGATTTCCTTCAGTTCCGTTGGGGTCCCGACCTATGGCGCTTCCGCTGCCTACCATTCGGCCTCTCTTCGGCTCCTTGGTGCTTTACCAAGATGCTGAAACCGGTCGTGGCATGGCTACGCACAAAAGGGGTCCGTCTCATCATATATTTGGACGACGTGTTGCTGATGGCCTCTTCGGAAAATCAGCTACGCCTCCACGTATGTTGGACGATCAATCTTTTCCAATCTCTGGGATTTCTGGTGAACCAAGAAAAATCAGTCCTCTCTCCATCTCAAACCCTGGAATTTCTGGGATTCGGGTGAACAGTGCCATGATGACTATCACGGTCCCTCTACCCAAGTGCCGATCTATCCTGCGCGAGGTTCGGTCCCTTTTGGAGGTTCACACCCCATCCTTAAGGGACCTGGCTCGCGTGATAGGTCTCCTAGCGGCCACACGGCTGGCTGTCAAACCAGCCCCGTTACACTATCGGGCCCTCCAACGCCTGAAGGCCCTTTTTCTCAGACAGGGTCTCCCTTACTCCGCTCCGATCTCTCTCTCGGGAGAGGCCAGACTGGATTTAGAATGGTGGATCGCTCACCTCCACGCCTGCAACGGCAGGCCTATCCTGGTGCCACCCCCGACGCTTACGATCGACTCAGACGCTTGTGGGTCAGGCTGGGGGGCTTATTGCGACAGTGCCTCCACAGGAGGTCGATGGTCCATGCAGGAACGTCAATTGCACATGAACGGTCTGGAGCTCCTGGCAGGGCTTTTTGCACTTCAGAGTTTCCTCAAAGACGGCACTCATCGTTCGGTCCTCCTCCGGATGGACAACTTCCCAGCAGTTCGATATATCAACTCCCTGGGCGGCCCTCGATCCCTGCTTCTGACAACAATGGCTTCCCGTCTCTGGGAGTGGTGTTTTCGGACCGGGATCGAGGTCCAAGCACAATTCATTCCGGGAATCTCGAACCAATTCGCAGATTGGAGCTCGAGACATACAGAAGACTCCGGAGATTGGCGTTTGAGCTCGGCAGCTTTCTCCGACGTGTCATCCCTTTGGGGACCTTTTCACGCGGATCTTTTTGCCAGCCGACTCAACGCCCATCTTCCGCTCTTCTTCAGTTGGCGGCCAGACCCACTGGCGGAGGCAACGGACGCGTTCTTTCAGGATTGGTCCGGGGCCCGCCAGTACGCCTTCCCGCCATTTCAACTGATAGCTCGCACACTGCGTCAGGTCAGGACGCAGCAGACACAGATTGTGATCATCACCCCCTTCTGGCAGAACCAATCTTGGTTCCCGGTACTATTGGATCTCCTCATGGATATCCCCCGCTTTCTTCCGGCTCTCCTGAAAGACGCCTCCGGGCAACCTCACCCTCTCCTGTCTCCAGGATCCAGTCGGTTATTGGCCTCACTGGTCTCGGGACGCCCGGGAGAGCCGGAGAGATTTCGGACCGAACTACTACACTCCTACGCCAGGCGTGGGCCCCGGGTACTCGATCCTGCTACAAATCAGCGTGGCTCACCTGGCATAATTGGTGTCTGTCAAGGGATCAAGAGCCCTTCCAGGCTCCTTTGAACTGTGTCTTAGATTTCCTTACGGAGATCTTCGATCAGGGCAAAGCGTATCGCACTCTTAATGTGTATAGATCAGCTTTATCAGCTTACCATGTGGGTTTTCAGGGAACACCTTTGGGCAAACATCCGTTGGTATGTCGTTTGCTTAAGGGTATCAGATCTGACCGTCCTCCGTTGCCTAGATATACGACAACTTGGGACGTGCATATCCTCCTTGATTTTTTGGAACAGTGGCCCTTGAACAAGGATTTAACCCTACGCCAACTATCGGCAAAATTATTGGCCCTTCTTTGCATGATTTCTTGCAAACGGGTGGCTGATGTCAGGGCGTTAGACTTCAAAGCTCGTTCTTTCATACCAGAAGGCGTGCGCTTTGACATCTCCCGCCGTACTAAGACGTCCATGTCGACCGCCTTCTACCCGGCTTTCCCTTCACGTCCAGCTTTGTGCCCGGTCCTTTGTCTTCAGGAATACGAATCTCGGACTACAGCCCTCCGAGGCACGGAGATTTCACCTCTCTTTATTTCATTTAAGTCTCCCTTCGCTTCGGTAGGTACAACTACGCTTGCGCGCTGGCTTCGTTGGCTCTTGGTGTTAGCAGGTGTAGATACCTCCGTTTTCGGAGCTCATTCGGTGCGTAGCGCCGTTGCTTCTTCCGCGGTGTCGGCAGGTTGTCGGTTGGAGGACTTGTTGCGGTCAGCTGATTGGTCCAGAGAGTCCACCTTCCGCTCATTCTATTTCAAGCCTGTTGTTCATTGGTCATCCGCAGTTGTGGGTCAGCTTTGAACAAGCAATAGGAGCCTCAGAGTCGATGTATTAAAATTATAGAATTTAGCTAAGTATGACGGTAAGTTAGAATTTTAATAATAAGACTCTGAGGCGAGTATTGCCCACCACTCCCGCCGCTATTGTGGTTTTTGGTTATTTCCTGGGTCTGCGGATCCAATGTCTTCCACTCTTATATTTTTTCTTTCCTCAGCCTCATAAAGGATTTTCTGGTTCCGGATGGATTGTCCTTTTTGGTTTTCCCTATCTACCTACAATGATCACCTCGTATGGCAAAGAAAGAGGAAGTAGGAGGGACGTGGATCGGTTTTGATGGCCACTGGACAGGAAAGAGGACAGATCCAAAGGGGGAAAGGGGTGTTGGAAGATACCATATACCTGTTTTACTGTTATGTTTTCTCTTTATTCAATATAAAAAGCTTCATATTTCAAAGTTCTTGCTAGTTGCCACTTGCTACTATGTTAATAAAAGCAAGAAAGAGAAGCAATACTCGCCTCAGAGTCTTATTATTAAAATTCTAACTTACCGTCATACTTAGCTAAATTCTATAATTGTAAGCTACTTCGTAACTTAATATTTGATTATTTTGTTGTATCACATTGTAAAACAGCAGTTTCATCATACTTACGCATAGTCACGTTTACACATGGATCTAACGAGATCTTGACTGAGGCCATTAAATTGTCCCTATAATAGATAAAACAGAATTAATGAGGCCTTAAGGGTTAGCAAATCATACAGCAGCACAAGGTTTCAACACAAGTTAATGATTAAACTATACCAGTCTAGCTGCTCATTAAAAGGGTCTGGAGTATGCCATGTCCGAACAAACACTGGGAGGTAGCCAGGTGATGGATTAAGTAGAGGCTAAAAAGCATCTAAAATAGTTAAAAATATGAGTTACAGGACTGCCAGCAACTATAAAGGCAAGTTGGGGTAATCATGTAGTGAATACAGCAGATCAACCTTTAAGCATCATTGAACCAATGTTCTTGCTACAACAGAAAGAATCCTCATGGGATTTTATTCCAGTTCAAATGGCAAAAATGATGCAACAAATTAAAAAGGACACTGTGGGCATTGTGTTCACATGCCCTGATCAGCCTCACCACTCTGGCAGGTCCTGATTCAGGCCTCATAATCCAAGTGCTTGGCTTCTCCCAGACACTCAGGTCTTTGAGAGATGAGCCTTGAGCATCAGGACCAGAAACCAAATTGGTTTCCCTCTTTCCTCCCAGCTATTTGATTGGCTGGACCCACCTTGGAACATTCTGATTTCCCAAAGGAACCAGACAGCATGTCAGGTCAAGCAAACTGAAGAGCCAGGGTTGTCCCCAGTCTCCCTCGGATCACCCCACCGACCTGCAGTGTCACAAGGAGGAGAGATCCTGCCGGTCATGTGACCCAGCAAGAAAAACATCCATGTAATCCTATGGACTCCATGGAGGTGATGCTCATGACAGCGTTCTAGCGCTGCCCCGAGCATCCTGGAGCCTACAAGCCGCTACGGGACAAGCTGCTGGACTCAGCACCTGCCCCGTAATCTACTTGTAAAACAGGGACACTAAAGCTGGGTTCACACCACGGCGTAGCGTCGCGCAATGCGTGCGTTTCTTTTACACGCGTTCGCGCATACAAAAAACGCGCGTTGCAGCGCGTTCGCGGCTATGATATGGCCGCGAACACGCTGATAACTGCCCCAAAGAAGCTCCCGCACTTCTTTGGACGTAGGCCGTTTCTCAGTGCGTTCATGCGCGCTGAGAAACGGCCAGGTGTGATATGCCCACATAGGGAATAATGGGATTTCACTGTTTGAGCGTTTTACAGCGCACTGTAAAACGCTTAGGTGTGAACCCAGCCTTAAGGTGAGACTTGGAGCGCAAATTTTTTCTTAGCTCAGGGCAGCTGATAATTGTTAAACAGGTAGGGGGGGGGGGGTCAGAAAGGGTTAATAGTCACTTCATTTTTTTCTGGTTGGAACACACACACACACACAGTTGTATTCTGGCCAACTAGACCTAGAGCAACATCTTTCTTCGCAAGCCTTTGCTTTAGATGATTAAGAAATGAGGTGTGTGTTCATATAACAAAAAAATAAATAAAAAAAAAAATACTCCCAGCATTGCGTCTCTCTGACACGGGTCAGCAACCTTGACCCTCCAGATGTTTTGGACCATCTCCCATTACGCTCGGCCACTCACCACCACCTCGCTGGCTGAGCTTCATGGGAAATGTAGTTCCAGAACATCAACAGGGCCAAGGTTGCTGATCCCTGCTATACACCATAGTGCTTGTTAGAAATCAGATGTCGGAAACGAAACACTTTGCTATTGTTCGAAAAAATACATTTTATTGAAGAAAAAAAAAAAAAACACAAGTGTGGTGAATATGTGCCTTAATGTGTTTGTTTTCAAGGACATGATCAGATTTATGGGGGGGGGGAGGAAGGATGGGAAAATCTGATTTATGGGGGGGGGGGGGGAAGGAGGGGAAACCAGATTTATGTGGGGGGGGGGGGGAGTGCAGTGGCATTCTAGGAGTTCCCTGGGCAAGACCAAGGCCTAAATACTGCCATACATGCACATTACAGCATAGTGATATAGGAGAGCGTGCTTGCTGCACCATACGCCATCAGGACCCACGTACAAGGCAATCACACCGGCATCTTACCTTGCGGACACAGGCCATCATGCCGCGCGTGTTGCTCGGTGACGCACATGAGAAGAGCCGTGCAGCTGCTTTGCTTGCTGTCAGCATGGTGTAGGTCTCCTGAAGGACTTGCGTATACAGTGAATACCAAGAGTAGCTCAAAGAAACTGAGCAATAAAGACCGGCTCGTCACTCTGTCACTTCTAGAAGTCTCCAGACCACGTGGGAGGGACTACTGGGTTCAAAGCGGTGACCTTATTTTTTTTCATGCGACGCTCTTCCCCTTAATGCTGCCCGCAACGCGCCTGTTTAACCCGTACGACACAAAACCAGATATATACCGGAATAAAGTCTTCGAACAAAATATTTGCGTCTCTTTAAACCCCTTTATATTGAGTAGTAACCACAACCGGGTTGAAATCGCAGTTTTCACGACTCTTTCTATGCGTTTTGTTACAGGCACGCCAAGGGTAGCCGCATGGGGGTCCTTCTTGAAGGCATTCTTTCCAAGGTCACCGGGCATAGGAAGTATATTCTTACAGCGTGGTTACATCATGTGCTGCTGGCAGAATATGCAGGATTCCAATACTATACGATATATTTTTATATTAATGGCTGTAACCACGATATATACATTGACGAAAAGGAGAAATATACGTTATAATGATAATGGCGTACAATTATCAATTATGCACAGGACTGTATTATGTAACTAAATGCAAGTCACGTTCTATAACCCATGTTATGGTGGTATGTGATTTCCCTTACACTAGTATACCTCTATTCTAATAGTACCTAAACATATATGCTGCTTGCATATGTTAACATCCACAATATATTCCTTCAGTGGGGTGATGTCCCTCGAGGTAACAGATATTGGGCTACATTTATTCACTAGATTTCTGCCCCCTCCTGTTTCTAATCCCCTCACCCATCGAGATTTTAGATTCCCACGGGAATAGGGCCCTCATGTCTTGTATCTGCTGGCAGGAATACTGACCTTCCTCCTGTATGTATTGTAGAATTGTCCTGTCTTTACCCATTGCATCTTTTGTACTGCGTGGTGGAATGTGTTGGCGCTTAATAAATAATAATAGAGCTAGAAATGAGTTGTGACTAGTACTCCTGGAGATCTATCAGCCTTCACACGGTAAAATCACCAAGAGCTGGATTTCATAATGCTTGCTTCTTTAAAAATGTGACCTCTAGAAGATCCAGCCCTTGATTTTACCTTTTTATGGCTAAACTTAGTTTAGTCTTGTCGCCAGCTCAGAATTTATGTCCACATATTTTGTTTTTCCAATGTCCTATCCAAGAGTATCTCCATATATAAATGCCTGTGTAAAGCGTCCGTCGCCATCCCATCCGCAACAGGAGGGCAAGTAAGCAGCTGTGATGGGTACGCGCGCAGCTGACAGCGCATTACAAACTCATGGGACCCCTTAGATTGTAAACTCTTGGGACCCATTAGGCCCCGTTCACACTGTGCGATTTGAAAATCACGTGACTTTCCGCGCGATTTTCATAGTCGCGACATGGCTGTTTTGTGCGATTTTTGCAAAGCACCACCAATACAAATCGCAGATAGCAAATCGCAAAAAAAGGGTCATGTACCAGCGACTTGCTTCTGCAACGCGTGACATGCGACGTCGCGCGACATCGCGCGGAAAGATGTGAACAGCTCCATTGAAATGCATTGGAGAAGCTACACAGCGCGACGTTGCGTGGATTTTGCTGCGACGTCGCGGCATAATCCGCGCAATAAATCGCACAGTGTGAATGGGGTCTAAGATTGTAAGCTCATGGGATAGATTGTAAACTAATGGGACCCTTTAGATTGTAAAATCATGGGACCCCTTAGATTGTAAACTCATGGGACCCTTTAGATTGTAACCTCATGGGACCCCTTAGATTGTAAGCTCATGGGACCACTTAGATTGTAAGATCATGGGACCCCTTAGATTGTAAGCTCATGGGACCACTTAGATTGTAAAATCATGGGACCCTTTAGATTGTAAG
Organism: Leptobrachium leishanense; assembly: GCA_009667805.1. NCBI lineage: Eukaryota > Metazoa > Chordata > Amphibia > Anura > Megophryidae > Leptobrachium > Leptobrachium leishanense. The sequence continues at coordinate 278,649,212 of CM019065.1, forward strand.
CTCATGGGACCACTTAGATTGTAAATTTACATGTGTCTGTGAGGCGGTTTGGCGGCGAGATATGCCTGAGATAAGCCTGAGATACACTGAGCACGTAGCGACACAGCGTAGAGAAGCAAACATTTTGTAGGCTTGACTTCACTCCGCCACGCAACCAGTCTACACTGCATTACGTTTGCTTCTCTCCGCACTGAACAGAAATCCACTAAATTAAAATGTACATGCCAAAACCTTTTATTTTCACAAAGCCGCATGTTATATATAAATATATATATATAATATATAATACAGCCAGACTTCTCTCATACACTATCAGGGTTATCCAAAGAGATCCGAATTGCTTGAGAAAGGTAACCGAACGCTGAAAATCAGCGTTCGGTTACCTTTCCTGACCATTCGGCTATCCAGAGAGCAGGCAATTCGCCAAATCCTGGCGAATTGCCTGAACATACGGTGCCTGTTCGGTCCCTGTTCGAGGGCAGTGAAATCCCCATGAAAAAGCACTGCTTCGGCTATTCAGAGAACACAAACCAGCAGTGAAAGGTTCCCCTAATGTCCTGCCATTCGGTGGTTTAATTCGGCAAATTTATTCAGGAGAATCCCATAGGCTTCAATGTTAAAAATATTCCCATTTTAATTCAATATCTAATAAACCGTTCATTATAAAATTCTGCAGCAAAAAGTCTCTTTATTTATAGATTTTTTAGTATACTTTAAGCATTTTTCTGATTTTTTTTTTTTTTTTTAAAAGTCCGATTTTTTTTAATTTTTTTTTTCAGTTTACTTATTTTTTTTGTAACAGCCCTCTTTATTATCATTCCCTGGACCTCCTGTGAAAATTTCAGACATTTTCGCTCAGTAGTTTCTTTGCAAACAGCGTTTCTTTTTCCCAGATTCATACAAATGGTTTTTCTAATTTATTTACTGCCTCCTCTACGTCACAGCTGCTTCGGCTCTGTGTGATTCGGCTCCTGTTCGGCTCCTGTTCGGCTTTTTCAAAGGTTAATCCAGATGTTTTTGCTTGTTTTCAGCGTGCATTCGGTTAGTTTTCGTCAGGTTTGCGGCAGCTTTTCCCTGCAATTCGGGGACCCTGTGGTGCTTGCTGAATACACCGCAGGGTCACCGAAATGGGATCGGCAAAAGGAACCGAATTGAAGAGAACGAAAAGTCACCGAACGTGCGGTGACTTTTCGAATCTCTTTGGATAACCCTGTATATTGCCAAAAGTATTCGCTCACCTGCCTTGACTCACATATGAATTTAAGTGACATCCCATTCCTAATCCATAGGGTTCAATATGACGTCGGTCCACCCTTTGCAGCTATAACAGCTTCAACTCTTCTGGGAAGGCTGTCCACAAGGTTTAAGAGTGTGTTTATGGGAATTTTTGACCATTCTTCCAGAAGCGCATTTGTGTAGTCACACACTGATGTTGGACAAGAAGGCCTGGCTCTCATTCTCCACTCTAATTCATTCCAAATGTGTTCTATCGGGTTGAGGTCAGGACTCTGTGCAGGCCAGTCAAGTTCATCCACACCAGACTCTGTCATCCATGTCTTTATGGACCTTGCTTTGTGCACTGGTGCACAGTCATGTTGGAAGAGGAAGGGGCCAGCTCCAAACTGTTCCCACAAAGTTGGGAGCATGGAATTGTCCAAAATGTCTTGGTATGCTGAAGCATTCAGAGTTCCTTTCACTGGAACTAAGGGGCCAAGCCCAGCTCCTGAAAAACAACCCCACATCATAATCCCTCCTCCACCAAACTTTACACTTGGCACAATGCAGTCAGACAAGTACCGTTCTGGCAACCGCCAAACGCAGACTCGTCCATCAGATTGCAAGATGGGGAAGCGCGTCTCCTCTGCTCTAGAGTCCAGTGGCGGCGTGCTTTACACCACTGCATCTGATGCTTTGCATTGCACTTGGTGATGTATGGCTTGGATGCACCTGCTCGGCTGTGGAAACCCATTCCATGAAGCTCTCTGCGCTTTGTTCTTGAGCTAATGCTAATCTGAAGGCCACATGAAGTTTGGAAGTCTGTAGTGATTGACTCTGCAGAAAGTTGGCGACCTCTTCGCACTATGCGCCTCAGCATCCGCTGACCCCGCTCCGTCAGTTTACGTGGCCTACCACTTCATGGCTGAGTTGCTGTCGTTCCCAAACACTTCCACGTTCTTATAATACAGCTGACAGTTGACTGTGGAATATTTAGGAGCGAGGAAATTTCACGACTGGATTTGTTGCACAGGTGGCATCCTATCATAGTTCCACGCTGGAATTCACTGAGCTCCTGAGAGCGACCCATTCTTTCACAAAGGTTTGTAAAAACAGTCTGCATGCCTAGCTGCTTGATTTTATATACCTGTGGCCATGGAAGTGATTGGAACAACTGATTCTGATTATTTGGATGGGGTGAGCGAATACTTTTGGCAATATAGTGTATATATATTATACAGCGAGTGTGTGTGTGAATAAATATATACGCACACTGGCTGTATAATATATATATGAGAGAAGTCTGGCTGTAATATATATATATATATATATATGAGAGAAGTCTGGCTGTATAACACCGCAGGACGTACCATTACGTCCTGCATTAAGCAGGCTTTAACGCCGCAGGACGTAATGGTACGTCCACGGTGTCTGCAGCCCCCCTCCGGCCATACTCACCTCCTCCGGCGGAGAAATCCCCGGGCAGCTAGGGGTTCCCTGACTATCTGACCTCATCGTGCTATGCACGACACGTCAGGAGCCGAGGGGGAACTCGGAGGTGGAGCCGCCATCCAGGATGGCGGCCCCCACCGGAGCTAGATTACGATCGGCTGCCGAGCGGCGCCGATCGCGATCTGGCAATTGTAGGGTTAAAAAACAGGCACCGCTTTAAAATGCAGACACTGCCCTTCAAAGCGGTGCCTGTTTTTTTGCTGAAAACCCTCCCGATTGGGAGGGAGAGGGATCCAAAAGGATCCCCCCTCCCTTTCAGGCGATCTCCCAGGGGGGTCGCCTGGAAATGACGTCATCACGCAGGCACAATGGCGTCATTTATGTTGGGGGCCGGCCTATAGTCAGCGTCTGGCTTCCCTGATCACCAGAACGCTGGGGGACCCCGGACAGAGAGGTGAGTATCTCCGCCGTGGCTCTCGCTTGCAGATGACGTGTGGGGCACGTGCCCCACACGTCATCCGCTGTGAAGGGGTTAAAGGCTTAAAGCTGGCTGTGCCGCGGCGGTTGGATGCGCGTGCACCCAGCAGTACGCTGGTTGCGTGCGCATTTGAAGATGGCGGCGTGGGCGTGGCGACGGGCACTCCGCCGTCTTACTGTTTTATTGTATAGCTAGGTCACCATACGATCACACAGGTGATATTTTGATCTAGCAGGGAGCTCTACTAATTCTAGTCCATTCTCTTTGGACAAAATGTTGGAGATAGAAGACAAACTGGGAGCAGTTTGCAGAACACTGGGTAGGTGAATAGGTGGATAGTAAAATAAAGTGCAAATGTCCTGGGTGAAATGACTTGTGCCCATTAGAAAGGGCATGCCTCCTTTTATAAGGAGCAGTACGTTTTTGTTGACCTATACAGTGCAAAAAATTCTGCCAGCCCAAGGTGGAAGGAATTTTTTTTCAGAAACTTTGGGGGAATCATTGTAATGTGGATAGGACACACCGAGTGTGTAGCCTGCACAATGTGTATGTAGTACAGGGGCGGATCCAGGAGGGGCAACGGGGCAATATTGAAAATATTGACGAGTGCTTTTTTCGAGCGGCCGCCGGCATGAAGCTTGGCCGCTTGCCTGGGAGCCACGAGATCGCGGAGTTCACGAGATCTTGTGAACTTCCGGGATCTTGCGAGACCGTGGCTTGTGCATGTTCGCAGGCGAGCGGCTGAGACACAACACCGGCGGCCGCTCGAAAAAAGCACTCAGAGGGGTCTGGCCGGGGGCAGACGGCAGTAGACCGATGGGACCACGTGAGCTGGGGGCAATATATATAAAATGTGAGCTGGGTCACTATATATCCATGTGAGCTGGGGCACAATATATCCATGTGAGCTGGGGCAATATACAGTATATCCATGTGAGCTGGGGCACTATATGTCTATGTGAGCTGAGGGCAATATATATAAAATGTGAGCTGGGGCACCATATATCGATGTGAGCTGGGGCGCTATATCCATGTGAGCTGGGGCACCTATATCCATGTGTGAGCTGGGGCAATATGTATCCATGTGTGAGCTGGGCTGGGGCAATATATATCCATGTGTGAGCTGGGCTGCGGCAATATATATCCATGTGTGAGCTGGGGGCAATATATATCCATGTGTGACCTGGGCTGTGGCAATATATATCCATGTGTGAGCTAGGGGCAATATATTACATGTGAGCTGGGAGGGGGTTACCCTGGGCCCCTGGTATGGAAAGGGTTCGCAGGGCTGCGCAGATGGGGTGCCATGTGTGTCCTGCCAGCATGGAAAGGGTGCACTGGGCAGCCCACACCTGGGTTACCCTACACTGCATAGCTTCAAGGGGTATGTGCTGGGAGGGGAAAAGATTCACAGGGCTCATGAGCCACATGAGGACAGACCCTGTGCAATGTTCTGGGGAGAGTAAGTATAACGAGCACAGCTTGCGATTGGGCGCGTCTCTGCCTGTCACTGCAAACCCAACACCAGCTCTTAGCCAAACCTGGTAGAATCCCCCCCGAAACCTGTGTTTAGATCCACCCCTGATGTAGTAAAACTAATAAGTATTAAAATCACCTGATTCAGAACCTGTTTTAGGGAAAAACTGGCTCTGTATTGGTAGCAGTATATTGGTATCATGACCAGGTTGTGTTTAAAAATAAAATAAAGGGGGCGTGTCCTGGACCCAGACCAACATGGTTGCGTAATCTCTGAGCTCCTGAGTACCCTCCGACGTTAAACAGCTCTCAACTTACCTATCGGGTCATGGTTCGCGGCAAAAGTAGGTTGACTACCCCGAAAACGCCTGCACACCGAACGGATCGATCCTCGGGCCCGCTGACCCTCTTTCTCAGGCCTCCAGCGACAGCCACCCTGTCCCCACCGCATGGCACAATGGCAGACGGGCCTTCCGCAACATCCCAGCCCTCCGACTCCACCGTGGCCATACGCCGGCTGGAGCATCTGATCTCCGCACTCCCCACTAAGACGGACCTGGTGGATATGGTTACAGACCTCTGTGAGAGCTTTACCGGTGATATCCAGGAGGTGCGGGCAGACGTCAAAGCCTTGACGTCCAGAGTAGGGATGAGCCGAACACCCCCGTGTTCGGTTCGCATTCGAACTCGAACAATTTCAAAAGTTCGAGTTCGGACGCAAACACGTTTCGAACTCAATGCAAGTCAATGGGACTCGAACGTTTGATTTTTAGAGTGCCCTGCAAGAGGGCATATATGCAAGATATTCGCCATAAAAGGTGTATGGGGGTCCGGGTAGTGCCCTGGGGGACAGGAAAGAAGGAAGAAAAGTTTTAAAAAAGACGTTTTTAAAGGAACAGTGATTTTTCCATGAAATAAAGGTTAAGAATAAAAACGAAAAATTCCTTCAAATATCGTGCCTAGGAGGTCCCCATAACCTTCCCGTGAAGTGGCGAATTTGTCGGATGTATAGAAACATTTAAATAGAAAAAAATGACATTTCAAATGACGGTAAATGTTTTTCCTTTAATCTATTCATAAACAACAGCTTGGGGCGGCAGCCTGTATGAAAAGAGGAGACGTTTTAGGACACGCAGAACAAGTTTAGTGATTTTTTGGCTAAATTTTGGTGAAACTTATGCAGGCTTTGTATGAAAGTAACAACAGGTGCATTAAAATTGGACCTTTGGTGGCAGCTAGTGCCTTCACACTGTAACCTCTCTGAGGTATTGTGGAAGAGTGCAGGGGTGGACTCTACATTCAAATATTAAAATTATTGGAATCTGGTACACGCGTCAGTGTCAGTGCACCCAAATATTGTGCCTTTTGGTGGCAGATAGTGCCTTCACACCGTAACCCCTCTGAGGTATCGTGGAAGAGTGCAGGGGTGGACTCTACATTCAAATATTAAAATGATTGGAATCTGGTACACGAGTCGGTGTCAGTGCACCCAAATATTGGGCCTTTGGTGCCAGCTAGTGCCTTCACACCGTAACCCCTCTGAGGTATTGTGGAAGAGTGCAGTTGTGGAGGTTTTGGGAATGCAGAAGAGATCCCCGATCTATTCAGTTACATCAGCATCAGGGGAGTGATAGCTGCTGACCCAGGACGGATTCATTTTTATAAATGTCATCCGGTCTACAGAGTCGGTGGACAGACGCACTCTTTTGTCTGTGACAAAACCTTCAGCAGCACTGAACGTTCTTTCAGAAAGCACGCTGGATGAAGGGCAACCTAGTAGCTCCAAAAAGTAGTAGCTTTTAAAAAATTGGAAAAGGCATCAGTCAAGCGGCCCCCTTCACCGCTCTTCCTCTGATAAACAGCAGCCTCAGAAGCACCTGTGTCATCACTTGGTAACCTACCAGTGTCTGTAAAGGTGTTACACAAGTGTCGCTTTAAAGCGTCCTCAAGTTGTTTCATCCCGTGCTCTCTCTGAGGACAGGATGAGCTCTGCAACCTTACCCTTATATCGTGGATCAAGAAGGGTTGCCAACCAGTAATGATCCCTCTCCTTGATAGCACGAATCTTGGGGTCCTTTAGCAGGCTTTCCAGGATAAGGGAGCCCATGCAGCGTAGGTTGGAGGTGGCATTAGGTTCAGAGTGTTCCTGGTCGCTGAGGATGACCGTATCGTGCACTACCTCGTCCCAGCCACGTACTAGTCCTTGGGTTTCTGGGGACACAAATCCCTCCCTTGAGGAATCCCCACTTTCAATGCCCCCACAACTTATATATTCCTCCTCATCCTCCTCCTGTCTGATCTGAGGACCCGCAGGAATGCTGTCTGCGTAAAGACTGGGGCCTTGAGAGCTAGGGAAGTCCTCCTCTTCCTCCCGCTGCTCTGCCTCTAGTGCCACATCTATAATTCCCCACAGAGTGCGCTCCAGCAGGAAAACTAAAGGAATTGTGTCACTGATGCATGCACTGTCCCTGCTCACCATCTTCGTTGCCTCCTCAAATGGTGACAGTACAGTGCATGCATCCTTGATCATCAGCCACTGCGGGGGGGGACCAAGTTGACCTGAACCTGTCCTTGTGCCATACACACACAGGTACTCATTGATGGCCCTCTGCTGCTTGTGCAGACGCTGCAGCATTGCCAATGTCAAGTTCCACCTGGTGGGCATGTCACAGATAAGACAGTTTGTGGGAAGGTGGAATTCTCTTTGAATTTCTGCCAGGCGAACACTTGCTGGGAATGACCATCTGAAGTGGCTGCAGACTTTTCTGGTCTGGCTGAGAAGCTCTGCCAGCCCTGGGTACCTGGTTAGGAAACGCTATACCACCAAATTTAGGACGTGTGCTAGGCATGGTACATGTGTCAACTTACCCAGGCGTAGGGTGGAGAGAAGGTTGCTGCCATTATCACAGATGACCATTCCCAGCTCAAGCTGGTGTGGTGTTAACCATCTCTGCGCCTGCCCCTTCAGAGCTGACAGAATTTCTGGCCCGGCGTGGCTCCTGTCCCCTAAACAAACCAGCTCAAGCACAGTATGGCATCTTTTTGCTTGAGCCATTGCGTAGCCCCTGCCACGCGTCGGTTTAACTGCCACTTCACCAGAGACAGAGAAGGAGGAGGAAGAGGAAGAGGTGGTGGAGCAGACAGACCTCATATAAGCAGCTTTCTGGAGGCGTGGTGGATGAGCAAGCTCCAGCACAGAGCCCCGTCCTGGATCCCTCCCAGCTGCAAGCAGAGTTATCCAGTGTGCCATGAAGGAAATGTAACGGCCCTGTCCATGCTTGCTGGGCCACATGTCTAAAGTAATGTGCACCCTGCTGCTGACTGCCTTTCCCAATGACTTCATAGCATTGTCTTCCACGTGCTGGTATAGTGCTGGAATGGCCTTCCGTGAAAAGAAATGGCGTTTTGGAACCTGCCACTGCGCTACAGCACATTCGGCAAATTCACGGAAGGAAGCAGAGTCCACCAGCTGGAAAGGCAGCAGCTGTAATGCGAGTAATTTTGCCAAGCTGGCATTTAGACGTTGTGCATGTGGATGGTTGGGACAATATTTTTTCTTCCGCTGCAGCAGCTGCGGCAACGAAGTCTGACTGCAGAAATCTGCAGCTGATGGGATGCTGGCAGATTCAGAGGAAGGACGTGGTACATCCATTACTGTAGCATCATCCCTGTCAGTGGAGGTTGTAGGCACTGACATGGCAGGATATATAGTGGGGGTAGAGACAGATGAGGAGGAGGACCTATGCAAAGTGTTGTGCCAACGGGATGCGTGGCAGGTGGTCATATGTCGCCTCAAGCACGTGGTACCCAAGTGTCTGATGTCTTTCCCGCGCTTGATCCTCTTCCAACATAGCTTACAAATAGCAACGCTGCAGTCTGCTGCACATGTCGTGAAGAACTCCCAGACAGCAGAGATCCTGGACATGTGCTGCGAGACAACAGCGCTCTGCACCTGAGCAGCTCTGACATCTGATGCCTTGGACTGGCTACGGTTGCTCATAGAGGACGTTCTGCCTCGTTTTTGTTGTGCCTCCTCCTCCTCTTCCCTTGATTCCTCTGTTCGATCAGGCACCCAGGTGGAGTCAGTGACTTCATCATCGTCATCACCCCCTATCTCCTCGTCACTGGAGCCAACTTGGCAGTGTGCTGCAGCTGCTGGGGGAACATGAGCGCCAGTTCTTTGTGTGTCACTGGCACCCCCCCCCTCTAGGCTGATTATACTCCCTTCCTCAACCTCAGAGTTTGAATCAGAGCACTGGAGTTGCTGCGCATCCTCAAGCAACACGTCACTGTCACTGTAGTCAAACAATTCAGCTGACTCCTCTGTGTATGATAATGCAGCTACGGCAGGAGTAGCTGTGGACATGGAGGCTGAATTAGATGTTTTGGCAGCTGAGGTGGACTGTAAACCAATACAAGTCTGGCTAGCAGAGGACTCGGAGGATGAGGATGGCCTGGTTAGCCAATCCTGCAAATCCTCTGTATGTTGCTGCTGTTTAAGACGGCCAGAACCAGTTAGAAACAAGGACAAGCGTGCCCCTGCAGAGGATGCACCATGTCCACGATGACCAGGGGCACAGCCTTCCGACACAGGGGCTGCTTGCCCTCATATCTGTGTCTGGGAGCGTCTGCCTGTCCTTTTTGGTCTTTCTGACATGGTGAGTGATATATAGATTAAAGATATACAGAACTCTGATTCAACTCTGGTATATAGATTGGAGGTATGCAGAACTCTGATTCAACTCTGGTATAAAGTTTGGAGATATGCAGAATTCTGATTCAACTGTGTTATCTAGATTAAAGATATTCAGAACTATGCTATAACTCAGTGATACAGCCTGTCCCTGATAGTCTTTGCAGTGCCAACACAGATTCCAATTTCCAGAAAGCAGATATAACTCAATGATACAGCCTGTCCCTGATAGCTAAAAGTGCCAACACACAGTCAGATTCCAATTTACAGAAATCAGATATAACTCAGTGATACAGCCTGTCCCCAATAGCCTTTGCAGTGCCAACACAGATTCCAATTTCCAGAAAGCAGATATAACTCAGTGATACAGCCTGTCCCTGATAGCTGTCAGTGACAACACACAGATTCCAATTTCCAAAAATCAGATATAACTCAGTGATATAGCCTGTCCCTGATCGCTGGCAGTGCCAAGACAGAGATTAAAATTTCCAGAAGTATGCTATGCCTCAGTCATACACCCTTATAGCTGGCAGTGCCAAGACAGAGATTAAAATTTCCAGAAACCAGATATAACTCTGTGATACAGCCTGTCCCTGATAGCTGTCAGTGACAAAACACAGATTCCAATTTCCAGAAATCAGATATAACTCAGTGATACAGCCTGTAATGCAACAAACAATCTCCTCTCCTCTGATTCACTCCTGCAAAAAAAACACGTGCTGGGGCTGCGGGGAAGCCTTATATAGTGTGCTGCGGGACTTAGCTCTGTGAGCCCATGATTGGGCAAAATTTGCCCAATCAGGACTCTGAGCCCTGATTGGCATAGTCTTGCACCTGACCTGTGGTCAGGTGCAAGGCTGTAGCCAATTGCAAGCTTCAGGCCAGTGGAAAAGTGCATTGTGGTCCATTGTGGTGCATTGTGGGCGAACACGCTGCAAACACGTGGTGAACTCGCGGAAATGTTCGATGTTCGCCGAACGGGCAATGTTCGAATCAAACTCATGTTCGGATTGAACCACCAGCCCATCCCTAGTCCAGAGTGAGCCGCTTAGAAGATGATGCGAACCGCCCTTCTGTTGCTGCACAGCTATCTCCTCTACCGGCGGCCTTTGGTGAGCTGCAGTGCCGCATGGATGACCTGGACATCCGGGGCTGGCGCCACAACATCTGCGTCAGAGGCCTAGTGGAATCAGATGGCCTGGAGGATCTGCCCGCTACCCTGAGTGAGGCCTTCAATATGGTGCTAGGCTGCGCACCCACCGCTGCAGTCCCCATGGACAGGGTACACAGAGCCTTACGCCCTTGAACTCCATCGACCGCAACTCCCCGGGACATCGTGTGCTGCCTTAATGACTACACCCTCAAGGAGCAGATTATGGCTGAGGCTCGAGCGGGACGCTGGGCTTTCCACCAAAGTCTGCTTGAATTTTTTCAGGACTTGCCCCCTTCACCCTGGATGCCAGGCGTTGCCTATAGCCTGTGGCTCAGGCCTTGCGTCAAGCTGCGGTTCCCTACAGATCGGGTTTCCCCTTTTAGCTGATCGCCCAGCATAACAGAGTATGCTACACCATCTGCCACCCCTCAGATATCTCTGGGTTTGCGGCCACGATAGGCCTGCCCACGCTCAGTGTTAAAAACTGGGAATCAGATGACTATTGATATGCCCAGATGCCTCCGGGCACCCCCAGACCGAGATCCCGGGTTCGACAGCGTAGATCCCGTGATAGGGCCCCAGACCCCCACGAGCAACCTCAGGGACCCCTGCACCCACCAGAGGCCTGATCTACATCCTGTGACTCATGAGAGACCCCTTTACACTTGCCTCGAGCAAGGCATTGACTGCTGCCTTTCTCCCCTCTACTGTGGCTCCCCGTGGCACTGGTGAGGAACCCCAGGTGGAGGCCTATCGGGCTTCCTGTGAATGAGGGCCTTTTTTTTAATACCCATTTCATGCAGTACACCTACACCCCGAGCATGAATTTGTTCTTTCTGCCATCTCCCATGGAGTGGGATACCCCGTGGTTAGTACGCATTTCTTTATCACTCTGTTGAGGTTTACCCTACGCTCTCCCTTCCTACGATATCTGAGGAAGGGGGCGTATCTTCAAAAATTTTCACCATCATTTTTCCGCCTCACACTTGAGTGAGACACCCTACTCTTGTTAATTTTTGCCTGGGTGGTACATTGGCTCAATGGTACTAGTAATTTTTGGCACCTTGCCATGGGGGAGGATTGATACTTTTCAATTTTTAGGCTCCTCCTCATTGGGGAGCCGCCTGGTCTTTGGCACTTGGGAGGTGGGAAGTGGGTGAAGTTCCCCACTTGGTAGCACCTCTGATATGTTACTCTGTGGTTCCTTATGATGTGACTTATGAGGTTTATTTGGATGTTGACCGGATCCTGGGGGGGTGGAGGGGTTTGCGCCAAGGCGGCTCGGAATTGGGTGTGGGGTGGGTGAGGGGGTTTCCCGATTATGGTTTTTCGCTTCTTATTTACCGCATACTTATGTTTGAGCTACCTTTCTGCTACAGTTCCCGAAGTCGGAGGGGGCTGTATTTAGTTTGTTACTCGGTTAAATTGTGATCTACTATATTGTTTTTGTACTCTTGCACAACTAGAGATTGATTTTCCTCGCCTGTTGGTTTGATTAGGTACAGGCTTGGAGCTTGTCCCTGTCGCTCGCGAGGACCAGACGTAATTTTTTTTCACTCCAGGGGGGATATACGACTCCCATTTTTTGGGCCTGTATAGGTCTACCTCTGTGACGTCCTACGCCTCATTGCTTCTTTCCTGTCTCTGAACTTTTAAATTTTTAACTTTTCTTCACCTCCTTTCTTCTCGCTTTTTCTGCTCCTTCTTCCCTATTCTCTCTGCCCCTTTGTATGTGTACCCTCGTCCTCTCGTCTGGTATTGTCCTTGTCTTGTTAGTGTTTATTGTTGCCTGTAGCCCACCCAGCGGTTTTTCACCACAGTCCCTTTGTTTCCTCACTTACAATCCAAAGGGCCTTAACATAACTGAGAAATGTTGACGGCTCCTCCGAGAGGCCGGGGTGCTCCGTGCCTCGGTGCTCTTTCTGCAGGAGATGCACTTTCGTCTTGGACACCGCCGCGGTTGCTTAGTTCTGACTTTCCGACCGGCTATTTTAGTGATTTCCACGGAGACAAGAGTCGCAGGATGGCAATTCTTTTTTCTAAGTCAGTCCCCGTGGTGTTGGAGGATGTTCTTATGGACCGTGAAGGCTGGTTCTTGTTCGAGAAATGCCTGATCACGGACCAGCGTTACACTTTTGCCTTGATATACCTTCCGAATTTCAACCAACACCGTTGTTTGAAGAATATCCTACGGCGCCTCTCCTCCTTCATGTCGGGTAAACTGGTTGTAGCAGGAGACTTAAACGTCCCTCTGGATCCCCGCTTGGATACCTCTACGGGTCGATCCTCGTTTCCCCCATACGTGCTACGCCAGATACGCCGCTCCCATGACGACCTCCAGTTGGTGGATATCTGGAGAGCCTTCCACACGGGGGAACGTGATAATTCGGTCTTCTCGCAGGTGCATGCTTCCTACTTCAGAATCGATTATCTGTTTGTGCAGCAACGGAAAGAAACCTCCTGGAAGAAATCTCTATTATGGCACAAACGTGGTCAGACCACTGCCCTCTTTTGGCCGGTCTGTCATCGCATTCTTTTGTCCCTCGGAGCGTCAGTGGCAACTGAACACGTCCTTGCTATTGGATCCGGCCTTTGTCATGGATGCAGACAGTAGTCTTCATGCATATTTTAAAGAAAACAAAACGTCGGACATTGTCGAGTCTACTCTTTGGAAGGCGCACAAGGCGGTCTTGCACGGTGTCTTCATTAGCCGCGCTACTTCGCTTAAATGGTCCCGCGCTGATCACGTACAGGGCTTGCTGTCCAAGATCCATGATCTTGAACAGGCCCATCATACCTCACGCTCGACTCGGACTGTGCGACGCTGACGACCAAACGTAGGGAGCTTAATGATCTGCTTAATGCAGACATCCGCTTTGCAGCCCAAAAGGCTAAATGACATTTTGCTGTACAGGAAAAATAAACCTGGAAGGCTCCTCGCCCGCATTTTACGGAAAAGGCAGGGCATATTGCCAAGGTTAAACTCTCGGATGGCACCGTTTCCTCTCGACCTGACCGTATATTAGGTGAATTCCAGTGCTTCTATCAGGGTCTATATGTCATGGATATGGCGCTGAACTCAGAGCCTACTTAGACAGCAATTGATGCTTATTTGTTGGGCAAAATTGCCCGTACTCTCCCTCCGGCCGCATCCGCTCTGCTAGATGCGTCGATTTCGAGCACAGAAATTCAAACTGTCCTATCAGGTCTTAAGGATGGTAAGAGCCCGGGACCAGACGGTCTGCCGACGGAACACTATAAGACATTTTCGACTGCCTTAATACCGCATTTGTTGACTCTTTTCTCCGCTCTCAGGGATGGGGCCAAGTTCCATGCTCACACACTTTCTGCCACCATCTCGGTCATTTGCAACCGGGGAAAGATGGGGCGGACGTTCGCAATTATCGCCCTATATTCTTGTTGAACACTGACCTTAAAATATTAGCCAAGGTCATGGCGTCCCGCCTCGCACCGCTCCTCCCATCCCTGGTCCATCCGGACCAGGTGGGTTTGTTCCCAGGAGAGAGACCCGAGATGAGAGAGACTCTCGCTCTGGGGCGATTGGTTTGGCTCACCTCTCCTGTACTGACCTTCTCCTGCTTTCGGCCGATGCGGAGAAGGCCTTTCACAGGGTGCGGTGGGGCTTTATTGTGATGTCTTCGGCCCCCGCAGAGCTTCCTGGGGGGGTCAGGGCATTGCTGGCTGGTCCGTTGCCAGTAGTTAGAGCTGGCAGATTGGCATCTGAGGGGGCGGGGCTTGGCATAATGATGAGGAGCCACCGGCTTTTAAAGCAGGGCGAGAGGATCTGCTCGTCGCCCTGACGTGGAGTATAGTTCCTGCATCGCCTGCTGTCTAGTATTATTTGCTGATTGACTTCATAGTTGCCAACCTGCTTGTTCGAGGTCCCTGTATACGTTTTGACCAGGCTTTTCTGATTGACGATTCTCTTGCTTATTCCCTTTGTGTTTTGTCTGTGCGGTATTCAGAATTCATGTTTATGTTTAATCGCATGTTTGCTGTTTGGGGGTTTGCACGCCAGTTTGGTAAACCTATCTCTCGTCCAAGCTGTCTGTTGACTAATCAATCTAGTGAGTCCTAATCGCAAGGCATCCGATTGTGTGTCTGCCCGCCAGGTCGAGAGACCTAGTCGTTGCTCCAGTTATCTGTTGTATGTCCCTTCTGGTTGCAGCTTTAACCAAAAGTTCTAGTTGCTTCTTTAATGTCTGGTCTGATTGCAAAGCTAATCGCACGATCTATGATTATAGTCCTGCCCTGCAGTTTGCTGAATATAACTATCCTTCAAGTAATCTGTGTAAAACCATGTCGCAATACAGAATCACAATCTCTGATTGTAGGCCTGTCCTGCAGGCTGCTGAACACAGTGAGTTCCTACTCTATCTGGTTGAGAACAAATATAAGGGTGTTGCCTCTGTTATACAGTGGCAAGAAAAAGTATGTGAACCCTTTGGGATTACGTGGAGTTTTGCATGAATTGGTCATAAAATGTGCTCTGATCTTCATCTAAGTCACAACAATTTGAAAAACACAGTCTGCTTAAAATAATACAACATAAACATTATATGTTTTCATGTTTTTATTGAACAGAACATGTAACCATTCACAGTGCAGGGTGGAAAAAGTATGTGAACCTTTGCACTTAATAACTGGTTGACCCTCCTTTGGCAGCAATAACCTCAACCAAACGTTTCCTGTAGTTGCAGATCAGACCTGCACAACGATCTGGAGTACTTTTAGACCACTCCTCTTCACAAAACTGTTTCAGTGTAGCAATATTCTTGGGATGTCTGGTGTGAATCGCTCTCTTAAGTTCATGCCACAGCATTTCAATCGGGTTGAGGTCAGGACTCTGACTGGGCCACTCCAGAAGGCGTATTTTGTTTTGTTGAAGCCATTCTTTTGTTGAATTACTTGTATGCTTTGGGCTATTGTCCTGTTGCATCATCCATCCTCTGCGGAGCTTCAGTTGGCGGTCAGATGGTCTTACGTTTTCCTGCAAAATGTCTTGATAAACTCTGGAATTCATTTTTCCATTAATGACAACAATCCGTCCAGGCCCTGAGGCAGCAAAGCAGCCCCAAACCATGATGCTCCCTCCGCCATATTTTACAGTGGGGATGAGGTTTTGATGTTGGTGTGCTGTGCCTTTTTTTCTCCACACATAGCGTTGTGTGTTTTTTCCAAACAACTCAATTTTGGTTTCATCTGTCCACAGAATATTTTGCCAGTAGCGCAATGGAACATCCAGGTGCTCTTTTGAAAACTTAAAATGTGCTGCAATATTCTTTTTGGACAGCAATGGCTTCCTCCGTTGTGTCCTCCCATGTACTCCATTCTTGTTTAATGTTTTCCTTATTGTAGATGTGTCAACAAAAATGTTAGCATGTGCCAGAGATTTCTGTAAGTCTTTAGCTGACACTCTAGGATTCTTCTTTACCTCATTAAGCATTCTGCGCTGTGCTCTTGCAGTCATATTTACAGGACGACCACGCCTAGGGAGAGTAGCAACAGTGCTGAACTTTCTCCATTTGTAGACCGTCTGTCTTACCGTGGACACATGAACATCAAGGCTTTTGGAGATACTTTTGTAACCCTTTCCAGCTTCATGCAAGTCAACAATTCTTGATCGTAGGTCTTCTGAGAGCTCTTTTCTGCGAGGCATGGTTCACATCAGGCAGTGCTTCTTGAAACCAGTAAACCCAAAACTGGTGTGTGTTTTTAAAGGGAAGGACAGCTTTCAGCAACACATCCAATAATATCACACTGATTGGACTCAGCTCTTGGAGAAGTCATTAGGCTAGGGGTTCACATACTTTTTCCACCCTGCACTGTGAATGCTTACATGTGATGTTCAACAAACACATGAAAACATATGTTTGTGTTGTATTATTTTAAGCAGACTGTGTTTTTCAAATTGTTGTGACTTAGATGAAGATCAGAGCACATTTTATGACCAATTCATGCAAAACTCCACGTAATCCCAAAGGGTTCACATACTTTTTCTTGCCACTGTATGTGCTTTATGTACCATGACCATTGATATCAGCAATCTGAAATATATCTATAACCATGCTATTCTTGTGTCACGTTATACTCATGTCTTAAATCATTGTATCTGTTTATAGAGAG
This sequence comes from Leptobrachium leishanense, assembly GCA_009667805.1. Lineage (NCBI taxonomy): Eukaryota > Metazoa > Chordata > Amphibia > Anura > Megophryidae > Leptobrachium > Leptobrachium leishanense. The sequence goes on from CM019065.1 coordinate 278,665,826, forward strand.
TTAATGTGCTTTCATTCAGTGACCTCTTGGTCATGAAACCATTTGGCACTGAGTGGTATTCAGGATTTTGTATTACCTCCCTGGCTTGGGATTATAGGTATTACAGTCTTTACTGCTTTGAAACCCGGTATCATAGAAATCTGTCCAATAGGATCCAAACAACGCTTATCCAAGGTGAGTGCCATAGCACCTGTTACATTTATGTTTGCTGTTCTGCGGCGCATCAGGATTGCGTTTTTTTTCTTGGGTGGCTGAACGCACTATATGACAACCCTATGGCTCGCATCCGCGCCAATGGCGCTCTCTCAGCCACGACTGACATCCGCAATGCGACACGACAAGGTTGCCTGCTGTCACCTCTTCTGTTCGCCTTGACTCTTGAGCCGCTGTTAGAGGCGGTCTGGAGGAACGACGACATCATGGGAATAGATGGGCGCAGTTCGTGCCATAAAGTCTCGGCTTATGCCGATGACTTGCTGTTCCTGGTGACTCACCCAGAAGTTACCCTTCCGGCGATCACGCGGGAACTTGACGATTATGGCGAGGTGGCTGGCCTACGGATCAACCAGGACAAATCGAAGTTCCTCAATGTTTCCTTAGACCAGGCCTCCTTACGCAATGTTCGGCAGAATTTTTCTTTTCGCTACTGCTACCAACGCATGAAATACCTCTGCGTCTGGCTGGCACCCTCCGCAAAATAAATGTACGAATTTATCTTCTCAACCATACTAAACACCCTTAAGATGGACCTCCTGGAGTGGACCGGCCACATGATTTCCTGGATGGGCAGGATTGCCGCCCTCAAGATGAATTTACTACGCGGCTCCTCTACCTTTTTGGCGCCCTTCCGATTTCGGTCCCGCTTACCTTCTTTAATGCCTTGCGATCGGCGCTCCCCGGCTTCATCTGGCCAAGAGGCCGGCCCCGAGTGGGTTTTGCGGTTTTATGTCACCCGAAAAACAGAGGTGGTTTGGCTCTCCCTGATCCCAGATGATACTATTATGCCAGTCACCTGGCTTGGGTAGTGGACTGGTCGACGAGTAGCCCGGACAAAAGGTGGCTGGACTTGGAATTTGCCTTTTCTGGCCATCTACTATGGACACTTCTATGGCTCTCGCCTGTTTTGCCTAGCGCCCCAAGAGCAGACCCGAACCTGGTGTCTGTGATTTTGCGCATATGGCATACTGTAAATGCAAACTGACTTACACCCTCTCCACGGCCATCTCCCCCCTTTTGCCTCTGGTCCATAACCCAGCCCTTCCAGGGGGAGTGAGGCCGTCCTTGTGAGCTCGTCTGATAGATAGGAGTACGCTGCTGGCCATGGATCTCCCCCCTGATGGCAACCTTGACGTCTTGCCGCTCGCCTCACAGTTAGGCCCTCTTTCCTCACTGGACCGATTTAATTTTTATCAACTGAGATCATACCTGCTGAGCCTTCGCTGTGGATACAGCCCGAGTCATCAACTGCTCCCGTTCGAAAGCCTTTGTCATACGAGGAAAGCGCTGGTTCATAGGGTGTCGACACTGTATAACCTTCTCCAGGCAAGTGATTCTACCATCCCCCCCTTTGTTTCGCGTTGGGATCAGGAGCTGGATACCACCATCTCCGACAAGCAGTGGACTAAAACATTTATCCTGGTCCACAAGGGAAGTGGCGCGACGAACATTCAGGAAACCTCCTATAAAATTGTTGCTTTCTGGTATCGATCTCCTAGCTTCCTGCAACAAGTTTACCCATCAATCTCATCTGATTGCTGGAGGTGTGAATCGGACTGTGGCACCTACCTTCATGTATGGTGTTCCTGCCCCAGTTTGGGGCAATTTTGGAGTCAGATCCGCGATGCTGTTCTTTGGGTCACCGATGTGGATTTGCCTCTTACCCCAGATTGCTTTCTGCTTCTTCACATCCCATTACCTTTAGCATCTCGCAGCCTGTGCCTTGATACCTACACTCTGGAAGTCCACTAGAACCCCTACTGTTCGGGAATGGGTCCGCCGAGTGAAGGACCTCCGTTCTGTTGATCATATGGACGTGGAATCTCGGAGTATTGGCCAACTTTGCCATGAAATGGTTCCACTGGGAGTGATACGTTGCTACCATCCCGAGCTGCCCACCATGAGACTTGAACCTGACCACCCTGACTGTTGTGCTGAGGGTTGGGGCCATGGTCTACTTTGGGCGCCTGATCCTGTTTGTACTGTCTGTGTGAATGTTTAGTGTTCCCTTGATGTTTCCTCCCCCCTCGCTTCCCTCCCGCCTTTCATTTATTCGCTTTACACCTACTTCTATTTTCTTCTGTCTTTCCCCAATATTGTCCCTCCCTCCTATCTCTTCACCTCTTTTTATGCTCTTCCCGTTTAAATCCTCATGCGTGGATATAGGGGGCGACTAACGCCTATCAGGGCTGACGCTCTGGACCATCGCAGAGGACCCATACAGACCTCTCCCGCATACGCCCTTTTCTGCATCCCCCTAGGGGGCCGATTTGGAGCTGGTCCCTGGGATGATTGGGGACTCATTCCCTGTCTCTGCCTTGAGCCCCTTTGTTAGTGAGATTTAACGCTTTGCTACCTATTTCCTTGCTTCTCTCCCCGCACTACGTTTTCTTTCTTGTATTTTTAATGGACTTTTGCGATGTACCTCGCTTGGATGTCCTGTGAACCTTGTCCTTAAGTATTTGTATGTATATATCTATGTCTACATCTCTTTTCTATGTGAATAAAAAAAAATTTTTAAAAAATAAAATAAAAACATATATATATTTTTTCTAACAGAGCACTGTTCACTTATCAATAATAAAGTGAAAATTGATCCTGCACTGTAAGGGTTATTCAATAAGCGATGAACTTGCCACCGAATCGCACCGAACATTGAATTTCACCTTACAGTGCAATTTCATGGTTGTTCATCTATTCAGAAAGCTGTCGATTTGCCAAATACTCTGCTGATTGCCGCAATTCCGTGATCTTCGGTGGAAGCAGAATTGTCCCATAAAGAAGTAATAGTTAATCTATTCAGAGAACGCTGAAATGTCAGTAAAATGACCTCATTTTCAGGATTTAGTTCAATAGGTTTAAACAAACAGGCGAATCCCATAGGATTCAATGTTAAAAAATATTTTCGTTTTCACCCTTTTTTTATTCAACCGTTTATTCTTTTCATTTTCAGCAAACCATCTTTTTTTTTTTTTTTTAATAGCTTGATGTATTTTGTAGGCAAAATTTTGATTCCCAAGTTTTTTTCAAAGGCTTTTTTCTTATTCTGTAGCAGACCGTTTTATTTTTTATAGAACCTTTTTTATATTTATTATTTCCACACATTCTCATGCATTTTTATTGGTTTAAACACCTTTTAGAAGAATAGCAGAGTTCCGTTTTTTTTTCTGCAGTTCAACGGCGTTTGGTGGTCAGTTCGGCAGTCTTCAGTGGTCTGTTCGGCAGCAGTCTTCGGCAGCTGCATGTTAACCACTTTGCTGCGGAGGATGCGCTCAGTGCATCCTCCCGCAGGAAGCGTTGGCTGCGGAGGACACGCTGAGCGGGTCCTCCCTTTGCAGCCAGCGATCGGCCGGAATCCGGCCGATCGCTGTGTCCCCCGGTGTGGGCGGACATCCTTGATCATCCGTCCTTCAGCATCCGGGACTGCAGCGGGCACTAATAGATGTCATTGCGGCAGCGCGATGACATCTATTGCAGGTGCCCCCCGCGAGTGCAGGGAAGGTGCCTGAAAGGGAGGTCGTTTGGACCTCTCTTCCTCCCCTTCCGTGTGGGGCAGCGGTGAAAGTCAGGCACCGTTTGGAAGGGCACAGCCTGCCCTTCCAAATGGTGTGTCACGGGCGTGAGGATGGCACCAGGGTGGCGCCGGGGTATTGGGATGTGGTGAGCCCAGGATGCAGTGATCTGCACGGACAGGAGGGTGGAGTATGGGGAATGAATGGGAAAACTGACCAGGTATGGTTATTGCAGAAGGAAAGGTGGTTGCTGAGATCTGGTGGAAATCCGGTGAACAGGAGCAGGTAGGTAATTGGGGTCTCAGAGCTGAATCTCAGAGCTAACAGAATCATTGACTTGCTCTGTCAGGATTGAATAGCAATGAACAGCAAAGTTCAGTCTGGGGCACAGCCCTTTATTTGATTAAGAGTGTGAGGTGTGTTTTTGGTGTTAACTCTTTCACTACTTCCAGGTGTAAAACCAAGTGCAGGTTGCAGGAACAGAACATGAATTGGACCACTGTGGGGGGGTTTCAGGATGGTGGTAGCCATGGATCATGACATACCTCCCCCTTCACGGTCACACACCGGGTGACAAGGCCATAGAACGGTCCCTACCAGGCACGGCATCACTCTGGAGGGATCACGACACCGTTGCACCACTGAAAGGCGTCCCTGAATGGTCCCTTCTCAGTCAGCTCATCACGGTACTCTGTACTATATAGGGACCTGGTTCTTTTGGTGAGGGGTCTGGGTGATCAGGAGTCTTTCTCCCGCGTAGGCTCTTGACAACGGAGTGACGCTGGTAGGGGTCAGAGAACATAGTGCCCACATAGGCAGAGTTCACAGAGATAGGTGTCACCTGTAACATGTTCTGGGCCTCTCCTCCATTAGTTCTGGTAACGCTGGTTTTGCGGCGATTCTGCCTCTGCCGCCTCCGTGTTTTGGCTTTAGACTTCTCATTCAGTCCTTCACGGGTTTTGGGGAAAACAGGTTCTTCTGGAAAAAGAGCACCCACATACCCAGATGACTGCAGGGAAGGTATTTCTTCTTTTTCCCTTGGTTCCCATTCCGGATAAGGTCAATCACTAAGAGAGTAATAAAGCCAGGATCCACTCTCCTCGTCACAATCCCACTCAAGCTCGTCGCTGGAAGATGAGCAGATATTTCGCCACCCTTTCGCAAAATCATACGTGGGTGAAGAGCAGGAAGACAGCGGTGGATCGTATGGGTTGGGAGTGATGGGAGTTGATGCTATGGCCTGTATGGGCATTATCTCCATTGGAGTTGGAAAATCTGACTCCACAGGCACAGTCCCATTGTCCATATGAGGTGCAGGTTCCATTTCAATGGGCAAGGTGGTCTCGGTCTCCATAGGACTGGGAATCTCTTCCTCCTCTTCAGAACTAACCTCCAGCGATGCAGTGCTCCTGGGGGCAGACCTTGATGCAGGAGGTTTCCGATGAGCAATCACAGGTTTAGGTAAAGCCAGCTGCAGACGGGGTGTATTTCTAGGAACCAGAGTTTTTTGTTTGGGGGCCGGTTTGAGTTGGGGTACCGGCTTTAGTGCGGCAGATCTCCTGGGTACCTGAGGTCCTCCAGAAGCAGGTTTACACATCGGGGCCTGTTTTGGAACCATAGCAGGTTTACATACAGGGGCCTGTGTTGGAATGATAGCAGGCTTTGGTGTGGGTCTGGTTACTGCAGCATAGGATTTGGGGGGCTTATTTGGGCAGCTAGATATCCAATGCTGTAAATCCCCACAGTACAGGCACCGGTTAGAGGCCTTTCTCCAGGCGCGTTCCTCTTCGGTCAGCGGATTATGGTGCGGTTTTGCTGGAGGAACAAACACCTAAGGCGTGGTGCCCAAATCGCCTTGCAGCAACTCCTTAACCAGGTCAGTCAGGTGTTTAAGCAGGTCCTGGTAGATTCTGCTTATAAGTTCCACCACAATGGGCAGCACTGCGGGCTCACTCTTGCTTGGGCTGTTCATTCTGTCACGGGCGTGAGGATGGCACTAGGGTGGCGCCGGGGTATTGGGATGTGGTGAGCCCAGGATGCAGTGATCTGCACGGACAGGAGGGTGGAGTATGGGGAATGAACGGAAAAACTGACCAGGTATGGTTATTGCAGAAGGAAAGGTGGTTGCTGAGATCTGGAGATCTGGTGGAAATCCGGTGAACAGGAGCAGGTAGGTAATTGGGGTCTCAGATAGAGCTGAATCTCAGAGCTAACAGAATCAATGACTTGCTCTGTCAGGATTGAATAGCAATGAACAGCACAGTTCAGTCTGGGGCACAGCCCTTTATTTGATTAAGAGTGTGAGGTGTGTTTTTGGTGTTAACTCTTTCACTACTTTCAGGTGTAAAACCAAGTGCAGGTTGCAGGAACAGAACATGAATTGGACCACTGGGGGGGTTTCAGGATGGTGTAGCCATGGATCATGACACGGTGGCTGGCTTTAACCCCTTGGGGGTCGGATCCCGATTCGGCGCCAAAAAGTGCCAGATCGGGATCCTCTCCCGGAGCTGGCCAAGCTTCCGCGATCTCCCCCTGACGACTGGCGTCATCGTGCATAGCGCGATGACGCCAGTTTTAGAGTTAACCCCTAGCTGCCACCAACGGTGGAGATAGGGGGTTCCAATGAACCCCCTATCTCCTGATCCGTGGCAGCTAGGGGTTAATGATTGGTATCGATGGATCGGCCAGAGCATGTTAACTGTTAAAAAAAAATGAAAATAAAAAATTATTAAAAAATAAAATAAAAGATAATCTTTTTTTGTTTTGTTAATCCAGCAATATTGTTCCCATTTCAATTATAATGTGAACAATGATGCTGCACTACCGATTTTTGTATGGGGTGCGTTTGCTAAAAATCACGTAATTTTCCCCCAAACAAAATGTAACGAGTCCCCATTTCGAATTTTTTTAACAAGTGCAACTCATAGAAAATATAACCGCAAATGCTCACATGTTAAAATGTGGAAAAAAAAACTTTACACGTTGTAAACTATTGAAAATTCTAATTTTATTGCATTTTTTGTTATAATAGTCAGGCAGGACATGACGTATAACAAACGCAGGGTAATTCCAACAAAGGAACACCCAAACGGTGCCAAGCACCACAATCCTCAGGCCTAACCCACCAAAAACTGACCTGAAAAAAACTTATAACAAACCAACGTACAACAGTATGTTGACGTATAGATATAATAATGATATATTATGAATCTGCCGAGTCTGCCGGAAAGAACGATATATAATATGTCTGGGTCATGTAATAAAATATGGCTTCAAAACGCAGCGAAGGGGTTAACCACACTTTGGTTACCAAGCAGTTGAATAGTGAATTCACCGCAGGGTTGCCGAACGAGAAAGCACCAAAATTTTACTGAAATTTATGGTGTTTTCTGAATAACTTTAACTCACCTTCTCATTTCTCATACCACCAGCAAGTGTGGAGGTGATGGCACAATGTGTTATTATCAGTTTCAATTTTTGTTGACTAATAATTTTCTGCAAATACTTAACGGGTTATTCAGAAAGCACCGAAATTTCTGTGAAAGTACAGTGAAATTTCAGCGCATTCTCGTTCGGCGCACTTTGGTTAGATTAACTATTCTCTATGGGACAATTTCACTGCCACCGAAGGTCGCCAATCTGCAGCAAACTGCACTGTATTTCACTGTCAATTTGCCAGTATTTGGCAAATGACAGCTTATTGAATAGACTACAAACTGCAATAAAATTGCACAGTATGGTGAAATTCACTGTTCTGTGCAATTCGGTAGCAAGTTCGTCACTTATTGAATAACCCCTTCAGTCAACAATTTTTTGTGTGACTGAAACCAAATAAAAACTACGTTTTGATGACTAACACTTAAGAAAATCCATTGATAATTTAGTCGACTAATAAAAACTAGACTAAAAAGTTGGGGGGAGGTCGCCCATGTGGTCCTGTGGGCCTGGGTGATGGGCCGGGTCCGGGGGGCACTCTGGGCTGCATGGGTGGATCTGTTTGTGATTTTCTGTTTTGGGCTGTGTGCGGGCTGCGGTGTGCACTGTGTGCCTTATTGTTGTCTTTGGGATGGTGGGAGTGCCAGGGCCGCGCAGGGTGGCCCTAATGCACGGGGTCGTCGCCCGGACTGTGTGGTGCCGCTGTGCACGTGGGATTTCCCTGTGTGGGAGCCTGTGGGGGTGGTGTGTTGGCCTGTGGTGCGTCACGGGACACAGCTGGGGCTTTGTGGCTTGGAGAGACTGTTTTGGGTGTCCACTGTTTCGTGGGTTGAGCTCTCCGAGATGCTCTGGCACCTTTGTTCCGGGCTACATCTGTGTGGTCGGGTGTAGTTGATGCATTTTTTTGTTTTGATTACACCATGCACTTTAGCCACTAGGTGGCTCCCGTGTTTTATCTGTATATATTGGTTATGAGACCATTAGGTGGCAGCTTAGCAGAGGAGTTGCTATAGGAATTGATCACGCACTTTCCCTGTTGTGGGGCTTATCTGATTCACACTTCTATTACTTTTTAATTAGATTTCACTGAGTAAAATATTGTTACTGGCAAAAAAAAGGTAGGGGAGGAAGAGATCCAATTTGGGAAGAGATCCAATCAGAACTAATCTCATGTAAGATCCTCTCCTCCAGTGTTTCCACCCCTAACCCTTCTAGATTGTGAGTTCCCACAGGAATAGGGCCCTCGTTTACTATTGTACCGGTTTGTCAATTGTTGTTCAATGTATTGTAACCCTGTCTATATTGTGGCCATTGTACAGCGCTGCGGAAAAATATGCTGGCGCTATATAAATAAAGAATAATAATAATAATGTAAGAGACAAATGAAGAATTTTCTATACTCACTTTTACTTGTTTACTTCAGAAGTATATTATTAATTTGGGCATTCTAGAGAAATGTTTAAATAATGCATAATACACTTTAGACCCATTCGATTTTAGTTGATTGAATCTACTCTGGATTTAGTCAAATAAAACTAGACTAAAACAATTCAGGCATCTAAAATATTATTAAAACTAAATGGCATTTTAGTCCAAAGGCTATCAGGGTTATTCAAAGAGATCCGAATGGCTGCCGAAAGGGAACAGAACGCTGAAAATCAGCGTTCGGTTACCTTTCTTGGCCATTCGGCTATCCAGAGAGCAGGCAATTCGCCAAATAATGGCAAATTGCCTGCACATACAGTACCTGTTCAGTGCCTGTTCGAGGGCAGTGAATCCCCATGAAAAAGCAATGCTTCGGCTATTCAGAGAACACAAACCAGCAGTGAAAGGTTCTCGAAATGCCCTGCCATTCAGTGGTTTAATTCGGTAGGTTTATTCAGGCGAATCCCATAGGCTTCACTGTTAAAAATATTCCCGTTTTAATTCAATATCTAATAAACCGTTCATTATAATATTCTGCAGTAAAGAGTCTCTTTATTTATAGATTTTTTAGGATATTTTAAGCATTTTTCGGGATTTTTTTTTTTTACTTCTTTTTTCTGCAGCAGCCCTTTTCATTATCATTCCTTGAACCTCATATGTAAATTTCAGACATTTTCGCTCAGTAGTTTCTTTGCAAACAGCGTTTCACTTTTCGAACATTCAAGCAAACTGTTTTTCTAATTTATTCACTGCATTAGTCTGCGGTGTCGGCTTTTTCCGGCGGCTGCGCTGCGTGTGATAGGCTCCTGCTCGGGTTTTCCCGGTGTTTTCGGCAGGTTAATCCAGATGTTTTTGCGGGTTTCGGTGTGCGTTCGCCCTCGTTTTGCAGTGAGTTTTCGGCGGGTTTGGCGACTTTTCCCTGCATTTCGGCAGCCCTGTGGTGCTTGCTGAATACACCGCAGGGCGGCCGAAATGGGATCGCCAAATCGTATCGAATTGAAGAGAACGAAAAGTCACCGAACGTGCGGTGGCTTTTCGATTCTCTTTGAATAACCCTGTATGACTAAAACTATAGGGTTTATCCAACCTTGCCACCGAATTGCACTGAACAGTCAATTTTTATGTATGGTGCAATTTTGTGGCAATTTGGCTATTCAAAAAGCTGCCAATTCGCCAAATATTGGCGAATTGCCAGTGAAATACGGTGCAATTCAACAGCAGTGCAATCCCATAGGAGATATGTGCGCAATGAAAAAATAAGTTTTGTTTCGGATTGATTCGTTACATTTTTCAGTTTGTTTCAGTGCGTTTGTTATGTTACTGTGATTCATATTTCATATCTATTCATTATTTCGGGAGATTAGTAATTCGTATTTGTCATGGAACCCTGTGCTCAGGCACTGTGGACTGTACTAAAACCTTGCTCCTCTGCTATTCCCCTCATTTAAGCTATGGGTTTGTTTATGTTTCATTGTTAAAAGTGGTGGTTTGGGACTTTCCCCCATCAGAACATAATCCAAATGCCTTTAAGCCTGTCCCTCATGTTCCCTGTGTTCCCCGACACCAGGGGAAGCCTGGTTTTGAAACTCCAGCCAATCACCATCCAGTGGCCAGGTTTGAAAACCCAAACAATCCCATTCAAGGACCGCACAGCATTCACTTTAATGGAAACATCTGCAGAAAGTTTAAACCCCGGTGCCCTGAAAACGCTTTCCCCAGCAGGGTGCTCTTTTGGGGTCAGGGTTCCCCTCATGGGAGCTACAGTTGAGGTGATTTTCAGGAGGGAGCTCCATCGGGAACCCACATTTCTGAGCCTTTCTTGGCACCAGGGGCTCACACAGCAGCAGCCATGCGGCATCACCTGGGGTAACTGCCACAAGCTGCCACTCTGGCCCCTGCCTGTGGATTTGGGTACTTTTTGGACTGTGACACTATAGGGGCCCGAGCTATCAAACGGAACCCCCAGATTCCCGTTGCTCCCCTGAAATCCCCCCAAACAAGGACCCTTGCTCCGTATGACTGCAGTTACAGTTATTCTAAGTTCCGTAGCGCTCTACAATGGGAGAGACAGAATAACCAATTTACATACAAGTTAAACATAGAACAGTAGGGGAGGACCCTGCTCAAGAGTTTATAATCTGAGAGGACCTGATGGAGACCAGGGTGAACGGCGGTGCCGGGATGTCTTGGTGGGCTAGGATGTTAACTGTTATCTGATTCTGTACCAAATAAAAAGAGGCCTGCTGAAATGACCTGTGAGTCTGCTTAACCCAATATGACCAGTGTCGTCTGCTTTATTGTGAGAAATTAAGAACTGACATTGATTCAGCGCTGCTTGCTGAGGGGGGAATATGGGAACTAGTAGAGCAAAATTAATCACGATGGCCGAGGGAAAATATTTGACCTGGGCTCTCGTAACAGTACTGATTTGTTATTTTGTTTTGATTTGGTATATTGGAATGGTGAAATGGATGAATTACTGTTTTTACTGTAATGGGGTTAAAAGATGTGTAATCCCCCTGTCCTTGGTGCTGAAATATGTTTCAGGACCAAGGATAGCACCCGCCGAATGCAGCCAGGCAAAAGGAAAAAAATATAACAAGGAAAAAGAGTGTCATCTGCGCTCGTTCCTATGTGTTCCATGTACAACAAAAATTGAGGTTTTTGTTTGTTTCAATGGCCATTGCAACGTAAGCCCACTCGCCACTTCAAGGCACCTCTTTAGAGTGGGTACCTAACAATTGTAACCAAAAGGCCGCTCTACTGAGCAGCTCCAAGCCCCTCCAGCTGCTTTTCAGCCAAGGAGAGACAAAGATGGTGGGTTTTATTTATACACGCACCAAACACTTCCCATTTGGGATCAAAAACAAAAACATGGAAAGAGGAACAGCTGCAGAACGACGGACTGGTGTTACAAGCATGATATACATAAATACAGAAAAAATGGCGTCGCGCCCATACTCACCGGAGCGGCAGCAACTGCCAGGAGTAACAGCCCAGTCAATGTATAAAACATAACAAGGAAAAAGAGTGTCATCTGCGCTCGTTTCTATGTGTTCCATGTACAACAAAAATGGAGGTTTTTGTTTGTTTCAATGGTCATTGCAACGTAAGCCCACTCGCCACTTCAAGGCACCTCCTTAGAGTGGGTACCTAACAATTGTAACCAAAAGGCCGCTCTACTGAGCAGCTCCAAGCCCCTCCAGCTGCTTTTCAGCCAAGGAGAGACAAAGATGGTGGGTTTTATTTATACACGCACCAAACACTTCCCATTTGGGATCAAAAACAAAAACATGGAAAGAGGAACAGCTGCAGAACGACAGACTGGTGTTACAAGCATGATATACATAAATACAGAAAGAATGGCGTCGCGCCCATACTCACCGGAGCGGCAGCAACTGCCAGGAGTAACAGCCCAGTCAATGTATAAAACATAACAAGGAAAAAGAGTGTCATCTGCGCTCGTTTCTATGTGTTCCATGTACAACAAAAATGGAGGTTTTTGTTTGTTTCAATGGCCATTGCAACGTAAGCCCACTCGCCACTTCAATGCACCTCCTTAGAGTGGGTACCTAACAATTGTAACCAAAAGGCCGCTCTACTGAGCAGCTCCAAGCCCCTCCAGCTGCTTTTCAGCCAGGAGAGACAAAGATGGTGGGTTTTATTTATACACGCACCAAACACTTCCCATTTGGGATCAAAAACAAAAACATGGAAAGAGGAACAGCTGCAGAACGACGGACTGGTGTTACAAGCATGAGGAAAAGGAAAAAAAAACCGCTGCGTTCGACAAACATAAAAAGTCTCATAGTTTTAAAATAATTGTGAATCCTAAAATTTCACCTAAAAAATACCAAAAAATACTGAATTCTAAAAAATTCAATAAGTACAAAGGCTTTTTGCTGCACATGAAAAGAATAAACGGTTTAATGAATATATAATAAGAACAGGGATTTTTTTTGCATTGAAACCCTTTGGGATTCGCCTGTTTAAACCTGTCAAGCGAAACCACTGAAAATAAGGGCATTTTACTGACATTTCGGTGTGACGTTGGTGTATGGCATGCTCTGAATTACTTCTCTATGGGGAATTTCACTGCCGCCGAATGGCACCAAACGAAACCATGACCTGTGGTGGTGAACAGATTCAGCACCACGGCCAATGGACAGCGACAAGTGAAATGGTATAACGAATCGTTTCGTAAGAACGGAATTAATTCGTTATATTCTGTTTTCGTTCGTTATGGACTAAATAAATAAGTTATTTGCAAAGTGCTTCCAAAATACGTATCGGTATAATTTCATCCAAATGCAATTCCAAACGAAACGAATACATCTATCCCATAGCGAAGTAACGGTTACTCTAGTCAGAGAACGCCGAACAGCAGGGGAAAGTTAGCTAACTGCCCAAATTTTAAGTGAGTTTTATTCGACAGCTTTAAACAGGCAAATCCTATAGGTTTCAATGTAAAAAAAAATCAGATTTTATTAATTTTTTCAACCGGTTATTCTTTTAATTTGCAGCATAAAGTCTCTATTAATTTATTTTGGAGATTTTTTTTACTTACTTTCACTGATCACCTGCTGAACTTATGTCACGAGCCCGCACCTCGCAATTTTGGGACTTTGGTGGCCAGAGGGTTGAACTCTATCACAACCTGACCTAGTTTACCCTGCGGGCGCAGGGCTCCCTCCACCCGCTTACCTCTGCTCTCAATCAACGCGGCTTGGCCTACAGATGGTCGTTTCCCTTCGCCCTACATATCTGCAACGGCGCCGATACGTATGTGGCCTGCAGGCCAGCGGATCTCCCAGCTTTCCTCTATCGAAGTTTGGGAAACTGACCCCTCACTAATGGCCAACCTTGGCTCTGCTCCGTGTTCCCAACACCACCCGAGGTGCGACTGCTTCTTACGTGGGCCTCGTCATGCCCCCTCACCGGGCCAGCCGGAAGAGTGATAGCCGATCTTTGCATGTTCTCCTATTGGATTCACCCCCACATCAGATGCGCTCCTATAGCGGCGCGCTAGACACTACCTTTACCTGCCCCTGTTGGCAGACTGCTGCTTGACAGACGTTCCTTCCGTTGCTATCCGATGCTATCCGAGAGGACCCGTGCTTAGGGTTGCCATATCGGCCATGTTTTCCTGGACACATATAATTTATTCATGTTGATGGGTAGTGCATGAAAAATGCCACCCCGCAACATGTAGAATCCATACACTGCAGGTAAGAAATCATAAAGGATTCCCAGGTGAACTGGCTTTAGTTCCTTCCTACAGTATATGAATTATACATGTTGCAGGCCAGCACTTTTGCCTGTGCTCCTCTGTGCATGAAAAAGGAATATGTGTCCAGGAAAACATGGCCGACCTGGCAACCCGACACGTGCTCCCACTACTACGCTGCTGGGTCCATGAGCCCTTGCCCCATGTTTTTCTGAAGGACCCTTTATGACAATTTTTTTGGCCTTCTGTGTTGGAGGGCCTCCTTTTTTGACTTTGACCCTGGACTTTACGCTTACTGTCTTGGTGGCGGGTTGCTTACGTGCGAAGGGGATGCTGGGGGTGGAGTTTTTCTCTGCCTCTGGTCTGTGTTCAATCCAATTTTTCTGGTGTACCTATAGGTGCACTACATATGTTCGGTTATTGATTTGGGGGGGGGGTCATTGGAACCATGTATTTGACCATCTCGTCTCCGGGTGAGGGATGATGTTGCAGGGTCCTGTTATTCATGATTAGCTGCTGCTGGGTCCCCCTCTTCCCTTCTTTCTTTGGGTGTCTGTTTATATACGAGGCCCCTTTCCCTGCCCATGGATTGTGACCAAAGCCCTACTTTTGATTCCTCATTATTCGCCGTATATGTGAACAGGTCGTGTTCGGTCTAATTTTTTTTCGATGTGACCTTATAGGCACACCACGTTATTTGGATATTTATTCACACGGTAGATGTATGTCAGGGATGTGAGCTATCCCCGTAGTTGGACCCAGGGATGTGGTGGGAATGGTGGAAGGACCTGGGAGTGTATATAGGACTAGGGATTTTTAGTTGTGTAAGGGGATTTACTTAAGGTGGGTGGTGGTGGGACTTTGCCTTTCTGAGCATGGGTTTTGGGATTAATGTGCCCTTGTGCTTCTCTTTTGGTTGACCTTATTTTCGAAGGGTCGGGGTGGCAGGCACTTATTGCTGGGTGGTGGGTGGGCTCGAGGGGAACTGTTTTTCTTTTTTTCTGCTGGTCTAGATATTTGTCGCTCATGGAATTTTTGGTGCCTTTTCCTTTTTGGGATCGGAGGGGACCGGTCATGCTTTAGGCTAGGGTCAAATGAACGCATTATTCGCAGCGACCATCAAAAAGTGCGTCTGAACGCATTGATGTATTTTTTCACGGAATGCGTGAAAACGGTCATACGATGCGCATTTCGTGCGTGATTCTTTTACGAATCGTCAATAAAACACTTTTTGCATCTGGACGTTATGTTAGTCAGACATTAGCAGCGTCTGATGTCTCCTAATCACCCACACACGCCGCTAGCGGACACAGCGAACTCTGTACGTCAGTACTAGCGGTTCTACGTTCTCGAAAAAAATGCATTCGTTTGCCGCTTGCGTTGTGCGGACGGACATTCGTGCAGCCGTACTTCATATATTGGCCCGTCATTTCCTGCTACTACGGCCATGATTAACCACTTCGCTGCGGCGGACGCGCTCAGCGCGTCCAACCGCATGTCTCGTTCCATGCGGTGGACGCGCTGAGCGCGTCCAGCCTTTGGGGTCAGCGTTCGGCCGGGTTCCGGTCGATCGCTGGCCCCCCCGGTGCGGGCTGACATCCTCGATGTCAGCCCAGCATCCGGAACCGCCGCCGGGCTAATTAGGTGTCATCGCGGCAGCGCGATGACACCTAATTCAGGCGCCCCCCCGCATGTGCGGAGGAGGCGCCTGAAAGGGAGTGGGGGAGGTCCTTCGGACCTCTCTCCCTCCCGATCGGCGGCGTTGCGGGGGTTAACCCAGGCACCATTTGGAAGGGCACAGCCTGCCCTTGCAAATGGTACCTGGCATTAACCCCTGGGGAGCCGGATCACGAATCGGCGCTGAAAAGCGCCGGTTCGTGATCCTTTCCCGGAGCTGGCTGACATCTTGGATGTCGGCCAAGCCTCCGGGAACTCCCCCTGAGGACTGGCGTCATCGTGCATAGCACGATGACGCCAGTCCTGGAGTTAACCCCTAGCTGCCACCAATGGTGGAGATAGGGGGTTCCAATGAACTCCCTATCTCCCGATCCGTGGCAGCTAGGGGTTAAAGTTTGGTATTGTTGGATCGGCCAGAGCATGGCCGTTCCAACGATACCAAACACGAAAGTGAAAAAGTTTGTAAAAAAAAATAAAAAAATAAATAAATATATATATTTAAAAAAAATTATAAAAAAAAAAATAAACAAGTTTTTTTTCTTTTTTTTGGTTTGTTAATGCAGCAATATTGTTCCCATTTCAATTATAATGTGAACAATGATGCTGCACTAACGATTTTTGTATGCGGTGCGTTTGTTAAAAATCGTGTAATTTTCCCCCCAAAAAAATGTAACGAGACCCCATCTCTAATTTTTTTAACAAGCGCACCCCATACAAAATATAACCGCAATTGCTCGCATGTTAAAATGTGAAAAAAAACACTTTACACATTGTAAATTATTGAAAAATCATATTTTATTGAATTTTTTGTTATAATATACAGACAGGTCATAACGTATACATATAATAATGACATATTATGAATCTACCGAGTCTGACGGAAAGAACGATATATAATATGTCTGGGTCATATACTAAAATAAGCCTTCAAAACACGTTTAAACATGATGAGCAAAACCAGTAAAAATGACCTCAGCACAGAGGCGGGAAAAGCCTCAGCAGCGAAAGGGTTAAGTGCGCCAAAACGCACGTTAAAAATACGTTAGTCTGACCCCAGCCTTATTGTTTCTCCTTCTTTTTGTGTTTGTTTTTAGTCTTTACCTGCACATATTAGGTTTATTCACCTCTATACAGTTTGGTCATCTTCACAAGGCTCTGTTGTGTGGTCTGTCACCCACGAGGCTTGGACGTCATTTCCCTCTTGGGGTTACGCTGACCTTTTTGATAGTCTGTGTACTCGCCCAATTGGAACATTCTACTCCTCGTTCTTTATGTATTTTGTGTGTGTGTGTGTGTGTGTGTTTACCCCCCCTTTTTTTTCTTTTCTCTTTCTTTTGTTATGCCTTCAATTCGTGGGTTCGCCCCACGGACCCTCCACCTCATGTACAACGCGAGAGGTCTTATTGCCCCTGAGAACCAGAGATGTCTCCTCCGGGAGGCCTCAGCCTTGAAGACATCAGTGCTCTTTGTTCAGGAAATGCATTTCAGACTGGGTTCCACTCCGACACTACGTGACTTCCGTTACCCACTGGGTTTTTTAGTGACTACCAGGGTGGTAAGAGTCGGGGAGTTGCCGTTCTCTCTTCTCACAATGTCTCCTTTGTGTTGTCAGACCCCGAAAGTAGATTTTTGTTTGTGAAAGGCAAAATTGCGGATTCGACTTATACGTTCACATCCCTGTATCTTCCTAATAAGGCCCAACATGTTTGGCATCCATCTCGTGCCGCCTTCTTGCTTTCATGTCTGGTATTTTGTAGGAATGAAACAACATAGTTGTCTTGTCAACTATTCTCATTATCGATTAATCGACTGTTGATAGATGTGTACAGCACACACTGTCAGACAGAGTTAACCGTTATAACCTCTGACTCTGCTTCTGAGCTGATTGGAGAAGACGTGTCGAAGCTTTACTAGGTATGATTTAGTTCTAGGGTTATGACAGACATAACCAGTTTGTTTTTATTCAGTTTACAACTCTAGCAGCACTAAAACATAAACCCTGAGATACTGCCACTGGGTATGGGCACTGTACCGCTGGTGTTTTATCCTTACTGGAGTCCTGTGCCACCACCCCAACCGGGCTGCCACCCCTCTTTGGTCTGGAGCTGCCATTCTCTCTTTCTGGCACAGTCCCTTCCTACAAACTCCCTCCCACACTCAAGTTTGGTCTTTTGCCCAAAACCACTCCCTCTCATACTTGGGTAAAGTCCCTTGCCTAAACTCACTCCCTTCCACCTCTGGACCCCACCCCCTCTCAGTTTGTTCATGAAATTATTGTAAAGGGACACTCTAATAAGCTAAAGTGGTCAGGGTGCATAAAGTGGTAAGGCTGCATGGAGTGTCCCCCCCTTCTCAGCCCTGCTTTTGTGCTAACATCATGTCTATCTGAGTGCTCATAGTAGCGTTCATTTGGGGAGAAAGCAGACACAGCGTACACAGCATCAATCCATCACTGACCATGTACGCGTGTACCTTGTGTGTGAAAACGTATGCAATTTGCGTATGTACATATGAAAGTAATATACACTATGCTAATTGCTTACAAAAAAAAGGAGGGGCAGGGGTTGATTGTTTTTTTACATAATATTCCTTTTAAGTAAAAAAATATATATTTTTATATCCGATTAATCGAAAAATTAATCAGCCAACTAATCAATTTTGCAAATAATCGTTAGTTGTAGCCCTAGGGCTCTATAAAATACTTTGCGCAAACGTTAACGCGTACGCAAAAACGCATTATCGCGAGGGGAAAAAACCCTTTGCGCAGAATGTCATATTACAATGTCCACGCAAAAAATGCGCATTAACGTCTACCGCTGGTGAACCTGCGCGAACCCCTTGCGAGCGTAATGTACTTTGCGCGTCCTATACTTAACATTGTGAGCGCAAATGCGTTTGTGCGTTGGTATGCAGATGGTATTACAATCTATGCGCAAATTTTAACGAACTTTTGCGCGCATAATTTTAACGTCTTTGAAAAGCTGGTGTTAATGGTAAATCTGAACGTCCTGGCAGAAACCAAATACACCAGCCTGAAAAAAAAATACAGCAAAGTATAGTTACACATTCTACGCATACCCAAACAATAAAATTGAGAGGTTCTGCGTGTTTTTATTATTGCTGCAACATATACAGTATACTCAGATTGATTTTGACAGGCGCAAAAACTTAACGGGAGACAATTGTGGTTCTTAATTCTGATTGGCTGAATCGCGTGAAAAAACAGTCCGCTCACCGATTTCTGCGCGCAGCGTTAATGCGCGCGTGTTTTTGCGCTTCTTTTTAACGAGCGTTATTTTTTGACGGATGAAAAAATGCGCTCGGAATTTAATACCAGCTTTAATTTATGCGTGTTAATGTTTAACGCTGCAGGCAAAAAAAATAGCGCTGCGCGAGCGTTTTTGCGCAAAGAATGTAAAAGAGCCCTAGGTGTAGAGGGCCTGCTCATAGGAGCTTACAGTCTAGAGGGATTGGGGTTGAGGAAGACAAGAGGAATTTTACTGGACGGCAGGATCATTGGTGCCAGTGGTTCAGGAATGGTGGGGCCATTGAAGCAGCTTTAATCATGTGTGAGTAGGTAAGCAGAGGGATGAGTTACATCAGTGATGTGTTATGCTAATCTGAAGAGATGGGTTTTGAGGGATTTCTTGATGGCCTGAAGATCAGGGAAGTGTTTGACAGGGCGAGGCAAGTCATTCCACAGGACCGGAGCTGCCCTTGAGAAGTCTTGAAGGCGAGAGTTGGCCGTTCGGGTGTAGACAAATGACAGGTGGAGATCTCCCGACGACCAGAGTTGTCTAGACGGGACGTGTTTGCGCGCGTTATTGCGTTACACGAGCATTTTAACGCGAAGATTGTAATAGGGCCCAAGGATAACATACAATTTAAAATCATTTATCCCATTAGGATTGAATGTTGAATTTGATATGTATAATTTCTGTAATTTTTTGTGAGTTCATGGAATTCAATATGGAATGTATAGTAGTGTTATAATGAGAAAAACGAACGCTGTGGTATTAAAAAATTTCCCCTTAGGTCCGCAAAAAGGATGTTTCTACTGGGATAATGTGATTGTTAGGAATGAATATAGTAGGTATTTTGAGAAAAGTTTTATATGTATTTTAATTGAGAGGAGTGGCTTTCTCAAGGAGGAGGATATTTATAGCCACAGAGCTATTGTGACGTATGCTCTGAAGTCCCTTGGGCAGGATGAAACACATCAGAGTTGCGTCACTATTTCTATACACACCGGACCTTGTAACCTCATACGCTGTTGTGAATACGAGTGGAGCTCCTAAAAAACACGAGAGGGATACGGATAAGGAGGGTATGCAAGCTGGACGGTGATATACAGACTTGAAGGGATAATACAGATACGTATACACATACATTTTATTTCTGTATTTTTATTGAAACGCTGGAGATTGGATTTTAAAGTTTTAAGAGAATAAAGCAAATGTGCACTTGAACTTTCATCTGCTCTTCAGATCTTCATGTTTGGGTGGGTAACGGAAGATTTACCCCGCACGAAATAATGCGTATGCTGATAAAGTCGGGAGGTTATCTTCATGCAGATCTCGTGAGAGCATACATAATTGCTCCCCATTTGTGAGTTTGGCATTTTTATTTTAATGCCAAAAATAAAGTGATAGACGCTACCAGGGGTGAACTGACCCATCGGGCACTCGGGCACTGCCCCTGGGCCCACAGGTTGGTAGGGGCCCGGTTTTGGCAGGCAGAGTGGGCCCCGCCGGTTTCCCTGCCTGAGCTCCGGGAACCGAGATGATTATCTGAAACTGCCCAGCCATGGATAGCACAGCGGTGCACTCTGAAACTGAGGTGGCAGCCTGCCTGCATCAGTGCCACGTTCTAACCTCATGCACAGCACTCTGCATTGGCGCCGCCCCCTCACGTGTTGCACGCAGGCTGAGGACACACAGCAGAGGTCGGACAAACAAAGGTGCGGTGAGGTCCTGTGGAGCCAGCCAGCTTGACCAGCCTGACCTGCAATTGACCACATCCAGTCGTCCACATACTTTTTCTATAATGCAGCATGCTGGTGAGCAAGCCAGGAGTGTTTAGTATGCCTGTCATCAATTTCGGGGGGGGGGGTATTTAGTAAGCTGCCTGTCATCAATTGGGGGGGGGGTTAGTAAGCTGCCTGTCATCAATTTTGGGGGGAGGGGGTATTTAGTAATCTGTCTGTCATCAATTTGGGGGGAGTTATTTAGTAAGCTGCCTGTCATCATCAATCAGTTTTAATTCAATCATAAGTATAGTTACACACACTTTTTTTTCATGATATGCAATAACGTGAGATACAGCATGCTGTATTGTCAATGAACTTAAGCACTTTAGATTTTTGTATTGCTGGAGCGCGAAGATCACTACTATATTCTTTTATATTGTGTGTTTTACTGATTAGGTGGTAATTAGAGTTTTCTTTGCTGCTGACATCTTGGTATTTGTGGGTTAATATACACCTTTTAACCCCTTAGTGACTGGGCGGTTTTACACAAATCCGTCCTTTAGTGACCGCTGCTGTTTTTACGTTTCTGCGCTGTTAGCGTTTAGGTCAAATTTTCCTCTTACTCGTTTATTCAACCCACACATATTATACACCCTTTTTCCCACCATTAAATGGACTTTCTAGAAATACCATTATTTCCATCATATCCAATAATTTACTATAAAAAAAATATGAAATATTACAACCACCAAATCTACAACCACCAATAAAGACCTCGGCTAAATAGTTTCAAAATTTTGTCCCGAGAATAGAAATACCCAATTTTTACATGTTTTTGCTTTTTAACCCTTTCACTGCTGAGCCAGTTCAACTATGTGCGCTGCGCTCATTCTGACCATTTTGTGCTAATTATTTTGAGATGACAGCCTAGGTCCTATTTAATTAAACCCCCCCAGACAAAAAAAACTTAAAAAAAACCATTTTTTTTTTGTATATAAAATTTTTATTAAGGTTCACCTAGAAGAAATAGATGCCAGAAATCACCAAGATTGGGGTAATGAAAAAGGAGGATCACGCAGGATCCTGCAGTTATCAATTCTAGCAATAACATAAGATTTGTAACATAAGCAATCGGTTGAACCAAACTTTCCCAAGTTAAACTAAAACACAATAAAATTTATAACACTTTAAAACATAACAGAATACACAAATCAGAAGAGTACACAGAGTTAAGGGGAAAAAAAAAAGAAAGAGGGGAGAGAGAAAAAAAAAAAAGGGGGAAAAGTCAGAAATAAAATCCTTATGCATATGCTCATTGAGGTCCACAAACGGCAATATTTATACTGTATCCTCAACAAATATATCCTTTATATCATTTATATATAAAAATAAAATTATATCAAGTTTCCAGACTTTACAAAGAGTTCCCATCCTTCCCATATGTCTTGAAACACGCTTAAAGAGTTAGCAGCCCTGTGGTACATTTCCTCGTACAGATAAACATTCTCCAATGATAACATGAATTCTCTCATTGAGGGACTAGCTTGAGATAGCCAATGACGTGCTATAGTAGCTTTAGCTACGCTAAGTATTATCGATATGATGCCTCTGTGTCGCTGTTGAATAGTAATTGGAAGCATATGTAAGAGGTATTGTTTAGGGCACAGGGGCATAGATATGCCTGTACAGTGGGATATCAGTCTACAAATTTTCCCCCGAAGGTAGCTAGCAGCGGACATTGCCAAAAGATGTGAAGGATAGAACCTACACTGGTGCCACAGCGCCAGCATACACTGGAATGCCCGGATACATGAGCCACACGATTCGGGGTCATGTACCATCTATATAATAGTTTAAGATGTGCCTCCCGCAGATTAGTGCTCCTGGTATATTTATAGACCGTTTCCGTGGCGTAGAACCAGTCCTCCTTAGAAGACTCGAACGACAGGTCCTTTTCCCATCTAATCATATACGGTAGTTTCTTACTGGGGTTCGCAGACAACAAACTGTCATAACATAAAGACAAAGGCTTTTTCGTAACTTTTTTACCTAAGCACAATCTGTGGAAGGCCGTAATCTCCGTCGCTGCAAAGGAGGAAATACCCCGTTGAGTCAGTGCATGTTTTACCCTAAGGTACTTGAAACATTCGCTAGTGGGGAGGGCAAACTCGCGTGCTATGTCCGGGAAGGTTTTAATGGAAGAGGATGTAAAAAGCTGATGAATATGTGTAAGACCTAATTGGAACCAACGGTCAGGTTCAGGTCTTGAATAGTGCGACAGAGGAAGCGCAATGGAGCTAAGCTGAGCAATGAGAGAGGTCGTACGAGTCGTCTTCCCCATAGCCGCCATGACATAAGGGAAAGGGAGGTGGAAGGCAAGAGACCTTCCAATGTGTGGTGTGGGAGCTTCTCAAACCACATCAGGTCGTGAACTCGAAAAGGAGCAATGTAAGCATTCTCCATCCGTAACCATAAGGGCGTGTCTCGCTGGGACATGGAGGACAGGAGTTGAGCCAATAGAGCCGCTCTGTAGTATGCTGTAACGTTTATAAAGCCTAGCCCCCCCCTTCGTCTAGTCGCGTTAATTGTGGAAGCTGGAATGCGTGGAGGCCTCCCTTTCCATATGTGTGCCTGCAGCATTTTTTGCATACGTAGCAACCGTGCCGGGATAAAAACTGGGATGTTCCTGAAAAAATAAAGAATCTGGGGTAGAATACACATTTTCAGAGCTGCCATACGTCCCATCCAAGAGACCTCCAGATCAAGCCAGGAGGACAGTTAGGAGGAGATAGAAGTCATTAGGGGGTTATAATTAAATTTGAGGATAGTACCCCTGGATTTGGTAAGAGAAATACCTAAATATTTCAAAGAGGTCGTTCTCCAGTCGAATGGATACAAGTCCCTTAAGGTGGAGAGTGAGAGATCATCAACATGTAGCGGCAGTGCCTGTGTCTTGCTCACATTGTTTTTATAATAGGAGACTAGGCCATAGGAAGTTAGCTGACGCATCAGAGATGGTAAAGAAGTTTCAGGGGAGGTAAGAAAAATCAAAATATCATCCGCGAACAGAGCTAATTTATGAATTCCATCTGGTGTAGAGATGCCAGAGATGGAAGTGTCCCGCCTGATCCGTGAAGCCAAGGGCTCCAATGCCAAAACAAAGATGAGTGGGGAGAGTGGACACCCCTGCCTGGTGCCATTGGTAATAGAGAATGAGGAGGAAGAAACCCAGATGCCAGGACCTTTGCCGTTGGAAGGGAATACAGGCTCATGATACTATCAATAAATAGGGCAGGGAAACCAAAGACTTCTAGTGCCTTACGCATATAGCCCCAATGTAGGCGGTCAAATGCCTTCTCGGCATCCAATGCCAAGAGAAGCCCAGTTGTATTGGTTCTATAGGCGATATCGATTATATTATAGAAACGTCGGGTATTGTCACATGTCTGTCTACCAGTTACAAACCCGGTCTGTTCCGCTGATATCAACAAAGGCAGCAAAGGAGCCATTCTAGACGCCAACAGTTTAGCGTATAGCTTAGCATCCACATTTAATAAGGATATAGGACGAAAATTCGCACAGCTGGTCGGGGATTTGCCAGGTTTAGGTAATGTTATAACAGTAGCTTGAAGCATTTCCGGGGGTATTACACCTGTGGATTTGATATGGTTGAAAAGTCCCGTAAGGGTTGGTATTAGAATGTCTGCAAAGGTTTAATATAAAATTAGAAAAACCATCCGGCCCAGGGGCTTTATTCTTTGGAAGAGACTTAACGGCCTTACGCACCTCTTCCTCTGTGAACGGAACCAGCAACTCTGCCGCTTGTGATCGGGATAGGGAGGGGAGTTCTACTTCCTGGAGGAATTGAGTTATCTCATCTGGGTCCGGGTCGTGAGTCGCAGGATCTGATTTTAGGTTATATAAAGAGGCGTAGAAGTTGGCAAATTCCTCTGAAATTTTTAACGGGTTGTAAATCCTATCCCCTCCATTATCTAATAAGTAAGGAATTTTGGTTTGTAGTCTTTTAGATTTCAATTTAGATGCCAGTAACTGGCCAGCTTTGTTGCCCTGGGTATATTGGGTGAGATTTAAGCGTAGTATGGCCCGTTCAGAGGACTGTAACGTCATCTGGATCAGATCCCGTCGAAGGGTCGTCAGTCGGGACAAGAGGTCAGGTGTGGGGTTAGATTTATGTTGGGCTTCCAAGTCAGATATTTGCCGCTGTACTGAAGTCATCTGGGTATTGAACGCCTTTTTCCGTGTAGCCCCTCTCTGAATCAAATGGCCCCTCACCACTGCTTTATGCGGCAACCAGGCCGAAGATATGGTGACGTCTTCCGTCACATTTAATGCAAAGTATTCCCGTAACACCGCCGATGTATCAGACACATCAGCGCCACTAACTATAAGCGAGTCGTTTAGACGCCAGTTCCCCATCCCCCTAGCAGGATAGTCAGCCTCGAAATCCATCGTTATAGGAGCATGATCAGACCATGTTATAGAGCCGATACGAGCTGCCAGGAGACGGGGGACTGTAGAGCCTTGTATCAGACATAGGTCAATGCGGCTATAAGATGAGTGAACTGGTGAGAAAAAAGTGAAGTCCCTAGTTGAGGGGTTGCTAATTCTCCATGCGTCATATAAATCAGAGGATCGTAAAAAGTCAGTTAGTTGACGGCTAGAGGGGAGCTGTTTACGAGGCTGTGCACGGTTCTGGCCTGGACGTGTATCCAAAGCCGTGTCCGGCACGCAATTAAAATCACCACACATGAAAAGAGACCCCTCCACCAACTTCTTAATCTTACTATAAGCTCTTTTAAGAAAACATACCGGGTTGACATTAGGCAAGTACAGATTTGCAACCGTAATTGGAAGTTCATTCATAGTGCCCACCAAAATCAAAAGGCGGCCCAGTGGGTCTGTATATTGGTTTGAGCATTTAAAGACCCAGTCTTTGTGAAAGAGAACCGAGACACCCCTAGACTTCGTCTGGGCAGTAGAATGAAAGGAAACAGGGTACATAGCGGATCGCAAATGGGGTGCGCACTGTGCTAAAATGCGTCTCCTGCACACAGACTATCGCTGGCTTAGATTTATGTAAATCCCGAAACAGAGCATGTCTTTTAAACGGAACATTCAGCCCCCTAACATTCATTGAAAAAATACTGAACTGAGGTTTACTCATGAATAAATAACCACAACGTTATAATATGCATAGTCGGATTAAAAGTACTATCGAGGAGACATGAGGAATATGAAGGCCATGGCCTTAAGAGCATATCAACAGACAGATAATTAAAGAAAAATAAAAAAGGGAAAAAAACGAAAAAGAAAGGGAAAAAAACTGAAAAAGGCAAAAACATAAGACAAACAAACCAAACGCTGCTGTATCCCAGAGATACAGCAAGAATGAGTCATTCCTAGTGGCAGTAAGAAGCGAAAAATATCAGCTAAGGAGACTCAACCGGGGGACGAGGGGACGTCCGCTACACAGAGCTCAACGCAAGAACTCAGCGCTGAATCAAAAAAACAGAGTCCCGAGGCGATCGTGAAGAGGAACCACGTCCTCCACGCGGTACAGGAAAGGAGACACCCATCATTTAGGTCGGACTCTATGCCATTCCGGTGAGACTTTAATCGGTGAGGAGGAAGGCTCTCGCGGAGGCGAGAAATCAGCCAGAATGTTCCAGTCCTTCAAGAATTGTAATCCAGTGGCGACATCAGGAACAACATTTAGTATACCATCCTTCCATATCAAAAGCTTCGTTGGGAACCCCCATCTGTACGCCAGCTTATGATTGCGAAGAAGCTTGGTGAGGGATGAAAACTCTCGTCGTTTAGACATGGTCAAAGCCGATAAGTCAGCGAAAAAAGAGATATCAGCATAAGGGGCAGCTAAAGGCATGGACTTCCGTGACGCTGACATCAGAGCTTCCTTGATGTGGAAAAAGTGAACCCGGATAATGACATCACGAGCCACCGACGTTGGTAGGTTTTTTGCTCGCGGTAAGCGATGCGCTCGATCCAGAAGTAGGTCTTGTGGTGTAGCCTCTGGCAGCAAAACTTGAAACAACTCCAGGAGATATGGATGTAAATCCGCTAGTGTGACTGCTTCTGCGATACCTCTGATTCTGATATTATTACGTCGGGAGCGGTCTTCTACGTCAGCTACTTTAAGTGCCAGAGCTTCATGGGCCGCTTGCAAGGCCAGATGTCGGTCTACCAGATCATTATGGGCTAAGCATAAGTCATCCGCCTTGGTTTCCAAGGTATCAGTGCGTTCTCCCAAGTCCTGAACGTCACGGCTCAACTCCTGCAGCGCTCCCCTGATGTCCGCCTGTATGGTGGAGCGCAAGTCCTGCAGCATGGCGTGTAATCTGCTCTCTGATGGTGGCAACGAGTCAGAGAGGTCTGGTTGTGCCGCGGGCGACCCGTCCGGGTCATGGGCCAGCGCCTGCCGCGGGGATCCACTATCCTGCGCCTCCTTATTACGTTCCTTCCGAGCCGACTTGGGGGATCCAACACTCGCTGTGCCTTGGGGGGTGCCATTTTAGAGCCGCAGAAATTATGCCTCGGTTATCCTTTAGTAGCCGTTGGATTGAGAAGAGTTCAGCGCTGGTCGCATGAGCTACATATCCATGTGGTCGCTCGTTAGTGTGTACTGGCTAAAACTGATATAGGCGGTCCCAGCACCAATTAGCCCTCCAGGATGTCACGGTGAATTATATTTCTTGTACCCTTTCTTTTTTTTTTTTGTCCTTTGTTGTTTTTATATTCCCTTTTTTTTTTTTTTCTCTTTTAACGGTTTAAGGGCATACAGGTACTGCTGAGAGAGGATGGGGACCCCTGTCGGATTCAGAGTGGGGTGCCAATTGGACCAGCTCCGGAGACCCTCTATCCAAGGGAAGGTCGGGTGGAATCGACTCTGTCCTCGAGCCTCACAGCGGCGCCGATCACAACCTCCACCCCACGTGGGGGGTGCCTGTGGGCTACTTCCACTTCCCCAAATGTTCCGGGGGCCGCATATACGGGCCGCCGCGCCGTGAGCCGGGATGTGGTGGGACCAGGTAATGCAGGAAGAGCGCCGCGTGTAGCAGGGGAGGGGGGGGATGTAGTGACCCCCCGTCCGTCAGCTTACCCCCAGAGGCCGGCGCCGCCGCACCCCAAGCGGCCAGGTCCGAGGGATTCCTCCTCTCTACACCGGAAGTGCCTGTCCCCGCGACACCGGCACCTCCACTCAGACTCCGCTCACTCAGCAGGCCCAGGGGGATCCAGCGGCACCACCTCAACTCCCGAACGCCGCAGACACACACCCCGCCTCCTCCGTGTTCCGGGTCCGCTCAGGTGGGCAAACAGGCGCTCGATCTCGCCCCAAAGAGTAAAAAAAAACGGACTCTAAAGAGGAAAACTGCCGGAGCTCCTCCACCTCACGTCCGTCCTGCTCGACGTCCGGTCACGCCCCCATTTTTTTATTTTATTTAATTTTTTATTATTATTTTTTTTTTTTTTTAAACCAAACCTGGTCATGTTTGGTATCATTGGAAAGGCCATGATCAGGACCCTTAGGATCTCCTTATCTCTACATGGCAGCTAGATGGTTAACTGGCCCACTGACATCCTCACACATATGGTGAGGTTGTCAGTGGGTGGGGGGGACCTGGAGGTTTGGCTGACATTCAAGATGTCAGCCCCCCTCCAGGTTCGAATCGCGTTTTGGCGCCAATTAGCGCCGAAACGAGATTCGGCGGCGAA
The DNA here is from genome assembly GCA_009667805.1 of Leptobrachium leishanense. Classification (NCBI taxonomy): domain Eukaryota; kingdom Metazoa; phylum Chordata; class Amphibia; order Anura; family Megophryidae; genus Leptobrachium; species Leptobrachium leishanense. The sequence goes on from CM019065.1 coordinate 278,694,039, forward strand.
ACGGTTAAGCTGCAAAGGGGAGATTCTCCCCTTTTCAGCGGTGCAAAAAGCATCTCCCTAGCTTCAATGGTTGGGGAGATAGAGGGCTCCAAAGGAGCCCTCCCCTCCATTGATTTGCATGGGGACGCCTGCTGATGACGTCACCACACAGCGTGGCAACATCATCAACCTCGCCTGCCCATGTAAATCACATGGGCAAGCTTCCTCCCTGCCAGATCGCCGAGGGATCCAGCGAGGGAGGTAAGTATCGGGCGGGAGGGGGATTAGGCGCCGCTGACGTACCCTGTACGTCCGCAGGTCTAAGGGAGACCCGTGGACAGGACGTACAGGGTACGTCAGCAGTCCTTAAGGGGTTAATTGATTTTAGAATAGGGTGACCATTCGTCCCCAATTTCCGGAGACAGTCCCCGGATTGAGGAGACCGTCCCCGGACAAATTATGTCCCCGGAACTTAAATGTTTATAATTTATTCCTTGGCTCTCCACTAGTGTGTTGACCATGTGACATCACCTCCCCACTCCACCTCACTTTGCACGCTGGGAGAGGCGGGGCTGAGGTACAGCTGCTGCTATGGGCCACTGGCTGGAATCATGGACAGAAGAAAAAAGGTGATGATTTTCAAATAAATTCATTTTTATTAAGCATGATGCCAGTGTAATTTTTTATGCAAGGCCCCTGGTCTGAGGCCTAGTTTGTCTGTCTGGTGAGGAGGGACACAAAATGATTAATAGTAATCTGGTGGGGACCTGTGTTAAGCTCACAGAGCTTGCATGAGGCACAGGCCAGGGCAATATTGGCAGTATACACGCGCTCAGTCTAGGCAGTCACTTGCCTGGGCAGGGGGGATGAGAAACCTGCTCCAGAGTTTACAATCTAAGAAGAGGGGACACTGCTCTATAGCTTAAAATTTAAGAGGAGAGGGGACCCTGCGTCAAAGCTTACAATCTAAGGAGAGGAGGGGACCCTGCTCCAGAGCCTACAATCTAAGAGGAGAGGGGACCATGCTGAAGAGTTTACAATCTAAGAGGAAAGGTGACCCTGCTCAAGAGCTTACAATCTAAGAGGAGAGGGGAGCCTGCTCCAGAGCTTACAATCTAAGGAGAGGGGACCCTGCTCCAGAGCTTACAATCTAAAAGGAGAGGGGACCCTGATCCAGAGCTTACAATCTAAGGGGAGAGGGGACCCTGCTCCAGAGTTTACAATCGAAGAGGAGAGGGGATCCTGCTCCAGAGCTTACAATCTAGGAGGAGAGTGGAACCTGCTCCAGAGCTAACAATCTAAGAAGAGTGGGGACCCTGCACCACAGCTTGCAATCTAAGGAGAGGGGACCCTGCTCAGAGCTTGCAATCAAAGAGGAAAGGGGACCCTGCTCCAGAGCTTACAATTCAGTCTGACCAGACCAGACTAGAGCAAGGGTGAGGGAGGAGGAGAGTGATGGTATTAGATGTGAAGGAATGGGGTCGAGCGGGGATGTAGTGAGATGCGAGGAGGACATTAAGGAATTGACTTCCTCCTCAGTGGCTGGGAGGAAGCGGCAGAGAGTAGCAGCAGTGGCGTCACAAGGGGGGGGGCGGGGGTGCCGCCCGCACCAGGTGACTCCACCCCCTAGGTTGACACCCTAAAAAAAATATATATACATTTTTTTTTTATTTCAAAGTTTTATTGTAGAATAAAATATCACAAATCGACCAACAAAAAAAAAAAGACCTTGTAGGGCCTGACGCATAATACATTTCAGTATCAATATCAGACAAAGGGTACTGCGAAGAGTCCGGTGCTGGGTGACATACAATATGAAAGGCGGTGACCCAAATTGGGAAGGGAGGGTGTTGGGGGGGAGGTGGGAGAAAAACTTGTGGCCATAACCGTGACGCTCCTGGCGCACTCCCTGAGGAGGCCATGGAGGGATCATGTCACGGGGCCCAAGAGCCTGAGGGCCAATCATGGCCAACCATGCCATGGTGGCACACCCCGAGACTCCTGAAGGGAAAATAAAAAAATAAAAAAAAATGGTACACCAGCGGCTATAGGATAAGCACCAAACCAAAAGGAGATGCAACTGGGGAGTGACGTAAAGAAAGAAAAAAAGGGGGGGAAACAACAGTGACCGCGAAAGGAACAGAAACGGCACTGTCAATAACAAAACTGAACGCATCGCAATGCGACGGGAAAATCTCCCAAGAGGAGCATCACTTGAGTGGGACTGAAGCCAGTCTCAGGGGGAAAGAGCATCCCCGGGGGACATAAGACGGGGGGGGGGGGAGAATGACGGTACACGTGAGATAGCTGCGACAGCATGACATAATCCCCAGTCTTAGGGTAGCAGGCAAAGTGTCCTCGTCAGTGTGGTCTAAATGCAACAATCTACCAGGATAACAAGGGTTGAAAAGGGAAGGGGGAGGGTGAGAGAGAGAGAGACATAGAAAGAGGGAAGGGAGAGGAGAGGAGAAAGAGAAGGAAAGGGAGAAAGGGAAAGGAGAGAAGAAAAAAAAAAGGAGAAGAAAAGGAGGGGTAGGGCAACAGGTCAAAAGGACAGGTGTATCCGCCACTAGAAGTTGCCTGGGGGCGAGGGGGCACCCACAGACAGGTGCGTTTCAGCTGGATCCGGCAGTGCCGGTAGTAGACCCAGTGATCGAAGGTGTCCCTCAGTAACGTCTGCCGTAGAAGCCAAAAGTGTCTGTCCATCCTCTGGGGAGATAATGATTGATCCAGAAGCGCCCCATTTGTATCCGATGGCATGGACGCGGAGGAGGGTCGTAACAGGTTGGAATTGTCGCCGGGCAGCCAGGACTAGGAAAGGAAGGTCTCGATATATAGCGATGGAGGCTCCTTCAAAGGGGACCGCAGGCCTATTCCGCACTGCCCAAAATAGTGAGGAGTGCAGGGTCGCCTCACGAAAGGTGACAAGCACATCTCGTGGTACTTTCGCAGGGGCCATAGAAACATAGAAACATAGAAAAATGTTGGCAGATAAGAACCTTTCGGCCCATCTAGTCTGCCCAATTACATGGATACTTTACCTGGATTTATCTTTTGTTTAGGATAGCCATGACGGCTTTCCGGACACGTAGGGCCGTGAGGACCGGGTCTCGTGGTATTTCTGAGGGACTCAGAACAGTCTCCAAAAAATGCAAAATATACGACGCTAAGTCCAAGTCCGTAATAGTCTCCGGTACTCCCCGTACCTTCACGTTTCGGCGTCTGTGCCTTGATTCCAACCCAATCACGGCTGAGTGTAAGCTGTTGATCTGCTGTTGCATCGCTTGTATGGTAGAAGAGGTTGCCGCCTGTGTCTCCTCCACCCTCTGTGTGCACGTCATAAGGTTCTCCACCTGGGCCCTGGTCTCCGCAACCGCTGCACTGAGAGTGTGTAGGTCCGCCTGCCAGGATTTCCTGGCGTCCTCCAAAAGTGTGCGTATGTCTCCCTTGGTGGCGGGAAGGGAGTCTCCCCTCAGGTCTGGCGGCACCACGTGTGAGGCAGAGGGGGTTTCAGCTTCCTCCACCACTGGCTGTTCCTCCAAGTCAGTATCTGAGAGGGCAGCGTGCAACCGCCGCCCCCCCATTCCCTCTCCTAGTGAGAGACGGATGTCGGGAGTGAGGGGTCCCTCTGGCACTCCACCACCCTTGCTCTTCTTCCCCATCACCGCGTGGGACGAGAGAGTTGCAGCCCCACCAGGCCTCCAATATGGCCGCCGGAGGTGAATGGAGGCCCTATCAGGTCCGGAGGGGAGAACTAAACAGGCTCCGGAGGTCTACAGTTTGGTGGCCGCCAGCAGAGCAACAGTTGGGGCAAATATTCTGGGCTTCAAGCATCCCAAAGTCCACTAGTAAGGGAGGTAGGATCGGAGCTCAACACACTCACGTCCTCCTCGGTCCGCCGTCGGCCACGCCCCCTACATTTTTTTTTACACAAAAATATTTTGCCAGGAAGGATACATTGAGATTTCTCTCATTTTCAAGTATGTCCTGGGTAGGCAAGGCCTGGTCTGGCACTTTCCAGGGGTCGGCAAAAAAAACCCACCACTAAAGGGGATATTCACAGAGCAACGAAATGACGCAGACATGTCAGTGTTCTGTTATTCAGCGCACTTTGGGGAATCAAATTTCCCCGGTGAATTCACCGCAGGGTCCCTGAAGTGCAGGGAATCAGCCACCGAATGCTGCCACAAACCCGTCGGCCGCTGTTTTCAAAAAGCTGTTTATAACACTGGATATATTCCCTCTTACCTGCAACACATACAAAGCATGGCTTCAGTTCTGGTATGATGTGTACTTTGCTTAAATGCTTCCTACCAGCAACGAAAATCATGCTTTTTGGTTCCGTGTGCTCAGGGAAACATTTTAGATGAACACGTGCTCATCATTCAGGCTTTTCACTCTGCTGCCATCTACTGGTGGTTTAATAGAAATGCCATTAATTTACTTTATCTGATTTTCACATACCTTACAAATGTTCAGAGACCCAGAGATTCTGAACATTCACCCAGAGACGCTGAGATTCTGAACATACACCCAGAGACCCTGAGATTCTGGGTGAATGTTCAGAATCTCAGGGTTTCAAGGTAAATATTTATAATCTCAGGGTCTGAGAACATTCACCCTGTGTCCCTGAGATTTTTTTTGCCTCAATCGGCGATTTGCACAAACGAATCATTAATTTCAATTGTTCTGTATGGGACAATCTAGCTGCGACCCCAGTGTGCCGAACTGCGCTGAACTGCACCGTACGTCGCTGTCATTTGGCCTGTAGTGCTGAATCTATTGGAATATAATAGATTCAGCAACACAGGCCAATTAACAGCGAAATACGAGACAGTTCGGTGCCAGCGAAATTGTCCCAAAAAGATCCATTGAAATTAATGATTCCTATGTGGAAATTGCTATTATATTACCTCTGTCCTTTAACCCTCATCTAACTGTATTGTAACCCTAATTAAGTACCTTTTTTTTTTTTCATTAAGCCATGTGAATTTATCCGAACCAAAATTAAATGGATCGATCCAAAATAATGAAAAGGAACAGTAGGTGAACGAATTGCGTTCACCAAGAAAAAAAAATTCTGCCAAAGTGAAATAAATTTTTTAAATTAAAAAAGGCTGAAACACTCGCCAATATGCAAACATACATGGAAAAAAATCCTTCTTGACCCCAGATCGCAGTCAGATTTCTCCTTCGACCAAGCAGCTTTTACCCACATATTAAATATTGTAACACTTAATATTATGTTTTTGCAGGAAGTCATCCAGTCGTTGTTTAACTGCTTCACTGCTGAGCCATTTCACATCTGTGTGCTGAGCTAATTTTTACCGTTTTTGCTTATCATGTTTAAACGCGATTTGAAGTCCCGTTTTATTATACGACCCAGACAAATTATATATAAATTTTTTCGGCAGACTCTACAGATTCACAATATATCAGTCTCATATGTATACGTCATGCCCTGCCTGAATGTTATAACAAAAAATGCAATAAAATTTGAATTTTCAATCATCTACAGCATGTAAAATAATTTTTTTCAAGTCTTTGCGGTTATATATTCTATGGGGTACCTTTTTAAAAACATTAGAAATGGGAACCCGTTCCTTTTTTTTCTGAAAAATTATGATATTTTTTGCTAAAATGCAAAAAATAAAAATCGTTAGTGCATTATCATTGTTCACATTATAATTAAAATGTGAACAATAGTGCTGCAATAATAAAAAAACACACAAAAAAGTAAGATTTTTTAAAACTTTTAACCTGGTCATGTTTGGTAAGATTGGAAAGGCCATGCTCTGGCCTTTCGAATGATACCAAACATTAACCTATAGCTGCCACGGATTGGAAGATAGGGGGATCATTTGGACCCTCGTATCTCCACCATAGGGTTTCCATAGGGAAACCCCATGGCAGCTAGGGGTTAATTCTAACACTGACATCATCGAGCCATGTGCGATGACAACAGTGGGCGAGGAGAGGCCTTGAGGCATGGCTGACATCCAAGATGTCAGCTTCCTCCAGGAGAGGTTCACAATCTGGCGCCAAATCACAGACCGGCACCCCAGGGGTTAAAGACAGGCATTGCTTGAAAGGGCAGACTCTGCCCTTTCCAGCTGTGCCTATCTTTGAGTTTAACCTCCTCCTGATTGAGGGTGAGAGGGGTCCAAAGGACCTCCCTCTTCCTTTCAGGCGCTCTTCCTGGCTTTGCCGGGGGGACCGCCTGAAAATGACGTCATCGCGTCCGACTTCCATGAAGTCAGATCGCCACAGGACCCCAGAGGAGAGAGGTAAGAATACAAGAGCGAGTCCACCAACTGGAAGGCGTGTGGGGAACGTCCTCTGCATAGAGCGGGAGACTTCCATGACGTTCCCCACATGTCCTCCACCTTGAAGGGGTTAAAAGTCTGTACTCTAAACCAACAACCAACTCAACAGGCAGAGAATTCCACTACCCCCCCCCCCCCCCCCGATTGATTAAATGTTCTCACTGTAAAAAATCCTTCTTAGGCTGGGTGACCTCGTATCCTATGTATAGTTCATCTAGTGAATAGATTTCTAGACAATGTTTATAATGACCCCGTATATATTTATATAAAGTTATCAGATCCCTCTAAGGTGCCATTTTCTAAACTAAAAAGGTTTAAGCTGGTTAGTCTCTCCTCATAATTTAAGTCTTCTATTCACCTTATTAACTGAAGAGGCCACTGGCGAAATGTGTCCTGGAGACCCCCCCCCCGATTGATTTTACTCATTTGAACTCCAAATTTTATTTAATTCTACTTGTTTTTACTATATTTAATATATTGAAGTTAATAAATCCCCCATTTATTTTGATCATACCACTGCCTCCAGTACTATCCTTTAATCCTGTGAGGAAAGCCACACTCGCTTGGAACTGAATTTATGCAGCCAACGGGAGTAGAGGCTGTGCACATCCACCACACAGGACCTAAGGAAGGAGGAGATCAAAGAAGGGATTTTGGCCACCTCTATAGACCAAAGTTGTGCAGAATATGAGCTAATGCATAGTTTAGCTCCTGACCACATAAGTGTATCTACGTTCTTTCCTGAATTGAAACATTTCAATACAGAACGCACTATTGTTTGGCCACTGTCCTGCTTTTGTCTTCGAGGTGAAAGGGAGATAGACCTCGGCCACAAGAGACAGGACCACTTGCAGTAAGGAATATACATTCATCTACTGATATATTGATGATCTTAGCCACCAGGTGGCAGCAAACCCTCAGAGAACCAAGGAGGACCTGCCCATTTATCCAGGTTTTCTATGACACGCACAAACTTAAACCACTAAACTTTGAGGAAAGCACATGTAGCGCTGCTTTAAAGATTGTGTTTTGCTGCATTTAATTATTATTTGTTCAATGTATTGTAATTGTTCAATGTATTGTAACCCGTCTATACTGTGCCTATCCTCGCTGCGGAATATGCTGGCGCTTTATAAATAAAGAATAATAATAAATGGCCACCAGAGGGCGACAGAGACATAATGGACTATGCTGGACATAAACTGAACTACAATTTCCATCATGCTTTGTGTGAGTACAGGAAGTGGATGGTGTAGGAAGAGGAAAGACATTAGCAGCCTCGTGCAGGGGAGAGGCAGAGTGAGCTGAGCGGTGAAAGGTGGAGGACGCACGTGAAAACTGTCAAGGATCGTGACCAGGCCAGAGTACAGGCGCTGCCTCACTGGTGCTGGAGATCGGGACGGTGACCCTGCTGAGACGTACCTACGCAGCGCTGAGAGGTCTGGATGGAAATCTGGTTCCGGCTGGACCCCGAGTGAGGAGACCGCGCTGATCGATTGGGAGTGCAGGCGGTGGATCGTTGTTCCTGTTGCGGAGATTCGACAAGCAGGGAGCGGATCCAGTGGCACAGAGTACCAGTGCACGGCGGGAGAAGATCCTTGATCGGGTGCTGGACAGTTTGTCTATCGGATGGGTGAGAGGCCTCCCAGGCCGCAGTTCCAAAAATAAGAAACGTAGGCTGCAGTATTGTTTAAATCCACAGGGCCCCAACGTGACTAGTCAAAGATTGTTTGTTTCATTCACTGGCCAGTTGAATACAGTACCCAGGTACCCGAGACAATACACCTACACATTTTTTGAGCTATTACTCATGGGACTTACACTCCAGAACTGAGGGGGTTAATCTTTCTCTTTTGCCGCCACGTGTTTTTCCCGCGTTACGAAATCCTGTCGTTTAAATACCGTATCTACTTTATATATGCTGCTTTATTGGGATCAGTAAAGAATATAATCTATAAAAATCCACAACAGTGCTGGTGTATAGTTATTCCCTAGTGCGGTGAGACTAACCCGAGGTTAATTCAGCGGCTCCTCCGGGAGTGAGCACTACACACGTTAACAAACTTTTATCGGCATTTGTATCATACCTTCGTGAGTTTGGTGCACAACAAGTTGAACGTTGTATTTGCATAATATACTCATGCCTGTGATCCACATAGAGGTTTATGTCACATTTTATTATATACCAAGTTAAGGTGTTTTTTACCGGTGATGTGCCACCCATTTTGGTAATCTATACTGTAATTCATGCTTTACTATCACTATATATATAACTGTGTCTAGCACTAATATATACAAGTGTAGCTGTATCTGGCACCAATAGGTACAGGTAAACGCGAGGAGTAGGGATGTGCGTTTCGGGTTTCGGAATTTCGGAATTTTCACGAAATTTCCCGATTCGTGTTTTCGGATGCGGCCGAATTTCCGAAAATGTTTAGATCCGAAAATGGCAGATCCGAAAAGTTTTCCGAGCCGACACGAAATATTTTCGGAATTTTCAAATGGCCTTGAAATGTGTCAAATCGAAATTTATTGCTTTGAAACGAGGAGAACAGACGTTCCGAAAAAAACGAAAATTTCCAAACTTACGAAAAGTAGATACAAAAACGAGCAAAGTGACACGAAAATACGAAAAACGGTCGAAATTCCGAAAACATGTACAATTCCGAAAAACGAAAATGTCCGAAATTACGAAAAGTCGATACAAAAAACGAGCAAAGTGACAAGAAAATACGAAAAATGGTCGATATTCCGAAAAAAAGTACACGAAAAACGAATCGAGCCGAACCGAATCGAAACAGAAATCGGTCGAAATGAGCCGAATCGAAAAGCTTAAAAATCCGAAAAATCGAACCGAATCGAACCGAAAAAAAATCGGTGCACAAGCCTAGCGAGGAGCAGCGCCCAACAGAGGGTATCTACATCCTACTCTGATTAATCTACGGCAGAAAGCAAAGCATTGCCTGACACCCTCAGGAGGCAGCAGCCCGCTATACTTACATACATTAATTCAAAGGGAAGGCGCTAACAAGGGATACCTCCACATTTTTATTAATCCCCTTATTAGTTTAGTTGCTTGTCTCTGCACGTTTTCTAATGCCATAATGACTTTTTTTTATAACAGGTGCCCGAAATTACGTGGCATGTACAAAGTGCAGTCTTACCATTGATTTATGAAACAAAAAACAGAAATATATCGCTGAATGGCACTTAGAAAAGAACAGGATTCGCTACAAATTCCTTCAATTGTGGTGCTACCCTTCACCACTAAAAATTAATTAACAGTTTAGGAAAAAAAGGAGAAGGAATAGCGCTTCCTAAAGGACCACACCCAAGTGTTTATGTAAAGGATACAGATCTTACGTTTCTCTATCTTATATGGATACTCTCTCAGGTAGATTTCCTTCATGGGAGTGCAAATCAACCTCGAAGAGATAAAAAAACATGCAAGGCGATAGTGCAGATCAATGAGTACCATAAATATAAGTGAAAATACTGAGTTATATATGTTACGGGTAAAGCCCAAAGTGCGGTTAATCCTAGGATTACCCAGGTAATCCTGACATTACCCAAAACCGCTGGGTAAAGCGGCAAAAAAAATGAAAATTTCGGACTTTACCCGGGTAATTTTAGGAGTAACCAACTGCCCTTGAGTAACAGTCTGGAAGAGCTGAAAAATCCGCACTTTACCCGGATAGTGTGCAAATCTGAAGCTTCACCCGGGTAATCTGACTATCCACAGCTTCACCTGGGTAATCTGCAGAGCATACAACCCCACTTGGGTAACAGTGAATTTTGCTATTATCAAGGGATATTATCAACGAAAATGGCAAAAGACAAACAGTAAAATGTATTGCAGATATAATGATTATACAGAGTAACAGGATATGTTTCTTATATCAATGTGAAAGAGTTACATGATCATTATTATGTGTCATATGTGCTTATATATCATTTATAAAACATAATAACCATCAGGTTACTCTTTATGTAAGATCTTTAATCTTCATAAATTAATTTTCAGACAATTAATGCACAGAGTAACATGATGGTTATTTAGTGTGGTTTGTGACTATTCATTAAAAATAACAAAAAAACTACTATTTTGTTATCGGTCAGATAACAGTTTGCAGCTTTATCTGGGTAATCCTCGGAATTCAGTCATCTGTAACCTGCTGAAGACCCAAGAAAAGCGGAGTACCCAGAGGCATTTGCAGATTACCCGGATAAAGTGCGATGTTTCGTTGTACATGACACTTTATCCAGCAACACTAGGGTAATCTGCGAATTACCCGGTTAAAATAGAGCAGAAAAGCAGGGTACCCAGAGGCCTCTGGATACTTTGCAGATTACCCGGGTAAAGTCTGAAATTTCATTCACTTTGGACTTTTGCTAATGAGGCCTGGGTAATGCTAGGATTACCCAGGTAATCCTAGGATTAACCGCACTTCAGGCTTTACCCGTAACATATATAACTCACACTCTTTGAGAGCTCCCCAGCTCTATTGGTTTCACAGTACAGATTATTACAGGCCAATCCGTCGGCCACACACTCCCGAAAATTGATTTCTTATAGGACCTCAGTGGATAAGAGGGAGAACTTTCATGGCATAATAAAGTATCATCTGTGTATGCAAAATAAGGTAATAAGGAACCTTACTCACCCTTTAATTTATTTATTTATTTATAAAGGATTTTACCAGGAAGGATACATTGAGATTTCTCTCGTTTTCAAGTATGTCCTGGGTTCAAGAACATTGAAGTGTTACAGTTACAGAAATACAAAGTAATACAATGCAAGATATTGAAAAACAACACAAATATACAGATTAACAGAAAATAAAAATGTAGGAAATATAGTCACTAGGTTACATGTTTACAGGTGCATTCTGTATTGAGGTATGTTAGTAAGGAGCTCTTGAGTGACTTAAGACTGGGGGAAGATTTGATGGTGTCTGGGAGGTTATTCCATAATTGTGGTGCTCTGTAGGAAAATGAGGACCGAGCCGCTGTCTTTTTGTATTGTGGTATTGCAAGTAAGGTGCTGGTCCTGGATCGGAGGTTATAGGATGAGGGAGCTGCTGGGGGAAGCAGTTTATTCAGGTAGGGTGGCAGCTTCCCAGAAATGCTCTTCGACACCAGACTGGAGAGGTGAAGGGTGCGTTTAGACTCCAGCGATGGCCAGTTTAGCTCTTTTAACATGTCACAATGGTGGGTCATGTAGTTACATTGTAATGCAAAGCGGCAGAAGGAGTTATACAATGTAGTAAGTTTCTGAAGTGTGTTTGCGGGGCGCTGCATACACTACATCTCCGTAATCAATAGCTGGCATAAGCATTTGTTGTACAATCTGCTTTCTTACCGCGGGGCTCAGGCAGGATTTGTTTCTGTACAGGGCACCTAGTTTGGGGTAAAGTTTAAAGTTTTTCGATGTGGGGGCCAAAGGATAGATTGGGGTCCAACCACATACCTAGATATTTGAGAGAAGTGACTGTGGTCAGCGTGCCATTTGATTTTGTCCCAACACATAGATGGGGATTTTGCAATTTGTGTAGTTTAGGTGCTGTTCCAAAGAGCATCGTTACAGTTTTGTCAGTATTTAAAAAAAGTTTGTTGTGTTTGATCCACTTTTCTACCTCTGTGAATTGTTCTTGCAGCACGGCCTCCAGCTGCGGGAGATTTGGTTTGCTGGTATAGATTACAGTGTCGTCTGCGTACATATGTACAGTTGAGGGTTTGCAGACATTGGGCAGATCATTTATGAATATTGTGAATAGCAGGGGGCCTAGCATTGAGCCTTGGGGTACACCGCAAGTGACTGGGAGCGGGAGGGAGGAGCTGCCAGAAATTGACACATATTGTGATCGGTCGGATACATATGATTGAAACCAGGTTAGCGTGCGATCACCAATGCCAGAGTTTTTAAGTTTTTCTAACAAGATGCCATGGTCTACTGTGTCAAAGGCCTTGGCAAAATCAAGGAAGATGGCTCCAGTTAGGTTTCCTTGTTCCATCCCAGCTTGGATATCATTGCAGACTTTTAACCCTTTCGCTGCTGAGGCTTTTCCCGCCTCTGTGCTGAGGTCATTTTTACCGGTTTTGCTCATCATGTTTAAACGTGTTTTTAAGGCTTATTTTAGTATATGACCCAGACATATTATATATCGTTCTTTCCGTCAGACTCGGCAGATTAATAATATGTCATTATTATATGTATACGTCATGACCTGTCTGTATATTATAACAAAAAATGCAATAAAATATGAATTTTCAATAATTTACAGCGTGTAAAGTGTTTTTTTTCCACATTTTAACATGCGAGCAATTGCGGTTATATTTTGTATGGGGTGCGCTTGTTAAAAAAATTAGAGATGGGGTCTCGTTACATTTTTTTTTGGAAAATTACACGATTTTTAACAAACGCACCGCATACAAAAATCGTTAGTGCAGCATCATTGTTCACATTATAATTGAAATGGGAACAATATTGCTGCATTAACAAACCAAAAAAAAGAAAACAAAGTGTTTATTTTTTTTTTATAATTTTTTTTAAAAATATATATTTTTTTATTTTTATTTTTTTTTACAAACTTTTTTCACATTTGTGTTTGGTATCGTTGGAACGGCCATGCTCTGGCCGATCCAGCAATACCAAACGTTAACCCCTAGCTGCCACGGATCGGGAGATAGGGAGTTCATTGGAACTCCCTATCTCCACCATTGGTGGCAGTTAGGGGTTAACTCTAGGACTGGCGTCATCGTGCTATGCACAATGACGCCAGTCCTCAGGGGGAGTTCCCGGAGGCTTGGCCGACATCCAAGATGTCGGCCAGCACATGCGGGGGGGCGCCTGAATTAGGTGTCATCGCGCTGTCGCGATGACACCTAATTTCACCGGCGGCGGTTCCGGATGCTGGGCTGACATCGAGGATGTCAGCCCGGGGGCTCAGCGCGTCCTCAGCACAGCAGCAGCCATGCGGAGGACGCGCTCAGCGCGTCCTCCGCATAGAAGTGGTTAAAAGGGCGGTTGTAGTTGAATGATTTGGATGAAAGCCCGATTGATCCGGGGTTAAGTAGTTCCAATATTGATAATAATCACGTAATTGTGTGTAGGCGCATTTTTCCAAGATTTTTGACACTACAGGGAGCAACGATATCGGACGGTAGTTGGATATCAAAGTACTGTCACCACTTTTATGGATAGGTACCACTCTCGCAGTCTTCCAGAGTTTGGGTATGTATCCAGTCGCCAGTGATTCATTTATTAGGGTTGCGACAGGATTTGCAATTGCCGGCGCACTGATTTTCAGCAGCATTGCTGGTATTTGATCAGGTCCAGACTGGTATTTCATTTTTTGCTTACGGAGAAGTTTAGTTACGACACTGACAGGCACTGGTCTAAAACTGAATTCCTTTCTGATACAGGGACTTTGCGTAGTTGGAGGGGCCTGACCTGCATGAGACCTCTCTGATTGCATGTAATTTCCTAGCTTGGCAATCAAAGTGGTGGCGCATCTGACAAAATAATCATTAAAGGCATTTGCTACATCTAGGGGGTGTTGCAGGGTTTGGTGGTTTACTTTGACAGCAGCTGGCTGGGAGTGGACTGGGGGTGCTTGTATGTTACTTATGGTTCTCCAAAAGTTTTTAGGGTTTGATATGTTATTGTTTAGATTTTCATTGAAGTAATGGGCTTTGGCCATTTTTGTTTGTTTTGTGCATTCATTCCAGCATTTTCGGTATTCGTAGTGATCGTTCATGGAACCAGTACTCTTGAAATTTGACCATAGTGAATCTCTAAGCTAGTACATTAGTGTAAGATCAGCTGTAACCCAGGGGAGATGGGTCCCTTTTACTCCCCCCCCCTTATGCAGCGGGGCATGGGAATTCCAGACTTGCAGGAGCTCAGACTGAAAGTATTCAACTGCACAGTCTAGGTCTGGGATTAGGTTTAGCCTGTACCAGGGGAGCTGTTTGAGATCACGTAGGAAGGATTCAAGAATAAATTTCTTGAAAGACCTGGTGGTTATTACCTTTGGGGGAGATTTCAAGGCTTTTATTTTGCGCACGCAGTACACTAGACAATGGTCACTAAAGCTATTAGCAAGAACGCCTGCCTCCTGTATTCTATCAGGGGATGAGGAGAGAATCCAGTCCAGCAAGGTATGGTTAGGGCTTTTCATATTAATGCGAGTGGGGGAGGAGATTAATTGAGTTAGCTGCAAAGTTTTAAACAGTGTGCAGTGTTTATTGTTTTTTGGATTTAGCCAATCTGTATTAAAATCACCGAGGACCAGCAGTTCACTTTTTTGGTTTTGGGCAAGTAGGTTATTAAGGATTTGAGATATGTCAGAGAGGGAGTGCACTCGAGCGCTCGGTGGGCGATAGAACCCAGCAACAATGATTGATTTACTGAATGGGATCTCAGCTATACCAAGCTCAAGGGACCCAGCACGAACAAAGTTGTTTTTTTCCTTTACCTGATTTATAAAGAGGCAAAATTATGTTTTCATCCTGAGAAAGAATTCCTTTTTTAATTCATGCCAATACCTTGCTGGCCTTGGCAGCTGCTGATTAACATGGGGCATTGCTGGCTATATGGAGTAGAGGTAAATTACTGCTCTGTAATTCTGGAGACCCAGGTTCGAATCCTGGCCAGAGCTCCTCTGCATTAAGTGTCCTTAGGCAAGACCCCTAACAGTACATACTTGCCTATGATATAATATCAGCTTTTGAGCCAAGTGGTAACATCTCTGCTCTTCGACCATGGGGAAGCAAGTCAAATCCCGTTCATCACAGCCCTCCAATACAACTGTGGAGAAGCAAGTCTCGACTTTACGAGAAGCGGGTTCAGCCTAGCCACCAAGTTGCTAATCTACAATCATGGAAAGTAGATTCCGATCCCACTCAGAAGACACTACCAGCAAATGTCCTTGGGCAAGACACCTAACGATATGGATGCGCCTAGCTCACAAAATACTTTGTAAGTTCCCTTGGGAACAGGGTCCCCCTGAATCAGGCAGTATCATCCATGTGTAGTATTCTAATGCATCAACACTTTGTACAACGATCTTGTAAAGCGCTGCCGAATATGTGGTGCTATATAAATAAAGGATAATAATAATGTGATGTTGGGGAGCCTACAGAGCACTTGCACAATGTCTTGGATGCAACAAAACAACTTTATTTTTCCTTTAAGGGCAGCCAAAACATTAAACATAAAACACACGCTTATCTCCAGCGCAATTAAAGTAAAGTCCAGCTCTTCAGCACAAAAATAACAGAAAATAAGGGTGGCTGACTAACTTGAAAAAAAGTCCCAAACCTGGAGAATCCTTTCCCAGAAAATATAAGTCCTTCCAGCAAGGCACAGCAACACCGCTCTCAGCCTCCTGATTCATCACAGCTACAGCTGTCAAGGCACAGCAATACAGCTAACAGCTCTCAGCTTCTCCTGAACTCCCACAATCCTCTCTGGGAGTTGCCTACCTTTAAACCCCTTCCTAGACAGGGAAGTTAACCCTTTTGTTTCCTTAAATGGACCACAACCCGAATAGGGGTGAAATGTAGCACCCATCCAGGATCCCAGCCTCGCCAACCTCTACAATTTTTGCTTAGTTTGAAGTCTATGACTATTCCCAAGTTCTTCTCCTGCTTTGATTCCCGTAACTTGGTACCATTTAGGGTATATGTTGCTTGTGTGTTCTTTAATCCAAAGTGCATAACCTTGCATTTATCTACATTAAATTTCATCTGCCATTTGAGTGTCCAGCCTCACAATCTAAATTTCTCTGCAGCGAAGTAATATCCTGCTCACATTGTATTACTTTTCATTGTTTTGTGTCATCTGCAAACACTGACACATGATTTTTAATGCCTATTTCAAGATCATTTATAAATAGATTGAATAGAAGTCATCTTATAATAGATACCTGAGAGACACCACATATGACTGGTTTCCATCTTGAATATGTACCATTTATGGCTACTCTTGGTACTCTATTGTTTAGCCAGTGTTGTATCCATGAAAATGAATTTCCATCTAGACCAATTTTTATTAATTTGAAGAGTAACCTTGTGTATGGAACTGTATCGAAGGCTTTGTCAAAAACCAAGTAAATCACATCCACTGCGACCCCCTGCTCTACACTTCTTGCGTCATCATAGAATGCAATTTTGTTAGTCTGACATGATCTGTGTTTCATAAATCCATGCTGAATTCTGCTAATTACATTAACGGCCCAATGAATTCCTGAATATTTTTCCTTAATAACCCCTCAAATACTTTCCCAGCCACAGATGTTAAGCTCACAGGTCTGTAATTCACATGCAAGCATTTTGAACCTTTTTTGAATATAGGGACCACTTCAGCTCTTCTTTAATCCTCTGGTATGATTTTTGAAAGAAAATAATCTTGAAAGATTAAAAACAGAAGTATACATATTGCCACGCACAGTTCCCTCATTACTCGTGGGTTAATTCCATATGGTATTGGGGCTTTGTTTACATTAATTTTCTTTAGTTGCTGCAGCACTTTAGCTTTAGTCAACCGATCACATTTTATTAGTATGTTTTAACTGTGATTTGCATGTCTCTTGTCACAGACTCCTCTTTGCTATATAGTAAAGAAAAATAAGCATTCAAACCTTCTGCTTTTTCATGATCTCCAATTACGAACAGCCCTGTCTCTGATTTTAGTGAACCAACACTTTCCCTCTTGGGTTTTATAGAATAATCTTTTGGTGTTGTTCTTGCTGTCTTTGGATATTTTTTTTTTATTTTCTAGTTTAGCCCATCTATATTAGTCTACAAATAAAATGCACTGATTTACCCTATTGCTGAATCTGTCCTGACCTTCAAATTGCTATTTATAGGTTCTGTGATCCTCATCTGCTTTTGTGTCCCTATAGTAAATCGTCTGTTATTATGACACAAGCAAAATAAAAATAAATACAATTTGTAATGTTTAAAAATAGACAGAACAAAGTATTCACAAGACCTTTTAGTGGACTCTTTACCTAGGGCCAGACTTTGTTCATCTTATGTGCAAACCTTCCATCATATATATTTTACAGACTATATGAAACCACTGCCAAAATAGATATTGCATAAGAAAATACAAATATGTAAACCAATTATGTGGATGCCAAAAGGCGAAAGTATTTTTTCTGATTTTATATATTTCAGCAGCAGATCAATGCAATTGTGCTAGATGAGATATTAGGATAAGGAGAATAACATTGTTGATAACAGAGATATATTGATTTATCTTATAGCAACCTTGCTCATTTCTATCTATTTATCTATCTGTCCGCAATCTGGCAGTCACTCACCATAACGCAGAGAAATGTTACATGCCTACATGCCTAGGTGCTGTCACAAGAGCATATGTACAAGAACAACACAGAAAGGACAAACTCATAGGCTTTTCAATGTGTGGAGGTTTATTCCAGACAAATATCTGTAGGGATTTCTTTATCAAATGCCAATATATATACTGCACAAAGACTAAACCCCACATGTGTACATGTATACTGTATATACTGTCTACATACAAAGAAGCAGAAAGATAGCAATAATATATACATGGCTGCCATCACAAATTTTGCGGCCCCTTACTGGACCATTGTCATACACCCCCTAACAATCTCCACACCCCCTTCCAATTTCTGAAATTGTCAGTAACAAGGAGCCAATGAGAGAAAGCCCTATTCCATTAGTAGTAGTAATGATCGAGTGAGGCTCAGTAATTACTGGGTGTCCACATGAAATTGTTACCGCGTTGTTTTTTTGCAGCTTCTTCAGAATATGCCCCCCCCACATATTTCAGGTATTATCTTCCCATAATTCATATGCATACCATATTGCACTGCCACCGGGTGACCAGTGATCGGACAGAATCGGAGACTGCAAAGGCCTGCCTGTATGTATGGTAATCCAGAGGGTCCAAGCACATTGGGTGCACAGACCCCTTAGACCTGCTGGGCCCCATAAAATTGTATTGGTTGTCCTCCCTGATGGCGACGATACTCAAACCTCCCTTTATTTTAATCCAAAATGAATACCGTAGATACTCGAGTATAGCGCGACCCGAATATAACACGATGGATAGTGATTTATTATGGAAAAGAGAGAATACTCAAGACTCGAATAAAACGCGAGGAACAAAATTTTACTGTACTGATAAACAATTAAAATCCTTCCAGGTTCTGTTAACACAGTCAGGCTCCCCCTCAGACCAGGGTGCTCTGCTCTAGAATGATTGCAGTAGTTACTTCATACTAGCGATTAGATGGCCGGCGAAGGCGAGTGAGGTGAATGTTTGGCTTAAATCCAGCGTGCCCTCTGGCCATGATGGATCCCACCTCTCCCGAATCCAGGAGTTCCTCAAGTGTTTGCAAGCATCAGGGAGCCCGCATTCACTTCAGAGAGACTACCGGAACTTCCAGGAGACTTGGGATCCAGAGCAAGGCAAGTTTTTTTTTTTAACACGCGATGCAGATGCCTCGAATATAGAGCAACCCCTCCAATTTTAAGGTACATTTTTGTCACCAAAATTTTGCGGTATATTCGAGTATCTACAGTAATTAGCAGGCACTCACAGTTCATGCCTCTGGCATGAAATATCCAGTAGTGCCTCAACTTAGGCTGACTTGAATGGTATCTTCTCTGCTGGCAGACGGAGTAGATCAGCATGTACTAAGCTATTGTTGGACATTTCAGGGGAGGTAGTCATATAACCTTTGCCAACTACTTCTAAAGCACTGCATACACTGTGGTAGCCAATCATAGAACCCACATAGCGATTGTTTGTCACAGTGATCTTTCTACACCAGAAGGCTAGATTCATTAAAACAGCTTGACAGCAGTTTCATAAGGCAGTCCATGTAGTTTCTTTGGGGTGTCCATGTTAGTGTGCAGAAACAAGGGGCTCTATCACCTCCTTCAAGCTAACACTAGCATCAGCGTTAGCTTAAAGGAGGTCATAGCACTGCACCCACATCGCCTTCAAATCGCTAACGGGTTAAAATACCCGTTAGTGCTCGCTAATTAGCAATTCCTTGCGCGAGTTTACTGTACTTTGCGCTCCCTATACCTGACATGAGGAGAGCAAAGTGAAAGCACAGATTAGCTAGCGTTAGGATCACTTGGTCCTAACGCTAGTTACTAAGAGCTGGTGCTAACTAAACAAGTTACCACCAGCTCAGAGTTGTAAGTAACGGATTCCGCTGCTGCAGAATCCGTTACCTGCAGCTCAAAACCCCCAAAAAACAAATACTCATCCTGAGGCAAGAATGGCGGCCAGATCCACTGCTTCTGGCCTCCAGGAGCAGAGGGAGACTGGGGGAAGAAGAACCGATTTGGCCTGCTTCCACTTTCTCACTATTTATGCTTGACAGGGGCTCATTCAAAGGCTTTTCATGTCTTTTCAGAAGTTGCAGCATACTTGAGACATATTATTCTCAGAATTGATACAATTTTTGAAAAAAAATGGATTACTTTCTTTTGCATGTGAGTGATAAAATTTGGGTTCTCCTGGCCACGAACAGAGTAAGACTGGGGAAAAATATGGAGAGAGATTGCGGAGGGCTCGCGATCAGGCAGCACATGGTGATACTCTGGGGCAGCGTGGCAGCGCTACCGCGAGTATCATTGAGGGTAGCGCTGCGTTCTGGAGCAAGGTGCTGAAGTAGCATCTACCCTGGAATCTAATGCTAAGATGGAGACTCTATGGGGAAACCTACAAGTGCAGGTTTTCCCTGTAAATGTCCTTGTTTTAGTGGTAACTTTGTAATTTGGCCCTGAGACTTTCCCTGAATCAGGGTAATTTGGTAGAAATTGCAACTTTGGTTAAATAAAATGTGCTTTCTGAACAGACTGATCAACAGCAGCTTCAAAAGTGCGTGATGCAACCTTGCAGAATAAGTAGGATCAGTAACAGATTTTTTTTCATTAGAAGTAGTTTGAAACTCCTCTATTATGTACATAAAAATGTATTTTTGGCTCAGTAGGAGCTGTGACCTACTTTATTTATTTATTAAGTATTTTACCAGGAAGGATACATTGAGATTTCTCTAGTTTTCAAGTATGTCCAAATTTTTATTTTGTATCATGTCAGTTGAACAAATTAACTTGTAAATTTATCTTAACATAAAGGGGAAATAGAATAAATCTGCAGAAAGAAAAATACTTGAATACACTCAGGAATGCGATGGAAGTATGTGACACATGGTTTATTAGATATTATAATACAGCCACACCTACAGAGAGGGGGGAAATTGGTTCCTAGTATGTTATGATAAAAGGACATGGAAAAAGAAAGAAAAGAGACTGAAAGAGAGAAAGCATGTGATAAAATACATGAATAAGTTTGTATTGAGTTTCCAAAGAAGTGTGTTTGAATTGTCCATAGCTGTCGACTTGTTTGTCATTCACTTGAATAACCTAACTTCTGAAGCTAAGTAACTTTATTGTTCTTGCTTTGTTTAATTTTTAATACTTATTGTGATCATTTTTAGTATCTCTTATAGTGCTCCCTTTTGTTTAGCTTCAGTACATTTAGTTTGATTCCTCCGCATTACTGAGTATGTATATGTGTGGTTAGGGAGGATAAGAGTGTATGTGGCTGACTGGAAGTTTAGGCCAGTCCTCATCCACTGTTGCTTGTTAATCACTATGGCAAAAAATCGGAGTGAGCCAATATCCCTTACCGGCTTTCTGTTACTGGGTCTATTTCAATCCTTCTGCTATAATAGCAGCTCGAGTCAGAATAATTTGGAGAGGCAAACAAATACTGGCAGCGGTGCAGTATTCTATGAACTCCATGGAGTCAATCGAGACCCTGCAACGAGCTCTAGGAGAGCAGGGATGTGCAGGGATGGTGAAAAGCACTGGAAACTTTATTCCCAGTCTTCCACTGTGTAAAACGGGAGGAAGCAGTGGCCACCATATTCACTGTAGGATTAGAGGTAAGGAAATAGGGATGAATTGTTCGGTTCGATCAGTTCGGAGTTCGATTCGAACATCGGCAGTTCGAAAGTTCGCGAACTTGGAAACTTTTTGGCGTGTTCGGTTCGAGTTTGATTTTTTTTTTGAAAAAAGTATAAAAAATGCTTAAAAATCTAGAAATAAAGAGACTCTTTACTGCAGAATATTATAAGCAACAGTTTATTAGATATTGAATTAAAAACTAATGTCTAGGTGCAAAGATTCTCACCTCTAAATGACCTGTGCTCTCAAACGGCGTAAACAACAGGTGTTTAATTAGTGTTTGGAAATAACATGTGCTTCTAATTAGTCCGGTCCCATGAATTTGATACATTGTATGCAGACTGAGAGTGCTAGGTGTCGTGTGTGGGTCTGTGATGGTGATGTTTCCATACATCCTACAAATCCGCCACTTCACGGGCAGGTTATGGGGACCTCCTAGGCACGATATTTGAAGGAATTTTTCGTTTTTGTTTTTAACCCTTATTTTATGGAAAACTCACTGTTCCTTTAACCCTTTCACTGCTGAGGCATTTCACCGCTGTGTGCTGAGCTAATTTTTACCACTTTCGCTCATCATGTTTAAACGCGATTTGAAGCCACATTTTTACGACCCAGACATATTATATATCGTTCTTTCCGGCAGACTCGGCAGATTCATAATATATCATTTTTATATGTAAAAGTCATGTTCTGCCTGTATATTATAACAAATAATGCAATAAAACTTGAATTTGTAATCATCTGCAGCGTGTAAAGTGTTTTTTTTCACCTTTTATCACATGAACATTTGCGGTTATATTTTCTATGGGGTGCGCTTGTACAAAAATTAGAAATGGGGACTTATTAAATTTTTTGGGGGGGAAATTATATGATTTTTAGCAAACACACACCATAGAAAAAAATCATTAGTGCAGCATCATTGTTCACATTATAATAGAAATGTGAACAATATTGCTGCATTAATAAAAATAACACACAAAAAAATACATGTTTTTTTAGTTTTATTTATTTACTTTACCTGGTCATGTTGGGTATCATTTGAAAGGCCATGCTCAGGCCTTTCGATTGACACCCTCCATGACCCCCTAGCTGCCACGGTTCTGGAGATATGAATCCCCTATCTCCACCAGGGGATTCCGGGCAGCTAGGGGTTCCCTGGCTATCTGACGTCATCACTCTATGTGTGAGGACGTCAGGCAGTGAGGGGGGACCCGGGGGTGGAGCCGCCATCCAAGATGGCGGCCCCCACCGGAGCTAGGCCGCACTTCGGTGCCGCAAGGCGCCGAAGGGCGACCCGGTGCCTAAGGGGTTAAAGCCAGGTACCGCTTAAAAGGGGAGACTCTCCCCTTTTAAGCGGTGCCTGGCTTCTTTTTGTGGGACCTCCCGATCGGGAGGGATCCGAACAGATCCCCCCCTCCCTTCCAGGCGATCTCCCGGCATTGCCGGGGGGGTCGCCTGGAAATGACGCCTTCGCACATGGCACGATGACATCATTTACATCGGGAGGAGCTTGACTTCAGGGTCTGAGGACGCTGAATTCAGAACGCCGCGGGACCCCGGACAGAGAGGTGAGTATCTCCGCCAGGGGTCCCGCAAAGCTGATGACGTGTGGGACATGTCCTCCTCAGCATACAGCGGGAGTAACTGAGGACGTGTCCCACACGTCGTCAGCAGTGAAGGGGTTAAAAATGTCTTTTTTTAAACTTTTTGTCCTTGTTTCCTGTCCCCCAGGGCACTACCCGGATCCGGACATTGTTTTTAAATGTTTCTATACATCCTACAAATCCGCCACTTCACGGGCAGGTTATGGGGACCTCCTAGGCACGATATTTGAAGGAATTTTTCATTTTTATTTTGAACCCTTATTTTATGGAAAACACACTGTCACTTTAAAAACGTTTTTTTTTTTTACTTTTTGTTCTTGTTTCCTGTCCCCCAGGCCACTACCCAGACCCCCATACACCTTTATGGCAAATATCTAGCATATATGCCCTCTTGGAGGGCACTCTAAAAATCGAACTTTGAGTCCCATTGACTTGTATTGAGTTCGTGTTCGAGTTCGAATTCGAAATTTTGAAAAGTTCGAGTTCGAATGCGAACCGAACTCGGGGGTGTTCGGCTCATCCCTATAAGGAAATAATTTTTAGGTATCCTCATTTTTCAGTGTTAAGAGATTTTGCTATTACAAAATCACTTAGCACCAGGAAGAATACTGTCTTGACCTGAGAACAGCAAGCTACATTGAAATAGCTTGCACCAGTTCTCATTTCGAGCCATTATTAACAGCTCCTATACAAAGTATATATGAAGAAATAGATTGATAATATGTGTTTCTCCATAACCATGGACAGTCGCCGATGGAGAAATACATATAATCAATCTATTTCTTCATATCAGCACCATGGGTAACGACAGGCTTGTTACTATCCATGGTACTAATACTGACAAAATGTATTGTATCAAAAGTCATTGCCGAACAGAACACATACGGACAGACTGTGAGAAGATAATCCAGCTGTATGTGTTCTGCAGAGAAAAAAACTGACCTCGGTATACATTTAAAATAAGTTATGAAGAACCCTAAATATTACCCCGGGGGGCGTGGCCGGCTGCTACAGGGAGAGGACGTGGAATGGCGGAGCTCCGCATGTCTTCTCCCTTACGGGACCTCTAGATGACTCTACCCATGGTATTTTTTAGATTTGGGGTGCTTCAAGCGGCTGGCCATCGGTCCTGAGCTATCCGGAGCCCGCTAGGTCCCCCCCTCCGGACCAGAGACTATTTTGGCGGCTGCAAAGCAGTGGCCGAGACACAACGCAGGTGGCCATCTTGAGGCCTACTGCTCGATCCGGATACCTATCGGCCTTGCGGGACTGATTGTTTTGACCCGGCTGACGCTGCGGGGACGGTGGGCCCACGTCTCCCAGCCACCCTAGCTGACATTTCCCCTGGGGTGATGGTCGGACTGACAGGTCGATGGCAGTATACATCCCCTCCCCCCGCTGGAGGAGGGGATGCTGTGGTCTGCGGCCTGGATGCCTGCCTGCAGATATTAGAGGAGGAGGATACCGATGGCCCACTAACCAAAGGGGTCTGGCGCCGAGTGATGGCCGCACTGAGCAGCTGCCGAGAAGAGGTGACCCGGCAAAGCAACGAACCGACTACCCAGGAGGCGGAAATCCTCGGGGCTGCGTTGGTCCGGTGTAGGGCTGAGCCCTGCCTACGTATAGCTGCTGACTTGGAGGGGTCCAGCGGGAGCGGTGACCCGGCTGGGGCACCGCCTCTACTTTCCCAACCCCCGAAGAGATTCCTGGACCCTCGCGACAAAGATGGGTTGGAGTCTTGTGACAACCAGGAGGCGCTGGTTCCGTCAAGCCAGATATCACCGGGCCCCTACCGGCTACCTGATGAGGATGACCCCCCACCACTGGCAGTGAAGTCTCGAGTGCTTGGAGGAGGTCAAGCAGCGGATTGGATTCTGCAGGGACACGGAGATCGACTCTGCAGACACGAGCTTGCATGTATGCCTGCCGGCTGCACCCTACACGGGATGCCTCAGCTTGATGGGTCTGCCCGCGCGGCCTTCCCCTTTGACACGGGCTGAAGAGGACTGTTCGGCCGACTTTTCTCCTCATTTTTGTTGCAGACCGATTTCTTTTTCTGATGACGCCCCCCTGTGTGGACACTCCCCCTCCTGCTGGCTGAGTATTTCTGCTTTGATCTCTTCCCCCCGATGACTTTTGTTATGCTGTTCAGAAACGCTGCGGACACTGTTTTGATGCGGATTTTTCATTTTCCTGCAATGTACTTGCGGACTTTTGCGGTCCCCCCCTCCATTTTTATCCCCCCCCGCTGAGACATATTCTTCTTTTGAACTCTGTTTGCCCACACGCTGAGACGTTTTATATCTTGCTCTTATTTTACGATGAGTCCCCCCAATTGGGGATGATTTTATGTTATTTTATGTGACCTTTTTTCTGCGTTGTTTTTTTTTTTTATGTTATACTTAATTTGGCTACTCCGGGATAACTCTGGGATGCACCCGGGCCTGGTGCCCGGCGTGCTCCTGGGTGCCCGGGCCAGATGCCATTATTCCCCCTTGGCCTCCCTGCGGTCTTATGGATCGTCTGGGTATTCGCCAGGGCAGGCACATTTTTCGCTTTTGCCATCTCCCCATTCCCTCCCCCCTTCCCCCTCCTTTTCCTTTAGCTTGATGCTCTCGGCTGGCTTTTTCTAGACATTTCTTTTTTTTTTTTTTATATTTAAATGTTTTATTATTTCAATCAAAGAATGGGATACAGAAGAAAACAGGGGGAAAACCAATAACGTACATAAAAGGGGAAAATTCGGTACATTTTACCATAGTGACGAAATTAAACCTTGATATTCAGTTACGGAAAAAGGGAAGTACAATTGCTCTACAGAGTGGCAAAGATATGAAGCATCACATCAGGTCAATTGACAATTAACCGAACTTGTCCCAGAAAAAGAGACTTATAAGGGACGAAAAGGAGAAAAAAAAAAAAAAAAGGAAAATTTAAAGGGGAGGAAAGGAACCAGTGAGGAGGAGACATCAGGAGCCTCCAGTCGTGAAGGCATAGGGCCGGGAGAGTAGGTGATAACATGACAAGTTGAGACCTACGTGTCCCTGGTTCTAGTAGTTTGGTATATTAGGTGATCTTGCCACAGTGACCAAGGATCTTGTGCTGGGGAGGCAAGGTTAAAGTGCGATCGGGCCAAGTCCTCAGAAAATGCTAAGTCGGAGATCATTTTAGTCAGGGAGGGTAGAGAAGGGATTATCGTTTTTTTCCAGAGCCTAGCGATAAGAAGGAAGCAGCAGGATATAATTATACAAAACATTTTACGTTGTCTCGACATTTTCCTCACATCATCTGGGAGGAATCCAAGAAGGTAGTGTAATGGGGAAAATGGAACTGTGATACCCAGGACCTCCTCAACATACAACGCCACTTGGGTCCAAAACGGTTGCAGTGATGGGCAGGACCACCATACATGTAACATCGACCCTCGTGCTGTTTGGCAACGC
The DNA here is from genome assembly GCA_009667805.1 of Leptobrachium leishanense. Lineage (NCBI taxonomy): Eukaryota > Metazoa > Chordata > Amphibia > Anura > Megophryidae > Leptobrachium > Leptobrachium leishanense. The sequence continues at coordinate 278,720,382 of CM019065.1, forward strand.
CAGCATGTGTCAGGAACATTTTTGTTAAAGTGACATTCCCTGACAGGTACTAAGTACCATCTATATAGCACTTTACGACGCGTTTCAAAGATCGAAATACACCTAGATGCACTCTTATCCAATAAAAACACGTGAGTCCACTGTTCTAGCGTGAGATGCGTGTTTAACTCAGCTTCCCAAGCCCTTTGAAAAGTGCGCTTAGACAATCCCATGCCGGACAGCAATTGATAATAACAAAGGGACAGGAGTTTTATGGTTTGTGTAGGGCGTATTACAAAAGACTCGAATGGTGTGAGTATAGGTTCGTTCGTTGAAACAGAATTTAGCGTTCCCAGTGTTCTCATGTAGGACAATATTTGAAGGTAAGACAGAAACGCTTGAGAGGGTATGCCATGAGTAGTCTGCATTTGTGCAAAGGAGAGGACGGAGGAGTTTCTGAAAAATTGGAACACATATCTGACTCCATGCTGAGTCCATGATTTAGGGTTGAAAAAGGGGATTACATAAGTCAATGCATTTATTGGGGTGGCGAGGGATAGAGGGTAGAGAGAGGTGTAGGCTCGAACATTTCTGTCCCAAACCGCGAAATACCATCTAGTAATCTGTAAAGCTGTTGGGAGAGCTGGCCTGGATTTAAAGGGAGTAAAAAGCAAACCAGAGAAAGAGTGGCCTGGTATTGCTATTGATTGAATATAGGTCCATAACGGTTGGTGTATCAGGAGGGATTCGCTCAGGGAGGCTATAATTGCTGCTTTATGATATGCCAATATTTGTGGGAATTTGAGTCCTCCATCTTCCAATGAGGCCGATAGGACCTTAAACGGAGAGCGTGGTCGTTTACCGTTCCATATAAAAGAAGAAATGTCACGTTGGACCAAATTAAGTAAGGGTTTTGGAACGAGAACAGGTAACATGCGAAATACGTATAACAGTTTAGGTAGAATCGTCATCTTAACAGCTGCCGCTCTGCCCAGCCAGGATAATCTCACCGACCTCCACCGCAACAATAGCGATTTAGTGTCAGCAAACACCTTCTTGTGATTTGTAGAAACTATGTCTTCAAACTTTCCTGGAAGTGTTATACCTAGATATTTTATTCCCTGGTCATTCCACGCGAAAGAATATCGAGCTTTTATAGACTTTAGATCAGCAGGGGGAAGTCCCAACGCTAGTGCTTGCGTTTTCGGGAGGTTGAGGGAGTGGTACGAGACTAGGCCATATTCTGTTAGTGCTGCATGTAAAGAGGGCAGAGAATCTAGTGGATCAGTGATCGTTATAAGGATATCGTCTGCGAAAAGATTTAATTTAAACGTCCGGGGGCCTATTTGGACCCCGCGGATGAGGTCGTTTTGTCTTATGGCCTGGGCCAGTGGTTCTAAAATTAAAGCGTAGAGCAGCGGGAATAAGGGGCAGCCTTGGCGCGTGCCGTTAGTGATAATAAATGTTTTAGAGAGAAAGCCACTATTTAACACCCTAGCGGAGGGAGAGGCGTATAACGCCATAATGGACTTAATGAGATCTTCAGTGAACCCAAATTTATTTAGAACTTTAACCATGAATTTCCAGTGAACCCTATCAAACGCTTTTTCTGCGTCGAGCGAGAGCCATAAACATGGGATATCATGAATAGATTGGTATTCCATCAGGGCCAGTAGTTTCTTAGAGTTTTCTGTCCCTTGCCTGCCTTTGATAAACCTAACTTGATCTCGCCCGATTAAAGTAGGGAGTATGTCATTTAACCGGAGGGCTAATAATTTAGCGTAGATTTTTATGTCTGTGATTAATAAAGAGATGGGTCGAAAATTAGGGCAGGAGGTTGGGGGTTTACCCGGCTTAGGCAACGTGACGATTGTAGCCTGTAACATTTCTTTAGGGAACCTGCCTTCAGAGGATGCCTGTGTAAACACCCTATGTAAGTGTGGGGATAGAAGGTGCGTAAAAGCTTTATAATAGGCGGAGGGGAATCCATCTGGTCCTGGTGCTTTACCATGAGGTAAAGAGGAAATGATTTTCGTTATTTCCATAATTGTAAAGGGCGAGGACAGTTGTACCGTCTGTGAGTGTGACAAAGCAGGGAGGTTAAGGTGTGAGAGATAGGCATCGATGTCTGCGATGGTGGGGTGTGGCATGTTATCATTGTCTGACAAATCATAGAGAGATGAGTAGTAAGATGCAAACTCTTCTGCTATTTCGGAGGGTTTGTGTACCGCAGTTTGGCCGGGGGAAACAAGCTTATCAATTCTTTGTCTGGGTAAGAGTGTGTGGAGTCTTTGTGCTAGTAGTCTACTAGGTTTATTGCCGTAAGCATAAAAACGCGTCTTAAGGCGCTGCAGGTGAGAAAAATGAGACTGCCTGTCTAAAATGTGCAGTTCGTCATGAGCTTCACTTAGGAGGCGAGACGTGGCATCCGACGGGGAGATCTTATGAGATCGGTATAGGGAGTCGAGTTTTTGCAGGAGAAGAAGGCGAGCAGCCTCTTTGGATTTTTTAAAACGGGATGCCCATTTAATGCAGTGTCCCCTCAATACCGCCTTGTGAGCCTGCCATATGGTTGTGGCAGAAAGGTCTTCACAGTTATTTAATTCAAAATAAGATTCTAATTGGGAAGCTAGATCACATTTGCTATTTCATCAGGCAGTACCATGTCGTTGAGTCGCCAAGGCGACTGTCCGAATGCTTTATAGTCGTCTTTAAGGGTCAGGGTAACAGGGGCATGGTCTGAGCACGAAATCGTGCCTATCAAGCAACTTTCTACCCTTGGGAGCAATTGGCTCTGAGTCAATATGTAGTCAATCCGAGTATGTGTCTTGTGTACTTTGGAGAAAAATGTGTAATCCACTTCGTTAGGGTGAAATAAGCGCCATGTATCGTATAGACCGTAGTTGCCTATCAGGGATTGAAATTTGTCTACCTGTTTTTTGCGTTTCCCAACAAGAGGACGAGATCCAAACGCCGAAGTATTTTTCAGAGGGTCTAGACTAAAATTAAAATCCCCACAAATGAGCAGAGTGCCAGTCATTACCAAAGACAGTTTAGCGAGTACCGAAGCCACATAGTCTACCTGATTTTCATTGGGAGCGTAAAGATTAAGAATAGTGTAAACCCTGTGATTCAGTGAGCATACTAAAATCAGGTATCTGCCATTCGGATCTGAGAGTTTACGATGCAATTCAAATACAACTCTGTTCTTAATTAAAATGGATACTCCTTTGAGTTTAGTTGGGCCCGTGGAATGGAATTGAGTCGTGAAGTTCGGCCATTTTAGCAGGGGATGAGACAGTCTCCTAAAATGGGTTTCTTGAAGGCAAACGACGTCCGCCCCAGCAGAGTCTAGCTCCTTATAGAGCGTCCGTCGTTTGTATGGGATATTTAGGCCCTGGACATTATATGATGTGATTTTTACCATGGAAATAAGTTAAAGAGAGGCATAACATAGCTGTAATGGTTACAATACTGCATCCAATATTTACCCAATCCCACAGATGACCGTGACCACCAATAGAAAAAAGCATAAGAATGCCACAAAGTTCGAGTGAAGCATTGCCCCTCAGAGCCAGAGACGGGAGGGTCTTGAGATGGAGGCAAATGTCCAGTGGTGTGCGATATCAAGGCATGTGGTTCCTGAAAAAAGAGAAAAAATTGAAAAAAAAAGGAAAAAAAAATAGGGAGAAAAAAACACAAAAAAACATATATACAAAGAAAGAGATTGTGGATCTCATTCGTGGCAACAAACCCGCTGTTGAGCCACGACTCTCATCGTGAGAGGGAGGAAAAGAGGGGGAACGTGGGAGAGATTTTCTCTCAACTGGACGGAGCCGCCAGACCATACTGACATACAATGTCGCTGAAACTTCGTGTGTTGAGTTGGCGAGTGATCCATCCCAGGAGACGTATTCTAGACCACAACTTGGCCGTGGAGGCCTTCAGGCTGAGCCCTTCGGAATTCTCCAATCAGGACAAGACAAAGGAGGCGGCGTTCATCCCGGTTTCCCCTTGCGTATTTTCTTCCAATCTTTGGACAGCTTTTGAGGTGCAATGGAGGAACGCCGGATAGGAGAGGCTGGGGTCAGATCTTTTTCCGACAGGAATTTGAGGCCTTGCTCTAGCGTCGTAACCACTCGTTGTGAGCCTTCATGTGTAATCAGCAAGCTCTGTGGGAAGCCCCAGCGATACAATATTTTGTGTTGTCGGAGTGCGGTAGTCACCCCATGTAAGGAGTGCCGAAAGTCCAAAGTGCGTTTTGCTAGATCTGGGAATACCTGTAGATGGTCATATTCCGGAGACACGGCCTGAGATTTTCGCAGCGCCAGGAAGATAAGTTCCCTGGGTCTGAAATAATGTAGGCGCAAGATGACGTCGCGCGTGGAGTCTGCTGGTAAGGCTGGTGGCCTAGGAAGGCGATGTATGCGGTCCATTAGCAAAGACTCCGGGGTCAGGTCGGGCACTAAGTGAGAAAAAAAGTCAGTGACATAAGCAGCTAGCTGTTGGGGTTTAACGCTTTCAGGAATGCCGCGGATTTTCACGTTGTGTCTGCGAGACCGGTTTTCAAGATCAGTAAGTTTGGCCAAGCAGCTTTCCAGCGAGTCCTCAAGATCTTGCACCTTATCGGCTAAGTTATTCTGTGCATCTGCATATTCCCCCATTTTATCTTCTATATGGGAAGTGCGATCAGCCAGACTTTGGATATCGGCTCTGATTTCCCTTGCTACTTCTTTAAGTTGTGATTTCAAGTCAGCGGACATGGTGGTTATCATACCTTCCAGCGTTTGAGTCAGGGTCTTCATCTCAACTCCCAGTGCCTGGTTGTCTGCCGGTGGAGCTGCATGTGATTCCGGGCTCGAGTGGCCGGCGCCATCTTGGATTCCGGCCGCCGATTTTTTTCGGGCCGGTGCGTGGAGTAAAGAACTCAGATTTGGCCGCCGATGCTTTGACCTTACCCTGGGACATCTCACCCACCCTGGCAAGATGTTTTAAGCCAGATTTGAACGCTTTAAGTGTGCTTTATGGCGCTTAGTGTGAGGTCTGGATGTGGAGCTCCTCAGTTAAGCTGCCATCTCGATCGGCGGTTAGCCACGCCCCCCGCCATTTCTTTGGTTTTAATTTTATTTTTTATATTCACTACCTGACGACTTTCTCTGGCCGTTTCTTATAATTTTTTTTATACCCCCCCTAATTGGGAATGATTTTGTTGAATATGTTTCTTGCAGATGCTGTTAAACTTTTAATGTATTTTTTGCAGCTGATCTTAAATACTAATGTGGTTTTCGAAGATGCCCTTGCATTTTAGTGTGTTCTCTGCAGATGATCTTAAGTTTCTTTATATTTTATTTATTTATTTTTATTTTTTTTGTTGTTTTTCTTCTGTAGCTTACCAGATGACTTACTTTGGCCCTGCGAGGTCATTTTCATTTATGTTGGCTTTATATGTCGATGCAAATTTTCAAAAATAAAGAATTTTAAATAAAAAAATATTAACCCAAAAGTTCCCGAAAAACGTAAAAATAATCCTAACAAATAAATAAATGCAGACACTTCTTGCTGTAAGTGAAAACAATAAATGCAGATATATTTAATAAAAATGGGAATTTTGCACTGGAACAAGTGTAAAAAGTGACGGTCGATACGAAATTACAAAACCAGCAACGGAACTGAAATGGACTTGAAATGATACAAAAATACGTTGTCCAAAATTAACTGAAACAGAACCGAAATCGCGAATAGAACGAAAATGACTTGCAATTTTACAAATTTCATGTCCATACGAAATAACGAATTTTTTTCGTTTCGTATCGGGAAATATTTCAGATGGTGTGTATTTCGTTGCCAGTCCAGTTCGGAACATCGGACGAATCCGAAGCACCGAATCGGCCTGTTTCGTGAGAAAAATTAATCGGTACGAAACGAAACGCACATCCCTAATAAAAATGAAATAGAATGGTTTCTTTCAATAGATCTGGGTTTATAAGCAATATTTATATGTGAACTTGATCAGACAGTTAATAAATTTCTTTAACAAAATTTTATTGACTCCAAGATATAAAATGACATTAACCTGAGCGACAGAGAGAGAGCTACAATTGCACATTAGCAACATCGAAAGAAACAAAATAAGCATGGCATAATGCTACCAGGTGACCAATACCTATCCAGCAGTTGCTACAAAAATGAGTCATTGAGTTTTACCTGTAGAACAAAAGAACAAAAAAAAATGACAGTCAGACATCACACTCACTCATTCAAACTAGACGAGGAAAGAAGGTAAGAAACAGGGAAGAGAGAGGAAAGAAAAAAATATAAAGGGAAAAAGGATAGATAGGAGTTTTGGTTCGGTTGCGCTCCAGAAAGGAGACCAAAAGCACTATGGTTGTCCAAACAAATTCTACGCATTATATCCATCATATGCATACCACAAATCCTTATGGGCCTCAGTAGTATTATTAACCCTTGCAGTCAGGTCGTCCATGAGAAGAGAGTCCCTTATTTTGTGCAGTACTCTGTCCACAAAGGGGGTTCAGTGGAGCGCCCTTTTCGGCAACAGTCCATCTGGCCGCCGATAATAGCTTAGTCAGCAATTTATTATGTCTCTGTGATAAAACCGCCAGGGAGCTGGACAGGAGAAAAAGATCCGACGCAAGAGGAAGTTGCTATTGGAAGGCAGCAGAAAATATCACCTGAATCTGCGTCCAGAAAGTGACAATGACCGGACAGGTCCACCACATGTCGTAGTACGTGCCCTTATTACCACAAAGGCGACAGCAGGTGTCTGTGACAGTTAATAAATTTAAACATAATATTCTGTGTGTTTTTTTTAAATCGCTCTGTTCAAAATGTAATGTCATCAATTGCCTTTACTGTCTGTTCACTGCATCATCATTGGATGAGAAAGCTGGATCTGAAAGATGTCAGTTATTATTTTTTTTTTAACATATTCAAGTCAGTTATTTTTTTAAACACAATTCCATCATTTTTTTTTGCCACAAACCAAGAATCAGGAATAATTTACAGTTTCATAGTCAGTGGATTTTGAAACCCCTAAACTATCCTGAATTGTGAATCAAATGGAACAAACCAGTTTTGAAGCATAGGCTTAACATAGTTTCCAGTGCTAAAAGAAGAGGGGCAATATATTCCAAAGTTGGCGGTAACTTACCCAGAACTGTTGCAATTCCATAGACTATGGGCGCTATTCCATAGCTGGCACAAACGTTACTGTCTTAGCATCTCAATATGTATGCATTACTGTCAGGATAAGTGTGTTTAATGCATATCACCCATATTACATTCTTGGCACGATCCTGTTAGTAGTCTGTTACCGCATAATTCTTTGAGCTAGCTTCTGCGATTGTACTGAACGTTGCACATCCTATACTTAACATAGGGAGCACAAACGTACATTAGCGTTTCAATAAATTAGGTATTATAAAAAGTGATAGAGCTAATTACCGTTGGGATGTGCAAGGCTAAATTTTAGCATCTTCTAAAAACTGGCGCTACATGATTCTGTATTTACTGTTCATTCGTTATATGCAGACCTTCGCAGCAGCTCCCCCGATGTGGTGTGTATTCAAGAGACACACTTTAAAACAGCAGCGCAACCCAACCTGTACCTGCCTGCTTATCAGGCCCAGTTTCATGCAATGCCCCCTCTAAATCTCGGGGGGTTACCATTTTGATTCATAATAGAGTTATGTTCCAATCCCATAGACAGATTAGACCCTTATGTACGATTTATATTCTTAATTTGTTCTCTTAACCACTGTCCCTATGAGGGTCAAGAGCAATGTATTAGGAAGACCTTCAATGCACTTCTTTGGGCGAAGAGGGACCGCTTGCTTTTAAAATGGGACTTTACTATTTCTCTGGATGTATCTCCTGGCTTTTTCAAACCAGACCACTCCCATGTCCAACAGTATCTTAACATACTCTCTGCTTTCCAACTGTACAATGTATTGCGAGTGTTGCATCCAGGGGAGGCAGATTTTATTCTATTCTACAACACATAAAAGTACTCTGGATTAGATTACTTTTTTTGTGCAGGGTGAGGGTTTTCCTCAGATTTTGACATGTGACATTAACACCATTTTCATGGCCTGATCATGCTACTATTGTGTTATCCATTAATGACTCCCTGAATTCCTTTGGGAAAGCACCTTGGAGACTCAACAAGTCACTGATAGCTCTCCCGGAGGTGCTGGAGGACCAATGACACGAATTGACACATTTTGTTAAGGAAAATTCCCTACCAGAGATTTCCCTATCACGCTATGGCAGACACATAAAGCAGTGGCTAGGGTATCTGTATTAAATAGGATTCTTACCTCAAGAAACAGGGATTTAAGGCCCGGTTGGACCTTTTATTACGGCGTGATGCCTGCTCACTCTCTCATAAATTGAAGTCTACCCCGGCTTTGACGCAGGAATCGTATGACCTTAAGGCCCACCTCTTAAACCTGGACAAGCAGCAGTATGTATGGGCGACTAGACAGCTGAAGGTTAAATTTCACCATTGTAGCTATAGGGCGAGTCATATGTTGGCAAATAGGCTCAAACACCAGGCTTCCCAGTCTAGTATAAGTAGTATAATGGATAATGCAGGTACTCCATATCATCACCCACAAAAAATAGCTGACTGCTTTTCAGAATACTATTCTCAGCTTTATAACCTAGCAAAAGACCCAAACACACATCAACCAACTTTAAGTGACATTGTCCCTTATCTACAGTACTTGTGACTCCCTTCTTTAACTGGGTCCCAACAGGAAATGCTGGGACAAGACATTTCTCTGCAGGAGCTTAAACAGGCCATAGGTCCGTTGCCTCTAGAGATGTGCGTGACTTTTTTTTCGTTTTGTTATTTTTTTCTGTAATTCTTTTTCATTTCGGACCGTTTTTGTGTCGTTTCATTCTGTTTCGTTTCAGAATTTCAGATTGATTCGTAAATTTGATCAATTAGAAATTTTAGATCGATTCATTTTCTGTTTTTATGGATTATTTATTTTTTTCGCATCCCTTAGTTTTTCGCCTTTGTGAGTTATTTTGTATTTTGAATTGATTTGTATTTCGTTTTTATGAGTTATTTAGTTTTTTTATTGGTTATTTCAGAATGGGAAACAGATTGCTATCAATAAAATTAAGGCTTCCTTACTTATTTATTTTTTAGGACTTTTTAGGCATTTTTGGGGATTTTTTTGGCTGAAAATTTAGATTTCCTAACTTATTTTAAAGTAACGAGGCTTTTTTCCCCATAGGTTTCAATGTAAAAATATATTCATGTTTTTATTAACTACTTATTAAACCGTTTATTTTTTTCACTTGCAGCAGTAAGCGATTTTGTTTATTTATCTTTTAGGATTTTTTTTAGCCATTTTTCAGGATTTTTTTTGGTGAAGGTTTCCTAACTTTTTTTAAGGCTTTTTTTCCCCATAGGTTTCAATGCAGCAATGAATCCACACACTGCTGGGAAGCACCTCTCTGCAGTATAATTCATGAAGCATATGAATCCACCATAATAATCCCATAGGTTTCAATGTTAAAAAAATCCCAGTGCTTATTAAATATTTATTAAACTGTTATTTTTTTCACATGCAGGCTTTTTTCCACCTTAGGTTTAAATGTAAAAAAGATAACAAGGAAAAAAGGTGTCATCTGCGCTCGTTTCTATGTGTTCCATGTACAACAAAACTGAGGTTTTTGTTTGTTTCAATGGCCATTGCAACGTAAGCTCACTCGCCACTTCACGGGCACGATGCCATTTTTTCTGTATTTATGTATATCATGCTTGTAACACCAGTCCGTCGTTCTGCAGCTGTTCCTCTTTCCATGTTTTTGTTTTTAATCCCAAAATGGGAAGTGTTTGGTGCGTGTATAAATAAAACCCACCATCTCTGCCTCTCCTTGGCTGAAAAGCAGCAGGAGGGGCTTGGAGCTGCTCAGTAGAGCAGCCTTTTGGTACATGTTAGGTACTCACTCTGTAAAGAGGTGTCGTGAAGTGGCGAGTGAGCTTACGTTGCAATGGCCATTGAAACAAACAAAAACCTCAGTTTTGTTGTACATGGAACACATAGAAACGAGCGCAGATGACACCTTTTTTCCTTGTTATGTTTTATACATTAACTGGGTTGTTACTCCTGGCAGTTGCTGCCGCTCTGGTGAGTATGGGCGCAACGCCATTTTTTCTGTATTTATGTATATCATGCTTGTAACACCAGTCCGTCGTTCTGCAGCTGTTCCTCTTTCCATGTTTTTGTTTTTAATCCCAAACGGGAAGTGTTTGGTGCGTGTATAAATAAAACCCACCATCTCTGCCTCTCCTTGGCTGAAAAGCAGCAGGAGGTGCTTGGAGCTGCTCAGTAGAGCGGCCTTTTGGTACATGTTAGGTACTCACTCTGTAAAGAGGTGCCGTGAAGTGGCGAGTGAGCTTACATTGCAATGGCCATTGAAACAAACAAAAACCTCAGTTTTGTTGTACATGGAACACATAGAAAAGAGCGCAGATGACACTTTTTTCCTTGTTATGTTTTATACATTAACTGGGCTGTTACTCCTGGCAGTTGCTGCCACTCCGGTGAGTATGGGCGCGCCGCCATTTTTTCTGTATTTATGTATATCATGCTTGTAACACCATCCGTCGTTCTGCAGCTGTTCCTCTTTCCATGTTTTTGTTTTTAATCCCAAACGGAAGTGTTTGGTGCGTGTATAAATAAAACCCACCATCTCTGCCTCTCCTTGGCTGAAAAGCAGCAGGAGGGGCTTGGAGCTGCTCAGTAGAGTGCCTTTTGGTACATGTTAGGTACCACTGTAAAGAGGTGCGTGAAGTGGCGAGTGAGCTTACGTTGCATGGCCATTGAAACAAACAAAAACCCAGTTTGGTTGTACATGGAACCTAGAAAGAGCGCAGATGACACCTTTTTTCCTTGTTATGTTTTATACATTAACTGGGCTGTTACTCCTGGCAGTTGCTGCCACTCCGGTGAGTATGGCGCGACGCCATTTTTTCGGTATTTATGTATATCATGCTTGTAACACCAGTCCGTCGTTCTGCCGCTGTTCCTCTTTCCATGTTTTTGTTTTTAATCCCAAATGGGAAGTGTTTGGTGCGTGTATAAATAAAACCCACCATCTCTGCCTCTCCTTGGCTGAAAAGCAGCAGGAGGGACTTGGAGCTGCTCAGTAGAGTGGCCTTTTGGTACATGTTAGGTACTCACTCTGTAAAGAGGTGCCGTGAAGTGGCGAGTGAGCTTACGTTGCAATGGCCATTGAAGCAAACAAAAACCTCAGTTTTGTTGTACATGGAACACATAGAAACGAGCGCAGATGACACCTTTTTTCCTTGTTATGTTTTATACATTAACTGGGCTCTTACTCCTGGCAGTTGCTGCCTCTCCGGTGAGTATGGGCGCGACGCCATTTTTTCTGTATTAAATGTAAAAAAGAAATTGTGTTTTTATTCAATATTTATTAAACTGATTATTATTTTCACTTGCAGCAATAAACCATTTTGTTTATTTATATTTAGGATTTTTTAAATGATACTATCAGGGTTATTCAGAGAGCGTGAAAGCAGGAGAATGACTGGAGAATGGCTGGAGAATGAAAATTGCTAGGTCAAAATAGCCAAACCAGAAAAATTCTCCCTTTCATCTCACTTTTCAAATCGGCTATTTTGACCTAGAATTTTTCATTCTCCAGTCATTCTCCAGTCATTCTCCTGCTTTTCACGCTCTCTGAATAACCCGGTATTTTTCACTTTCAGGACCATGGCTAAGGCTCTGAGCTCTCTTTGGCCCTGAAGCATTGTATCAATGAAAACAATGTTTCAGCAGTTCAGGACCATAGAGAGTTCCTTAAGCCACACAGAGATCTTCATGGTTCTGACACAATGTATTCACTTCATTGCTGAACACAGACGGACTGTAAGAAAATAATACAGCTGTGTTCCTCAAAGAAAAAAACATACCTCTTAATTACATTTAAAATAAATTATGAGACCTTAAAATCAACCCAAAAAAATAAACAAAGGACTAATTCCTGACTTAATAAATTTTAGATTTTTTTTTATATTGAAACCTATGGTGGAATAAAGCCTCGTTTCTTTAAAATAGGTTAGGAAACATAAAGTTTAACCCAAAAATTCCCAAAAAATCCAAAAAATAAATATCAAAATGGCTTATTGTTACACGTGAATTTTTTTTGCGAATTAATAAATGTTTAATAAACACAGGGATTTTTTAACATTGAAACCTATGGGATTATTTTGGTACTGGCTGTTATTTTTATTGTAGTATACCGGCTGTATTTTTTTTGAGGCAATGTGAGCCATGAACTGGTCCATCTAGCAAGGAAGTAATGTATGTTCGTATTGTTTGACTTGTATTTATTAAGTTTTTTACTTCACAAGCTTGGCATTTTTGCATAATTTCAGGGTTGCCCCCTATTTGCTTTCAGGTATAGCGTTTGTTTGTTTTTCATTACTTTTCTCACACCTCCATCGGTATCCAGTTACATCAATAAAATTCTATCAGGGTTATTCAAAGAGAATCGAAAAATCGCCACACGTTCGGTGACTTTTCGTTCTCTTCATTTCGGTGCGATTCGGCGATCCCATTTCTGCAACCCTGCAGTGTATTCAGCAAGCACCACAGGGCCGTCGTTGTGCAGGGAAAAGCCGCGTCAAACCCGACGAACACTCACCGCAAAACCCGGCGAAGGCACACCGAAACCTGCAAAAACATCTGGATTAACCCCGCCGAACACGCCGGAGAAACCCGAGCAGCTGCCGATCACAGCGCAGAGCAGCCGTCGGAAAAAACAGACACAGGGTTATTCAAAGAGAGCCGATCTGGCCCCGAAATTTAACCGGACACTGAAATTCAGCATACAGCTACATTTCCTGACTATTTGGCTATTCAGAGAGCAGGCAGTTTGCCAAATGTTGGCGAACCGGCTGGGTGGAGTAGAGGTAACATCACTGCTCTATAACTGTGGAGAGAGACTGTGGAGACACAGGCTAGACTCCTGGCAAGAGCACCTCTCCAGTAAGTGTCCTTGGGCAAGACACCTAACGGTACATACTCGCCACCCAAGACATACTTGAAAACGAGAGAAATCTCAATGTATCCTTCTTGGTAAAATACTTTCTCAAAAAAAAAAGGAATTGCCTGCACGTAAGCTGCCTGTTCGAGGGCAGTGAACTCCCCCATAGAGAAGTAATGCTTTGTCTATTCAGAGAACACAAAACAGCAGTGAAAAGTTGCCAAAATGCCCTGCTGTTCAGTGGTCTCATTCGGCAGGTTTATTCAGGAGAATCCCATAGGCTTCAATGTTAAAAAAAATCCAGTTTTAATTCAATATCTAATAAAACGTTTATTATTATATTCTGCAGTAAAAAGTCTTTCTATTTTTAGATTTTTTTAGGATCTTTTAAGCATTTTTTGGGAATTTTTTTGGCAAACTTTTTTTCCATTTTTTTTTTACATCGATTTCTTTTTTTTTTGTAACAGACCTTTTTATTATCATTCATTGGATCTTATATGTAAATTCCAGACATTTTCGTTCATTTGTTTTTTTGCAAACAGCGTTTAAGTTTTCAAACTTTCCAGCGTACTGTACCTCGTTCGTCTGCGTGTCGGCTGCTCTGTGCTGTGATCGGCGTCTAGTCGGGTTTCTCCAGTGTGTTCGGCGTGGTTAATCCAGCGGTTTTTGCGGGTTTCGGTGAGTGTTCGGTGAGTTCGGCGGGTTTGCTGTGAGTGTTCGGTGTGTTTGCGGCGAGTTTTCCCTACACTACGGGGGGCCCTGCGGTGCTTGCTGAATAGTGAATACAACGCAAGGTCGGCGAACTAGGATTGCCGAATGGCCCCGAAGTGCGGGGAATGAAGAGTCACCGAACGTGCTGTGACTTTTCAAATCTTTTTGAATAACCCTGTATGCCACATTATACCATGAAATGTTTCTTATTAGCTTTAACCAATGCTTCTCTTTGCAGACATTTTCAGTTCGTCTATTGCCTTGTTCAACACTTTCATTGTTGGCCTTTGGCCTTACTTACCTGCTCCATTTTAGTATGTGCAGTACTATCACTGCGTGATATTATTAATCATGGCAACTTTGTCGTTTTTCTCGTTTCACCTCCAGGAATCGCCTAATCCCCGCATGAATGGCTAATGGGTTTGTTCCAGTTGTCTTCGTTTCTTCTGATGCTGTTTTGTTCTCCTGTTCCAGTTTATTTCATTCCGGTTTCTGGATTTCGATGTTTCTGTTTTTTTATTATTTCTTACACTAAGGAATAGAAAGCTTCTTGGACTATGTGGACTTCATACTGTTGGGTTGCTAGGGGATACAGCTGATACCATGTAATCTGTGGAGGGGTATTCGCTGGAATGTTTTATTGTTATATATATTTTTTCATGCTGCTGGAAGTGGTAAAATAAAGAGATTGGCAGAATAATAGTCGTCTCCATTTGCCTTTAATAAAATTACGACTTCCCACCATGAAAATAAGGAAATCTAGAATTATCGTGCAGCATGCAGTGCCAATGAATATGTAATGAATGCCGTAACGTTAATTATTATTTTGACTTTCAGAGGATCCTTCGCTAGATGTTATTTTCAAAACTGATTGAACTAGTACATCAAATTATATGCAAAACTACAGAAACAATTTACATTATATTAATAAAAAGATTCAATGTTGTTTATATATAAATGAAAGTTCAGTATATTTTCACTTCAGGGATTAACCACAGGCTTGCATGGTGTGGTATTTTAAATGTGACTTTTATCTTGACACAAGGCTCTGGGGGGCTGGTTGTAATATAGTATCTCAGCTGTCACTCAGTGACAGCAGTTGTCAGGACCCTTCTAGGACAAAATCTAACAGAGGAACTCATGTTACTTCACTGACTCACACATGCCTTTTCTCTCTAAGCGATTTATTGAAAAAGGTAAGACTTGCAAATTGCTAAAAATTACAAATATACGACTATCGTTTCATCTATAACTATTAGCATATATGTTTGTTGGGTAATAATCAGTGCTGTTGATAGTCCGATAAAGGGGTGTTTAATTACTATAACATTTCTGAAAATCTTATTTTTATTGTTATAAGCCTTGTACTCTCATTCAAGCCTCCTAAACTGTCATAGTAACTCTTAATATAGTAATCTATATATACTAAATAATACTTGTGAGTAAATGTATCAGTAAAATTCTATATTACAATCTACTTGACATGCTTAAATAAACCACTTGAAATTATGTCCTTGGTAGTAAGTTGAAGAACTGAGTATTTACCACTGGATATGAATGACAATGGGGAAGCATTGCAAGAAAGGCTTAACAGTTTAAACATTTCACTAAGAGAGTTATTCAGAGAAAGGTGTAAACCAGGAGAATTGGCAGGAGAAGAGAACAATCTAGACCAAATAGCCAATTTGAAAAGTGAGATAAATGGGAGAATTTTTCTGGTTTGGCTATTTTGACCTAGAATGAACACTTCTCCAGTCATTCTCCTGGTTTTCACCTCTCTCTGAATAAGCCTGGAAGTATTAGTAACGGAAATGATGATAATCTATGTGATATGGACATGATATATAAGGAATATTAAGCTGATTAATAAATTAAATGGCATTCCAACATGATATTTAGCAAATTAGTTTTAGTATTTCTATATTTCTTTTTCTTAAATTCACATTCCACTTACAATGTCAGTGAAGGAACATAAAATTAAATATTATATCCCTTCAATTATCTAAAAACCACACACATGGACTCAAGCCTAACTATAATGCACGCATAAAAGTGAAGTGTGTATTATAGGAAATAATTTGCCACCAAGCACCACAAGACCAAAGGTCGAGGTTCTGGAGGCATCATAAACCACAAGAACAGCGACTGGAGTTCTGCCGGCATTATAAGCAATGAGACCAAAGGTTGAGTGATTCATGGATAGCTTAAGATACCCAGAAGCGGCATTATTATGCTTACTCATCTTTAAAATTACATTTTTGTTTACATTTTTTTAAAAACTGCATAGTTTTTGTTATAAGGTTAGTAGTATAGCTAATGACATGCAATAAAATATCTGGGCCCTAACATTTCCAGGTCCAGTGACAAATGGGCTTAACTTTTCAGGTCTTCTTAGGATACTGTTGTATCTATCATTTTGTCAGTTACTTGATCCGAGTAAAGGACTCAATTTAGTTCAATTTCATGGCTGAAATCAGGACCTTGTTCTAAAGAGTTTCAGTAATTTTTGGTTCAGGAGATTCAAATGCAGGTTTACAGCTTGTTGAATCCCGTTAAAAATTTGGATCATGTATCGGAATTTGCAGCTATACTTTTCAGTGGAAATATCGGCTATATTGATTCAATTCGAATTTATCGGTTTGCCGATATCTGAAAATATTTCAGATGCTAAAGGTGTTGCTAAATGGCTTTTTAGGCAGGGAAATAGAGGGAAGAAGAATGAAATATTTTTCAAATATCAGATATTTCTAATAGTCTTCTTTAAATTATTATTATATTATTATTATCATCCTCATTTCTGTAGCGCCAACAGTTTCCGCAGGGATTAACAAAAACCAAAGGGAACAAGACACAAATAAACAAGCATAAGATGGAGACAAGAAGTGTAGAGGGCCCTCCTCATAGGAGGGATCGGGGTGGAGGCAAACAAGAGGGGCTAACGTTAGTTGGTGCTAACGTTAGTGCTCACCTGAGTGAGCGTTAACTTTAGCCCTGGTAGCCACCGCATATTACAATCCAAACGCTAACCTCTTCCTTTCAAACTCCTTCAACCTCCTAGCTTTAACTGAAACCTGGCTAACTCCCTCTGACACGGCCTCCGTTGCTGCTCTCTCACATGGCGGTCTACACTTGAGCCATACCCCCAGACCGGGTGAGAGAAATGGTGGCGGGGTCGGAATCCTGCTCTCTCCCACCTGCACCTACCAGCATCTCCCTCCACCTCCATCCCTCTCCTTCTCCTCCTTCGAGACACACTGCATCCGCCTGTTCTCTCCTCTGGCTCTCAGGGTGGCAGTCATCTACCGCCCACCGGGACCAACCTCCCAGTTCTTTGACCACTTTGCTACCTGGCTTTCTCACTTCCTGTCTTCTAATCTTCCATGCCTAATTCTCGGCGACTTCAACATTCCCATTGACGATCCTTCCGCCCCTGCTGCCTCCAAACTTCTTTCACTCACATCCTCCCTTGGACTCACACAATCCTCCCTCCTCCCTACCCACCGCGATGGTCACGCTATTGACCTTGTCTTCTCCAACCTCTGCTCCATCTCTGAGTTCAACTGTCGCCCTTTCCCCATCTCTGACCACCACCTTCTCTCTTTCAACCTATCTGGACTTCCTAAACACCCTGCTCCCCCACCCCGCACACACACTCGCAGAAATCTACATGCTGTGGACCCCCATCAATTCTCCAACCTACTTCACCACCTCCCTCATACCTCATCCTTCACCTGCCCTGATGCTGCCACTAATCACTACAACACTACTCTTATCTCTGCTCTAGACACTCTTGCTCCTCTTCGACTCTGTAAGGCCCCACGCCGCCAGCTTCAGCCCTGGCACACCCTCCAGACACGCTACCTGCAAAGATGCTCCCGCACTGCAGAGCGTGCCTGGAGGAAATCCCGCTCTGAAGCTGATTTTGTTCACTTCAAGTTTATTCTCCGGTCATACACCTCTGCCTCCACTTGGCCAAACAATCCTTCTTCTCATCTCTTATATCTACGCTGTCCTCCAACCCTAAACGGCTCTGGTCCACCTTCAACACCCTCCTCTACCCACCTGCACCTCCCCCCACAGCTGCCTTCAGCGCTCAAGACCTGGCAGACTACTTCCTCAGTAAAACTCTAAATATCAGACGCAACATCCCAACACAAGATAGTTATCTGCCACCTCCACTCCCACAGGTCCCCTCTGCCACCCTCTGCCGCTTCCTCCCAGCCACTGAGGAGGAAGTCAATTCCTTATTGTCCTCCTCACATCTCACCACATGCCCGCTCGACCCCATTCCCTCGCATCTAATTCCTCCCTCTCCTCCTCCCTCACCCTGCTCTCACACACATCTTCAACCTATCTCTCTCCACTGGCTCCTTTCCATCCGCCTTCAAACACGCGCTAGTTACCCCTTTACTAAAGAAACCATCCCTAGATCCCAACTCTCCATCCAACTACCGCCCTGTATCCCTGCTTCCCTTCACATCAAGCTCTTAGAAAAACTAGTCTTCAACCGCCTCTCCCTCTTCCTGTCCTCCAATTCCCTACTTGACCCCCTGCAATCTGGCTTCCGTCCCCTACACTCAACTGAAACTGCCCTCACCAAAGTCACCAACGACCTCCTAACTGCTAAAAAACACGGCCACTATTCTATTCTCATCCTGCTTGACCTCTCGGCTGCTTTTGACACTGTTGACCACCCCCTCCTTCTACAGACCCTCAACTCTCTGGGTCTCGGTGACACTGCACTCGCTTGGGTCGAATCCTATTTATCCAACAGGTCCTTCTGTGTGTCCTTTGCTGGTAACTCCTCCTCCTCATTGCCTCTATCTGTTGGTGTACCTCAAGGCTCTGTCCTTGGTCCTCTGCTCTTTTCCATCTACACCTCCTCCCTGGGCAAAATCATCAACAGCTTTGGCTTCAATTACCACCTCTACGCTGATGACACTCAGATCTACCTCTCTACCCCTGATCTCTCTCCCCCTGTCCTTTCAAAAGTCAGTGACTGTTTATCTGGCATCTCCTCCTGGATGGCCTCCCACCACCTAAAGATCAACATGTCGAAGACTGAACTCCTACTTATTCCTCCCTCCAATGCCTCCCCACCTCCTGACTTCTCTATCACGGTGGAGGGTATCACCATTTCCCCATCAAACCAAGTTCGCTGTCTTGGAGTTACACTTGACTCTGCTCTTTCCTTCATCCCCCACATCAAGTCTCTTTCCTCCTCCTGCCGATACCAACTGCGTAATATTTCCAGAATTCGGCCATTTCTTACCGCTGTCGCCACAAAACAACTCATACACGCCCTGGTAATCTCCCGACTCGACTATTGCAATAATCTCTTATCTGGCCTCCCTCTGTCCCGCCTCTCCCCCTACAATCCATCCTGAACGCCTCCGCCAGGCTAATTCACCTCACCCGCCGCTCTGTCTCTGCCGCTCCCCTCTGCGAGTCCCTTCACTGGCTCCCCATCCACTGCAGAATTAAGTTCAAAATCCTTATCCTTACCTACAAAACCCTCACTAACTCAGCTCCCCACTACCTGTCCTCACTAATCACCAAATACACCCCAGCCCGCTCCCTAAGGTCAAACAGTGACCTGCGCCTAGCTTCTCCCCGCATCACCTCTTCCCATGATAGACTGCAGGATTTCTCACGCGCAGCCCCCACTCTCTGGAACGCTCTCCCTCATACTGTCAGACTTTCCCCTAACTTCTCTTCCTTCAAACGCTCCCTTAAAACATTCCTATTTAGGGAAGCCTACCACCCAACTCACTGACGCAATCATCAATCACTCTAACCTTACAGTCCTCTCCTCCTGTTTCCAACCCCAACCCTCCCAGATTGTGAGTTCCTACGGGAATAGGGCCCTCATCTCCTCCTGTACTGTTTGTCAAATGTTGTTCAATGTATTGTAACCCTGTCTATACTGTGCTTATTGTACAGCGCTGCGGAATATGCTGGCGCTTTATAAATAAAGAATAATAATAATAATAATAATAACGGGTTAAGTAACCCGTTAGCATTTGGAATCTTGTGCTTTTCAGCGCGAGGTTACTGTTCTTTGTGCTCCCTATACTTAACATGGGGAGCGCAAAGTGTTAATCAGCGTTAGGAATAGACAGTCCTAACGCTGATTAACGTCCGGTTGTGGTTAGCAAAAAGTTAACCACAGCCAGGACTTGGTGCTAACGGATTCCGCTGGTGCAGAATCTGTTAGCACCAGCCAAAAACCCCTCTAAAAATCCAGACACTCACCTTCTATCACGCGGCAAGGACTGCGGCTCCGTCCGGCCTCCTCCGTCCGGCGGGAGCAGGGAGAGACTGGGGGAAAAAGTACCCCAGTCTCCCCCTGCAGATCCCTACGCCAACCTACCGGATCTCACGAGGCGAGATCCGGCAAGTCATGTGACTGGCTGAGGAGAAACTCGATGGAGTCCTATGGAGTGGATGCTCGCAGCGGTGCTTAGCGGTGCTTAGTGCTGCTGCGCGCATCCCGGGGCTTAGCGCCCGGTAACAATGCAGGCAGCTTTTTAAGTGCCTGCATTGTAATATCGCGGTAAAACAGGGGCGAAAAGGAAAAACTTGCAGGCACAGGTTTTTCTCCTTTGCGTCCCCGTTTTACCGCAAGTACTGTAATGTAGCCCGAGGAGTTTTATTGGTCCTCAGGATCACTAGTGCCAGTGGTTCAGGGATGGAGGACACATGGAAGTGGCCTCAATCATGATGTGTGAGTAGGTGAGCAGAGGGATGAGTTGCATCAGTAATCTGATACGCTAATCTGAAGAAATGGGTTTTGAGGAGTTTGATGCGACGAGGTAAGTAATTCTACAGTCCACGGGACCGGCGTTGCCCTTGAGAAGTCTTGGAGTTGAGAGTTGGCAGTGTGGGTGTAGAGAAAAGACAGGCAGAGGTCTCCTGTTGACTGGAGTGATCTAGACGGGACGAGCTTGCGGGGTAATGAAGACATGTAAGGAGGGGGTGGAGTTATTGAGATATTTGATTTTAAACTGTACACGAAGTGTACAGGAAGCCAATGGAGGGACTGGCAGAGGGGAGAGGCCCGCAAGGAGCGTCAGGTGAGCAAAATAAGCGTGGCAGCTGCATTCATTACAGATTGCAAAGGAGCAATGCAGGCATTGGGGAGGCCAATAAAGAGCAAGTTACAGTAATCAAGCTGTGTGTACTATAATGCATGAACCAGCACCTTCGTGTTACCATATGTCTGGAAGGGGCTGACGTGGGCAATGTTCCTCAGTTGATAAAATCAGGATTTGTTCACTGTCTGGACAGGGGAAAAAAATGTTAGGTCAGAACTGAAAGTGACACCACTGCAGCGAGCTTGAGGTATTTGGCTAATGAGTGGTCCATTTACTCGTAGAGAGATAGGTGGCAGGGGGTTCTTCTTGGAGGGAGAAATTACAAAAATTTCAATTTGTGCTTAATTTAATTTTATCATTCAATTTATCGAGAAAAATATTGTCTGCTTTTGGCCAATATTTATTTTTGTAATATCAGATTATTTGAGTGAAAGAAGTTGGCTGTAGTCAATATTCGAAAAGCAGGTTTTTTTTCCGGACCAACGCTATTTTTCCGAATATCGGCTACAGCCAAATTCTTTCAGCCGAGTCATCTGATATTAAAAAAAAACATATTGGCCGGATGAAGACAATCAGGGTTATTCAGAGAGCGATGAAAACCTGGAGAGTTGTCAGGAGGATGAACAATCTATTTTGCTGGTTTGGCTATTTTGACCTAGAATTTTCACTTCTCCAGTCATTCTCTTGGTTTTCACCTCTCTCTGACTAACCCTGAATGTTTTTCTAGAAATATTGACTGATAGAATTAAATCAAATATTGTAACTCAGCAAACCCATCAAATCAGGGCACACAGATAACCATGCAGTGTTTTCTGATATGAAAGCAAACTAGAGACCATGGCATTTCAAAAATGCTCCTTTTGGAATCACAATCAAACGAAAGCAAGGAACACAAATAATAAAAACATTGACATAGGAAATTTGAATGTTCACAAGCTAACAATATTATATTATGGTGAGTATCTCTTGTCCAAAATGGTTGTAACCAGAAATGTTTCAAATTTCTGATTTATTTCAGATTTTGGAATATTTGCATATAATAATGAAATATCTTAAGGTTGGGACTCTGGTTGGATCAATAAATTAATTTATGCTTTATATACAGCCTATACACATAGCTTGAAGGTAATTTTATACAGTATTTCTAAGAATTTTGTCCCCACATCACCTGAGGTCAGATGTTGAATTTTCTACTTGGTGGTATCAAAAAGATTTTGGATTTCAGATTTTTGAATCAGGGATACTTAACCTGTTTAAATGTAGCCATATAAGCAACAGTGAAAACAGCTATTCCACATCTTCAAAAAATACTATGGGCCCTATTACAATCTTCACGCAAACGTTAACGCGTGCGCAAAAACGCATTAACGCGAGGGGCAAAACCCTTTGCGCAGAACGTTGTATTACAATGTCAGCGCAACAAACGCGCGTATACGTCTACCGCGGGTGAACCTGCGCAAACGCTGCGCGAGCTTACTGTACTTCGCGTGCCCTATACTTAACATTGTGAGCGCAAATGCGTTTGTGCGCTGGTACGCGGATGGTATTACAATCTATGCACAGTTTGTAACGCACAGCCTTTGCGCGCATAATTTTAGCAACTCCTAAAAGCTGGTGTTAATGGCAAATTCTATCAATCTGGCTGAAACCAAATACACCAGCTCAAAAAGAAAGACACAGCAAAGTATAGTTACACATTCTACACATACCAAACCAATAAATTTGAGAAGTTGTGCGTGTTTTTTTTTTATTGATGCAGCATATATGCGCAGATTGACTTTGACAGGCGCAAAAACTTAACGTGAGACAATCTTGATTCTTAATTCTGATTGGCTGAATCGTGTGAAAAAACAGCCCGCAAACCGATTTCTGCATGCAACGTTGCTGCGGCGCGTCTATGCACATCTGTTTTACGTGCGTTATTTTTTGACGGATGAAAAAATGCACGAGGATAGTAATACCAGCACTGTTTTACGTGCGTTAATGTTTAACACCTCGCGAAAATATTCACGCGTTCTGCATGCGTTTTTACGTGAAGAATGTAATAGAGCCCTATGTTGTCTATGAAAATATCATGACTGAGTATGCATTCTCCAAATGAATCCCATGTGCAGAGCAATGAACCCATGTTCCTAAAACATATAACTGGACAAAGTTATGGCAACATGTGTTTACGTTGCAAGAAAAGGTTGTAGGTATGCATATATATTACAGGCATGTTTAATGGATGTTTTATTATAAAGGAATTATACAATTTATAAACTATTCACTATATAAGATATATAAGATATTATATCACATATCTCTGGTCAGATCTAAGATATGGGTATTGTCAAGATAAATGTTCAATAGAAACTCCAGTCCAAGTATTCATTCCTCTGGTTGTGTTGAAGATATGTTCTTACCACAGGCTTCCATGCTATAAATACACTGTGTGCACAGTGACAAATTGTATTTGCTATTTCAGTTTAAATAGGTCATAACATTCAGGTAACAAATTGAAGAGGAATAACTAACAGCCCACAGTCCACACATACACACACTTTGTACATAAAAATATTCATTGGGATATTTATCCATTCTAATTATAATTTTATGTTCCTGGTTATAGCAAATGTAGAATTGGAATTATATAGCTCCTCTATCTCGTAGGAGAAGGAACAGCAAAGGAGAACTCTGAAATTACAAAAATTAGGTCTGTCCATTTCCTATCTGACAGGCTTTGTACCAAACACCACAAACTGCCACTAATTCCGAACTGCAAACTAAGCTTGTTGGAAGGTTAGATTAGCATCCTGAGCCGTTATTTCCTGGCTCCAGCCATTAATTTAACAACAGAGTCAGAATAGAGGCCCTGGTTTGACCTTGGACTGAGGGCCAGCAAAAAAAATATAAGCCAATTAGGAAAGTAGGAAGAGGTGTGAAAAATGTTTTGTAAATAATTTAGTAGCTTCTATAGAAACACTAGTAACTATAAGTAGCCTTGCTAAATGTATGATTTGCACTTAATTCAATGGGTTATTGTATGTAGACCCTTATAATTTTTGGTTTACTCTAGAGCAGTAATTACTTAATGTTAACTTCTAGTTGTACACTATTGTTTGGCAATTACATTGAACAGAATTTTTGTTGTATTACTTATTTAATTTTGTACACAGGAGACGTATTTCTATTTTGACAGGACTTTTCCACTGACAATGTGCCAGATAACTTTTTCAACCATGAATAATTGCTAAAGTTAAGATGAATAAACACGTATTTCTAGGTATTTAGAGGAATTACCCAGTTGAAGTACTTTAGCAAATTGAGTATTGGCGGTCTCCCATGTAATGTGAACCTGTCAAGTCCAGTAAATGTCAGGGTTATTTGACAGGGAGTAAATCTCTCTCTCTCTCTTTATATATATGTTATGGTTAAAGTCCGAAATGCGTATAATCTTAAAATTACCCAGGTAAAACAGACATTACCCAAAATCGGCAGGTAAAGCTGTAAAAAAATGAAGAATCCAGACTTTACCCAGGTAATCTTAGGACTAATCAACCACCCTTGGGTAAAATTAAATTGCAGTTTAGATGAGCTGAAAATTTTGCACTTTACCTGAATTATCTGCGGACTATCCAACCCCTTTTGGTTACAAATTAATTTTGTTATCAGTCAGATAACAGTTTGAAGCTTTACCCGAGTAATCTGAGGACTATCCACAGCTTCACTTGGGTAATCTGCAGAGTATCCAACCCCCCTTGGGTAAAAGTGAATTTTGCTATTATCTATGGATATGATCAATGAAAATTGCAAAAGACAAAAAAAAGTATTAATAAATAAAATGTATTAACAGAGTAACAGGATATGTATCTTATAATAATGTTAAAGAGTAAAATGATCTTTATTATGTGTCATATGTATTATATATCATTTACAAAACATAATAACTATTAGGTTACTCTTTATATAATATCTTTATAAGCTAATTTTGATACAATTAACACAAAAGAGGTTATTCAGAGAGATCCTAAATGTCGCTGACATGTGAACGGACACTGAAATTCAGTGAACGGGGACATTTCGGGGCATTCGGGTATTCAGAGAGCAGGCAGTTCGCCAAATTTTTGAAGGCAGTGAAATCCCCCATAGAGAAGTAATGGTTCGTCCATTCAGAGAACACCGAACAGCAGTGAAAAGTTGTCGAAATGCCCTGCTGTTCGGTGGTTTCATTCGGCAGGTTTATTCAGGCGAACCCCATAGGCCTCAATGGTAAAATTATTCCTGGTTTAATTCAATATCTAATAAACTGTTTTTTTATTTTTTTCTGCTGTAAAAAGTCTCTTTATTTATAGATTTTTAAGGATGTTTTAAGCATTTTCAGGATTTTTTCAGCAAAATTTTTTTCCATTTTTTTTTAAATCGTATTTTCCTTTTTTCTGTAACAGACCTTTTTAGTATCATTCATAGCATCTTATATGTAAATTCCAGACATTTTTGTTCAGTAGTTTTTTGCAAACAGCGTTTAAATTTTGAAACTTTCATGCGTACTGTTTTTTTTTTTTGTGGACTAGGATGTGTGTGTGTGTGTGTGTGTGTGTGTGACAAGCTGTGTGAATGTAGACCAACGTACTGTTTTCTTGGGGGAGTTTTACCACGTTCGTCTGCTTGTCAGGTTTTTGCTGCCAATCGGGTGACTCAAACCTAATCGTAGTAAACGTATGACACACATAAACTCATCTAGATAGCGTATCTCATGATCCACTGATGCCCATCAGGTAGCCCAAAACGACCCTGTACCTCAGTGATAGGATTACCCAATTTACCATCACTTTGATCGTACAGAGCACATTAACAGCTCCGCTCGTCTGGAAATTGTTCTCCAGGCCGTAAGGCTCAATCAGGGGACAGAGTCACATGTGTCCCCTGATTGAGCCTTACGGCCTGGAGAACAATATTCCGGACGAGCGGAGCTGTTAATGTGCTCTGTATGATCGAAGTGATGGTACGATGGGTAATCCTATCACTGAGGTACAGGGTCGTTTTGGACTACCTGATGGGCATCTGTGGATAATGGGATACGCTATCTAGATGAGTTTGTGTGTCATACGTTTACTACGACTAGGTTTGAGTCACCCGATTGGCAGCTAATAGTCACGTGGAAATTCATTTACATGATTGGTTCTCCTTCCTTTCAGATCAACGAGGATGATTGGAGATGAATTAAATAATTAAACTTAGGTAATTATGAGATGAATATCAGCTGGGTACTTTGAAGCTCATTGGTTAAGATACTGCACAGTCCCCTATATGTTGGGTAAGATAAGACTATGAACTTAGTCACTATTCGGCTCCTGTTGAAGCCGGGTGCTTGCCGGCGAAACACGTTGTTGAGTGTGTGCGTGTCAGGGTCACCACGCTCTGGCCCCTGTCACTCACGCTAACCCTGCAACATGCACAATGCACGTTCCTGGACTTTCTGCATGCACAGATGTTCTGTCCCTGGAGCCCCACCTGAGTTCACCTTCCCCTGATTACTCCAGCATTTAAGGAAGCTATGCCCTCCCCATTCGACTTCCACATTGAAGTTGCAGACTGTGATAACCTGTTTGAGAAAGCTCCCTGACGTTCCCAAGGATTTCCTGATTGAACCACCAAATACTCCAAGGACCCTCTGTTGCTATCTGGACATTCATTTCATTACTTTATCAAACCGGAACCCCCCATCCTGCTTTCTTCTGACCCCATCTAAGATCCCCATGCACCAGACCCATTGCTTAAACTCTGACCATTCTATTGCCTGCCCCTTGCCTGAGACCGTGATTTCTAAGATCTGTGTTATATGTTTATATCCGTATTATTGTTTATTCAATGCTTGCCCCATGTGCTGTTAAGTTCCCTTTGTGTCTATTTTCACTCTCACCCTCTGATCTCTTATTCTCCTCTTGCTATCTCTTATTTCTCCTGTTTCTAACCGCTCCCATATTCAGTTCTCCTTAACCTCCCTTCCCATAACTCTCAGCCATCCCTCTATTGCTTCTACCTCCTTTTTCTTGCATCTCCTCCTTCTCTAAGTATTCCCTTTTGTGCCCAGTCTCCTCCAGTGTCTAGTTCTGATCTGCTGTTTAGTTCATGTCTTTTATGGTCTTGTGTTTATTCTAAATAAACCCTTTTTGTTACTTTGCAAACCTGCCTCTTTCACTGCATCCTGGGCTCACAACCCCACCTGCTATATAAATCCCAGTCTACACGTGACAGTGCGTTAATTGATTTTACTATCGGGGTAATTCAAAGAGATCCGAATTGTTTGAGAAAGGTAACCGAACGCTGAACGCTACTTTTCTTGGCCATTCGGCTATCCAGAGAGCAGGCAATTCGCCAAATCCTGGCGAATTGCCTACACATACGGGGCCTGTTCGGTGCCTGTTCGAGGGCAGTGAAATCCACATGAAAAAGCACTGCTTCGGCTATTCAGAGAACACAAACCAGCAGTGAAAGGTTCCCGAAATGCCCTGCCATTCGGTGGTTTAATTCGACAGGTTTATTCAGGAGAATCCCATAGGCTTCAATGTTAAAAATATTCCCGTTTTAAATAAATATCTAATAAACCGTTCATTATAAAATTCTGCAGTAAAGAGTCTCTTTATTTATAGATTTTGTTTAGGATATTTTAAGGATTTTTCTGTATTTATTTTTTTTTAAAGTCCGATTTTTTAAAAAAAAATATTTAAGTTTACTTATTTTTTTCTGTAACAGCCCTTCTTATTATCATTCCCTGGACCTCATATGTAAATTTCAGACATTTTCGCTCAGTAGTTTCTTTGCAAACAGCGTTTCACTTTTCAATCATTCATGCAAACTGTTTTGCTAATTTATTCACTGCCTCTGTCTGCGGTCTTGGCTTTTTCCGGCTGCGATCGGCTCCTGCTCGGGTTTTTCCTTGGTCTTTGGCAGGTTAATCCAGATGTTTTTGTGGGTTTTCGGTGGCATTCGCCGGGTTTTGCGGTTAGTTTTCGTCAGGTTTGCGGCAGCTTTTCCCTGCAATTCGGGGACCCTGTGGTGCTTGCTGAATACACCACAGGGTCACCGAAATGGGATCAACAAAACGAACCGAATTGAAGAGAACGAAAAGTCACCGAACGTGTGGTGACTTTTCGAATCTCTTTGAATTACCCTGTATGTGTTCGTCTTGTGTGTCCATGTAAGGAAAAGCATAGAAATCTGGAGATGGATAGGGTCATTTATTCATTTATGGACTATACTCTTTGTATGTATGGATACCTGTGCGGCTATATTTTGATTTTCAGGAAGAGTGGTTCACTCCTGAGATATTATTACAGAATCTGTTGAGTCTATAGTTCAGTCCAATGGCGAGATTTGACTCTGGTCTCATGTCAAGGATAACAATTATTTCTCTTTCTATTTCATGTGGTGTTTCTTGTAATTTTATCCTTACTATTCTTTAAGCTTCTGTCCATGAATGTCTCTTATCCCCTTTGCACTAATAAAGTATTAACTCTTTCTTCCGACATTCCTGGTCTAAGAGGTGAATACTGCTCCTTTCATTCACTTCAACGTTATTTATGTGTTTTGATATATATGTTATGAGTAAAGTATAAAATAGTAATCCTAGGATTACCTGAGTATTGCTAACATTTCTCAAAATGGCACGGTAAAGTTGCATGAGCAAGAAAATTTTGAACTTTACCCGGGTAACGTTAGGATTACCCAAATGTCTTTGGGTAAAGCTGAAAACATCAAACATGGTCGAATTTGCCTAGGTAAAGTCAGAATTATCTAAGCCCCCTTGGATAAAACAGCAAAATAAGCTAAATTAAAGCACTGAAAGGCAAGTTTGCTGCTTTCTAGGTGTATGTGTGTTTGGACCACGGTGCATGTGTGGACTAGGTTGCATGTGTGGACCAAGGTGTGTGTGTGTGGACTAAGGTGTATGTGTGTGGACCATGTTGTATGTGTGTGGAGTCTGTGGACCAAGGTCATGGGCGTCCACAGAAATTTTTACAGGGGGGGCAAATTTTAATGGCATCCATATTCTGCCCTTTTGACAATGACATGAAGGGGACAGTCGTAAAATAAAGCGTAGTAATACGGAGGCTGCGAAACATGATGCAAGTCTAATAGAAGAATAAAGGTGTAAGTGTCTGATCTGAGTGTTGCATTTTCTAGGCCATCTCTGTATACACAAACCATGACCCTCCCACACATACTGGCACACACACCAGGCCCCCCTCTAAACATATACATGCATACACGCACACACACCAGCCCCCTTCCTACACACATACATACAATATATATATATATATATATATATACACACCCCTCCCTACTTCTCTGTACACACAGAGCCAGCTCTGTATACACAGAGACAGAGCCGGCTATGTATACAGATATACAATCTGTATCCCCCTCTCTGCTTAGACTGTAAGCTCTTGGACATGGTCCCCTCTCCTCTTAGATTGTAAACTCTGGAGCAGGGTCCCCTCTTATTTTAGAGTGTAAGCTCTGGAGCAGGGTCCCCCTCCTCTTAGATTGTAAACTCATCCCAACCAGATTACTATTAGTCATGGTTTTCCTCTTCCCCAGGCAGACAAACTAGACCTCAGACCGGGGGCATCAAGCTTAATAAAGATTTGACAATCACCTTTTTTTGCTGGGTACAGCATTCCAATGGCCACAGCAGCAGCAGCCCCTGCATCTCAACCCAGGCAGCCTCTCCCAGCGTCTAAAGTGAGTTGGAGCACGTGGTGGATTGGAGGCGGAGTGAGGAGGTGACATTACAATATCCACACAGACCACCCCCACACTGACCGGACCTCCTGTGCAGCCTGCTATGAGTAACAAACACTCGAGCAGGCTGCACACACAGCTGTCTGGGCAGAGGAGACAGGCAGCGCTGGTTCCAGGGGGGGAATACCCCCTTGCCCCATCCTGCAGATGCCCATGACCGAGGTGTTTTGGACATGAGTGTGTGTATGTGGAGACCAACGTGTTTGTGTGTGAACCAAGGTCAAGGTGTGTGTGGACTAGGGTGTGTGTTTGGACCAAAGAGTGTGTGTCTGTAACAAGCTGTGTGAATGTAGACCAACGTTTGTGTGGACCAGGGTTTATGTGTGTGTGCAGTACATTTCTCTGCCTACAGGCACTTAAGAATAAATCTGGCCCTATAGCCAGGTAAAAGGGACTTTACCCAGGGCTAATAGTTAAAGTGCACTTTATTCGTTGCTCAGACCAGTTTTGCAAGGTAATACTATGATTATCCAGAGGCATTTGGTTAATCCTCTGTTTACCCAGGTAAATTATGAAGTGGCATTTCATGAACAATCTTGTGGTTTTCATTGAGGTGTTGGTTCGTTTGCTGCAGACTAATTTAAAGTATATTTTATTTCTGACATTAATATTTAGTTTATTTATAGTAGCATTGAGTTGCACATTTATTATACACAGAAATAAGTTACTGTCACTCCTTAGTAGGAATTTATTTGATAGTACTTCTCCTTACATAACACTTTTGTACTTTTTTGAGATATGGTTGTCTCAAGTTGCACTTTTGTTGTTTTTCTCACAATAAATATTTTACTCACTCAAGAGAATTGCATTGTCGTGTCAGGGTGAGCTTATACTTATAGTGGCCATTGCAAGTAAACTAAAAATCGAATTTTGTAGACTTTGTTCTTGAGCACCTGTGACAAAAATTCTTTTTTTTTTGTGCAAAAGTTGGGGATGACTGATAGCGTTGCATAGCCCCTTCTGAGACTGATGGGAGTTGAGCACACAATATTCTTTGTTTGTTGTATTAAATAGATATTTAGACCTAGCCTTCATAGTTCTGCCTAGCCCTAATTCTATGCCTTCACTTACTGTACACCTAAACTTTAAAAATCCTATACTAAAAATCACCCTAACCAACCCCTCCCCTAAATTTATCCTATCCGACCCTAATACTAAAATTACTACATTCCATATTCCTTCAGTTTTAATTGGTAGATGCCTGCCGTCCAGCAATGGTTTGGGGCAGACAGGAATGCAGCGTGCACCTAGCAGAGAAGATGCCTGCAGCCCACAGGGCAACCTCAGACTACAGTGCAGAATGCCTCACAATCAATACACCCTACATACACTAGGTGCTCTACAAAATACCACCAAAAGCAACCTCAACTCCTATAGTGTGCATGTTCCACATCAATAGCATAGTTAGTTTAAAAACGTCTGTAGAGGAGGGTATGTCTGCATCTTTTATGTATATTGGCTGCAGCAGCACCATTCCATGTATATTGGCAGTCACAAAGGGGTTAATGCCCGGAAGGCCTCTATTTTTATAATTTATCTTTACTAAATGTCTTTTTTGGCTACAGCCTCCTGACCCATTATCCCACATAGTGAACGCAATAGTAAATGGTCACAAGTAATACTCATAGGGGCCTATCACCTCCTTCAAGCTAATGATAGCGCTCACGTTACCGGTAGCTTAAGAGGTGATAGCGCTCCGCACAGATCACCTCAGTTTCACTAACATGTTAAAAAACTCATTAGCAAATCGGTATTAACGGTTTATACTGCGTGCTTACTGTACTTTGCGCACCCTATAATTAACATAGCGAGTGCAAAGTGCAAGCTGAGATTAACTAGCGTTAGGATCACAAAGTCCTAAAGTAGTTACTAAGAGCTGTCGTTAACTGAAAAGTTAACCCTGCTAACTGATTACGCTGATGAAGCAGCAGCTGAAAAGCCCCCAAAAATCAAATACTCACCTCTTATCCCACGGCGAGAACGGCGGCCTGATCCGCCACTTCTGGCCGCCGAGAGCAGAGGGAGACTGGGGGATAAAAGTCCCCAGTCTCCCTCTGCAATCACTCCGTCGACCAGCAGGATCTCGCGAGAGGTGAGATCCTGCTGGTCAACAGACCCGGCAGGATAAGTCTCCATGGACTCCATGGAGGGGATGCTTGGGACAGTGCGTTATCGCCGCCTTGAGCACCTGCGAGACTAGCGGCCGTTATGGGCCAGGCTGCTGGACTCAGCGACTGCCCCGTAATCTAAAGGTAAAACCAGGACGCAAGGGGAAAATTTGCGATCGCTAATTATTCCGCTTAGCATCCCGGTTTTAGCGAGGGGCAGCTGATAGTGCCCATACACTTCATTTTTTTTAGTCATTATGGTTTAAGGTGCCGTAAGTGTAGATTAAATTGTGTTAGGCGCCCCTTATGTGCATATTGCACAATCTTAATATAAAAATATTTTTTCCTGCTAAAAATATAATTAAAGTGTTTCCAGAATCTACATACTTGGCCATATTCTAAAATGTAAGGGACCACTATCACAATGTCATCCTTATTTATTTTAACTTTCACTTTGCAAAAATTATACCCCGAGACAACAATTGAAAAAAAAATCTAATGATGCCTGTTTTGGGCTTCTAGGAAATATGAAAGTAGCGATACTAGAGCCAGATGCTCCAATATGCTATTCCGCACTGGTGAGGTTAGCGGTTTTAGTGAAGTCACCATGTACTTACACTATCATATCACTGGTTATCTTGTGTTCCCCTGCTGATACGGGGAGTATACAGCAGGGGGCTCACCATTGGCCCTCTGGATGTTTTAAAATTAAATTTTCCTCGTCTTGAGGCTAATGAATATTATGGAAGGTTTAGTTCCAAAACACCTGGAGGGTCAAGGATGCGCACCTGGTCTACAGGCTGCTTCACCATGTTTACTGTGGGATTTGTACACTTAGTACATGTAGTGGCAGATCTACCTCAGTGTTTCCCAAACTTGCTTCAGGACTCTCTAACAGGACAGATTTTACAGATCACATTGAGGAAATGCAGACTGAATACTGCAATCACTGGGCAGCAAATATCACCTTTGATGTGTTTCCGATATTTTGCACATTTTGGCCTGACGGCAGGTCCTCCTGAGTACGGGTTTAGGAAACACTGATCTGCATGATATGCCACTTGCATTCCAGAGAGAATGCAAACTTTTCCCAGGCTTTCTCAACACTTAAGAAATTAAATATACCAAAATGATAACAATATTTGCAAGATCAGCTGGTTATCCTGTTAAAAATCTCTCTTTTGGGCACATTTGTATTAAAATTACAGAGACACAGGGTTCAAGTGACCCACCATTTCCCAATAGAACAAAATACAGTGCTGATGCGCTTGCATTTTCGAATGCGTAGTGTGTATGTATTCTCCTTCCTATTTGCTCTCAGTATGGGAAATGAGAAGGTACGTGATGGCAAGCCGTTGGTCGCTTCTAAGTGAGAGGTGGCCAATGGCACTCCGTGTAATGTAAAATATGGTGTGCAGTATTACAAAGCTGGTGCTAACTTAACCAGAGCTGTTGTAAATTTACCAGAGCCATTTTGGTCTATGGAGTTGTTAAGTTTACAACAGCTCTGGTTAAGTTAGCACCAGCTTTGAAATACTGCCCTATATATTTGACTTTTTACATAGTCATATGTGGTATCATTAGAAAGCAATCTAAAAAATTATGCAGGGTACTTAACTGAAGTTGGATCCGGTCCTATAGGAGGTATTCCCAGTCTCCTTAGGTCAAGAATAGAAGAAATACAATAGTTGTGGAGATTTTGTGATCCTGTGACTGGGCGGTATGAAGTCTCAGTCTTTTTCTTTTTAGAAGGTTTCACTCACGATCTGGACTGAGTGCCGCCGTGTCTCGATGTAGGAAGTTTCACCGGTGTCTATCTGGAGCATACACCATATGGAGGAGTCAAGAAGGTATTTCAATCAAAAGTAAAATTTATTTAGTGATGATAAAATCGCCCAACGCATTTCGTCACACAGACTTTTTCAAAGGCTACAACAATAAAATCAAAAACCATATATAAAAAACCCTCCCTTCCCCTTCCGTTTATATAGTCCCTCCTTTCGTTTCATTGGTTCTTCCAACTCTCCGGCATTCTCCATATATGGTCTGTTCATCCTCTTTGATGCCGTGCTGTTACATTCCTTCCGATCGTATTCTTACGCGCACCGCGCATTTCCGGCCGTATTTCTTCTACGAATCGTGCACCTCCGCTGTATATCGCTTCCTTCCAATCTTTCTTTCTGGTCCTATTCTACCCGCCGATCGTGTTCTTTATCGATGATATCTTACATAACATGTTTTCAGTCGGTGTCTTTACTTCATTATGTTGTAATATAAGATTGTCCTGTTCAGTTTCTATATCGTCCTGTTCCGAATCGGTCAACCTCTTTCTCTTTCGTTTTCGTATTCCTGGTGCATTTTTACTTTAGTTTTCGGCCCTCATTTATTTTCGTTTTTTCACACTTGGCATCTAGAAGGATCTTAAGATATAACTACATATCAGATATGGATCTTAAATTTGTAAGAAGCATTTTATGTCAAATTCTTCGTTCAAACCTTTAGCGCTCATTGTTTTTAGTTTATATACCCAAAACATTTATTTTTGCAACAGATTTTTCCCCCTTTCCCCCCCCCCCACACCATGGTTCTGCTATTTGATCAATACCCATCCAAAAAAATTCTGATGTTCGATATCTGTGACAGCTATTGCAGTGTAGTGGTACTGCGTGTTTTTTACAATCCCTTCTAATATTTCCTAGATGTTCCAATATCCTTTCCTTCAGTTTTCTCGTTGTTTGTCCAATGTATTGAACCCCACACGGGCATTGCAATACTTAAACCACATACATAGAATTACAATTAATATGTTTGTTAACATGGAATGATTCTCCTGTAACCGTACTTTTAAATGTTTCCATTTTCCGTTTTTTTAAACATTTACATGCTTTGCATTTAGAGCACTTGAAAAAGCCCTTTTCTTTCTTCTCTCTGCTTTTTTGTTCAAAGGTTGCACTTGGGGCTAAGATACTCTTCAAATTTCTTGGGGCTCTTCTGAGTGGGGGCGAACCTGGTGCTATGGAGAAGGTTCATTGATGACATCATTATTATTTGGAAGGGTGAGGAGGAAGAGTTGTTTTGTGGCAGAGCTAAATCAAAATGATTTTGGTTTGAAATTCACATCAACTTAATGTGTCGGAAATTAATTTCCTGGATATTACTTTTTTTATTGAAGATGGATTAATAGAATCTAAATGTTTTTTTAAGCCGATGGATGGTAATGGATACATCCATTCTTCAAGTTGCCACCATAAATCATGGTTGAAAGGGATGATTCCGAAGAGTCAAGCCCTCCGTTTACGTAGGAATTGTTCACGAATAGACGATTACAACTCACAAATAGAGATGGTGGGAAAGAAGTTAAGGGAAAAAAACTATGAAATAAAGAATTTAGAAAAAGCTTTTTCTGATGTAGCAGCTTTAGATCACAAAGATCTCCTACGTTCAAAAAAGAAAAGAGAAAAAGAGGATTTTCAGTACTCTTCGTTCACGAAGTATAACATTCAACATAAAGAGATTAGAAAAATCTTGGAAAAAAATTGGTTCATCTTAAAACAGTACCCATTCTTGGGACCTGTTCTTCCAGAGAAACCGGGTATAACATTCATTGCAACCTTTGAACAAAAAAGCAGAGAGAAGAAAGAAAAGGGCCTTTTCAAGTGCTCTAACTGCAAAGCATGTAAATGTTTAAAAAAACGGAAAATGGAAACATTTAAAAGTCGTTTACAGAAGAATCATTCCAAGTAAACAAACATATTAATTGTAATTCTATGTATGTGGTTTAAGTATTGCAATGCCCGTGTGGGGTTCAATACATTGGACAAACAACGAGAAAACTGAAGGAAAGGATATTGGAACATCTATGAAATATTAGAAGGGATTGTAAAAAACACGCAGTACCACTACACTGCAATAGCTGTCACAGATATCGAACATCAGAATGTTTTTGGATGGGTATTGATCAAATAGAAGAACCATGGTGTGGGGGGAACAGGGGGAAAAATCTGTTGCAAAAAGAAATGTTTTCGGTAAATAAATTGAAAACAATGAGCCCAAATGGTTTGAACGAAGAATTTGATATAAAATAGGCTTGTGCACCGATTTTTTTTTCGGTTCGATTTTTCGGATGTTTAAACTTGTCGATTCGGCTCGTTTCGACCGAGTTCTGTTTCGATTCGGTTCGGCTCGACTCGTTTTTCGTGTACATTTTTTTTTCGGAATATCGACCATTTTTCATATTTTCGTGTCACTATTTTCGTTTTTTGTATCGACTTTTCGTGATTTTGGAAATTTTCGTTTTTTCGGAACGTCTGTTCTCCTCGTTTCAAAGCAATAAATTTCGATTTGACACATTTCAAGTCCATTCGAAAATTCCGAAAATATTTAGTTTCGGCTCGGAAACTTTTCGGATCTGTCGTTTTCGGATCTAAAAATTTTCGGAAAATCGGCCGCATCCGAAAACACGAATCGGGAAATTTCGTGAACATTCCGAAATTCCGAAACCCGAAACGCACATCCCTAATATAAAATGCTTCTTATAAATTTAAGATCTATAGCTGATATTTAGTTATGTCTTAAGATCCTTCTAGATGCCA
This sequence comes from Leptobrachium leishanense, assembly GCA_009667805.1. Classification (NCBI taxonomy): domain Eukaryota; kingdom Metazoa; phylum Chordata; class Amphibia; order Anura; family Megophryidae; genus Leptobrachium; species Leptobrachium leishanense. The sequence continues at coordinate 278,756,712 of CM019065.1, forward strand.
AGTGTGAAAAAACGAAAATAAATGAGGGCCGAAAACAAAAGTAAAAATGCAACAGGAATACGAAAACGAAACAGAAAGAGGGTGACCGATTCGGAACAGGACGTTATAGAAACTTAACAGGACAATCTTATATTACAGCATAGTGAAGCAAAGACACCGACTGAAAACATGTTATGTAAGATATCATCGATAAAGAACACGATCGGCGGGTAGAATAGGACCAGAAGGAAAGATTGGAAGGAAGCGATATACAGCAGAGGTGCACGATTCGTAGAAGAAATACGACCGGAAATGCGCGGTGCGCTTAAGAATATTTTCGGAAGGAATGTAACAGCGCGGCATCAAAGCGGACGAACAGACCATATATGGAGAACGCCGGCGAGTTGGAAGAGCCAATGAAACGAAAGGAGGGACTATATAAAAACAGAAGGGGAAGGGAAGGTTTTTTCATATATTGTTTTTGATTTTATTGTTGTATTACAGCCCTTGAAAAAGTCTATATGACGAAATGCGTTGGCCGATTTTATCATCACTAAATAAATTTTACTTTTGATTTAAATACCTTCCTGACTCCTCCATATGGTGTATGCTCCAGATAGACACTGGAGAAACTTCCTACATCGAGACACGGCGGCACTCCGTCCAGATCGTGAGTGAAACCTTCTAAAAAGAAAAAGACTGGGCTTCAGCCCGCCCAGTCACAGGATCACAAAAGCTCCACAACTATTGTGTTTCTTCTATCATAAGAAAAGTCAGAGAATGCCCCTTCCACTTCTAAATCCACTCTGAAAGCCGATCAATCTGGGAAGAAGGAGAGTGGTGTGGGAGTGATTTGGGAGCAACAGGGAGGGCATGTGGGACATATTCACTGCTACATGAGGGAAAATCCAGGGCATGCCCTATACAATCTCCAAAATGAAGGGGTTAATTAATAACAAAATGTTTTTGTCAACTTTCTTGAACAATATTTCCTTTCGTAATGATATGGAAAAAAAATAAGGACTTTACAACATTTATGAACTACTAAACTGCCATTTTAGTATTTGCTGCAATTCAGAATGCGCCAGCTGAAAATTCTTCTATATCGAAGAAAAACTGTCATGATTCATACAACTTTAGCTCATTTGACACTAATAAGATATTGTATTCTACTAATTGGAATAGAGATTCTGGGCCCTATTCCCTGGTAGGCACAAAAATGGGGACACTAACGCCTGCAGATTTCTGCGTAGGGTCTCCATTTTAGCACCATATTCCGGGGCAAGCACTAATTCGGCAGCCTGTCCTGGAAAGCAGTGCTATCCTCGGGATACTCGCAGTTTGGCATCCGCACCACCGCAAGTATCACCACATGGAATCCATAGGACTCCATGGAGGCTTGTGCTGCCAGACCATGAGCCCTGAGCGATTACACAAGATCGTGCAGTGCCACAGAGCAGTGGTGTATTTAGGTTTTGTGCTGCCCTAGGCCTGACTAAATTCGTGCACCCCCTAATTTAAATTTCCTGTCAAGGTCACACCTCTTCCTGGTTAATCTCCACCCTTCCTCTTTAAGCTCCACCTTTTCCTCTTAGAGCTCCGCCTTTTCCTCTCTTTATATTAAAAGTGGATACCAAGTGCCTACTTGTATATTTTGTATACCATTTCAAATGTATCTATTGAGATAAATAAAACTATGAAATGTTTAAATTCAAGCATTTTTACAAAGAACAGCCACGCATGTCAAGTATACTGGATCACAGCCGCTCTTATTGGTTGAACAATAAAATCCACAGAAACGTGCACTTCATATGAGCGTATCACAGAACTGCACAGCAATAAAACTCACAGTAATGTGCAGTGTGTATGAGCGTATCCCAGAGCTCCAGGGCAATAAAACTCACAGTACTATGCAGTGTGTATCACAGAATCCACAGCAATAAAAGTCCCAGCAATGCAATGTGCGGTGTGTGTCAGCGTATCAGAATCCACAGCAATAAAAATTCCAGCAATGCAATGTGCGGTGTGTATGAGTGCATCAGAATCCACTGCAATAAAACTCCCAGCAAACCGAGTGTATATGAGCACACAGCAATTATTTATTCTACATTTACTGGCCTCCGTCCGCGGTAGGGCTGTGTGCAGAGTCAGCAGGGACTGTGTACATACTCAGCAGGAGGTCCCTCCAGGCCACGTTAGGATCGAGCCTGTGCCTGTGCGTGGAGCCATCTTGTCAGCAGTGGGGTGCCACTGCCAGAGGGTGCACCGTGGCTTTGATTCCCTTCCCGGTGGGTGTTCAGTCCAGAATAGAGTGACAGTCCATGTTAACGAAAGGGCGGGCAGCTACGTGCGTGCGTGTCACGTGGTTCAGCCAGTCAGGTGGTACTGAGACTCAGTACCACCTGACTGGCCGGACCGAGTGTGACCTGCACGCACGCAGCCTCACCAGGAGCCAGGCAGCTCAATGACAATTTTCTATCACTGCAGTGCTGGTTAAGGAAAGGTCCACTTTAAACAGCAGTAAGCAGACAGGGCTTCATATACTGCTGATACCCCCCTTTACCTGCAGTTTACAGTCATCTTCTCTCTCTGCACACAAATCACATCTCCCTCCCTTCTCCTAGAGCTGCTGCGGGGCAGGGGAGGAGCTATGGAGGGAGGAAAGGGGTATTTTTATTCTATTCGATTTTATTCCATATGCAAACGCCCTGCTCCGCTGCTCGTTGTTTGAGAACACAGCTCAAAGCTGACACACAGTGACAGTGACACCTCCTAGTACCCCCTAATGACACCCCAATAATCACTGGTACCTGGGGCAGCCCGCCCTCCGCCACTCCTAAGTACACCACTGCTCTGGTGATATGCTCACACACAAGTTTGGCAAACTGCCAGCAAGTACGGTGCTGTTTGAAGGCATTGCAAATCCCCATAGAGAAGTAATGGTTAATCTATTCAGAGAACACCAATCAGCAGAGAAATGGCAGTGAAATGCCCTGATGTTCGGTGGTTTCAATCAGCAGGTTTATTCAGGCGAACCCCATAGGTTTCAATGTTAAAAATATTCCCGTTTTTATGCAATATCTAATAAACCATTTATTATTTTAATCTGCAGTAAAAAGTCTTTATTTATTTATCAATTTTTTATTTTTTTAGTACCTTTTAGTAATTTTTCAGAATTTTTTTTAGGATCTTATGTAAATTCCAGACATTTTCGTTCAGTAGTTCTTTTGAAAACAACAGGCCGTTGGATTGCGGTGGCAGCATACAGCGGCCGACTCCATGCACTTTGGGGACCCTGTGGTGAATTCACTTCAGGGTGGGGAAATTGTATTCCCCGAAATGCAGGGAACTACAGAACACTAAAATGTTAGCGTCATTTCGGTGCTCTGTGAGTAACCCATTTAGTGGTGAGGTTTTTTGTTGCCCCCTGGAAAGTGAAAGCCTAGGCCTTGCCTACCCAGGACATACTTGAAAATTAGTGACATCTCAATGTATCCTTCCTGGTAAAATAATTTTTTTTTTGGGGGTGGAGCCACCCGGCGGGCCGCCGCCCCCTGGAAAGTGCCGCCCTAGGCCTAGGCCTTGTTGGCCTAGGCCAAAATACACCAGTGCCACAGAGTGATGACATTTTGTCCCTAGTCTCACTCTGCTCCCATTGGCCAAAAGCAGTGGATCAGCCCGCTATTCTCACCGCAGCATGAGAGGTACGTATTTCATTAATTGGGGGGGTTAAGCTGGTGCTAACTGATTCTGCAAAAGTAGAATACGTTAGCACCAGCTTCTGGTTGCTGGAAAAAAAAAATTGGTTAACTCATAGGTGCAGTGATTAGCATTAGAACTTTTTAATACCTTACTTATCCTAACGTTAATTACTCATGTTACTGTCAAGCGTAGGGTGCGCAAAGTACAGTACGGTCACACAAGCTAGCGCGCAATCACTGATGCACTGATTTTTTTACCTATTTAGCGTTAGGAAAGTAATATGGGTGGCACGTGTTATAGTCACTTATCCTGACATTAATGCTTACTCACCCCATCGCTACCGTTAGCGTTCACTAGGGAATAGTGTCCCTATCTTTACACTGAACCAGCTAAATGGTTAACAAATAAATTCACTACATACACAAATCTTTTTGTACACTACATACACAAATCACTGTTGTCACTGCAGCTGCCTGAGGGACAACTCCCTCAGGGAGTTTGAGAGGTGGCGCTCCAGAATGCAACATCTACGGTGTCCCCCTTAACCTATGGCACTCTTAGAAGCTGATATGTTTTTTTCATCATCGTTTACCCTCACTCCTTAAAGGCTGTCCAGTGGCCACCTCCTGACAGGCTTCAGGTGCAGAGATTGTCACCATTTGAAGTGCTGTCCAAATAGTGAAGTACAGCTGGGGGTGTGGAGGTTCCAGTAACCATGACCACTTAAAGTAATCTTAAGTGGTTATAGTGGCTAGAGTATCCCTTTAAATCTTCTATTCTCTCCTTTTTATATCACAAAGAATATACAATATGTGCATACAGTACTATGTGGTTTTTACCTATCTTTAAAATGTAATTAATTGGGTTATTCACTATTTAACACTGTTTGCCATTTTTGCAAACAAGGGAGAAAATTTACATCATGGCAAAAGTCAGAGATTCCAAAAAGAGTAATGTAACAGCAATTGGGGTTTACTGGCTTTCGGCTTGTGGACCAGACCTGAGCCTGTCACAGCATTCGTCCCTTCTCTCCAGTCATACTGATCTGCAGCAGCTTTCCTTCTCTCACATCCCTCAGCTGGAACTTGAGGGAGTGCTGTATGATTCTATGTATCACTCCCCAAACAATAGACACAGTTTAGTGCAGGAAAGTAGAATATATTTTATTGGAAATGGGGACCAGTTATATGGGAAACAAGGAGGGGGAGGTAACATGACACAATCAACAGAATACCTTGTCTACATGAGGGGGATTTGAATTCCTACAGGAGACACAGAAACCTGAGCAGTACACACTAGATGAGTTTAGCAAAGAGACAACATAAAATCAATCTAGGGTCAAACAGATAGCAAGAACAATAAGTCTACATTGTATCGCTAACACAAACTCCTAAAATACAAACCGTTTCAAGATAGGTTGCCATTTATGTCCATTGTCCTTGAGAATTGACTTTGCCACATTGGTCCATGATCCCTTGGCAGGAGGCCATCATCCACACTTCTCCAAAAGGCATAAAGGCCATGTATAATGTGGGCAACTGTGCCAAGGAAGAGAAGAGCACAAAGGTACAGGCAGCTTCGTTTACAAGTAATTCAAACAAAAGCGGGAGAAACTTTATCAATGACTCTTCTCTTACTGCTCTTTCCTATCTGTAGCGCTGAAGTCTATCTTCATGCCAATAACTATTTTTGACGTCGCTTCCAACAATGGCAACAATGGAAAATAGTGCACAGCCCTTTTAGTTTTAGCATGCACTCTCGTATTCCATTGCTTCAGAGAGATATCAATAGCCAGATCATTTTGCAGATTAAAATCCTGCTCTATGCTTAACTGGAGGTATGGCATGCATGACGTAATGGTATAATTACATCAGAAAGTCGAGGGGAAAATATTTTGGAAATTCGTAGATCAACAGACATGCACAGCTGCAGTGCTCACTGCCTTTGCAGTTGATTATAACATTGCAAGTTTCTGGGTAGTAGAAGGATCACAGGAAAGATAAAAAAAACACAGGAACTTGGCAACAGGAACTGCATCACCTCATAAATCACTTGGAATTACTGTTGATGTTGTATAAATGAAAAAGCATGCTATGATAAGCAGATAAAGGTTATCAATCTGATTGGCCCCAACAGCTTGATAATAACTTCACGTCTTAATGGAATGACTGAATGTTGATATATACTCCACCATAATTAGAACGCATAGGGCACTTTTATTCATCGGTAAGGTTTTTTAAAACTAACTCAGAATATTTTGCAAGCTGGTATTTATCCACATTTTGTTGGATCCTTTAATTCAATTTTGGCGGAAAATTGACAGAAATAATTAGTTTCATTATGTTCAATTATTTGTAGGTAAATTAGTCTGATTGGATATATGCATGCTCATTGCCAAGTAACAAATTCATGTTTTATTAAACACTGATCTGTTTTCAGTTGAGGGTTTAATTGGGAAAGTAATCGGGTCACTGGGAAGCTCATCCACTCTCGAGCCCTTTGACACAGAAGCCCCATAAAGAAAAGGGGTTCCTACACCTTTTCTACCCATATCCAGTGGGTGAGGGGTTAAAATTCAGAGCCACTGGGTTACTTGGCATTCAACCTACTGCTATCTGGCACTCATTCCCTGGTCTGTAGGATGGTGTCAAAAATAAATAAATAGGGATGTAACGTGTGAATCTGTACTCAGGATGGGTTTCCACTGGCAGAAAGGAACCCCTCGCCATCAGTACCACGAAGGAGTACTGATTCTGGCCCAAACCTACCCATTCAGTAGCTGGACCTTCTTGTAGTCTGAAACAGAAAGACAGATTTTAATAAACATATGAGCCAAATATATACAGTGAAATAAGGGACCTGGAAACCAATCAAAGAATACCCTGGCACCTCCCCTCCTTCTCAAATGAGCCAGTGACTATCCATACCCTATTTTAATCTCCAGATATGAAACAATGGGGCAGACGGGTAATCACAGCAAGGTGGACATGAATACAGTAGATAACTAATAGCACAAACACAGAACAGTCTGATAAAGCAGCAAACAAAGACCATTCAAACCTTTCCCAGATTCAAAACATACTCTATATGGGGGGGGGGGGTTTGGAAAGGGCTGCAGCGACACACACAGTAACGATATTAGAAACAATAACAGTAACATGTAAACACAGAAAAAATGATATAAACAATAGCAATATTCACACATAACACAGAAACCCTGTACATGTATAGGCACAGAGTGACTTGGACATAGGAGAGGAATGGGGAACAAAATGATGTGTCCGACACCTCTGAACCACAGTCCCATACCTCCCAACATTAATGCCAAGTCCAGGCACCCCCAGTTCAGAGTGACTTTCGTCACAAGGGGCTGCTTCTGTTCCCCCGAAAACACCTTTTACACCGCTCTAAAACTAACTCTTTTTTTCCTATACGGACTATCTTGAAATCTTGACATTCTTTGCTTCCACTCCTCAACTTCTGTAAAAAACAAACATGTGACCAATTAAGAAATAAGTACTCATACATATACAACCCCAGAACTCTCTGATTTCCATTTTTCGAGCTTTAGTAATTGAATTCTTCTGAGACTGAATGACATGACCTAGATCACTTCAGTGGCCACCTCCCACAGGTGCTAGCATCTCTCCAAATTCTGTATCCTTTAGTGCAGTCTACACCTGCACAATAGCTTTTTCAAAAATCTATCCAAACATGGCCTAATCAATAGTGCTGTGGATTTTGAACCTCAAATCTGGAGACAAATCCAAAGTAATACACATAGTCATACATCCAGTCATACATCCAGTCAGACGCAAATCTACAAGGGATAGAATGTTAACCATCTTCAATGATACCCAAGCTGGCATGGAACAAGGAGACTTAACTGGAGCCATCTTCCTTGATTTTGCCAAGGCCTTTGACACAGTAGACCATGGCATCTTATTACAAAAACTTAAAAACTCCAGTATTGGTGACCGCACGCTAACCTGGTTTGAATCGTATGTATCGGACCGATAGCAACATGTGTCCATTTCTGGCAACTCCTCCCTCCCCCTCCCAGTCACATTTGGAGTACCCCAAAGCTCGATACTCGGCCCCCTGCTATTCACAATATTCATAAATGATCTGCCCAATGTTTGCAAAGCCTCAACTGTACACATGTATGCAGATGACACTGTAATCTATACCAGCAAACCAAATCTCCCGCAGCTGGAGGCCGTGCTGCAAGAACAATTCACAGAGGTAGAGAAGTGGATCAAATGGCACGCTGATCAGTCACTTCTCTCAAATATCTTGGTATGTGGTTAGACCCAAATCTATCCTTTGGCCCCCACATCGAAAAACACTCATCTAAACTTTACCCTAAACTAGGTGCCCTGTACAGAAACAAATCCTACCTGAGCCCCACGGTAAGAAAGCAGATTGTACAAGAAATGCTTATGCCGGCTATTGAATACGGAGATGTAGTATATGCAGCGGCCCCACAAACACACCTTCAGAAACTTACTACATTGTATAACTCATTCTGCCGCTTTGTGCTACAATGTAACTACATGACCCACCATTGTGACATGTTAAAAGAGCTAAACTGGCCGTCGCTGGACTCTAGATACACTCTTCACCTTTCCAACCTGGTGTTTAAGAGATTTTCTGGGAAGTTACCACCCTACCTGAATAGGCTGCGTCCCCTAGCAGTTCCCTCATCCTATAACCTCAGATCCAGGACCAGCACCTTACTTGCAATACCACAATACAAAAAGAAAGTGTCTCAATCCTCATTTTCCTACAGAGCACCGCAATTATGGAATAACCTCCCAGACGCCATCAAATCTTCCCCCAGTTTTAAGTCACTCAAGAGCTCCTTACTAACATACCTGGCGCTTTATAAATAAAGAATAATAAATAATAAATAAAGAATAATAATAATAACTCGATACAGAATGCACCTGTAAACATGTAACATAGTGACTATATTACTTCATATTTATTTTCTGTGTTAATCTGTATATTTGTGTTTTGTTTTTAATATCTTGCATTTATTACTTTGTATTTCTGTAACGTCTGTAAAATTTCAATGTTCTTGAACCCAGGACATACTTGAAGATGAGAGAAATCTCAATGTATCCTTCCTTGTAAAATACTCTGCAAATAAATAAATAAATAATTGTATTTGAATTGTAGAATTCTAACTATAATTCCACATTTGCCTTCAAAGTTTGTGTAAGCGGTTTAGTTGTCAGCGCCCACTGAAAGAAAAAAAAGTTAAGATAAGGCATTTCTTCTCTATGTGCCATAAATATAGCTTGAATTGATGTCCTGTAGATGTTCTGACAAAACTGAGGAAAAGACCAATATTCAGTTTCCCTAACTGATGTCTCCAATGATCAATATAAAGTTGAAAACCAACTGCTGTTTGAGAATTGTTACTCAGTGGTATTTTTTAATTTATTTAAAGAAACATTGTTTATGACCTGGACCACGTGTGCTTGATCATCTAAATAGGAGGGAGTCAAATTGGGATTATGGGGAAGCTACAATATTATAATTTTGGTTTTATAATGAAACCATACATAGTAGTCAGTGAATTTCAGATATACAGTTTATATACCAAGTTCATGGCTACTTGATTCTAATAATGTAACAATGATTGTTTTATGAAACGAATATAATTGGCTTTTTTTCTTACTTTTAGGTTGAAAATTTTTAAGGAAACCTGGTTTAATACTGTGACTTCTCAAAGGAAAAACAAAATTGTTGAAATTTAACCAGGTAGCACAATATAATTTTAAAATTATGAGCCTCACTTCAATTCCATCAGTTTCTACCATCTATCAACCAACTATGTTTAATTATGAACGTCCAAAACATTTTATACAATCTCAACAAAAATGCCAAGGAGAACCAATTTCGCCAGGAGTTACAGCACCTAAGCCAACAAATGTAGTGGCAAAATCCTCTATTTACATTCAACCTCAGAGTTTCAGTGAACGAAATCCACCACCATTATGTGCTACGAGCACTACAGCACCCTCTTTAACAGTTTCGATTAGCTCAATGAAGAAAACTGAAGCACCAGCACCAGCACCAGCACCAATACAATCTTCAACGGTTTCATTATCCGAGCACATTTCAGATCAATATAAACAAGAACCATATGCTTTTCAAAGTACAACACCTTTCAACAACTTTAATGTGGATAGAAAAACAAGTAATACTGATATTCCAGAGTAAGTAATATTCATGTTAATAAACTATAATAGTGTTATACTGAATTATGAAATCTGGTGTATGAAAAGGCCTGCTTTTACATTACTAGAATAATATATTTAAATAAATTATATATAAAAATAACTATATTATTGAGATAAATAATATTAAGATGCTAATTATTTTTAAAATTTATATATTAAACATTAAAATAACAATATGACCATGTTGTCCCTTCTACTGCTTGTCGTTTCGGCAGGGAGGGGGTGAAATCCCAGGTGGTCCAGTGGTTACAGGACTCACATGAGCATAGTGGGAAGACACACTGCCCCTCCATCATTACAGCATGGTGGGAGACACAGTGCCCCCTGTCATTACATCATGGTGGGAGACACAGTGCCCTCCCTGTCATTACAGCATGGTGGGAGACACAGTGTCCCCTGTCATTACAGCATGGTGGGAGACACAGTGCCCCCCATCACTACAGCATGGTGGGAATACACAGTGCTGTAATGCCAGGGGAGTCATTGTGTCTCCCTTCCATGCTGTAATGACCGGGGTCACTGTGTCTGCTATAATGCCAAGGGAGTCACTGTGTCTCCCCTCCATGCTGTAATGACTCGGGGGGGAGGCACTCTGTCTGCTTTAATGACAGGGGGCACCGTGTCTGCTATAATGGCAGGGGCACTGTGTCTCCCCTCCATGCTGTAATGACTTGGGGGGGGCACTGTGTCTGCTATAATGCCAGGGGTGACACTGTGTCTGCTGTAATGCCCTGGGTGCACTGTGTGCTGTAGTGCCAGAAGAGTCAATGTGTCTCCCCTCCATGCTGCAATGACCGGGGGGGGGGCACTGTGTCTGCTATAATGTCAGGGGGGCCCTGTGTCTGCTGTAATGCCAGGGGGCACTGTGTCTCCCCTCCATGCTTTAACAAGAGGGGGCACTCTGCCTCCCCTTCATGCTGTAATGACAGGGGGCAGTGTCATTACAGCATGGAGGGAAGAAACAGTTTCCCCCCAGGGAACCTTTTTACTCTTTCCTCCCACAAAGGGCCCCCCCAAGGGAATCCCCTTACCTCTGCTGCTGGCTCAGGCTGCCTCTGTCTCTCCAGAGGCCTGTTCAATACCTCAGCCGCTGCAAGTGCTAAGTTAGCAACTTGCATTGAACGCCGTTCAACCGCTCAGTGCTCAGCAGTGCTAACCTAGCACTTGCAGCGACCCGAGGAGATACTGAGTGTGACGTATTAAAGATGGCCGCCGCATGAAGCAAGTAACAATGCCCTACAGCAAGATGGCCGCCGCCTCGAAGCAAGTAATAATTCCGTATAGCAATGTTAATTTTGAGGTTTTTGTTCACCAAAGCACAAAATATTTATTTATTATTTCCCCCTGCACATAGACATATATTACAGTTCAATTTATATATTGTTTCAGAAGTAAACATAACGTTTATTCATTAAAAACTATCATTTGTGGTGTGTGCGTACATAACGGAATTGTGCTGACTGCTTCTCTTTATTATTTTTTGTCCGAGTGATCCGAAAAACAATCTGAATTTTTCATTAAGAAATCGTCGGCCATTTTGGATTCAAAATTCGCATCCAAAGGGTTCAACGACACTGCTGCAGCAAACTGAATTGCTGCGCTGCAGCAATTCAGCAGCTGCTGAGGTATTGAACAGGCCTCTGGCCTCACACATAGGGAAGCACGCTGTAGGGGGGCAGGGCCTCCTCTCCGTGCAGCTAGTTGCAGTGGAACACACGCTGATGTGATTTTTCCCGCCAGAGAAGTTATGGTTTTGTACCTGGTAGTTCTGCCCCTGGGGGAAATGCATCGGTCTGCTTCTGCTTCCGGTGCCCCCCGACAGGTGCCCAGCGGCATGTGGCCCCTCTCGTTACGCCACTAACTGTAAGTAATTATAAACAGTCACTTCCCATGCTCGAAACATGACTCGCATAAGAAAAAATCAAAATATTTAAATGGGGGATATAAATTGCGGACATGCATAGCTAATTCATCCATCTGACATCCCCTCCATGCATCAAAAGCATGCACACCCTAATGCTGGAGAATAAAAATATATTTTGCAAACATTATGGGCAGTATTACAAAGTTGGTGCTAACTTAGCCAGAGCTGTTGTAAACTTACCAGAGCCATTATAGGGCCATATTACATACTTGGTGCTAACTTAACCAGAGCAGTTGTAAACTTAAAACCATATTACATAGTTGGTGCTAACTTAACCAGAGCTGTTATAAACTTCCCAGAGCCATTATAGCCTATGGAGGTTTTAAGCTCTGGTTAAGTTAGCACCAAGATTGTAATATGGTTTTAAGTTTACAACAGTTCTGGTTAAGTTAGCACCAAGTATGTAATATGGCCCATAGCCTATGGAGCTGCTAAGTTAACAACAGCTCTGGTTAAGTTAGTACCAACTTTGTAATATAGCCCTAAATATCTTCAAAGGTGCTTTACGAGTGTGCTTAGAAATTTGCTAAAGTCTACGAAACTGCAGAATTTCAGGGCCATTTTGGCATTATGCGTCATAGATATGAAAATTTGAAAATGAAATTTAGTCAAAATCTTTGATTAAAATTAAACTATACGTGCAGTATTACTGATAGATATGCGTGACGTGTACGTACGTGTGCTGTTGAGTAGTTATGCATGCGAGTCTACAAAGGAGGAAATAAGGAAAAAAAGGAAGCAATGATGATCATTTAGGAATCTATATAGAAACTTTTAAACTAATTTTGTAGTGTACAGATGGGCTAAGAAAGACGCCAAAGGACATAAAAATATGCATCCGAGTGCCGAACTTGCATGTCAATGTAGAACCAAAACAGCTGCAAACTATTGATTTAGAATATGTTAACTTCAGCTTGGGCTAAGATTAGGAAAGTTACATTCCATGGTAATTTCCATTTTAATGCCGGGTCTCACTATCCTAACTACTCCTAACCCCAATACATAATAAGCCTAATACCAAATGATACCACGTCATAACAATTTATATTTGTTGTAATAAGGTATAGCATTATTAACATTGCTATAATTAGGCACAATAATTTCATTCTAATGATATCATGTAGCATTTTCATATGCCTTTTTTATCTCTAAAGTAAGGATATTGTCTAATCTTTCTATGGATTAAATTATTAATTTCTTTTACTAATAGCCTAGCTCTGTACCCTCTAAAAATCAAAATAACTTTTAAAATGGTGCTCAAAATTGCATTCCAATTGCATACTCATAGTTGAGTTCTTTCTTTTATTGATACACAGGCCACATTACGGGCTAAATTACAATCTTCGCGCAAAAAAAACCATTAACGCGAGGGGTAAAACCCTTTGCGCCGAACGCCGTATTACATGTCAGTGCAAAAAAAGTGCGTAATCGTCTACCGCAGGTGAACCTGCGCGAACCCTTTGCGAGCGAACTGTACTGCGCGCTTCCTATACTTAACATTGTGAGCGCAAACACGAATGTGCGTTGGTACGCTGATGGTATTACAATCTGTGCGCAGGATTTAACGCATAGACTTTGCGCGCATAATTTTAGCAACTCCTAAAAGCTGGTGTTAATGGCAAATTTGAACAACCTGGCCGAACCCAAATACACCAGTCAAAAAAACAAAATGCAGCAATGTATAGTTACATATTCTACTCATACCAAACCAATAAAATTGAGAAGTTGTGTATGCATTTATTATTGCAGCAGCATATATGCTCAGATTGACTTTGTCAGGCGCAAAAACGTAACATGAGATAATTGTGGTTCTCAATTCTGATTGGCTGAATTGCGAGAAAAAACGCTGTAAAACGCCCAGGTGTGAACGGGCCCCATAGGAAATCATGGGATTTCCGTGCTTGGGCATTTTACAGTGGGCAGGAATGTGCTGTAAAACGCCCAGGAGTGAACAGGGCCTTAATGTTTCAACAACAGATATTAAACTCACATATCTGCAAATTCCAGATAGATATGTTGACACTGGTTTCCACCATTTCATTGTTTGGTGAAGAAATTTATATTTTGTTCAATGATAACCTAAAAATCTATTTGACTATGCTCTTTCTATGATAGTTATGTTCTAAATATCAGCTTTTGAAAAGCAGACAGGTGCTACTCAGGAATATTATGCAGTATGCTAAATTTATATAAGACAAAAAATATATATGGTAATATCCACAAAATCTGGTGTACGCAGATACAAACGGCCACTCATAAAGGTGTAGAATAAAACGAGCCAATCATCCTCCAGTGTTGCTGCATGGCTGGTGTCACATCAATATTAGATCCATCAGATGTTACGGGATCTCGGAATAAACAATATATAATAATAGCACCAGACCTCAAAAATAAAATGTAATAAAATTTATTAACTTACTCTTCAGAGTAGATAAAACAGCATAGCAAACTGGAGGCAAACAGGATAAATGCATACAGCTCTAGCTCAACGCGTTTCAACCATGAATGGTCTTCCTCAGGAGCAGAGCAATGTTGTCTCATCACCCCCCAATGTGAGTCCTCTTAAAGTCCACCTTTAGTTCCCCAAATTGGCCCATCCTGCGTCCAATCACCCCCATCTGAAACATCCGCCGTATTCAGTCTACCGCATATGCGCCAATCTCTTTCGTCCCTTGATTGTAGCGTATGTTCCTCAATCCTGGTGCGCAAAGATGACATCACTTCCACTTTTCCTTCTGAAGCTCACCGGAGGTGGAGTTTAGTCCCCTGAAATGCAGAAAGTAGGGCAAGCGATTGGCAACCCTGACATCGCTCCACACCTCGACCCAGTGCATAGCACAGAGAAATTGACATAATAGTGTCAGTTATGCACTGGGTCGAGGTGCGGAGCGATGTCAGGGTTGCCAATCCTTTGTCCTACTCTAAGATGGCGCCAGGGACCTCCCACAGTACAACAGGTCACTCTCTGCATTTCGGGGGGACTAAACTCCACCTCCGGTGAGCTTCAGAAGTAAAAGTGGAAATGATGCCATCTTTGCACGCCACGATTGAGGAACATACGCTACAATCAAGGGACGAATGAGATCGGCGGATGTGCGGTAGACAGAATACGGCAGATGTTCTGATTTGGGGAATTGAAGGTGGACTATAAGAGGACTCACATTGGGGGGCGATGAGACAACATTGCTCTGCTCCTGAGGAAGACCATTCATGGTTGAAACGCGTTGAGCTAGAGCTGTATGCATTTATCCTGTTTGCCTCCAGTTTGCTATGCTGTTTTATCTACTCTGAAGAGTAAGTTAATACATTTTATTACATTTATTTTTGATGTCTGGTGCTATTATTATATATCGTTTATTCCGAGATCCCGCAACATCTGATGGATCCAATATTGATGTGACACCAGCCATGCAGCAACACTTGAGGATGATGGGCCCATTTTATTCTACACCTTTGTGAGTGGCCATTTGTATCTGCGTATACCTGATCTTGTGTGATATTACCCTATATATTTTTTGTCTTATGTTTTAGATTTTATCCCGATATTTTGATGCTTATGCTAAATTTATATAGTCTGTTATACTATCACCTGTTAGTATGTAAAGTATGTAATGGCTACCATATTTCTTTCAAAAGAATTCATGGTTATTCAACTGCAAACCTTCGCAGTTGAAGTTCAAAGTTCTTGGCTGGAAAAAAAAATCCCAAGGACTGCATTCATAAAGAAAAAGTTGTTCTTAGTGGTTTTCGCTTTATATTAATTGTTTTAATATTCAGTTTTATTTCTAGAAATGCATATTTCTACTGAAACCATACATTAGATACATATGTATTTGCTGGCAATATTGTATCAAATTTGTGTAGAAGTATTTGGGAAAGACACACACATGTCATTTACCTCCATTGAATGTCTTGGAAAAAATACCCTTCTCACAATACCCTTCTCACAAGTCTTAGATTAGAGGGGCAAAGGTTTAAAAGTAACATCAGGAAGCATTTTTTTACTGAGAGGGTGGTGGATACATGGAACAGCCTTCCAGTTGAAGTGGTAGAGGCCGAAACAGTGATTGAATTTAAGCAGGCATGGGATAGGCATAAGGCTATCCTAAACAAAAGATAAATCCAGGTAAAGTATCCATGTAATTGGGCAGACTAGATGGGCCGAAAGGTTCTTATCTGCTGACATTTTCTATGTTTCTATGTTTCTACATAATTACGGTTACGTGCGGATCGCCTCATAAAAATCCTTTTTTGAGCAGAATCGTGATGCAACGTGATTTCTTTCCACTCTGTTCATCCTTGGCGCTATTCTATGACATATCCCTGTCTCACATCACTTTTGGATGTGGGCAGCGCAGATATCCTCTATTTCTAATATAAAACCATATTAAATTGCAGAATATAAAATCTATTATTTAATTTCCCACTATTGCCTTTGATTAGGGATGCACCGATACCACTTTTTTAAGACCGACTACGAGTACCGATACTTTTGTTCAAGTACTCACCGATACCAAGTACCGATACTTTTATTTTATGTCACGTGACTCTTTCCAATAAGAACAGACCTCATATAAAGCCCCCAGGTCTCATGGATATTGCACCCCCAGCTCATGGATATCTTGCCCCCCAGCTCATGGATAATTGCCCCCCAGCTCATGGAAATGCCCCCCCAGCTCATGGAAATGCCCCCCAGCTCATGGATAATTGCCCCCTGCTCATGGATATGCCCCCCTGCTCATGGATATGCCCCCCAGCTCATGGATATGCCCCCTGCTCATGGATATGCCCCCCAGCTCATGGATATGCCCCCTGCTCATGGATATGCCCTCCAGCTCATGGATATGCCCCCCTGCTCATGGATATGCCCCCTGCTCATGGATATGCCCCCCAGCTCATGGATATGCCCCCCTGCTCATGGATATGCCCCCCAGCTCATGGATATGCCCCCCTGCTCATGGATATGCCCCCCCCCAGCTCATGGATATGCCCCCCAGCTCATGGATAATGCCGCCGCCCCCCCCACCCCCCCACTCTCCGCTCATACTTACCTTCCTTCAGCGACGCCGGGAAAGTCTTCGCGCGCTCCTTGGAAGGTCCCCAGCCGCGACCACGTGGGACCATGTGATCGCAGCTGGGGTCCTTCCAACGAGCGCACGCACGGAAACCTTCCCGGCGTCGCTGAAGGAAGGTAAGTATGAGCGGAGAGCAGCTGCAGGGCCTGTCCAAATGCTCTATCTGCATTCGGACAGGCCCTGCAGCTGCTCACTTTGTTTATACTTACCTTCCTTCAGCGACGCCGGGAAAGTTCCCGCGCGTGTGCTCGTTGGAAGGACCCCAGCCGCGATCACATGTTCCCACGTGGTCGCGGCTGGGGACCTTCCAAGGAGCGCGCGCGCGAAGACTTTCCCGGCGTCGCTAAAGGAAGGTAAGTATAAACAAAGTAAGGAGAGCAGCTGCAGGGCCTGTCCGAATGCCGATAGAGCATTCGGACAGCCGCCGCAGCCCCTCGGATGCTGGCAAGCCGGCTCAATGCCGGCTTCCGGTATCGGAAAAAAATATCGGGGGTACTGCACGAGTACCAAGTACTCCTGCAGTACCCGGTATCGGCACCGATATCGATACTAGTATCGGTATCGGTGCATCCCTACGGTACCTTTGATCATAAAAAAGGATACAAAGTGTAAAAAAGAAGCGTCGCATACATATAAACTATTTAACATTAATACAAGTTTTATACAGTCAGGTCCAGAAATATTGGGACATCGACACAATTCTAACATCTTTGGCTCTATACACCACCACAATGGAGTTGGAATGAAACAAACACAATGTGCTTTAACTGCAGACTGTCAACTTTAATTTGAGGGTATGTACATCCAACTCAGATGAACGGTGTAGGACTTACAGCAGTTTGCAGATGTGCCTCCCACTTGTTAAGGAACCAAAAGTAATGGGACAATTGGCTTCTCAGCTGTTCCATGGCCAGGTGTGTGATATTCCCTCATTACCCCAATTACAATGTGCAGATAAAAGGCCCAGAGTTAATTTCAAGTGTGCTATTTGCATTTGGAATCTGTTGCTGTCAACTCTCAAGATGAGATCCAAAGAGCTGTCACTATCAGTGAAGCAAGCCATCATTAGGCTGAAGAAACAAAACAAACCCATCAGAGAGATAGCAAGAACATTAGGCGTGGCCAAAACAACTGTTTGGAACATTCTCAAACAGAAGGAACGCACTGGTGAGCTCAGCAACTCCAAAAGACCCGGGAGACCATGGAAAACAACTGTGGTGGATGACCGAAGAATTCTTTCCCTGGTGAAGAAAACACCCTTCACAACAGTTGGCCAGATCAAGAACACTCTCCAGGAGGTAGGTGTATGTGTGTTAAAGTCAACAATCAAGAGAAGACTTCACCAGAGTGAATACAGAGGATTCACCACAAGATGTAAACCATTGGTGAGCCTCAAAAACAGGAAGGCCAGATTAGAGTTTGCCAAACAACACCTAATAAAGCCTTCACAGTTCTGGAACAAGATCCTATGGACAGATGAGACCAAGATCAACTTGTACCAGAGTGATGGGAAGAGAAGAGTATAGAGAAGGAAAGGAACTGCTCATGATCCTAAGCATACCACCTCATCAGTGAAGCATGGTGGTGGTAGTGTCATGGCGTGGGCATGTATGGCTGCCAATGGAACTGGTTCTTTTGTATTTATTGATGATGTGACTGCTGACGGAAGCAGCAGGATGAATTCTGAAGTGTTTCAGGTAATATTATCTGCTCACATTCAGTCAAATGCTGCAGAACTCATTGGACGGCGTCACAGTGCAGATGGACAATGACCCAAAGCATACTGCAAAAGCAACCAAAGAGTTTTTGAAGGGACAGAAGTGGAATGTTATGCAATGGCCAAGTCAATCACCTGACCTGAATCCCATTGAGCATGCAATTCACTTGCTGAAAACAAAATTGAAGGGAAAATGCCCCAAGAACAAGCAGGAACTGAAGACAGTTGCAGTAGAGGCCTGGCAGAGCATCACCAGGGATGAAACCCAGCGTCTGGTGATGTCTATGCGTTCCAGACTTCAGGCTGTGATTGACTGCAAAGAATTTGCAACCAAGTATTAAGAAGGGAAAGTTTGATTTATGATTATTATTCTCACACACCTGGCCATGGAACTGCTGAGAAGCCAATTGTCCCATTACCTTTGGTCCCTTAACAAGTGGGAGGCACATCTGCAAACTGCTGTAAGTCCTACACCGTTCACCTGATTTGTATGTACATACCCTCAAATTAAAGCTGACAGTCTGCAGTTAAAGCACATTGTGTTTGTTTCATTCCAACTCCATCGTGGTGGTGTATAGAGTCAAAGATGTTAGAATTGTGTCAATGTCCCAATATTTCTGGACCTGACTGTATATCTGTAAAAGTATCATAGAAAATTCATCACTTATAAGTACCTCTTAATCACAAAATAACAAGTCCAGTATAAAAATACACATGTAAAATTGACATGTACCTTTTAATACCAGAACACCATACCATTTTAAAAGACTCGGAAAGAAAAAAAACAATACATGTTATTAATTAAAAAGTAATACAAATCCAAATAATCTATATACTAATTCAACCATCTTTAGAGAAGGCCATAACTTTTTTTTTCTGAGAAAGGATTTTACCAGGAAGGATCCATTGAGATTTCTCTCGTTTTCAAGTATGTCCTGTGTGAGGAGTATGTACCATTAGGTGTCTTACCCGAGGACACTTACTGGAGAGGTTGCTCGCTGGGATCAAACCCATGTCTCCACAGGCTCTCTCCGTGCAGAGCAGTGATGTTACCTCTACTCCACCTCTATATTGAGTCCCTCTGGTGTCAAACACCCTAATTCAAATATCCATTTAATTTCTGATTTATTTCAAAAATTTAAATGGTTCCCAGCTCTCTAATGTCTATCCACTTATTGGATCCCAATAAATTGCAAAAAACTGGATTCACCTTCATGGTACTCTGAAAAATGTGAAGACATGCAATTAATTTTATACTGTCTTTTAATGTTATAACTATGCTCAGAGACATTTTCTCACCTGCAGCTCCAGTCTAACAACACGTACATACTCCACACCGAAACAAACCTTTTTTGTTTTTCTTAAACTCAGAAAAGTTTTATTTTCATATTTGTCGAAAAAACTCCTAGTCAGCTTCTGTTTTAGATTTTGAAACCCTCTATAGACTAACCTTGGTTTGTCTCCAATAAAATCCTTCAAATCTTTATTCTGTTGTAGCATATTACAAATCTTACGTAAAATCCTCTTTAATACCTTAGCATCTGCAGTATAATTAGTAGAAACATAGAAAAATGGCAGCAGATAAGAACCTTTCGGCCCATCTAGTCTGCTCAATTACATGGATACTTTACCTGGATTTAGCTTTTGTTTAGGTTAGCCTTATGCCTATCCCATGCCTGCTTAAATTCAATTATTGTTTTGGCCTCTACCACTTCAACTGGAAGGCTGTTCCATGTATCCACCACCCTCTCAGTAAAATAATGCTTCCTGATGTTACTTTTAAACCTTTGCCCCTCTAACCTAAGACTATGTCCTCTTGTAGTAGTAATAGGTATCTGTGTTTCATTTGTCTCATCACTTGTCCCTCTCAATTCCCTAACTGACTTTTCCTTATATTCAAATTTTGGAGCAATGGTTAAGTGGTACAGGAAGGTGCTATAATGGTTAGCGGGGTGCCATGTCTCATTCTTTTTTTTTGTATTCCGAGGTTTTTATTGAAGTGATAAACAGGAATCAGATAATATACAAACGAATAAGGATCAAATAGAGATAGCAGAAAAGTGTAACATACAATCGTTGTCATATGAGATAATCCAGTAGATACATCATAAATTAAAATCAGTTTGGCAAGTAAAGACCTGTACATGGGTGTATATTTGCGTCATGTCGAATAAACATATAATATTTATCTCTGTAGTATTTTAGTGAAAGCATTTTTTTTTTCATACCGGGAAACAAGCACGTGTATTAATGTGGACAAGCAAGTGAGTGAAGAGTAGGAATATAACAAGGGTGTAGGTAAGGGGAGCATAAAAGAGGGAGGAAAGAGAGGAGCAAAGGAAGGAAGATAGAGGGAGAGGAGAGGAGAGAGAGGAGAAGAGAAGAGAAGAAAAAATAAAGGGGGGAAGGGTACGGTAATTTTTTTTTGTTTTTTTTGGGGGGGAGGGAGGAGGAGCGACCCGCGAAGGAAAGCCACGACATAACTCCGATATAAAGGCGCGAGAAAAAGAGGCCCGCCCCTCGCCTCTATCCCCGCTCCAAACAGTAATCGTCCTCAATCATGTGAGGCATGTGGGCGGTCGGATCTGCTTACGGACCCTCCTCGTGGGATCTCTGTTTATGTTACTAGCTTATCATATTAGTAGGTTCGATTCGTCTGCGTAATGCAGACGAGGTGCGGAACCTGTCCCAGTAGAACCATTTCAGCAAATGATTCGGGTCTTGTCTGTCGGATTGTTGGGCGGCTAGGTTGTCAACTGCTCTCAAGTGTTCAATTGCTTCCGCCCATTCCGTAAATGAAGGGACCTCTAACGATCTCCAGTGAGCTGGTATAAGGAGTCTTGCAGCCAAGAGGAGGTGTAGGGCCACTGAGTTACGTAACGTTCATTGTTTTCCAGGCAAATGCAGAAGAAGATACACTTCTGGTGCAAAAGGCAAATCCAGCCCCGTAACTTCCATCACTACTTCCGCTACCAAGCGCCAAAAAGGGGTAATCTTTTCGCAGGACCACCAGATGTGTAAATATGTGCCGGTCTGTGTCCCGCAACACCAGCAGATCGAGTCATATGAAAGTGAGAAGTGTGCAGTCTGATGGGGAGTGTAATACCAGAACGTTAGTAGCTTGTAAGATGTCTCGATCACCTTAAACGCTCGGGAGCCATACAAGGTAAGGTAAAAGGTCTTAGCCCATATCTCAGGTGTAAAGTCAAGTTCTAGGATCGTCTCCCAGCGACCGCATAAAGGCGGTAGTGAGGTATCACATTTCTGGAGGAGAGCATATATGGTAGAAATGCTCTTAGAGAGTGGTAAGGCAAGTTTACAGAAGGTTTCGAAGGGCGTGAGTGGACGCAGGGGGCGAAAACCCTTCGGGAGAGATTTCATAAAATGTCGCAATCGATGGAGAGCAAATCTGTCTCCAAAAGAGAGAGTGTCGCCACCGTCAGAGGATCCGGGTATAGCAACCACATCATCCTGAAGCACCTGAAACAGAAACAGTCTAGTCCCGTCCGTAAATCGACGATGTAGGCTAGTTCCTATTCCCGGGCAGAATCCCTGGTGGTGCTGGAGAGGCAAAAGCGGTGATAAGGAGGGTGATAGACCAAATAGGCCCCTGATCCTCCACCACACCAAAAGCATGTCCCTGTATAAACCAGAGGGAGGTACGTCAGGTCTCAAGAGTTGTAAGGGCAGCCATGGCGCGGTCCACAAGGGTCTGCATACGAGTCTCTCCTCCAGGTCCAGCCATAATTTGTCTGATCCAATGAGCATCCAATCCATAATCTTTGTTAATTGTGCTGCGTAAAAATAAAGCTTTGCATCAGGCAGAGCTAATCCGCCCTCCAGCCGTGGGCGACGAAGTAGGTGAGTCTTGACCCTCGGGCGACCTTTAGGCCATATAAAGGAAAGAAAGATAGAATCCAATTCCTTAAAAAACAGGCGCGGTAGAGAAAAGGGCAGTGCTTGGAGCATATATAGGAGGCGGGGCATTACGTTCATTTTTAGGACGCTGATTCTGCCCAGCCACGAAAGGGGAAGGCGAGTCCATGAGGATAAGTCCGAACGAAAGTCTCGTAACAACTGTCCATAGTTGTGTCCCTACATGCCATCTGGGGTATGCGAGATCCATATACCTAAGTACTTAAGTCGAGATTCACACCACTGAAAGGGGAAATGGGATCGGGCATGTGAGACATCCAGTGGAGACATGTGAATGCCCATCATGTTTGATTTGTCATTATTTATTTTATAACCGGACAGTTCACCAAAGATCTTGATATGGTCCAAGAGACATGGCATGGAGTTTCTAGAGTTTGGGAGGAGAAATAGTAAGTCGTCAGCATATGCTGATACTTTGTGAGTTCGTTTGGCACCCTGAATGCCCTGGATCGTGTCATCTCGGCGGATTGCCTCCAAAAAAGGCTCCAGGAATAGGGCAAAAAGGAGAGGGGATAAGGGGCAGCCCTGTCTGGTCCCATTAGAGATAGGGAAAGAAGGGGACAGTGCCCCGTTCACCCTAATCCGCGCCGTGGGTGAGTCATAAAAGGAAAAGGAAAGGCCAGCCGACCCTGTCAAAGGCCTTCTCCGCGTCTGTAGACAAAAGGAGAAGGCCTTGTTTGGTGATGGAAGTCAGTGTAACAGCGTTCAGAACTCTTGTGGTCGCATCTCTTGCCTCCCTCCCAGGGACAAATCCTACCTGGTCAGCTTTTACCAATGTCGGCAGGACATTCTTAAGTCTGTCAGCAAGGATCCTAGCCAGTATCGTAACATCGCAGTTCAGTAGTGAGATGGGCCTAAAATGTTTACACTCCGTCAAGTCTTTGTCGGGTTTAGGGATTACCGCAATATGTGCTGTCAGGGTATGAGGAGAGAATTTCGAGCCTGTCCTCGTTGCGTTAAACATTGAGAGTAAGGGAGATGAGAGGGTCTGGGGAAATATTCTACTGGGAAGCCATCTGGGTCGGGGCATTTATTATTCTTGATGTGTTTAAGAGCCGCTACAAGCTCCTCCAAGAGGATAGGGTCGTCTAAAGAGGACTCCTGGGTCTCTGAAAGGCGACGAGTTACGTTGTCCTTCAGGTAGTTGGTGATGAGGGGTATCAAGTCCGGGGGTCGGGCCTCGTCTCTGCCATTGTAAAGGTCTGTATAGTAGCGTGTGAATTCTTGTAATATCTCTTTGGGCCGAGCGGTCGAATGTTATTATGAAGTTTAATATGTGGGACGTAGGATTGTTCTTGACGTTTGCGTAAGAGTTTGGCTAGTAGTCTACCCGGCTTGTTTTCCTGAAGAGCGAAAAAAGCCCGAGATTTAGTTGCCAAGAATCGGATGTCTGCCTGTAAGAGATCGTTAAGCTTTTTCCTACTATCCAGAAGCTGTTGATAAATTGTCGCCGATTGAACGGTTTTGTGGGATGTCTCCAGTGTTCTGATCTCCTCCAGTAGAGAGGTGAGTTCGATTTGTCTCTCTTTTTTCTGGGCTGTTGCTTTAGCGATAAGCAGTCCCCGTATCGTGGCTTTATGGGCCTCCCAAATTGTGCAAGGAGAGACGTCCGGTGTGGTATTGGTTTCAAAATATTGTTTAAGTGCTTCATCGAGATCTGCGCGGAACACTGGGTCCGTCAGCAGTGATATGTTAAGACGCCAAGTGCGTTCTTGTGATCGGGAAAGGGGGGAGGTCAAGGTCATGATCACCGGTGCATGATCCGACCAGGTTTGTGTAGCTATATGTGTATCAATTACCGAGTCT
The DNA here is from genome assembly GCA_009667805.1 of Leptobrachium leishanense. Taxonomy (NCBI): domain Eukaryota; kingdom Metazoa; phylum Chordata; class Amphibia; order Anura; family Megophryidae; genus Leptobrachium; species Leptobrachium leishanense. The sequence goes on from CM019065.1 coordinate 278,781,105, forward strand.
AAGTGATGTTGGGGAAGAAAGAAGAGGTCAAGTCTTGAGTAATTTTGATGCACTTTCGAGAAAAATGTATAGTCTCTTTCACCGGCATGATACGCTCGCCACACGTCCACCAATCTGCACGAGTGAAGGGACCGTTTGATGTGTCGAAGAATGTTAGGGGGAATCGACGAAGATCCAGCAGAGGTATCCAGTCGAGGGTCCAGGGATACATTAAAGTCACCAGCCACGATCAGGGTTCCCTCCTGAAACGTGTCTAATTTGCGTAGAATAGAGGCTAAGCATTTATGTTGGTATGTGTTAGAAATATATACAGAGGCAAAAGTGTAAGTCGTGTCTGCTATAGTACCTTTCAGGAAGATAAAGCGACCCTGAGGATCACTAAGTAATCCTGTTTGTGTAAAGGGGACGTCTCGTGCCAACAGGATCAAGACACCTCTGGATTTGGACTCTGTGTAATTACTGAAATATCCCACCGGGAATCGGTTGTTTTGAAGTGTCGGGCTGTCCCTATCTCGGAAATGTGTTTCCTGTAGAAAAGCTATAGAAGTGCGATGAGCATAGAGATCTCTAAGCAATCTAGACCGTTTCTCAGGGGCGTTAAGGCCCCGAGCACTATAAGAGACCAGCCGGAGCTGTCTAGCAGAGAACATCGAGGAATCCGTCGCAGGCCGCCCCTCCGGAGGGGAATAGGGAGGTTCAATGGGAAGAAGAGAGAAGAGAAGAGGAGGAAAAGAGAGAGACAAAGAAAAAAAAAAAAAAGAACAGGGAAAGGTTGTCGAGAAATTAGAGAAAAGGAAATAAAGCAAAAATAGAGCAAAGTTAAATGAGACAGAAGACGTCTGAGGGAGGATAGGTCATGTCTCTACCTCCCGCACTGGAACAGTGACGTCAAAATCTCAGGGGGCTGTGAAATGAAGAATGGCCAGCAACAAGCTCAAAAATATAAAAGGTATGAGCTGTGTCAGTAAAAAATAAGTCCCGACCATCCCCGCACATAAGATAAGAATGCAAAATTTAATACGATGAACCATGGGATAACATTTCAAATGGTGGGAGAACAGCATTGAGTAGCATCTATTCGAAACAGTATAAATGTTACCAGTAATACCGTAAGCTAACAATAAATGAAGAGCTCCGTAGTATCTATTGTCCCTCGGGTGTCCCACAGAGCAGTGACCTCATTACATGTTCCAACTGGTATCCGGAAAGCAATAGGTATCACTGAAATAGGTAGGCACATAATTGGAGAAGAGAACGACACAAAATTTTTTTAATTATTTATATAGTTTACCGTTTTCACTATTCCTCACCCCTCCCCCTCTAAAACCCTCCAGATCCCCCTCTCTTAGAATCAACACGATCCATTGCGTGGTGAAAGCCTCCGCCTTTGTCACTTCCATATACATATAGACAGGCACACCTTCCGTCGTCTAACCTATAAATCGCGTGTGCTTCCCCCTCATCATGAATGAGCCAATCTGTCGCCAATAATGAGCATGCTGACCAATGTGGTACTCCTATAATCTAAAAGCCAATGTACTTTTTTTTTTCTTTTTTTTTGTTTCCCCCCTTTTTTTTCCTTTCCCTTTCTTTTCCCCCTTTTCCGTCTCCCCCTTCCCCCTCCTCTTCTCCCGTCCCTCCCCCATAATCCATAATCCCTCCCCTCCCCATCCCTCCCGCTTCTTACTTATAACAGTGTCACGGATCAAGTCAGAGTCTATAGCTAGAACCAGTGTATGTAGCAAGTAGACACATTATATAGAAGTCCCCCATAATCGGCGTTCCAAACTTGACATTCCCTATTCCCTCTCTCGATCCCAACCTCTGTAAAAACATTATGGAAGACAAAATGGGTAGTTAGAGGCTTACGTATAGGGTCCGTGTGACCCCCATGAAAGCATCACCGTAGTAGCTGTCCTGTGGAACATATTTGTGAATTAGAAAGTAAAAGTCAAAGCCACATAGCGTTCTGATGGGTCGCGGTTCCATGTGACAGGCAGCTCGATGCAGTACGTGTCATTCGAGGTTTCTCAGTTGGTTAGAAGTCTCTCGTCAACCGGTCCAGGTCAGTAATAAGTATGATCAGTAGCAGGTCCAGGTGTCCGCACAATGAATCAATATAGTTTAGTGTAGAGGGTTGTTGGGGTCCAGTTTCAAAAAGAGATAAACAAAAAAAAAGGGGGGTGTTCGTTCATGTTGAGCTTTGTCTCCTTGTGCCCAGTGCTTCCAGTCGGTTATCGGTAAAACAAGTGTGAAACTGGCTCCATAGCGAATCCTCGTGAGGCTACCGAAAGCCGAGAGGCGAATATAGAAGCCATCTAATAAAGGTTGGGTCAGAGGTCCGCGTTGAGTCGGTCATAGTCCGAGGCAGAAGATTGAGCTCTGTAGAAAAAAACCCCTTCGGGACAAACCAGGGGAAACATTTACTCGGCAGATATCGCGTTGTTCTCAATTTCCGACCTGTGTGCGTCGGGCGCCATATTAGATTCCATTTCCAACCTGGTGCGTCGACGTCCTCCCAGGCGTTGTGGCAGCGGTAGCGGGTCGCCGTCCGAGAGGACCCAAGATTGCATTAAGAGTGGTTCCCAGTTCTCAATCTGAAGTGAGGGAAGGCCCACAGCCTCCAAGAAGTGGGGGAGGTCACTGTAGTTTCTGAGTGTAACCGGTCTATTATGGACCATCACTATTAGGGCCATCGGGAAACCCCATCGATAAGGGACTTGTGCATCTCTTAGGGCTGATGTTATGGGCTTTAGTGCTCTCCTAGCTTGTAGAGTGAACCGGGATAGATCTTGATACAGAGATATCTCCGAACCTTCAAAGAGCCACATCTGAGAAGAGCGTGCAGAGTGTAGTAGTTGCTCCTTCAGAGTAAAGTCCGTGAGGTGGCAAAGGACATCTCTGGGAGGGTCATTAGGTGTGCGATTGAAGCGGCCGTGATCTCGGTGGGCCCTATCCACGTGTTGAAGTGTGACGCGAGGGCCACGCAGAATGTGATTAAAGAGCCGCACAGTGAATCCCCGTATATCCTGCACAGAGTCTGCCACCCCTTTAATTATTATGTTCTGTCGTCTGGATCTGTTTTCCAGATCATCTATTTTCCTTGCTACAGCGAATAAGTGATCCGGGGCCCCGGCTTGTGAGTGAGTGTGGGGAGCCGTTGGTTTCCGCGTGGCCTCCTCCAGGTGTGCCACGCGGTCCGACATGGCCGCCATATCAGCACGTACCTCGTTGTAATGCCCCACGCCGTGGTCGGACCGCGGCCGCCATATTGGGACGCCTGGCAGACTCACCTGAGGTCCCTCGTGGCGCGTCGCTCCCTGATTCCGATCTTCAGCTTGAGGGAGAGCCAGGATGTGTCCCACGCCGTCTCCGGGATCCAACTGAAAAGGAGGCAAGCGCGCATGCACGATCGTCCATCCCAGAGCATGAAGACCTAGGTACTCTGCTGGTCAAGTTAAGGTACTGCACCCCACCTGCACTGGAGATCCTCGTATACCACCAATTAATCTACCTAGCACTCAGGTATCCCTATTACACCTGCGAGTCCCAGGTGAACGGTGTTCGTATGATTCCCTGAACCCTATTTAAACCTGCCGCCTTCTCCAGTTCACTAACCAGGTTATACTGTGGTTACACCACGTTACCCAGTGGTTCCCCTTCGTGTTCCTCTAAAAGGATTCTGACTTCCGTTCCTGCTGCCGATACAGCTTCGCCTCGATTCCTGTCACCACGGTACAGCTCCACTCCGATTCCCGCTGCCACAATACAGCTCCGCTCTGGTTCCTGTTGCCACGGTACAGCTCCACTCCGGTTCCCGCTGCCACAGTACAGCTCCGCTCTGGTTCCTGTTGCCACGGTACAGCTCCACTCCGGTTCCCGCTGCCACAGTACAGCTCCACTCCGGTTCCTGTTGCCACGGTACAGCTCCACTCCGGTTCCCGCTGCCACAGTACAGCTTCGCTCCGGTTCCTGTTGCCACGGTACAGCTCCACTCCGGTTCCCGCTGCCACAGTACAGCTCCGCTCTGGTTCCTGTTGCCACGATACCGCTCCACTCCTGTTCCTGTTACCACGGTACAACTCCGCTCCGGTTCCTGTTGCCACGATACAGCTCCGCTTCTATTCCTGCGGCCACGATACAACTCTGCTTCTGTTGCCACGATACAGCTCCGCTTCGGTTCCTACCATCGCGGTACAGCTCCATTCCACTTCCATATTCAGGATTGCCATCGCAGTGCCAGTTCCACCTCCTGGCATACCTCTACCCCTGGACTATTTCCAAGATTGCAACCGTATTTAATTATCCTTACAACTCTCCGTTCTGGACTTTTATTTCTGTCAAAAGAAACATTACATTACTCTATTCTGGACTTATATTTTGTTGTCTTCAGTAAAGCTTAATCAATCATATTCCTTCTGGTCTCCTCCTTCGGCTTGCCATTGGGTTCCATACACCCAACACCATACAGGGGTCAAAGCCTCTGTCCTTACACTCGTGTATATCTTTGCGGAGGTCCTCCCGGACAGCTCCGATCAGGCGTTGGATGTCGTCTCGGGTAGGGAAAGCAGCCACCATCTCCTCAATTCGGCGGGTTCTTGCGTCGCCATCTAGCCAGGACTCCTCCGAATCTGCTATGGAGGATTGAGTCGCCATGTCAGGCTCTGCGGCCTTATCCCGCGGGGTCCGCAAAAAATGGTCGAGAGTCCCCGATAACGGCGGTCTCGGGGTGTCTGGTAACGAGGCATCCTCCAGCTTCTTTTTTCCTTTCACCATGGTTCGCGTTAGCAGATATATTCGCGTTGAATGGGCGGTTAGGTCGGGAGCTCCAGGTCTAAGCGGCCATCTTCATCCCGCGCTAAGCCACGCCCCGCGCCATGTCTCATTCTGCATCACTACTATTGTGGTTTGTCTTGTACAGCAGCCTACTATACATATATGCTTTCTATACTTTGTACAGGAAGTGGAGAAGTAGAAGAGTGTAGAAAACAAAATAACAAGTCCCAAAAAGCTCGATTTAAATGGTATTGCAACTGCATTCAACACCTTAAAAAAATTATTTAAAATTTATCTCCCATTCTATGGTTTACGTATTGTATGACAACTAGTTCTCCAGTGTCCTTCAATTGAAAGCATGATCCTGCATACATGCAATCTCACATTACTCACATGGAATCATAAGGACTATAGCCATAACTCATAACTGAGACAGTATTAGTCAGACACAAAGATAAAAAAGCTTTTGTCGAATTTATGTTTTTGTCATTGCCTAACACGGGGTGAACCAGGGTATGGCCCCATGTGTCTGGAATGAGAAACTTGATGGTTCAGCATTTGCTGAATGAAGTATGTATGGGTTGAGAGGTAAGTGTGGCAGTTTTTAAAAGTGTTTGTATAAAGTGTTAATTGATGTTGCAAAAGCAAAATCGGTAAACACCTGGATGTTTGGAAAATAACATGTGGATACTGGATTTAAAGCAATGACAACTTAAATTTTACTGCAAATAATAGATTTGTTTTTGATCAGGTGTTCAAAGTATACTGTTAAACATGCACCAAAACAAGTGCAGCAACAAATGAGTGATACATATATTCAAGGAACAAAAGATGCATTAATTCAAGACCTTGAAAGAAAACTGAAATGTAAAGATGACATTCTTCACAATGGAAATCAAGTGAGTGACATCTTTTTAATGGCATATCGCAGCAATTGATATACGTCCTGTAACAGGTTTAAAAAGTACACAACATACGTAATTGATGGATATGAATGCATTAGTTTCAGGGAACTACGAGACGTAAAAGTCCTCTCACCCAAGTGAGCTTGGGAAGCTGATTTGTATGTCTGACAGAATTCTAACCAAGGGTGTTTTTTTCTGTTTCCCATATAATTTATTGTTGAATAACTATGTGCATTAGTTTTTCCTGTTGCATTATTTCTTCCTACAAAAAAGAGGCACTGGGTGAGCTATCAGTAATTTAATGGTATTATTTTGTGGTCCCATCGTTTCATTTCTCTTCAAGTGGTAGTGGCCAAGAATACCAAAGCAATTTCTTTGCAATTTTGCTAGATTGCTTTTAGTGGTATCTGCAAGAAATTATATATTAACAAAATATGTCCTGAATTGAACAGTTGGTGACTGAAAAAATTCCTTACAGCAATAGAAATAAACCTAGACATCAGAATTGGAGATACCAGCCTTCAAACTGTGTCAGCCTCCATAAAGCATAACTTTATAATTTGGTAAAAATAAGTCATGTGTTTTTGTAAATTTCTTTATTCTTCTCCACATACATTACTTTTTCTGTGTGTGTGTTATGTTCTTCCCATGCGTGCAATTATATGTAAAAACTGTTTCTCAAGGTTCAAGGTTAAACCTTACAAGCAGGGGTCAAGTCCTAAAAATGTAAGTCTAGGAACTCACCAAGAAATATGTCCATTAATTAATTATTATAGAGAAAACAGGACCTGGCGCGCCTTAAAATCCAATAGGCACTATATTGGGAGCAAAACAACGTTACAGCTGCATACTTTCTCAAGCCTCTGAGGCTGGTTTTCTTTGTAGCGGCCAAGTCGGAACTAAGTTACCCATTATTATAATAGTGGGGGAACCTGCATTATTTGGTGTATTCGTTAGACTTGACCTATATTTATAAGTGATTTATTAATTGAAAATAATGGACCCTACACGTTTGAAACCTATTAGTACTTGCTAACAGACATGTGCTGAAAAATTTGGTACAGTTCGGTTCGGATTTATTCGGAATTGGAAAATATCGGATTCAGAAATAATCAAAATCAGCCGATTTGGAATGGCCAAAGCTTTCAATATTTCGGTATCGGAGTGTAACAGATGTACGTACCATCTGTTAATGCCGCTCACTTGTTAGAGTTCTGTTCTCCCACCAATAGTCTTTGTGCCTTTCTACAGCCCTTAGCCAAAACTTAAGGATGGGTACACGCAAAGAGCGGTGATAGAATCACTGTGCCGGCTGGGTGGAGTAGAGGTAACATCACTGCTCTGCATGGAGAGAGCCTGTGGAGTCATGGGCTCGATCCCAGCGAGCAACCTCTCCAGTAAGTGTCCTTGGGCAAGACACCCAACGGTACATACTCGCCACCCAGGACATACTTGAAAACGAGAGAAATCTCAATGTATCCTTCCTGGTAAAATCTTTCTAAAAAAAAAAAAAATGAGGCACCACGCAGATCTGGAGTTTTTTTTTTAGAACAGACAGCTACAACAAGGACTGAGCCTTTACTGAAGTAATATATACAGCACCAGGTGGAGCCTGGCAGTCAATAGGAAATTACACTCTGGCCTCTACTCCACTTCATCAATAATCCATCCCCTAGAATTCTGTTCTACTGCTTTTTAACCCGTTAGCGATCGGGAGGTGATCTTTGCGGCACACTATCACCTCAATTAACCTAGCACTAATGCACATTTATGTTGGCCCTGGATATCTTAAACAATTTTAAATGGTTCTGCGTTATTACCACATTAACAGAAATCATCTCTGTTAAAGAAAGATTATGAAAATGGTCAGATATCCTGCTTATGGGTATTTGTAGTGATCACAGTGCAATTATTTAATATGGTCTGAGTCAAGTCGAGCAGAAATGCTTGGGAACTCAGTTCCTCCACTAGGTTTTCAGGAACAACGGGATTCCCTTTCGGCCAAATACTGAAACGCTTTTATTAGGGTTCAGTCATATGTTTCCTTAGTAACTCAGCAAAAATATATTTTATTTAGTGCACTTTTCAGATTGATTCCCTAAAACCCAGCTTATCATTGTACATAAACCTTGATATCAATTATGAGTGTGGGGGTTGCAGGTTAAGTACATCATGTTAACAGTTATTTGGGGAGCAGAGATCTTCCCACAGTTATATTTTCAGAACTAGACCCCTGAGTTTAACCTTTTTACAGTAAGGATTCTTACAGTAAGGCTCCTCTTTCTAGCATCATGTGCGGTTAGACAGAGTGATAGGACTGAGATCTAAATGAGATTTTTATTTCTCCTCTGGGAAATGCATCAATCTTATTTTAGAAATTATGTAAAGGGTGTTTCAGCAGCTAAATTAAATTTCAATGAAAATGTGTACACATGGAGTTAGGTTTAATAAATTAATAAAAAATTATTAACAATAATCTGTCTTAGTTTATTTGTAGTAAATTTGGAGGACATTTATAATAGTGGTTTTATTTTAAACTATAATGTATTTCCCTCAAACGGTCCACAGATTTACAGCTGAAGATCTGTGTGAGAGATTCTGCCTTGATGTAGAGCCTGATTGTAGTCTGTAAGCAACACTGGTAAAACAATTCATTTTTTCAACCATTTCAAAGTTTATATTTATTTTTGGCTATTCATTTATTTATTAGCGATTGACTTATGAAGAAAGGATGGCTCGTAGACTTCTCGGACCTCAAAATGCAGCTTCTGTATTTGAAAATCAATGTTCTGAAAATTCTCAGGTATGTTAAACCATCATAATTTATTCATGACAGTTGATTCATGATAGCTGAACTTGAATGCGTAATTGAAATTATTGTAATAGAAATGCATCCCTTTCTTTATAGCATGTGGAGAACCTTTAGTGTAAAGGAGTGGTTCTCAACGCGGTCCTCAAGTACACTGAACATATCAGGTTTTCCATATATCTGAAGCACAGCACGTGTTATGATTTTCTGCTCAGTGATTGCAGTATTCAGTCTGCTTTTCTCCAAGATATTCCTTAAAATCTGTCCCGTTAGGGGTATTTGAGGACCGTGGTTGGGAATCACTGGTGTAGAGAATCTCAAAAATTACTTTTAAAAGGAGTTTTAAAAACTATGAATGTGTGAAGTCAATCACAGATAGGCGAAAGAAATACAAATCTAAATACTGTTTGAAATACAGCTTGTGTCAAGGTGAAAAAACATAAGTATGTACACTTACTAACATATTTGCAACACATACAGATACATTCATACTAAATTTTAAACCTTTATGACCCTACATTGTCCCTCCTTTCTAATATTGTCTCTCTAAAAACAATGGACACCCTTATTTCTACCTCTTTCCCATAATCTTCTGTTATTCCCTAATGCTCCCCTTTCCGCTACTTGATTCCCTTCACCCCTAAAGCCTAACATCTTCTTTTACATATTAATGTTTTTTACCTTATATCCTTATTCATTATTCCCATATACACATTGGATCTTCTCTTTGCATTTATTTTCAGTTAATCTTCATATGATCGTTAGACCTTAAATTATGCGAATATGCTCAAAATTAATACCGTACTGGTGTTAGTTTTAGGGTTATGGTTAGTATTAGGAATTTTGTTTGTTACATAACCAACGAATTCTGCTCCATTTTTACTTATTTTTTAAGCAACAAATTCTGCTCCTTTTGAAGGAGAAAAGAAGGAGCAAATCTGTTCTCTAAAAATGAAGCCAAAAATTGTGCAGAATCTGTTGGTTGGGTTAGGGAATTATCGTTTAGCTGTAACTGTGTAATTCTAATGGTAACCCAAAAGCTAGCACCAAAGTCACTAAAATTACACTAGTATGATACCAATAGTGACTGAAAAATAATGCAAGTGCATTGTTTTTTTTTCAAGTCACATAAGACTTTTGTTTCCTACTGTCCTAGTGCTAGGGAATATTTTTAATAAATTCCTTCTGTTGTTAAACAGTTGCTGCAGCTGAGTTTCCCAACCATTGAGCATTCTCCTCTTTCTAATAATACAGACAACTGGTATCAACTACAATCAGTATATTCATGTTAGCCATCAGCTTTCACTTTAGAAGAGCACCCTGACCCCTTCACTACCAAGTAGTTTTCCATAAAACCACTATCAGAAAACAATGTAAAGACAAAACACACGTTTTATAAATAGATTCAAGTCATATTTTACATTTTTAGTTAAATTATCTTTTTATTCAAATTTGTTTCACAGCATACATCAGACTTAAGAAATCAGAATCATCCATCAAAGCCAAGGTAATGTTTATTATTCCATTAAATTTTTTTATAAGAAAGTGTGTTTATAAATGGTCCTTTCCTGCATACTCCTTCCCCTCTCTCATCCCGAAGCTGACATTCAATACATATATCAGAATCTGTTATGCTACTTTTCTCATTTTCAGAACGTGTGAATAAATTGTTATATTCTGAGATTTCTAATGTCAATTTATATATATGCTGAATATGAAAAGCTGGATCTGTCCTCTACGGGTATATAATGCGTGGAGATGCACTAAATAAGAAAGCATTAGAAAAATGGCAAAATTACTTTATTGCAAAGCCTTGGTGCTTAAGGGGTTATAGGAACTCTACATGCCATTTTCACCCCTACAAGCTAATTCATTTGTTAAATCACTTCAGCATGTGTGAATTTCACCTGTTGAAAGAGAAACTGGCACTTATGAGAGGTTTTTAGGTCACATGCAGATGTTGATGCATCTGGGAGATTGGGGGGTGCATTTGGAGGTGGGTAGTTGGTGTGAAGGCACATTGGGCAGGCTTGGGCTGGATTGTTATTTAGGGGCCATCCAGGGTTGTTGGTACCTTTAAGCATCACTTTAATCATGAAGAGTGTATGACTGTTAGCAGCAGTCAAGTTGAGCAGAAATGTGTGGGAATGCAGTTCCTCCACTATTATCTTAGAGGGAACCAAAGTTCCCTCGAGCCCAAACATGGTGAAGATTTTATTAGGTTCGAATCATGTTTCCCTATTAAGAGCCCTATTATATTCCTCGTGCAGAATTTTGCACGTGCGCAAAAACGCATTAACGCGAGGGGTAAAACCCTTTGCGCTGAACGTCGTATTACGACGTTTGCGCACAAAATGCGCGTTAACGTCTTACGCGAGTGACCCTGCGCAAACCCTTTGTGAGCGCAATTTAGTGCGCGCATCCTGTACTTAACATTGTGAGCGCAAATGCATTTGTGCGCTGGTGCGCGCATGGTATTACAATCTTAGCGCAAAATTTAACGGACAACGTTTGCGCGCATAATTTTAACATGTTTGAAAAGCTGGTGAAAATGGCAAATTGTAACAACCTGACTGTATCAAACTGCGGATTCACAACAGAGAACGTCGATGCGCAGGTTTTTTTTACTAGATCCGTCAAAAATGACGGCCACTACCTTGTCTTCCGTCAGAATGTACGTCTGTTGTGCGCAGTCCGCACAAAATGACGGACTCGTGTTAAAAATTTCATTGCGCTCACTGATTTCTGCACGCAACTGTACTTTGCACGCATTTTTGCGCGTCGGTTTTACGAGCGCAATTTCCCGACGGATGAAAAAATGCGCGGGGAATGTAATTCCAGCGGTGATTTTCGTGCGTTAACGTTTAACGCTTCGCGCAAAAAAACACGTTTAGCGTGCGTTTTTGAATTAAGTATGTAATAGGGCCCTAAGTCTCCCAAAATATATTGGGCCCTATTACATACTTAACGCAAAAATGCAAGCAAAACGTGTGTTTTTTTGCGTGAAGCGTTAAATGTTAACGCACGAAAATCACTGCTGGAATTACATTCTTCGTGCATTTTTTCATTCGTCGGCAAATTGCGCTCGTAAAACCGACGCGCAAAAATGCAGGCAAAGTACAGTTGTCTAGTAAAAAAAACCCTGCGCATAGACGTTCTCCGTTCTGAATCCGCAGTTTGGTGTGGTCAGGTTGTTACAATTTGCCGTTAGCACCAGCTTTTCAAAGACGTTAAAATTATGCGCGCAAACATCCGTTAAATTTTGCGATAAGATTGTAATATACCATGCGCGCACCAGCGCACAAACGCATTTGCGCTCACAATGTTAAGTATAGGATGCGTGCACTAAATTGCACTCGCAAAGGGTTCGCGCAGGGTCACTCGTGTAAGATGTTAACGCGCATTTTGTGTGCGAAAGTCGTAATACGACGATTAGCGCAAAGGGTTTTACCCCTCGCGTTAATGCGTTTTTGCGCACGCGCAAAATTGTACGCGAGGAATGTAATAGGGCCTATTATATTTATTACAATTATCATAAGGATTCCCTAAAATCCATCCTATCATTAGATTTAAAAAGGGATTTCAAATTGTCATGTGGAATGGTGAGTTAATACAGGAGCTGGAATCTAGGAGAGTTCCTGCACTATTTTCTTTTAGGACTAGACTCCTGATTGTTAGTTTTGGGGTGTATCTGTGAGCATCTATGTGTGTGTTTGTGAATGACTTTATATTTTGATTATCTAAAAGCGTCATCCTGTATCTGCAGTATGAGAGAGAGGGAGATGGAGCACAGGGCTGTTGTGGAAGAGAAAAGGGGCAACAAGACAAAGTAGGAGAGAAAAAGGGCACAGAAACAAAGTATGGGAGAATTGGGGCATAGGGAGAGATTGTGGTATAAATGGGATACAGGGATACAGTGGGGCAGACATGGGGAAATAGACATTATTTATTTTATTTTATTATCATGTTTTAAAAGGACAGACAATGCAGGGTTGTTTCTCTAAGAATAAATAAATATAAAAATGCAGAGGGGTTGATTAACGGAGTTTGTGGGTGTGGGATGGATGAAAAGTGGTCAGTAGGTTTTCATCACAATTATACTGCCGTGATACAAAGACATTAATAGAAATAATCTTCCTTTGTATTATGCAGGACCCGATCATTAAGTGAAGGAGGAAGTGAACATGGTTTGATACAAGAGAAGTGTTTTCCTCCACGATTTCTGCAAGTCCCAGAAAATGTAATTGTGGAAGAAGGTCGATTCTGCAGGATAGACTTCAAAGTAATCACAATTTGCTGCCTTTCTTTCAGTATAAAATCTGCATAATTATCACATAATTAAAAATCAATGATCGAGTTGTTCCATGGTGTTCCAGTATAACCTATCTGGTGGGATCATACTTACATTTTAACAGCCTCTAGTCTATAGAGTTCTAAAGAAAAACGTTAATGTGACAACATAAGCACTTTGCCTGTCATTATAATGCTATAAAATTACTGGAATACAGTACTACTCTATGGTATGACTACAATAATATAATATACAATTAGAAATAGAAAATGCTAAGTCGCGTTGTGACAGTAAAAAAAATAAAAAAATATTTTTTAAAAAAGGAAAACGAACTCAAATACACCAGATACAATCTTTGTTTTGCTGGAGATCCAAATTAAGTTGATAGAATATTTCTCTTCCTTGCCTGTTGCTAATGATCCTATCGAGTTTATGCTCACATTGAACTCACCATCTCCCCTAAATTATCTATGAAGGAGTCTAAGTTGTAGAGTAATGAGAGCATGCATTACTGGTAGTCAGTAAAATTCTGCCGAATTTTAGGGCCATATTACATAGTTGGTGCTAACTTAACCAGAGCTGTTGTAAACTTCCCAGAGCCATTATAGCCTATGGAGGTTTTAAGTTTACAACAGCTCTGGTTAAGTTAGCACCAACATTGTAATATGGCCCTTAGTGTATGCCGAATTGAAAAAAACCTCAGAAAGAACCTTGTTGACAGGTTTAATACATTTACTCCCACTGCACTCTGTTCTGAAGCGGTTAGTCAACGTAGTCAAACCTGTTCTATTGTGACCTCTCTCAATACTCTCTGCCTCGTGAATACTCTCTGCCACCCCTATTTCACTATTTATTCAGTATACACCGATTTTTAAATCATGTTGTGTTTAACTACGTTTTCTTCTTAGGTTACAGGTCTACCAAATCCAGATATAATATGGTACTTAAATGGGAGACTAATTCAAACGGATGACCTACACAAAATGATTATTTCTGAAAAAGGAGTTCATTCCTTCATATTTGAAGTAGTCCAAGCAAGAGATGCTGGATTATATAAATGTATAGCAACTAATCGTGCCGGGCAGGCATTTTTCAATTTACAGCTTGATGTACATGGTAAGTAATAGTTTAACCCTTTCGCTGCTGAGGCATTTCCCGCCTCTGTGCTGAGGTCATTTTTACCGGTTTTGCTCATCATGTTTAAACGTGTTTTGAAGGCTTATTTTAGTATATTACCCAGACATATTATATATCGTTCTTTCCGTCAGACTCGGCAGATTCATAATATGTTATTATTATAAGTATACGTCATGACCTGTCTGTATATTATAACAAAAAACGCAATAAAATATGAATTTTCAATAATTTACAACGTGTAAAGTTGTTTTTTTTCACATTTTAACATGCGAGCAATTGCGGTTATATTTTGTATGGGTGCGCTTGTTAAAAAAATTAGCGATGGGGTCTCGTTACATTTTTTTTGGGGGAAAATTACACGATTTTTAACAAACGCACCGCATACAAAAATCGTTAGTGCAGCATTATTGTTCACATTATAATTGAAATGGGAACAATATTGCTGCATTAACAAACCAAAAAAAGGAAAAAAAAATTGTTTATTTTTTTTTTATAAATTTTTTTAAATATTTTTTTTTTTTTTAAAACTTTTTTCATACTCATGTTTGGTATTGTTGGAACGGCCATGCTCTGGCCGATCCAACAATACCAAACATTAACCCCTAACTGCCACGGATCAGGAGATAGGGGGTTCATTGGAACCCCTTATCTCCACCATTGGTGGCAGTTAGGGGTTAACTCCAGGACTGGCGTCATTGTGCTATGCACGATGACGCCAGGCCTCAGGGGGCATTCCCGGAAACTTGGCCGACATCCAAGATGTCGGCCAGCTCCGGGAAAGGATCACGAACCGGTGCTTTTCGGCGCCGATTCATGATCCGGCCCCCATGGGGTTAATGCCAGGTACCATTTGGAAGGGCAGGCTGTGCCCTTCCAAACGGTGCCTGGGTTAACCCCCTGCACGCCGCCGATCGGGAGGGAGAGAGGTCCGAAGGACCTCCCCCCTCCCTTTCAGGCGCCTCCTCCGCACATGCGGGGGGGGGGCGTCTGAATTAGGTGTCATCGCGCCTTGCGATGACACCTAAATACTCCGGCGGCGGTTCCGGGTGCTGGGCTGATATTGAGGATGTCAGCCCGCACCGGGGGGGCAGCGATCGGCCGCAACCCGGCCGAACGCTGGCCCCAAAGGGAGGATGCGCTCAGCGCATCCTCCGCAAGGAACGATACTGAGCGTGTCCTCCGCAGTGAAGTGGTTACATTTCTGGGATTCATTTTATTTTCAAAGTAAACTGAAATGCATGTGCATGATAATAACAACTTGTAATTGAGTAAATTAAGTATTGTCGTTAGTAATTCCACGAGGCAGCAATTACAAGTTACGTGCATGGACACAATGACTATCAGGGTTATTCAAAGAGATTCGAAAAGTCACCGCACGTTCGGTGACTTTTCGTTCTCTTCAATTCGGTTGGTTTTGCCGATCCCATTTCGGTGACCCTGCGGTGTATTCAGCAAGCACCACAGGGTCCCCGAATTGCATGGAAAAGCTGCCGCAAACCTGCCGAAAACTAACCGCAAAACCCAGCGAATGCACACCGAAAACCCTCAAAGACATCTGGATCAACCTGCCGAAAACCACAGAAAAACCCGAACAGGAGCCGATCGCAGCCTTCGACACAGCAGAAGCGGCAGTGAATAAATTAGGAAAACAGTTTGTATGAATGATTGAAAAGTGAAACACTGTTTGCAAAGAAACTACTGAGCGAAAATGTCTGAAATTTACATATGAAATTTACAAACCTATAAATAAAGAGACTCTTTACTGCAGAATTTTATAATGAACAGTTTATTAGATATTGAATTAAAATGGGAATATTTTTAACATTGAAGCCTATGGGGTTCTCCTGAATAAACCTGCCGAATGAAACCACTGAACAGCAGGGCATTTCGGTAACTTTTCACTGCTGTTTTTGTTCTCTGAATAGACGAAGCAGTGCTTTTCATGGGGTTTTCACTGCCCTCGAACAGGCACCGAACAGACGCCGTATGTTCAGGCAATTTGCTAGGATTTGGCGAATTGCCTGCTCTCTGGATAGCCGAATTGCCAGGAAAGGTAACCGAACGCTGATTTTCAGCGTTCGGTTACCTTTCTCAAGCAATTCGGAGCTCTTTGAATAACCCTGTATAATTCTACTTGTATAATAATAATTTCTAAATTCTCAAAAGTAGCTATGGCACTGGAAATGTGCCTTAAAGAACGTGCATGGATTAAGGAGACAGCATGTAGTGAGAGATAAATGTGGAATGAATTCAGACCATGATGTGTAGGGCAGTCAAGGGATAATGGAGGGATGCAATAGGCATGGTCTGTATTCAGAGAATAAGGCTGGCCGCCCATTGTGTCCATAGTTGAACGACCGACGTGGTCATCTGCCTATGGACAATGCTGTGGGCTGATCAGAGTCATCCACTGGAAGCATGGACGAACCAGATCGGCCGACGGACAGGCATATGGGTAGCATTTCCCATACTTCTCCCACTACATTAACCCCTTCACAGCTGAGCCATTTGACCCCGTGCCGAGCTGATTTCTACCAAATTTTTGCACATCATGTTTAAATGTGATTTGAAATCATGTTTTATTGTAGAACACAGACAAATTATCCAACTTTATTTCCAGCATACTCAGGAGATTCAAAATATATACAGGGTTATTCAAAGAGAATCGAAAAGTCACTGCACGTTCGTTGAATTTTGGTTCTCTTTAATTCGGTCTGATTTGGCGATCACATTTCGGCGACCCTGCGGTGTATTCAGCAAGCACCACGGGGCCGTTGTAGTGCAGAGAAAAGCCACCGCAAACCAAACGAAACACTTACCGCAAAAAACAGCGAAGGCTCACTGAAACACACAAAAACATCTGGATTGACCCCGCCGAATACGCCGGAGAAACCCGAACAGGAGCCGATCACAGCGCAGAGCAGCCGCCGGAAAAACCCGACAAAGCGACGAATGGAGTGAAAAAAAAACAGTACACTTGAATGTTTGAAAAGTGGAACGCTGTTTGCAAAGAAACTACAGAACAAAAATGTCTGAAATTTACATATGAGGTCCAATGAATGATAATAAAAAGGGTGTTACAGAAAAAAGAAAAAACGATTTAAAAAAAAATGGAAAAAAGTTTGCAAATAAATCCCAAAAATGCCTAAAAGATCCTAAAAAAATCTAGAAATAAAGAGACTTTTTACTGCAGAATATTATAATTAGATATTGATTTATTAGATATTGCATTAAAACGGGAATATTTTTAACATTGAAGCCTATGGGATTCTCCTGAATAAACCTGTCGAATGAAACCACCGAATGGCAGGGCATTTTGGCAACCTTTCTCAGCTGTTCTGTGTTCTCTGAATAGACGAAGCATTGCTTCTCTATGGGGATTTCACTGCCCTCGAACAGGCACCATATGTACAGGCCTGTATGTACAGGCAATTCGCCAAGATTTGGCAAACTACCTGCTCTCTGAATAGCCGAATGGCCAGGAAAGGTAACCGTACGCTGAATTTCACTGTTTGATTACCTTGCGGACACAATTCGGATCTCGTTGAATAACCCTGATAATTTCTATAGAGCAAACACAAAACAACATGTGAATCAAAGCAATCCACATAAAAAGGATTGTCAGGGAACAACATACTCTTTAGAAATCATGAGACTAAAAATTGTACAAGAGAGATAAAATCACAATACATGAATACATGATTTGTTTTGCTCACGATGAAACGGACATATGGTCGGCGAAACACGCGTCGCGCTTTTGGTGTTTTTTTTTACATTGGAAAATTTTGGTGTTTTTTAATGGTGATTACGCACCAGAGGAAGAGTAGCATCTATATTATAGCTCTAGGGTCATGTCATTAGCCGATGGTGCTGTAATAATTAAATGATGCTCTGGATGCATTATCAAGATTAAATGACTATAATGCTCACATGGATATATTTGCCCCAGCACACATGGGTATAATTGCCCCCTGCTCACATGGGTATATTTTCCTCCAGCTCACATGGATGAGCCCACCGGCAACAGGGACTTCAAGATGGCCGCCGGCGAGCTTCCTCTGACATCATCAGAGGGGGCCCGCCAGCAGCCATCTTGAAGTCCCTGATCGCCGGAGACTGAGCCCACCGGCGAGCAGGGACTTAAAGATGGCCGCCGGCGGGCTTCCTCTGACATCATCAGAGGGGGCCCGCCAGCAGCCATCTTGAAGTCCCTGATCGCCGGAGGCTGAGCCCACACGCGAGCAGGGACTTAAAGATGGCCGCCGGCGGGCTTCCTCTGACATCATCAGAGGGGGCCGTCGGCGGCTAACTTCAAGTCCCTGCTCGCCGGTGGTCATACATGGGCCCAGCCTCGGGCGAGCAAGGATCCGCCAATAAAAAAAAAAGCGGAGCCGTTGGAGAGGCGCACGCAAAGCGCCTCTCTCACCTCCTCAGTGACTGAGCTGTGAGGAGGTGAGACAGGGAGAGGCGCGCGCTTTTTTTTTTCTAACAGTTTTTAAATGTCCGTCGTGTATGCGCAGTCAGCGCTTGACGGCGACGGACTTTAAAACGGTTTTATTATATAGATGAGACTTGTATATAAAACATTGAACTTGCTCACAGCTTTAGAAATGAGAAGGTGAGTAATGGAAGTGATATTGTTAATTTTATACGTGAAAAATAGACAATGTCATAGCCTTAAAGAAAAAATAACTTTTTTCCCCTCTATTTATTTTTCTGGTTTTCATTTTTCTTTTTTTAATATCTTACTTGGTCATGTTTGGTATCATTGGAAAGGCCAGACTTTGACCTTTCTAATGACACTTGACCAAGTGGGATGTAAAGAATGGCAATACAGGTGTCCTCATGACCCCAGCCTCTCCTTGCAGCATTGCGACAGATTTAATTTTAGAAGAAACAATGGATAATAACGCATTATGCCACCAATTCCAAACTTGCACACAGTGTGGGAAATGAGAAGATTAATTAGTGCAGTGGCATTACTTGCATTATAAGTGAATAATGTCACTGCCTTAGAAAGGAGGAAAAAAGATGTTTTGCAATGTATTTTTTTTTTACACATATATGATCATGTTTGGTATTATTGGAAAGGCCAGACTCTAATCTTTTCAATGATACCTCACTTGACCTTGTGGGGAGTACCAATTGGTGATGCAGGGGTCCAATGTGCCCCCTGCGCTCTTCGCAGTGGCTTAAGATTTTGATAAAAAAATGCTTAATAACTTGTTGCTCCATCACCTCAATCACTACCTTCTGTGGGAAATGAGAAGGTGAGGTAGTGCAGCAATATTATTCACTTTACTATTGAAAAGTGAACAATACTGCTGCTTTAAAAAAAAGAAAAAAAAGGAAATCTTTTTATTTTTATAGATTTATTAGTCATATTTGCCATTATCGTCCACCACGCAAGGGATTGAAATGGGAGGATGCTCCACGCATGGGAAGGGCAGTATGTACCAAAGTAATGATATATGTAATTAGCCACATATCTCCACTACAAATGGAGCAGGGAGGAGAGGGTTGCAAGGAATGTCTAGGAAGTGTCACACACACCCTTAGCAGTAAAGAGTTTAAAAACATGATTGAAATTGTTTGGATTGTCGTAACAACATATCTGTTACCAGTCTAAAAGTTTTGGAAGCATTTTTTTATAAACAATTATGTTTTCTATGTGTTATCTAAGCAACACGACAAAATTTGGTCATGTCCATGCTTTATGTTTACAGTATTCCTGTCCAGAAAAATATGGAGAATCTAGCAAACCTAGTAATTTCACGTAATGTAGTAGGCTAGGGTCAGATGAGCGCATTTTGTACGGACTGTGCGCCCGTGCAGTACAGACGTACTTTCTGACTGACGACAAGGTAGTGGCCACACAGTCGGTTTTTTTCACTGACGTATTTTTTGACTGATGTAGCAGGGAAAATAAATTACAATGAAAAAACATTCTGTCCGTCAAAAATGCTGGACGTATAAATGCAGTCCATCTGACCACGCTCCATCACTCACACACAAAGCTATGCAGACGTTGCAGACATGGTGCACTCCGCACGTCCGTTCTAGCAGTATTACGTTCTTGCCTAACTTGCGTCCGTTTGCAGCGTCCGTCATGCATCCGCACTTCTGTGCGCACGTACTTCATGTGTGGGGCTCCGTTTAACACAATTGTATGCTATCACGGACGTACTTATGTGCGGCAACACGGACGTTAACACTGCGTTCGTCTGACCCCAGCCTTAAGCTATTAAAACATTTCCTACATTGACACTGATAATTAAGTGATTAGAAAAAGAACATCACAATGGGTAATTAACAAGGATGCCTTGGGGATTGCGGAGGGAAAGAATTTTCCAGCATTTCCCAGCAATACGGTGGAACCCAGAAACCTATCCAAAATGATATCAGATGGGTGATTATTTAAAAGTTTTTTATCTATAAAAAGAAGAGAATCACAATCTTTTATTCAAATTTGCTGTTTTAGCCCAAATTTAAGCATTAGCTATGCACCCTATGTTTCAAAAGAATGTTATATAAATTTTTCAACAAATGTGCTTGGCAGTGAAGATTAAAACCCGATTTGAACACTAGGACTGTATACTATATAGTTCTGGCACCATAAGCTCTTTAGTAAACTGAGGTTTTAATGGGTGACCTTTAGCTAGAGAAGCAGGAATCTACAGTGCCTGCAAGACTTTGGCATAGATACACTAAGGGCCCTATTACATTCCTATTGCTAAAACAGGGACGCTAGGGAGAAAAAGCTGCGCCTGTAGGTTTCTCCTTTGTGTCCCCGTTTTAGCGTGATATTGCGATGCAGGCACTAGAAAGGCTGCCTGCATCGTAAGCTTGCGCTAAATGCAGGGTTGCGACTAAGCGCTGCCGCAAGCATCCACTAAATGGAGTCCATAGGACTCCATTGAGTTTCTGCTCTGCCGTCACATGATCTGCCGAATCTTGCCTCGTGAGATCCGGCAGGTCGGCGTAGTGATCCGCAGAGGGGAACTGGGAGACTTTTTCCCCCAGTCTCTCCCTGCTCCCGGTGGACAGAGATGGCGGTTGGAGCCACCGTTCTCGCCGCGGGATAGGAGGTGAGTATATGAATTCATTTGGGGGTATTTCTGCTGGATTCTGCAGCAGCGGAATCCATTAGCACCAGGTCCAGGCTGTGGTTAACTTTCAGGTTAACCGCAGCCGGACGGTACTTAGCGTTAGTATATTATAATACTAACACTAATTAACTCTTTGCGCTCCCAATGTTAA
This sequence comes from Leptobrachium leishanense, assembly GCA_009667805.1. NCBI lineage: Eukaryota > Metazoa > Chordata > Amphibia > Anura > Megophryidae > Leptobrachium > Leptobrachium leishanense. The sequence goes on from CM019065.1 coordinate 278,802,283, forward strand.
GCATGGGGAGCGCAAAGTACAGTAACCTCACGCTGAAAAATGCAAGATACCAATTGCTAACAGGTTTTTTAACCCATTAGTGTTTGGATTGTAATATGGTGCGCCCGCGCTAGGGCCACCAGGGCTAAAGTTAACGCTCACACAGGTGAGCGCTAACGTTAGCGCGAAGAATGTAATAGGGTCCTAATGGTCTTCGTGGTCTCAACTGGAGTTGCGAGGTTACTCTTCAAATTCAGAATGCACCAGTTTGCTAATGGGTGTAACTGTTAGGGAAAATTAAACCGGTTGTGGTCAGGGGTCATGAGTTAAATATAACCTGCTTCTCACCGTAAAAATTTGGATAACTGTATTATTCTTGAGTTAATCATGTTAAATGCAGTTGTGTGTTCTTGCAGATAGTTTTTTTTTTTGTTCTTTGTAAACTTGTGTGGCAAAATGTGACATTTGCAGTGATTTTACCTTGTTCGGGTCATGTATGTCAGTTTTTCTTCTATCCATTATTTTCTTGCTCTTTATTTTTGTGGATCACGAACATGACATCAATGTCCTTGTTTACCAAAGGGCAATAGATAGACATTCTATTGGCATTCCTCAGCTTTCTTGCGGCAGAAGTAACAGTATAGTCATTCACTTTGCTAAAGAGTTGGCCTAGCACTGAAAGCTTGACACTTTGCAGCTGTCAATTGAACCTATGGTTTGGAAATTGCATTTTCATCTTCACTTTTGGATTTTTGTTTGTTTGCAAACATGTTGGAGAAACACTATGCCCTATTCCGACTCAATCGGTAATAGTGGGCTGCTAAATCAAAAATATTTTCAAGAACTTTTAATCCTTATCCCTATATGCAGGTTCTGTATCCAGCAAGCATTATTCTGCATGGGCACTGCTAAACCTGCTTTAGAATGTGCACAGGTTCTTGCGAAACATAATTTGCATTGCAAATGTTACTCAAATTACATTAGAACATGCCGTAACATTCGAAATTTGGAAGCCCTAAGGCCGCTGTCAGACGAACGCAGTGATCACGTCCTTGATGCCGCACAGTTTAATGTCCGTCGTAGCATAGAATCATGAGCAATAGAGACCCACACACAAAGTACGTGCATAACGAACTGCGCACACACAACGCACATGGCAAACGGACGCAAGTTAGGCAAGAACGTAAAACCGCTAGACAGACTCGCAGAGTGCGCCATGTTCCTTGTAGCGTTCTGTGTGAGTGATGAGATGTCAGACGCAGCACATTTGCGACGTCCAGCACCTTGACGCGCAAAATGGCTTTTCATATCCTTTTAAAATTTTTATCATTTTTCATATTCATTTTGTTTCCCTTAATTCCTTTTTTTTTTCTATGTCCGTCAACAAAAATGGACCGTGTGGTGTCTACAGTATCTTCCATCAGTACGTCCGTCCATTGTGCACGCATGCAGAGTGCGCTCTGATTGCGTTCGTCTGACATTAGCCTTAGTTGAAGGGGAGGATCAATATGCACCAAGGGAGAAAAGGCAAGTTTAACGAAAATATGGAAAAATTTAAGAAAAAATAATTGGGGAGAGGCTGTCAGCAGGATCTGCCCAATTATTTAATGGAAAAAAAGGGGGGTTAATATAGTGAACCTTTAGCGTAAGTGAGGGAACTCTTTCCTTCTCCAAGTGGCGAGAGCAAGCTGCAGATCAATGTCACTGTGATACCAAGTAAGGAATTTTTTAATGTCTCAGCTCTCGCATTTTCTTTAAAATCCAGGAACGGCGAATGCAGCCTCATGTCTCGATAAGTTCAGAGCCAAGATTAGCACAAGTCTGACCGAATGAACTACTATGATTTCTCCATGTGGTCATTAGCTTCATGAAAAGTCTGCACATGTCTCTCTATAAAGTTGGTGTTTCATGACTAGCTCATGTCATCACTATTAATAGGCAATCAGAACTGAACTGGAAGAACCTGACACCTGACTGAATTGGTTGACATAGTGCATAGCTAAACATATGAATTTAGAAACATAATTATGAAAATCTAATTGGGGCCAAAGATTTAAACATAACTTTTATAGCAATATAAAAATATTAGTGTGTAGTAATGAAAGGGAGTTGCTGAATAATAATCATAAAAGCAGTAACTGTTTCTGCAGGGTTGTTTGTCATTCTATAGCAATCCCCTGCATTCTGCACGTTTACTTTAGAACATAACACCATCCTCTTTTCAGATCAGCATAAAATGTATTTTCTTTTACAAGCTCCTGTCTGCTGGCTCACTACCCAGAATATCAATCTACAAATCAATTTACCTGCATGGAGACAAAGGGAACAATGTATCAAATCAGTGACACGTGAATTAGCTACATTGTTCAAGTAAAACCAGAGCAGGGCCGGATTAAGATCTCTATGGGCCTGGAACTGAAGATTTTGGTGGGCTTTTTTTGGAATTTAGTGAAATGAAAACATATTTAGGTTATTTAATTGTGCAGATACGGGTATATCTAACCAGGCAGATACTGTGTGAGTAAATTCCCATTCAGATTTCAATCATTTACAGCGTGTAAAATTATATATTTCACAGTTTATCATCCAAACCTTTGTGGTTATATATTCTATAGGGCATTATTGTTAAAAAAAAATTGAAATGGGAACCTATTACGACACTTTTCTGAAAAATACACAATTTTAACCAAAACTGAAAAAAACTAAAATTTTCTCTTGTGTTTTGGAGGATGGTGTTTTAGGAATAATATGACTATGTATAAAACACTGAACTTGCTCCCAGCATGGGAAATGAGAAGGTCAGTAATAGCAGTGGTATTGCTCATTTTATATGTGACAAATGAACAATATCATTGCTTTTGGAACTATAAAAATATATATTATTTTTCTTTTTTCCCCTTCTTTTAGAGTTTGGTATCATTGCAAAGGCCAGACTCTGACCTGTGCAATGACACCTTGACCTTGCGCTGTGTAAAGATTAGAGTTGCAAGGTTCCAAAATCCCCCCCAGTGCCTCTCACTGCAGTGTGGCGGTTTATATTTCTGATGAAACAATGCGTAATAACAGATTGTGCCATTGCCTCCACACTTGTTTGTGACTTGAGACATGAGATTGTTCACTTTATAATTGAAAAGTGAACAATATTGCTGTGTTAGAAAGAAAAAAATATTTATTTTTATTGTTACATAACACCTGGTCATATTTGGTATCATTGGAAAGGTCATGCTCTGGCCTTTCTAGTGATACCTCACATGACCCTGTAGCTGCTATGGAGTCAGAGATACAAGGATCCAAATGTTCATCAATGCATAGTTATACTTTCTCTGGGCCTGTTATAGGGCATGGGCCAGGAGCTGCTGCTCCACTAGCCCCTATGTGAATCTAGCCCTGCCCCAGAGCATGGAGGAGAGGAATGCAAGACATGCAAATTACATTTCCCACACATCTTTAGCACTGAATGGGGTAAACCACAGTTTCCCTCCCACACCACTGTTTCTGTCTCCCCTCTGCACAAAGCAGCTTGCTGCAAGTGCAAAGACAAGCATAGCAGTGGTCTACTAGCACCCTAAACACTCATGTCAGCATGACCTTTAAATGTTACTTAATTGCTCATGGTGGCTAGAATCTCAGTTTATTAAAGGAACACTCCAACAAAAAAATCACCCCCCGTTTTTTCTCCCTAACCTATCCCTATTCCCTTAATAAAACTCTCTTTTTTTTTTTTTTTCCTGTAACTGCAATACTTACCTTAAAATCCTCTTGTTTCCAGCGGCGTTTTTTTTTTTTTTATACTCCCCTCCCTCCTCTTCCGCTCCCGTCCTTCTTCTTGCTGCGTCTTGGCTTCTGGTTTACGTGAGAGGCGCGCATGCGCGCCTCTCACATAAGCCAGCCAATCGGCAGGCTTCCTCCCGGCTCCCTCTGAGGATTAGTGTTGCGCGCAAGAGGATGCGCGCAACACTAACCCTCAGAGGGAGCCGCCAGCTTCTGCGGGGAGTAGGAGACGTCATCGCGCTGAAAGCGCGATGACGTCTCCTACTCGGCAAAAGTCGGCAGAAGCGGGAAATATGATTCCCGCTCTGCTGACTGACAGCTGGGAGGGCGGAGTAAAGTTCTCCGCCTCTCTCAGCTGTTTTCAGCCTTTTCTGCAGATCGGCTGAGCGGAGGGAGGGGGGACAGAGGGCGGCATACTCCGGGCATCATGACCACCTAAAATAGCTTAGGTGGTCATGTTGCCTAGAGTATCCCTTTAACTTAGTTTAGTTCAACTTTATCATTCTCTAAACAGATAAAACATTTGTAAAGCATTTCAGAATTTATTAATATTTTTTAGATTTTGCATTTTACTTACCTTCTATCCTTTTCTTTATTTCTTTAGCCCAAGAATGCAAAATACCTCCATATTTCATGAAGAAACCTGCAGCAACGAGAGCATATGAAGGAGACACTGTACAGATGGAATGTCAAGTCTGTGCAAGGCCGGAACCAGAAATATTGCTGAAAAAAAATAATGAGATGCTACAATACAATACAGATAGGATAAGGTATTTGATATAACATAGTAGTCTCAATACATGCTTGTTGGTGACAGAGATTATAGGGGTTATTCAAAAAGCCAAAAATACAATTTGCACAACAATGCAACAAGGGTGCCAACAGCACGGATTTACTTTATTTAGAACATAATTAACACGTAGACACACACATAAATGAAAAAATGTTCCCTGGTATAATTGACATCGGCAATAAATCATACATCCCAAATGAATTACGTTCTCATAAATAGCAGAGGAATTGAAGAGGTTAAGCTAGAATCCCTATCTAATACTTTGGCGGTTCTAGCCACCTACCCACCTCATAGCTAGTATACAGGGTACCGGGAAACCAGGATAGTCACACAAATAAAGCCGTAAACCAGGACAACACCAAAAAGACAACTGTTAAATCCAATACACAAGCATAGCTCGACGCGTTTCGCCCGCACAGGGCTTAGTCTTGAGCTGGAATGCCATTTGTAAAAACCTGGATATATATATGCATGGTGAGTAATGAATAAACAGGGTCAGCTGGTCGACTAATAATGAATAGATAATTTATTAAATAACATCCACTCGCATATACCAGTAAATAAATTCCAAAAAATGCTTAAAAGATCCTAAAAATTCTAGAAATAAAGAGATTCTTTACTGCAGAATATAATAATATACGGTTTATTAGATATTGGATTAAAACGGGAATATTTTTAACATTGAAGCCTATGGGGTTCTCCTGAATAAATCTGCCGAATGAAAGCACTGAACAGCAGGGCATTTCGGTAACTTTTCACTGCTGTTTTTGTTCTCTGAATAGACAAAGCATTGCTTCTTTATGGGGATTTCACTGCCCTTGAACAGGCACCGACCAGGCACCGTATGTGCAGGCAATTTGCCAACATTTGGCAAACTGTCTGCTCTCTGAATAGCCGAGTGGCCAGGAAAGGTAACCGTACGCTGAATTTCAGTGTTCGGTTACCTTTCGGCCACAATTCGGATCTCTTTGAATAACCCTGTTAGATTCTCGCTGTCGTGTCACCGACTAAGACACAATTTTTCTGCACTTGAATGTGACAGGTGCATATCATTTCAATATTTGACTGCAGGGTCCAACCCTGCACTCTTCCACAATACCTCAGGGAGGGTTACGGTGTGAAGGCACTAGCTGGCACCAAAGGCCGACTATTTGGGTGCACTGACCCGTGTACCGGATGCATACAGGGCAGCCATCAGAAATGATGGGGCCCCTTACTGAACCTCACGATGGGGCCCCCCCATAAACTTCCTCAACCCATAACAGCTTTTCGCCCCCTTCCAAAAAAAAAAAGACATAAAACAATTCCACAGCAATAAAACTCACAGTAATGTGTGATGTGTATGAGCGTATCTCTCACGTCTGGGGCTCAGAGGGGGCCCGTCACCCAGCGGCGCCATCGACAAGCCGGGTGCCAAGAGTTGTGACGGCTTCTGGAGCTCGCAGGGCTGATCAGAAGGCGGGGCGCGGCATGATGACGGTCACCCACCGGGTTTAAATACAGACAGCACGATTCGGCTCATTGCCCTGTCGTGGAGTTTACTTCCCTCAGTGCTGAGTGTCTCTTGGCGATTCACCACTTTGTTGCTATTTCAGTCTCCGTTGCTACCTGGCTTGTATGAGAACCACCCCCTTGTACAGGGCCGGTGCTGCCACTAGGTGAACTAGGTGACCGCCTAGAGCACAGCATCGCCTAGGGCGCAGCCAAGCTCCACAGGAGTTACATAGGTGTCCACATGCTCTCGGACACCAGTGCACGTGAGCCGCGGCCCGTTGCCGGGATGCTCGTTTCCGGCTGTCTGGACTGAGGCCACAGCGCAGAAGCATTCAGCTCCTCCTCCAGACTCATCCTTGTCGCCAGCAGCTGACGTGGACACAGCGCGCCGGCGCGTGTGAAGTCAGTCGTTGGCAGTCAGTCTCGTGTGAAAGAGCAGCCTGGACACCAACGTGAGCCGAAGCTGGAGACGCGTCCTTGGTAATATAAATCATTAAACACTCATTTAATAATACATAATAACACTCTCATTAAATAAAACACAACGCTCTCATTTTCAGTCCCCAGTCTATAACGCTCTCATTTTCAGTGCCCAGTCTATAACGCTCTCATTTTCAGTGCCCAGTCTATAACGCTCTCATTCAATCCCCAGTCTATAACGCTCTCATTTTCAGTGCACAGTCTATAACGCTCTCATTTTCAGTCCCCAGTCTATAACGCTCTCATTTTCAGTGCCCAGTCTATAACGCTTTCATTTTCAGTCCCCAGTCTATAACTCTCTCCTTTTCAGTGCCCAGTCTATAACACTGTTCAGTGCCCAGTCTATAACGCTCTAATTTTCAGTCCCTAGTCTATAACGCTCTCATATACAGTGCCCAGTCTATAACACTCTCATTTTCAGTCCCCAGTGTATAACTCTCTCATTTTCAGTGCCCAGTCTATAACGCTCTAATTTTCAGTCCCCAGTCTATAATGCTCTCATTTTCAGTCCACTCTAACACTGATCGATTTGGGCTTGTGTTAGAATGCGTCCTTGTATACCGTCTGGCCTATTTCAGGTATACCCTGCCCTGTGTGTTGGTCAAACATTTCCCACTCATTGTTGGTCAAACATTTCCCACTCGTTGTTGGTCAAACATTTCCCACTCGTTGTTGGTCAAACATTTCCCACTCGTTGTTGGTCAAACATTTCCCACTCGTTGGTGATAAAACATTTCCCATGGCTTCAAAATCGCGTTTAAACATGAGCAAAAGCAGTAAAAATGAGCTCAGCGCACAGCGGTGAAGTGGCTCAGCACTCAGCAGTGAAAGGGTTAAAAAACTTTTTTTACTTATTTTTCATTGTTTCCTGTCCCCCAGGGCAGGACCTGGACCCCGATACACCTTTTATGGCCAATATCTTGCATATATGCCCTCTTGGAGGGCACTTTAATTTTTGGCAGTTCGACCCCCATTGACTTGCATTATGTTCGAGTTCAAATTCAAACTTTTTGGCCGTTCGGGTGTTCGAGTTCGAACCGAACATGGGGGGTGTTCGGCCCATCCCTAACGGTGAATACAGCATTCACTGCAGGGTCTCATAAATGCACTGAATCATTCCGCAGAACGCCGTGGATAAACCCGCCGAATCAATCAGATAAACAGCTGAAAAAGTGCTGAACGCATCCTTAAAAAGCTCGAAAACTGCCAAGCGCATTGTAAAAACTGCCGAAAAAAACAACGAACACATCCGATAAACCACCAAATGTATCTGACGAACAGACCGCCAAGCGCCTCCGAAAAAAGTCGACCAACCGCCAAACAGGGGTAAAAAGTTAACCCAAAAAAAATCCAACTTTTAAAAGGCGTTTTAAAAAAACTAGTTTTTGAAAATGCATGGAAATAATATATAAGGTCCTATGAATAACAATAAAAGGTCTGTTACAGAATTAAAAAAAAAAAGCCATGTAAAAAAGTCATAATCAGACATTTCGCTGAAAAAAATCCAGAAAGATGCCTAAAAAATTCTAAAAAATAAATTAAGAGACTTTTTCCTGCAAATGAAAAGAATAAATGGCTGAATAAATATCTAATAAAAACGTGGAATTATTTTTACATTTTAACCTATTGGATTCGCCTGTTTTAAAGCTGTCGAACGAGACCATTGATAATCTGGACATTTTGCCAACTTTTCTCTGCTGTTCAGCTTTCTCTGACTATATTAACCATTGCTTCTCTATGGGGAATTTCATTGCCGTCAAATTCGACAGTATTCTGCTGGCAATTCACCAATATTTGAAGAATTGCCAGCTTTCTGAATAGCCAGGAAATTGCACCGTAAGGGGAAATTCACCATTCACTGCAATTCATTAGCAAGCTTGGCTCTCTTTGAATATCCCATAAATTATCAGGTAAACAAAGAAATAACACAATCTAATCTTAAATGACCCTCTTTGAGTTAATGGAAAGAAGGAATGTTATACTTTGTTTAAATGGAGAACTTTAACCTAGAGACATAACACAGTTTATATTCTTTACTAAATTAAAATTTTCAAATAAAGAAAAAATTGTAAAGAAAAATTTCACTTATTTGCACTAGAATGACAATTGTTTGATCTTGTTCTGCCAGTCCGTTATTATATTATATATCTAAAACAAAACACCACTGCCATTGCTCTGGCATGCTATTAGGGTTATTCAGTGAAAGGTGAAACTCTGGAGAACTTTTGGAGAAGTGAAAATTCTAGGTCAAAATAGCCAAACCAAAAACATTCTCCCATTTATCTCACTTTCCAAATCGGCTATTTTGACCTAGAATTTTCACTTCTCCAAAAGTTCTCCATAGTTTCACCTTTCTCTGAATAACCCTGTATGTGTGCAAACATCACTGTAAAGCTCAGTTTTTGCAACAGTGTCGCAAAAGAAATATCTAACCACTGGCAGGTGACTCAACATTCTACACAGTGACGATGCTCCTGAGGCAGTATAGACTTTTCCTTTGTGAAAGGCAAGTGATTGTCACCGTTGCAACAGTTGCGATTTTTGCTGGTGTGGGCAATTTCGACAAGCACTTTGCTCTTTGAATAACCCCATTCATAAAGCAAGGCTCCTTGCATGATCACAAATACAAATCTGATACTACTACATAATCATATGATTTATATGCCATTATGATAACTACTAATAATTAATATTATTTTTATTTAGGTTAATTCAAGATGGCAGCGGAACAGTCTACCTTTTTATCTATAATGTAAAGAAGTCAGATGATGGGTGGTACACCATATCCGCTGTAAATGAAGCAGGAATAGCAACCTGTCATGCCCGCCTTGATGTTGCCAGTAAGTATGTGCAATGTAACAATTCTTTATAGTATGATATCTGAGGATTTGTTTAAACTTTGAGATTTTGGCACCAGCAGTGTTATTGCGGAAAATGCTGCTAGGTCTGCTTGTAATATTGAAAATAGACTCTTTTTTAACTAATCATTTAACTTTAAAATCTCCCTCTATCTCCATTGAAAAATGGCAAAAAAAACTTTACATATTACTTTTGCTATTAATCTCACCAACAGAAGTGATTCTGTACTATAATAAACCATGTTATATTAACTTGGCAACAACTTGGTTTAGGAAATATATCCGGTCTGTGTAGTACACATTAATAGATTTCAAAGAACAGTTGCAATAAAAATGTTTGTGAACCCTTTGGAATGACCTGGATCCCTATTACATTGTTGATGGTAAACAGGATTACCGTCTTCATTTTACTGTCTGTATTCCGGAGTAAGGCTAGGGTCAGACGAGCGTAGTGTTCACGTCCGTGATTGCGCCTAAAAGTACGTCCGTGATAGCATGACAGAAAGCCCATTGGAGCCTGTTACACAAAGTACGTCCGCACTGAACTGCGGACGCACAATGGCCGCGGCAAATGGACGCAAGGCAGGCAAGAACGTACAACCACTAGAACGGCCGCACAAAGTGCGCTGCGTCCGCAACGTCCGCATAGCTTTGTGTGTGAGTGATGGAACGTGGTCAGATGGACTGCATTTATACGTCCATCATTTTTCACGGACAAAATGGTTTTGCTTTTTAATTTATTTTCCCTCCTACATCTGTCAAAATATACGTCAGTGAATAAACGGACTGTGTGGACACTACTGTGTCTTCCGTACTGACGTACGTCCGTGTGCACGGACGTACAGTCCGTAGAAATCACGCTCGTCTGACCCTAGCCTAAAGTAGCAGATAAAAAAATCCAGCAAACCGTTGTATTGTTGTGAAGATAGGTTTATTCCATCACCATCAGCATAGAACGTTTCGACCACACAGGTCTTTGTCAAATACCTGTGTGGTCGAAACGTCATATGCTGATGGTGCTGGAATAAACCTATCTTCGCAAGAATACCACGGTTTGCTGGATTTTTTTATCTACTACTTTGCTGTTTTGATGTCTGGGAGTGAAGGCCTCCCCCAGCGGTGGATAGATGAGAGTATGTGAGTACATATTGCCTAAATACTGTAACTCGCGAGAGGCGAGATCCTGCCGGTCATATGACCAGGCAGCACGATCCTCCATGAATTCCAATGGATGCCATGGAGGAGATGCTGGGGACGGCATTGTAGCGCTGCCCCCAGCATCGCCAACCTAGCGATCACTAAGGGGCAGGTTGCCGGACTCGGCGCCTGCCCCGCGATCTGCAAGGGGAAACCAGGATGCTAAGGGGAAATTAGCAAACGCTAATCTTTCCCCTTAGCATCCCAGTTTTAGCGAGGGCAACATGAGAGTGCCCTTTGTGTTATAGTATTCTGATGGGACATGACGAATACACATAATGATATTTTGAATCTGAGTTCACTGAAAAAAATTATATATTATTTGTCTGGGTCCTATATTACAACATGGCTTCAAAGCACATTTATCCCCTTCACTACCGAGATCGGGATATCTCGGGCTTCAAAGGCACCATCCGGTGCCCCGATATCAAGATATCACAATCTGGTGATCTGCAGCCCACAAGCAAATGAAATTAATTTGAAGCAAACAAATTTCATTTGCTTTTGGGCTGCAGAAGGTGCCCCCAAAGTTTTAGCCCTGTGGGCATAATGCCCAAAGAGCTAAAAGTGTGGTGCTTTCACCAGCAGACCAGACCAGACCAGACCAGAAGCTCAAACTATTGTAACTCAATTTGCCAGTAGATGGCACCACCTACTGGCCAAAATAGGTTATTTACAGTAAGAAATACAATGAGGATATGCTCAAATATTTCTTAATGCATAATTAATTTAAAATGATTATTCAAAAAAAACACTGGTTTCTGACAATGTTTTTTTGGAAAATCACTTGGTAGTGAAGGGGTTAAACATGATGAGCACAAAATGGTCATAACTCAACTGCAAAGGGTTAAATAATTTCCAGTGATTTTATTTAGCTGGCAGACTTTTATAAAATGATGTGTAATCATAGTGCACATACTGTTATCACAAATGAAGGTTCTGGTTTGCCATGCTTCCTCCAATCCACACAAAATTCTGTGAATTAAAAGGGTTTTCAGTGAACTGGTAGAATTTAAATGGACAATCTAAATGTTATACGTAATGTGACTTTATAATAGTGTATAATCCAATTTCTGATATATCTCATATACAGTGACCTACAGGGTTACCCAGAGAGCGTGACAAGCAGGAGAATGACTGGAGAATGAAAAATTCTAGGTCGAAATAGCCAAACCAGAAAAATCGTCCCTTTCATCTCACTTTCCAAATTGGCTATTTTGACCTAGAATTTTTCATTCTCCAGTCATTCTCCAGTCATTCTCCTGCTTTTCACACTCTCTGAATAACCCTGTAAATATTATATGACAAGTGGTATAAAAGTGATTTCACTTATTGAGTTTATTCCATAAATTCTTCAATTCAGTGGCAGAGTGGAAAAATCAAAAAGCTCATTACATCATATCAATGCGAAGGATCCCCATCTGAGAGTGTATGAAATCCATAAATCTCAAAAAGAAGAACAAAATACATCCAAAAGAGTGCAATATTGTCCAGTTATATAAAATAAAACATTTGCTGAGATTAGGAATAATCTGAAGGTACCCCACTCACAAATGTGGAGCCCTCCTATTGGCTCTGTAAATAGTGCAGTGTGCCAACTTGATTGTGAGTGGCAACGTCCACTACTCCAGGTGTTGTGTTCCGAAGTAGGGATGTGCATGCATTTTTTTTTTGTTTTGTTTCAGCACGTCTGGTTTTTCAAAAGTTTAGTTTCGGATCATTTCGGGCCATTTTCGTTTCGGCTCGTTTCGTTTCAGATCGGTGTTTTGTATCGATTTTTGTTTCATGAAATCGGGGAATTTCGGCCTTTTGGATCGTCTGTTCTCTTAATTTCAAAGGGTCCATCCTCGGATTTTCATTTTTACTTTAGACGTATGGTATTTTGGATGGTCCGATATTTCGGTCGTTAAAGTAATCCTGCCGATTCCTTCGGATGTATCGTTTTTTATGAAAGATCCTTTTTTTCCTATGAATAAATGTTAAAACAAATCCCCGTTTTTTAAGTGTTTATTAAATATTTCGAAAACCATTTATTATTTTCAATTGCAGCCAACAGCCATTTCTTTTATTTATTTTTTAGGATTATTTTTGCATTTTTCGGGAATTTTGGGTTAATCTTTAGGTTTCCTAAGTAATTTTAAAGAAACTTTTTTTTACATCATAGCATGTTAAAAAAATTCCCGTTTTTATTAAATATATCTTAAAGCATTTATTTTTTTCTCTTACAGCAAGAAGTGTCTGCATTTATTTATTTGTTAGAATTATTTTTGTATTTTTTGGGAATTTTTGGGTTAATATTTAGGGTTCTTCCTAACTTATTTGAAATGTGTAACGAGGTCTGTTTTTTTCTTTGCAGAACACATACAGCTGGATTATCTTCTCACAGTCCATCCGTATGTGTTCTGTTGGGCAATAAATTTTGATACAATACATTTTGTCAGTATCAGTACCATGGATAGTAACAAGCCTGTCGTTATCCATGGTGCTGAATAAAAAAATCCTAACAAATAAAGAAATGCAGACACTTCTTGCTGTAAGTGAAAAAAAAAAATGCTTTAAGATACATTTAATAAAACCGGGAATTTTGCACTGGAACAAGTGAAAAAAGTGCCTGACGAAACAAAATTACAAAATCAGCAACGGAACCGAAACGGACTCGAAGCGATACGAAAATACGTTGTCCGAAATTAACTGAAACGGAACCGAAATCGCGAATAGAACGAAAATGACTTGCGATTTTACAAATTCCATGTCCATACGAAATTCATATTGGGAAATATTTCGGATGGTGTGTATTTCGTTGCCGGTCCAGTTCGTGACATCGGACAAATCCAAAGCACCGAATCGGCCCATTTCGTGAGAAAAACGAATCAATACGAAACAGAATGCACATCCCTTTTCCAAAGCCTCTCAGGTAAAGGGAGGGAAGTGGAAATTTTCTCATGTTCCAGTAAATTTATACATTTTTGGTGCTCATTCAATTACCAAATAACAATTTTCTGCTCACCTGGTCCAGAGCCCTAATCACCGGCTTAAAGTATTAAACGTGGCAAACTCTTTGTGGGGGTTGCCTTCCCTACCTCCTGTTGTGGTTGTGTAGGTTGGAGGTAGGGGGCATGAATGGCCCGGCACTGGACTGATGATAATCCTCAGTATCAATGGAATAAATAATCCAGGAGAATGAGTAAATTAAAAAAGGGGGGTTTATTGCATAAAATAATAAAACAATATATCACTGTATCCTTGCATAAGTGTAGATAAAAGTAGTGCAAGAGTCCCAAAAATGACAAGTTAAAAGATAAACTGTGTTTCACCGCTCCTAGGCGGCTTCATCAGTTTTCAGATTTTGATAACTGATGAAGCTGCCTAGGAGCGGTGAAATGTGTTTTATCTTTTATAAACTATTATAAACTTACCAGAGCAATTAAGGTTTTGGTCACAAAAGCGCACAGAGTGTGTCTGTGTGACCGCACCTCACTGCGTCTGTTCAGCTTTGTGACAGGCTCGACAGAGCGGGACACTCGGAGTAGCGGGCAACCCTAGTTGTGCGCGCTACACCGGCCGGTATTTCAGCCTCCCCGTCAAAAAGCTAGGACAAACGTAGGATGGGGCTACAAATCGTGATCCTCCATAGGACTAACTGCACTCAGCAAGGTGACCACACAGGAGTCAGAGTGGATGGAATGTCCACTCTAATGGACGTTCCGTCCACTGTGAAGAATCGAGATGTTCTCTCCGCGGTCACTAAGAAGGCCATGCGGTGTTAGTGGATTTTCCCTTCTCCCCCATGTTCTCAATGTTTTACTCTTGTTTTTATGCCGTTTTCCCAATATGATTGGGCTGAGACTATTTTCAATACTGAAGACAAAGTTAAGAAGTTCTTTGATGTATGGAAGACATTCATGTTATGTTTGCCAGAGACCATCATTTCCAAACTAAGGCTTGACTTCGAATTTACTAGTTGGTACATGACACACTCCCTGTCAGGTCCACCGTTACTACCACCCTCCCAATCCCTGATCTTTTTGAAATTATTGGACTCTGTCCCTAACTAAGGGTCTTCCATGCCACTTAATATTACTCTTCCTGTTTGTCATGTAATTTGTAAGGGGTAGAGGTTGCTGTTGTTTTTTAATTACATTGAACATTGACTGTATTGTACTGTTGCCTGGATCTGTAAATAAAGTTTGTTTAAAAAAAAATCTATGGAGTTGATGGTTTAAACCAGCTTGGGTTAGGTTCACACTAGGGTTGAAATAGAGCAGTGGTTCTCAGCCCTGTCCTCAAGTAACCTTAGCAAGCCAGATATTAAGGATTACCTTGGGGAAATGCAGACTGAATCCTGCAATCACTGTGCATCAAATAATATCACCTGTGCTGTGCTTCAGAAATCTGGCAAACCTGGCCTGTTAGGGGTACTTGAGGACAGGGTTGAGAACCACTGGAATAGAGCACTCAATTTTTCCTCTCCTGTGTCAGCAATCACACCTATGTCTTGCAATACTTCCATTCTGGCTTGTGTCCACTTCCTTCCTTAGTATGGCCAGATTAGTGCTTCCCAAACCTGTCTACAGGACTCGCTACCAGGCCAGGTAGGCAGGATATCTGAAGCACAGCACAGGTGATATGATTTTCTGCTCAGTGATTGCAGGATTCAGATATGTTACAAGTTTTTAAAGCGCTAACAAGTTCTGTAGCGCTGTACAATGGGAGGTAGAATAACAAATATACATACAAGTTAAACACACAAAACAGAAGGAGAGAGGACCCTGCTCAAGAGCTTACAATCTAAGAGGAGAGGGGTGACATACTAGGTGAGTGTAAATATAGAACATGAAGTAGCGGGTGCATGTGGGCTGGGTCGGAATATGGAGTAAGAGATGAACAGAGGGGGATTAGGGAGTGAGATGATAGGCTTCTCTAAAGTAATGTGCTTTCAGAGACTTCTTGAAGGACTGGAGATGGAGAGAGTCTATTGGTGCGGGGGAAGGAGTTACATAGAAAGGGGGCAGCTCAAGAGATGTCCTGAAGGTGAGAGTTGTCCAAGGAAACGATAACGCCAGATCATTGGCAGAGCGAAGTGGTCAGGATGGGATGTTCCTGTTAATAAGGGAGGAGATGTAGATAGGATCGCGTTTAGGGAGAGCTTTGTACGTGAGCATCAATATTTTGAATTGGATTCTAAGGGAAACAGGGAGCCAGTGTAGAGATTACAAAGGGGTGAGGTGTGAATGGTGCGGGAGGTGAGGTGGATGAGTCTGTATTTCCCAAGGTAATCCTTAAAAACAGGCCTGTTAATGGGTCCTGAGGAGAGATGTGGAAAGCACTGGGCTAGATACTGTTGGGCTTCTCATCAAGACTACTCCTTGAGAACTTTGCCAATATTAGCAACCGCACTGGATGCAAGTAGAGTAATAGAGGCAGTATAGGGGAACAAATATTAGCTTCTTCTAACTCTATAATTAAAGACCTAGGCCTAGGGTGAGTGGTAGAGCATGTTCAGACCTCATTCTTGCTTTTTAATAAAGGATGCTCCTTATATTGATCTTTAACTCCAAAACAAAATCTAAGATATTCAAATGTCAGAGTGGACCCTATCCACTAGACACACATTAACTCTTTGATAGCCCTAACATCTATATGTCTGTCCAATTTCTATATTCTAGTCACAGCTCCATTAGTAATGTGTTCTCTTATTTTGCAGCATTTCACAGTAAATCCGTTCCAAATACAAAACAACTTAAGGTTACACCAACGTTTGGCAAGTACTCAACCCTAAGTGGTCAGAGGCAATGTGCAAAACCGACAATTTCACTGAAGACTGAAGAAGCGTTCCAGAATTCACTGCCTGTATATGCTGGGCTTCTTGAAAGCGATGAGTTGTGAAATGTATGAAGGATAATTTTTTGCCTTTTATTATGTGTAATTTAAAATAACATGACTTGCATGACATTTATTAGGATATAGCTGAAAAGATTTCAAAAGGATATGTTTCCTACATAATGTTTAACAACATTTAGGACATCTATGTAGAGATTTAGCTAATTCTGTGTTTGTAGATTTTACCTCCTGACATAGAATATGTATTTTGTCTGGCATTATCCATTTGATGTTTTGTAAGTGCAATAGAGACATTTAATGCTCTTCAATTATAAACGCTGTGTAGATGATAATGTCTCTAAATACAGATACAATTTTTTTAGTTCAGTAATCATTTATGCAGGATATTTATGTTGCAGCAGATACGTATGTTAACCCATTCCTGCCACAGGGCATACCATGTCATCCCTGCGGCGGGTGGGCTTTGAAGACGCGGGGCGTACTAGTACGCCCCATTGACTTCTATGGGCCTAAATTCAGTCCTTCCCCCTGCAGCCAATGACATGCGACATGCGGCAGTTGCGTGGCGGGCTGAAGGAGAGGCCCGCCACAGCACCTGGCAGTGGGGCATACTAGTACTCCCCACTGGCATTAACCAACTACCACAGGACACCACCCGCCTGGCATAAAGGGGTTAATTATACTATTATAGAAATAATCTAAGGTGCATTTCTGGCAGTAATGAACACAGACCTGAAAATAACATGGTATGTATGGGTTATTGTATAAACAACTAAGGGAAATATTCCAAAGCTGGTGCTAACTTAACCAGAGCTGTTGTGATCTTACCAGAGCCATTATAGTCCATGGAGTTGCTAAGTTTACAACAGCTCTGGTTAAGTTAGCACCAACGTTGGAATAATACCCTAACTGTTTTAGAACCACTTCTACTTGCATGAATCTGTAAAGTAAGACAGTCATACTGTGATAAATGTCATGCTTTTTTTGGAGTACTAAATCATGTATTTTGAGTGTTTATATTTATTGTTGTAGTATATACAAAATAAAATACTTACTGAAATATATTGTTTACACCACGTTGTTATGTTTTTGCTAAAATTATTGAGATTGTGTGGCAAGATTGACTTTAGGGACAATTTTGGTTTTCTTCCTCAATGATTTGCTGCCCTTACATGAGACACCATAAGCTGAGATAGAGAAAAGCCCTGCAAATTTATATAAAAAAATTATATTAAGTAAGCAAGCTGTAAATGGAAGTGCACAATGGGGCTCAACATTTTATTACAGTGTGGAATTGGTCAGATTTACACAAAGATAAAAAATATTTCTGTTGATTAGTGGTTACAGAGTTATGAAGGCTGAAATAAAAAGACGTGTGTCCATTGAGTTCACCCTGCATATTATGTTTTTGCTGACAGTCATCCAGTCGTTGTTTAAAAGTCTGTACAGACTCTCACCCAACCACCTCAACAGGCAGAGAATTCCACAGCTTTATTGTTCTCACTGTAAATAACCCTTCCTATGCTTTAGGCTGAATTTCCTTTCGTCCAGTCTAAATGGATAACCTTGTGTCCTATGTATAGTCCTAGTAATGAATAGGTTTCCAGAAACTGGTTTATAATGGCCCTGTATATATTTATACTAGCTGGAGCCCCGTGCTTCGCGACAAAACATCGGGCTATGCAGGAGATATTAGGTTCATAATCCGTTGGTTTAGTGGTGGTTGGTGATTGAAACACATAAGGATTGATAATAATAATAATAAACAATAAAATAGATGGGTTTAAGACCTTTAATCCCACCAGCAACCCTAGGTTTTTGTCTAATTATTTGCATAGCATAGACTTTCAATTTGTCCCTCAGATGAGTTGCTCAAGACCTCCCTGTATACAACATTAACATTCCTGGTTTTATTCTCTGGCTGGTGGATGACCAGGCTGTCAGGTGAACTGACTCTAGAGCATGCCACATACAACTGGCCATGGGAGAAACAGTCACTCGTCAGATGCATACCAGCCACTTTCAAAGTCTGTCCTTGTGCCTTGTTGATGGTAGCACACCTTAACAGGAAATTGTAGACGTTTGAACTCGAAGTGGTAGTCTGATGGGATCAGAGGAATTCTGGGTATAAAAATGGTTTCTCCCTGATTTACACCTATGTGCTGGATTAATGCCCAGGTAGATTCCAGAACGGATGTCCCTCTCATTGTCATCATCACCAACAAAGTATGTCTGCAGAAATGAAGGCTGCTGCTCTGACCCCGCCATGATACTCCCTCTCCTGTGGTATACCTGCCCCTGCACTTTGAATGTTGGCATTAAGTTCCCTCCTTCACTTCTCTGTCTCCAAAAGACGTCATTTGGAAGCATCCGTTACACTTCCGGGCAGCAGAAAGTGCTCTGCCATTGGATGCTGGTGGGTGAGAAGGCTGTGTAAGGGTTCAGGGTAGGGCTAAAGGGGAGGGAACTGGACTTTCTCACCACTGCAGCACATCCTGGGACTCTCAATCTGCCACTTCAGAGCACGACACCAGGCACAAGGTAACCGAGTTCTGAGATCAACAACCTTTTCCCTGGAGTAATCAAGCTGAGGTCCATATTTAAAACCAGCCAAATACTTATTAGTCCATGGCATTGATATCCTTTGTGACTCATTAACATAGGGGTTATTAGATGCATACTTTATTACAGCCTCTCTACTGACTTGGGGATGAGTTTGACGATACTTTTTTCCAGCTTCCCTTACTTGTGTTTTCCTAATTGCATCTGTAAATCTGTTTCTGCTGTTTTTCCGTCTTTTCCCTTTAACTGTTGTTACAGTAGAAGGGACAGATCCGTCTGAACTGAGGAGATCAGTGTAACAAGTGATTTGGAGCTGGGACACTATGCAGGAGAAATCTGGTTCACAATCCGTTGGCTAAGTGCTGGTGAGTGATTGAAACTCATAAGGGAATATATCCCGCCACCTTGATTTTGGAAGCAGTTCCATAAGTGGAAGGTGTGGACATATTGGTGAGGTAGCGAAGTTTAGTGCTGTAAGGATCCCCTGACCGCTCCTGAGTGAAGGAGAGCAACGTCTGCCAGTTTGAACTGAGATAACGGCATGTGAGGCAAGTGGCAGTTGGAACAGATTTATTTTCAGGTGGGGAGGGGGGTATAACTCCTCAGCACCAGAGCGTGTTAATAACTGATGCTGTGATAGTCATTTCGAAAAATCCTGTCTTAGTGAGCACCGAAAACATGAGAGGAACATATGTGCCAAATTTCAAGTTTGTAGGCTTTATGGTTCTGGAGATATCGTGATGTTGTGCAAGTGGCATTTCGTTTTTATATATATATAGATAAAGTTATCAGATCCCCTCTAAGGCGCCATTTTTATAAACTAAACAGGTTTAAACTTGTCAGCCTTTCCTCATAACTTAACCCTTCCATTCCCCTTATTAATTTAATTGCCCGTCTCTGCACTTCTTCTAGCGATATAATATCCTTTCTTAAAACGGGTGTCCAAAATTGCACGACATATTCAAGGTGCGTCTCACCATTGATTTATAGAGAGGCAAAATGATGTTTTCATCCCGAGAGTGAATTCCCCTTTTAGTGCATGCCGATACCTTGCTGGCCTTGGCTTGGTTCTACTGCTACAATTATTAGGACTAAGCTAAGAAGATCAGATTTTTAAAATGAAACCGGGGCATTATTTTTTTGGCAAATGGTAAAAATACTATTTTAATAGCACGTTTTTCTCAAATTATATATGCAGTGTATTTGATATGTGTGGTATATGGAGTGACTGTATGATATGCTTTTATTTTATTTATCCCATTTCGTTCATGAGATTAAAAAAAAGCATTTAAAAAAAAAATGTCCATTCCTCCCCATTTCATATCCATTCTCCCCATTTTTATCTATTCCTTATTTTTTAAGTTTGCTGCTGGAAGCAATATTTAATTATTTATTAAATTAAGAAAAAGTTAATTCCTTTTTTGATCAATAATTTTAAAATACATCTATCTTTTCTTGCTTTACTTTAATCTCTATAGAAGTCAAAATAAAATCAATGAAAAACATTAACGTCTTTATTAAAATAATAAAAAAAATACATAAATGTATACTGTCCACATGTGGTTTTAACAGACATATTACCGTACTTTCATAATCAAAAATTTATAACATAATAATTTATTATTATTGTCATTTATATAGCGCCAACAGTTTCCGCAGCGCTTTACAATAACCAAAGGGAACAAGATACAGATAGAAACATAGAAACATAGAAACATAGAAAAATGTCAGCAGATAAGAACCTTTCGGCCCATCTAGTCTGCCCAATTACATGGATACTTTACCTGGATTTATCTTTTGTTTAGGATAGCCTTATGCCTATCCCATGCCTGCTTAAATTCAATTACTGTTTTGGCCTCTACCACTTCAACTGGAAGGCTGTTCCATGTATCCACCACCCTCTCAGTAAAATAATGCTTTCTGATGTTACTTTTAAACCTTTGCCCCTCTAATCTAAGACTATGTCCTCTTGTTTTGCTACTTTGTTTCCTTTTAAATATACTCCCTTCCTCTACCTTGTGGATTCCCTTTACGTATTTAAATGTTTCTATCATATCTCCTCTGTCTCATCTTTTTTCCAAGCTATACATGTTAAGATCATTAAGCCTTTCCTGGTAACTTTTCTCCTTCAAGCCGTACACCATTTTAGTAGCCCTTCTCTGAACTCTCTCTAAGATGTCTATATCCTTCTGGAGATACGGTCTCCAGTACTGCAAATGGACATATGATGGAAACAAGAGGTGTAGAGGGCCCTGCTCATAGGAGTTTACAATCTAGAGGGAGAAGAAGGCTCCTCGTCGGGGAATCAAACCCCGATCTCCCGCGTGAGAGGCAGGGATACTTACCACTATACTAACAAGGATTTATCGCATAACACAATAATTTATTATTTTAATAAAGTACCTTTCTTTCAGAAACTAGCAGCAATTCTCCTTCTTAATAATAAATTTTAAATTTGAGATTATAGGATATGGGATGGGGAGCTAATCCCCATCCCTCCAGCATTTTATTGGACAGTTGGACCAATAGTGCTTTTCCATTAGTCCAAATGTCCAGATTAGCTCAATTTAGTGGGGGAGGGGCACAGGGAGGGGCAAGAAATAACCTAGGGGGGGGCAATTGCCCCCCCTGTAACAAAGCCAATGAAAGGGATACCGCGTGTGCCGGTTACTATTTAAACCGATGCACGCTATATGCAGTTTTTGACAGGCTGAGCTATTAGTGTATCTTCTAAGAAGCTGCATTTACAGGGTGTGCTGGTCTTAATAGTAACTGACACACACTGTATGCAGCTTCTGACAGCGCGGGGGAGAGGAGGTTGCGCTCATTGATGGATCCAGGGGTCAGGTGAGTTTAAAAAAATATATATTTAAGTTCTGGGGACATAATTTGCTGTGGATGGTCTCCTTAATCTGGGGACTGTTCCCAGAAATCTGGGATGAATGGTCACCCTAGACTAAGCAGTTGAGTTTCCAGATCAGCTATGTTTTCCTGGACCTATAGTATGAGTTCATGGAGAGGGAGAGCAAAGGGAAGATGCTGCCCTGCAGTATCTATAATTCACATGCTGCAGGTAGGAAATCTGTTATCTAGTCAGAGAAGGTCACCAGGCTTTCTGCTTGAAGCACATGAGTTCTATATGACACAGGGTTGTAGTCATGTACTGCCTATCAGCCTGAATAAATTACATGTGCCCAAGAAAACATGGCTGATCTAGCAACCCTATTAGGCAGCCATTTTGCATGTTTACCTCCACGGCATTCATACCTCATAGCAGATGGTGCAGCAGCGGACCGATATTGTCAACTAGATTTCATCACCCGTGACAGAATTCAAGCTGAATAAAAGCTGAAGGCATATCAGACAGGGGTGTAGTCCTGCATAGGAATAGGCCCAGGGCCACAGATTGCACAGGAGGAACCAATTTTTAATGTGCTTTTAGAGGTCCAGGTTATTTAAGGTTTAGGTTGTATAGCACTTCTGTAAATCAATAAAATAACAATGAGTCTCTAAAGCAGGGTTGTCAAACTCTGGCCCTCAGATGTTGCTAAACTACAACTCCCATGATTCTCTTGCTATATATTACTTTAAAAAAATATTCTGGGAATTGTAGGCCATTAACATCTCTGGGGGGGGGGCAGAGTTTGACAGCCCTGCAATAATGTATAAAAATGTTCTTAGGAACTGTTTGATGTAAATAAGAAACTTTACTTTTGTTCTAAATTACATTTTTATTGACATAAATTACCAGATATTTCTGTAATAATTGTCTGGTGGTTTGTATACAGTATATTTATATTTATTTGGTATCACGTTTAGGGAAAC
This sequence comes from Leptobrachium leishanense, assembly GCA_009667805.1. Taxonomy (NCBI): domain Eukaryota; kingdom Metazoa; phylum Chordata; class Amphibia; order Anura; family Megophryidae; genus Leptobrachium; species Leptobrachium leishanense. Next base: position 278,825,083 of record CM019065.1, read on the forward strand.
AGGATTTGGAGTGCCCATTGGAGCACCAAACCTTAATATACCCCTAAATACTGATATGACACCTCACAGAAATGAATTAAACCATTGTTATCTCTTTTATGGTTAACTAGTGCACTGAGGGAGAATCGAGATGAGCGATGACAGGGAAATAGCATAAGAAAAAAATAACAGGGGTGACAGAGTGTCAGAAAAAGAAGCTTTTTATTAAAAACAAATTAAAATGTCACTATATTCTTATAAATTTCAACACATGTGTCAATAAAGGTATCCTTGGCAACCTGAATGAAGTGAACTTGTAACACATATCATTGAGCTTACCCTATTTACATTTTCATGGCCAAATGGTTTATTCCAATAAAAAAAAAAAGGAAAATGGAGGATGGGACTCTGCGTCACCTGATGAAAATTCAATCAAACTGAACGTTTCACGGGTTCCTGCTTTAACACAAGTTCGTTAAGTAAATCAGTTTATTTGTGATTTTAAAACTAATGAGAATGTCAATTTGCTTACACTGATCAATGAATATACAGGGTGTCCATAAAGTCTCTTACAATTTATTACAAAGGCAAATGGAAAGACAGATAAGTGAAAATTATTACAAAATGAGACGTATATACTTAAGGTTTTTTGCCTCATTTAATACACCTCTATATGGGCATCATTAGTTGCACGAAGCACATCAAGACGGTACTCGATTTCTTGCCATGTTCGCTGAAGCATACCCTCATCAATGGTTGCAATAGCATCATTGATCCTCTGCTTTAGATTAGTGATGTCCCGTACCTTTGTTCAATACACAATATCTTTAACATAACCCTATAGAAAGGGGACAGGAGTATGAGGTGACAGTGTTGGGATGCAACTACATAACTGAAGTGGAAACAGGTGAAATAGAGAAAGAGGGACAGGATTGTGAGTGTCGGGACAGAGGTAGGTGAAGGAATCAGTGACAGTACAACAGATGATAGGCACAACCTTGTGGGTTTTTCATGTCAAAATAATGGGTAGAATTACTGGTGGCGAGTAAGCTTTTTCTGGCTTGTATACAAAATTTGGTCCCTGATATATAGTGAAAATTACTTTACAGTGGAAAGTTTTAAAAAATCGTTTGAGTTCTAATAAGTAGTCTCGAGTTCATAGATGTCATGAAACTTAATAACATGAATCTCTCCACAGAGTTTCTATTATTAAGCAATTTCTAGCACTGAAACAAAAGTTATACTTAGCTTCTGGAGTAATAAAGTGAAAGATTTGTCATGGACTACTCTGTTGTAGTTTAATGGCTATTGGGATTAGCTGATTTTAGGTTTCATAAAAAGTTTCTTTATGTAATGGAGAGTTCAAAGGAAGGTTTTCAGTATAGGACACTGGGTAGAACCCCGAAATTGTAATAATCCGACTGACCCCAGACAGTTGGCATGCACAGTAGTGTAAACACAGGTGATAGAAGAATAAAGTGATTTTGAATAGGAACATGGGACCCTATTCCATGGTTGCTGGTAAGCAGAGTGCTGGAGCTGTACAGCAAAGTGGCTCAAGTGCTCTGCTTAAATTTTTAGCATTTTATTCCATCTGAGACGTAAACTGGACATTACTGGACATTAACGTCAGGGGCGGATCCAGGGGGGGCAACAGGGCAATCCCCCCCGAGAATATTGCCGCTGCCGTCCATTCTTCTCCCTGCGAGCGACCGCATGCAGCTTGGCCACTCGCAGGGAACCACCTAACCAGCGCACAAGATTGCGAGATAGCGGAGGTCACGTGAACTCCGCAATCTCGTGTGCTGGACAGGTGGTTCCTGGGGAGCGGCCAAGCTGCATGCAGCCACTCGCAGGGAGAAGAATGGCCGCAAACAGGCACACAGAGGAGGTGAGAGGAGAGCTGGGGGCAATATCCATGAGAGCTGGGGGCAATATATCCATATCCATGAGAGCTGGGGCAAATATATCCATGACAACTGGGGGCCATATATCCATGTAAGCTGGGGGCAATATATATCTATGAGAGCTGGGGGCAATATATCCATGTGAGCTGGGGCAATATATATATATATCCATGTGAGCTGGGGAAAATATATCCGCCTGTCACTGTGAACCCAACACAATGCCCCCCCGAAACCTGTGTCTGGATCCGCACCTGATTAACATCTCCTATATTCCACCCTAGCTCATCCTTCATCTGCCCCTGATGTTATTTTGGGATTGAAACAGTGGCGGCTGGTGGAGTTTTAGTTAGGGAGGGGGAGCAGATTTCTTTTGAAATAAACCTCAAACCTCAATAGTTTAAAAGCACCCCCTCAACCTGTATTTTAAAAAAGACTGGAAAAATGTGGTTTGCAAGGTCATATATAATTTGTACATGCTAACTGGAAGGGGGGGGGCATTGAATTGTTTCCCTGCAGTATGTAGAATTCATAGGCCACAGGAAGAAAATCACATTGCCTTAAGTGAATTGATTTCCTTTGTGTAGTTAATTGTACACACTGCAGGGGAGCACTTTAAAGTCTCTTAGCTTGCAGAAGTCAAATGTGTCACAAATAATACAATAAGACAACACACACTAAATAACTCAGCAGCAATGCATATTCACCGATAATACAGTATTTTAAGGAGAGATTAACAGGGTTATTCAAAGAGCACCAAATTGGCCCTGAAATTGCACCGTACAGTGAATTTTCCCGTATGATGCAATTTCGTGGACATTCGGTTATTCAAAAACCTGGCAAATCGCAATTGCCATTTGGCGGCAGTGAACTCCCCATAGAGAAGCAATGGTTAATCTATTCGGAGAACACTGAACAGCTCCGAAATGTCAGTGAAATGCCCTGATTTTCAGAGGTTTCATTCGATAGGTTTAATCAGGTGATTCCTATAGGTTTCAATGTTAAAAAATAATCCCTGTTTATATTAAATATTTATTCAACTGTTTATTATTTTCATTTGCAGTAAAAAGCATCTTCTTTTTATTTATTGATTAAGGTTTTTCAGGCATTTTTGGGGATTTTTTTGTCAAAATTTTCCGATATTTTTTTTTAAATGCTTTTTTTTCTGCAACAGCCCTTGTTATTATTATTCATTGGGATATATCTCATTTATATTTGTGAATTCTATGATGTTAAATGTTTTTATGTTACTACTCTGTCCATCTTAACCAGTTAATGTATTGGTCCACCTTAAATCCTGTCATGTAAAACCTGGACAGGAAATAGGTCACAGGATATTGTGTTCAGTCCTGGCTGGGCAGTCAGAGAGTAAAGTCCATTCCTGTTGTACTCCCTGAGTCTCCTCATTATTTTAAAGATTTTACATTAATAGGACCTTATTTATCATTTCCAGGCAGTAGTTTTTTTTTGGAAAATTCCTTTTAAAAGTTGCGTTTGTATTTTTTTCTCTTTTTACCCTTGTTCGGCAGTTTTGTTCCGGCAGCTTTCTTCGTATCGATTTCGGCAGATGCATTCAACAGTTTTTCGTATCAATTTGGCTGTTTTGCTGCGGTTTTTGATTCGTTCGGTAGGTCGATTCGCCACACTTTGGGGACCCTGCGGTGAATGCTGAATTCAATCACCACAGGGTTGGCGAATTGAACTCACCGAAGTGCTGTGAACAGGAGAGCACCGAAACGTCTGAATAACCCTGTAACTGTTAATCATGCAGTCAGACTGGCTGAAACACATTTAGCAAAAAATATATAGCAAAGCTATAGAGCTGGAGATTTCAGAGTCCCAGCTGTGAAGTGTGTGTGTGACAGTTGCATTCCCTTTACCTTTCCAGTAGGCTGAGAGCAGCTCCAGCTCTGATCAGGGACCCTGTCAGCAGAGTGGAGCTGCTCCATGACAGGATGCAGCTGTTAATCATGCTGCATCCTGGCTTAACATAGTGTGAGGCAGAGTTCATGAAATTAATGTAAACATCACCAGGGCTGGGGGTATCCTTCCGATATGTCAGAGGCTCATAAGAATTGGATATGATTTTAGGCTAGGGTCAGACGAAAGCAGTTTTAACGTGCGTTTAGACGCACGAAATCACGGCCGTGCTAGCAGCAAATGACGTCCAATGCCGGGGAACACACGAAGTACGGCCGCACGGAAGTTCGTCCAACGCAAGTGGCAAACGAACGCATTTTTTCTAGAACGTCAATTCGTTCGAACGAACTTTTCACAGACAACGCGAAAAATGCGTTAGTCTGACCCTAGCCTTAACCCCAATCCCTCTTCATCTGAAGAAGCCAGAACCATCATAACGTTACTCAGCAGCCTGCCAGCAGACGTTTCAATATGTCCACCTCTCTGTTCTTCCTTCCTGCAATTCCTTCTCCCCTGCACTATCACTCAATGCTGGCAGCCTGGCTCCGACGCCCATCTGGAACCTAATGTATCATACCATGAATCTCCAGCAGGGGGCAGATAGCACATTGTTCTTTTATATCTGCAGACAGGACAGGTTGCAAAAACGTCTATATAGACATGAATATAATAAGAATCAGCCAGACATGAGGGGAAAAACATAAGCTTCTTTAAATACCCCCCCCCAATCAGCTGAATCTCCACTCCTCACTCCGTAATTAAAAAGCAAATGGCATCACTAACCTATATGGATTTTGAAACATGTCTTATATCTCTATTTGATTTTTGGAGGGCAAAAAAATCTGCTGGAGCGCTACCCCTATTGTACCTATGAACGAGCGTCCACTGTTTCAATAACGTCTTCTAAACCCTAGTGTCAAGTGATTGCACTTCAGCAAAATCACTTAACACACTAAGCTAACCCCACCAAAACACCCCATACTCACCTCAGATACCTCGGTGGAGAGAGCAGCATGATCCACTGCTTCATCTCTCTGTGGGTAGCTGAACACCGGAAACAAATAGTTCCCATTTTCCTATGCAAATCCTGCCGCCGTTCTGCCTGGACCTCAGTTGTACTAACTCTTGTAAAGCTAATTGGATGCAGGATAGTATCTCTCTCCGTGGAGTCCTACGGACTTACGGAACTGATGACAGTGGCGGTGCGTAGTGCTGCTACGGTTATCACTTAACTCCTGAAAAGTATTGCAACTTGAGCTGCTGAGAATGTGGCACGAAAAACAGCTAGTGCACAACTTTTGGCACGAGCACCTGACTTTTAATGAGAAACATGGAATAGGGCCATGGGTAACATGGACAACATTTTTGTGGAAACTGAGTTAAAAAAGGTTATAGTGAGTAATAGAAAAAGAGAAATGGGAAAACACAATAATGGAGAAAAAAGTGTCTAAAGTCTCTATAAATGTATAAATAGCATGTTTTTATTTACAGAATGATTACAAGCGAAAGTTCAGAAGAGACACACAGCTCTTCTGATAATTTGTCTTCAACCAATGATTCTAATGGTAAGTTTTCTCGGCTTAATTTACACCTACCTATGGCTGCACTTCAGTCATTTCTATTAGATGTTTCTATAGTACTTTCTACAGACTTGCAGGATGTATGTCTCCCCCTCACTAAGCCCCACAAAAGTATTTTGTGTATCCCCTGCAGCAACTTCGTCATTTTCTCTATAGTAAACATTTTGTCTCATTTGCTGTGTCTCCTTTTTTTCTACTTTCAAGGCTGGAGCTTCTCTACATCAGTCCTACACAGGCTATGCCTATGACAACCACCTGTCCGCCTGTCAAATGTCTTTGACAGCCCAAATACTAGGGATGTGCGTTTCGGGTTTCGGAATTTCGGAATTTTCACGAAATTTCCCGATTCGTGTTTTCGGATGCGACCGAATTTCCGAAAAATTTTAGATCCGAAAATTTCAGATCCGAAATGTTTTCCGAGCCGAAACGAAATATTTTCGGATTTTTCGAATGGACTTGAAATGTGTCAAACGAGGAGAACAGATGTTCCGAAAAACGAAAATTTTCCGAAAAACGAAAATTTTCCGAAAAACGAAAATTTTCCGAAAAACGAAAATTTTGTAAAAACGAAAATTTTCGGAAAAACGAAAATTTTTCGAAAAAAAAGAAAAGTCGATACAAAAAACGGGCAAAATGACACGGAAAATACGAAAAATGGTCGATATTCCGAAAAATGTGCAATTCCGAAAAACGAAAATTTTCGGAAAAACGAAAATTTTTCGAAAAAAAAAGAAAAGTCGATACAAAAAACGGGCAAAATGACACGGAAAATACGAAAAATGGTCGATATTCCGAAAAATGTGCAATTCCGAAAAACGAAAATTTCCGAAATTACGAAAAGTCGATACAAAACCCGAGCACAGTGACACGAAAATACGAAAAATGGTCGATATTCCGAAAAAAAAATGTAACCGAAAAACGGGCCGAACCGAATCGAATCGAAACCGAAATCGGTCGAAACGAGCCGAATCGAAAAGTTTAAAAATCCGAAAAATCGAACCGAATCGAACCGAAAAAAAAATCAGTGCACAAGCCTACCAAATACTAATGCTGAATTCTGCAGGAGAAATGTTCTCTTCATTTTCAATTCTCTTCTTTATGTTACTATCCTGCAGCCTTCTATTTTGCCAAACAAGTAACAAACCGTCCCTTCCACCCTACCACCATGTCACCTTGATACAATTCCTTCTCATTTTATCTTATCTTGACTCTTTTAATCTTTCAAGCCTCTCTGGTATCTTCCAAACTCACCTGAAACATGCTACTGTCATTTGAATAACAACAAACATTAAAAAAACAAAATAGTTTTTCTTAATCATTGAAAAGGAAATGCTTAAGACATTTTGTACTTATTAGCACTTGGTACAGTAACATTGTAAATTAGGTTGCTAAAACCATTATGCCCATAAAATTTAAATTTACACATACACCTGCTTCTGTTGTTGATCCAGAAGAAGGCGAAAACAAAACCCTTGGAACAGTTTCAAATTGTACCGAATTAAACAAAGATACTGCTTAATTCTTCCAAAACATCAGATTTTTCTTTAGATCAATAACGGTTACACAATTTTTTATTTCTATATCCATTTATATCACGGTTTCCAGAAAAGCATCCCGATTTTTACATTACACTTACAAGAATTCATAAACTCCAACAAGTTCCGTAACGCTGTACAATGGGTGAGACAGAACAACAAATATATATATAATATACAGTATATACAAGTTAAACACACAGAACAGTAGGAGAGAGGACCCTTCTCATGAGCATACAATCTAAGAGGATTGGGGTGACACATCAGGTGAGGGTAAATAGCAGAATATGTGAAGTGCATGTGTGCTGTGTGGGAAGATGGAGCAAGACATGTACAGTGGGGGATTATGGAACGAGCCGATAGGCTTCTCTAAAGTAATGTGTTTTCAGAGCTCTTGAATGATTGGAGAGATGGAGAGAGTCTAATGTTGTAGGGGAGAGAGTTCCATAACCCCTTCACAAAAGGCTGGTTAACGCCAGCGAGGTGTACAGATGCCGTACGAGCCGCTGATTTCAGCCCACCCCGCAGCCATCGCGTGACGCGTGTCACTGGCTGCAGGGGGATGGTCTGAGTTCCCTGAGTTCAGGTCATCTCTCTGCAGCCAACTGTGCGCAGCGTGCGCTGGACGTGGGGAGGGGCCAAGGTAGCCCATTGAAGACAGCGGGGCGTATAAGTACGCCCTGCATCTTCAAAGCCCTCCCGCCGCGAGGATGGCATAGCACATCCTGCGACAGCAAGGTGATAAAAGGGGACAGCATGGGAGAAGTCCTGAAGGCAGGGCTGGACTGGCCTACCGGGATGCCGGGAGGGATCCCGGTAGGCTGCCTCATTTTTGGGCCGCTGGGGAACCTGGAGATAACAGGAGGCTTTAGAATCTGGCTCCTCCCTTACTATTCCCCGTCTCTTCCTGTCCTCGAACACACTGTGTGCACGGGGAGGGAAGGGGGTGGGCTCTAGGTCGGCCCATCCATGGAGCATTTGTCCAGGGCAGCCTCTCATCATGCTGCTGCAGTTGCTCCTCCCCATCCTCCTGCACAGCTTCCTGTCTCTGCAACACGAGGGAGGAAGGAGTGAGAGAGGTGGGGAGAGCAGGGCCAGCCTGTCACAGTTGCAGCCAGCCCTAGAGTGGACATCCCATTGCAATGAGAGAAAGAGGGGATCACAGAGAAAGAGGGGATCACAGAGAGAGGGAAAGATGGGATCACAGAGAGAGGGAAAGGATGGGATCACAGAGAGAAAGAGGGGATCACAGAGAGAGAAGGGATCACAGAGAAAGAGGGGGTCACAGAGAGAAAGAGTGGTCACAGAGAGAAAGTGTGGGTCACAGAGAGAGAAAGAGGGGGTCACAGAGAGAGAGGGGATCACAGAGAGAAACAGGGGGTCACAGAGAGAGGTGATCACAGAGGGATAGAGAGAGGGGATCACAGAGGGACAGAGAGAGGGGATCACAAAGAGAGAAAGGGGATCAGAGAGAAAGAGGGGATCACAGAGAGAGAAAGAGGGGGTCACAGAGAGGTGATCACAGAGGGATAGAGAGAGGGGATCACAGAGGGATAGAGAGAGGGGATCACAGAGAGAAAGAGGGGGTCACAGAGAGAGAGGGGGTCACAGAGAGAGAGAGGGGGGGGTCACAGAGAGAAAGAGGGGATCACAGAGAGAGGGGAAGATGGGATCACAGAGAGAGAAAGAGGGGATCACAGAGAAAGAGGGGATCACAGAGAGAGAGAGAGAGAAGGGATCACAGAGAAAGAGGGGGTCACAGAGAGAAAGAGGGGATCACAGAGAGAAAGAGGGGTCAGAGAAAGAGGGGGTCACAGAGAGAAAGAGGGGGTCACAGAGAAAGAGGGAGTCACAGAAAGAGGAGGTCACAGAGAAAGAGGGGGTCACAGAAAGAGGGGGTCACATAGAGAAAGAGGGGGTCACAGAGAAAGAAGGGTCACAGAAAGAGGGGATCACAGAGAAAGAGGGGGTCACAGAGAGAAAGAGGGGGTCACAGAGAGAGAAGGGTCACAGAAAGAGAGAAAGAGGGGATCACAGAGAAAGGGGATCACATAGAGAAAGAGGGGATCACAGAGAAAGAGGGGATCACAGAGAGAGGGAAAGATGGGATCACAGAGAGAGAGAAAGAGGGGATCACAGAGAGAAAGAGGGGATCACAGAGAGAGAAGGGATCACAGAGAAAGAGGGGTCACAGAGAGAAAGAGGGAGTCACAGGGAGAAAGTGTGGGTCACAGAGAGAGAAAGATGGGGTCACAGAGAGAGCGGGGATCACAGAGAGAGAAAGAGGGGATCACAGAGAGAAATGGGGTCACAGAGAGAGGTGATCACAGAGGGATAGAGAGGGGATCACAGAGGGATAGAGAGAGGGAATCACAGAGAGAGAAAGGGGATCACAGAGAGAGAAAGAGGGGATCACAGAGAGAGAGAAGGGGTCACAGAGAGAAAGAGGGGGTCACAGAGAGGAAGAGGGGGTCACAGAGAGAGAGGGGATCACAGAGAGAGAGAGAAAGGAGGTCACAGAGAGAAAGAGGGGTCACAGAGAGGGGATCAGAGGGATAGAGAGAGGGGATCACAGTGGGATAGAGAGAGGGGATCACAGAGGGATAGAGAGAGGGGATCACAGAGAGAGAAAGAGGTGATCACAGAGAAAGAAGGGGTCACAGAGAGAGAGGGGGTCACAGAGAGAGAAAGAGGGGATCACAGAGAGAGGGAAAGATGGGATCACAGAGAGAGAAAAGAGGGGATCACAGAGAGAAAGAGGGGATCACACACAGAGAGAAGGGATCACAGAGAGAAAGGGGGTCACAGAGAGAAAGTGTGGGTCACAGAGAGAAAGAGGGGGTCACAGAGAGAGGGGGATCACAGAGAGAGAGAGAAAGAGGGGATCACAGAGAGAAAGAGGGGGTCACAGAGAGAGGTGATCACAGAGGGATAGAGAGAGGGGATCACAGAGGGATAGAGAGAGGGGATCAGAGAGAGAAAGAGGGGATCAGAGAGAGAGAAAGAGGGGATCACAGAGAGAAAGAGGGGTCACAGAGAGAGGGGATCACAGAGGGATAGAGAGAGGGGATCAGAGAAAGAAGGGTCACAGAAAGAGGGGGTCACAGAAAGAGGGGATCACAGAGAAAGAGGGGGTCACAGAGAGAGAAAGAGGGGGTAACAGAGAAAGAGGGGGTCACAGAGAGAGAAAGAGGGGATCACAGAGAGAAAGTGTGGGATCACAGAGAGACAACTCATACACACTAAACATTGCTGTGAGTTTTATTGCTGTGCAGCTCTGATACGTATCCTTTTCGTTTGCACTTACCACAAAATAGGGCTGGGTCTAAAAAATATTTTCCAGGGCTGCTTTTTATTCCCAGTCCGGCCCTGCCTGAAGGTGAGAGTTGAGGGTGCAGGTACGGGGTATCAGGTCATTGTCACTCAGAGCGGAATGGATGGGATGGGATATACCTGCTAATAAGGGAGGAGATGTAGGCAGGGCGTGGTTATGGAGAACTTTTTACATAAGCACCAGTATTTTGAATTGGATTCTAAAGGAAACAGGGAGGCAGTGAAGCGATTGACAAAGGGGCGAGGTGCGAGAGGTGAGGTGGATGAACCTGGCAGTGGCATTCATTACAGACTACAGAGGGAGAATCTGGGATTTCTTAAAACCAGTGAGAAAGGGGTTTGAAAGGGGTAGTCAAGGTAGGAGATAATAGGATCTTGGTTGAGCATTTTAGTAGAGTCCAGATTAAGAAAGCGGGAGTGTGCCATGTTTTTTAGGTGGAAGTAGCAGGATTTGGTTAGTGACTGAATGTGAGGAGTGAAGGAGATATCAGAGTCGAAGAGGACCCCGAGGCAACGAGCCTGTGAGGTAGAAGTAATGGTGGCACCATTCACTGGAGGGAAATGGGTGCAGGAATGTTAGCTTTAGAGGGAGGGAAGGCGAGAAGTTCAGTTTTAGAGAGAGTTTGAGCTTTCAAAAACAGGAAGTCATCCTGTCAGAGACAGCTAATAGCAGTAACACAATCCAGCACAGGAGGAGAGAGATCGGGAAAGGAAAGGTAGATTTGGGTGCTGTCAGCATAGAGATAATATGGGAATCCATAGGAAGATATGAAGTGGTATAGATTGAGAAGAGTAGGGGACCCAGAACAGGGCTTTGAGGTACCTCAACTGAGAGGTGAAGAAGCATCAGCGAAAGAGACACTGAAGGAGTGAAGAGAGAGATAGGTAGAGAACCAGGAGAGAGCAGTGTGACACTGAGGCAAAGTTGTCATAAGTCATGAGGTGAATTGTACAAAATCCTGAGACAAAAGTGTAGAGATCCGCAGTAAAGGTAATCACAAATCCCCCATCTGCTATAAGTCAGTCTATCAAGCAGTCAAAAGAACGTACTCCGACAGCACAATAAGGACAGTATGGGCTTGTATTTACTGTGGAGCATATGACCTTCCTGCGTATACTTATTAATCATACTGTCCTTATTGTGCTGTTGGATTACGTTTTTTTGACCGCTTGATAGGCTGATTTATAGCATATGGGGGATTTTTGATTATCTTTACCGCAGGTCTCTATACTTTTCTCTGAGGATTTTTGTCTATTTAAACAGACGTTAGGGTCTCAACTTAGATACAAATTTCAAATACAGTTGTTGCTTTTATATTTATTACACTATTGCAGACCTGGTACAGTAGTTTGTTCCCATGTTTAGGGGTCACCATTTACAAACTTTTTTGCGTTTAAGATTTTCCTGCAGTAGTTTTTTCAAAAAGTCTTTTAAGGCTAGGGTCAGACGAGCGTGATTTCTACGGACTGTACGTCCGTGCAGTACGGACATCGTCAGTACGGATGACGCAGTAGTGGTCACACAGTCCGTTTTTTCACTGAAGTTATTTTTTGACGGATGTAGGAGGGAAAAATAAATTACAATGAAAAAACATTCTGTCCGTCAAAAATGCTGGACGTATAAATGCAGTCCGTCTGACCACGCTCCATCACTCACACACAAAGCTATGCGGACCTTGTGGACGTGGCGCACTCCGCACGTCCGTTCTAGCAGTATTACGTTCTTGCCTAACCTGCGTCCGTTTGCAGCGTCCGTCAGCCCCCGCACTTCTGTGCGGACGTACTTCGTGTGTGGGGCTTCATTTAACACAATTGTATGCTATCACGGACGTACTTATGTGCGGCAACACGGACGTTAACACTGCGCTCGTCTGACCCTAGCCTAAAGGTTGCTGTGTTTTTTTTTTTACCCCTGTTCGGCAGCTGGTCGGTTTTTTTCGGATTGATTTGGCGGTACTTAATAATCATACTGTCGTTATTGTGCTGTCGGTTTACTTTTTTTTTACCTCTTGATAGACTGACATATAGCAGATGGGGGTTGTGATTACCTTTACTGCAGGTCTCTACCCTTTTGTTTGAGGTTTTTTTTTACCTTGCTTGTGTTTGAAAGCAGGGTTTAGTCTTACCCCTTGTTTTCAGTAAATGAGTTTAAACAAAATCTCACTGCTGATTATTTAATTCTAGTTTGCTAGGTGTTTGTGAAATCTGTGTGCAATGCATTTTGCTTTTACATTTGGGTATTACAGTTTTCTTTTCGGTATCAAAATCATGTTTAAAAAGAAAATTATTTCTTTCAAAAAATTCATACCATTGTTCCTTTTTAATATTGAGTAAGACATTTGCAAAAAATTTTTGTCTGAGTCAAGTTCTTATTGGTATCTAGAAAGAAACCTAAATTGTTTGCAAAATGTGATATTATTTATAATTTTATTGTTTTTAGGTGAAGCTACATTTTCCACCACCAATAACATTAAAACTATGCGACAAGAATTTATAGCTTATATTGTATTCCTTGTGGTAATATGCACATGTAAGTACCATATACAAATTTTTTCTTAAGCATGTTGGCTCATTGTTATAGAAACATAGAATATGTTGGCAGATAAGAACCCTTCGGCCCATCTAGTCTGCCCAATTATATGGATACTTTCCCTGGATTTATAGTTTATTTAGGATAGTCTTATGCCTATCCCATGCTTGCTTAAACTTCTACTGGAAGGCTGTTCCATGTATCCACCACCATATAAGTAAAATAATACTTCCTGATGTTACTTTTAAACCTCTGCCCCTCTAATCTAAGACTATGTCGTCTTGTTTTGCTACTTTGCTTCCTTTTAATTATTCTCCCTTCCTCTACCATGTTGATTCCCTTTACATATTTAAATGTTTTTTATCATACAGTTAGGTCCATATATATTTGGACAATTTTCATACTTTTGGCTGTTTATGCCACCAGAATAAAATTAAATGGAAGCAATCTAAATAAATTTGAAGTACAGTCTTTCAGCTTTAATTCAAGGGGTTGAACATAAATATCAAGTACAAATTTTAGGAACTGCATCCATTTTTAAACACAGACACCCCAATTTTCAGGGGCTCAAATGTAATTTACAAATTAATATAATCATAAATAACATCTTCATTTTTAATATTTTGTTGAGAATCCTTTACTGGCAATGACTGCCTGAATTCTGGAACCCATGGACATTACCAAAGACTTGGTTTCCTCCTTTTTGATGCTTTCCAGGCTCTAACTGCAGCTGTCTTCAGTTGTTCTTTGTTTGTGGGTCTTTTTGCCTTTAGTTTTGCCTTCAGCAAGTGAAATGCAAGCTTAATTGGGTTGAGATCAGGTGATTGACTCGGCCATTGCAGAATATTCCACTTCTTTTTCTTCAAAAACTCCTGGGTTGCTTTTGCAGTGTACAAAGCAAAAGGGTGAAGCGCCCACCAGAAACGAATGCCCAGACAACTCACTGAATGTTGTATACAGGAGTTCCTCTAAACACCTGAAATACAATAGAATACAATACCACAACACAGCGCTTGTGGATAGAAATCCATAAGAAAGTGGAAAAGACACTCTATATGTCCATAGAAACAGTTTTCTTGGTTTTTCAACCAGTAGATTTCTTTATGATGTGTATGATAAAACAGAAGCTGTGGAGGAGAGGAGAGAGGACCAAAATTGCACAGTATGTCAAGCTTCAAGCAGAACTTATATACCTCCTATGTGTTCAACTCAAATTTGGAGGAGCCCTCTACCGGCTCTAGGGAAAACAGCATGCAGGGACTTTAAATAGTTCAGGTGCCCATATACCCCTCTGTTGGTTCCTCAAATTCCGAAGAAGTTGTACTGCAGTATAAATGAGAACACCAGAGAAATACACCCCCTGGTGCAGTAAATCAAGGACAACTTTGGCAATTTATATGCAGGAGCCAATTTTCTACTCACAAATTCTTGAGCCTCTATTGGCTCCGTCAAATTTACTGGTAATCTCCAGCTGAGGAAGCCATTCTGGCGAAACGCATCCTGGTAGATATACATTGATGTTTTAAACTTAATAAAAGTTTTTAACTTTAAATTTTGCTGTCTGCCTTTGATCCTATGAAAGAAGGTTTGGGGAGCTCCTTATGATTCCCTGTGCAAAAGTTTGACGGAGCCAATAGAGGCTCAAGAATTTGTGAGTAGAAAACTGGCTCCTGCATATAAATTGCCAAAGTTGTCCTTGATTTACTGCACCAGGGGGTGTATTTCTCTGGTGTTCTCATTTATACTGCAGTACAACTTCAGTGGAATTTGAGGAACCAACAGAGGGATATATGGGCACCTGAACCATTTAAAGTCCCTGCATGCTGTTTTCCCTAGAGCTGGTAGAGGGCTCCTCCAAATGTGAGTTGAACACATAGGAGGTATATAGGTTCTGCTTGAAGCTTGACATACTGCACAATTTTGGTCCTCGCTCCTCTCCTCCACAGCTTCTGTTTTATCACACACATCATAAAGAAATCTACTGTTTGAAAAACCAAGAAAACTGTTTCTATGAACATTTATTTATTTATTTATTTATTTATAAAGGATTTTACCAGGAAGGATACATTGAGATTTCTCTCGTTTTCAAGCATGTCCTGGGTTCAAGAACATTGAAGTTTTATAGTTACAGAAATACAAAGTAATACAATGCAAGATATATTAAAAAAAAACACAAATATACAGATTAACAGAAAAATATGTAGGAATATAGTCACTAGGTTACATGTTTACAGGTGCATTCTGTATTGAGGTATGTTAATAGGGAGCTTTTGATGACTTAAGACTGGGGGAAGATTTGATGGTGTCTGGGAGGTTATTCCATAATTGTGGTGCTCTGTAGGAAAATGAGGACCGAGCCACTGCTTTTTGTATTGTGGTATAGCAAGTAAGGTGCTGGTCCTGGATCGGAGGTTATAGGATGAGGGAGCTGCTGGGGAAAGCAGTCTATTCAGGTAGGGTGGCAGCTTCCCAGAGATGCTCTTAAACACCAGGCTGGAAAGGTGAAGGGTGCGTCTGTATTCCAGCGATGGCCAGTTTAGCTCTTTTAACATGTCACAATGGTGGGGTCATGTAGTTACATTGTAGCGCAAAGCGGCAGAATGAGTTATACAATGTAGTAAGTTTATGAAGGTGTGTTTGCGGGGCGGCTGCATACACTACATCTCCGTAATCAATAGCCGCATAAGCATTTGCTGTACAATCTGCTTTCTTACCGCGGGACTCAGGCAGGATTTGTTTCTGTACAGGGCACCTAATTTGGGGTAAAGTTTAGATGAGAGTTTTTCGATGTGGGGGCCAAAGGATAGATTAGGGTCCAACCACATACCTAGATATTTGAGAGATGTGACTGTGGTCAGCGTGCCATTTGATTTTGTCCCAACACATAGATGGGGATTTTGCAATTTGTGTAGTTTAGGTGCTGTTCCAAAGAGCATCGTACAGTTTTGTCAGTATTTAAAAAAAAGTTTGTTGTTTTTGATCCACTTTTCTACCTCTGTGAATTGTTCTTGCAGCACGGCCTCCAGCTGCGGGAGATTTGGTTTGCTGGTATAGATCACAGTGTCGTCTGCGTACATATGTACAGTTGAGGCTTTGCAGATGTTGGGCAGATCATTTATGAATATTGTGAATAGCAGGGGGCTAGTATTGAGCCTTGGGGTACACCGCAAGTGACTGGGAGCGGGAGGGAGGAGCTGCCAGAAATTGACACATATTGTGATCGGTCGGATACATATGATTGAAACCAGGTTAGCGTGCGATCACCAATGCCAGAGTTTTTAAGTTTTTCTAACAAGATGCCATGGTCTACCGTGTCAAAGGCCTTGGCAAAATCAAGGAAGATGGCTCCAGTTAGGTTTCCTTGTTCCATCCCAGCCATGGGGTTAACCATGACTATGTGAGCACAATGATTTTGGGTTTGTAATAGCAACACCAAGCCTGAAGCCTGGATCCATCCCAGCCTGGATATCATTGCAGACTTTTAGAAGGGCGGTTGTAGTTGAGTGATTTGGACGAAAGCCTGATTGATCCAGGGTTAAGTAGTTCCAATATTGATAATAATCACGTAATTGTGTGTAGACACATTTTTCCAAGACTTTTGACATTACAGGGAGCAACGATATCGGACGGTATTTGGATACCAAAGTACTGTCACCACTTTTATGGATAGGTACCACTCTCGCAGTCTTCCAGAGCTTGGGTATGTATCCAGTCGCCAGTGACTCATTTATTAGGGTTGCAACAGGATTTGCAATTGCAGGCGCACTGATTTTCAGCAGCATTGCTGGTATTTGATCAGGTCCAGACTGGTATTTCATTTTTTCCTTACGGAGAAGTTTAGTAATGACACTGACAGGCACTGGTCTAAAATGATTTCCTGTCTGATACAGGGAATTTGCACAGTTGGGGGGCCTGACCTGCATGAGGCCTCTCTGATTGCATGTCATTTCCTAGCTTGGCAATCAAAGTGGTGGCACATCCAACAAAATAATCATTAAAGGCATTTGCTACATCTAGGGGGTGTTGCAGGGTTTGGTTGTTTACTTTGACAGCAGCTGGCTGGGAGTGGACTGGGGGTGCTTGTATGTTACTTATGGTTCTCCAAAAGTTTCTAGGGTTTGATATGTTATTGTTTAGATTTTCATTGAAGTAATGGGCTTTGGCCATTTTTGTTTGTTTTTGTGCATTCATTCCGGCATTTTCGGTATTCGTAGTGATCGTTCATGGAACCAGTACTCTTGAAATTTGACCACCATGAATCTCTAAGCTGGTACATTAGTGTAAGATCAGCTGTAACCCAGGGGAGATGAGTCCCTTTTACTCGCACTTTACGCAGCGGGGCATGGGAATTCCAGACTTGCAGGAGCTCAGACTGAAAGTATTCAACTGCACAGTCTAGGTCTGGGATTAGGTTTAGCCTGTACCAGGGGAGCTGTTTGAGATCACTTAGGAAGGATTCAAGAATAAATTTATTGAAAGACCTGGTGGTTATTACCTTTGGGGGAGATTTCAAGGCCTTAATTTTGCGCACGCAGTACACTAGACAATGGTCACTAAAGCTATTAGCAAGAACACCTGCCTCCTGTATTCTATCAGGAGATGAGGAGAGAATCCAGTCCAACAAGGTATGGTTAGGACTTTTCATATTAATGCGAGTGGGGGAGGAGATTAATTGAGTTAGTTGCAAAGTTTTAAACAGCGAGCAGTGTTTATTGTTTTTAGGATTTAGCCAATCTGTATTAAAATCGCCGAGTACCAGCAGTTCACTCTATTTGGTTTTGGGCAAGTAGGTTATTAAGGATTTGAGATATGTCAGAGAGGGAGTGCACTGGAGAGCTCGTTGGATGATAGAACCCAGCAACAATGATTGATTTACTGAATGGGATCTCAATTATACCAGAGAGGAAATCAAAGGTGACAGGAGAGGTAGAAGTCTGTAAGGGGGTGAACTTTATGGACTCCTCAACATAAATAACAATTCCCCCTCCTCTCTTTGCTCTGTCTTTTCTATAACATGAATACCCCTGTATTGATATGGCAGAGTCTGGTACTTTTGGGGTTAACCATGACTCTGTGAGCACAATGATTTTGGGTTTGTAATAGCAACACCAAGCCTGAAGCTCATCCAATTTAGGGAGTAAACTTCGGATGTTACAGTGCACAAATGAGAGGCCTTTATTAGTGGGAGACTAAAGGTTGTGTCAGCTATAGGACCAGGGTTAGTTTCCACATCGTTTGCCAGGGAAAGTAGCAGAATAAATAGGAATTTGGACAGAGTTTTCTTTTGATAATAATGTGGTTGCAGAGTTTTAAATCTTTGTGTGGGGGTAGGAGGGCTGGATTTTAACACTCTCCACCAGCACTCAGCTGATAGGTTAAAAGAACTGAGCAGGCTGTGGTGTATTGGCACTGGTTTTCCATCCTGGGGCAATTGGAAAGGTGTATAGAAGGAGAGAGTAGCTTTAGAGAGAAGGGATGATAAAGAAAAGAGAAGCAATAGTGGGATAAACATTATAGTGAAAGGTGTTGGAGGTGAGTAAACAGGAAATAGAGAGGTACCAGAGTAAATGGTGTAGGTTGCTGCGAATCACATGATCAATTAGTTGGGTATATAACAAATGAAAACCTTGGGGTGGATGGGTGAGGGGTGGATGGGTGAGGGGGGTGGGCGGGAGCAAAGTCCAGCTGGATGAAAGTAATGAGCTTCACTCTGCAAGGGCCTGTTGCAAACACTGACTGAGTATGGGGTGTGTGCTGGAAGAGAAATCAAGATTGCAAATAGCATCACATTGGGTTGAGATTGTCCAGGAACTTAGGGGGGAGTTTGTAGGGGGCAATAAAAGTTAAGGTTCGTTGAACAGGACATTTGGGCAGAATTGCAGATTTAGAGCAAATGGGTAGAAAAATGTAGAAGTGAGTGGAATGCAGAATTCAGATAGCATTGCAACAATTCAAATATATCTAAAGATACACTTGTGTGCCATACACATACGTACATATATATATATATATATATATATATATCACACACAAACACATATACAGTGATATTACATCTAGAGTGGCTTTTCCACTTTCTTATGGATTTCTATCCACGTGCGCTGTGGTGCGGTATTATATGCTTTTGCAGTGTGTTTGGATCATTGTCCATCTGTACTTGTGAAGCGCCATCCAATCAAATGTTGCTGCATTTGGCTGAATCCGGGCTGACAGTATATCTCTAAACACTGCTGAATTCATCCGGCTGCTTCTGTCTTCTGTTACATCATCAATAAACACCAATGACCTAGTGCCACTGGAAGCCATGCATGCCCATTCCATCACACTGCCTCCACCATGTTTTACAGATAACGTTGTGTGCTTTGGCTCATGAGCTGTTCAAGCCTTCACCACACTTTTTTATTCCTGTCATTCTGGTACAGATTAATCTTTTTATCTTTCCAAATAATGCTTTTCCAGAACTGGTCTGACTTTTATAGATGCCGGTGACATTTCGGTGCTCTCTAAATAACCCCTAAAATCTGATGGTTTCTCACTATTTTGCTGATGAAAAATCTGAAAAATATATAGGAAAACATAATGAGTGCTAATTAGTAGATAAAATTAATAAAGTCACAAAGGCAAAGTATCTATGGGGCTATTGAAAGAGTGGTGCCTCAGGGGTATCAGCATTTACTGAATGGAGGATCCCAAGATGTGTTCTATACTTTCAATGCAAAAATATGTATACACATGTACAGCGTGGTTAACATTATGCACGAAATGATGTAGGCTGCTCCCTGTGGATCTTTTTTCCTTAAAACAGAGAGTTCCTTTGAAAGTGGAGAACAGTAAGGTTTAGTGAATCCCTTTACCCCTAGAGCCTCATTAGCAAAGCAACTCAATCCCTAAGTAACCTTCATTAAATATATAAGTGCTTTATATAATGTCACCTGATGGATTTTCTCCACAATCAACATGATAATGAGGTAAGTATAGAGAACTGTAGTCCTGAACTAACTCTCAGAGCTGTCGGACACTTGAAACACTGTTTCTATGTAATGTTCCATAATTACAGGAATTTAAATAAATAATGGAAAGTTACAGTACTTTTATCATTGTAAAAATCCAATATCTTCCTGCAATTCATACTAATTTTAAATCAATGGAATTTTCTTTCAATTAATTTCTCCTTTTAGTGTCATTTGGAATGGTAAGTCAGGACATGTACTATTTAAATAATGCAATGGCCAAGCTTTTTTTGGAAACCACTGTTTCTGAGACAGAGAATACAAATTTTAAGTCTATCAGCACAATATCTGATTTCTGGAAGGTAAGATATATTTAATATTAATTACAGCACATCTGAAATCGTAAGGATAGTTTGTCTGCCTTCAACTCTTGTTACTAGATTTTGTTTTACTGAAATAAATACAATAGCTGCTATAACCCAAACATGCACATTGTGTGCACAGGTGTGTGTTTAACAGTGATTTGTGGGTGTGGCAAAAGGTAAAAAAAAAGTCTTTAAAAATAAAAAAATAATAGTAATCGAATTAATAATAATAAATAATATATCTGTGTATACAATGAAAGGGAGTGGTTGGCAGTAGCCTGGGATGCAGTGTGTAGAGAAACATAAAGCAAAGTCAAGGTATCCAAATAGCAAATTACAGTAAGACAGTCATTAAATAACTGAAACAGTTGGTACAGGTAGCTTATGTGCAAAATCTATGAAATCAAGCCAAAAGGGCAAAATCCATTCAGCATAGAGCTAGAGACGTACAGCAGAATGGCTCATTCCACCCAAGATGCAAGCTGAGCTTGCGACTCGGATGTTTCGCCTGGTTAAAGTACATTAACGTCTCCTATACTTTGTATGGGAGATGTTAATGTGCAGGTAGCAGATGGAGAACAAGCTATTCCAACTAGCTCATTCTCTATCTCTGCCTGGCTTTATTCTGAAAAGAAGGTCTTTCAGACAGTGGTGTCTGAAAAACGTTATTTGCACAATCACCTATGACTTTAAAATTCTAATCTAAAATTACCATACTTACCTCAGCTCCCTCAGTGATGAGAGGTGAGATCTGACACTTCTTACATAGTTACATATGCTGAAAAAAGACATGCGTCCATCGGGTTCAGCCTCTCACACATCACCTACTGCTGTTGATCCAAAAGAAGGCAAAAAACCCAGTCTGAAGCGCTCGCCAATATGCAACACACCGGGAAAAAAATCCTTCTTGACCCCAAAATGACAGTCAGATTTCTCCTTGGATCAAGAAGCTTTTATCCACATATTAAATATTATGACCCTTAATATTATGTGTCTGCAGTAAGTCATCTAGTCATTTTTTAAAAGTCTGTACAGTCTCTGACCCAGCCACCTCAACAGGCAGAGAATTCTACAGCTTTATTGTTCTCACCGTAAAATAACCCTTCCTATGCTTTAAGCTGAATTACCTTTAGTCCAGTCTAAATGGGTGACCTCGTGTCCTGTGTATAGTCCTGTTAATGAATAGGTTTCCAGACAATGGTTTATAATGGCACCGTATATATTTATATAAAGTTATCAGATCCCCTCTAATGCAGTGTTTCTCTAAACAGGTTTAAACTTGTTAGTCTTTCCTCGTAACCTAAACCTTCCAATCCCCTTATTAATTTAGTCGCCCGTCTCTGCACTTTTTCTAGCGCTATAATTTACTTTCTTAAGACAGGTGCACAAAATTGCACAGCATATTCAAGGTGCGTCTTACCATTGATTTATACAGAGGCAAAATTATGTTTTCATCCCGAGAGTGAATTCCCCGTTTAATGCATGCCAATACCTTGCTGGCCTTGGCGGCTGCTGTTTGACATTGCACATTGTTACTTAGTTTGAAGTCTATGATTATTCCCAAATCCTTCTCCTGCTTTGATTACCCTAACCCAGTACCATTTATGGTATACGTTGCTTATGTGTTCTTCACTCCAAAGTGCATTACTTTGCATTTATCTACATTAAATTTCATCTGCCATTTAAGTGCCCAGTCCCCCAATCTATCTAAATCCCTCTGCAGCGTAGTAACATCCTGTTCACATTGTATTACTTTTACTAGTTATGTGACATCTGCAAACACTGATACATAGCTTTCAATGCCTATTTCAAGGTCATTTATAAATAAATGGAATAGAATTGGTCCTATAACCGACCCCTGACGGACACCACTTACCACTCCTTCACCGCACAGGCAGAGGAACACTGGGAATAAATAGTTTCCAGTGCTCTTCTACATATCCCTCTGCCACCCAGCCAGATCTCATTTGTGCAAGCTCTGCAAGAGAGATCGCGTTCTTCTCCATAGAGTCCTATGGACTCCTGGAGCTGATAACACCAGTGGCGCTTAGAATTTAACATTCTATCATTTAACAGCTCAGCAGGATTATGACTGGAGCTGCTGAGAAAGCAACTTTGGTCGTAATGCGTGTTAAATGATAGGCGCTATTGGAAAATAGCAGATTCTCAGGTTCTACTTTAGAGTCTGTCATTTACCACTTTTATAGTCACCATGTCGACAGTCTACCAGTCTGTAGGGAGCATGAATATTTATTGTTTTCAAAATCAATGTTATTGGTTTAAAGGTTTAATAAAGGCCAGGCATGGCTGAAACGTCATGATTTTTTAATGATGCCACACTAAAGGATTCCTTTTTTTTAACTACAAGACCATGCAAGACATTTCTGCCAGGTGGGAAACACTATTTGCAATTGGTGAATACAATATAATTTATCTATTCGATAGTTAATTCTCTATGTCTGTGTAGGTGGCATTTTAGTCACTGCATTTTAGTCACTGTCAACTGAGAGTAAAACTGAAAGTAGACATGACCTATAGTATCAAAATTCCTCTTGCGTAAATACTCTTTGTAATCTGGTGAGTACTATTATATTTCAGTTAAAGCAAAGTATAAACTTAATTGATAATGTCATTTTTTTACAATGTAATAATGATTAATGCATTGAAAGTGAGAAAACAATTGTGTTCTTGAAGGACTAATCACACATTTTAAGTGCAAGCAGTACTAGACTAGAGCGCATTAATATATTTGAAATTAAACAATCCTTTAAACCTTGCAGATTTGGTGAAACGGATTTTGGATTTTCACAATTTCTCTCCACATATTCACTAAGTAGTTATAACAATTTAAGAGGCACAGTTTCTCCTGTTTGTAACTTTATCACAAATACAGTTCACAATTTTAAAATATTTTTAGTTTGCAGAAGGACCTCTGGTTGATGGTCTGTACTGGAACAGCTGGAATAACATTTCATCTGGAGGAAAAAGCTTTGTGTACCATGAGAACCTTTTATTGGGAGTGCCTCAGATCCGCCAAATTAAAGTTCTTCCAAACAAATGCAATATACACTCATATTTTATAAACACTATTAAAGAATGTTTCACTCCATATCACTTCAAATATGAAGATACAGCTGAATTTGGTTTTAAAAACTCATCTGAGTAAGTATTTTTCTTGTACTAATTCATTCAATAAGGCGATGGTCTGAAAAATGCTTAGTTGAATATTAATTTAACTATTTTGTAAATTATTTGTCAAAATATAAAACGTGTAGGGCCCTATTACATTATTCATGCTAAAACGGGACGCTAGGGAGAAAAAACAGGGCCTACAGGTTTCTCCTTTATGTCCCCGTTTTAGCGTGATATTACTATACAGGCGCTAGAAAAGCAGTATGCATCGTAATCCAGCGCTAAACCCCAGGATGCGCGCGGCAGCACTAAGCGCCGCTGCGAGCCTCCACTCGATGGAGTCCATAGGACTCCATTGAGTTTTTGCTCTGCCAGATCTCGCCTCGCGAGATTCGTCAGGTCGGCATACTAATCCGCAGAGGGAGACTGGGGGACTTTTTCCCCCAGTCTCACCCTGCTCCTGGCGGACAGAGGAGGCAGTTGGAGCCGCGGTCCTCATCATGGTATGGAAGGTATGTGATTAATTTGGGGGTATTTTCTGCTGGTGCTGACGGATTCTGCAGCAGCGGAATCCGTTAGTACCAGGTCTAGACTTTCGGGTTGACCGCAGCCGGACAATAATTAGCGTTAGTATATTGTAATACTAACGCTAATTAACACTTTGGGCTCCCCATGTTAAGTATAGGGAGCGCAAAGTACAGTAACCTCACGCTGAAAAGTGCAAGATTCCAAACGTTATGGATTTTTAACCCATTAGCATTTGGATTGTAATATGGGTGGCCTGTGCTAGGGCCACCAGGGCTAACATTAGCGGTCACACAGGTGAGCGCTAACGTTAACACCAAGACTGTGATAGTGCCCGTAGTGCATAACACCAGATAAATAACATTTTAATGTTCAAACTATTTTAAAGGATTTAATGGTTGATTTGAATTTGCATTAGTGTTGACAGCCTCAAACGAAAATTTTAATTAGCACCATGTAAATTTAACCATAGAAGTTCCAACAGCTGGTACACATACTTGGCAGCAAGACTTTTGTAAAATGTTGTTGTCCAGTATAATTAATTGGAAGTAATCTTCCTTGCACATATGTACATACATTTTTTTAGTTGAGTTTTTTATTGAGAATACCATAGTGAACCATATTGTCGTGTACCATAGGCGTGCGGAGGGGGTGCGCCCAGGCACACCCTAGTGTTAGGTGAAGAGGTCCTCTTTCATCTCCTACATTGATATTTTACATTCCCTTATCTGGTTCATGACGAAAAACATAAAAACTGACTGTATCTCTGATTACTGGTTTAATATTAATAAGGAAAAATGTGCATTTTGTGCAAAATCTACTAAGCATATGTTGTCAATTAATAATTGTTGCATGAGTGCACACCCCAATGCAATGGGCTGCGCACGCCAGTGTCTTGAACCATATATTTTTTAATGTTTTACGTCAGATTCCACTTTTGATAAAAAAATTAAAATGAAATGTATTAACAAGACACCTATATGTCTTAACAAATGTATCATACTGAAGGCCAATGTATAATAGAAAGCTTTTCTCCCTTCTTTTCCTGTTACTGGGAAGTAGAAAGAAGACAGCTGAAGTTTTGCTTGTTGGACAGACATTTTAAATGCTGGCTTTGTCTTTTTTGTTAATTTCAGGTGGCGTTATTATCTTCCACAATATTTAGAGTGGCACTGGGGGCAAATGGGAACATACAGCAGCGGTGGATATATATCAACTCTAGCTCAGACAAAGGACAAGAGCAAGTTGAAAATTCAGTACCTAAAAAGAAACAACTGGTTGACAAGAGGAACAAGAGTTGTGTTTATTGATTTTTCTTTTTACAATGCAAATGTTAATCTATTTTGTGTAGCAAGGTAATATTTTTGCAAAAACAATTTAAAATTAATAAGTATTTAGTTTCTTACAATGCATGAATCATTGCCCAAAACTGTTGGAATTATCTGTTGATCACCAATTTATTTATACTACCTCAGTGTTATGATACCTCAATGTATTGTATTGTTTAATGTAAACGGATTTGGATTCTAAAGTTGTCTCCTTTTACTTAAGTTTGCGCATCGGCATGAACATTATTTTATAATGAGATTTTCTTTGGATACATTATTGACTTAATAGAGCTTGATTATATACTGAATGCTAACTGTAGCGTTCGGATATATAAGTGTTAAAGTCAGGATAAGACGACTGATTACCTTCCTTAAACTAAAAATCTGTTTGTGCATCATTAGTTGGGTTGGCTTGCGCAAGCTTACTGTACTTTGCGCACCCTATGCTTAATAACATGGGGAGCGCAAACCATAATTAATGTTAGGACTTCGTCATACCTTACTAATCCTAACACTAATTACCGCACCACACTGCATTATAGCACCAGCTAAACCCTCCCCCAATAAATCTTACTCACCTCTCATCCCACGCCGAGAACGGTGGCTTGATCCGCTGCTTCTTACCGCTGGGACCAAAGTGAGCCTGGGGACAAATAGTCTCTGTCTCTCTCCACAATCACTCACAAACTCACGAGAGCGAGATTGCGCAGGGCTCGCGCCCAGTATACCCTCCATTGAGTCCTATAGACTCCACGAGGTGATACTTGCGACAGTGCAGAACTGTTACCACAAGTGTCAATTAGAGGGTTCCGGGGCGAGGTGTTGAAGTGGCGCCTGCCCCTGAATCTCACTCTGAAATGGGGATGCTTCGTGGAAACCTGCAGATGCAGGTTTTCCCCGTAAGCGTCCCCTTTTTAGCGAACCCTCGTAATCGGGCCCATAGTGTTTAAAATATTTGTCAGAGCTAAAAAGATTTTTTGCAATTCTTGAGATACCTGACTATTATGGTGACACCAAGATTTGTAAATGTATTATCTTTCTCTGCATACTACTAGGGTGAAAAAATCTGACCTATTAAAAAAAAAAACAATAAATGATGACTACCCCACCAAATCTGAACCCAGGAGGTACACAAGAAAGCCGTATTTACTTGTATGCTCATCAATGCTATGCAAAAAGGGGGTGTAATAAATATTTTTCTTTCTTTGTATGTAAAGTACTTCATGTTTGCATTAAATATAGATAATTAGTCATTTTATTCCATACTTTCATTGAAATTATTTCTCTTTGATTGTAGGCTGATTGTGGAATTTCCGGCAACAGGAGGTGCAATACCTTCTTCTAAGTTTTATGCTGTTAAACTACTGAGATATGTTTCAGACACAGATTACTTTCTTGCATTCTGTGAAATTCTGTTTTTACTCGTTGTTTCTGTTTTAATATTTCAAGATGTAATGAGATTTAAAGAGCAAAAACTGCAGTATTTCAAATACGTTTGGAACTGGATAAATCTTCTAATCATTGTGGTAAGTGTGTGACAAATGACATGTTTGTTCCACAATAGCAGTGTCCTTTGGCAACCTAAAAATCATTTTTTATGAGACACATACACCTGGAAAACTAGAATTACAGTTCTGTAGGTCAAACACAAAGTAGGTCACTGTGGAGCATAATTAGTAATTACCATTCATTCCACAATGGTGTAGAGCAGAGGTTATGAACCATCGTCCTCAATTTTTGGAAACCACTAGAGCAAGTGACAGGACCTCTCCGATAGCAGTTATTTGATTAAGATTTCATAGACTGGAAGGGCTTGTAGTAGAGGTACAGAATACATTAGTCATTCAGCGCCCACAGTTTTTCTGTCACACAAATTGTTAACCTGATGACAATGAATCGATGAGTAGCACAAAGTCAGGGATTCAGGTATGATGAGATGAACCTGAATATGCAGAAGGCATAGCGTGGTACACAGGAGTGGAATTTTAGAATATCAACGGATAGCCGAAGTCAACTTACGGTCAGCAGACAGACGTGGTGAGAGTGGCAAGCAAAGAGTCAAATACCAGGGGAAGCAAACAGGAGAACCAATATAATACTCTGGGAAACATAGAAACATAGAAAAATGTCGGCAGATAAGAACCTTTCGGCCCATCTAGTCTGCCCAATTACATGGATACTTAACCTGGATTTATCTTTTGTTTAGGATAGCCTTATGCCTATCCCATGCTTGCTTAAATTCAATTACTGTTTTGGCCTCTACCACTTCTACTGGAAGACTGTTCCATGTATCCACCACCCTCTCAGTAAAATAATGCTTCCTGATGTTACTTTTAAACCTTTGCCCCTCTAATCTAAGACTATGTCCTCTTGTTTTGCTATTTTGTTTCCTTTTAAATATACTCCCTTCCTCTACCTTGTGGATTCCCTTTACGTATTTAAATGTTTCTATCATATCTCCTCTGTCTCGTCTTTTTTCCAAGCTGTACATGTTAAGATCATTAAGCCTTTCCTGGTAACTTTTCTCCTTCAAGCCGTACACCATTTTAGTAGCCCTTCTCTGAACTCTCTCTAAGATGTCTATATCCTTCTGGAGATACGGTCTCCAGTACTGCACACAGTACTCCAAGTGAGGTCTCACCAGTGCTCTGTACAGTGGCATGAGCACTTCCCTTTTCCTACTGCTAATACCTCTCCCTACACAACCAAGCATTCTGCTAGCATTTCCTGCTGCTCTATTACATTGACTACTTACCCTTAGATCCTCTGAAATAATAACGCCTAAATCCCTTTCCTCAGATGTTGAGGTTAGGACTGTATCAATATTCTATATTCAGCCCTTGGGTTTTTACGTCCCAGGTGCATTATCTTGCACTTATCCACATTAAAACTCAATTGCCACAACTCCGACCATTTTTTTAGTTTACCTAAATCATTTGTCATTTGGCTGATCCCTCCAGGAACGTCAACCCTGTTGCAAATCTTTGTGTCATCAGCAAAAAGACATACTTTTCCATTAATACCTTCTGCAATATCACTAATATAAATATTAAAGAGAATGGGTCCAAGTACTGACCCCTGAGGTACCCCACTGGTAACAAGACCTTGTGCCGAATAAACTCCATTTACCACAACCCTCTGTTGTCTGTCACTCAGCCACTGCCTAATCCAGTCAACAATATTGGAATCTAAACTCAAAGATTGCAATTTATTGATAAGCCTTCTATGCGGAACAGTATCAAAAGCCTTACTGAAATCTAAATAAGCAATGTCTACTGCACCACCTGTGTCTATTATTTTTGTTACCCAATCAAAAAAATCAATAAGATTAGTTTGGCATGATCTCCCTGAGGTAAACCCATGTTGTTTCTGATCCTGTAATCTATGTGTTTTTAGATGTTCAACAATCCTTTCCTTTAACATGGTTTCCATTAATTTCCCCACTACTGACGTAAGACTAACTGGCCTATAGTTCCCCGATTCCTCCCTACTACCCTTCTTGTAAATGGGCACAACATTTGCTAATTTCCAGTCTTCTGGGATGACTCCCGTTAACAAGGATTGGTTAAATAAATCTGTTAATGGTTTTGCTATTACATCACTGAGCTCTTTTAATAATTTAGGGTGGATCCCATCAGGCCCCATTGACTTATTTGTCTTTACTTTAGACAGCTGCTGTAGAACCTCCTCCTCTGTAAACTGATATGTAAATGTCTCTTTAGTGTTCTCTCCTAACTGAGGTCCCTTTCCTTCCTTTTCTTCTGCAAAGACTGAACAAAAATATTCATTGAGGCAGTCAGCGAGACCTTTATCCTCTTCTACATACCTTCCTTCCTTTGTTTTTAATCTAACTAATCCTTGTTTTACTTTTCTTTTCTCGTTTATGTATCTAAAAAATGTTTTGTCCCCCTTTTTTACTGACTGAGCTATTTTCTCTTCTGCGTGTGCTTTGGAAGCTCTTATAAATTGCTTTGCCTCTTTCTGCCTAATCTTATAGGTTTGCCTATCTTCTTCACTCTGAGTTGTTTTATAATTATTGAATGCTATCTTTTTGTTCTTCACTATTTTGGCCACTTCTGCAGAGTACCACAGTGGTTTCTTCCTTTTTTGTTTTTGCTAACAAGCCGAATGCAATTTCCTGTGGCCTTCAATAATGCTTCCTTTAAATAATCCATTTCTCCTGGATTCCCTTTAAACTCCTCCAGTCTGATAATGACTCCTTCACACAAAATCTCATTTTAGAAAAATCTGTATTTTTAAAGTCTAAAACTTTCGTTCTTGTGTGGTGCGGCTCCATCCCTGTTGTTATATTAAACCGCGCTACACTTGAGTGTCTATTCAGTGTGTGCTTTGAATTTAAATAGTGTGGGTGTGGAGGTTCCGCCACCACTCGCTGACCGAGCTGCTGACGTCATCAGAGTGGACCTGTGGCATTGGGGCTATAAAAGGGACTCACGTGTCTGCGAGTAACAGGAGGGAGGATGGCAGCCAAGGAAGTGCTGGAGGCACAGGGGACCGCAGCCTGAATGGTCTAGGCCTGGCACGGTGACATGACAGCGCAATGGAGACACACGGCACCGCGAGCGGCCGAGTGAGTCCTGGGACCTGACACACATAGAGGTAGGGTAGGACTTCTAGAAGCAAGCTTTTCTCATCCAAGTCGCTTAAAAGTGCAGCTCAGTATAATATTGCAACATAGCATATACATGAACTGGGCTGTTACTCCTGGCTGTTGCAGCCCCTCTGGTGAGTATGGGCGCGACGCTATTTTTTTCTGTATGTATGTATATTATTGCAACAGTTACGACTGTAGTCATTTCATGGACCAATTTTCAAATATCTGCTTTCAGGATATTTTCTTTGTATGATGATTTATTTATCTTTAGTTAATTGTGGACAGAGTTAGTTGTTTAGTGTGTGAAGGAGGATCGAGGCCCTATGTAACAGCTACCACTCTTCACCTGGAGTAGGACATGGGAGATAAGTATCGATCTTCTACATACAATGTTCATTTGTCAGGTTTGGAAGGGAAGCAGGGTATGGAGCCCATTCTGTAAGAATAAATCATGACTGAGGCTTTGGAGTGAAAATGAAGGCATTTATTTATACAATGTGAAAGTGAAAGGACAGAGTAAACAAGCTTGCTAGATACTGGGCGAGACAAGAGGATGACAGGATAGAAGCATAGAAACATAGAAAAATGTCGGCAGATAAGAACCTTTCGGCCCATCTAGTCTGCCCAATTACATGGATACTTTACCTGGATTTATCTTTTGTTTAGGATAGCCTTATGCCTATCCCATGCCTGCTTAAATTCAATTACTGTTTTGGCCTCTACCACTTCAACTGGAAGACTGTTCCATGTATCCACCACCCTCTCAGTAAAATAATGCTTTCTGATGTTACTTTTAAACCTTTGCCCCTCTAATCTAAGACTATGTACTCTTGTTTTGCTACTTTGTTTCCTTTTAAATATACTCCCTTCCTCTACCTTGTGGATTCCCTTTACGTATTTAAATGTTTCTATCATATCTCCTCTGTCTCGTCTTTTTTCCAAGCTGTACATGTTAAGATCATTAAGCCTTTCCTGGTAACTTTTCTCCTTCAAGCCGTACACCATTTTAGTAGCCCTTCTCTGAACTCTCTCTAAGATGTCTATATCCTTCTGGAGATACGGTCTCCAGTACTGCACACAGTACTCCAAGTGAGGTCTCACCAGTGCTCTGTACAGTGGCATGAGCACTTCCCTTTTCCTACTGCTAATACCTCTCCCTACACAACCAAGCATTCTGCTAGCATTTCCTGCTGCTCTATTACATTGACTACTTACCTTTAGATCCTCTGCAATAATAACCCCTAAATCCCTTTCCTCAGATGTTGAGGTTAGGACTGTATCAAATATTCTATATTCAGCCCTTGGGTTTTTACGTCCCAGGTGCATTATCTTGCACTTATCCACGTTAAAACTCAATTGCCACAGCTCCGACCATTTTTTTAGTTTACCTAAATCATTTGTCATTTGGCTGATCCCTCCAGGAACGTCAACCCTGTTGCAAATCTTTGTGTCATCAGCAAAAAGACATACTTTTCCATTAATACCTTCTGCAATATCACTAATAAAAATATTAAATAGAATGGGTCCAAGTACTGACCCCTGAGGTACCCCACTGGTAACAAGACCTTGCGCGAAATAAACTCCATTTACACAACCCTCTGTTGCCTGTCACTCAGCCACTGCCTAATCCATTCAACAATATTGGAATCCAAGCTCAAAGATTGCAATTTATTGATAAGCCTTCTATGCGGAACAGTATCAAAAGCCTTACTGAAATCTAAATAAGCAATGTCTACTGCACCACCTGTGTCTATTATTTTTGTTACCCAATCAAAAAATCAATAAGATTAGTTTGGCATGATCTCCCTGAGGTAAACCCATGTTGTTTCTGATCCTGTAATCTATGTGTTTTTAGATGGTCAACAATCCTTTCCTTTAACGTGGTTTCCATTAATTTCCCCACTACTGACGTAAGACTAACTGGCCTATAGTTCCCAGATTCCTCCTACTACCCTTCTTGTGAATGGGCACAACATTTGCTAATTTCCAGTCTTCTGGGACGACTCCCGTTAGCAAGGATTGGTTAAATAAATCTGTTAACGGTTTTGCTATTACATCACTGAGCTCTTTTAATAATTTAGGGTGGATCCCATCAGGCCCCATTGACTTATTTGTCTTTACTTTAGACAGCTGCTGTAGAACCTCCTCCTCTGTAAACTGATATGTAATTGTCTCGTTAGTGTTTCCTCCTAACTGAGGTCCCTTTCCTTCCTTTTCTTCTGCAAAGACTGAACAAAAATATTCATTGAGGCAGTCAGGCGAGACTTTTATCCTCTTCTACATACCTTCCTTCCTTTGTCTTTAATCTAACTAATCCTTGTTTTACTTTTCTTTTCTCGTTTATGTATCTAAAAAATGTTTTGTTCCCCTTTTTTACTGACTGAGCTATTTTCTCTTCTGCGTGTGCTTTGGAAGCTCTTATAAATTGCTTTGCCTCTTTCTGCCTAATCTTATAGGTTTGCCTATCTTCTTCACTCTGAGTTGTTTTATAATTATTGAATGCTGTCTTTTTGTTCTTCACTATTTTGGCCACTTCTGCAGAGTACCACAGTGGTTTCTTCCCTTTTTTGTTTTTGCTAACAAGTTGAATGCAATTGCCTGTGGCCTTCAATAATGCTTCCTTTAAATAATCCCATTTCTCCTGGACTCCCTTTAAACTCCTCCAGTCTGATAATGACTCCTTCACACAAAGTCTCATTTTAGAAAAATCTGTTTTTTTAAAGTCTAAAACTTTTGTTTTTGTGTGGTGCGGCTCCATCCCTGTTCTTATATTAAACCATACTGACTGGTGATCACTAGATCCCAAATTTTCACCTACAACAACGTCCGATACCAAACCTCCATTTGTGAGTAATAAATCCAATATGGCCTCTTTACGGGTCGGCTCCTCAACTACTTGTGTTAGAGATAATCCCAGTAGGGAGTTTAGAATATTTGTACTCCTGGTGCACCCAGCTGTTTTGGTTTTCCAGTTCACATCAGGAAGATTAAAGTCCCCCATGATAATAACTTCCCCCTTCATTGCCATTTTGGCTATTTCCTCAAGCAGCAGATTATCTAGCTCTTCTACTTGTCCAGGGGGTCTATAGATCACACCTACACGAGCTACTGTATGATTGCCAAATGTTAGTGTAACCCAAACTGACTCTATGTTCACCTTGCTCACTTTTATTTGGTTCGTTTTTATGTTGTTTTTCACATACAGGGCCACTCCTCCTCCTTTCCTACCTTCTCTGTCTTTTCTATATAAAGAGTACCCCGGTATTGTTATGTCCCAGTTATTTTTCTCACTGAACCATGTCTCAGTAACCGCCACTAAATCTACTTTTTCAGCTGCCATCATTGCCTCCAGTTCATTGATTTTATTGACTAAACTGCGAGCATTTATAGACACGACTCTGAGCTTGTCATTATTTTCCCCGCATGTTGCTTGCACCCTCCGATTTAGTTTTGGGGGACAATCAGGCAGATTGTTTTTTACCCTTTTGTCCCCCCTCCTAGTTTAAATATTTCTTTGCGAAACCTTTGAACTTCTCACTGAGAACATATGTTCCCCTATGAGTAAGATGCAAACCATCTTTTTTATACAGTTCCTTTCTTCTCCAATTAGAGCTATCATGGGACACAAAGCCAAATCCTTGCTCTCGACACCATTCCTGAAGCCACAAATTAAATTCCCTATTGCGCATCTGCCTATCCTGAATGTTATGCACAGGAAAAACTTCAGAGAATGACACAGTGGATGCAATCTGCTGTATTTCACCTCCAAGAACACAAAAATCTTCCTTAATCTCAGAAACCTCATTGCTAGCCAAGTCATTTGTCCCTAGATGGACTAGAACATCCACTTCCCCTTGCTGCTTTGCTTGTTTGACAATATTGAGAATACGTCTCTTGTCTCTACGAGCAGTAGCCCCAGGAAGACATCTCACCAAACCACTACTCTCCAGCTCAACACCTCTTATGATAGAATCACCCAGCAACAATTGCCTTCTATCATGTCCCACCTTTTCCTTATTGTTCTTGGTTGCAGTCCTGCATACCTTAGGCATAGGGGATGGTGGTTCCTCAACTATGGTGTCTGAGCCTACTTCCGTCTCACCACTACACTCTGAAAGTGCCTCAAAAGAATTAATAAGAGCCACAGACTGTGGGACATGCCTTCTATCCACAACTCTAAGTCTACCAGATCCTACAGTAGTCCATCTGCCACTCCTAGGAGGCCTCTGTGGCAGTGGCTTTGTAACAGTCATAGCCATAGCCTGAGTTTGTGTAACAGATAATTTACAAATCTCAGACTTCAAACAGGCAATTTCCTGATGATGGACAAGGAAGGACCTGCAGCCTCCTACAGAGTTGCATTGGAATTCAGGCATTGAATCCAAGTAGTCATGACCTACAAGAAAAAGGTGGCATGGAGTAAAAGAAAGAGCTGAGCATGGTTTTAACCAAGGCAGCTCAAGTATGAGGTTTCTTAGTTCTTTGCCACACCTTGGGTCCAGATCCAATACACCATGGGTATGACCTCCTGAAGCACTGAACAGACAAAGATATGAAAATAATTGGTGCATGGGTTTCTGTGAGCCAAAATTTAGAAAAAAAACAGAATTGGTGTGGTGCAGCCACAAAGAGATAAGGGAGAGATTTTAATGTATGGGCTGGAAGATGCACAATATTGAAGTGAAGCCAAAGAAGTTTGATAATGATTCACCTATAATATATATACACTATATTGCCAAAAGTATTCGTTCACCCATCCAAATAATCAGAATCAGATGTTCCAATCACTTCCATGGCCACAGGCATATAAAATCAAGCACCTAGGCATGCAGACTGTTTTTACAAACATTTGTGAAAGAATGGGTAGCTCTCAGGAGCTAAGTGAATTCCAGCGTGGAACTGTGATAAGATGCCACCTGTGCAACAAATCCAGTCGTGAAATTTCCTCGCTCCTAAATATTCCACAGTCAAATGTCAGCTGTATTATAAGAACGTGGAAGTGTTTAGGAACGATGGCAACTCAGCCACGAAGTGGTAGGCCACGTAAACTGACGGAGCGGGGTCAGCAGATGCTGAGGAGCATAGTGCGAAGAGGTCGCAAACTTTCTGCAGAGTCAATCGCTACAGACCTCCAAACTTCATGTGGCCTTCATATTAGCTCAAAAACAGTGCGCAGAGAGCTTCATGGAATGGGTTTCCATGGCCGAGCAGCTGCATCCAAGCCATACATCACCAAGTGCAATGCAAAGCGTCGGATGCAGTGGTGTAAAGCACACCGCTACTGGACTCTAGAGCAGTGGAGACGCGTACTCTGGAGTGACGAATCACACTTCTCTATCTGGCAATCTGATGGATGAGTCTGGCTTTGGCGGTTGCCAGGAGAACGGTACTTGTCTGACTGCATTGTGCCAAGTGTAAAGTTTGGTGGAGGGGGGATTATGGTGTGGGGTTGTTTTTCAGGAGCTGGGCTTGGCCCCTTAGTTCCAGTGAAAAGAACTCTGAAAGCTTTAGCATACCAAGACATTTTGGACAATTCCATGCTCCCAACTTTGTGGGAACAATTTGGAGCTGGCCCCTTCCTCTTCCAACATGACTGTGCACCAGTGCACAAAGCAAAGTCCATAAAGACATGGATGACAGAGTCTGGTGTGGATGAACTTGAATGGCCTGCACAGAGTCCTGACCTTAACCTGATAGAACATCTTTGGGATGAATTAGAGTGGAGACTGAGAGCCAGGCCTTCTCGTCCAACATCAGTGTGTGACCTCACAAATGTGCTTCTGGAAGAATGGTCAAAAATTCCCATAAACACACTCCTAAACCTTGTGGACAGCCTTCCCAGAAGAGTTGAAGCTGTTATAGCTACAAAGGGTGGACCGACGTCATATTGAACCCTATGGATTAGGAATGGGATGTCACTTAAGTTCATATGTGAGTCAAGGCAGGTGAGCGAATACTTTTGGCAATATAGTGTATAGTGAATGTAATATAATGAATGTGATTAGACATTTGTCTGGATGTAAAAACCAGGGCAAAATGGGGTTCAAATCAATTGATTGTGCAATGCCAAAGGGGGCTGGCCATAGAATAGCTACATGGTTACTCAGTTAATACAGGCTAAATGGCTGTTTGCCCTGAGAGCAGAACTGAGGCTCCATTAAGAGGGAAAACTGGTTTGTCTGGTTATGTCAAGCCCATCTGGAAAACATTCAGCCACCTTTCTAACCCCTTAAAGAGACGTGTCTTTTCCTCTAGAGGAAGGAAAATGTTCTAAAGAAAACCAAATGAGTTGGGATAGATTGAGTATCTAAGGGAGAGACACATAGGGTTAGTCACAAAGAGCTGATCTGGCCCCGAAATGGCACAGAGCAGTGAATGTCCCCGTACAGAGCAATTTCCTGGCCATTTGGCTATTCACAGAGCAGGCAGTTCGGCAAATTTTGGCGAATTGCCAGCATGTACGATGCCTGTTCGAAGGCAGTGTAATTCCCCTTAGAGAAGCAATGGTTAATCTATTCACAGAACACCGAACAGCAGAGAAATGTCCTGCTGTTCAGTGCTTTCATTCGGCAGGTTTAATCAGGCGAATCCCACAGGCTTCAATGTTAAAAATATTTCCGTTTTTATTCAATATCTAATAAACTGTTTATTATTTTAATCTGCAGCAAAACGTCTCTATTTTTTCGGGAATTTTTTTTTCTTTAATAGCGATTTTTCTTATTTTCTTTTTAGTTTTCTTTAGTTTTTTTACAAACAGCGTTTCAATTTTTACACTTTCAATCGTATTTTTTTTTTTTTACCCATCCGGTGGCTTGTCGGTTTTTTTCTGAGACTGGTTGGCGCTGTGCTTGGTGGCTCATCGGCTGCGTCTGGCAGCTGTCTGGCGTATTTAGGGCGGCTATCCGGCGAGTTGGCAGCGGCGGGTGATGGGCTCACGGTAGATTGCCGGCGGCTTTTGGCGGCCGAATTCGCTGCACTTCAGGGACCTTGTGGTGAATGTTGAAATTCATTGTAGGGTGGAGAAATTTGATTCCCGGAAAGGAGGGGGAACGATAGCACCGAAATATCGGCAACATATTGGTGCTCTGTGAATAATCCCTTAAGAGTAGACATGTGCATTCGTTTTAGTACTAAAACGATTTAGTCCGAATTTTGGGATAATTTACAGGGTTATCCAAAGAGATTCGAATTGCTTGAGAAAGGTAACCGAACGCTGAAAATCAGCGTTCGGTTACCTTTCCTGGCCATTCGGCTATCCAGAGAGCAGGCAATTCTCCAAATCCTGGCGAATTGCCTGCACATACGGTGCCTGTTCGGTCCCTGTTCGAGGGCAGTGAAATCCCCATCAAAAAGCACTGCTTCGGCTATTCAGAGAACACAAACCAGCAGTGAAAGGTTCCCCT
Source organism: Leptobrachium leishanense (assembly GCA_009667805.1). Taxonomy (NCBI): domain Eukaryota; kingdom Metazoa; phylum Chordata; class Amphibia; order Anura; family Megophryidae; genus Leptobrachium; species Leptobrachium leishanense. The sequence goes on from CM019065.1 coordinate 278,862,182, forward strand.
AATGCCCTGCCATTCGGTGGTTTAATTCGGCAAATTTATTCAGGAGAATCCCATAGACTTCAATGTTAAAAATATTCCCGTTTTAATTCAATATCTAATAAACCGTTCATTATAAAATTCTGCAGCAAAAAGTCTCTTTATTTATAGATTTTTTAGGATACTTTAAGCATTTTTCTGAATTTTTTAAAAAAAAATTAAAAGTCCGATTTTTTTTTTTTTTTTTTTTTCAGTTTGCTTATTTTTTTTGTAACAGCCCTCTTTATTATCATTCCCTGGACCTCCTGTGAAAATTTCAGACATTTTCGCTCAGTAGTTTCTTTGCAAACAGCGTTTCTTTTTCCCAGATTCATACAAATGGTTTTTCTAATTTATTCACTGCCTCCTCTACGTCACAGCTGCTTCGGCTCTGTGTGATTCGGCTCCTTTTCGGCTCCTGTTCGGCTCCTCTTCGAAGGTTAATCCAGATGTTTTTGCTTGTTTTCAGCGTGCATTCGGTTAGTTTTCGGTGAGTTTACGGCAGCTTTTCCCTGCAATTCGGGGACCCTGTGGTGCTTGCTGAATACACCGCAGGGTCACCGAAATGCAATCGGCAAAAGGAACCGAATTGAAGAGAACGAAAAGTCACCGAACGTGCGGTGACTTTTCGAATCTCTTTGGATAACCCTGTTAGTTTTCGGATGACTCAAGAGAAACGAAATTGCTCAGTACAAAAAACGAAAGAAACTAAAATAAAATGCACTACATTTTAGTTTCAGTCCTTTTTGTGATATTACATTGATGAGTGAAGGAGACCAGCAATGAAGATCGCAACATCGCAACATCCGAAGTTCTGCACCCTCCACATGCCAATGCAGTAGGATGTTCTATACAGAGAGGGGCATTAATTAATGCAGGAGGATGTTCTATACATTATACAGATAAGGGTATTAATGCAGGAGGATGTTCTATACATTATACAGATAGGGGTATTAATGCAGGACGATGTTATATACATTATACAGAGAAAGGTATAAATTGAGGAGGATGTTCTATACAGAGAGGGACATTAATTAATTCAGGAGGATGTTGTATATATTATACAGAGAGGGGTATTAATTAATGCAGGTGGATGTTGTATACATTATACAGAGAGGGGTATTAATTAATGCAGGAGGATGTTCTAAACATTATACAGAGAGGAGCCTTTTTTTTCACCCCTTTAAATCCAGTGGCTGTGAGCGCTGAGATCGGCTGCTTGTTACATTATCTCTTAGTACAATGTATCAGGCTCAGCTGTTACAGTAACTGACTGTAACAGCACTCAGAGTTTCAGTAAAACAAGGAAATAACATTCTTCTAATCTCTTATATATAAAAATATTATTTACTAGTTTTACTGAAACTCTGAGCGCTGTGATGAGCAGCAGTCAGTTACTGCAACAGCTTTGCCTGACACAGGGCAGTATTACAATGTTGGTGCTAACTTAACCAGAGCTGTTGTAAACTGAAAACCTCCATAGGCTATAATGGCTCTGGGAAGTTTACAACAGCTCTGGTTAAGTTAGCACCAACTATGTAATATGGCCCACATTGTGCTGAGAGTGAGAGATACTGTAACAAGCAGCGATCTCAGCCCTCTGAGGAGCCACTACAATAGTAATTGTATCCACTGGTTTTCGGATGAATGAAATTAGTTTTCATACTAAAGAACTGAAAACGAATGTCTTTAGCAACTAAATAAATTGCATTTTAGGACTAATCCATTAGTTCAAAACGAAATTTTGTGCTGTGCACATGTCTACTTAAGAGTCCATTTAACCATCTGCATCAGAGATAATTTCTTTTTTTTCACCCTCTCTCTCACCTGAAACCAACACCCTGCAGGACACTAAAGATAGGTAACATATAGCAAGTGCAGTGTTCATTAGATTATTATTAGTGTAAATATATGTTTAGTCTGTTCAGCCTCTATAAATATTTTTGGAGTGTAGAAAGCAAGGAATAAGTCTGATTTTATACTCTGTGTTTAAAGTTATTAGTGTAATTAAGTATATTATAAGATCGCTGCTAGATTGAGTGGGATTTTATAGATCTAGAACAATTGCACACAGATTAATCTTTGGAACATTAATGTTTTGATAACATATTATAGTTTTTATATCACTGGATATGCGTCAAAGAGTATGCCAGGGTGTTTTTGTGTGCCTATTTGAAGCTGTCCGGGTATATTTGCATGTGGAGTAATTAATGTGTCTGGATGTTTGTGGGTATGTCTCAGTCTCGGCTGATGTAAGGATTTCAGGCAAATCATGGTTTTCTGCAACATTTCAGCAACATTTCCTACTGACTGTTATTTTTTTTTTATTTAGGCTTCATTGCTGACAGTTGGATTTAATGTATATCGCACAGTGCAAGTATCTTTGTCGCTCAAAAACCTGCTAGAAGATCCAAATACTTATCCAAACCTTCATTTTCTAGCCTATTGGCAAATTCAATACAATAACGTGATTGCACTAAATGTCTTCTTTTCATGGATAAAGGTATAGTGATATTTACACGACTAAATTTTTACTTAAATCATATTTAGAATGGTTTCAATGTGCAACACACCTGTATATTATGAATGTACCACCCATAGCTAGCCAAAATCATGTTTATGAAACCCTGTGCATTCTACATGACCACACATGGCACAGCCCATTGTTCAGACTCATTTTTGGCACAGTACACAAATGTTTTTACTCTCAATACATGCATAAATTACTATTAAGTTAATATTGGTCTAAAACTACAGAAATAAATTGGGATGATATAATAATAGAGTTTTATTTTACTATAGGTTTAATTATAAAATATTTTGTAGTTTAAAAGGCTAGTTGTCATTATGCAAAATAACATGCTAAAGAATTTGCAAGCGCTTTACAAATACTTGTAACTGTAACTTCTTAATGTAACAACAAAATAAAAATACAGTATAATAAATAATATAATTTTTCCATAGATATTCAAGTACATATCTTTTACTACTACAATGGGCCTGCTGTCATCTGCTTTGTTTCGTTGTGCCAAGGACATTATGGGCTTTGCTGTTATGTTCTTTATAATATTTTTTTCTTATGCCCAACTGTCATTTCTCATCTTTGGTGATGAAGTTACTGATTTTTCTACATTTGCAAATTGTATGTAAGTATTGTTATATGTATAAAACGTTCTTATTCTAAAGACACTTTATAAATATATGTAATGTATATAAAATGTATTCAAGGAATAAATATACTGTATATGTTCATTGGTAAGGGGGTTGTAGAAGTAACAGAAATCACTTAATTTAACTTTGACTAAAACTAAATTAACTTTGTATTCAAATTAGTACATAACTAATGTTATTATATAATATTTTGCATTAGACACGTTTCTTTTTCTCCACCTATGGACATTTGGTCCTATCAATTGTAAGATGAGAAAAACATCTTCAAGAACAAAGCTTACATTATCAGGTCAGCTTCCACCTACACATCACCAAGCATCTCAAACATATCATTATTGTATGGTCCCTTTATGCTAAAGAGCAGTGGCGTCACTAGGGTTGGTGTCACCCGGTGCGGTAACGTATGGTGTCACCCCCCCCCCCGAGTTTTACGGTTTTTTTTAACTACGTTTACTCATAAGTCAGTACTCCCATATAACACTGAATGCTAATATTACACGGCGCACATTACTGTGAGGTTTATTGCTGTGGAGCTTTGTGATATGCTCATACACAAATTTTGGCAAACTGACAGCAAGTACGGTGCCTGTTCGAAGGCAGTGAAAGTCCCCATAGAGAAGTAATTGTTAATCTGTTCAGAGACACCGAACAGCAAAGAAATGTCCTGATGTCCGATGTTTTCATTTGGCAGGTTTATTCAGAGAGAACGAACACCATAGGTTTCAATGTTAAAAATATTCCTGTTTTTATCCAATATCTAATAAACCGTTTATTCCTTTAATCCATAGTAAGAAAAAAAAAATTGTATCTTTTTGGCATTTTTCAATGGTTTTTCTTTTTTTTTCTGTGACAGACCTTTTTATTATCATTCATAGGAGCTTATATGTTAATTCCAGACATTTGTGTTCAGTAGTTCTTTTTAAAACAGCAGGCAACGGGTTTGCGGCAGCATTTGGTGGCTGATTCCCTGCACTTCAGGGACCCTGTGGTGAATTCACTGGGGAAATTTGATTCCCCAAAGTGCGGGGAACAACAGAATACTGAAATGTCTGCATCATTTTGGTGCTCTGTGAATATCCTCTTTATGGTGTTTATTTTGCCACCCCCTGGAAAGTGCCAGCCTAGACCTTGCCTACCCAGGACATACTTGAAAATGAGACAATTCTCAATGTATCCTTACTGGTAAAATATTTTTGTGTCACCCTAGGGGGTGGTGTCACCCGGTGCGGGCTGCACCCCCCGCCCCCCCTTGCGACACCCCTGCTAAAGAAAAGCCTACAGGCCACTGCTTCTCTTCAAGTCTGTGTCTGATTATATGCCCATTGTAAAAATGAATACTTGATTTCCGAAATATCTTAAAGGAGCAGGCTAAGCATGTTTCTTCAGGAAGGATAGATTTTAAGAAACATTAATAAATCTTGCCGATATTTTGTATCCATTTGTGGATGAAATTCATACAATGCAGCTGCTTTCTGTATTCATCACTAAGTTTAAGTGGCTGAAAGGAACTCGGCTCATTCCGGCCACTTTATTTTTCTTAAAGTGGTCAGGATGTGAAGAGTGCCCCCCTTCCAGTCCCCCTCAAGCTGGTGAAACTGCAACATGAAGTTGAGGAGTTTCCTCCACCCCACCCATGGTCACCAGCAGCCAGGATTTTTTAATGTTATTGGTTATCACCAGCAACGTCGACAGCAGCGATTGGTCTCAGATAAGCAACTGATGGATCGAATCTGTGCAAACACACACCTCTGATCCATCAGGGTTATTCAGAGAGAGGTGAAAAGCAAAAGAATGGCTGGAGAATGGAAAATTCTAGGTCAAAATAGCCAAACCGGAAAAATTCTCCCATTTATCTCACTTTCCAAATCGGCTATTTTGACCTAGAGTTTTCCATTCTCCAGTCATTCTCCTGCTTTTCACCTCTCTGAATAACCCTGCATAATTCTGCACTGGCGCTACGGAACTTGCATATGTAAAGTGTGCAGCTTCCACTGCTGTGCGCAATTTACAACTCCTGCAGTACGCAATTTTCGTAAGAGCTTAAATTCCTTTAGAAAGCTTCAGTGACTACTGGGTTCGAGAGTCCCTGAGCCAAAGAGGAGGAGTAGCGCACAGCGAGGGACAAAATGTAAGTAAAAATAAATAAATAATTCAGTAATAGGGCAGAGGCTGTCATTAGATGCTGCCCAATTATTTCAGGGTAAAAAAAAATGGCTCATTACATATCTTCCTATCATTTAATTAAGGGTCAGATAAATAGTAATCCAATAAAATGGATCACTTGAAACCTCTGGTCTTAAATAAAATCAACAAAGTGTTAATTACACAGAAGTTCTGTGTTGTGCAATTTTATATTAATAGAAAATATTGCATTTTTAACCTGTACATTTTACCTAAAAAATTAGCTTTGCAGATACTGACGAAATATCTTTTAACACTAATAGCAATACCAAACTAATTCAGAAATAAATATATTAATTTAGCTTAATTTTTTTTGACAGTTTTACACAGTTTCGCATAATTTTGGGTGACTTCAACTTTGCAGATATTGAAAAAGCTGATAAAATACTTGGTGCCTTGTATTATGTAACATTTGTATTCCTTGCCTTCTTTATACTTATGGTAAGTATTAGTATACCTCAAAACCTAATGTATATAATAATGAGTTTTTCTCAATATTTAACAGTTATTTTAAAAAAGGACCTTGCTTTCTTACTATTATTTTATTTATTAAGTGCCAAAAGATTCCAGGACACTGTACAAGAGGTACAATGGGTAAAGACAATACAATTTTACAATACACCAAAAATGCAAGTCAATATTGCAACAGACAGATACTCTATCTGTTGCAATATTGAGGAATTGAGGGTTTCCATTCCTGTGAGAACATACAATCTAGATGAGGACAGTTATTGAGTTGGTCAAATGTTTTATTACAGAGTTAGCTGGTAGGCTTCTCTAAACAGAAGCGTTGTTAGGGAGCGTTTAAATGAAGCCAGATTGGGGGACAGTCTGATATTGCGAAGAAGCGCATTCCATAGGGTTGGCGCCGCACGAGAAAATTCCTGCAGTCTGCGATGTGAAGAGATGATAATGGCGGATACCAGGAGTGCGTCATTGTAGGATCTTAGGGGGTGAGCTGAGGTATATTTGGTAATTAGCAAGGACAGGTGGTGAAGAACGGCATTAGTGAGGTCTCTGTAGATCAGGGTGAGAAATTTGAATTTATTTCTGCTGTGGATGGGGAGCTACTGTAGGGATTCATAGAGAGGGGTGAGATTTATAAACCAAGCTGATGAATTTAAGATGGACTGCATGCGGGAGAGAGTGAATAAGTTGCTTGGTGGTGTCAGCAGTCAGAAATGGATGAATTTTGGCAATATCGCAGATGTGATTGCGGCAAAATGAGGAGTGTGATTGGATGTGGGGCTGAAGGAAAGTCTGAAGCGAAGAGTCACTCCGAGGCAGAGGACATGGGCTGAGGGAAGGATAATGATACAGTCAACAGTTATAGAAAAGTCAGAAATTGGCGTAGAGTTTGAAAGGAGAATTAGAAGAAGCTTTGACATATTGATCTTCTGGTAGTGAGAGTCCATCCAGGAAGAGATTCCAGACAGACCGTCACAGACCTGAGAGAGAACAGAGGAAGGGAGATCGGGAGTGGAGAAGTAGATCTGGGTGTCATCTGTGTATAGGTGATAATTGAAGCCATAGCTGGTGATGAGTTTGCCCAGTGTGGAGTTATAGCTGGAAATGAGCATAGGACCTAGAACAGAGGCTTGAGGTATGCCGACTGACCGAGGCATTGAAGAAGAGGTATTGCCAGCAAGGTATACTGAGAAGCATCGATTGGTGAGGTAAGATTGTAGCCAAGAGAGGGTGCTATCACAAAGACCAAATAGAGCTGAGGGTCTTTAGGAGGGGGGGATAGCCAACTGGATCAAAGGCAGATCAGAGGTCTAGAAAGATAAATATAGAGCAGTGGTTCCCAACCAGTCCTCAAGTACCCCTAACAGGCCATATTTCAAGGATTACCTTGGAGAAAAGCAGACTGAATTGCGCACTCAATGAGCAGCAAATCATATCACCTGTGCTGTGCTTCGGATATCTGGAAAACCTGACCTGTTAGGTACTTGAGGACCGTGGTTCGAACCCACTGAATATAGAGTAACATCCATTGCATTTAGCAGCGAGGAGCGAAAGCCAGATTGCTGGGGTCAAGCAAGGAGTTGGAGGATATAAAGTGGGTTAAGCGGTCATAAACTAGCCTTTCTAGTAGTTTTGATGCTAGTGGATGTAATGATAATGCGGTAGTTTTCAGGTGAATTTAAGTGAAGGGAGGTTTTCTTGAGAATCGTTGTGATAGTGGCATGCTTGAATGTAGAAGGGAATGAATCAGAAGAAAGAGATAAATTGTATATGTAAGAGTAGGAATAAGAGATGAGGACAGAGAAGATAGTAGGTGTGAAGGGACAGTGTCAAGTCAGCCAGTAGTGAGTCGTAAGGAAGACAGTGAAGAACAAACTTCATCCTCTATGACTGGGGTGAAAAAAAGTGTGCATCACAGTGGGATTGTGTCACGGGGCACCCGGCATGAGCCAAGGTGGCTGTACTGGATGTTCAGCCCTTGAGGCAGGTTGGCTGCTGGCTGCATAGATACAGAACACAGCACAGATACACGAACAAGGAGAAAACAGAAAACTAAAGGGAACCCTAACCCTGGAAGACAGCACGACTCTCCTTGTGTAGGATCACAAATGTAAGTGTACATATGCTATTTAGTCAATTTTACAATTACACTTGTTGGAGCTTCAGTAGCTCTAAGGTCTGCACATATGGATTTTTTCAGGCTCGGGCAAATCCACAAACCACCATCTTCTTTTAAAAAAGATTTAATAAAATCAATACATAAAATAAAATAAAACAGGTACCCAAGACGCGTTTCGTCGCACTAGGCGACTTCCTCAGCTGGTCAAGGATCATTGTCCCCTGTATGGCATTTAATAGTCCCCTAAATTATATTAATCACATGCATGTGTCTCCAAAAGTCTTCTGGCGTGCGTTCCACGCCTCCATTCAACGATCCGCCAGCCGGGTGTACGTGGATGCCGCCATCTTAGATAGTCGATGCGACTCGACGTGCATTCCATGCCTCCATTAGAAGATCCGCTAAGCGAATTGGAGTTCCACCATCTTGCGCCCAGAGCCGTTGCTAGCTCCTTTTGCACCCGAGGCAAGAACAGAAAATTGCGCCCCCACACACACAATATTTTTTACAGAGAAATATATTATATATATATATATATATATACACAGGACCCTCTACGCATGCGCCTCATAAACATGACATCTGGTTGGCTGCAAATGCTAACCCCAGATTGTATAATAACTTGCCACTTTGTTTTGAATTTTACAGATCTTCAGTTCCAGTTCAAACTCACCGTCAGCAGGGCAGCAAAGCAATTGCACACTCAGAAGAACGAACTAGAACTGAAGATCTGTAAAATTTATAACAAAGTGCCAAATAATTATCCAAACTGCCGATCACTTTTCAGGTTTATAAAGATACTGTACATTACTGATACACTTGTACAAACTGCACATTACAGAGCTCCACAGCAATACAACTCACAGTAATGTGCAGTGTGTATGAGCATATCACAAAATCCACAGCAATAAAACTCAGTAATGTGCAGTGTGTTTGAGCGTATCACAGAGCTTCACAGCAATAAAACTCACAGTAATGTGCAGTGTATAAGCGTATCACAGAGCTCCACAGCAATAAAAATCTGATATGCTTATACACACTGCACATTACGGAGCTTTATTGCTGTGGAGCTGTGATACGCTTATACACTCTGCACATTACTGAGCTCCACAGCAATAAAACTCAGTAATGTGCAGTGTAAGTACATATTAAAATGCATAAAACTATTAATATATTTATTAACCTCCCTGGCGGTATTCCCGAGTGTGGCTCGGGTTAAATTTCAGAGCCAAAAACAGTAACCCCCAAGCCACATTTTGGACTGGTACATACCTTGTCCCTGCGTTCCCTTGATCTCCTCCCGCAGTGTCCTCCGGCCGGTCGTGTCATCCTGCTTCCGGATTCCCTTCCCTGCGATGGGGGCGAGACCGGGTGGAGATTTGAAAAAAAAAATCCAATTAAAACAATATACCGCTTCGAAAAAAATCATATAATCAGGGAGGTTAAGTGATATTGTTTAAAAACTATTATAATAATCATTATTGCCGGAAGTAAGGTGATAGGGAAGGTGAGAGGTGGAGGGCAGGTTAGGCTTGTGGTGACCCTTGAACACCAGAAAGTATTGTGGGAGACATGAGTGCGGGGGGGGGTGGCAGGAAGAAAGAGCCGCAGCTTAATGTGACAGTCACTGAGATATGCAGACAGGAGGACAGGGAGGAAGCAATCAAGAGGGGGGGAAAACCAGTGAGCTGACAGGGAGGGGGGATAGTGAGGGTTAAAGTAAAGAATGTGAGGGATGTTAGGGAAGAGACAGGAGAAAGGCAGACAGTCCCACACCATCCAGAACAGCATGCCCCCGCAGCAGCATCCAGAGCAACACCACTGATTAACTCTTTCAACCCCTCACTCTCCCCAGCAGCATCCAGTGCAGCACCCCTGATTAACCCTTTCAACCTCCTCCCTGGCAGCATTCAGAGCTTCACACAGCATCCAGTGCAGCACCCCTGATTAACCCTTTCAACCCCCTCCCTGGCAGCATTCAGAGCTTCACACACAGTGTGATGGGCAGACAATATTTAAAAAAGAATCATTGCCAGACCTGCACTTCCATGGAGCTTCTCCTGTCCCAGGTCTCAGACGGGCTGGAATTTGTCCCTCAGCCTCCACCCAGCAGCCTCCATGCACGCACTGAATGCTGCACTGGCACAGGATGATGACAGGTCAGGGGGGGGGGTGGAGTCAAACCCGGAAGTCCTGTATTCTTTCTACAGCCTCACTGACTCGCACAGCGGGCAGACACAGAGCCAGCATGCTCAGAGCGACAGTGCAGTCAGCAGGAATCCAAATCCCTCGGACTAGAGATTTGGATTCCTTGCTCCCCAACCAAACATCAGTGGAGATGATTAGCTCGGGAGCTGAGGGGAAAATAGCGTGGCCCACTGTGCCTGCTAAAACCGGCCCTAGCCAGCACTGGTTGCGCCCCCTCACAGCTGCTGCACCCGAGGCGGGTGCCTCCCTCGCCTCGCCCTCCCTACGGCCCTGCTTGCGCCTGCGGTCAGATGTTTAGTACCGTATCTGGAGATGGGCGGGAGCAGTGTCTCTACGTATCCATATTGGGAATGGCTTTCACTTTCTCTACACACAGTAGAGATGTTTTGTCTGCAACATATATTTTAATGAGTCTCTTGATCGCAGGGAATAATATGCTGAACATATAGAAACAAATCTGCAACAATCATAACTTTTTATGAAACAAAATACATTGCGGCATTGACATGTGTATCTCATTACTTTCCTCCCATAACTTCCCTATAGTAAATATATATTTAAATGATATATCAAGTGAAAAGTGCTGAAAATATTTTGAATAATGTAAAGATTATATGTGATCATGTTATGTCCAATAATGGGACTTAGAATGTGCGGATGATATTGTCTAATCTAATACATAATATTTGTATAATTTATAATGTGTCTAAGACGATTTAGGGAAATATTATCAATCGATTCAAATATACTTTAATATTCCATATAGGTGAAATGTGCTAATATTAAGTTACATAGAGCTACAAACTACATAAATGTATAGAAAGTGACGTGTATATATATATATTTTTTTGAGGATTATTTATTCTGAAGCCAATATATTTTAACGTGTTGCAATTTTACCGAATAACAGATGTTAGGAGAGGAAGGCAAAAGGTTACATTACAAGAAGTGAGACACCTTAAACTCATTAGTCAGTCCACCCGGTGTCAGTTTGCCCATTTCGAAAATACTTCTCATCTCCTCCTGTCCCAACCTTTTCATTAAATCATCTTCTATGTCTTTCTAATGGACCTTTTTAATGGCTATGAACTTCAAACCTATGGGTGAACCTTCTTGTTTCAATTTAAAATGTACAGGAACTGAATGTTTTTCCTATTTATTTCTTATGTTCCTGGCATGTTCTGAAACTCTAACATTTAGAGCTCTCTTAGTTTGACCTATGTATTGTAACCCGCAGGGGCATTCTAACATATACACCACGTTCTTAGAACAACAGTTCAATACCTCTTTTATTTTTATTTCTTGTTTATTTTTTTGATTAATATATGTGTTCCTATAACCTTTCTTGTTTCTCATAGACCTGCAGGCCAGACATTGACCACAATTATAAAATCCCTCTTTCAACCCAAACATTCTCTTTTTTTCGATTTTGTTCTTAGTTTTACTATGTACTAGGCCAGATTTAAGGTTTTTTGTACCCCTAAATATTATTTTGGGTTTGTCTCCTATATGTTCTTTTAGGTCTTCTTCCTCACCCAGGAGATGCCAGTGTTTTTTTAAGATGCTCTTAATATTACTAGCCTTATTATTATAATCACAGATAAAGGTTACTGTGCCCTGTTCCTGATTTTCCTTTTTTGTTTATATTTTAACAATTCATTACGGTCCTCCTGTATTAGTTGGTCTATTATAGTATCCAACTCATTATCTTTATACCCTTTTTCAACAAATTCCTTTTCAGGGTATCTGCCTGTTGCTTAAATATTTTTACATCCGTGCAGTTCCTTCTAAGGCGTATAAACTGTCCCTTAGGAACACCCCGTAACCAAGTAGGGTTGTGACAGCTGTACATGTCTATGAATGTATTATTATCGACTCCTTTAAAGTGGATTTTAGACTTGATAGTGTTTTCTTCCCTGAAAATGTCTAAATCTAAGAATGTTACCCTTTCTGTGGTCCATTTCTTATCTAATTTAATACCCCATTCTGGGTTATCCAAGTTATCTAAAAATAGTTTTAGATCTTCCTCTTCACCCCTCCAAATGAAAAAAATATTGTCTATATATCGGCGATAGGCCAAGATTTTGTTGTGCGCCCAGCTATGCAAACCGTAGACAGACTGGCATTCCCAGCCTGCAATGTATAGGTTTGCATAGCTGGGTGCAAACTTGGTTCCCATCGTATTACCTTTTTTGGATATAATAACTTTCTTCAAACTTAAAATAATTATTTTTCAAAATAAAATTTATACTTGCGACAATAAACGATATTTGATTGTCTTTCATTTTTTGTGATTTAGTTATTTCCTGTTCTAATATTTTCAAGCCCATATCATGGGGAATACTACTGTAGAGAGCATGGACGTCACAGGTTACTAATATAAAGTCCTTCTCCCACTTAAGTGCTTTTAACATCTGTTGCATACTGATGGTATCTTTTAAATAGGATTGAATTCCTTGCACAATAGGCTGCAATAGGATATCCACATATTCTGATAGGCGGCTGGTAATTGAGTCTATGCCCGCCATTATAGGCCTTCCCGGTGGTTTGACAGGATCCTTATGGATCTTAGGCAATATATAGAATAAGGTGTCCTAGGAAACTCAATTGATAATCAAACTCTTTTTTTAGTAATATATCATTCTCCAAACCCTTAGAAAGGAGAATATTGAGATAGTTTTAATAGGATCCTCCTTTAATTTGTCGTATGTGGTTTCATCATTCAACATACGGAATACCTCCTCATCATAAGCTTCCTTTGATAAAATGACAGTCCCGCCGCCTTTATCGGCGGGTTTTATTACTATAGTAGGGTCCCTCTGTAGATCTTTAAATGATTGGTTCTCTTCTCTAGTCAGATTAAACTTTTTTTCTTTGGTAGATATTTTGTTAATGTCCCTCATAAGTAGATTTTCAAAAACGATGACATGGCGTGGAAAGAATTTCGATTTGGGTTTTAGATCTGTATGGATGGAGGAATGTTGACTTAACCCTTTCGCTGCTGAGGCTTTTCCCACCCCTGTGCTGAGGTCATTTTTACCGGTTTTGCTCATCATGTTTAAACGTGTTTTGAAGGCTTATTTTAGTATATGACCCAGACATATTATATATCGTTCTTTCCGTCAGACTCAGTAGATTCATAATATGTCATTATTATATGTATACGTTATGTCATGTCTGTATATTATAACAAAAAATGCAATAAAATATGTATTTTCAATAATTTACAATGTGTAAAGTGTTTTTTTTCACATTTTAACATGCGAGCAATTGCGGTTATATTTTGTATGGGGTGCGCTTGTTAAAAAAATTAGAGATGGGGTCTCGTTACATTTTTTTTGGGGGAAAATTACACTATTTTTAACAAACGCACCACATACAAAAATCGTTAGTGCAGCATCATTGTTCACATTATAATTGAAATGGGAACAATATTGCTGCATTAACAAACCAAAAAAAAGAAAAAAAAGTGTTTATTTTTTTTTTATAATTTTTCTTTTTAATTTTTTTTAATTTTTATTTTTCATTTTTTTTTTTTTACAAAATTTTTTTACTTTCATGTTTGGTATCGTTGGAACGGCCATGCTCTGGCCGATCCAACCATACCAAAATTTAACCCCTAGCTGCCACGGATCGGGAGATAGGGAGTTCATTGGAACTCCCTATCTCCACAGTTGGTGGCAGTTAAGGGTTAAGTCCAGGACTGGCGTCATCGTGCTACGCACGATGACGCCAGTCCTCAGGGGGAGATCCAAGATGTCGGCCAGCTCCGGGAAAGGATCGCAAACCGGCGCTTTTCAGCGCCGATTCGCGATCCAGCTCCCCAGGGGTTAATGCCAGGCATCATTTGGAAGGGCAGGCTGTGCCCTTCCAAATGATGCCTGGGTTAACCCCCGCAGAGCCGCCGATCGGAGGGAGAGAGGTCCGAAGGACCTCCCCCCCTCCCTTTCAGGCGCCTCCTCCGCACATGCGGGGGGGCGCCTGAATTTGGTGTCATCGCGCTGCCGCGATGACACCAATTCCGGCGGCTGCTGTTCCGGATGCCGGGCTGACATCCAGGATGTCAGCCCGCACCGGAGGGGCCAGCAATCGGCCGGAACCCGGCCGAACGCTAACCCCAATGGGAGGACGCGCTCAGCGCGTCCTCCGCATACCAGCGGGAATGCTGAGGACGCGCTGAGCGCGTCCTCAGCATCGAAGTGGTTAATATAACATCTCTCTCTATAGGTTTTTTTTGGAAGAATTTGATTCCTGATAGCAATTTTATTGCGCTGATCAAGATATGTATATGTTTCTTTAATTCACCTGGTATAGGGAAGACCACTGTGTTTGATCAAGCATTTGGGCGATTGGTGGTGGACGTGATTTGTGGCGCTGACCCGTCTGTTTTAAACTTTAAGTTTTAAACATATATGTAAGCATTCACACACAAGTAATTTGTATGTGCCAATCGCATACATACAAGATACATTCAGATGCCATATTGTTTAACCCTAACCTCGACAGGTTTGATAGAGGGATTCCATATACATTCCTAGACCTGTTGTAGTGGGTTGTCCAAGCTGCTGTTGGCTGAGATTTTTGTTGTATTTTCACCATGTGACTCAGTCACTCCTGATCCCCATTTCCTGCTTTGTAATGCAGGAGCATCAAATAAAAGCAGTAGAAACCACGGTCCCATATACAACACCACCCATACTTTGACATTGTAGGTTAGTTGGGTGAAGGGTGGACAATATACAGTCCTATTCCTGATCCTCAAACCCTGGGCTGTGGAATAGGGGCAATACATGTTCTACATATACTGCACACCCTCTGCTTTTGAATGATTTAGTTATGAATTTGAGCTGTTGTCTGGGTATTAGTTTTTCCACTCGAGACCCCCATGCACTGGGCTGTAGGATGGGGTTAATATGTGAAAGTGGAGCTCTTTCTCTCTTCTATCCTTCGGCCACTACTTCTTTCAGATTTTTGATCCCAATACCAAATGTAACTCTTGATCAGGAGGGAACACTCACACTGATGCTTTTCTGAATGGCATGATGTCTTGTTTTCAGATAATGCTTACCTACTCCTCTTTCACACTGTGCGAATATAGCAAGCAGACAAAAAATTTGGCATTCAGGATACATGGGGTGAAGGTTCAGATTTTATATATAGGCATCATTCTTTGTTTGTAGACGCTATTTTCAGTTTGTAATTATGTTACACCTTAAATGTTACATGATGTACTAAATAGCATTCATTTTTCAGAACATATTTTTGGCAATTATCAATGACACATATTCTGAAGTGAAATCTGACTTTTCTGTGAGAAATACTGAAATTAATATCTTGAGCATCATCCATCAGGTAAAGTACATACATTCTTATGATAGCATAGGCTTTAAACGAAGCACTTTGATGAATGAATGTTCAGACTTTGGGCTCTATTACAATCAAAGTGTAAACTTAACCAGAGATGTTGCAAACTTAGCTACTCCATAGACTATGGGCTATATTCTACAGTTGTGGTTTTGCTGACGTCTTGAACAGTGATGTACGGTGAGGTCAGTGGCTGGTGACGCACTGGTTAGTATCAGAGCCAGATATACACAGGTTACGTAGGTTCAGGTTCAGTGCTCCCCAGGATCTGGCTGCTCTCAGTGCTCCCCAGGATCTGGCTGTACAGTGCTCCCCAGGATCTGGCTGCTCTCAATGCTCCCCAGGAACTGAGTGCTCTCAGTGCTCCCCAGGATCTGGCTGCTCTAAGTGCTCCCCAGGATCTGGCTGCTCTCAGGGCTCCCCAGGAATTGGCTGCTCTCAGGGCTCCACAGGAACTGGCTGCTGTCAGGGCACCCCAGGAACTGGCTGCTCTCATTGTACCCTGGGGCTGGCTGCTCTTGGTGCTCCAGAGGATCTGGCTGCTCAGGGCTCCCCAGGAACTGGCTTTTAAGTGCTCCCAGGAACTGGCTGCTTTCAGGGCTCCCCAGGAACTGGCTGTTCAGGGTTCCCCAGGAACTGGCTGCTCTCAGTGCTCCCCTGGAACTGGCTGTTCAGTGCTCCCCAGGAACTGGCTCCTCTTAGTGCTTCCCAGGACCTGGCTGTTCAGGGCTCCCCAGGAACTGGCTGTTCCGGGCTCCCCAGGAACTGGCCGTTCAGTGCTCCCTACAATCTTGCTGCTCTCAGTGCTTACCAGGATCTGGCAGCTTTCAGTGCTCCCGAGTCCCCACCATCTGGCAGCTTTCTGTGCTCCCCAGGATCTGTGTCGTCCTCCAGGCAGACAGCCTAGTGTGACACTGAGGCCACACCCCGGGCACAGCCCTGCACCCACTGATTGTGCAATACAGGACAGTCACATGACTGTCCTGCCTCCCATGCAGGCATTTTTTGAATGGCTTGGACCAATAGTGCATTCCTATTGGTCCAACCTATTCCATTGCTCTCCCAGTGCCTCTGAGGCACTGGGAGAGCAATGTTCAGGAAGAGGGCAATGCCTGGACGTCTGTTCATTGAACAGACGTGCCGCCCTGCACACTTCTTGGCAGCCTACACGATTTGCATACCGTCCCACTACGCAAATTGCACAGGCTCAGCCAGGCTGCTGAAGGGGGAAAAGAATGTGTGGCGGAGGATGGACGGAGCTGACAGCGGAGGAACGCAGAGCAGGTGAGTTTGACTTCAGCTGCAGCCCTTAATGGCAGGCGAGGCTCACCTGCCACCCCTGACCACACATCCCTGGTCTCGAGTAGTAGACATTAGCGGGTGCATTAGTAAGTTTAAAGTCTGACCTCGATATTCCAATGTTGGCATTAAACTGGTATGAAATCAGTTTGCAACTTGAAGCTTGCACAAGCTTACTGTACTTAGTATCTCCTATACTTAACATGGGGAGCACAACTATTTTTTAACGTCTCAAGAAATGAGGTAGTTGACAAATTTTAACAACTCCCGAAAGCTGGTGTTAATTCCAAACTTGGATAACATGGTGAAGCGCTAAATCCTGAGCCTATAAAAAGGAATGCTGCAGAGCCCATGTACTAAGTCTCACAAAGGATGTCGCCAGGCATATGAGAATTATAGCTTGTGCTATCCTCCTGATACGCCTCCGTATTCGATGGAACCATCTTCAATGCCAGCAGGAATTGCAAACAACAAAAGGAATTCTATGGGCAACTTGTGTCCAAAGAGCATGGCTAACTTTCGATGGCATGACTATCGAGGAGTGCCACCTGTGTTACTGGCTCAACCATAACTAGACCTGCAGGCTCTATCAGGAGCTGCAGAATCATCTTGAGTCCAGGTCTGGATCACGCATATCTGTGCCAGAGATTACCAAGATGCTCTGCTGCCTGCAGTTCCTGGCCACTGGAGCAATCGAGCATCCCCTGTCAGAGCAAGCCAGTGTTAGCCAGAGAACCTTTTCCAAGATGCTTGACCACTTCCTTATAGCTATGTAGGGAACGTGCCACCAATACATTGGATACCTTGCCACCCCAATGTTCAAAGTCCCCTGTAACACTTAAAATGGGTTTTCAGCACAGGGGGAGAGGGTGCAATGTCCCCTTGCACCCTCTCTATGTGTGATGTATATTTGTGTGTAATATATCTAAAATTGTAGCGAAAGGTTAATAAGTTAATACATTTCATTTTTTGGTGGTAGTAGCCCTTTAAAAAAAATAGTCGTGAGTAGCAATTATCAAAACTATTTTTTAACGGGAATCAAAATGCAGGTAAGTACTTATTAAAATCTCCTGAATTGAAAAACGACTGGATTGTGGCTGAACAAACTGCTGATTTCAGGGATCCAAACTAATTAACTTGAGCCTTAAGGCCTCATTCACACTGATACGCACGTATGCGCATATTTTACTATATGCAACATATGCAAATAAATGGCTCCATACACATAGCTGCGTATGGATCGGTATATTTGCGTAGTGTAAACATGCGCAAAACAGAATGGAACCAAGATGCGTCCGGGCAGCGTATTTTTGCATTTTTTATGCGCATACGCTGTTTAGGCATGTGTGCGCGCGTATACGCGCATACATTACTAACGTTTTAGAGTTAACCCCCCGTGACGGTATTCTCGAGTGTGGCTCGGGGTTAACTTTCAGTGATGAAAGCGGTAACCCCGAGCCACACTCGGGCTGCGTACATTACCTGTCCCTGCGCTCCCTTGCTGTCCTCCGCAATCGCATTCTCCTCCGGCGATCGCAACGTTTTGCTTCCTGGTTCCCTTCTCGCAAGAAGGGAACCAGGAAGTATGATGTCGCGATTGGCCGGAGGTGACAGCGGGGGACAGCAAGGGAGCGCAAGGACAGGTAATGTATGCAGCCAGAGTGTGGCTCGGGGTTACCGCTTTCAGCACTGAAAGTTAACCCCGAGCCACACTCGATTACCACCAGGGGGCCAGTCGTAACGCCAGGGAGGTTAAAAAATAGATACATTTTACACGCGTATGTGTGTGCATATACGTGCTTATACGTAATATTCAATTTCATAATTTGTTGTGTGTGAGGCCTGAGTCTTATTACATCCAACTGCAGTGTGAAATCTTCAAACATGGAGAAAACTTAAATTTGAAAGAGAATCGAAGTAATGAATACCATCCCTGGAAAAACAGTCAGAAGCTGGACAGCAAATACTTAAATACGTAAAAAAACCATGTAGGCAATACCTTAAATGGACAGTCATTAGAATTTTAGTACACAGAAAAACCCACAAAGGCAACTTGATAGTGATTGTAGGTGTCGCCAAAGGAGCAAATAATGCAGCTATATAAAATATCCATATGTACATATAGCAACAGCAGATGTTAAATAATTAAAAAAATTAAAATTTACGTTAATTTCTGTAGATGTTCATTTCCTATATATTATATTATTACACGTATCATTTTACAAGCTGTTGCTTTAAGAACTGGATCCTATATGTTTCACAATGCAATCTTGTTTTCTTTATTGAATTTAAAGTAATTTAATAATTTGTGTTTAGAATTATCAAACTATATTAAACAACATTAGGCAGAAGAAAACTCAAAAAAAAGATAGCAACGTAGACTCTGAGTCTGAAGAAAATGGCACAAATGGGTAAGCTATTTTTATTGTGTTTATTTTAAGTTTTCTTTCTTTTCATATCTAAAGTGCCTCCTGAGAAAGCATTGCTAGGTGCAAAATAATATGGGCATTATTCCAGTGTTAATGCTAACACGGAGATAGTAATCAGGAAAATCTGTGCATGCAAATTTTCCCTTACCATCTCCATGTTAATGTCGTACTCCTAGGAAGGTGCTAGCTCAGCACCTTGCCCCGGAATGCAGCGCTAACCTCTCTCGCAGTAGTGCTTCCGTGCCGGCACGAGTATCAGCTACTGGAGTCCAGAGGACTCTGTAACATGGGGTCCTGTACCCACCTGCAGAATGCTCCCCTCACCGTCAGTATCCCAAAAGAGTACCAATTCTGTCCCGAAACCCAATCAATAACCAGAGCTCCTTACAGGGTGAAAACCAAACTGGAAATGAATTTATTTACATGGTTTACAGTTAGAAAAACAGACATGGGAAATGTACTGAAAAACAATGGACAACACGCCCCAGCATTTCAATGCTACAGAGCCTCCCAATAGCCTTCCCCTCCCACATACATGCCCTGGTGAAACAAAGGCTAAAGCAAGGGGACAGGGAGAACTACTTTAAACCAGTTCCTGGGGGGTGTAAATGAAACGGGGAAGGACAAAGGAATCCATTACTTACAGATTACACATAGGGAAACAACACAGCATATAACACATAACACTCTACAATGTACACATAAAGACATAAAGGAATAATAATATAACACATTCATCAAGGGACACAGAAAACACAAACAACCTACACCTACAACTGCAAGCACAGGGTGATTCCAACATAGAGAGCTGGGAAACAATACAAAACATCAGGCACGCACCTGTCAAACGCATCTCTAGGTCCATGTACCTAAAGTCCAAAGTGACTCCGTCACAAACTCTAAGAAGGCTTGCGCATTCAGGCCGTGAGCTCTGGGCGACCTCGCTCTCGCGAGATCACGCAGTACTGCTGAGTGATCATGGAGGGAGACTAGGAACTATTTGTTCCCAGTTGCACTCTGCTCCCGTCAAGAAGAAGGGCCACCCTTTTCTCCATGGGATGAGAGGTGAGCATGATATTTTTAGGAGGGTTTTGGAACGTGTTAAAAGATTCTGCATTTACAGAATCATTTAGCACAAGCTTTTAGGAGGTGGTAAAACTTTGGCTTATGTGTCCCGACTTGCTTGCATCATTCGGCTTGGTCTTTAATGGTAGTTAGAACATTATGACCCAATGTTATTTTAAACATGACACAAACACATTCAGGGTTATTCAGAGAGCGTGAAAAGCAGGAGAATGACTGGGGAATGACTGGAGAATGAAAAATTCTAGGTCAAAATAGCCGATTTGGAAAGTGAGATGAAAGGGAGAATTTTTCTGGGTTGGCTATTTTGACCTAGAATTTTTCATTCTCCAGTCATTCTCCTGCTTTTCACGCTCTCTGAATAACCCTGATTGTTTTCTGACATTTCATTGGTTTAGTGTGCCTACAAGTCCATGCAACTGTTCTGATTGTTTCTGGTTACAATACAAGCTTGATTGAGTACTCTATCCTATGTTATTCAGACTCTTGACTTGTTGAAAGAACTTTTGGCTGTCAAAATGGCACAAGTCTGGGGCATATCACCTAAACATTACTATTCCAGTGCTCCTGGGGTTCAAATATCAGTGACTCTGCACCTAGAGCTTGAGGGGTAATACTATCAAGGGCATGGAGATGCATCTTCCAACTCTCACCCATTTGTGGTCGATGGTAGCGTAAAACCAGAAACAGGTGAGCTGGACTTGCCAGTGTGTTGGGTGGGAGATAAACTATAGAAATGACATTGGGTGGACATGACAAAATCCACCCAGTGTGGACATGTCACTGTCCATACCACAGCCCCAACCCATGGCTGGCACATGGGAGCTGTTAATAAATGAGGGAGGGGAATCTGCCATTGTGTCCCCTGAACACCACAACCACAGGCATAGGTTGGGGGTATCCAGATACAAGAAGGTGAACATACCGCTGTCCATCCCTCCAGCCCCCACCCATGGCCAGAAGATTTATTTATTTATTTATAAAGGATACATTTACCAGGAAGGATACATTGAGATTTCTCTTGTTTTCAAGTATGTCCTAGGTTCAGCAACATTAAATTGTTACAGTGTTACAGAAATACAAAGTAATAAAATGCAAAATATTTAAAAAAAAATGAAAAATTGCACAAATATACAGATTAACAGAAAATAAATATATTCACTATGTTACATGTTTACAGGTGCATTCTGTAGTGAGGTATGTTAATAGGGAGCTCTTAAGTGACTTTAGACTGGGGAAGATTTGATGGCATCTGGGAGTTTATTCTATAATTGTGGTGCTCGGTAGGAAAATGATGATCGAGCCCCTTTTTGTATTGTGGCATTGTAAGTAAGTTGCAGGTCCTGGATCTGAGGTTATAGGATGAGGGAACTGCTGGGGGGGAAGCAGCCTATTCAGGTAGGGTGGTAGCTTCCCAGAAAAGCTCTTAAACACCAGGTTGGAAAGGTAAAGAGTGCGTCTAGATTCCAGCGACGGCCAGTTTAGCTCTTTAACATGTCACAGTGGTGGGTCATGTAGTTACATTGTAGCACAAAGCGGCAGAATGAGTTATACAATGTAGTAAGTTTCTGAAGGTGCGTTTGCGGGGCAGCTGCATACACTACATCTCCATATTCAAAAGCTGGCATAATCATTTGCTGTACAATCTGCTTTCTTACCGCGGGGCTCAGACAGGATTTGTTTCTGTACAGGGCACCTAGTTTGGGGTAAAGTTTAGATGAGAGTTTTTCGATGTGGGGGCCAAAGGATAGTTTTGGGTCTAACCACATACCTAGAAATTTGAGAGAAGTGACTGTGGTCAACATGTCATTTGATCTTGTCCTGACACCTAGATGGGGCGATTGCAATTTGTGTAATTTAGGTGCTGTACCAAAGAGCATCGTAACAGTTTTGTCAGTATTTAGAAAAAGTTTATTATCTCTGATCCACTTTTCTACCTTTGTGAATTGTTCTTGCAGCACGGCCTCAATCTGCAGGAGATTTGGTTTGCTGGTATAGATTACAGTGTCGTCTGCGTACATGTGTACAATTGAGGCTTTGCAGACGTTGGGCGGATCATTTATGAATATTGTAAATAGCAGGGGGCCAAGTATCGAGCCTTGGGGTACATCGCATGTGACCGGGAGGGGGAGGGAGGAGCTGCCAGAAATGGACACATATTGTGACCGATCAGATACATATGATTGAAACCAGGTTAGCGTGCGATCACCTATACCAGAGTTTTTAAGTTTTTGTAATAGGATGCCATGGTCTACTGTGTCAAAGGCCTTGGCAAAATCAAGGAAGATGGCTCCAGTTAGGTTTCCTTGTTCCATGCCAGCTTGGATATCTTTACAAACTTTTAAAAGGGCAGCTGTAGTTGAATGATTTGAAAGATGGAGGATATTAGAAATGGGAGGGTCAATTGGAACCAACCAAAGGTGCTTGAAACTCTCGCTCAGCTAGAAGGAGCTGCAACATCATCGATTTCTTGAACTGCTGTTTAGGGAATTTTATCTGCAAAAGTAAAGTTGTACTGAAACTCAAGCTCAACATCATCAATTTCCTGGATTACCCCTGAACCTTCAAACAAAAAGGGTGAAGGCTAGGAATATTGTCATGTCCTCAGCCCCCGCTGCACTGCCTGGGGGGTCTGGGCAAGGTCCTGTGCCAGGAGCTGGGTGGCTGCCAGCACTGGGGAATGGCCGAGCGGCGTCTGAGGGGGCGGGGCCCAGCATGGTCACGAGGAGCCACCGGGTTTAAAACAGGGTGCGAGGAGTTGCCTCGTCGCCCTGTCGTGGAGTCTGATTCCCGCATCGCTGCATATTGACTAAGATTGCCTTTCTGTTGCCAACCCGGTTTTTGTATTCGATCCCTGCTCCTGTTATTTGACCCGGCCTGATTTCTGACTATTCTCTGCTGATTGATTCCGATTGTCTGTGTGGTGTTTTGGTGGTTTAACCTCATGCTTGCTGCTTGGATGTTTACACTCTACTGGGGAAGGGTTCCTTCTCATCGGTGGGTCTTGTCCGTGGTCTCGCTAAGTGCCTATACCCAACCAAGGATTCACATTTGCCAGCCACAAATATTATTTGTGTATATATATATATATATTATATAAGTCATGTTTATTTAATGCTGATTGTCAGTGTGCGGTTACCCTCAACAATACTTGTTCTTGTTTGTACAACAGACCTCGAAGTGTATGTGTTGGTTCCTACCATCTTAAGGTACCGCTGACCTGTCTCTGAATATCAGCAAACGTTAAAGATACCTATTTCCTGACTGCCCTGCAGTCTGCTCAATTCACCAACTGTCTAAGTGATCTGTGTTTCTCTGTATGTGCTCTAGGTATTCTATTGGTCTCGAAACCATTAGTACTTAGTAGCGACTTTGTGTATGGTTCTACCTTGTTGCCACAAGTGTTTGATTCTGGGAGATTTAATCAGTGTTTAAACGTCAAGAAGATTTCTCAGCCCTTAAGGATCTCAACTTCGCTACTCCTTGGTGGGCGATACCCCGCCCGTTACAAATATCCCATCAGAAAACAAAATTGGTTTCTGCATGTTACCCACAACATGAACAAGGGTCAACATCAGGAGGCAATTTAGCCATGGTGGTGCGTTTCCTATACCAAAAAAATTGTCACTAAGAAGATCTTGAAGGAAGGTATAGGTTGTTCTTTTATTTCTGTTTACTTTCTAAATGTTTTTGAGTAAAGGTTACAAAAAGAACAAGCCAAAGGAGGCAAAGGGGAAGTGTGCTATTTCCTTGACTTCACAGATACTGTTAGAAACCATTTTTCGAAAAGCGGATAAATCCTGGGGAAATGACGCCATAGGTGCAAATATGTTCCTCAGGCATGGCTACATCTCAAGCAATAGACAACCAACGGTCAGAAGATACCAATAGATTTTCTTGTCATTTCACCAAGCTAGTCCCATGGTGCATGATATACAAGGTGTCAACCTATTCTGCAGCTGAGATTTGTATTCCCACCTGGAAGGTCTGTGATTAGGTGGGTACTTGGTGATTGGTTTCTGCTTACATCAATCGTTTGCATTCTGCAGTGATATTATAGGGTGAGGCTTCATTCTTACATAATTGCTTGATGGTCATACAACCATACAGGAATGGTAGAGTGATAGCATGATGTGCCTGCTAAACATATACCTGAAGCGGATTTATTAGTCAGTTCTAAAGTCCTGCATGAGCTGCTGGAAGGGCTCCCCTTCTATCATAGAAAATAAGGTCCTCTAACACCAATCAAGTGGACTTAGACTGAAATCCCCAAATTGTTTGAGAGTGAACTGCACAAATCCTTGGTAAGATAGTCCTTTAACCTTACTCTAACCTCTAGTAGCATTATTGTCAACAGTCAACACCACCTTCTGCTGACTTCAGGTGTCACTACCAGTGTGGCAGCTGCTACTAAGTGGTAGTGGTAGCTTTGTAGATACATTAGTTATGAACCTGTCGGCTACACCTGAGCTTTTTCACACTTCTTCTCTCATTATGACTGCCTTGCCGTGCCCTTAAAAATATTGATTCATAGCAGAACTAGTGAAATGACTCATCACTTTGCTCCTGCTGGTTTCCTTCCAGCATATTTTATAGTTTGTAACACAGGCAGTAGCACCTCTCCAGTAAGTGTCCTTGGGCAAGACACTTAGCAATATACATATATGCCTACCACACAAGGGGCTAAATTACATAGTTAACTCTAAAATGGGGTTGCTATCGGGGAAAATCTACACCTGCAGGTTTCCCCATAGTGTCCCCTTTTTACCGTTAGATTCCGGGACAGGCGCTACCTCGGCACCTTGCCCTTTAACGCAATGCTACCCTCAGTGATACTTGCGTTAGCACTTCTGCGCTGGCGTGTGAGTATAACCTCCAGGAGACCATAGTGAAGATCACCAGGTGAGAGAGAAGCAATGGAAGCAGCATCCAGAGGAAACAGTCAGGTTTCTGTAACAGTTAGAAGGTTAAACGAGTTGAAAATAAAAAGGCTGTGGATGGTTGTACGTTTACATACAGAGCGAACATTCCAGAGGGCACAGAAAAAATTAAGAGGACAGGTGCTGAGGGCTAATAGAAATAAAGTTTGCAGAGAGTCATGTTACTTCTGTGGGAGATAGCATGTGAAGGAAATAGTGGAGTTGTTATGGAGCCAGTGTTAGGAGAAATGTTGCTTGCAGCAGGAGAGTGAGAAAGAGAAGGTTGGAGAAGGTGGGTCATTTATCAAGTTTATACCACCAAGGAAAAGCAGTTTGGTCTGGAAAGAAGC
This sequence comes from Leptobrachium leishanense, assembly GCA_009667805.1. Classification (NCBI taxonomy): domain Eukaryota; kingdom Metazoa; phylum Chordata; class Amphibia; order Anura; family Megophryidae; genus Leptobrachium; species Leptobrachium leishanense. The sequence goes on from CM019065.1 coordinate 278,887,788, forward strand.
CAGCTAACACAACATGCTACTCGCTAATGAAGTCTTACTTTGGAACCATACAAAAGTCTATGGAGCAGTGGCAAAGACCAATAATAGTGAAAGGGGAGTAAGGACTGCTTTGGCACCAGCATATACCACCAAGGACAAGGATTGCATATAGAGCAGACAAGGAAGATTGGGTTCCCCCAGCATATGAACAACCAGTTGCAAATACCAGGGTGCCAATGTGGCTACCGGACCTCAAAACTATCAGTTTCCTCCCCTTGGCTTGCATGTTTGAGGTACGAAAGCCGCTTTCGATAAAGAGAGATAAACTTTGAATTTCACTCTGCACACCTGTAATAAGGGCCTAGATATCTTGACAAAAAGTCTTGGCAGCAAGTATATCTCATAGCCATTTTATCAGGTCTGGTGCTGACTGGATAAGGTGGTCTGATCAGTCAACAAGAAAAGTTTTGGCGACAAACAACGTACTTTTAATTGGTGCCTAAGAATTTACAAAACCAAAAGCATTCTGTTTCAGACCAAGATGAAAGTTAAAAGCAGTGGAATAGATAGTGAAAAGCTCTCAGGAGGCTATGGCCAGGCAATGCCCCCTCCAAAATTACCTACTTACTTTGTCATGGTCTGTTATTTTATGGAAGGAGAACTATGGAAGAGTCTTCAGAATCTGTATTTCATTTGAAATGTGAAGGAAAGGGAGAAGGATAGAGATCAGATTACAGACGATGGGGGAGAGAATTACACATCAGCTTACAGATGGATAGAGGTAGACTAGACAAAAAGCTATTTTGTAAAAAATAAATACCTTTTGATCATCAAGTGCACTATTATTCATCTAAGAAAGTAGAAAGTAGTTCTAAAATGTTTTACATTTCTCCTAACTAAGTTTTATTGTTTTAAATATTCTGAAAACAGATCATTTTGATGAAAATCAGACAAATCAAATGGTGGGAACACAAAGCACACAAAATGTGCTCTCATTTCTGCCTTCCCCAGTTTATTTTGTCTCTTTACAAGGGTTTTTCTCAAGGAAGATAAAAAAAATCAATATTGGTCATACAAAGGATATTCCTGCTCTAATCCAGATTTATGAACCTTAATAACCAGTTGTGAGTGTATCTACCGCATTTACACTATTTGTAGCTGTTTTAAAGGAACACATCTCTGTTTTTAACTGGTTTTATATGACATATTGAAATATATATTATTTTATATGACATTCTGATTTTTTATTTTCTGACATTCTGAGTTTTTATTCCAATTTCAGGTGATTCTGGTTATACCTGTTATACTATACTTGTTTTAAAGCAAGTGATGCTACCATCTAAACAAATATTTTCAAGAAACACAGCTTTGGTGAGGCTTATGGCAACCGTTTGCAAATTGTTATCTTCACCATAACTTCTTGTATCCTGCTGAGGTATTTATTTTCGGAGTTCAAAACCCTTGGGGCCCTATCACCTCATTATCGCTAGCACTCCCTTAAATTAATTTAAAAAAGAAAACCTTAGTGAATCGGTATTCGCGCTTTTTAGCGCGAGCTTACTGTACTTTGCGCTCCCTATGCTTAACATGGGGAGCGCAAAGTGTAAGCAGAGAGTAATTAGCGTTAGGATCACAAGGTCCTAACGCTAATTACTCACAGCTATCGCTAACCTATAAGTTTGCAACAGCTTAGAGCTGTAGCTAACTGATTCAACTGCTGGAGAATCAGTCAGCTGCTGCTGTAAACCCCCCAAAAAATCAAATACTCACCTCTTATCCTGCAGTGAACGGTGGCCCGATCCGCCAGTAGCAGAATGAGACTGGGGGAAAAAGTCCCCAGTCTCCATCTGCAATCACTCCGCCAACCTGCAGGATCTCTCGAAAGGCAAATTTTTCTCCTTAGTGTCCCCATTTTAGCTGTAGAGGCGCGATAGGGCCCTTAGAATTTTAATTGTATTTCTGTTTGTACGTGAACATCAGTATTTTCTTATTAAGAAGATACCTTTTAATAGTGTCCACAAATGAAGATTGTGAATACAACTGACAGATACAACTTTTCTGACTGGTATCTGGTTAAATAAAACCCATAGTTACATTTTGTATTTCTATTTTAGTTATTATTTATGCTTATTTTACTTCGCTCCTCCAGAATTAGTCATAGAATTGTCACTGTTACCAATACGTTATTGTTTATGGCTTATTTATTATATAGAAATTCACGAATGTCATAATTTAGCAAGAGGATAGGCTTGCGGACTTGAACCGTGGGAAGTTAAAGCAGCAACATGTGAAGCTAAAGTTAATAATAGCAAGGTGAAATTAATTCAGAGACAGGCAAAACCATGGGCCTGATCACAGCCTGGACGCTAAGCTCATTGTTTGAGCCATACAGCATAACGGCTCAAACATGATCAGGTCTATTCAAAGAAAGGTGAAACTCAGGATAATTGCAGGAGAAGAGAACAATCTAGACCAAATAGCCGATTTGGAAAGTGAATTTTTCTGGTTGGACTATTTTGATCTAGAATTTTCACTTCTCCAGTCATTCTCCTGAGTTCACCTTTCTTTGAATAGACCTGTTTGCTTATTTTTTTACCCACCCTATTCCATCCGAGACGCAAGAGCTTGTTTCTCGGATGTTGCGCCAGGTTACTTTATATTAGCGCCACCTATACTTGAATGAGAGACATTAATGTGACCCTAGCTGATTGAGAACAAACTATTCCTACCTGCTCCTTCTCCATCTGCTTCTGACACTATTCTGAAAAAAATAACGTTTTACAGACCCCGGTGTTAAGTGATTGTGCTTCAACAATAAAGCGATTTTGTATATTTGTTTCAAAATAACATTAAGGAATCCCAATTAATACAATGTATTGCTAAATTAATTCAGCCTTTTGAAGTTTGTTTAGCCTTTTGAAAATTTGATTGTCTTTACTGATTAATTAGTTATATATTTATTTAATTTTCCTTGTGCTTGTTGATAATTTTCCAAAGTTTGCAAACTTTATGTATTGTTCTATGCCAGTTATAATGTAAAATAAAAGCATATTTTGTCTTCTCCTTGTTGACTGTCCCATCATATACTCATGTACTACATAAATTTGATTTGATTTGCAGCTTGCAATTTTGAGCACCTGTTTTAAAAACAGATATTATGGCACTAGAAAAATTGAGGAGACGAGCAACTAAATAGTTTTGTTTAGAAAAACGGCACCTTAGAGAGGATCGGATAACTTTATATAAATATGTACTGGGCCATTATAAACCATTGTTTGGAAACCTATTTATTAATAGGACTATACACAGGACGTGAGGTCACCCATTAAGGCTGGGGTCAGACGAACGCAGTGCTAACGCGCGTGCAGCCGCACTTTATCACGGCCGTAGTAGCAGCAAATGATGGGCAATGACGGGCAATATACGAAATACGGCCGCACAAAAGTTCGGCCGAGCAACGCAAGCGGCAAACGCATTTTTTCGAGAACGTGATACCGCTAGTACTGACGTACAGAGTGCGCTGCGTCCGCTAGTGGCATGTGTGTGTGATTAGGAGACGTCAGACGCTGCTAATGTCCGGCCTACATAACGTCCAGACGCAAAAAGGGTTTTATTGATGATCCGTACAAAATCACGGACGAAAATGCACATCGTATGACTGCTACCGCGTATTCCGTGAAAAAATACGTCCATTTGTTCGAACGCACTTTTTCACGGATGACGCGAAAAATGCGTTCGTCTGACCCTAGCCTTAGACTAGATGAAGGGAAAGTCAGCTTAAAGCATAGGACGAACATTTTTTTTTTTACAGTGAGAACAATAAAGCTGTGGAATTCTCTGCCTGTTGAGGTGGATAGTTCAGACTCCGTACAAATTTTTAAACAACAACTGGATGATTTCATGCAAAAACATAATATTAACCCTTTCGCTGCTGAGGCATTTCCCGCCTCTGTGCTGTGGTCATTTTTACCGATTTTGCTCATCATGTTTAAACGTGTTTTGAAGGCTTATTTTAGTATATTACCCAGACATATTATATATCGTTCTTTCCGTCAGACTCGGTAGATTCATAATATGTCATTATTATATGTATACGTCATGACCTGTCTGTATATTATAACAAAAAATGCAATAAAATAGGAATTTTCAATAATTTACAACGTGTATAGTGTTTTTTTTTCACATTTTAACATGCGAGCAATTGCGGTTATATTTTGTATGGGGTGCGCTTGTTAAAAAATTAGAGATGGGTCTCGTTACATTTTTTTTTGGGGAAAATTACGCGATTTTTAACAAACGCACCGCATACAAAAATCGTTAGTGCACCATTATTGTTCACATTATAATTGCGATGGGAACAATATTGCTGCATTAACGAACCAAAAAAAGAAAAAAAATTGTTTATTTTTTTTTTTATAATTTTTTTTAAATATTTTTTTAAATATTTTTTTTTAAAAAACTTTTTTCATACTCATGTTTGGTATTGTTGGAACGGCCATGCTCTGGCCGATCCAACAATACCAAACATTAACCCCTAACTGCCACGGATCGGGAGATAGGGGGTTCATTGGAACCCCCTATCTCCACCATTGGTGGCAGTTAGGGGTTAACTCCAGGACTGGCGTCATCGTGCTATGCCGCCGCGATGACACCTAATTACTCCGGCGGCAGTTCCGGGTGCTGGGCTGACATCGAGGATGTCAGCCCGCACCAGGGGGGCCAGCGATCAGCCGGAACCCGGCCGAACGCTGGCCCCAAAGGGAGGACGCTGAGCGCGTCCACCGCAGTGAAGTGGTTAAGGGTTATAATATTTAATACAGTGGGTAGCAAAAGTCTACACACTGCTTTTAAAATGTCAGGTTTCTGTGATGTAAAAAACTTAGTCAAATATAAATCATTTCAGAACTTCTTCCACTTTATTGTGATCTATAAACTGTACAACTCATTGAAAAACAAACTGAAATCTTTTTAGGTGGAGGGAAGTAAAAATAAAATACTAAAATAATATGGTTGCATAAGGCTAATGTCAGATGAACGCAGTCTGACGGCACTCTGCGTGCGTGCATAACGGACGGATGTACTGACGGAAGATACTGTAGACACCAAACGGTCTGTTTTTTTGACAGATGTAGGAAAAAAAAAGGGAACTATGGGAAGCAAAATTAATAGGAAAAATGATAAAAATTTGAAAAGGATATGAAAAGCCATTTTGTGCGTCAAGGTGTTGGACGTCGCAAATGCGCTGCGTCTGACATCTCATCACTCACACAGAACACTACGCAGACGTGACACACTTTGCACATCTGTAGTAGCGGTTTTACGTTCTTGCCTAACTTGCGTCTGTTTGCCACGTGCGTTGTGCATGCGCAGTTCGGTGCGCACGTACTTAGTGTGTGGGTCTCTTTTGCTCATGATTCTATGCTACGACGGAAGTTAAACTGTGCGGCAACATAGACGTGATCACTGCGTTCATCTGACATGGGCCTAAGTGTGCACACCCTCTTATAACTGAGGATGCAGCAGTGTTCAGAATTAAGTGATCACATTCAAAATCATGTTAAATATGAGTCAGTACACACCTGCCATCAATTAATGTGCCTCTGATTAATCCGAAATAAAGTTCTGCTGTTCTAGTAGGACTTTCCTGACATTTTCTTAGTCGCATCCTGCAGCAAACGCCTTTTTCTGCATAGAGCTTCCACAGCATCAGAGGGATCTCATTGTTGAAAAGTATCAGTCATGAGAAGAGTACGCTATATACTACAGCTTTGTAGTTTATGTCTCATACACCAACTGAGCTGGTCCTTCCGTAAGGTCAACAGAGAGGAGCATGTGTCCTTCTGGACAAACCCTATTAAGCTTTGCCTGTTATGATAGGATGGCACATGTCCAGAGCTGTTTCATATTTGACAATGAGCGTCAGGTAGACAGAGAGGTCAATACAAGTTTAGGAACATGTGCTACCCTTGAGACCATCCCAGCTGGGGAAGATATAGACTCTGTGTCAGGATACGTGCCTGCATGTGTAAACACTACCTACATGTAAGCAGCTACTTGTAAAGTGCTGCCAATGCTCAGCACTGAATTAGTTAAACACAGCATACACACACACACACGCACACACACACCACACCCTCCTGTCTGCAATAAAGGTTGACTCCCCCTATCCAATGTGGCTTTGCATTGCAAGTCAATCCTTGTGTGTGTTCCGACCTATTGTTGTGCTTACTCCTGATCTACCGCGTACCGGACCCTGCTTGCTAACTGACTACCGTCCTGTACAGCCCCTTGACCACAGATCACCCACTGACCATTCTCTGGATTACCCCCTTGTACTACACCTTGGCTCTCCCAGTATCTTCCCACCCAAAGGTACCACCTGTGCATCCCTGCACACTGGGCTCAGCCCCCTGAACTTGGGTCCCACCAAGGCATATGCCAGGTGCCACCCTGACACTCTGGCTTGACCACAGTTTCAACAATCATCTTTGTCTGGTAACAGACCTGCATCTCCGGTGACATGCCATCATAGATGGTGGCAGCAGTGGGATATACCAATATCTGCCAAGAGACCAATGTCTGGCAAATTACACCAGCAGAGATTAGCAGCACTAAAGCCAACCATCCTTTGATACTCCATAATGTTCTTTTCAGCATTTTATGACACTCCTTTTATTAAACATTTAACTCACAGAATTCTCAGCCTGCAAGAGCCATAATCAGAGGAATAGGTAGATAGGCAAAGTTCAACTTAAGTTTAATAGAAATGTAGATTGTAGGATTTTTCAGTCCAGCAGTGAGAGTTTACAGGGGGAAGGTGTCAATTATTGTGAACATAATAAAAATACACAATATTTAGAGAGACCGTTAGTACTCATTTCCAAAAATACCTAGGAAACCAGAGATACTCTGATGATAAACTCTGCTTCCCAGTGAAGTACTGGGCATCTCCAATTGTTCACCTCACACGCTTTCCTGGAGAAGGTGGAAGGGGGAAAGGAGTTTGCTCATTGTGTGATCTCTCACTCTCGCTTCCTGCTGCTTCTGTGTAATGCCACCCTCTCTATGGGTATTAGCCTTTGAAATCATCATGGCTAATAAGTGGAGGTTTAGCTCATCTGTTCTTATCGAAATATGATGCTGGGTAGGCAGGACTCAGAGATAGTAGACATGTGCACGGCAAAATAATTTCAATTTAGGTCATTCGTTATCTTACTGTGATTCGTATTTCAGACTGATTCATTAATTCAGATGGCCGGTATTTCCTTTTACTTCGTATTTTGGATTGATTCATTTTTCGGATTGATACGCATTACATTTTTATTAGTTATTTCATTTTTATTAGTTATTTCGCAATGTGAAATGGATTAATTAAGAATTACTTAGATTAGGGTAAAAAAAAAAAGAGATACGAAATCCCCCTGTCCTCAGCACCAAGGACAGCAGCCAGGTGATACTGTAATAAAATGAATATACCCGGCGGTACTGGTATTATAATACAATGAAAATACCAGCCGTACTAAATTAAAATACAGCCAGTACCAAAATATATTAGACATGTGCACAGCACAAAATTTCGTTTTGAACTAATGGATTAGTCCTAAAACGCAATTTATTTAGTTGCTAAAGAAATTCGTTTTCAGTTCATTAGTATGAAAACTAATTTCATTCATCTGAAAACCAGTGGATACAATTACTATTGTAGTGGCTCCTCAGAGGGCTGAGATCACTGCTTGTTACAGTATCTCTCACTCTCAGCACAATGTGTCAGGCAAAGCTGTTACAGTAACTGACTGCTGCTCATCACAGCGCTCAGAGTTTCAGTAAAACTAGTAAATAATATTTTATATATAAGAGGTTATAACAATATTATTTCATTTTTTTACTGAAACACTGAGTGCTGTGATGAGCAGCAGTCCGTTACTGTAACAGCTGAGCCTGATACATTGTACTGAGAGATAATATAACAGGTGCTCTCCATCTGCTTTTATCATCTTGTCTGCCTCATAGACATGCAAGGGTTAAGTAAAGGTTTCCTCTCCTGTGCTGGCTGTCTGTGCTGCGAGTGAGTATTCTGGAGCTCTATCACTGTCAGATTTTCGGGTAGGGGTCGGGAAGGATTACGCATAGAAACTTTTTCTGTAGCTTTGCGATGTAGCGCTCTTCATTGCTGGTCTCCTTCACTCATCAATGTAATATCACAAAAAGGACTGAAACTAAAATGTAGTGCATTTTTTTTTAGTTTCTTTCGTTTTTTTGTACTGAGCAGTTTCGTATCTCTTGAGTCATACGAAAACGAAATTATCCCAAAATTCGGACTAAATCGTTTTAGTACTAAAACAAATGCACATGTCTAAAATATATTACAGCCAGTACTAAAATAAAAATACCAGCTGGTACTAAAAGAAAATGCCAGCCTTGCAAAATAAACTAGTCAGAGAATGCCGAACCATACCGAAATGTCAGTGAAATCCCTTGATTACAGGTGATTCATTTAGACTGGTTGGACAGCGCCAATACTGAATAGCTACGGAGCCCTGCTGAGCTGCTATCCATGGTGCTCAATAGGTTTCAGCACCAAGAATAGCTGCTGTCCTTGGTACTGAATAGTAGACATGTGCACGGCCATTTTTTTGTTATACAGGGTTATTCAAAGAGATTCGAAAAAAAATTCGTTCTCTTCAATTCGGTTCCTTTTGCCGATCCCATTTCGGTGACCCTGCAGTGTATTCAGCAAGCACCACAGGGTCCCCGAATTGCAGGGAAAAGCTACCGCAAATCCGACGAAAACGAACCGCAAAACCCACCAAATGCACGCCGAAAACCCCCAAAAACATCTGGATTAACCCGTCGAAAAACCCGAGCAGGAGCCGATCACACGGAGCGAAGCAGCTGAGACCGCAGACGAGGCAGTGAATAAATTAGCAAAACAGTTTGTGTGAATGTGTGAAAATGAAACACTGTTTGCAAAGGAACTACTGAACAAAAATGTCTGAAATTTGCATATGAGGTCCAGGGAATGATAATAAAAAGGGCTGTTACAGAAAAAATAAGTAAACTTAAAAAAAATCGGACTTTTAAAAAAAAATAAAAAAAAATGCTTAAAGTATCCTAAAAAATCTATAAATAAAGAGACTCTTTACTGCAGAATTTTATAATGAACGGTTTATTAGATATTGAATTAAAACGGGAATATTTTTAACATTGAAGCCTATGGGATTCTCCTGAATAAATTTGCCGCATGAAACCACCGAATGGCAGGGCATTAGGGGAACCTTTCACTGCTGGTTTGTGTTCTCTGAATAGCCAAAGCAGTGCTTTTTATGGGGTTTTCACTGCCTTCGAACAGGCACCGAACAGGCACCGTATGTTCAGGGAATTCGCTAGGATTTGGCGAATTGCCTGCTCTCTGGATAGCCGAATGGGCAAGAAAGGTAACCGAATGCTGAATTTCAGCGTTCGGTTACCTTTCTCAAGCAATTCGGAGCTCTTTGAATAACCCTGTCAGTTTTGAATTTTTTTTGTCCTTTTTTTTTGTTTCGGGTTGCTGGTTATTTTGCTGCGATTCATTTTATCGGACCGATCCGAAAATTTGAACAGCTGGTTATCGTTTTTCGGATCAGTTAGTTTTTATGGGTTATTTTGTTTTTCAGGCCACTTCATTTTTAAGAGTTATTTCATGTTTTCGGGCGATTCGTATTTTCGGACGGCTGATATTTCTTATTTTGGATCACCGTGAGTCATTTCGTATTTTGGGTTGATTTGTATTTCATTTTTTATTAGTTATTTCAGAATGTGAAACAGATTACTACCAATAAAATGAAAATACCAGCTGCAACCGTTTATTTTTTCACTTGCAGCAAAAAGTCTCTTTATTTATAATTTTTTCAGGATTTTTTGGGTGAAATTTCAGGTTTCCTAATTTATTTTAAAGCAACAAGGCTTTTTTCCCCATTGACTTCAATGTGCTATGGCGTCGATTCAGAACCATGGACAGCAGTCCCGCGGAGCTCTGGAGCACTCCTTGGTTCTGAATAGCGATGAGCTGTTCGGTTCGATCAGTTCGGAGTTCGACTCGAACATCGGCAGTTCGCAAGTTCGCGAACTTCGAACTTTTTAGCGTGTTCAGTTCGAGTTCGAAAAAAAAAAGAAAAAAGTATAAAAAATGCTTAAAAATACAAAAAAATCTAGAAATAAAGAGACTCTTTACTGCAGAATATTATAAGCAACGGTTTATTAGATATTGAATTAAAAAACTACCCAGGGAAAGAAGGCACGCATGTGGGCGATGATTAGCAATGGACGGACTGTGTATGTCGTCAAGAAGCGGTATGTATAATAGCATAAACATGTTACATACACATAACACACATTACATACATCTACCAGCTGCAGCGTAATGTATTATCTGTTTGTCAGACAAATGTGACTGTCATAAAATTATTCTGGCTTTATTTAAAATATTTGCACACGTGTACATTTTTATGAAACTTTCACACTTCAATGGGTGATGTGGATTTTCTAGTTTACAAGGAAAGCATGCTTTACAGTCTGCCTAATGTGTAGGTGCAAAGATTCTCACCTCTAAATAACCTGTGCTTACAGCAGGGCCCTCAAACGGTGTAAACAACTGTTAATTAGTGTTTGGAAATAACATCTGCTTCTAATTAGTCTGGTCTCATGAATTTGATACATTGCCTGCAGACTGGATGTGGCTCCTGCACATGTATGAACTCTGTATGCTTCTGAATTCTAAGAAGTATTCATTTTTACTACATGATCCTCTGATATGCTGCTTAACCCCTTAAGGGCCAGGGCTCTGTAAAGCCAATCATTAATGATGTAGATGTCATTTGTCATCAAGGGCTTAATAAAATCTTTATCACACTCCTAAGATTTAAACGTAATATTCCGTAGTATGTCATGTACCTCTCCCGAAGGGCCTATGTGAGCATACAATTATTATTGTGTTAGATATATAGTTTTGGTGCAAGCGTGGTGGAAGGGCTGGTGGAAGGGCTTGCTGCTTCTGCATTAGTAACACAATTAGATAAAAAACGAGAAACGAAAAAAAAGAAGAAAAATTATGTAAAGCTGGTTTGCCCCATTGATGTTTGATTGCAGTGTAGGAAAGCAATACTAGCAATTGAGTCTAGAGTAGGGATGTGCTTGGCTGAAAAATTTGTTTTGTTTAGTTTCGTTTCGATACGTTTTTAAATAATTTCGTTTTTGGAATTTTGTAACTAATTTGGTTTTGTATTTCGTTTTGTTTTGGTTTTAGTATCCATCGATTTCGTATCGCTTTCATATCAATTCGAATTTCATATATCAATTCGATAGTTGATATCAATTCAAATTTTGGATCACAAAATAAAACCCCAATTAATCAAATTTTTCTGTTAAAAGAAAAGCTACATTTAAATTTTAAGCTGTCACAGATTTAGTATTTGATTCAAATTAAACAGTGAAACAAAATTAATTTGTTTCATAAACTCCTTTGCTGACTATTACTTTAAGTTACGATCAATTCGATAGTTGATATAAATTTGAAAGTTCATTTCAAATTCGATAGTTCATTTCAAATTCGATAGTTAATATGTATTTGATAGTTGATATGTATTTGATAGTTCATTTCAAATTCGATAGTTGATATGTATTTGATAGTTGATATGTATTTGATAGTTCATTTCAAATTCGATAGTTGATATCAATTTGATAGTTCATTTCAAATTCGATAGTTGATATCAATTATTCTAATTTTTCTTTTATGATGATGACATAGTGTAAAACTAAATAAACTTGTTATATACCGTTTTGTTTTGAATTCGTATCGATTCGTTATTCGGAAGTACTACCGAACTACGAATTATCAAATTTCGTTACAAATTCCGAATTTTTCCAAAACAAATGCACATCTCTAGTTTAGAGTCAGTAGGTCGCAGTCTAGTGCCAGCCTCCAAACCATATGTTGATATAACAAAGATGTTTACCCACCATATGCACTATGCACTATGTAGCGATATGATTTTCTTATGCTATTGCTTCTTCTGTTGGATTAGTTTGTCATACTGTGGGTGTACTGCTGTGAAATAGGGAGATAATCTTACTGGTAAGATAGATATACTGATGAGAACTCAATCATCATTTGAATAGATGGAGTTTGCACACTACAATTCTTATAGAAAGACAAAACACATAACATAAAGCTTAAGAAAGGATAAACAGAACTTCAGTTTTGGTAAGAAAAATGATTTAATTAATAGAAATATAAATGTATTTAGGTGGCTATATATGCAAAACAAAATAAAGAGCTGAAATTCATAAAGTGAATGTGAAATGTCTTTCCAAACAGTGAGATAATTTGAACTGAAAGTCATTTTAAAATTGTTCCAAGTGGAATATCTGCAACTTGTCTACAGCACCATTATCATATAGCACCACAAAACATCTGTGTTGTTGTCTATGAAATAAAATAAATTGTGCTTTATACTATAGTTATTTCAGTTTCTTCATTGTTTCCTGTTTCCTTTTCTCTGCAATCAATTCCTGGATTCGCTGGTTCTTTATCTTTTCATGGGGGAACCTCCTTCGATTTATGGAATGCAGTTCTGGTACTTCATTGTCTATAATATTAATTTTGTAAGGAACATCTACTCTATTACTGTGCTCTTGATTTTCTGTGACATTTACTAATGACGTATTTATAGTATAAACTGTGGGTAATTGAGTAGAAGTAGGAACAGTTAAAGGTGTTGGAACTGGTGGTGCAAGATTCTCAATGCTATTATTTTTGACAGTATTTGAGTTGCTGATATTTTGAGACGAATTGCATGGTTTACAGCACAATCGGCTAATGCCAGGCACTGAACAGTAACGAGTCAGAACTTCAAATCGGCATAATATTGACTTGTCTCCAAGGCAGTTATCCTCTGCAAAAAAAAGGAAATATACATATAAATATATTAGTATGTGGTCAGACATTGTTATTATGATTATATGTATCACAAGAAAGTCTGCTGCCAATTTTCTCAGTGCAAAGCAGAGTTTAAAGTAAAAAGAAAGATGTTAATAGAGAAATATTTGAATACGTTTCCAGGAGTTTCAGATTGTTTAAGTCAAAGCATCAATGTAGTACCCAGTAAAATTAGAACTGAAGCCAATGATGTTTGACAATAATTTAGCTGATGAATTAAGATATGTTAAACTAATTTCAGTCTTAAGGATACTAAGGGGGTTGTTCAGGTACCACCTGTCATAGTTATGAGTGAGGTTGTTGGAACTCACTGGCAGAGGTCACTGTAGGGTAATCGGTGTGCTATACAATAGGGCAATCCGAGGATGAAGTAATAAAACAGGGAAGGGGTCGAGACACGCCCCACGCCCCAACAAGCACAAACAGCACTGGCTGTCATGCACAATTGCGATGGCTGTGCCCCGCACAACACAGTGGGAAGTGCAGCCTCAGGACTGGGCACTTGAGCTCCTCAGGCCCGGGTGTTGTGTTAGATGATCAACGGGGAGCTGCACAGAAGATGTAGGGCCCCTCAGTACAGAGCTCAGATGAGGGTGATCATCAGTAAGGAGCAACACTGCCAGTGTTCGAAGTTGCAAACACTGGCAAAAGTAGCCAATGTAGCAACTCTAAAGAACGCTGACATTTCAAAAGCATTGAATCCAGCAGCAAGAGAAGGTTTACAGTGAATCTTCCCCTGCTCCGCCAGCGGTAACCGAATAACAGGATAAAGCAAAAAGTGTGTATATATAAATATACACTATACAGTGTGGGCGCCTATTTATAAATTAATTTAAAGTGCAGGGTGTAGTGCTAATAAATAGTCAATGCTGCCTAGAGTATGGTAAAAACACACATAAAACAACCAAAATATGTGTCAGAATACAAGATAAAAGACGAATATCCATACGGCGCATCTAGTACAATTAATATATTAATAAATCAATGGATATGTAAAATCCATAAAATCTATTAAAAAACTCATAAATCGTAGCAGTAAAAAATGTATTAAAAATATATTATTAAGTCAATAAGGTGCATAGAGTAAAGTCCAGGTCAAATGTGCAAACAGTGCAAAAAAAGTGCTCAAGTATATATTAATGGAATACTCAAAAATGATGATGAAAAATGATGTGCTGATCTTCTTATAAGTGCTGGTGCTGAATCCTCATATCCGCCAGTAATCCTCAAAAAAAGCACATCACAAGAAAGGATAATAGTGCAGACAGTCAAAATAGAATAGGCTCGAATTATAACCAAAATCCAAACCACTCACATTTATAGGAGCCCACAAGGTCCCGGCTCGAGGAGAAACAGCCTGCGGCCAAATATAGGGTGGCACTTCCCTTCTTTCTGTTCGTACTGGAGACTAAAAATAGAGAGAATCGGGAGACGGCACTCCCATAGCGTAATGCTGCGTATATGTGAAAATATGATAAAGGAAAAGATGAAGCACACTCACCGATTTTAGAGCCTCGTAATATCAGGCTCAATCTATGTCGCTCTGGGTCCTCTTAAGGTGGGAACCCAAACCTCTTTGCCTCCGCGGTGATGGATCCAAGATTCCAAGGAGAAAAAAAGGAGGGTCGGAGAAAGGTGGCAAATATTGGAAAAATTTAATGGATAAATAAAATAAAATACAGGACAGAATCTACCGAGACGCGTTTCGGCTTAAAAAGCCTTCCTCAGTCGGTATAAAGGTAAATGTCCAGTGATACTGACTTTTTTATGGACATTTACCTTTATACCGACTGAGGAAGGCTTTTTAAGCCGAAACGCGTCTCGGTAGATTCTGTCCTGTATTTTATTTTATTTATCCATTAAATTTTTCCAATATTTGCCACCTTTCTCCGACCCTCCTTTTTTTCTCCTTGGAATCTTGGATCCATCACCGCGGAGGCAAAGAGGTTTGGGTTCCCACCTTAAGAGGACCCAGAGCGACATAGATTGAGCCTGATATTACGAGGCTCTAAAATCGGTGAGTGTGCTTCATCTTTTCCTTTATCACATTTTCACATATACGCAGCATTACGCTATGGGAGTGCCGTCTCCCGATTCTCTCTATTTTTAGTCTCCAGTACGAACAGAAAGAAGGGAAGTGCCACCCTATATTTGGCCGCAGGCTGTTTCTCCTCGAGCCGGGACCTTGTGGGCTCCTATAAATGTGAGTGGTTTGGATTTTGGTTATAATTCGAGCCTATTCTATTTTGACTGTCTGCACTATTATCCTTTCTTGTGATGTGCTTTTTTTGAGGATTACTGGCGGATATGAGGATTCAGCACCAGCACTTATAAGAAGATCAGCACATCATTTTTCATCATCATTTTTGAGTATTCCATTAATATATACTTGAGCACTTTTTTTGCACTGTTTGCACATTTGACCTGGACTTTACTCTATGCACCTTATTGACTTAATAATATATTTTTAATACATTTTTTACTGCTACGATTTATGAGTTTTTTAATAGATTTTATGGATTTTACATATCCATTGATTTATTAATATATTAATTGTACTAGATGCGCCGTATGGATATTCGTCTTTTATCTGGTAACCGAATAACCCCTAGATGTGTTTTATAGTTCTGATCATCTATATTTTCAGAGACTTGAGCTACCATCTTTAATTGTTGCTAAGATTCTTGGATACATGTCAGCTTTCTTAAAACCTCATCGTCCTGTCCAAATAACATCTCTTCATTTTAAGAGATATTTAAACAGCCTGTGTCTAATAAAATCTAATAGAAAGAAAACTAATGTTTTATTTAAAAAAAATTGAAACCGTAAATTAAATACTTTATAAAATGTAACAAAAACCATCAGAAAACGTGGTCTGAGAGTTCAAAGATATTTAGATAATCATACACGGTGCACCAATCAAAACAAACAGACAATTTATATACAAATTGTGTACAACTTTGAAACGTGTGCTGGGGTGAGTGGACATCCCCCCCTGAAGAAAAAAAAAAAAGATAACACCATACCCTTGGAAGATTGCTTTCCAAATTTATCTAGATTGAACCGATTCAACTGAATACATATTGGCAGTATGTGCCAATATGTATTCAGTTGAATCGGTTCAATGTGAAAGCTGTTTGTACATTTGTTTAAATAATTTTAAACAGATTTTGATAGCAATATTGTTATAATTAGGGAGCACTACCCACACTTTATTTTAGATTTGGATCCATGTAAAATACATTAATGGTTTCTGTCAAATGAAAGGTAGTCTGTATTATATGATGGTATAGGAGACTGGCCAGTTTAGCAAGCAGAAGTATTCCCATTAACCCCTAAAATGCCAGTAATCAAGTGAAAACATGAAATGTATACACTGTGAGACATCTAGCCTACACATTAACTCCTAAAATGCCATTAATAAGATGAAAAAATAAAATGTATACTGCGAGGAATGAAGCCTGTCCATTAACCCTTAATATACAACTAAACCAAGGCAGAAACAAAAGTAATACACAATGTGATATATAGTCTGACCATTAACCCTGACACTGCTGAGCCATTTCCACCCTGTGAAAAAAATAATTTGTTTTTATTTTATTAGTTATGATTTTGTCTTCACATTGAATATGGTGATGTTTGGAATCATTGGAAAGGCCACACTCTTCTCTTTCCAATGACACCATGAGCGACCACATCCATTGCATCTGGCCAGAGATAAATCGGTCCGAATATGTGGGGGAGGCTGAAGGCTGAATCCTGGTGGGGGGCAAGGAATAACCTGGGGGGGCAATTGCCCCCCCTAGAGATGCCTATGTTTATTGGGTAATCCAAGCAATAAAAATCAGACATTAAAAAGTGAGACCATAAATCATACTATCCATGATTACTTTTTAATGCCTGATTTTTATTGCTTGGATTACCCAATAAAGTTTGTTATTTTAGAAATTTGGCAAAATGATGGTATCAAGCTAATCACTAATTTATTTGGTACTAGCAACTACTTTGTTGTGGACTCTGGTCTGGGTCTACAAAGCTCTAATACAGAAGAGGTATCAGTAATTAAATATGAAATGGGGCATAATTGTATTATAATTATATTCTTTTTAATTTATATTTGGTATCTGCAATATTTTATGGGGAATAAGAAATTGTAATTTCATAAAAGGTAGTTTTAAAATTGGAGGTAAATGTAGCATCAGTTTATGATGAAATATGTTCATGAGTTTGTGTTCAATTAAAACAATGATTATATGAATGCTGATGCCTTTCAGGTTATCGGGTCATTATTTGAATACTTTTATTACATTTTCAAATATATTATGTTATACATGTTATAACAATACCTATATCTAAAGAGGAATTGTTTTAACTATGAATGTACAAAAGGTAGCTCTCTATCCTCCTACTATAAACATAATACTAGTTATTTGGACAGTCTTTAGGGTCTTTTAAAAAGTGAACTGCATAAATTAGTGGCTTCAGGGAAAAATGAATACAAACAAAAAAGTTATTTGTGTATAAAGTCCTATCTATATATAACAGTTACTTTTCATAATTTCAGTAGACAAACACATTTTGAAAACCTTTTATTTGGTTTATTATTTATTTCTGATATTTTTGAACAAACAGAATTATTTTTAACAAGTATGGTAAGAAAAATAATTTTTGTTATTTTTATCAGCTTTTATAAGCATCATACATAAATTAACATTCACAACAAAATTTTACATTGGGCAATATTGTTAAGGCATGGAATTCTGAGTGTCTGAGACATACAACCCGATACCACCTTGGGCTTATTTACTAAGGCACAAAACAGAAAAGAGGCAGGCTTGCAAATAAATTTTCAGATGGCGGCAAAGGAGATGCTGTGAAATTACAGAATCTTCATAATTTTTTTCCGTTATTTTTTTAAAAAAAAAATATACACTGCAAGATTTGCAAAGTGAATATATAATATTTTTTTATAAACGGAGTACTTTTATGTAGCGAGCACAACATTTCTGCTAGGTTATTAATATCATTTAAGTTTTGATTTTTCTGATACATATATATATATATATTTGAAATGTATTCCTTTGCAGACAAGGTCTCGCTACAATGTTTTATAAATACTATTTTAGCACTTTTTCAACCCTATATTTCTGCATTCCCATATTTCATTAAATGATAGAAACAAATTAATTTTGATTGCAAAGAACAAGAACG
The DNA here is from genome assembly GCA_009667805.1 of Leptobrachium leishanense. Taxonomy (NCBI): domain Eukaryota; kingdom Metazoa; phylum Chordata; class Amphibia; order Anura; family Megophryidae; genus Leptobrachium; species Leptobrachium leishanense. The sequence goes on from CM019065.1 coordinate 278,905,951, forward strand.
AAGTGCTACCCTTAGATGATCATAATTAATATTTACTTGTCTACTTTAGTAAATATGCCCAGCAACTCTTGTGCAATTTTTCCATTTGCCACTTGTAAATCAGCCCCATCTTAGTAAAGACACTAATAAAACATCCCTGATAAAATCAAAGTGCAGATAGGTATATGATACAATGTCCAAATACTGCAAATCATTACCATTTAGCCACTAGTACTTTTTTGACATATGGAAACATTTGCATAAACATTTTACAACATGTTAACAGTCAAAATATATTTATACAATCAAACATCAATTCTTTTCAATAACAGTTTTAAGCCAGTTTCATTTTTTTGCATTGCACACTAAATATACCCTGACAATAATATTTCCATAAAAAATTTAAAACACTGAAAATTAGAAATATGCGATCACACGACAATGATAAGGAAAGAGCTTCAAGGTAATTATTAATACTTTCAGATTAAATTGCTCATAATGCAGCCATTTATAAGGTGTCATTGGCTCACATTATGATATAAGTGATACTGAGCTCTCTGCAAATACATACAAAAGGAAAATTAATTTATTCCTTTTCATGCACACGTATAATGAGACTACAAGTCAAACTACATTTTATTTTCACCAAAGGCACGACATTATTTTCACCAGGTAATGCATTGGTAATGTAGTAAATGGATGTCAACTTTGATATTAAGCTTTGCATTGTTTTTGCTTCAGTCATAGGATAGGGTAATATATTACATTACAAGGACATTCCTTTTAATTAGTATATTATCTTATTTTAGCCACAACCATTGCTGACGTCAGCATACAATCAATAACACAGCAGTGCAATCTTTATAACAAATACTGCAACTAAGAATGGTCTTCAGTTATGTTATATTCATCTTGACATAAATATAGAGTGTAAAACTTGGTGGGGGTCCTAGTGGCGCAGTGAGTACTTCCTAATATGGAAGAATCTGGATAAGTAATTCTAAATGGCTGTTAATGCTGAAAGTCTAGTATAAATCGACATCAAATATATTGATCACTTGGTGAGAGAGAAATATACTTCAGTGGATCGATGATTCCCTAACAATAGTGCAAATGACAAATTTTGTGCAAATTCGCAACCATGTACCAAAAACAACAGTGATATATTCTTAAATCATGCGTATAAATCTGGTCTTATAATACAAGGTGTATAATAAACCACATGTGCAAATGCATATAAAGTGCATGTGCTCATAAATCCTTCCTATTTGTAAAGTGCATACACAAAAAGTGTTGATGTGACATCTACAGAAAGTCATAAAAATGTTCTCTTATTGGGTTAGATATTCGTCTCTAAACGTCCGAAGGCCACAAAAAGTGCACGTGCAAAAGTACAAAATTCCAAAATGTAAATAAAACGAGATCCGTGGTCGCTGGTCACCGTACAGCATTGAAGTGAAATGTCCCAACGTTGTGATTCCTCTCCTCAGTTGGCAAATTTCATTATGTATATGGAGAAAAGGGGAAAAAGACAAAACAATAGTGCAGACTGTTGTGCTTGATATGGTGAGTGTATATGCGAAAATCACTCACAAATTATAGAGCCTAATTGGTCTCGGCTCTAGGTTGGAGTACCTCACGCCAAATAGAGGGTGGCTTTCCCCCTTTTCTTGAGTCTTCCAATTATCCTCAAATAAAATACATGTAGAGAGACAGCGCTCCCATAGCGTAACACAGTACGTATAATCAGAGTAAATTTCAGCTTTCAGTTCAACTCACCGATGCTGGAGCCTTGGTTGTCTCAGGCTCGGCTTAAAAGCGGATGGTACTTCTTAGTCAGGTGAGTACCTTATCCCTCTCTCCTGCAGTGTCTCTCAGCTTCTATCTCCAACTCTGCATTGGCATCCAGATAGGGAAAAAAGAAGGGGAGGGGGGGAGGAAACATTCCTCTGCTGTTGCCTTCAAATTTTCATCCTCAGTCTAGAGAGATGAAATGGCAAAAAAGTGCAAATAACAGAGTAAAACCAAAGATAAGAATCAGGGTAAAAATATCAAAAAATTTATTCACAAAGTAAAATTGGCAAAGTAAATTTAGATGAAAGGGGGGGTTACTGAACACGTTTCGGCACTTCGCCTGTGCCTTCCTCAAGCAGTATGGCATATAGGGTAGGGGGAGAGTGTACCTCGTGTCCTTCTTTTATACTAAAAATAGTATAGTTTTAAAAATATAAAAATATATATCACTATTTTTAGTATAATAGAAGGACATGAGGTACACTCTCCCCCTACCCGATATGCCATACTGCTTGAGGAAGGCACAGGCGAAGTGCTGAAACACATTCAGTAACCCCCCCCCCCCATTCATCTAAATTTACTTTGCCAATTTTACTTTGTGAATACATTTTTGATATTTTTACCCTAATTCTTATCTCTGGTTTTACTCTGTTATTTGCACTTTTATGCCATTTCATCTCTCTAGACTGAGGATGAAAGTTTGAAGGCAACAGCAGAGGAATTTTTCCTCCCCTTCTTTTTTCCCTATCTGGATGCCAATGCAGAGTTGGAGATAGAAGCTGAGAGACACTGCAGGAGAGAGGGGTAAGGTACTCACCTTTTTGTGGCCTTAGGGCGTTTAGAGACGAATATCTAACCCAATAAGAGGACATTTTTATGACTTTCTGTAGATGTCACATCAACACTTTTTGTGTATGCACTTTACAAATAGGAAGGATTTATGAGCACATGCACTTTATATGCATTTGCACATGTGGTTTATTATACACCTTGTATTATAAGAACAGATTTATACGCATGATATAAGAATATATCACTGTTGTTTTTAGTACATGGTTGCGAATTTGCACAAAATTTGTCATTTGCACTATTGTTAGGGAATCATCGATCCACTGAAGTATATTTCTCTCTCACCAAGTGATCAATATATTTGATGTCGATTTATACTAGACTTTCAGCATTAACAGCCATTTAGAATTACTTATCCAGATTCTTCCATATTAGGAAGTACTCACTGCGCCACTAGGACCCCCACCAAGTTTTATATATCTTATTTGCACATTTGTGTTGAGATTTATGTGCAACACCTTGTAGGCAGCGACCCCAGAAATCATATTATCCACTAAGCGCCTCCACAGAAACCCATTCTTATAAATATAGAGTGCACCTTTCTAAAAAAAAGAATCAAATTTCTGCTAGACCTACCCTACGTAGGTGTTATACTCAGGGGTTCAAGTCCTACAAAAATAAGTGTGGGAATTCACCAAAAGGTCTGTATATTCTGGTCTCAAAGATTACTGGGAGCCGCAGCAGCTGCAGCTCTTCTTTAAGCATGAGAATGCCATTCATCTGGCAAACACTGAGAAAGTGTCATTCCCATGCCTTCCCAATGTACTTAAATCCAGGAAAAACCCTTAAATCTGGACAATTTTATAAAATTGTGTCTATATTGAAAGGTATTGCAGCTTCCCAGTACGTCAGCCAAAAGGGAGCTAAGTGCCTCCTGATAAAATAGTAAGGGAACTGCATTCCCATATGTTCCTGCAGGACTTGAGCCCTGGTTATACTGCAATCTGAAACATCTTGAGGCAAAAACAGGTCACCCAAGACCTAGTCCAAACTAATAAAGACAGGATGCAGAGTGCTCTTAGGTTCATCTGTCAGTCATAACATTCACAATAAGTTTGGAAATCCCTAGCGAAAGCACAATAACTGATCATGAAATGGATTTCATGGACACCCAAAAGCACATTCAGCAAACACGAATTTCAACAAAACAAAGTTAACAAAAGCCATGTCCATGTTTGCAAAAGTTGACTTATTGGAATGGTGCCACCAATGGTGACATGTGACAGAACTGTTAGAATATGGTCAAAGACAATCAAGGAAAGATTGCAGCAGAGCATGCCAGAGCCAAGACCACTCAGTGGCAGGTTAGTATGCCAATCATGTGAACGTTCCATTTTCTAAGTACACTACTCCATGTCAGTGAAAAGCGAGGTATTCTAATCATGCTGCTGCTGCAATCCCCACATTTCTGAAAGTGATCACCGAGTTTAATGCTCATCATGACTTCTAGTGTGCTAACATGAAGAAGTACTGTAATCAGCAGCACCATATCCGAAAGTGGTTCCCAACCCTGGTCCTCTAGTACCCCTAACAGGCCAGGTTTGCCTGTCAGAAAGTCTCTGCTGTATCCAAGTACACTCCTGAGGATGCCACTCTGTAGGCGAAACGCGTAGAGTGATGGGTGATGAGTGATTTTTTAAATACCCCCTTTTTGATTTTGGTCTCCTATGGCAATAGTGTTACTTTCAGAGAGGACTGATCTGAAGTGCTTCTAGTCACTCTCTGTTTCCTTGTATATGTCCAGTTCAGGTGGATTAGTTACTTTGTATGCAAGATATGCTCACTATGCTGCCACTCTGATTATACTTGTGCAATAACTTTTACTCCTTTCCTATTTATCGTGAACCCACGAAGGTTTACATTCCTACTGTGTCTGGATATTTTTGCGCTAGTTTCAGAATTTGGTTATTCCATAACATTTTGTCTCCTAGCCATAGGGAAACCTTTTGAGTTTTTTATTTGTCACATGTCCTTTATCGGTTTGTCAGTTTGTGTTTGAGCTAAGGCAGCAAGTTCTATTAGTGCCAATTTATTAAAAGTTACGTTTTAATTATATCTACCATATCGTGCTTCTAAGCGGTTTCCTAGGACCGGGGTTACCCCCATGATATTTTGACCATGATATTGGTTTATTTCTTGTAAGATGGGAATCTACGAGCTCTACCAATTCAACTAAAACCACAGCTGTATTGTATTACTCTGTATCCAAATGCTAATTTAACATTATGCAGTTGCCGCACAACTTTAAGATTTGTTCCGTTGCACTGAGATTCAGTGACATTGGAGGCCATTACACTAATATTTGCAATTTTTGTGAAAGAGATTAGATGAAGTGGAAAATTGCCAGGGACAATACTGTTGGCTGTGGCATTTAAGAAATGCTCTCTTGGTATTAAAGGGACACACTAATAGTGTGACCTGCTGATACATGCAGGATGGATTTAGTTTTTTTCTCCACTAAATACTGGTACTACCACTTACGTGCTGAAACATACACAAAAATTGATTAGACTATGCAGCATTTCTCCAGTCTAATACCCTTTAGTGCTGGCAGTGTTTGTGCTCTATACTCATGGTTGCAAATGTTTCCAGTGCTTAAAATTAGTGGAACCCGTTGTGGTCTCTTGCTGCTAGAACTATTTTAATTCATGAATTGATATGTAATGCTCTTCTACAAACACTATAACTTTGTCAGCACGGAACCTGTTTAGCAAATTTTTTGCTGACCTCTGCCACTGACCTAGTAGAATCTTTTAGGTAACTCAATCTGCAACATTGTTTGCACCAGCACCATTGAATTCCTGATACTGGTCTTACTTTTGATGCAAATAATACTCTTTGGGAATGGAAGAAATTCTACCTGAGATCCTGAAGAAAAAAAGCCAAAGCACAAGAGAAAAAATTAGCAGGTCAGTTATATGTATGTATAGGTACTCACTTATACGATTATAATTGCGATTACTTTGGAGTTAAAATATATGTAAATGTACTGAAAAGAATAGTTTAACACAATAAGTCAATGATTTACGGATTAATTTACCACTCATTTTAGGATCTCATTTGCTCCTTGCCAGTACAAAAAAAATCAATGTGCATTGGTCTTGAATACAACTTTGGTAAAATAAATAGTTATAACCCTAAATATCACTCTGAAAATTATTCTTGCTTGATCCGCTAATATAATGAGTCATTGAAAAGAATTTAACATTGGCATTATTATCAAATTGTGATACTATAGATACCATGAAATGCAAAAAAAGTGTGGATAGTGGTTTTCAAAGCAACTAAAAAATACCACCAGAATTCAAAACTACAGGTGTAAACGTCATAAAAACCTGCTGTATGCAGGCATATACTTGGGAAAAATAATAGGTGTATTGTGTTAGCCAGGTAGGTAAATGGTTGCAGAAGTAACTATCTCTGGAAAAGGAGTGTTTATCAATTGCATTATAGTTCAAAAGGCACAAGTGTGATGCTGAGTTTTTTCTAACATTTGCTTGAGGCATACTTGGAGCAACAAGAAAGAGTTTTTATGGACTTAACCTGGTAATAAGTCCATAGGCTCTCCCACCTAGAGCTTGCTCCTAAGCTCCATCAAATGTGAGTTGGCACTTCATATTTTATATCTATATTACTGGATTAGTGGATCTACACAAGGAAGTTTCCTTGTCTTTATGTTTCCACATATTTTATATTGGAAGAAGATCCTCTCATCAATAAGGTGTGGGTCACCTTAAGAGTTAAGAAGCAAAGTACCCGAACGCATCTACCCACTCAGAGCCAGTGTTGGGGCTCTATATTTGTGAGTGGAACCATCATATAATAGCTTTTCTGTATAATATTTTATAGTACGCTCTGCACTATTATACTGTTTGCTTCTTTTTATATGATCCATATGGACGATGTCAATTAAGAGAACCATCTGAAACCCAAGAGCGACCACCATCACGCCACCAGATACGTACTTTAACATTACAATATAAATATAATTGCAAAACATCTGGGCCCTATTCTGTAGCTGACAGTAAAATGGAGACATTAAGCAGAAAAATCTGTGCCTACAGATTTTTCCTTACATCTTCATTTTTATCATCGTATTCAGGGGAAGGTGATTTATTAGCGCCTTGCCCCAGAAATGAAGTACAAAACTGCCAGATACCAGAGCTCTGTTGCGAGTATGAGCTCGTGGAATCCATAGGACTCCACAGAACGTTGCTCGTCTCGGCTGTAAACTCTGCGCGATCTTGCTCTTGTGAGATCACGCAGAGGAGCGGAGTGATCTTGGAGGGAGACTAGGAAGTATTTGTTCCCAGTCTCACTGTGCTCCTGGTGAGAGGAAGCGACGGATTGCACTAACCTTTTCACTGTGGGATTAGAGGTGAGTATGGGATTTAATGGGGGGCTGGGTTTAGAGAAGGTTATATGACTTTGCATTTGCCAAATCATTTAACACCAGCTTTTAGGAGCATCATTTCTATACAACATTTTATCCACAGAAAAGTTGTAAGGTTAACAGTCACTTAATTTGCCCCCTCGATTTAAATTTACGCATCTATTCACTAAACACTGTTGTTATAGTTCAACAATGATAAACCTATAATCAATTCTATACCACAAGAAGTTCCAACAAAGTGAGCTAAAGTTGAGACCATTAAAATCAAGGCTCATAGTCATAGTTCAGTTGTAGTTCACCAGTGGTCAGTCATAGTTGGCACCTCGAAGCATAACATGCTATCAGCTCACATTCCTGCAATACATTCCTTCAGCATGTATAATCACAGCAAGAAAATCAATTAGTTTGTCTCACAGAAAGCAAGGAAATCTGAACAATGAACAATAGTTTTAGTGTTAGTCAGCTACTCAGTGTTTCTCAACTCGTATCCTCAGGACCCACTAACTGGCCTGGTTTGTGGGATATCTGAAGCACAGCACAGCTAATTAGCTGCTCAGTGATTATAGTACTCAGTCTGCATTTCCCCATCTGCAAAATCTGGCCTGTAGTGGGTCCTGAGGACTGGAGTCGAGTTACTAAATGTCACAATATTTTAGTCGACTAAATCTATCTAGAGTAGATTTTGTTAACTAAAATCATTTGGATTTAAACTGAAAGCATTATTAAAGCATTTCTCCAGAATGTCTACCCTCATTATATAATTCTGGAGTAGACATTTACTAACCTGTTATTATATAGAGTATCAATGTTTGACCATATGCTATACAGCATGTCTATATTTATCATAAAATGAAATAAAACCAACAGGGTTATTCAGAGAGAGGTGAAAAGCAGAAGAATGTCTGGAGAATGGAAAATTCTAGGTCAAAATAGCCTATTTGGAAAGTGAGATAAATGGGAGAATTAATCTGGTTTGGCTATTTTGACCTAGAATTTTCCATTCTCCAGTCATTCTCCTGCTTTTAACCTCTCTCTGAATAACCTTGCAAGTCTCAAAGAAACATGAGTATGACTCGCCATTATCACAAAAGCCCTGTAATTACCTCCGAATTACAACAACTGCATATGGCACTATTCGTTCTTTCAAGCAGAAGTGCAACTCAAAAATCTTAAACTGCGGGTTCTATTCCAAGGTTGATGTAAACTTAACCAGAGCTGTTGTAAACGTATGAGAGCCATTATAGTCTATGGACTTGTTAGGTTTACAACAGCTCTGGTTAGGTTAACACAACCTTGGAATAGGGCCCTGTATTGGTTGTAATGCCATGGCACATGTTATCTGAATATAGAAAATGCATCAGTTCTATGTTACTTGCGATTTGTTCTTATTGGATCTCACCATTGATAGTCCCTCCCTAACATTGTAGCCTAGTTTTTTTAGTCAATGAAAATGTCAGTGGATTTTCATCATAGTTTTAGTCATAATAACTTAGTTTTTATTTAGTTTTAGTCTAGTTTTAGTCACTGAAAACATTTAGTCGACAGGGGGCCTTATTCCATATCTGACGGTAAAATGGAAACATAAGCAGGAAAATCTGCACCTGTAGATTTTCCATACCATCTCTACTTTGCCACTATATTCTGAGACAGGTGCTTTATTAGTGCCTGACCCCAGAGCAAAGCGCAAAGCTGGCCGATACTGTATGGAGCCTTACGAGTCCCGGTCGCAAGCCATACATGAAGCTTGGAGGGTAACTAGGAACTATTTCTTCCCAGTCTCACTCTGTTCACAACAAGAAGAAGTGGTGAATCATGCTGCCCATTTCATGCAGGATGAGAGGTGAGTATGAGATTTAATAAGGGAGTTCCACAGAGTGTTATATGATTTAGCATTTTGCAAAATCATTTAACCCCTTAGGGACCTTGGACGTACCATGTACGTCATGGCCGCGGGTCTCTTTTAGACCCGCTGACGTACATGGTACGTCCTGCGGTCTTTTGAGCGCTGGAAGCGATCGGATCGCTTCCAGCAGCTCAAACGCCATTGCAGGCTGCCTGGGAGTCCAGGCATCCATGCAATGGCGGTTACAAGTGCCGGGGCACCTTGTGATCGCTCCCCGGGAGCGATCAACATCCGGTTTTACCGGAGAGGTGCCCGGCACTTCTAGAGAGCGCTGGAAGCGATCGGAACGCTTCCAGCTGCTCTGTGTATATTGCAGGGATGCCTCGACATCGAGGCATCCTTGCAATATGCTTACCTGCCGCCGGTCCGTCCGTGATCGCTCCCCCCAAGCGATCACTTCCGGTAGCGGCAGCAAGTACTGAGTGCCACGAGGTATCGTGGCACTCAGTACATAATAGATCACATGAGTGATCAGGTGCTCTGCTGGGTGCCTCGAGGGATCAAGGCACCCAGCAGAGTAAAAAAAAGTGTAAAAAAAGTTCAATAAAAATAAATAAAAAGGTATAAAATAAAATAAACTGACAGCCAAGATGGCGCTGCCCTTCTAAGGGCAGGGTCATCTTGGGGCTGAGTGGGATGTTCCTAGCCTGCCTCAGAGAGGCAGGCTAGCAACATCCAATCAGAAGTTATAAAAAATCAAAATAAAATTTCTAATTTGTCAGGTCAGGTCAATATTTGGTAAATATTGGCTCTGACCTCTGTGATTCTCCCTCCCTCTCCTCACTTGTGTTTTGGTGAGCGAGAGAGAGAGATCAGATTTGACAGGTTAGAGATTTTAGGTAGATTTAGTGAGATTAGAAAAATTGAGGCAGATTTAGAGAGATTTTAGGGAGATTTAGAAGAATTGAGGCAGGTTTAGAGTGATTTAGAGAGATTTAGGTGTTTATTTGTATTTTCTTGTGAAACCCAACGGTTCTTCTAAGAACCAATAATCCGCTTATATATATAATAATTATAAAATTTTATAATCTATTATATATAATGTCTGAGAGGGTGTACAGCGCCGAGGAGGCATATGCCATCCTGGCGTCAGAATCTGAGGCATCTGCGTCAGACTCAGACCCTGATTTCGACCCCGCTAACTGCTCAGAGACGTCGCTAGATACATTATCTACGCTGGCTGATGTATCTAGTGATGTTTCTGATGCAGATCCTGGGTCACCACCTGCCAGCAGGAGACGCACAGCTCCAGCTGAGGAGTGGGTAGTGCCTCATCGCCAGAGGCCAGATATCCCTCCTTTCACGGCAAATCCTGGCATCAATATTGATGTTGCAGGATTTACCGCCACACAGTTTTTGCAGGTGTTTATGGGTCATGATTTGTTGGGCCACATCGTGGCCCAATCAAATCTGTATGCCCATCAGCATTGTGCTGCGAAGCCAGACTCCTACTTGGCAAGGCAGCAATGGACCCCGCTAGATGTGCCAGAATTTCTGAAATTCTGGGCACTTACTATGCTGATGGGCATCATAAAGAAGCCCTCAATTCGCTCCTACTGGAGCAGTAGCCCCATCTGCTCTACCCCCATTTACCCCCAATCAATGTCACGTAGAAGGTATGAAAACATTTTGCGTTTCATGCACTTCAGTGACAACAGCCTGTGCCCTCCTAGAGAGCATCCCCAGTTTGACAGGCTGTATAAAATCCGCCCCCTGATTACACACTTCGCCGCCAGGTTTGCAGAGGCTTATACACCTGGAAGGAATATCTGCGTGGATGAATCCCTAATGAAATACAAGGGAAGGCTGGGATTCAAGCAGTATATTCCTTCCAAACGCTCCAGGTATGGAGTGAAGGTGTATAAGCTCTGTGACAGCGAGAGTGGGTATACTCAGGCCTTCCGGGTGTACGAGGGAAAGGATAGTAGCCTTGACCCTCCAGGTTGCCCAGAACACATGGGAACCAGTGGCAAGATTGTGTGGGACCTACTTTTTCCCCTGATGAACAAAGGGTACCACTTGTATCTTGATAATTTTTATACGAGTGTCCCTTTGTTCAAGCTGCTGTATTGTTTTGATACAGCAGCATGCGGTACTGTTCGCAAGAACAGCGTAGGTTTCCCAGCACAGCTTGTCCGCACCCGGTTAAAAAGGGGGGAGACCTCAGCTCTGCGCCAAGAGGAGCTGTTGGCGGTCAAGTACAGAGACAAGAAGGATGTATACCTTCTATCCACCATCCACACTGAGAGGTCTGTGGAGGTCTCTGTACGTGGCAGAGCTGAGCGCATCAGGAAGCCAGTGTGCATCAAAGCCTATAACCGGCATATGGGTGGGGTTGATCTGGCAGATCAGCTGCTCCAGCCCTACCAGATTATGCGGAAGTCAAGGGCCTGGTACAAAAAGGTTGCAATTTACCTGATGCAAATTGCAACCCACAATGCCTTTTTGCTCTGCAAAAAGGCAAACCCCGGAGTGACGCTGTCCTTTTTACAGTTTCAGCTCCAGGTCATTTCGGGGTTTTTGTACCAGGATGCACCTGCTCCCCGGGCGGTGATGGGGGACAGAGTTGGGGCTACACATTTTATTTATAAAATCCCCCCTACCGAGGGCAAACAGAAACCCCAAAAAAGATGCAGGGTGTGTTTCAAGAGGGGGCAGAGGAGAGACAATCTTTTACTGCCCAGAATGCCCTGGACAACCCGGTCTGTGTCTTGGGGACTGTTTCAAGATATATCACACTGTGCGTGATCTGTGATTTTTTTTTTCTATTTTTTCTCACACTCCAGTTAGTTAGTTCAGTTTAGTTTTTTTTTTCTTTTACTGCACCAGACTTTTACATTTTATTCGTACATTTTTATGTTCTACAATTGGTGCTGTATTTTGCCAAAATCTTTGCACACCTATGCATGGGGGGCATGGGTGTACTCAGGAGACCTTGCAGAAAACAACCTGGAGAGTTTTCATGCAGTAACAAACAACAGTGTCTCCTAAATCACAGTCCAAATCTAATATGGGCGTAAAAATCTGAAAATTGAAAAATTACCGCCACATACCTTCTCAAATGTTTTGGGCTAAAACCGTTGCATCCATGGCATCAAAGCACTCCATATGCAATACCTTGGGGTGTCAACATAACAAATATAAACAATTTTCTGGCAATAATTCAAACTGGGGTATGCGGTAGACCCAAAACCAAAGATAGGCGTAGCTGAAGAAATAATCTCAATTTCAACTCCAATGACAAAGTCATAAAAATTGTATTTGAACCTTCCCAAAATCCTGGCAAACTTATGCATGGGGGGCATGGGTGTACTTAGGAGACCTTGCAGAAAACAACCTGGAGAGTTTTCATGCAGTAACAAACAACAGTGTCTCCTAAATCACAGTCCAAAACTGATGTGGGTGTGAAAATGAAAAATGACCACCAAACAGTATCCAATTTGTTTGGAGCAAACGGTTGCATCCATGGCATAAAAACACTCCATTTACAATACTTTGGGGTGTTAGCTTACCAAATATATGCACGTTCATAAAATTGGGGTATGTAAAAAGGCCCCTAAAAAGAAGATAAGCAAAGAAGATACTGTATGTCAAATTAGAAAATTGACAAGCACATGTCAAAAGATTGGCGTAGCACCCCAAAAACAACAGAACAAATCTATATATGGGTGGTAACAATTTACTCAGAAGATGTTGCTGAACGTATTTTGGGGTGTTTTTTGGCAGTAACCCATAACTGGATTTGACAATTCATGCCTAAAGTACAATGTGTGTGAAAAAATAACACAAAAAGTGACTACCTGAAAGTTTGACATAGAGCTAGTGCATGGAAAGTGTTAAAATACAACTCTTTGAAGCACCCTAGGGTGTGCCCTTTCTAAAAATATATGGTTTGATGGGGGTAAATTACTTTGGCCGGCTTCAAAAATGTCCCAAATAGGACATGGGTGCATGATGACGAAATGTGAAAATTGCAAGTTGGAAAACTGAAATGCGCACCCCCCAATAAGGCCTATTAGCCCCCAAATGACCCAACATACCTATACATGGGTGGTATCAATTTACTCAGAAGATGTTGCTGAACATATTTTGGGGTGTTTTTTGGCAGTAACCCATAACTGGATTTGACAATTCATGCCTAAAGTACAATGTGTGTGAAAAAATAACACAAAAAGTGACTACCTGAAAGTTTGACATAGAGCTAGTGCATGGAAAGTGTTAAAATACAACTCTTTGAAGCACCCTAGGGTGTGCCCTTTCTAAAAATATATGGTTTGATGGGGGTAAATTACTTTGGCCGGCTTCAAAAATGTCCCAAATAGGACATGGGTGCATGATGACGAAATGTGAAAATTCCAAGTTGGAAAACTGAAATGCGCACCCCCCAAATAAGGCCTATTAGCCCCCAATGACCCGACATACCTATACATGGGTGGTATCAATTTACTCAGAAGATGTTGCTGAACATATTTTGGGGTGCTTTTTGGCAGTAAACCTTAAAGTTCACAGTACATGTATTCTTAAATTGCGTTAAAAAAAAAAAAAATCACCAAAACTTTTTTTTCTCAAACTTTGGCATAGATTTGTGGTAAAATGGTTTGCATGGAAAGAGTCAAAATACCCCAAGTTTAATACCTTGATTTGTGTACTTTAAAAAAATATGTATATGTGGAGGGTTATTCAGGAATTAGTGACAGATATCAGTGTTACAATGTCACTATCACTAGTTTTGAAAATAAACTCTTTGGAAATGGCACAGTGCTACTTGCACTTATTGTTGCATAAAATAAGGAAAAAAGCGAGAAATATGTAAACATTGGGTATTGCTAAACTCAGAACTAAATTTAGAAACTACTAAGGAATTACATTTTTTGACGGTTGTTGATACATAAGAAATTTTGGGGGTCAAAGTTCGAAAAAGTGGTGTTTTTTCAATTTTTTGTCATATTTCACAATGTTTTTTATAGTAAATTATATGAAGTGATGAAAAAAATGGTATCTTTATAAAGTCCATTTAATGACGAGAAAAACAGTGTAAAATATGTGTAGGTTACATAAACGAGTAAGAGGAAAATTTGTCCTAAACACTAACAGCGCAGAAACGTAAAAACAGCAGCGGTCACTAAAGGACGGATTTGTGTAAAACCGCCCGGTCACTAAGGGGTTAACACCAGCTTTTAGGAGACTGTTATTTTTCAGTGAAATACCGTCTCTCGTGTGTAAGGACAGACTACTTTGGAATAGCCTGCACTTCCACGAGGAGGTGCACATTAATGTCTCCCATGATAAGTATAGGAGACATTAATGTACAGTAACCTCGTGCACGGAAACACTACATCCGAGTTACAAGCTCAGCTTGTAGCAGGAATGGAATGGCATTTCCCATCTATAAATAACTACAGGAGACGTTGGGCCCTATTTCATTCTAGACATGTTCAACCTGATCAGACCAAACATGTTAGACCATGATAACATTATATTCTGGAAAAGGTGCTGTCTCAGCACCTCGCCCCGCAGTGCAGCGCTAACCTTCCTGATACCAACAGTAGTGCTTCCACGACACCACAAGTATCAGCTCCTAGAGTCTTTAGGACTGCATGGAAGCTTCCACTTAAGGGCCATGAGCTCTGTGCGACCCTGCTCTCATGAGATCACGCAGCGTCGCAAAGTGATTGTGTACGAAGACTAGGAACTATTTGTTCCCAGTCTCACTCTGCTCCTGGTAAGAAGAAGCAGCAAATCGGGCCACCATAATAGGCACAGAATGAGAGGTGAGTATAGAATTTTTAGGTTTTTTTAGAGCGTGTTAAATGATTTTGCATTTGCAGAATCATTTTACACCAGCTTTTAGGAGGTGCTAAAATTTTGCACTTCATGTCCCGATGGCAAATTGCGCCTGCACTCTGTAATACCTCACTTGTCGAAACGATAAAATTACATTGCACTCCCCATGTTAAGTATAGGAGATGCAAAGTAGAGTAAGCTCGCGCAAGCTTTGAGGTGCTGATTTCACCCCAGTGTAGCACCAACTGTGGAATATCGATGCCAGACGTTAAACTTACTTCTCCTAGCGCTAATGCTTAATGCCAGACGTTACACTTCTCCTAGCGCTAATGCTTACATGTCGAGACACAATATTAGCACTACCTATGGAATAGAGCCCATTATGCGTAACATTTCATGCAGTTAGCTTATTGACAACTATGGAATATAGCCCTAAGTCTTTGACAAAAAGTGTTAGATGACGAATTTAACACTGGTAATCGGAATTCCAGGCCTTGGTTTCTAGTATTCTACATCTGTGTCAACCTAGACTGCCATCTTGTTTCAAGGCTTTTGACGGTTTACTATAGCATACATGCATTACTGTTTCAGGGTCTACACTTGTCCATTGCACTTCACTATCGGTATCCTTGATTAGACATCTCATTTGGTAAATGTAGGTATTATTAGATTTATCACTCATTCACTTTTTCTTCAAATAATGTATCATTTCTTCATGAGGTTTCCATTATTTACTCTTGGTTATATCATTTTTTTCATTAAAATTTCAGGGTCTTCATTAGCAAATAACACATCACTAACTGCCCTCATGTATTGGTGAGTTTTATTAACAAACATATACTAGCTCAGGGGGTTTCAATTCTCCTTACTCAACAGAGCATTATCCATGTTGCACCCTTTCAGTTCATTTGAGATCTGCAGGAGGTAGGGTGGTGTTTAACTTTATTGGTTGCTTTGATGGTCTCTGTTTCTTCTCCTATACTTTCTTCTACTTTTAGTATATCCCCATGTTATTTCTATGCCATCCAGTTTTTCTATGTTATCAATTTTAATCCATCTACATAACAGTTTCCTGGTAGTTTAGCAGTCTATTTCCTTCTATATCAGGCCCATTATGTGCCATTCAGAAGAGGAAAGCTCAAACATAGAAAGCTCTCCTGCAGTGACCCTTCAAAGATCACTTCAGAGCTCCGCAAATCAAACATTCCCTTTCCAGCCATGAAATGAAAATCTCTACATTGCAGACTACTGGAATCTCCTCACGGATTACCTAGTCCATGACATATTAAAGGGTGCAGGATTCAGTTACTAACAATGACCTTCGAGAAATCTGGGATCAGTTTCAAATATGCTGACTAAAATGGACGTTTTGAAAAAAATTAATCCAATGGTATTAACTTTTCCAAAATACATTGCCTATTATCATTAGCCTTGAGTCTAATACCTTCAGAGTTACTCAAAACATCAAGTAGGAGCAACTCAGGTATGGGTGAGGCTCCTTCTGTCTCACAAGTTCACTGTGCCCAGCTAGCATTAAAAACAATATAATATAGGGGAAGTATATTAATCTGGCTTCCCTTTCGATCGCTTCACGAGATTTAGTTGTAAAGTTTAAGTATTAAGTTGTGCTGGTAATTCTTAATTTATTTATTTATTTATTTATTTATAAAAGGATTTTACCAGGAAGGATACATTGAGATTTCTCTCGTTTTCAAGTATGTCCTGGGTTCAAGAACATTGAAGTGTTACAGTTACAGAAATACAAAGTAACACAATGCAAGATATTAAAAAAACAACACAAATATACAGATTAACAAAAAATAAATATGTAGAAAAATAGTCATTATGTTACATGTTTACAGGTGCATTCTGTATTGAGGTATGTTAGTAAGGAGCTCTTGAGTGACATAAGACTGGAAGATTTGATGGTGTCTGGGAGGTTATTCCATAATTGTGGTGCTCTGTAGGAAAATGAGGATCGAGCCACTGTCTTTTTGTATTGTGGTATTGCAAGTAAGGTGCTGGTCCTGGATCGGAGGTTATAGGATGAGGGAGCTGCTGGGGGAAGTAGTCTATTCAGATAGGGTGGCAGCTTTCCAGAAAAGCTCTTAAACACCAGGCTGGAAAGGTGAAGGGTGCGTCTAGATTCCAGCGATGGCCAGTTTAGCTCTTTTAACATGTCACAATGGTGGGTCATGTAGTTACATTGTAATGCAAAGCGGCAGAATGAGTTATATAATGTAGTAAGTTTCTGAAGATGTGTTTGTGGGGCGGCTGCGTACACTACATCTCCATAATCAATAGCCGGCATAAGTATTTGTTGTACAATCTGCTTTCTTACCGCGGGGCTCAGGCAGGATTTGTTTCTGTACAGGGCGCCTAGTTTGGGGTAAAGTTTAGATGAGAGTTTTTTGATGTGAGGGCCAAAGGATAGATTAGGGTCCAACCACATACCTAGATATTTGAGAGAAGTGACTGTGGTCAGCGTGCCATTTGATTTTGTCCCCACACATAGATGGGGATTTTGAAATTTGTGTAGTTTAGGTTTTGTTCCAAAGAGCATCGTTACAGTTTTGTCATTATTTAAAAAAAGTTTGTTGTGTTTGATCCACTTTTCTACCTCTGTGAATTGTTCTTGCAGTACGGCTTCCAGCTGCCGGAGATTTGGTTTGCTGGTATAGATTACGGTGTCGTCTGCGTACATGTGTACAGTTGAGGCTTTGCAGACATTGGGCAGATCATTTATGAATATAGTGAATAGCAGGGGGCCGAGTATTGAGCCTTGGGGTACACAGCAAGTGACAGGGAGGGGGAGGGAGGAGCTGCCAGAAATGGACACATATTGTGATCATCGGATACATATGATTGAAACCAGGTTAACGTGCGATCACCAATGCCAGGGTTTTTAAGTTTTTCTAACAAGATGCCATGGTCTACTGTGTCAAAGGCCTTGGCAAAATCAAGGAAGATGGCTCCAGTTAGGTTTCCTTGTTCCATCCCAGCTTGGATATCATTGCAGACTTTTAAAAGGCCGGTTGTAGTTGAGTGATTTGGACGAAAGCCAGATTGATCCAGGGTTAAGCAGTTCCAATATTGATAATAATCACGTAATTGTGTGTAGACGCATTTTTCCAAAATTTTTGACATTACAGGGAACAACGATATCGGACGGTAGTTGGATACCAAAGTACTGTCACCACTTTTATGGATAGGTACCACTCTTGCTGTCTTCCAGAGTTTGGGTATGTATCCAGTCGCCAGTGATTCATTGATTAGGGTTGCGACAGGATTTGCAATTGCCGGTGCACTGATTTTCAGCAGCATTGCTGGTATTTGATCAGGTCCAGACTGGTATTTCATTTTTTGCTTACGGAGAAGTTTAGTAGCAACACTGACAGGCACTGGTCTAAAACTGAATTCCTGTCTGATACAGGGACTTTGCACAGTTGGAGGGGCCTGACCTGCATGAGGCCTTTCTGATTGCATGTCATTTCCTAGCTTGGCAATCAAAGTGGTGGCGCATCCAACAAAATAACCATTAAAGGCATTTGCTATATCTAGGGGGTGTTGCAGGGTTTTGTTGTTTACTTTGACAGAAGCCGGCTGGGAGTGGACTGGGGGTGCTTGTAGGTTATTTATGGTTCTCCAAAAGTTTCTAGGGTTTGATATGTTATTGTTTAGATTTTCATTGAAGTAATGGAATTTAGCCATTTTTGTTTGTTTTGTGCATTCATGCCGGCATTTTCGGTATTCGCAGTGATCGTTCATGGAACCAGTACTCTTGAAATTTGACCACAGTGAATCTCTAAGACGGTACATTAGTGTAAGATCAGCTGTAACCCAGGGGAGATGGGTCCCTTTTACTCGCACTTTACGCAGCGGGGCATGGGAATTCCAGACTTTCAAGAGCTCAGACTGAAAGTATTCAATTGCACAGTCTAGGTCTGGGATTAGGTTTAGTCTGTACCAGGGGAGCTGTTTGAGATCACTTAGGAAGGATTTAAGAATAAATTTCTTGAAAGTCCTGGTGGTTATTACCTTTGGGGGGAGATTTCATGGCCTTTATTTTGCGCACGCAGTACACTAGACAATGGTCACTAAAGCTATTAGCGAGAACACCTGCCTCCTGTATTCGATCAGGAGATGAGGACAGAATCCAGTCCAGCAAGGTATGGTTAGGGCTTTTCATATTAATGCGAGTGGGGGAGGAGATTAATTGAGTTAGCTGCAAAGTTTAAAACAGTGAGCAGTGTTTATTGTTTTTAGGATTTAGCCAATCTGTATTAAAATCGCCGAGGACCAGCATTTCACTTTTTTGGTTTTGGGCAAGTAGGTTATTAAGGATTTGAGATATGTCAGCGAGGGAGTGCACTGGAGAGCTCGGTGGGCGATAGAATCCAGCAACAATGATGGATTTACTGAATGGAATCTCAATTAAACCAGAGAGGAAATCAAAGGTGACAGGGGAGCTAGAAGTCTGTAAGGGGGTGAACTTCATGGACTCAACATAAATAACAATTCCCCCTCCTCTCTTTGCTCTGTCCTTTCTATAACATGAATACCCCTGTATTGATATGGCAGAGTCTGGTACTTTTGGGGTTAACCATGACTCTGTGAGCACAATGATTTTGGGTTTGTAATAGCAACACCATGCCTGAAGCTCATCCAATTTAGGGAGTAAACTGCGGATGTTACAGTGCACAAATGAGAGGCCTTTTTTAGTGGGGAGACTAAAAGTTCTGTCACCTATAGGACCAGGGTTAGTTTCCACATCGTTTGCCAGGGAAAGTAGCAGGATAAATAGGAATTTGGACAGAGTTTTCTTTTGGTAATAATGTGGTTGCAGAGTTTTAAATCTTTGTCTAAGGCTACATATCAAAGATTTAGCAGGAAGGTCAACAAAATTTGTGCTAGCTTTTAGCATTTATAGAGACATTCTATTCACAGACTATCCCCATCATAGGGGAGATTAGGATCTATATTTAAAATCACAGAACTACCCTACAAGTAAGGTGGATATACCATCTACAGTTATCAGAGGCTTCTCTGCTACGCGGGGATAGCCACTAATTGAATATAGTGCAATGTAACAACAATATATGAAAAAAGTGAAAGAGAAGAATATATATTTGGTGGTGGTCACAGAGTACAACAGGGGTTAACCCTAATCTGCATGGATAGCTGGTCCACGGAAGAAAATCAGCAGAACCACAATGTCACTGTACAAATTGTAGTTAAAATGTAATTTTAATTGAGACTCAATGATATTTATACTCAATATTGTATTGCTTCTCTGCTACGGCTGCAAATACTTTAACATAATTAATTTTTGACTTGGTCTTCGTTGTCCAATAATTAATTACTTTGTAACCACTTTGTTTCTCACTTGTTCTACAGTGTCACAAGACGTTAATCCAAATATCACTTCTCAGTAGGCAACCAGGGAACAGGTGAAAGCTAGGGATAAACTAGGCATACACAACAGTATATACTAAGTACTGAGTGGGATGAAAACTACTCAGTGCAATGGGTGGGTAGGGGGCAGATAATTTACAGAAATAATAAATGTTTATTCAGCGACATTACAAACAAGTAAGCTCTAAAACAACACATAACAAGTAAGACTGGCTAGCCCAGCAGAGGAATCTAATGGCAATTTTTAGGGGAGAATTGGACAATGGTCCAACATAACATTCCTCAGAGCTGAATATTTAGTCGATTGTAGAGATATCAGTAAATAAGGAACAATACGTTGAAATTCTTACCATCAAATAACCATCCTAAATGATATATCAGCGTGAAAATAGGATTATTGCGAATGCGGAGGCAGGATGGACAAAATATGATGAATATTTTGTCAATCCTGCCTCCGCATTCACAATAATCCTATTTCCACGCTGAGATATCATTTAGGATGGTTATTTGACGTTAAGGATTTCAACGGTGGTATTATTATACCAATATATGTATTGTTCCTAATCACCGTGGATAATGAGGGCAGGCAGACATATTGATACTTGACCCTTCAGCCTCTTGTACTTCTTCCAGACAATACCTGCCTGGAAGGTGGTAGTGGTCCATGGAAACGAGAAGAGGTGATAGACAATTAAGCAGGACAGGTCTGGATTCCAAGTCAGGGACCAATCACCCCTGTTCCTGCTCTAATCATTAATATCAGCAACAAAATACAATTATTTTTTTTTAACTCTGAGAGCTGAGGTAAGGCCTCATAAATAGCAGCCAATTATTTAACATTATGCATTGAATCATTTTTGAAACTGAGAATTCCTTAAAAGAACTGTAACCACTGTTCAAGATCTAGCAGTGTTTTTTAAATCTACCACTAAGCCATCCTTACCCATCTCACTCACTCTCTTTCTCTGCCCATGTCTCTCTCTAGCCTTTTGATGATGAATTCGCTCTCCTTTTGCTGCCTATTTCTCTCTGCAGCTAGATTCTCTCACTCCAACTCTATCGGCCATATCACTCTTGATCCCTCCACCCTGCCACACCAAAGCTGTATTTTGTAAATCATATTTGTCATACAAATGGCACTTTGTATATCTGAAAAATAGCTAGCTTTCATTCTGTATAAATACACTATAATATATACAGTACTATAATATACTATACTGATAACAAGGTAGAGTATAGTACAAAACCATTTTATACAATGTTTATTACAGCCTACTTTCATACCTTTACCATCCAAGTAAAAAGTATTGAGGCAGTTTTCAAAGCTTTAGTGATTATCCTAGTGAATAAGGAGGCAGCGTCAAAATATTTGTTTACAATTACTACATATACAATGTACGAACATAAAAACTATAAAGATGATTTTTTTTTCCATTCGAACTGCTTTCCTGTAAACAATAACCATAAAAAGAAGAATACATGGTAATATTTAATTTTATACTTTCCAAATAAAATACTCACAAATGCTGCCTCCAGTTAACTGGACTTTTTTTTTATAATCATATTTCTCATACTTATCTTAAGCTTGCCACTTAATCCACATATTAGTGGATAGCAGGTGACCTTAGCATTAAGATAAAGAAAGAGGGAGGTATTTAGCAAGGCAGAAAGTAGAAATTCATAGGAAAAGAACAGGTCTCATAAATGATGACTCAATATTATATCAGTATTTGTTACACCTGAGGGAAAAAAATAGCAAGTTTTGCATTAGTTTTTTCTACTGTAACAGTCACTAAAAAAAACCCAATAAATCAAATCCCGCTCAATTACTGTAAGATTAGGGTTAACATGAGGGCTAAAAGGCAAGCTAGGGTTAAATATTGAGCTGTCTATTGGCCTGTGGTTCAGCACCACTGCCAATTGACAGGGACGGGGTGCTTTGTGAAACAGTAAAATGAAACGGATTCATTTTGTAATTTTGTTTGCACTTTGGGATTGATTCGAAGTTTAGGATCACTAACAAAAAAAAAACAATAAATCCTGCTCAAGACAATTACTGTAAGATTAGGGTTAAACATGATGGTTAAAAGGCATGCTAGGGTTAAATTACCATTTCACTGCAGTGTGAATAGAAGAATCATTCAATGAATGGTTCTCTTGTGAAACAGTATAACAAATCAATTTCGTTATATATGGTTTTGTTTCATTTCGGATTAAACTAATTTGTTATTGGAAGTACTATTAACGAAGTTTCAAATGAATCGAGATTAGTTACGAAACGAATGCACACCTCTATTGATAGCATGAGAGTCTATCAGGATTAAAAGTCATTTATGTATTTGTATGTAATCACCCCTACAATCTAGCATTGAGAATGGGATTTAAGCAAATTTAGAATTTATAACAGATTAACACATAATATGAACACTCATTTACAAGTCACATTATAGTTATCAGCACAAGTAATTCTTATACACATTTAAGCCAGTGAACGTTTTGAAGACCCAATGCATATTGAAAGATTATACGAAACCTAAAAATTGAGGTATGTAATTTCATAAAAATTGTTTTTTTCCACAACAGTCATTATTAGAAATACTTAAGATAAAACATATAAAAATTATATGAGTTACTATGTTGTTTGATAAAGTTAAAAATGCAAAACTGGTTTCAGACAACGTAAAAACTACTAAATTGTAGTTAAGCTGCCACTGGGTACAGCAGCAGTACAGTACAGGTCTGCGTTTCACAGATGCCCATTAGCACAGCACAATACATTCAAAAGGAAATTATCACCTTATTATAATGTTTTCTGTGTGAAAAACAAACTCACTTGTATCACTGTAAATAGAAAATGTCCATTTCAAAACAATATATATGCTTCCTTACTGCGTCATCATTCCTGATTTAAGATGGCAATACGCACATAAAAATGCTTTGCACATAATTGGTCTTTAAAAAAAATAAACAGCTTCCCATACAATATTGCATAGTAAGGCCACAGGTTATCTAAAAGTAAAATGTAACTCAAAAGTAAAAATTCCACTCAAAAAATCAGAAGGTGTCTCTTCACTCACAAATAAGGTACAGTAACACAAGTAAGGAGGAGCATAATAAATGGCGAAATATGATCAATACAAGCCCACCTTGAAATGAATACAAACCTACAACATCACCTATCATTACAGCAAATAAATAAAAGTATTTAATTGAATCATGATATTCAGGTTTCATGATGGTTTCCCTTTCAATCAAGTTATAAATGTGGCTAAAGCATGTTAATAAGGTTACATAAAATGAAAAGAGCATTTTAGGACGCCATTATTGTGACATGATCAAATGCACAATAAGTTTTAAAGCCTGTTCAAACCTTTGCACAATTACCCGCAAAGAAATCTACTTCAATTAGAAGAGCCACTTCCTAGAGGATCTCCACCGTCAGTGCTACAGAGGCAGAAGAGAGGTGTCAAGCGCAAGTGCACAGAATAAACTAGCAGCTTCAGCCAAAGTTGTAGGGGAAATCTGGAAATGTTCTATATAATGAAAGGAAAAGTGCAAGAAGTAAAGTCCACAGCTGGCGTAACATGCATTTAATGTCAAATGCAGAGTTATAAATGAATCTTTTACTTGAAGATATTTTGTGCATAGGATAATCTGGATCCTGTCTGGATCGCCATTGGACTATGTAGTTCTTCTTTGATGGGTCAGATGCATTTCCTAAAATAAAGACATTGTATTTTACTAACAGTAGTATCAGAGTGCTGATGTTACTAAATAGCAATAAAAAAACAAAAAAGATTGAGAACACTGAATATGAGAACAAAACAGAGGACATACAAACAAATGCTAACCAATACAACTAGATGTCCAATACTATAGTTTTATGTTTGCAGTCTACAGCTTCTTTGTCTGTTTCTTCATGTTTACAACAGTAATTATTTTTGTAACTTATGTTGCTTATTTTACAGCAGTGTTTTCCAAACCGGTAATCAGCGATCCCTTGCCGTTTTAGAGATGCCCAGGCCCCAGTCATCTCACCATCACTATATTTGGTCCTTGTCAATCACTCAGATCTTTTCGTTTGTCCATTTTTCCTGGTTCCACACCATAAAATTCAAGAACTAACTGTTCACTTGCTGCTTTAATATAGCTCACCCTTTGACAGGTGCCATTGTAACCATATAATCAACGTTATTCACTACACCTGTAAGTGTTCTGTGTATATACATATATATATATATATATATATATATACAGTTCTGCTCATAAGTTTAAATACCCTGGCAGAATTTATGATTTCTTGGCCATTATTCAGAGAATATGAATGATAACACAAAAATGTTTCTTCCACTCATGGTTAATGTTTGGCTGAAGCCATTTATTATCAATCTAGTGTGTTTACTCTTTTTAAATCATAATGACAACAGAAACTACCCAAATGACCCTGATCAAAAGTTTACATACCCTGGTGATTTTGGCCTCATAACGTGCATACAAGTTAACACAAACTGGTTTGAATGGCTATTAAAGGTAACCATCCTCACCTTTGATCTGTTTGCTTGTAATTAGTGTGTGTGTGTGTGTGTGTGTGTGTGTGTGTGGTGTGTGTGTGTGTGTGTGTGTGTGTGTGTGTGTGTGTGTGTGTGTGTGTGTGTGTGTAAGGTGAATGAGTTTCTGGACTCCTGACAGACCCTTGCATCTTTCATCCAGTGCTGCACTGGCATTTATGGATTCTGAGCCATGGGGAAAGCAAATGAATTGTCAAAGGACCTGCGGGAAAAGGTAGTTGAACTGTGTAAAACAGGAAAGGGATATAAAAAGATATCCAAGGAATTGAGAATGCCAATCAGCAGTGTTCAAACTCTAAGAAGTGGAAAATGGGGGATTCTGTTGAAACCAAACCACGGTCAGGTAGACCAACTGAAATTTTAGCCACAACTGAAAACTGTTCAGGATGCAAATAAAAAGCCACAAACAACTTCAGATGAAATACAGGACTCTCTGAAAACATGTCTGTTTCAAGATGCACAATAAGGAGGCACTTGCAGAAGGATGGGCTGCAAGGTCGAGTTGCCAAAAGAAAGCCATTACTACTCAAGTGCCACAAAGTATCCTGCTTACAAAACGACAAACAGCACAGAGACAAGCCTCAAACCTTCTGGCACAAAGTCATTTGGAGTGATGAGACCAAAGTTTAACCTTTTGGTCACAACCATAAACGCTACATTTGGAGAGGAGTCAACAAGGCCTATGATGAAAGGTACACCATTCCTACTGTGAAACACGGAGGTGGATCGCTGATGTTTTGGGGATGATTGACAAAGGCACAGGAAATTTGGTCAAAATTTATGGCAGGATGACTGCAGTATGTTACCAAAAAATACTGGAGGAAAAATGCATTCATCAGCTCGAAAGTTGCGTATGGGACGTACTTGGACATTTCAACATGACAATGATCCAAAACAAACGCCAAGTCGACCTGTCATTGGGTACAGCAGCATAAAGTGAAGGTTCTGGAGTGGCCATCTCAGTCTCCTGACCTCAATATCATTTAGCCACTATGGGAAGATCTCAAAGGTGCAGCTCATGCAAGACAGCCCAAGAATTTACAGGAACTGGAGACTTTTTGTCAAGAAAAATGGGCAGCTTTACCATCTGAGAATATAACGTGCCTCATCAACAAATACCACGAAAAAGACTTCAAGCTGTCATTGATGTTAAAGGGGGCAATACACGGTATTAAGAACTGGGGTATGTAAACTTTTGACCAGGGTCATTTGGGTAATTTCTGTTGTCATTATGATTTAAAAAGAGTAAACACACTTGATTGATAATAACTGGCTTCAGCCAAACACTAACCACGAGTGAAGAAATGTTTTTGTGTTATCATTCATATTCTCTGAATAATGGCCAAGAAATCATAAATTCTGCCAGGGTATGTAAACTTACGAGCACACCTGTGTGTGTGTGCTTGTGTGTGTGTATATATATATATATATATATATATACACACACACCAGTATATACCCTGCCGGCTACAAGTGAGAGGTTGCAGCATCCAAAGAGTACTCATGATGACAATAGTTGCAACTGCCTAATCCCAAATTCAGAATCACCCAATGAGACAGCTAATATTCAAAGCTCGCTCATACAGGGTTATTAAAAGAGCACCAAAATTCCTCCGATTCGAACGGAAAAACCACTGCAAAACCACTGAAAAAATGTGGAACGCACCCAACGATCCCCCGCAAAACCCCCAAAAGCATCCCAAAGAAGCCGATGATCCGCCGAACAGAGCGCTGACCAGCTGCCGGAAAAAGCCAGCAAATGGGGTTAAATAAAACCAAAACACCTCACACCGCATCTTTTAAAAGCTGTTTGCAATAAAACTACTGCATGAAAATGCCTGAAAATTACATATAAGGTCCTAAGAATAATAACAAAAAGGTCTGTTACAGAAAAAAAAACACTATTTTTAAAACAAATACCGTAAAAAAAAATTTGCCGATAAAAATCCCCCCCAAAAAACAAAGATAGTTTTTGCTGCAGTTGAAAAGAGTAAATGGTTTAATAAACATTGAATAAGAACAGGAATATTTTTTACATTGAAACCTAGGGAATTCGCCTGATTAAACCTGCCGAATTAAACCACCGAACATAAGGGCATTTCTCTGACAATTCTTTGTTGTTCGGTGTTCTCTGAATAGATTAACTTCTCTATGGGGAGTTCACTGCCGTTGAACAGCACTGTATTTCGTTGGCAATTTGCCAATATTTGGCGAACTGCCTGCTTTTTGAATAGCCAAGTGGCTCCGAAATTGCATCGTATGGGGAATATTCACCGTTTGGTGCAATTTCGGAGCCAATTCGGATCTCTTTGAATAACCCCTATAGACCAATATTTGGATGATTGTTTCCCCTCCAAGGAACTGTAGATCTTGAAAGTCATAATCGTGGATTAAGGTCAAGTTACCGACATAATAAACCATTTTAGCATTGCAGGACTCTAGCGTGATTTAATCTCTGTTGATTTAGGTAGACCTTATGTTCACAGGAGAATGAAATCATAACTTCTTTTCCAAGCACTCATTCTGCTGTAATTCATTGCTTTATTCTGTTTGATAACTTGTTACAAATAGTTCTCATTCCTACATAATTCCAAGAATTTAAATTGCAAGCAAAATGCCAATCATTTATTCAGTTGCCATAGTATCCCCAAAACAGTGTGGAAATAATAGATTTTACATCAGTGTTTTGTTTTTTTGTGCAATGAAATATGCTAAAGTGAATTATAAACTTCTGCCAAGTACAGTACGTTGCCATGAGTATAATTCATTGGTGTGGTATGCAAAGTTGTACATTTTTAAGCTATATAACAGCATAAATTTAAACATAAAAAATGAATTTGCAAGTAGTATATATTGTATAGAAATTTAGCTAGATTATTGCATAGGTCATATATTGTAAATTATTACTTATCATCTTATCAGTGAAATGAAAGTAGATTTTACAGTGTACACTAGTAAAAATACAAAACAGCTCAGAACTTACCAGAACATGGAGGTAGTACACAGATCTTAATGGTTTCAGGTTTGATTTCTATACAGTTTTTACTGTCATCAGAACTACACAATACTTGACGTTCTTGGGTACCATTAGAGCATGTTACAGAGCACTAAAATTAAAAAATAAATATTTTTTTCATATTAGTCAAATAAATGTGCTACTTTAAAAAGTCAATCGGCTCATGTTAGTATCGGTTTTGCTGGTTTCCTCTGTAGATGTTTAATGTTGTGGATGGTTCATTCTCTAGATTGTAAGCTCCTATGAGCAGGGCCCTCTACACCTGTTGTTTCCATCATATGTCCACTTATCTCGTTCCCTTTGATTATTGTAAAGCGCTGCAAAACTGTTGGTGCTATATAAATGATGACAATAATAATAATAATAATAATAATATGCCTGAAGGCGTTAGATGGACGTCACTTGAAAATGCCCGCATATTTTAGGATCAGTTTTCTGTGATGTTAACATTTGTGCTCATTGGCATGGTAATTTTGGTATTGTGTTTTATTTGGATGAATATTTTTCTATAATTGTTAATGTGACATTGATTTGTTTTTGACATTTACAACATGTGTCATATCAATGATGCAGCAGGGGTTGCCATGGTCACAACCTCCGATACATCTTGCGTGCCATAGCAGAAGCATAACCCCTCCCACAAAAGGGGCATGTCACTCTTAGCTCAATTAGAGTATCCTAAGTGCACTGAATACCTCTATTAAGCTACTGTACTTTAAATTGCCACTCTGGTGCCCCCAGAATCTGGGACCAAGAGAAGAAGCTCAAGACTGTGGAACAAGGCCAGAAATAAGGCTGCCCTGTTAATAATCATGTAGATCAGAATCGTTGGGCTTTGGTCCAGCCTAGGGAAGAGGGCTGTAAAGTTTTGTATACTTTGGAATTAACCTCCCTGGCAGTGTTCCCGAGTGTGTCTCGGGGTTAAATATCACCGTTGAGATCGGTAACCCCGAGACACATTCGGGTTGTATACATCACCTCTCCGTGCGCTTCCTCGCTGATCTCTGCAGTCTCCTCTGGCGATCGCAGCGTTTTACTTCCTGGATTCCTTCTCGCGAGGAGGAAACCAGGAAGTAATGAGGTCGCGATCGCCGGAGGAGGCAGCTGGGGACTTCGAGGGTGCACAGGGAGAGGTGATGTATCCAGCGGCATCCCGAGTGTTGCTCGGGGTTACCACTTCCAGCATAGGAATTTAACCCCGAGCTACACTCGGGATGCCGCTGGGGGGGGGGGGAGAAAAAAATAGACTGTTTTCAGCAAGGAATTTTCTAAATAAATAGATCGCCAGGGAGGTTAAGAAAACAGGAACTGCAAAAGCCCTTTCTACTACTTAATATACTGTGCAATCTGTTACGCCTTCTTTACATGTAGGATGATGAAAAAAAAATATTTAATTATTTTTTTAAAATAAAATATTTCATAAAAAAATAAGGTACCAACGAAGCTGTACATACTTGTGACCATGGTCCTATTCTCCAATGAGCAGGACAAGGATGACGGTTGCAAGGTCTTTTAGATTCAGGGCGGTTTTCATTGCAGTACTTGCTATGAACAGAGCGATTTGCATTATCACTCAGAGGCTGAATGCACTTTACTGTACGGCTCTGGTAGCCTCCTTTTCCACATGTAACAGGACAAAGCTCCCATTCTCCTGTAACCCATCTGTTTTCATAAAAATAAAAGTATATTATTATTTTTATATAGCATAGTATTTTCCAAAATATTAGATTCTTTTAAATTACTACAAAGTCCCAACATCACAGTACAGGGGGTTATAAATATTTTTAAATACTTACACAGGGTCGACTCCCATACTGTTAAAGTGAGCAATAGGTCTGCATGTCAGTGCTGTTCCCCAGAGTCCCCAAAAGTGGAATGTCAGTAAAACTGCCAGGCTACCAACAGAGCCTACCTCAAATTGTTTATTCTAGCAGCTACTTCAGATTTCATTTTATTCCGAATTGAATTTCATATGAAATTCATAATTTTTGTATTTTGGGGAGCATTTCCGAAACGTAATATTGGCCGTCCGAAATTCCGAAATCCGAATCTATGTTTCAACACCAACGAAATCATTACGGTATGGACCCGAAACGAGAAAAAGACTGAACGAAAATGGTCCGAAATGCTGATAAAAACTGAACAAAACGATCAAAAACAAATTAATTTTGTAACGAAATAATCTGAAACAAAAAAAAGACAGAACCAAATGATCAGAAATGAAAACAAGAACAAAATGATCTAAATCGTAAAAAAACCGAACCAAATAATCTGCAACGAAAAGAAAAAAAAAACAGAACAAAATGATTTAAAATAAAAAAAAAAGAATGGAACCAAATGATCTGAAACAAAAAAACACGGAACAAAATGATTTAAAAAGAAAGAAAAGGAACCAAATGCTCTGAAACGAAAAAAAGACAGAACCAAATGATCTGAAATGAAAAAAACAGAACAAAATGATCTAAAAGGAAAAAAAACTGAACCAAATGGTCTGAAATAAAAAAAAACAGAACAAAATGATTTAAATGGGAAAAAAAACGAAACCAAATTATCTGAATAAAAAAAAAACCAGAACGAAATGATCTAAAATGGAACCAAAAGATCCAAAAATAAATTTAATGCATCATATGAATCCACACACTGCTGGGAAGCGCCTCTCTTCTCTGCAGTATAATTAATGCAGCATTTGAATACACCCACTGCTGGGAAGTGCCTCTCTGCAGTATAATTAATGCATCATATGAATACACACACTGCTGGGAAGTGCCTCTCTGCAGTATAATTAATGCAGCATACGAATCCGCACACTGCTGGCAAGCGCCGCTCTGCAGTATAATTAATGCAGCATATGAATCCTACAAGAAAAGAGAAGTGAATTGCATACGTGGATTTGAACAAGACAAACATGCCTTGCTTCCTTGCTAGATAGACACGTTCCTGGCTTACATTGCCTCAAAAAAAATACAGCCGGTATACTACAATAAAAATACCAGCCGGTACCAAAATAATCCCATAGGTTTCAATGTTTAAAAAAATCTCAGTGTTTATTAAATATTTATTAAACCATTCATTATTTTCAATTGCAGCAATAAGTTATTTTGTTTATTTTTTTAGGATTTTTTGGGCATTTTTCAGGAATTTTTGGGTTAATCTTTAGGTTTCCTAACTTATTGAAGGCTCTTCAGTGCTATGTCCTGGTGAGTCGTAAGTGAGTCTCTGAGGGGGTCGGATAGAGCGTTTTGACTCTGGCTCGATCGTCTCCTCTTCCGGTGGAAGTGCCACAGGTACGGGCTCAATTCTCTCGTCCACAACTGGAGCAGACACCTCTTCAGAATATGACCCTTCCAGTGAAGGCATAGAACTGTAATCTATGGACACCTCTTCCGGAACTACAGGAACCTCCAAACTCTCAGAAACTTCCAATTGGAACTCAGGAGCCTCAGGTCTCAGGTTACTTTCCCACCGTTCAGAAACTGGGATGACCTCTTCAGACTCAGGCGAGCGCACCCAGTCCAGACAAAAACTTCCTTCCTCACTGTCTCCTTCACTATCTTCAACAACCCAGGTCTGTTGAGACCGAGTAACTGGAATCGAACATGGAACAGGCGGTTTCGGCAAAGAAAGCTCATCTCCAACTGGTACTCTTACAGCTTCTCTCAGAGGCAACAAATGGTTTCGGTGCCAGTTTTTTAGAATCCCAGCTTTTCCATCAGGTCGGATTTGGTAAACTGACAGACCCGGCAGTTGCTTGCAGACAATGTAGACTTGAGAACTCCATCTATCTGCCAGTTTATGTCTTGCAGAAACACCCAAGTTCTTAACCTCCCTGGCGGTATTCCCGAGTGTGACTCGGGTTTAAATTTTACTACCACGAACGGTAACCCCGAGTCACACTCGGGCTGGATACATACTCACCTCCTCCTGGCTCCCTCGCTGTCCCCCGCAGTGTGATCGCGGCGAGCTGCTTCCTGGATGGCTCCCTGCGAGTCACATGATGCAGGGGGGCTGGACGCAGCAAACTTCATTCATAATACTCACTGAATACAAATGGCAAAGTTTATGAACGGCCACTAGGTGGCAGTACAGGATAAGAAATAGACCATACATCGTCTCACCCTTGTTCTCAGACAGATTTCAGTGTTTTTTGTTGTATTTTATTGTACATCATTTATTTGCATTATTTTGGATAATTATTTTTGGGATAATAAATTATTATGTCGTGTTTCAAACTTTATCGGACTCAGTGTATTTACTATTTATTTTAAATTAATGAATTAATTAATTTATAAAGGATTTTACCTTAGAGTAAGAGTAAGAACTCTTGATTTCATGGATTACAGTGCGTGATTCCTAATTATTACAGGCTAACTATGTACAAAAACACGTTTCCTTTAAAAAAAAATTGAAACGCTTTCAGACACAAAATTTTCAGGGTTATTCAAAGAGATTCGAAAACTCACCGCACGTTCGGTGACTTTTCGTTCTCTTCAAATCGGTTCCTTTTGCTGATCCCATTTCGGTGACCCTGAGGTGTATTCAGCAAACACCACAGTTGCAGGGAAAAGTCACCGCAAACCTGACGAAAACTAACCGCAAAACCCACCGAATGCACGCCGAAAACCCCCAAAAACATCTGGATTAACCTTCGAAAAACCCGAGCAGGAGCCATCACAGGCAGCGAAGCAGCCGAACAGGAGCCGAATCACACAGAGCCGAAGCAGCTGAGACGCAGAGGAGGCAGGTTATAAATTAGCAAAACCGTTTGTATGAATCTGTGAAAATGAAACGCTGTTTGCAAAGAAACTACTGAGCGAAAATGTCTGAAATTTACACAGGAGGTCCAGGGAATGATAATAAAGAGGGCTGTTACAGAAAAAAGAAGTAAACTTAAAACAAAAAAAAAAAAAATCGGACTTTTAAAAAAAAATAAAAAAATTCAGAAAAATGCTTAAAGTATCCTAAAAAATCTATAAATAAAGAGACTTTTTGCTGCAGAATTTTATAATGAACGATTTATTAGATATTGAATTAAAACGGGAATATTTTTAACATTGAAGCCTATGGGATTCTCCTGAATAAATTTGCCGAATTAAACCACCGAATGGCAGGGCATTAGGGGAACCTTTCACTGCTGGTTTGTGTTCTCTGAATAGCCGAAGCAGTGCTTTTTTATGGGGATTTCACTGCCCTCGAACAGGCACCGAACAGGCACCGTATGTGCAGGCAATTCGCCAGGATTTGGCGAATTGCCTGCTCTTGTCACGGTGGCAGTACCACCAGGCACGCACCACCCTATACTTGCCCTCCGATCCTTGGAAGTGGTCGGTCTGTATATATATCCCTATGAATATAACTCGCAGGAAGGTGAGGCCTTGGTTCCTGAGAGAAGCCCCTATATGCAGAGATGCAGGGTAAACTGCAAGGACAGGTGAAAGCAAAGGGTTAACAAAAGACCTCTGTACGGCAATACCAAAGATTCCCTGCACTGAAAGACCGGTCTTTAGGATAGCCGGATCTAATCTAAAGGAAAGTATTACCTTGAAGCCGTACAGAGTCTTTTGTTATATGCAGATGACAGGGTTACCTGGAAACGGTACAGGCAAGGAATATAGCATAGAATAGTCAGAGGAAAGCCAAAGGTCATAACCAGAGAGAGTACGTCATACAGGATACAGGAATCAGAACCAGAAGGGAAGTCAGCCAAGCCAAAATCAGTAACCGGGGAATCTGAATGGAACATAAACAGCAAAACAAAATACAGCAATAGACAGAACTAAATACACAGAAGGAACTGACATAAACTGGAACAGAAATAATAGAGACAAAAACTGAACAAGGATGAACAAACGGAGGATATCAGGAACACAGCAAGGAGCTCTCAGGACACAAGTGGCAAGGAGACCAGGCAAAGAAAAATGACCCAGCCCTGTCTTATGGGTACATAGCTCTAATATAGGCAGGGGAATCAGGGCAAGGATCAACAGGTGAGCAGCACACAGAACACCAATTAACCCCTGGGAGGGCACCCAGAAATTGGCAGCAACAGAAACACAAGGGAAAAAACATATATACAAATACAGAGGGCAGGAAGACAGATTTTCCAGCACAGAACGTGACAGTATCCCCTCCTCCATGGGTGACCCCAGGGCACCCAAAACATAAAACATGACAGACCGTGATCTGGCTTCCTGCTTCTAACACCAGTCACCAAA